>JACJVT010000003.1:1371888-2743776 GCA_017656005.1 Incumbomyces lentus | reverse complement strand
GCATTCTTGCAACGCTTGCCGCACCGTCTGACGAATGGCTCGATTATCTGTGCCACATACATTCTCAACAGCACGATGCAGCCGCTACGAGGAAATTATCGCCTAAGTAGGAGCGCGAAGGGTAATGAAAGTCGAGCTTGACTTCCCGTTTTGCCAATATACATGTAATACCACACCCCGACCAGTAACGAGACGCAAGAAAGAGCCTTTGTCTTGTAAATTTTGGCCAAAAACAGTTTCTGCACTGCCCTTTGCACCCTCTGCTGCATGTTGTCTTTTCTTCTTTCCCTCCCAAACCGTGTCGACTTCCCTCGTATGGGCAGTAGTGCATTCGACTTGCAGCAATGCCCCCATAAGACTTGCCCCTTCAAGGAACCTGAAAAGTCGGCAGCATATCCGGTTTGCTTTGATTTTCGTTCGTTGCTCTTGGCCAGCTTTTCTTTCCAGGACTCAGGACATACACCGTCGTGGTATCGCTGTTCCCGGGTGGAGACCAGGGAATGGTTTGAAGTATGGTCTCTGTTCTAATATAATTTGTTGTAAGCTCAACGAATTGGTAGTCCGTGTAGAACACTCGGTCTGTAGCTGTCGGATTCACGTCGTGCCGAGCAGGAACAGGTCGATTGCGGTGTGACCGTTCCAAAGATTTTGTTTGGCCCTATGCTGACTCATTCAAGGGGGGTAATGGTGATTTTCTCTTGCATAGCCACCACTGCATGAGACTTGACTTGTCCTTTCCCGCAGCTGTACGGTTGAGAAGTGGCCAGGGAGTCTTTCGGCTCTTTCATGCGGATTCTCTCAATGGGACAAAATGCGTTAGCGCTGGTAAAGGTGTCATCTGGGGCTGGGGAGTAGCTTTTTTTTGGCATGTTGGAGTATGTATGGCTCGTCACTTCGCAACCGCTGCGCTCAGTACTTGGGTCCTGAAAAATGCGCCCTTGGTCTTCTCAATCACTGACTGGTAGACGCTTTGCGAGGGATGATTCATTACAACGGTACCAGCCTTGTAGTCGATCTTTGCATCGACTTTGGTGTCTCGGATCAGGTTGACGATCCATTTCTCGCCCTCGGATTCGCTTAACCCGAGACGAGTCGAAAGATCCCTGCCAAGATGATTAGATTCAGAAACAAAACAGAGATAAACAAAATTACTCACCTAATGTCAATTCTTTGGTGGATCTTGCAGTATGACTCTGATATTAGATGTCGGGCAGACTCAACAAAAGCATCAGTGGAACTCCCGAGGAAGAAGTCATTCTGTAGCACCGCTTCTGCTTCGGACAACTTCTTTTGGGCGCCCTCAAAGTCGAAATCGACGTACAGGGCTCGGACGAATTCGGTGACAGGGTCCTGGTATTCGTACACTTCTTGCTTGACGACTCTAGCGAGATCTTTTAATTGTTTTTGGTAGTTGTGAGAGTTGTTGAGCCGCGACCGGTTAGTGATGACAGCAGCTGCCAGGTATCTTAGGATCCAGGGGCATGCCGTCTGGATGGTCGAGATAAAGGGTGGCGAAAAATACATCTCGGTTAGTTTGTCACGAGCGGGCTCGTAGTTGAAGTAGGGGAACAGAGCGTAGTGGACCAGGGCTTCGCGTGCCGTCAGCTGTGCACGTGGATTGTTGAATAGTCGAGTCTCGATGTGTTCCTTCACCTTGTCGACCTCTTCCATAGCATTCTCCCACTCTTCGCTCAGGATTTCACAGACCAGTTTGCCCCAGGTAGCTTTGACCACTTTGTCATTGTCGGTCGACAAGACTCGAAACCTGTAAAGGATGTCGGCAGCTTCTGGATACTGTCCACACTCATACTTGAATCTGCCATAGTCGTACAGGCTATCAACCATCGGTTGCGTCACACCATGTGATTCTTCTAAATATTTCAAGTTGGCAACCTTGTCACTTCGCAGCTGGGAAGTGACGCTTTCGTCGTTTAGCACGTTGGTGAGATGTGCCGTATCGTCTTCGTATCTTGACAGTCTATTAATGACCTCCTGCTTTTTCTTGTCGAATTCGGCTGGAGCGGTTTGAGAATTATGGATTTCTTTGTACAGCTGGCTGACATAATCGACCATGTTTGTGTTCTTCAACAGGTTGAACGTCGCCAGCTTGAGGTCATCGTGACGCTCTTCCGAAATGTCTTCGTTTCGTGATTCATGGTCGAGTAGGGGGAATATAAGGTGTCGATCCAATCTTCGAATCATCTGGTCAAGGAACACATATTCGCCGGTGGGGTCGTCTATTGTATTTGTAGAGCTGCCGTTTGTTGTCGCCATGATCGTTCAATAGGCCACGCAATTTGCTGTACCAGAACAGGAAGAGGAAAGAAAAATCCGCCTTTGGTTGCCTCTTCCGAGAATCAAGTCGATTTTCCAGGTTTCTACCTCAATCGCTGAACCTCGCAACCAGTCTTCTTCGAAAGGTCAACACAGAAAGTTGCAACAGTTGCAACGTACACGCGATTAACAGATTGAGCTGGTAAGATTGGCTGATCGAGATCTCCCACAATCGCTCTCATGCCAGCGACGCTCAGCGTGTCAAATGTGTGCCGCAGTGGGAAACTTTTCCCGAAGTCACGCCGAGCTAAAAGTTCAAGTTTGTTCGCTTTGTTCTTTGAACACGTGACAGAGCCCCCAATTTCCATCTGCGCTTGGAGAGTACGCGAGGAAATAACGTGAAGCATCCAGTTCGAATCACCTCAAATTTGGCCGCAGCTCATCCACAACTACAACCAAGCGTGTTCATCCCGGACCAGACTCTACGATTTGATTTCCTTGGGCGTGCTTCTGAGTTGGCAGACAGTCATGATCTCTGCCCGCCTCTAAGCTCCCTAAACATAGCAGATCCCAGCGGCATCCAATTCGACTCGCGGATCTTGACCTCGAAATATGTCTCGAGGACCAGTGCCTTCTGTGCAGATCCTGCGAACTTTCCTCAATCCGTTAGCCAAACCTTGTTCCGCATGCCAGATACGATGGACCTCAAGCTTCATGCCACGGCACAAATATGCCAAAGTCACCCGTCTCGATAAGCTGCATCGCCAACAAAAGGCGGCGTTGAACCAAATGAAAGAAGATTCGCAAGCACGCGCCGAAAGCTTAGGGGAGAGTCTGAAAGCTGAAATCCCAGAGACTCCTGGCAAAACGCTTCCATTTCACATGAACAGAACGAAAGCGAGTAATCTACCTATATATGAGCTGAAGAAGGCTGGGGGCTCAAAACTGATAACAAGGCTCCGACACCTCTCCGGCAACCTGACTGCGATGCAGCACGAGCTATGTGCAGTTCTGGGCGTTCCGAAGGTGGTAATAGACGCCAGGGGACGAAAGAAGGAGCCGGTAGCAATCAACCCTCTCACCCAACAAATCACTATAAACGGCTGGAGGGCGCCGGAAGTCAAGAAGTGGGCTGAAATAAAGGGCTTTTGAGTCTTATGCATCTGCAGAACCCTGCACCTGCACCTGCACCTGCACCTTAAGAAGCGGACGCAAGAGCCAGTGAACAAGGACGATGGCCAGATGTGCATCAAGAAGCTTGTCTCACAGCCTCTATCATGTCAGCACCGCTGTATCGTATATCACGACCCCAGCAAGCTTTTGTCTTCGCCTATGAAGAGTTTCCTTATCTTGGAAGAACGTGTGCAGGGTCGTGGCGTTCCAACTCTTGGTGGCACGCTGTGCTACTTTTCCATGGCTATGGGCTTTTAGCAAGTCGACATAAGGGCGTCCGAACTGTCGAGTGGTTGCCTTCCTGACCAATGCGCCACATGATCACCCCTTTGGGATGACACGACCCGTACTCGCGAACGCTTAGGAGAACAGTCGAGCTATCTCTGCCACGTTTCTCATGCGCACGATCAGATCGACGCGGGCCTCTCGGCCGATGACTCCGACGAAGAGATCTCTACCTCGAATCTCCTACAGCGTTGGCAGTGTTGGCTAGACCCGCTTCAGCGCATCCCGTTCCTGAAATGCAAAAGTTTCTTGTGAATTATTCCAACGTCAATGTCAGGTACGGCCGAATGGAGATGTTGAAAATCGATGGTGCATACCCCTGTAAATCGCGGATCGCCAACGCGCCGTGTCCCTTTTCCCATCCAATCATAGTGACCATGATGTAATTCACTTGGCCCCACATAAACGCTAAGCTTTAGTGCCAGTCCAGGTTTACGGCCGACAGGGCCAAATATAAGATATGAACTGACGACAACATGTGTCGTCGTGCTGCAACTCTGGTTTCTACGTACGGTGTTGTAGATGTGCCGATTCAGGCCGTGCCATAATGGTGCTTACGGAACCAAGGTCGGCAGTGTACGTACGGACCTTTTGCTGCGATCGCGTACCATTCCTCACGATGGTGCCAACATTCGTTACTAGAGATGGAGACATGTTAGGTCGCTGGGAGTACGGATCCAGACCAATGGCCAACTGTGCTCAAAAAGGTATTATTCTGAGAGTCGGATGAAGTGCAGGCAAGATAGACGATCCGACTCGAACCAAGCCTCATTCACGACAGGCTGGGACATACCTCATCCTGGTTATTGTGAGTTCGCCTACCTCAACTACGAAGTGATGGGTAAGCGGCTTCAAACCCTAACGCACCAATTTTCCTAACCCTGTACTTCTGAATCGTTTTCGTTGGATCTATGGTCCAGACAGCCTCACTTATAATTATCGATGTCGCGCAATGGAGCCCGAAAAATGCGCAAACCATCGCATCAGTGCGAGAAACAATTCTCCTGGGTGGTCAGCAAACAATCGATGCCATTTGATCAGCCAGCAACATCTCGCGAACCACGCGACCTCCAACGAGGCTCACGAGCTAGTCGCGCGAAGGCACAGCGAACAAGTGCTTCGAAACCAATCCCAAGAATGGTGAATCCTCGTCGCAACCCTCCTAGCAGCCGGCAGTACATGTTCATTGAACAAGATGTTGACAGGGGCACATCGAGCGAGGCTATCAGAGTCCATGTCATGCGCGAGTCTCACAGGGCAAGGCGTCAGTTGCGGGGATTGATGCAGTCTACTGAAAGCCATGGGCAAATGACGATTCTCGCACCCACGCAACCACATTCAAGCACTCGGCCAGACCTCAGCCGCGAACCTAGCGCTGGTTCGAGCGAGCAATCTCCAATGAAAGATCCGGAAAGTGGGCGGAGTCAGCCACAAACAGATACAAGCAGCATGGCTGAATTGCGAGAACTTGCTGAAGCACGCCGAAACGCCATCCAGACGGAAACTTCTTCAGAAATCGCATCGGTGACACCGGCCGTCGGCATACTGCAGAAGCTACCGGACAATATTGCTGACCTTTGTGGAGATGATGCCGCGGCATTGCATGCTCTTCTGGCTCTCGTGACGTCGGTGCAACATTCTGTGAGTGCTGTGCAAACGGCGCAGTACGAATCTTCGGCTCTTGAAGGTCTCCGCTCGAGGCTCGCCGATACGGCAAGCGTAGAACATTCGGATGAGACTATACTTACTGTTCTCCTTTTATCGCGTCTAGAGGTCAGTATGATTTGTTCACGAAAATGTTCCCCGTACTGACTAAGGATAGCGAAGCCGTGGGAACGAAGAAACAGCCGGCTATCACGAGGGAGCTTTAAGACGAATGATCCAGGCTCGAGGCGGGTTTGAAGCATTGGCACTCTCGAATGAACCTCTCGTGAAGCTCTTGCACGAATATGGAGTGGACGAAGAGTCCGATTTGACGTAGTGTTTGGCAGAAAACCGCGTGCATCTGGCATTGCTAGCGGCGCGTGATATCCAAGTAGCAGGCCTGCTTGGCCGATTCTGAGCCGGTGTAGTAGCACATACAGTACCCATTAGTCGTCTAAATAAATCTCCATTCGGTAAATAGCTTCTGCCAATCATATGGGACTCGAAGTTGTAGCCCCGGACTCAGAGGCTCACTGCTGAAAGCTGCTGAGAGGTCAAGGTGCAGTGTCTCCAAACACACAGCCTAGGTGCAGGCCTGCTCAGCTTACGGGGCAGAATTACAAACAGGTTTCAATCCAGGAACCAACTGCTATAGGTAAAATGGGCGCTGTGCCAGTTGAGAAAAATTACTAGGTAGTTATAAAACGGCAACCCAAGTTTGAGTCTGAGCACGAGGAGTGCGTGGAGCCTTGAAATCGGAACGGACCGCCGCTGCAGGGTATTATGTACAGGGATCCTGCAAATGCCTCCACTAATATCTTGCCAATCCTCCAAATGCTGCCAAAAACCGCTCCACAAACCGGCACGACATACTGACAAGAACCATCGATATCGGTTCAGACGGCCATGGTTAGCAAAACACTGCAAATCGCAAGTTGAGCACTAAAAGCTATTTCCCATCTCAGTTTCGAGCTGCGATCGAGCCGTCGCTACCATCAATTGACGGTAACCGCGACGTCACCAGGACCTCGTCGATATCGTGACCATACAAGGTATATATACCTTTGTCCCGCGTGGGAGTACACCCGATTTCGATAAAGCCGATAAAAAGGTGTTCGCTGCCATGCTCATCCGAAAACTCAATGCGGTCTATACCGAGCAAATCGTGAGGCGAGTCATGCATCGCGAGGACCTGATGAGTAGCTTACCGGGTACGCGCCGTCTAAAGTCAAGGAGCGACGTCGAGCCGGGTTGAAGGCTCTGGAGGAGGCCAAAGTGGTTATCTCTAATGGGAGCAGGCACAGCGACGGATACGATGATGATACTGCTGCTGTTGCTGTCCACAACAACGCTGGTATCGACGAGGACCACCTCGCACCACTACCGGCATCCCAGTAACTGCCACCAGACCTGGACTGGCTTCCAACGCCGAGAGTGTCTGTGCACAGCTCCATTGGGAAGACCAAAGTCCACCCCACTGCACGAGTAGACATTCCACAGAAATCTATACCGAAAAGGCCACCGCGGAGACCTCGTAATCGGCGACGACCTGACGATGTTGACAACCCTGGAGCACAAGAAATGGCAATGGGGCAGCAAGCCTACAGTATGAGTTGGGGGCATATTAGGGAAGACACATAAGACACGTGCGGAATATAGGTGTGGACCTAAGGAATTGTCAATATGGCTCACTATAGAAATGGAAACAAGTGCCAAAACGAAGTGGTGATTATTTCTAAACTACATCCGCGACTCCGAGTCATCACCATCATCGTTCGCGACACAAATAATCTTCCTTCTCCCATGTCTTCGCCGCGATTTAGGGCGTCCAATCAGAGCTTATTATCTGCGTCGTCGTCTGAGCCTCGTGAAAGTCGGATCTCAGTCGTTAAGGGGCTTGACTACGGAGAGCTGGCTGAATAGCTTTACCTCGTGTGACTTAGAATGAGCTCCGTGTTGAACACCTCTGCTTTTGAGCTATTGACTCGTCACAGCCGCATCGCGTGCATTCCGAAATTCGCACGCAGGGGGCCTCAGGCCCTCGGGACCGTGTTCGGAATACGTAAGCCCCGGCTGCCCCGGAGACCGTGAAGCTATTTATGGGGTGTGACGCTTTCGCCAAATTACTGCACTCTCGAACCCTTTCGTAAGTCCTTGCCATAGTCGATGCTTCGTGTTTGAGAACGGATAGGTTGCTCACACCAAAGATTATGATTTGAAGTCGGCTTACAAATACCGCTGGAATCCGAACCCGAATGTTCGGTACTTGCTCATCACGACGACACAAACAAATTCCGCCACTAGAGTCATTTTCTCGATCCAGCTTATGTTTGCCTAAGAACCGCCCTGCCTAAGCGACTGTAGCTTTGATAGTGAAACTGCAAATCTCAAAGCAAGACTGAAGGTCCGACTTCAACATGAAACTCACAATCATCACCGCTTTTCTCTCCCTCTGCAGCATGATCGCCGCCCAAGAGTCCGTCAACCCATCCTCCAGCACAGACGTCAATATAGGCTCCAGCGCATCGTCTCTCATATCTTCCATCACCGCATCTGCAGAAGCTTCCGTCGCGTCCGTGAGCTCCGAGCTTCAGACCTACCTCACCGGCAGCCGCACATCGTCCAAACCCGGTGACTCAGCCACAATCTCCGAAATATTGACCAGCTTCAGCAGCGTCCTCAGCAAGGCCAGTGCGTCTGCAAGTGCGGTATCGAGCTCTGCTGCCGCTGCCGCGGCTTCGTCAAGTGCTGGAACTTCAGGCGACGCAGCAGATGAAAGACCAAATCGTGTAGCAGCAGGAGTCGCGGTTGGTGCTGCGGCTATCGGGTTTGCATTTTTGCTTTAGACAAGTGAGCTTACGAAGGCGCCATGGTCGTGATGTACACTGGCTGGCGCAATAGAGGAGCAAACTACTTGTCTACGTGCGTGTTGAGAAGACACCGAATGGTATGTTGGACCTGAAGGACTTGAATTGCGCTCCTAACGAGAGGCAGTAGGAACGGCAATGCGGGAACGAACCATGTGTGCCAACCCCCTCAGAGGATGGCTTACGCTGTGTACATGGGCCGACATAAAGGCACACGATGTGTCAAGAATTGCTCAGACTGGAGTCAACAATTGCAAGAATCGATTGTTTCCACTGCCAGCCTCCTCACGCTACACCCCGTCACACCTTCGACCGCTGGACACTATCAATATCATGACAGCAATGTAATAGTCATAAGCAACTATCACTTCTTCATAGCGGCTTGCTGGGAGCAATTGTGACAAACAACCTCAAAATTCAGTCCCACAGCCGGATCCCGCACAAAAGCCCCATAATACGTGGGATGGTAATGCTTCCTGGGCCCAGGAGGCCCATTGCACGTCCCGCCTGCCTTCAAGGCTTCGTCATAGAACTTGTGAACTTGTTCGTCATCTATACAACACGGCAAGATTTGGTCAGATCATGTTTATGAGGTTTGCCAAAAAGCTGGCGATGGGGGGTTTGGGGGGTTCGACGGACGGGACAGACAGACAGACAGACAGACAGACAGATACTTACTTTCAGCGGTGAATGCTATATGAGTGTTTCCGAGCATGGCGGTCACCGTTTTCTCGTCCGCGTCCTCCGGGAGCATCCCGCTGATCCAGAAATATGGTGTGGTCTCGCCGAGCCCGACAAGCTGGGGCAAGGGCCGCATCATTTCCTTGAACCCCAAATGGGCAAGGGAGGTTGTGAGGAATTTGATCACATCCTCAAGCTTGTCCGAAGGCACCTGGAGGTTGAAGTGATCGCAAGGCATTGTGGACCAAGATTTTTGTCAGTCCGTAGGGAGTTTCTCGACAATGTATTTGAAGTATTCTTAATTGTTGTGGTTCGAAGTCAGATGAAAATCCAGAGCAGTTTTGTACTTTGTCTTCAAGCTCACACGCTTCGTATTGATGCACCGTATTCACCCTTTCAGCCAATCCACTATGCTGCGTTGAGCAAGAACGGTGCAAGAGTCAATCCCCTTACGCGCGTACTCACGTGAGATAGTACTATCGTGTTCAGGCTGCTATTCAGGCGACGATGAGGAGTAGAACCAATGGCAGTGCTTACGGACACCATCGTCGAACCATATTCGCACTTGTTGCTGCAAAGCTAGTAGCAGCGCTATCTGATTGGGACGATGGGAAAATCTAGCGTGAAGACGAGCGCCACCAAAGTCACTTTCTCGAGAAACGTAAAGTAACGGTAAGGTTTCATTCCATCATTTCACCGTCTACAGTCATTATTGAGCCCGCCTTTGAAGCGATGGCCATTAAATCCTCCTTTCTACATGGTGGTAATTAGTGGCTGAAATGTGTACTCTCGGAGCTCGCCAAGTTCAACTTGTGCGAGACAAAGAGACGAGGCGCTAGAACGTTCCTCCGTCCGCAAGAGGCATCGTAATCGCTTCTCAGCAGTTGTATTACAAGCACAAACAATTACCATTCCTGCCCGAAAAATGCAGATCGACAGTGTTGGTACACATAGCTGACAGAATGAGTATCACACGAGGTCTTCCTGTGGTTAAATTCAAGCCGTTACAAAGCACGTGAAGAGCTTTTTCCTGGATTCACATTGGTAGAATTACCATCTCCGCCTCTCCGCAAAACCCCATGCATGAACCTCCCGGTTTTAACTGGCTGTCCAAGTCCAGAGATGCCAGTGGCACACGGCCACAACGGAACTATTTTGGGATCCACCTTGTTCCAGCAGTGGCCCCGACAAGGTGCATGTTGTGGCTGTGCGTCATGAGAAAGGAAAATTAGTGGAAAGTCAGCTTAATTTCCAAGTTGGCCACATATGCTGCTGTGGCAAGAGCGTTCCTGCGAAAGTACTGGCCCTGCAAAGGACATTGACCAGGCTTCATTTTCGGTGTGTGGAATTTTTCATTTTCATTTTCTCGGATCGTTTCTTTCATCTTGCGTGCCTCCTTTACCAAAAATAGAGTGTGATCGCGTTTGGGAAATTGGAGATGTCTCTGGCACAACACGTTTCGAGCATCGAAGGTATCGATCGGGAGCGGGACGAGGACATTGACGTTGCCAGCCTAGTCCTCACAAAGACTTTGAGCCACAAGATTAGTTACGATGTACTTCCAGCTCACGCACATCATGTGCCAGAGAAACTGGATGGCATAGGTGCTCACGAAGTCTCGACAATCAAGAGAGCTGCTCAAGTGGCCGTGGGCTGCTTAGTATGCGTGTTGGCGGCTGGTATTACGTTTGGCTTCGCCGCTCTGAAGTCCATCCTGGTCGAAGAAGAGGTTTACAGAGACTTGTGTACGGAGGAGGAGCTGAGGACAGATGTTGCCATTTGTTATTTGCAGGACCAAAGGCAAGAACTGGATTCAACATATCGTGAAAGGTCGCAGGCTAACGATACGCAGACTGAACCTCACTTTCATCGTCGCCTCTGTGACGTGCAATATGGGCGCTCTCGTTGTCGGTACTCTTCTGGATCGGTTTGGTCCTCGGATTTGTGGCCTAATCAGCAGCGGTTTATTTGCTATAGGTACCCTCTGCATGGCGTTTGCTACGAGTCTGCCCTTTGATGCCTTCATTGCCGGGTCCTTCTTTCTTGCCTTAGGTGGCACTTTCAGCTTTGTTCCCTCTTTCCACTTGTCCAATGCATTTCCCAAGTATCAAGGCCTGATCTTGGCCTTGATCACTGGAGCTTTCGATGCATCCTCTGCTGTTTTCCTTGGCTTGAGGCTCGTCTACGACTCTACGAATGGCGCCTTTGGATTGAGAGCATTTTTCTTGTCGTACCTTGTGATTCCTGCCTTTATCCTACTTACTCAATTGTTCCTCATGCCAAACAGGAGCTATGATACCAGAACAGAGCTCGAAGTCAAAATGGAGATAGCAGACGATCCCACAACGGACTTGCACGATTCGGATGATGACCTCGACGATGATACAGAAAGGTGGAAAATCCGAGCCAACCGCTCGCTGAAGCGACGACAATCTTTGGCCTCGATCCAAGATGTCCTCGGTACGCAAGAACAACGAGACAACCATGAAAAGAAAGAAGAAGAAAAGAAGGTTGCCTCAGGAGTCTGGGGAGCACTCCACGGTATGCCGGCATGGAAGCAGATCCGAACGCCATGGTTCATCCTAATCACAATGCTCACCGTTCTCCAGATGGCACGCTTCAACTTCTTCATTGCCACAGTCTGGTCGCAGTACAACTACTTATTGCAATCACCAAAGCTGGCCACCCAGGTCAACGAGTTCTTCGACCTCGCGTTGCCCATAGGTGGGGTCATCACAGTCCCTTTCATTGGACTACTCCTTGACAATGTCTCGACGGCTGTAATTTTGGCCCTGATTGTCCTGGTGAGCACCATCATCGGTATCCTTGGAGCTATTCCGGCACTTTGGGCCGCATACGGCAACATTTGCCTCTTTGTCATTTTCCGACCGCTCTACTACTCGGCCATGTCAGACTACGCTGCCAAAGTGTTTGGGTTCGGGACCTTTGGCACGGTGTACGGCACCATCATCTGCATCTCAGGTGTTGCCATCTTCGGTCAATCCGGTCTACAGGCGTTGGTGCACACTATTTTCCAGGAGGATCCGGGCCCCATGAACCTCTGGCTTGCAGGCATCGGGCTGATTGTAGGTGGCTGTCTGGTCATGTATGTCGACATGCGCGGACGTAGAGTAAGGCAAGAACATGCAGACGAGGACGAGCGACGCAGTGTGAGGTTTGGAAGCCGGAGGCCAAGTCGGAGTAGCCTGCGAGAGACGGTGATGACTGCTGAGAGGCGGCCGCTGCTGCAACGAGAATTGTCGCCTGTGCGCGAGCGCATGGAGCCAGAGGGAGCCAACGCAAGCGCTGGTGTGTAGACGATGATACTGACATCGATGGCAAAGGTAACGACGTGAGGCGAATTACAATCTTTTACGCTAAGATCTCGAAGACACGATTCATACCTAGGCTATCTCACATTTAAGAATTTTCATGCCTGCAGCTACAATTTACATAAGGGTCAATATTTCATTCTTGTCGATGAAGATGGATAGCTTGATCCCTAGGTGCCTTCGTATACGGATAGACCAGCCATGTGCCAGGAGATGCAGCTTTTTCAGCGGGGAAACTGACCTCGAAATCGCCCAATAAATCATAGATTCAAACTAACGAAGCAAGCTCTTTTAGCCAAAGTCGTTGGATCCGATGTATTGCGAGATCTCAACGCGCTAGTTACAAATTTAAGTGACCATCTTTTCCCTGAAGTAGCCCTTGAAGCATAATACATCAATCAGCGCGGCGACCAAAGCATCGAAACCAGCTTTTCGGCCCTTGTTTACACAAAAAATTGCTTAGCTTTTCCCTAAACACATATATTACTTGGCTTGAGCAAGGCCAACAGCATCGTTATCCAGGTCATACACGGAATACCATCGTCGCAAGAAAGCATCACCAAGGATGAACAGTGGGCCGATGTTGCCACCCAAATCGATGCCCTGGAAGGAAGAGACACAGCTGCCCTGGATCTCGAGGATGTAATCGTAGCTCGTGATGGTGAAGTTGTAGCCGGACAAGGTAAAGGTCAAGTCGGGCAAGCTATCCCGTTTGCTACATTCGACGGTGTATTGACCATTGAAACCCTTCTTCGCACCAATCTGCTTGTTGAGGAGTTCAGCGTAATCGGTCGGCATGGCGATGAGAGATGTGCCGGTATCGAGGATGGCACCAGTACCGTCCATGTCGGCCGTCTCTTTACCGAAGGTGATGGAATCTAGGTTGACCTCCCAGTAGGCTTTCCGGCGCAGGGGGAGCTTGATCATCTTGCCCGAATATGCGTTCTTGTCAGTGCCGCCAAAAGTGCAGACCGAGTCAGTGCCCTTAGAAGTGTCTCCAAGGTAGAAAGAAAAGACATTCTCGTCGAGCAGGCCCTGGTCAATCATCTGGTAGAAGGGTGGAGGAATCTTGTTGACTGCAATTGTATCATAACCCAGTCCGAGGATGCCGTCAAATCGGCCAAATGCGAAAGCAAGGCCAGGCTCGTTGGTGGCTTCACCGAACAATTGGTTCTTGACCTTCAAATCACCGATCCTCAGGGTATCCTCTGAAATGTAGCCCGACACTTCTCCTGAGCCGTATCGAATACCAAACTCGGAGCCATTCTTCTTGTAGGACGAGGAAGCAGAAGAGTCGTATTTGCTGTGGAGGTAGCAAGCAATCGAACCGCACTCGGAACTTGGCACCCAGAGGTTTGAGCTACCCGTATCCATAACGACCTTGAAGTCTTGCGGAGGGGTGCCGAGACCGATGGTGCTGAAATCTGCAGAAAAGAGTTAGCTGGGTGGCTTGATGGACGATGCGATCCGGTCCGATCAAATCAGGGAGGATCAATGCTTACATTGAGCATTCAAGAAGTTCTCGACGGGCACATCAAAGCCACCGTCAGGATTGATGACTTGGGCATTGAAGATGTCCTCGGTCTCCGCATTCATGAACTTCTGACTGTACTTGTGTCGAAGAGCCCGGACATGATCTCGGACACCAGCAGCTGCAAACTGTTGATCCAGAGGGATCTTCTCCAGTTTCATGTGATGGACGCCGGCGGCGGCAGAGCCGAGCAGCGCAGAGGCTGCGACAAGCGGCGAGGTCTTCATACTCAACAACGACCTCTGTCAATGATAAGAAAATGATGCGATACAGATGAGAAAGAAGAGACCGTTGGTAGCAAGATGAAGCAGATAACTTGAGACCGCTTCGAAAGCGGACGAGTTTTGGCAGGAGCCTTAGATTCCGGCTCCCTAGTCGATGATGATGCGTCACGGGACGATAATGATGATGGCTTACGCTCGGCTGCAACTAGGCTACTAGTTGGGGTACGTTACTGTTGGCAACGTACCCAGCTGGATCGACCAATCACCACACAGAACAAGAGACGCTCTGAGTGGTCCTGAAACCGAAAATATAGTGGGATAGTTTGGCTACCTAGGCTCGCTAGGCTCGCTACTAGTACTTCGTAGGTAGTGGGCTCGGGAGACTGGTGAGCCTCAGGAGGCTGGGAATCTATCCACAGGCTTGAAAATGACCCACTCAGGCTACGTTCCTTGCTGCAAGGTACCAAACGTGCTTGGACCTTACTTCGGTATCCACAAGCATTGCTGCAGATGAGCATGATCGATGGCTACGGGCGTTGTCACGAGCAGCTAGTAAGCAAAGCAGGACGAGAATCTAGCATTTGTGCTTACTCTATGTATATGATGGGCAATCTTGCTGAGCCTAGCGGTAAAGAAAGCAGCACAAGAGGAAGGAGAAGAGTAGTGTAGACTCCACTTCTAGGTATCAAGCACGGCACAACTGTATCTTGTTGAAGTCATAGAATGGTTGTGAACAATATAGATCACGGCACTCAAGAAGTCTGTGGCCGGCTTGCCATGACTTCTTCCATCCATGGATAGATGGACGTGTTCGCTGGTGGATAGCCCATGTGCAGCATCTTCTCGTAGAACCTGCCCTCTTTCGGCCGGCCGTGATTCATGAGCAGCATGCTGTCCTCAATGGGCATCAGACCATCCCAAGTGCCGTTAACTAGCAGAAGACGGCAACATGGCCCGTCTAGCAGACCATTGTTCATCAAGCTGAAGTCTTTCTGTGCGTTTTCAAGAAGTTCTTCCCAGTCCTTGTAGCCATACTTCTTGACGTACGCGTGCGACAAGGTGAACGGATACTCATGGTAGTCAGCACGACTCAGCCACTCCCGGCTGAGAAAGAGATGCGAGCCAGCTCCTTGCCCAATTGAGCCTATCAAGCGATCGTGGTGAGTGTGCGCAACTCGTATCGCATAGTACCCACCTGCTGACAGACCCCAAGCAAGTACTTTGTTCGCGTCAAAGGCTGGTTGAGAGCGTATCCAATCAAGCACTGACGTCCACAGCCGATCTGGTGATTGCGCGTCTCGACGATCGGCAGGACAATCAGCGGTTCCTGGGATTTCGGCAATGACAGAGGCCCAGCCACGGCTGAGAAACTCGTCAGATCTGCCTGTGTTGTCGGGTCTGTGGCCGTCCAGGCCGGTGATGAGGAGGACGACAGGACACTTGTTGCTTGCGCTCGCTCCTGGTGGGACTCGAACCAAGAGCGGGATGTCTGTGCCATCTTGGGCCGAGGCCGCGGTATGCGGGATGACGACCTGGTTTAGGGGAACATCCCACAGTGCAGCTCCCCGGAGGTAAACCTGGACTTGCTCGTTGAAGATCTGCCTCTTGAACCCAGTTTCATCACCGTCTACCGAGGGGAAACGAGAGATACGAAAGACGCATGCTGCCCGTTCAAAGAGCTCAATGGCCTTCTTGCGATCCGAACCTTGAACCGACATGGCGTCATCAACCAGACGACGTGCGGTGGGGAGGAAGTACTCGCTGTATGTGTCTGTGTAGGCATCATTCACATCGTCTTCGATGAGCTTCTTGAAGATCGGCTCAAAATCCTCGTACTTGCCGTGGTGGAACGGATACACGCTTTTTGAGCACTACATAGTGTTAGCAAGAATAGTGTCCGCCCACACTCATGGGGAATTCAAATCATGCTTACGGGGAACTTCCATTTTGTTTCCCACAGCGCCTTCACTCCGCTTAAGTGAGGATATGTCTCGTGGAACTTTTCGCCCAGGATCCAGTTGGTCATGGTGCCAGAGTATTAGCAACCCAGTAGCAGATATTGATCAACAAGACGGAAGAGGCTTCGGAAGAATGGAAGGAAACGCGACAGCAAGTCATTCAATTGTAAATAGTACGAGATGGGCGCGAAGACGTGCAAAAACTGCTCCGAGTTCACTGTCCGTATTGGTTGAGGTGAGGCCGCCTTATGCCCTCGCCGGCACTCACCCTTGACGCCTGAGCTGGGGAAGAAAGAGCAATGTAGCTCTTGCCAAAATAAATTTCAGTGGCGCGCGTTTTGACTCTACTCGACGAACTTAATATTTCTTACGTGATTCTTTATTAAGTATAGACCCTCCATTCAATCGGTGCTTTGCTGACTATGGGTATTCCATAAGTGTTTTGCTGACCTAATGCATTTTTGCTGACCCGGCTGACCGGGGGGTCTTGCTGACCATACTAGGGTGTTTGCTAGCCATAGATGTTACTGCTCTCGATTTTGCACAAAGCGGATTTGACGCGCAGGTCGCCGAGAAAAGTCCTCCAAACTAATTTGAGACATTGCCTGTGCGGGAAACCAAAATGAAAAATGCAGAATAATTGGAAAAAATTTATTGATAATCACCTCAACAAACGGTGACGCGGATAGTGGGAGCGGAAAAGAACATGCACGTGAACATGGAAGAGATGGCAGCTCGATGCCTTGATTATTTGGGGACGAAGCGCGTCTACGGAGTACTCCATGTCGTTACCAGAGCAATAAGAGCCAAATTACATGTTCAACTAATGCCCAATCATCAGGTGGTAGACCCACCACTTTGCACTACCTACTGACTTCGCAATCTGGGAGCCTGAAAGGCGGTGATACTTTCCGCCGTTACGGTAACATCCCATATTCAGGTGATCTTCCCGCAAGGCGACGACTTTTTCGCTGCTTCACGTTTGACTTGGGAAGCGACTGGCCAAGACTGCACTGTCTTTTTGTAGGAGCCTTCCGGCTTCCCGTGTTGTTTCGTCCACGCATTTGTGCCGTAGTCTTTCCTGCTTGACTATTGTGGCGTGGGCGTGGTGGAGGTCGCTTTCGTGATGCTCCCTTGGCGACTGCGGCGCTGGCAATATTTGGCGGCTTTCCCTGCCGGCGCTTCCAAGCCGCATCATCTTCCCGATGCATGTTTTCAATCTGCTCCTTTGTCCAACCTTGTATTCGAAGATTGAGATCCCCCATCTGAGACTCATACTCTGAAGGATTACTCCATCGGAGGTTTCTAATTGCATCGGACTCTTGTTGCAGTCGGATTTCACAGGCTTCATCTTCACGCTGCGACTTCACATTGTCTGCTATCCGGATTTTGGCTTCATAATAAGCCCGCTCAAACCACTCATCTCGTATCGCGCGCCGCTCTATCTGTTCCCATAGGTCTTCTGGTTCTGGTGACTTGGGTGGAGAATCATCAGAAGGAGGATATGTGCTGTACCCACTACCAACAGCGCTCTGCTCACTGAGAGGCGACGAGCACGCCATCTCATCACCGGGCTCATTCATGCCTGGAGGGACGGGCCACGCCATAATATCGTGCCATGTCTTGCCCTGATCCAGCATCCCTTGGTCTCTTATGTGTTCGAATCGCTTCAAGGTCTCTCGACGCCTGTTTGCCTTGGAGTACTTCTGTTCTTGAACAGTCCCGGTCGAGAGCCGTCCGTTGAGCGTACCAGCCCGCTCCATAATGCTCACGAGCCCAAGCATTAAGCTGCTGCCACGATTTGCCTTTGGCACAGATGTTGCCTTTTTCTCTTTCACGCTCCATTTCTCTCAGCGCTTTTTGTCGGTTTATGTAATTCGTATCGGTGTGCTTGGGTTGGTATATGTTCCTCTCCTCAAGCATCTGCTGCCGCTGTATGTACCAATCATCACCATAGTGCTTTCGACCCCATGTCACATACTTCTGTTCATTATAAGGATCCGGCGGCTCTGGCGTCCATAATCTGCGCTGCTGATCCTGACCTTGCCTCGACAGCTCTGAATTGACCGTACGAGATATTGACTGGACAACATTATGTACGTGTCTCTTCGAGGGCGAAGGGTTCGTAAGTCGTTGAGGAGCCATGAAGGGCGAAGGTATGGAAGCAATCTGAAATGTTTAGGCGCCAGCCTGCAGAGGTTTGCTTCGGGAACGCCATAATATACTGCCGCATTCAATTCCCACATTCCATTAGCTAGAGTGGATCGCTGTCAGGAACCTGACGAGCCTGACAAGGCATGAGGCTTAGCAGAGCATCTAGCTATATAGCTACATAGCTCTCCAAGCGTCGAATCGCTTGTCGTTTATAGGTTGGTAGCTAATTATATAGCTTTAGCTGACACTTATAGAGACCACGTCAGTGCTATGACAGCTCTTACGTATCATAGGTATACTACGGCGCCTACGTAATTAAATACGGTAGTCTTAGTGTCACGTGTGCAAGCATGCCGCTGCAGTCTGCCGCGTGCATGCCATACCACATAGCTTTATTCCCTTGGTTGATCCATGGCAGAGATCAACCATGACACAGACACAATCAATCACTCATTCCCCAAGACGTCCCCTACCACTTAGTATGCGTGTCACGCACCTACCACGGTGTAACCGTCTACGCGACTGCCCGTGCAGCGCCATGCACGTACATAGCTTACGTTGGTTAATCCAAGGTTGATACACTCCTTAGAGAGTAACAACCATCAATCACTTCACACCTAGGCAGATCCCTTCCCATGCGGCAGTCACATATAGCCTTCCCGAAACAATCCCGCCTGCAGGGTTTTCCTTTACCGCCACTCGTGAGCTAATCACTTACTAGTAGCTGATCTAGCCTCAGCCTTGGCGCATCTGAAACAAGACCGTGCTGGATTGAATATTTATAAACTATCCATTTCCATATCTGATACCATGTCTGCCACATGGATAAGCCTGGGACTGTGTTCTGCCTCTTTCCAGAGCACAGGCGAGCCGAAGACGTTGTTGACGACGACGCCAATCGCAAGCGTAGATGGGTTGATCCGGACGACATTTCAAGGCGGTTTTTGAGAATTGGACTTGACCAACCTGCCAGAATTCCCGGGCGACTTGCAACATTCGGTCGCATGCCGGTCACAAGCGATGTGGTACTCGGTTCAGGCTGGTCAAGGAGTGGCCAATGTTACTTCGACTTCAATCTAAAAACCGGCGAGCTTCTTCTTCACGATGTTTCGAAGCGGAGCAATACGAGACTTCACGATAACGAGAATGGTACACCTGACCAGATATGGAGAAAACCTAGGCAATCCGTTATGCTTCTCACTCGCGAGTGGAGTTTTGAAATTGCTAGCGCCAAGTTTTGCCTCATACCTACTAGCCATCACAATAAGGTAGTGTTCAAACAAGAGAAGCTCACCTTTGCTCGTTAGCCTGTGCCTGAGGAATATTAAGGAACGTACGAGTGCACTCTTCAACAATTGCTAGCCTTCGATATCAAATCCTACTCTTCGACTCATAACACTTGAGTGACCCACATGGATCAGCTCAAGCCAAGTCAAGAAATCAGATACGCGAGACTAGAAGTGCTTGGAGATGGGGCTCAAGGTCAAGTGCACAAGGTAGTCGATTTGTATGATGGTGAGCATTATGCTTGCAAAATCATCTCTTCAAAGACAATACCGGAATGGGGCATACATGCAGAGAAGGATTTCAAGGAGAGGATCAAGAAGGAGGTCGACCTGGTGAAGAAAGCAAACCATGTAAGAATTTCTTATGAACGCTTACTTCACGCTTACAATCATGTCAGCCTCATATTGTGCCATATCTTTACCACCAGGGTCCAGGGCTAGCAGATTGGACGGCCCATTCAGATCTTCATGCCTATCTACGAAGGGAGTCTTAGGCAAATGTTAGGAAGGCTCAAATCTGAAGGTCGAGAAGCTGTACAGGTCATGACCGAAACTATGCTCTACCAAATGTTAGATGCATTAGCTCACGTTCACAAACAAGATCCACCAATTATTCATCGAGATGTGAAGCCGGGGAACATCCTCTATAATGGGTTCAGTTTCTCTCTAACGGATTTTGGTATAGCAAAGTGCGCCGATACCTCCAAAACAGTGATTGGAACGCAGTCTTACATGCCGCCAGAACTTTGGATGGGGGGAAACAGACACCCAAGGTGGACGTTTACTCACTTGGTGCCACCGTAACGGAATGCTTGCTAGGGTTTCCGTCTCAAGCAGAGAGGCTGAAAAATTGGCCACATTGGCGGGAGTGGCACACGCTCCTTGAAACTCAGGCGACTCAAGTTGAGCCTCGCATTGGGCGAATGCTTGTAACTCTCCCAAACCTACGTCCAACGGCTTCTGAACTCCTCAAAGACTTGTTTAAAGCACCGCAGCAAAGCCTCTGCATACACTTTAGATGACGAGCCTCTGCTGAAGCTCAGAACGAAATCGCCAGCTTTGCATCAGGTGGGTGGGATCACAACTCCCACTCTTATGGATTGGACACAAGTGAGAAACACTGGGCTTTTCCATAGCGACCAACAAAGCCTGGGGCGAACTGACAATGAATCAACTCTACGTCATATTCCATCAACAAATCGATCGAAGCCGCAACCGATCGTGCAATGTGCTAAGGTGAACGACTTCAAGACTCGTAAACGATCTTCTGGTCCGACACAAACGAAGTGTTCACGAGTTGCCAAGATGCGAAAAAAAAACCCTCGCAGGAGCAAGCGTTAAACATCTGAAGTCAATCGTCGAAAGTGACGCACGAGTTGGTTGCGTAGAACGAATTGTTTCAACAAGGGTATTGGAATGCTGTTTTGATTGGTAATGACCTTCTGGTGAGCGGATGGGCTGGCGGTTAGCCTTGTTTTCGAGCCACCCTCAACATGTCCTTTACCTTTTCTCACGTCATTTTCCCTCGATGCAACGACCGTCAGCCTACAACTAAAAGAAATCTGTCCATTTTAAAAGACTAAGATCTCATGGCGTTCTGGATTAAGACTGACTGTGAAGATTCAGCCGGACGGCGCCTGGCTAGTCAACGGCAGAAGGAGGGACCGGCTGAGGATACATTGGTTGAATGGAAAACGTTGGGGAGGGCCGACTAGCAAGAACATGTTACAGAAGTCGTATCGAGGGTTCCCAATGACGACGATGTGAACCAGCCTGAGGAGGTTCGAACTTTGAAAATCAAAGGAATTTTCCGTCCGTGCGATCGGCTTGCTCCGGCGTACTCGTTCAGAACAGTACACGAGCCTTCAAGACATATTACTCAACGTACCCAAACTGTTCGCCGAAGACAGACGAAGACTTGGGGGCATCATTGCAACCCATATCAGATCTCTCCACGTTCATGTCAAACTTTGTCACGGCAGCCTGCGGACAGAAAGCTTCCTCTTCTTCGGCAACCCAATGAAACTAAATTTGAGCAATCCGTACGTCCTCGACTGGGGAAACATCGCACCCCCTGATATGTATCAGCATCCTGGGTACGACAGAAGCCGCACCGGTTGGTTCTACGATGTTTGGTCCTTGATGATCGTGTTATCCGAGATCGCTGAATGGCAAACGGTCGACAGAGACTGGCAAGGGGAGTCGCAACTGTTGAGGAAGAAGATTGAAAGAAAGAGAAGGTGCAAGACCCTAGTTGGAAGGGTGCAGAATCTGCAGAGATATTCAGGTACGGTTTTGGAACCCTTGATATCGAGCGCGGGATCCCTGAGAAATATAACGAGCGTGGAATTAAGCCCTTTTTCGATTGGCTTTACGAGAAGTTCGTAATGGCTAACGTCTGCAAGATTCGAATCCTATAATTCGAAGTATAATTCTATCAGGACCCAGGCTACTACTGGGCGTAGGAACAGCGAGGATGAGAAGTCTGAATAGTGGTGGTAACTACGAAGTCCTATAGATACCCGAATCGGGTGGCACGTGCCTTTAGCTTACTCGGAGAAACTCTCACCCGAGTCGGTGGGAGGATTTCCCAGAACCCGTGTCACGTAATCCAAGGTAACTCTCACAAGAACGAGCTGGAACTTCGAAGTGACTTTTTAGCCAAGACACTGGAAGCATTGCAGTGCTTGGAAGTCGTTGACCAGCGTCTTAGTGTTCTGTCCGGTTGAAGTCGGGACCGCATTTGCTGGATCAGCACCCTCACGCGGCACTCCATGGAGCCATGGACACTCAAGGATCTGGACGACGCCGGCAGGACCCCGTCTCATGCCGTTTGTGTCGCCTGAAAAAGCTCAAGTGCTCGCGGCAGGCGCCATGCCCCAATTGTGTTGCCAGGAAAGTCACCTGTGAGTTCGACCAAAACCATTCCACCAAAGCTGCCCGAATTCAGCAAGATGCTGAACCATCAAATGGCGCCATTCTTTCGAGACTTCAACGGCTTGAGGACATGATCATGCGCATGAATCAGGGTCTGCCATGTACCCCTGATTCTACGGCTTCGCGCAGGACTGAGGTTGAATCAGCACCTGTAGCATTGACACCGGTCGAGCAATCTCATCAGATCGAATCACTGCAGCTGTCAAGCATAGGCACTCAGCAGCCGAGCCGATTTCCAGCAATGTCCTTCCGCTGGGTCTTTGACGTCGTGTCCCTTGATGCCATCTGGAAACATGGCCAAGCGCTGTTGGACTCCCCTGATGCCTCAACCATTCCGCGTAATACGATTCTCGTTCCGACCTATTCCGAAGCTTGTACTCTTTTCGATAAGTACGCGAGGCATATATGCCACTACCATCACATTATTCACCTCCCAACTTTACGCAACACAATGGAAAAGTTCTATGTCAAACTATCTCGAACAGAAGCCGTCGAAACCGATCACGCTGCACTGTTGCTAGCCATTTTTGCAACCGTGATGGCATATTTAAAATGGACTGGTCTTGAGTTGGCTCCGCTGGCAACAGCTCCTGACCGCGACTACACCTTTCTGTTGTTCTTCCGTTCTGCGTTAGACCTTCTAGATCATTCTAGGCGTGTTTTGCCGGGATCTTTGGAGATTGTGCAGACTGCTATCATCATGGTCTTTCTCGACTATAATCTAGAAGGATTCACCTCACGATCACGAGCTGTACACGCGCAAGCTCTTAACACTGCAAAAGAACTGTCCATGCATCGGCTCGATTGCCCCTCCGAAATGAGGAGGCGCGAGGGCGATATGACTTTAGAGAAACTCATTGACACCGAGATGAGGCGGAGGGTCTGGTGGCATCTTGTCGCCACTGACTGGATGGTATCTCTTGCCGGGAGCGCCCAAGAAGGCACATATATCGCTCATCCTTCGCAGATGAGAGTCAGACTCCCTCGAAATGTTGATGATGAAGTCCTAGACCGAGGCAACACCACCGAAGATCTTCCGCTCACACAACCAACCTCGATGTGTTATCCTTTGCATCGAATCAGGCTGGGGGAACTCAGCCGAAGTCTCATTGATATTTGTAGATTCGGCATCAGGGATGCAACCGAACACGACTATGGACAAGTAATGCTTCTTGATGAACGAATCCTGCATTTTCTTGAAGACTTGCCTGCATTCTTCAAATTAGATGCGCATAGCAGACAGAAGAGTCTGTACATACTAGAGCTCTATCCGTTCATCACTATGCAGAGATATATTCTCAACCTTGGTGCCCAGAGCATTCGTTGCAAGCTGCACCAACCGTTTCTGGTAAGGAGCGACCGTAAAGCACAATATGCGAAATCTGTCGACATTTGCCTATCGTCGGCTGCGGCGGTGGTGAACATCAACAAGGCGCTGCGCGATGACGATGAATCGTACATACCTAAACAAGCAAAGTTCACTGGCGGACTTTTACATCAGATGTTTTTAGCCACGGCGGTACTGATAATGGACTTGTGCTTCAACCACATTAATGGAACTGAGGATGCCTCACGTCGTGAAGCCGTCAACGCAATCCGCATGCTCGAAGAAGGAAAAGCCGAATCGTCGACCATACACAACTTTCTAGACACTCTCACGGATGTGCTGGCAAAGCATCACATCCGTCTCAAGAGGGATCTCCAGGGCCAACCAGAAAACATTGACAGCATTCCTCACGAACAATGGGTGACGGTCTCGAAGGATAATTACCCTTCGAATGAACCGTCCGCCCATATGCCAACGACGGAAGTCCTCCAGAATGCCTCCCAAACGGATTCTCTTGGATTTGAAGATGTCTGGCAAGACCCCGCATACCAGGGTGGTTCGTCGAGCATGCCGGACTGGGACCAGCTCTTCTCCCAGCTCGATGCTTTCATCGCTTGACCAACGTCGAGAGGGCCTCCGAGTTGCAGTAGACCAGCAGTTTCAATTGTCACAGCGTATGCATGGCCAGAATATAGTGTTAACAGTAAGAATCCTCAAATTGAGGAAGAAGTTCCACCCAAAATCCAAATCGTAGCCACTTACGCGCAAGCATCCTTGCAATGCAGCAATGTACTTTCAGGCCATAGCACGTAAGAAGACCTCTCCTCCCTCTATCCAAACAAACACCACCGTCTGTTATAGCATCTCCCTTTGAAAGATCCAATATGAGGACTTTGATTGAGTCTAGTTCGCGCGACCTGAAGGTGCAGCTGGCCTGTAACCAAGAGAGCAAAAAGCACTATTATACGGGGCCATGCAGAATTATCATCATAGATAGAATGTCAATCTTTGTTATTGCTCAAAATAAACCGGCTGAGCTTGGTTCGGCGCAAGTCAAACAATTGACATTGGAAAATCCAGTGTGATTACGATGTGAATTAATTTTCTAAATTTGACTATGGTAGGAGCACGAATCTTACAAAATGTATCTACAATTTCGAACCCCACTCACAGCCTCTTCATCTTAAGCAACACCCCAAACCCGGCCACAGCAGCTCCGCAGCCAGAGAAGACAATCAGCGATCCAAAATTACTCCCGTACGCAAGCATGCTCGTCACCACAGGCCCAACATCGAACAGCTCCACTCCCACCAGTCCACCAACAATATACCCAATCCCTCGAGCGCCGTTCATCAACCCGTACAGCAAACCCGTATTGACGAACTCATCATGATCGTGCGCCTCACGCGAGACATGCTTCACGACCCCTCCCCACGTCGTCGAGTATCCCCCGGCGAAGAAGCCCCATATGACGCAGAACAGCGTCAGCAGCATAATGCCAGCGGGGTACGAGTTTGATGGGACCGTGCCCCAGAACAGGAGGATCGGCAGGGCGGCGCCCATGCAGCTGAGGAAGGTGATGGAGTTGATGCTCAGGCGGCCGCCGCGGAAGATTATGGAGGGTTCACCGTCGGAGATGGGTCCGAACCAGAGGCTGGCGGGGATCGAGGGAACGTTCAGGGCGACGAGCATCAGCGCGGCATTAGAGGAGCTGAAGTGCAGCTTGGTCGCGGCGAAGGTGCTGATGTAGGTCTGTGGGATGCCGTAGCTGGCGCTGAAGACGATGTTCGTGGTGGCGAAGACGAGGAAGGTCGTGTGTTTCATGAAACTCCAGTCCGTGGCCGGGCCGGTGAAGCGAGTGATGGAAAAGCTGGGCCGTGAGGACAGCGGGATGCGAGGCTTGAGCAGGAAAGGAGCGGGCAGGATAGTGGCAAAGGTAATGCCGCTCCAGACGAGGACGGTAGTTCGGTAGCCCACGCGTGTCAGGAGCGAGGAGAATATCACCGGCATGACCACGCCCACAGCTGACTTGACTGCAAGCGTGATGCCGTAGCCGAAACCCTTGCGCTGGATGTACCACTCGTCGAGGTAGATGGTTGAGCCACTGTAGACAAGGGTTGCACCAAAGGCCTGGAGGACTCCTTGGGTCACCAGTAGGTGAGACACGTGTGTTGCAAACGCCGAGCCCACGATACTGGCGACCAGCATGATTGTGCCCAGCGCAATGGCATGCTTGCGGAGACGAGCTGCCCTATTTCCAAGCATTCCAAAGAGCACCGGCATGCAGAGGTACATGATACCGTTCATCGTAGTCCCAATAACACCGACGCTGGAGATATTCCCGGCCAGGTGCAGCTTCCGGTCCGGATTGGTATAGTATTCTTGGAATACGCCGTATGACATCGGGAACCCTAAAATACAGGTCAGCAGCGAGGATCCGGGGTTTAGAACCCCGAGAGAACTAGACGTTGTCTCCCTTTTCCCCCCTCGAATTTCAGTCTCCGCCAAGAGGGTGGGCTCGAAGCATACCCCATACAGGCAGCTGCATCAAACAGCAAGCAGCCAGATTCATGCTAGCCAGACGACCGCCATCCACTGGAGGCAGCTGCGAGGAATGAATTATTGCATCGCCGTGCTCGGACCACGCCTCGGGTCTCAGCTCGTGCTCATCGTGGTCCGTAACGGTCTCGACCTGGCTCAGGACGCTGGTCCCTCCGATTGATGACATCTTCTCAGATGTCTGTGTAGGACTTGTAGAACGACTTGTACATTACAGTCGGGAATAGAGATAAATGACTCGACACGACGGCATCTATATATAAGAGAGGCCTGTCCATGGTCTGCATGATGGTACAATGCAATTCCCAAAATAAACCCCTGGACTGACGTTCGTATGCAGACGTTTGATTCGTCCTTGTAGTAAATTTTTTCGCCAAAAGTCCCTCGGACATGAGCGGTAAAAAGTCGATGATTCACGTCGATGGGGACAACGCTCGCCCATGAGACACGATACGAAAACGGCGATGATGTGAAATGGCACATACACATCAAGCATAGTCCATCTTAGAGAATAGCAAAGGGACTTGAGAAACAATAGTCTGATGGCCCAGAGAGGCGTTGTCAGAGCGCCAGCAATTGGAGAGCTTCAAAATAATCGACTTCAAAGTCGATATCACCTCGAAACAACATAAGTCCCGACACAGCTGAGCATGCGTGCAGAGGCGAACCGTGGTAAGTCAAAGTATTAGATTTGTAGGGTATCGAGTTTGCTCGTGTGGCCAGCCCGTCGACTCGAGCAGGTTTGATACAGGTTTTATCAGATACCACATCTGACAAATGTACCGCCGCCCACGCAGGTGCCTACTTACTCTACAACGCCGCCGAAGCTGCCATTGTTTACAAACAGTGTCCGGCGCCACCAAATATGATCATAAAGTCGTTCCCGTGCCTAGCCCATCGTGTTGCTGTACAGGCATCCACCAAAATGTTTTTATATACACCATGCCCATGTAAAAGGAGAAAAGGAGAAGGGTTAGGACCGAGCCCAGGGTGATCCCGTATTGAAAACTTTCCGGCAGAGGAGGAGGTGAGCAAGCTTGTATTCGGGATCCAGTTCAGGGCGGAGTCGACCACGTCATGTAAATAAGAGTTGAGCGTGGGCTACGTCAGAGCTCAATAGGTGCCAAGCCAGCGTGCTCGCAATATCATTGTGGCTTCGTCAACGGACTTGACAGCGCGTTCGGTTCCTAGCCAGATCTTTGCATGCCGGCTTGCATGCCGCCGTTAGGCATTGCCATGCCATAAGGATTCATCTGTTGGTGAGCAAAAGCAGCACTAGGATCTTGCATGCCAGCGAGGAACTGGCCTACGCCTTGAGCATGACCGACAGGGCAATCTTTATGTTGAATCAACAAGTTGCGCAAGCTGCGGATCTCATCGTGGAGGGTGGCGACCTGACTATTGAGAGAATCATTTTCAGCAGAATACATCTCGACCTTGGCCTGCAAGTTCGCCAGCCACTGTTTCTTTCGCTGTCGACATTTGAGGGCAGCAACTCTGTTTCTGTTAGACAGCTGTCCAGGTAAAGGAGCGGACGTTATGTTCATACCTATTTCGTTCTAGGAAGTTCCGTCTTTTTTCCTCGTCCGTCATCTTCTTGCCTGTCTTGCCATTTTTCATATCTTCGAGACCATCGTCATCGTCATCGCTGTCATCCTCGTTCTCGGCATCAGGGTCCAGAGCCGGATCAACGTTGACAGCTCCCGAGTTTGATTTCTGGCGCTTGTTTGGACCTTTCGTATTAGCTTCGGACTTTCGCCGACCATTGGCAGGCTGCGACTTGGCACCCTTCTTGCCACGTGCGTTAGGTTTGGACTCGTCATCGTCAGCGCTATCTGCATTGTCCGCAGATTCGTTGGATGTCCGTTGTTGGCCCTGGCTTCGGGTCTGCATCTGTTGCTGCTGCTGCTGCTGCTGTTGTTGTTGCTGCTGCTGGTTGTTGTTACCCTGAGCGAACTGATTGGCTTGGCCACCCTTCGCGAGCATAAATAGACCATTGGCGGCATCAGTAGCGTCGTGTTGCGCGTCCATGTTACCGTTCTGAGCTGACTGATCTTGTGGATTTGACGTGACAGCGTATTTATTGCGCGCAGCCGCGTTCATCGCCGTGCGGTGGAAATCCAAGGTGCCAGGAGTTGCCCCTCCGCTTTGCAGAGAGTTGAAGATGGCTTGAGAATTAGGACTGGGGGCGGGAAACATAGACCCCCCGCCACCGGGGGTAAGACCTGTCCTCAAAGACGACTCGTTTGGAGTCGGAAAGCCGCGAGAGATGTTGCCAAAGTAATCACCACCACCAGCAGGACCTTCCAGCATCGCAGGGCTCAGTGGCCCAGCTCTCAAACCTTGATTCCAGTTGTAGCTTGTTGTGTTGTTTGCGCCAGGAATGGCTGGTGATTCAAGGGCAGCAACAGGAGGCAGAAGAGTCTTGCCAGGTGTCTCGGTTGATGGGGCTCCGAAGGACTGTTCAAAGGGATTGAATTCGCTGCTGTTATTATGTACTGCCGAGAAATAATCTGGGGTTTGGGCTGGATTGGACGCGGCAGGTTTGGGAGGCGGCGCCAATGGTTCGGTCGCCTGGGTTGATTTGGAGTCGTCACCCGCTGACGTGCTCTGCGATTCTATCACGCAAGGTCAGCAAACGAGATCAGAAAGCAGTGATGAGGAGCGGTGACCTACCAGGGGCGGTTGATTTAGTCTGGGTGGATAATTGCTTCTTCGAGTCTGACGATGAGGAGTCAGTGGTTGGCAACGGTGGCATTGGATTAGCGAGTGGAAGCGACGGCGAGATGCGAGTCGACAACAAGTATCACGAGTTCGAGCCTACCCCCATGTGGATAGAAGGTATGATGTAGACGACAAGATGATGAAATGTGATGTCACCTTGCACGAGGTGAAAGGGAGGATGATGGGGTGGACTGGCCTCATGGGGATGGGGACGGGCGTTGCAACGGAGCATGGAAGGGGGCCACCTGAAAGCCAAGGGCCGGGCTACGTACCAATAATGCCAGTAGCGGTAGAATCTTTTTTGACTGCTTTGGACTCGGCCATGTTTTCTTGCAGCATCGGTGCTAGGACAGCGACGGACATGGCACGAAGCGCGGGTCAGGTACGGTGCGCTGGGTGCCAGATGGATGCTGAACAAAAAGAGGAAAAAGTGACGTAGAAAGAGAAGAGTGACGTACGACGTTTGAAGAGGCTGGCAGTGTTAATAAAGCAGATTTTTGGAGCACCCACTGCAGCGCCCGGATCACGGACGATGGTGCGGCAGGCTTAGTTACTAGTAGGGAGAGGCGAAAAGGGAGGCCCACTTCTCACTGTGAGTGGAGAGCGCAGCTGGTCGGACGGCAATCGACTGGACCAAGTGCAATCTCACATTCCTCTTACACTACTGCTACGAGCAGCCAGCAGATCGGAGATTGATTTCCTCAGCTTTCAGTCTACTGCACACTTTCGCAAAACGATAAATCTCGTACCACCTTCTTACTTTTGGGTACATAACTTTTCGTCCAGGCCATCTATCGAAAAACCCTAACACGTGTTCGAGAATGGATTGCGGCTTACAAATTGTCTACCTGAGATCAAAAGCCTGAGTCTGCTGGTTCGATGTCCTTCGCCGTCCCTATCTTAAACACACGTGAATCTCGTATACTTCACTCTATTGCAAATTTTCGCACAAACCGATGTACACGCGTTTTTGACGGAAAATGAAGGATGCTTCAAGAGCATGACATGATTGGCGAAAATGACACGCGGAGCTCGTTGATTTTCTTGCAGGATTTGGACGGGGAAGACGGTAAAAGTGATGACGTTGCCTCAAGAATGATTGACTCCTTATCGAGATAGCACAATTCTCCGGGCCATCGCACGTAACGTCGAGGCCTATGCTGTGAATATGCAGTACAATAAAGCACAATCGAGATTCGAAATCTCACACAGACTTTGCTCATCAAAGTGACTGCGTCGCTGGTGAGGTGTTTAATCTATCTATTGGTGCTGGAAACGTTGAGGGAACAAGTTCTGACGCAATCGACTTGGAGGGTTGATCTAAACCTTATCCTCACTAGACTCCACTACTCCTCCTTGCGTCCACCAATGACTTGGACTTGCTTCGAGTTCACCACATACGACCACCGGTGCTTCGAGACGGCACAGGTCTCGGGGTGATGTAAGCTTCTGACCTTGCCGAGGCTTTCCTCGCGGATTAGAGCAAATCTATCACCACCCAACTACTTCCACCTGGCGATTGAAGCATTGGGATGCAATGCATTATGCAACTAGGCCAGAAGTACATACTTGAAGCATTGGAAGAGTTGCTTCATGCCAAAGGAGGGCAACCATCACCAAAAGCAACGTGAAGTGCAATCTAGTTTATGTCTACGGAGTTCTGAACCCCCAAACCAAAGTGTTGTTACATTCTTTTCTGCCTCTAGAAATGCCCTAGCAGAGGTTCGAGAACGCCGCCCTAGGTTTGATTGTTTCGACGTCGATGCTTCAATGCAACACCACATGTCGCTAAAGAATTGTCCCGCCTTCCGGATGAATTCTTCTACGATTATTTGTAGAAATCAAATTTGTCCTTTTCTTGTGCTCCTTTCACCTGGCTGGAATAGGCCTCCTCCAGGTCAGACTGAATGATGTTGTACCTGTTCTTTCGGACAGCTCGTAGACCGGCCTCCTGCATGATCGCCGCAATGATGGCACCGGATAGAGGGTCGTTGCGGACAATCAAAGAGTCTAGATCTACTTCCGGCGACAAGGACATCTTTCCTGCTATGGTGGAGAAGATCAGTCTTCGTTCTCGTCGGTCTCGTAGGGATGGGAATTCGATTTTGCGATCAAGTCGACCAGGTCGCAGGAGGGCAGGATCTAGTGTATCTGCACGATTAGTTGCCATGATAACCTTGACATTACTCGTCTGATCGAAACCGTCCATCTGGTTGAGCAGTTCCAGCAGAATCCGCTGGACCTCCCGATCGGCACCAGTCTGGGCATCGAAGCGCTTGGTGGCAATAGCATCAATCTCATCGATGAAAATGATGGCAGGCGAGTTCTCTCTTGCCATTCGGAAGACATCTCGGACCATTCTCGGACCTTCCCCAAGATACTTCTGCACAAACTCGGATCCCACAACCCTGATGAAGCTTGCGGTTGTACTGTTGGCCACAGCTTTGACCAACATGGTCTTGCCAGTCCCTGGCGGTCCGTAGAGAAGAACGCCACGAGGAGGGTCGATGCCAATCTGCTTGTACAGGTCAAAATGTGTCAAAGGTAATTCCACGGCTTCTCTAATCTCTTGTTTCTGCATATCCAACCCGCCGACATCAGCGTATGTGACATCTGGTTTTTCATCTGCGCCTAACATGGCAATGGAAGAATCGGCTTCTGGGGGAAGGATGTCAACCAAAGAGTTGGAATGTCGATGAAGCGCGACGGATGAGGAAGGCTTCAGTTTCTCGCGATCGAGGGTCGAAAGAATGCGAACGACATAGTTGGAACCCGTGGACGATTGTACGATGCCCGTGCTGACACAGTTAACCTTGGCCGATAATGTCCCTCCGCTGAGCACTCACTTTTGATCGATTGCTTCCATGAACTGGCCAATGACCAGCGGCACGCTCTGTATCCTCTTGATTTCTTCCTGCGCCCTCACCAACTCCCGCTTCAACGATCTCTGCTCATCCTTGATGTACTCTTCTTGTAGTTTGATGTACTCTAGATGTCTCTGCAATCGTTTGAGGGTGGCATACTCGTCGTTGTTGTCATTGCCAGAGCCTTCCAGGGAGTCGATGTCCGGGATTGAGTCTGGTCCTGCCATTTTCTTATGAGGCGCGACCATGTTGGCTGGGTGTTCGACCAAGACGTCCCCCATCCTGCCTTAAGTTGATGTGTGAAAGGTGCCTGACGTATGGCGAAGCGACCGGTCGATATGCGAGATGTTTTGGAACTTTTCACGGGTTTCTGCTGGTAAATGAGTAGATGAATGAGTTGGTTGATACAGAATTCCAAAGTGTTTCTGCCGTCCTACGATGCGCCATGGTAGGCATCACGCCTTGACGCCGCTGCACTGACGAGGCTGAGCTAGTGCTTTACTAGAGTTTGTAAAAGTCTTGGCGCGCTCGGTACGCTTACCCTCCCTTTGCCGAATCAGTTTCTTTTAAGGCTGGACATCCCAGACATCCGCAAGTAAGTGGATAGTAGTGCGGGTACCTAACCTATCTGTCGTAGGCATCGATTGTCATTATTGCACCTTACTCTGTACCTTGCTGTGAAGAATTCGCTGGTTGTGTGATACGGTGACACAATTTTGAGCGGGCACAAAAGACGAGCATCACTTCCGAGGTGCGTTCGCTCCGATGACGCTGCCACTGGCGAACAATCTCAACGACACTCTGTCTCTGACTTGCTCTGATTGTGTGGGTCACGTTTGAGGCTGAACTTGAGGATCTGTCACGCCAAACCATCATGCAATCACCAAGCAGCCCTCTATTTCTAGCCAAAGTTTCCCGTCATCAGAGTGAGAAGGTTTACTAGTGGGTGGCAAGTTTTGCAGTCTTGGTAAAGTGGAGCATGCTCTTGTGCATAAATTACCATCACGAGTTTCACAACTCCACAGTAACCAAATACGATTTCAAGCAGCTCCAATTTGTAGCTGAGCCATTCTCAACCCTAAGCCAAACAGCCAGCAAACATGGAAACAAGAGGAAATAAGGTGAATGTAAGAAAGCTGTAAAGCCAGATCTGGATGCTGAGGCGGAATTCGGATTCGGATTCGAACGTTTCTGCACAACGACACGTCGGCATGCAGTTCAACAGGGATCGCCTTGGGCTAATCTAAAATGGCACGATTGTCGGTTTTTTTCGTATTGGTAATACCGCGCCTAAATTGCTGCAGCTCATCCATGGGACTTTGAAACATTATCTTACGCTGCAGAGGCCGTCTCTTATGTCTCCCAAGCTGGCATGTATCCTCACTTTGGTTGCTGCCCTCTTGTGTGGAAAACGGGGCAGAATGATCAGTGGTGATGAGGTTGAGATTTCAGGTATTGACCAAAAAGTGGGATCAGGAGCGGTCATTGGCTGGGTCAAAAATAGCGAAGAAGACAGGAAGAGGAGCTGCCGCCATTTCCCCCCTTGTTTTTTCTCTCACGTCTTCTGCCTGTGCTAGCAAATTTGAAGACGGTTTTCTGCTGAGCGCTTCTTGCCTGGTCGACAGCTGGTTACTTGTACCTTTCGTTTTCTGCTTAGCCTGTCTCCCCACTTTTTCTATCTGGTGCACCTGCTCCCAGACTGTGCCACGTCCTAACTTGGTCTGGGTCGGGCCTTTGTTACGTGTAGCAGCGTGGTATCTTGCTTGGATCTGGGCTAATCATCCCATCCACGATCCAGCCAGTCCCGTAAGTGAGCTAGTCACCGATTCCCATCTCACATCCCTCATTTCGGCCTCACCTTCCGAACGGCCCCAGTCCGTCTGGCGACCGGAAACATGGTTGGTGGAGTCGTGCTGCCACTCGCTCATCGTCTTGAGTCGCTCTTCAGGCACATGGCCGACGAGGGCCAAAGACTTTAGCACCCAAACTTGAACACCAAAACCCACCACTAGCGCCTTTGCCGTTGTGCTTTTCGGCACATATGTACAGATGGTGCGAGTTCACCTCAAGAGTGTCCTTTGTGCCCCAGGAAATGAGATTTACCTGAAGATCCTTTGCTGACCCGAGCCATGGCTAGGTTCCCGTTGGGACTCGGACGCCTCCAAAAGTTGGCTTGCGCTAAGCTGTTTTGGACACAGGCAAGCCCCATTGCCACAGGCTCGCCAGGCTCTTGTCCGCCTGAGTCGTTCGCAAGTTGCACCTCGACACACTTTACTCTAATCTGGCAGTCATCGGTTCGCACATCGAAAACGCTCTGACACGTCCATCCACTAACCTGTGCAAGCCCGGTAAGCATTCCTGCCTGACTTGACTCTAATTCTTTCTGCTTTTGCCTTGTTGCATCACATGCATTGCCGTTCGATGCCGTACACAGTCGCCGTTTCTCCTTCTCCCTGCACTTGACGCGTCTCACCACCAGCGCACTCCATCGGCTCCTCTCTGCGCAGCCTTCTTACCACCACCTGCACCCCGTCCCTGGCCATCCCCGAAACCCCCTGTCTGTCCGACGTGACCGATTGAGATGATCGTCGCCGATGGCTGTTGATGGAATCCTCCTCACCGAAGTCCATGCTAATCAACATGCGCGACAGCAACAGATGGATGACGAAAACTCCGTGCCGAGCTAGACATGAACCACTGGCTGAGCGACAACAATAACATCTCGAACGGTCATGCTACACTCGGTCCGACGCCCGATCTTCCAATGTCCTTCCCTCACCAGCCTCAGACCATCAATCCCGCGCAATTCCAACCCGGACCATTCCTCAATGGCGCCGCTCGAACGGCCTCGCCGGCCTTCCACCAGCCTATGTACCAGACGAACCAAGTGATCCCGTCGAAGCGATCAAGAGATGACAGTCTGGGCACGTCTCCAAGGATGTCGCACAATGCGCCGCCCAATTCAGGCTCGCGGTCTCAGACTCCAGGCCAAGCGCCCTTTCCCGGCTTCAACCCTCAGTCGAATGGCAGCGTCCCCTTCACCAGCGCCCCTACTCCATTCCAGCACCTGCAGACCTCCAACAACGCCACACCATCGCCGACTATGCAACAGATGGGGTTTCCTCCTGGCGCTGCTGCTCAAAGGGTTTCGACAGCGTCACCGAGTCCCTTTTCACCACAACACAACATGCCAAGCGCGTCCCCGGGAATGCCGGATCGCGGAAGCCGTGGTGAAACTCCTCATGATGCGCCTCAAAATTTCATACAAAATTCAGCAAACGCTGCTTTCAACCCACAACACTTTGGTCAGGCCATGATGAGTCAGATGGGTCCGATGAGCCAAATGGGGCAGATGGGACAGATGGGACAGATGGGGCAGATGGGACAGATGGGACAGATGGGCATGAATCAAATGAATATGGGTCAACCACAGATGCAGCAATTGAATCCAACTCAGGTCTATCAGAGACAACTCCAACAAATGGCGCAGCGGCAAGCGCCCAATGGAATGGCCTCGGTCTCCCACCCTCAAATGGGTGCGCAGACCGGCTCCCAAGAGTCAGCTCCACAGTCGAGGGTCCCGAGTACACCCCAAGACTTTTTCCGCGGTTTACAGCAGTTTGCAGCTGCCAAAGGTCGACCTATTGAATTGAGACCTCATATTTGTGGTCGGCAGGTTGATGCACTGCGGATATACCAGGCCATCATGAAGGGGGGAGGTTCCACTCGGATCTCTAAGCTTGGTCAGTGGTCACTGGTGGCGCAGGCGATGCAGATGTTTCCGCCACAGCAGCTTCAGCAAGCTGGCATTGAGGTACAGCAATACTGGATGAACAATGTGGCCGCATATGAACAGATGTGGCTTCACCAAAGGCAACGCCAGAGCCAGATAGCTTCGCCGACACGAGAAAGCCAGGCACAAAATAGCACCACCAACCACCAGAGAGCCCCATCGGACACGATGCAGAGACAGCTCAATGGCCAGACTGCAAACATGGGCTCCCAACCCAACGGCCTCCCGACTACGAGAGATCAACACGCGAGTGCGCCTGGCCACCAACGACAAAACTCATCCCGACAGATAGAGCATTCGCAGTTGAACGGTGTACAAGCCGAAGCACAGATGGAACCGTTGCAGAAACGGCCGTCGACTGCTGTGAAAGCAGAACCGGAGACAGAATCAAGCATACCAGTAAAAAAGCCCATCGAAGATCCGTTTGTTCCCGAAATCATGCAACCAAGCCGTTACCATGGGCCCATTGACGTTGAAGACATGTTTTCGACCGGCCAGAAAATCATCGAGTCGAAGCCGACAGTGCCGAGTATAAGGGAATTGGGCGTGATAGACATTCATGCTCTCACCATGGCTATAAAATCCGGCATGCATGCAGAGACGCGAAATGCATTAGATACCCTGATCACTTTGTCGATCACCTTGTCTGGTGACCCATCCTTCCAGTTGCAGCTAGATCTTTGTGACGATCTCATGGAGACTCTGGTCGACTGTGCGCAAGTCGAGGTCGACTTTCTCGCAGAGCATGCTTCCGAGGTCTCTGATGAAGTCTCGCTGCCATCCTACGAAGAGCTGGTGCGAGCATCGCACGTTGACGCCAAGACGGTGCAATCGATTCCAGCATTCGGAAGCCTGGATTATGATCTCGATCGAGCAGTGGACCGATTAATATGCATTACAACCCTGATTCGAAATTTTTCTTTTTATGAGCCAAATTTTGTGACGCTGGGGCAGCCTGAAGTCCTCCAGCTTGTGACAAGGGTAATACAGCATATTGGAACGAAAGACATGCCGCTACGCACTCCACGCAACACGCTCGATTTCATGAAGGACGTTGTCATATACCTCAGTAACCTCTCCTCTTCGATACATCTTCCGAGCAAGCAAGATGCTCTCTGTCTTTTGCATTTCCTGCTCGCCTTTGCGCCAAACCCACCTCCAATATCCTCAGCCAACGGCCGGATCGCATTCACCTCATACAACCCTGGCGTACACAAATACCTGCCACCTGCCGTCGATAGCATCGCAAAACTCTTAGCCCGCGACGAGCCGAATAGAGTTTACTTCAAAGCCATCTTCGCTGCTGATAGTCGAGCATCGATCCCGTATGAGTTGTTGACACGCACCTTCGGCCTTGTCATTGCGCCCGTGCCGCACAGCACCGCTCACTTGCGCGCACAGATAGAGACCCGGAAGCCGTTCTTGTTGCAAGGCATGCTGGCTGCTGAGATCATCGCGAGCCTGGCTCCTGGATCCGAGAATCCGCTCGCGAAGTCGTGGCTTCAATCCGAGGATTGTTTCGCCGGCAATATCCTCAAAATGGCGAGCGCTCTAAGCGTGCAGTCTTCTTCGACCAACGCCAACCGGCAGCAGCAGAACAACCGAAACATGCCACAGCGGGGGCATGACGATGATCCGCTGGCTCACGGTTCGATAGTTAATAGAGCTATGGCAATACTCCGGATCCTGGTCAACAAGAGCCGAACAACGGACGACGAGGGTAATAACAATGTGGATGGGGTGCCTGCTTGTGCAGCCATCAAGAAAGAGACGCTGCTCGGCGCGATGATCCAGGAGAATATTGATGCCAGCATGCTAAGGCTTTTCTGTCAGTATGCCGGTATTGACGACTAATGTGTGTCGTGGTGTGCAAGAACGATGTTCTAGAGGCAGCTGGGTCTTGCACCAGCAGTTCCTGGCAGCGAATCTCAAAAGCACACGCATAGAGCGGTCGAGTTTGGTTCGAGAGTGGACTACCAAGCGACAGCACGGTTTGCTTCGCTGCAAGACCAGGACTATGACCGTTGGCTGCTTCAGAGCTAGCTTGGAAAGAAACAAAATAGATATCTGTACCAAATGAATGAATTGTACACGTACCATCCATACCTTTATCTCGTTTATTGGAATCCCTCGGCTTGTCTATTACGACGGAGATAACGAGTCAGCGTTACCTGTCGTCGTGTGCACGTCTCAGACTTGCAACCATCCCTTACGCGGCACCCTGTCTAACGGAAAATATGGCGCCCTCCTCTTACCTTGGAACCAGATCAGAACTAGCCTACACGGCGACAACCGTCCGCACGAAAAGCTGCGACTGGAGGATCAGGAGTGACTATGCACGCTCGCCTCGACCTTGTCAACGTAATCCTTCAGACTGCTATAGCCGGGCAAGCCAGCCTTGAGCGGATCGTCGACGCAATCCGATTTGGTCTTGCCCTCGCCAAAGCGTTGGACTGGCCTCCTCCCGGGTCTTCTTTCCGCTTGGACGAGTGCCGCAATGGCGCTGCCGACTTGGACTTGGAAGCGGCGGTGGCCGACGGCAGCGAGGATAGCATTGATCATGCCCCCGTGCGCGGTGAGGCTGATGTAGCGGGCGTTTTCGGATGGGTCGCCGTGCGAGGAGAGCGGAAGGGAGAGAATATCGTCGAGCAGCAGGGCGGCGCGGTAGGCGTGTGCGTCGTCGGGCTCTCGATGCACCGGGTCCCAGAGCTGGTCTTGCTCGCTGAAGCCTGCCTCGATGGAGTAGTGTGGGTAGCGTTTGGCGATGGTGTCTCTGGGAGAGCGGCGGTCGCACGTGTGGATGCCGTTGGTCTCGCGCAGGTACTCCTTCACCGTGGGCTGCCAGGCTGGAGTGTCGAGCAGACCGTCGTGCTGCAGTGGTTGGAACGTGATCTCGGCCGTCTTGCAGGCTCGATCCATCGGGCTCACGTACCACGCTTGCGGTGGTGGCATCTTCTGCTCTTGTAATTGTGTCCGCCAGAAGGTGCTCTGTTCGCCGACCTGGCGTTGGCCGAGCTTCGACAGGTGTGCGTCGGCCCAGGTTATGTCAGAGTCGGGATCGCCTTCCAGCTCGGCCCAGTAGCAGTCCCATGCCTTCGGCCCGTAGTATGACTCGGCCAAGTTGTGGTAGCCTTGGCCGTGACGGGCTAGAAAGAGGATGTGGTACGAGATGTTCTCGGCCGCTTCTGCATTCAGACTGTCGAGATGGTGGTTGAAGCGCTGCCAGTCGGTAGGAGTAGTTGACCCATGGCCACCAGCATTCTTATCAGGGCTGTTCAAGGATGAATCAGAGTCGTACGATTGAGAGATCAGGCCAAAGTTTGTGGTGGTTGGATCGAAAGTTGCTGGGTTAGTTTCGGGCAGGGACGGAAGAAAGTATGAGCGTGGCGCAGTGAAAGCAAAATGGACGTCTTTCTGCACTGGCGTATCTTGGTTAACAGAAGCCGAGATCCGGATTTGGTCCTGGTCCTGACCCAGCGGTGTGGACTCAATCATGGTGCAGAGGAAAAGAAGAGTGATGGTGAGAACAAGCACAGTCTGCACAATGATCCGACCACGCATCCACGTAGGCCCCAGTCGATGTTGGCTACTTCTAAGCAGCATCGCAGGTCCTTGGCGACGCCGCAAGCACCACCCTCATCTCGTCGAAATAGGTGTCAAGCCCATAGAAGGTAAGCAGCACACACAAATAGCAGCGGTGTGTTTTACGACCACCACAAAAAAATGTCGTCCGATTTGTGGTTGACGTCATTCGATTGACTCTAAAGGGGCTTTGACGCTGTCCAAACCTGATGACCTAGAGAATTTGAATCCGCCAAAGCCTCGGCGAGAACGAGAGAACTCCTTGGGAGCAGTGCAGAATTAATAATGACACTGACTAATCAACATTAAGCTTTGTTTTTTTTCATTGGCCACTAGAGATTGTGATCAGTAGCTTTGCCTCCTCGAGGTGACGATGTTTCAGACTGTAAGTACCGACTGCTTAATGGGGATTTCCCCCTCCATGTGCACTGTATATGGGCGTCCGTAGCAGCCGCTTACCCAGACTACATGTACAGCATTGTTATTCTGATTCTTCCACTGAAAAAACTGCTGAAATACGGAATACGTGACGTGATCCATCGTCCTAGATTCCACACGTTAAATGACCAACTTGCTAAGAGTTTGTATCTTGAACTCCCGCTTACTGGTCCACATGCCCTTGGGAGCGAGGTCTGGCTCTCCCTCTTTCACAAACCCCCGACGCATCCAGTATGCCACATTTACTGACCCATCAAGCACCGACACCCAAAGTCTGATGGGCAGGCTACCTCTACGATCTCCAACAGCGATCAAGATTAACCGGTGAGCTTCTGCTTCCGCCATTAGAGCGTCAACACAACGAATTACCAACCCTTGTTTCCTGTATCTTGTGTCATCCACCGAAGCACATGTCGACACCTCCCAGTTCCAGGTTGGCGAAGCGATCTTGTTCTCCAGATGCGCTTCCTTTGCCGACTTGGCAAGTTCAAGGTCGTCAACAGAAATGTCATTGCCGCCTGGTGCCCGACGGAGTGCTCTCCTATAGAGTGATATGGCTTTTTCAGTCCATGGCTTCAAGCCTGCGACCGCCACGAGTCTCCCGTGTATTCCCAATTTATAGCCTTGAGTGGAATCAAAGACCTGGCCATCGTTTTGGTAATGGTCTCGAAGGCTGGTATCGAAGCACAGCGCGATCAAGCCGTCTGGTCCCAACTCGTGCGGAATCTGGTTCTTGCTCTCAACACGCTGCCCAGTGTATAAAGCATCCTCATCGTGATCGAGACCGGGTTTTGGCTGGCCCAAAACACGGTATGCATCATTGATCAGATCGTTCAGATCTGATAGGAGGAGTTTCCAAGGATGTTCAAGCAATTGGTTCGGCTGGAATACTCGAATCTCAAAAGTCAGCGGACCCAATGCTTCTGATGACTCTGATGTCAGAGAGGGATCCGGTCTTGTCTCAGCTGTCATATTCCTCGAGCACCCACTATCCTTGGCGACGTGAAAGCATTTGTTGTCAACCTTCGAAGCCCCAACGAGGCACCATGTACTTAAATCACCAGATATCTGCCAAAGTCTGTTGTACCTACAGTCTCAGAAAGGGTATTCTACCAACTCGACTAGCGCTCAAGTGCGTCTTGGCAACGTTTGGTTTTGTCGCGTGCGCTTTCCCTCGTGTTGTGGTTAACAATGATTGCTACTGTCAAAGTCGCGCGCTGCTGCGGGAGACGCTGAGACATTAACAACGCTCATGCATCTGGTTGAAGAGGCTTTCTTCCATGTACAATAGCGCTGGAATTGCGGTCAGCTACACAACAACTCAGGTTGCCCGACGAAAAAAAACTTACCCTGGCCAGTAGTAACATGTTTTTTTACGTGTAAATTCCCCTTTCACCTCCTCAATGAATGCGTTTGTTTCCTCGAGAGACCATTCGAGACACCTCGTGAAAATGGCAAGACTTAGTCCCCCAATCCCTTCCAACATAGCCACAAGCTGAAAAGAGCCAGCTTCTTTCAATGCAGGATCTTTAGGCCACGTACCTATTGGCACTTTGAAAGGTTTTACCGTCACATCAACAAAACCCACTTCGCGCATCAAGCTGGCCATTTCGTCAAAGTTAACATCAAGACTGCTTCCCATTTTCTGAATGCCTTGTTTGAGTAGGGACGTCCATTTCGTAATTACATTATCATCGAGAATTTGCCAATGATCGCTCCGAACGGACGTGGTCATTTCCAAGCATTCGAAATACCCATCTGGCGCACAATGATTGAAAGCTTGTTCAAAGTACTTTCGATAATTCTTGACGCTACCAACGAGCATGGTCTTGGAGTAGATGAGATCGAAATGATTCTCCGGCCACGTCCACTCATCCTCGACGTCATCAATCTCGAACTTGACGTTCTTCGGCGCCCATTCTGGCTGGATCGGACTCAGATCTACTCCATTAATATCGGCTTGGGGGAATTGTTCTGCCATCTCAATTGCCCATGTCCCAGTGCCGGTGCCAAGATCGAGAACGCGAATAGGCGATTCTAAAGGAGCGTGAAATAACTTTGAGCCTGAAGCAAGAAACATACATCGGTGCTGCATGTCCATCCGAAACTGCTCAGCGTCGTCGTTGGGCATGAAGTAATCATTCTCGCCTTGCTTGTAGGCGTGATACCGTCGGCCATGCTCATAGCGGTATTCGTAGATCGAGGAGTGAACAGACCTTGTCAGAGCAGAAATGTCATCGTTACTTGAATATCCTGAATCTTCTGTTTCGTACTGAAATTTGTAAGCCGCACTACTCTCATGTCTCTAGCATAGCGCCTACCCCGTCATGTGCTACCACAGGTAGCGAATTATGAAAGGCTGCAGCATCCATTTTTCAGACAGTTTGTCGTTTTGAGCTCATCGATCAAGGCCTCCTAACAGTTCCATCAAAAGCCTAGATATAGGACGTCTGTAGCAGGACATGGGGAGGAGGTGGGGCCAGACAGGCTAGGGAGTCCGAGACAACAGCCATCTCGCTCTTTGAATTTCCGAATTCTCGTCAAAATATTCAGGTATCACCGAACTGACGAAGTTGTGCGTCACATTTCCAGAAAGGTGATTGATCATTATGAAAAGCTTGCTGACGGGCTGTGTGCCCCAGTGCTTTGTCCTATGCACGCCGTGACGACAACCTTGTACAAAAGCGCTCTTGAAGAAATAAACGAGCGTCGCGAGAGCCAACGGGCATCGCGGAACGCTCCGCCGACGTGATGGAGCTGGTTTAACCTGTTGGTCGAGAACTCTCACGAAGGCACATGGGACGTTGGTGCAAACTCCACCATTTACGATAAACAGCTTGGTGCATATGCGGCTAATCCGAAGCAAATGTGATAGGAAAAGATATTCCGGTGTTTCAACATCACTGACGACAGGATAGATGCACTTTGCCACCTTCGCGAAGCCAATTTGCGTGGAATATTGTTTGTCATCTTGGTCCACTTGGTAAGCCGCCTTGGCTCCCTCTAGCTTAGTGCGACTTGTGACTGTCCGTTAGCAAAGTACATGTTTGCTACTGACCCATCATTAACCTCTCAGTATCAGAAGTCTACGTCTGATTCCGATTTGAAATAGATCTACTCACAGCGTTTGTGCAGATTTGATGAGGCCTGACTGGTTCATCCACCAGGCTAAATGCTGCTGCCGCCAGTAAAACTCAACACCTAGCGACGAAGAGAATCAGACTTCTATACCTGCCGATACCACTCTTCAACCTGATTACAGGGACGGCTACTCCCGTCGGGAGTTTCGACATGCTGGCTAGGGCCGAGACTGGACTTGATGCAAATATTTGCGCTATTCAGGGTTTAGAGCTCCACAGGGTGCCCTTTCACGGCGTTCGTCTCCTCTGGAATAACAGTTGTGGCCCCGAAGGCTCTACGGTCAAAGGTCTTCGTGATCGTGATTGTGACCGGGGAGGGTCCCAAATTATGTGGCTGTGTAAGCTCTCGTAGACTCATCGAGAATAGTATTGTCCCCTTCAAACTCAGGTGTTCGGCGGCCGACAACACTATTGCAGCATAACGGCTGTAAAAACACAGCGGTAAGGCGTGCTCGTTTTACGAGGGCACGTCGTCCAAGGACAGCATTCAAGTGGATATCTGTGGGGTTTTTCGTGCATCGCCAGACAGGGATGCGGGACATTGCGCCAATAGTCCATTTCCAAGCATTAAAAAAACGTGACATGCATTGGTGAACGTGCATCATTCTTCACAAAAGCATAAAACATGGCAGAGTCAATGAAGCCGACCCCCGTTCCGCGACGCCAACGTTGAAATTCTGGCTTCTTCGGGCATCTCAAAGGGTATGCTTCCCCCATGTAGGATGGTGTGTATTGGTCGAGGAGCCGAAAATGAGTATGTCACATCCGAATTCTGAGCTCAGGTGGGTCAGCGGAGGTCGGTCAAAACGGAGCAGTTTCGCGCGTAAGCAAATCTCGGCCGAGCTTTCAGGCGACACGTTCTCCTTCCTTCCAAGGTTGTTAGACATATTTTTAATTGTCTGACGTCCGTACATCGAGAATAGGAATCACTTCAAACGAGTCTGGTCCGTCACGGACGAAGAATCACCTTGTTGGTGATCCTCCTTTCATGTATATATCAACAGTGCAGCTGCAGCGGCAGCAAATATGGATTATGCCTGCAAAGGTAAGCAGCAACGTGAAAAGATCTATCAAACATCTTTGCTCAGAAGCTTGTGGGTTTTCAAATTGAGCCTTCTGAACGTTTTTGATTTATCAGAGTGCATATTTTGAAGAGAGAGAAAATGGCATCTCCTGTATCGGATCAACATATTCTCCTCCTGGGGGGAACAGGACGTCTAGGTCGCTTGCTTCTCACGACAGCGCTTTCGAGAGATCTCACAGTCACAGCTTTAGTCCGCAATGCAGCCGCTCTTGAACCTTTCACCAACAACGGCCACCACACTGAATCGCAGCGCCTCCCCAAGCTCACCATCGTCGAGGGAACGCCAACCTCGCAAGCAGATCTCACATCCGCCCTCAACTCGGCTCTTAGTCGAAACGACACTAGGCCAATCACCATCATCTCGACACTAGGCCAAACACGAACCTCAGGGAATCCCTGGTCCGCAACCACAAGTCCGCCGCTCTTCATGACCCAGTCCATCAGCTCCCTTCTGGCAGCAATCAAGTCTCTTTCACCAACCTCCCAATCATGCATAGACAAACTAGTTATCACATCAATGTTTGGTGCCGGCAGCTCCTTTGGCAATCTGCACTTTCTCATGAAACCAATCATGAAATACAGCAACATGCTGCAGACGCTGGAAGACCACAACGCGCTTGACGCGAAAGTGAGAGGGCAGGACTTTGTGAATTATGTGCTAGTTCGACCGGCAATGCTGACGCAGGGTGATTCCCTACCTGTCAGAGTAAGAGGAGAAGAGGGAGAGGGCGAAGGGTGGCTGCCGAGTTCAATCACCATGGCGAGTGTGGTGGAATTCATGCTTGGAGCTGCATTGGCGGGGGAATGGGATGGAAAAGCTGTCGTGGTAAGTGATTGAAAAGCTAGCAAACGCATTATGATTGCAAAACAGTTGGGTGTTAGAGCGCTCTCTTCGGGGATTTGAGAGGGTAACAGTCTTGGCTGCTGAGGGCGACGCCACCTAGGCTTAAGAAAGCGATTGTATTGAGCCTGCAAGCGCAAAACGTGCGTGATTACCATAAAGCCACCTGTTCTTCGGGCTGTGTACATGCAAAACCTTACCATCTATCTTTTCCCCTTTTTCCTCGTTCATTCATGGAGAATTTCTTTAAGAATCTTGTCCATGAGCTTCAGCTGGGTTTGTCACCGCGCCAAAAGCGAGGACATGCTTGCCAATCACCAAAGGTAACTGAGACTCTCTCGATGGATACTCACGCACAACCAGGGAGTACGCGATCGAGATTCGCTTGAAGACGAAAGGGTCGAATGATCGAGGTTAGGTTGCAAGGCAAAGCGTGAAGCTGAAAGAGTGAGTCTGTTACTTAATGTGATGCAACTGCAGGAAGGAGCCTCTGATGCATGTTGTAATCCGAAAATACTTTCTGTTGTTGCGGTGTTGGATGGTGATGGCGAGGGCAACTTGGTAGGAGGTCTGGCAGCCCAAGGTCAGCGCAAAGTTGCTGGGGGGTCGGAGGGAAGCTGCAGCTACGCATGTGCCAGTGTGATGAAGTAACATAGGGTGGGACTCGATTGCGAAAAGGTCGGACTACTTGGAAAACAGGCACACGGCTCAGTATAGTATGGTTTTCATTTGCTCTCGCCTGTTTCTAGTCTATTTAACTTATTGGCTCCTCAGCAACGTAATGCAGGTAGGCACCTAGCAACTTTGTGCCTTCAATGTAGTTCCTTCGATCTAGCTTCTCGTTGATGCTGTGTGCACCATCGGTACTGCTGCCCATGGGCAACAACAAGACGTTCTTTCCAGTCGCTTGTTCGAAAGTCAGAGTGACGGGAATGCTGCCACCTTCTCGAGTCATGTCAGGAGCGACTCCAAAGACCTCCTTGACGGCTTTCGCAGCAGCTTTGAAGTTCCAGTGGAATGGGCTTGCGACCCACCATTTCCCGTCGTGTTGGCAAAAGACATTCATGGTGTTCTTCGAGCCAAGCTTGGCAAACTCGTCCTTGATGTACTTGAAAACCAGCTCGTTGACCTCTTTGCTTTCCATGTCTGGCACAGTTCGAATGGAAAATTTGCCAATGACTTTGGCTGGGATGACGGTTTTTGCCCCAGGTTGATAGAAAGCGCCTTCAACACCGTGGACGGAGAGAGAGGGGAAACGCCATCTTGCCATCAGTGTTTCGTCCTTGGTCTCGAAGATGGACGTCTTGCTGCCGATTGATTCATACAGGTTTTCCATGGTGTAGGAAATTCCTGGGTAGAGTTTCTTTTCTTCTTCGGTCACTGGAGCGACGAGATCGTTAATGCCTGGAATGAGGATCTTGCCCTTTTGGTCGACGAGCTTGCCAAGGAGGTGCATGAGATCGGTCATGGGTTCTTGTGCGGAACCACCAAAGACGCCGGAATGCAAATCCTGCGCTGGACCCTTGACCTCGAGTGAGTAATAGTTGCAGCCACGGAGACCATAAGTCAGACAGGGCTTCTCGGTGCCGAGCCAGTAGTTGTCAGATATGCACACGGCGTCGGCGTCTTTGAAAAACTTCTTGGCCTCGTCGTTGATGAAGTCGTCAAGCCCCTCCGAACCGTTTTCCTCCATGCCCTCGAAGCAGCATAATAGATTCACGGGGAAATCAACACCCGCCTTCTGGTGGGCTTCAATGGCATTGATCCATCCCAGAACGGGACCCTTGTCATCTGTTGAACCACGGCCAAACATCCTACCCTTATCGTCAACGGTGAGATCAAAGGGTTCAGTGGCCCAGCCATCTTCCATCAACGCCGGCTGGACGTCATAGTGGCCGTAGACCAGAATGGTGCGTTTATTCTTGTCGTTGCCATAACGGGCAATGACGACGGGCGGAAGGTCAAGGTGCTCTTTGCCGGGCTGCTTGCCCAGTGGTCTTTTCTGTACTTCTGCCCCAAGTCTTTCAAGCTCGCTGGCCAGGAAATCACCCATCCTGAAGACATCTTTTCTATTCTCGTCGCTGGCCGAGACCGACGGGATTGCCACCGCGGCCCGTAGTCGTTCTATGAAACTCTCTGCTAGATTATCGACCCTGTTCTCCCTGTTAGTCTGACTATGCACGTTCTCTTGTCCCATCAGCCTGCTCACTGTTTAAAGTATGGCTCTAGATTGGGAGCCATTTTGTGGTCCGAAATGAAGCCGTAGTAGGTGCGATGGGTCAGGCGTGGGCCGAGATTCAAGTTGTATAGCAGGCTTGCATGCGACTTATTCAAATAGGAAATGGTTAAGTTTGATCGCCGCACACAGTGAAGAGCTCGTGTGCAAGTGGTACGGGAAAACATGCAGACCCAAGGCCAAAGGCGTGTTTGCGACCAAGTCCGATATCAACGTGGCCGTGACATTGGGCTTTTGTGGTTAGTCACGGTTGAAGCGGGAACTCGAAGGGAAACAACTTCCGGGCCGCAATGCGGGTCTACAAGTTTAGACCGTGGTTGATGACACCCAAATGGTAATTTACACCAGGAAAAAAGAAAACTATTCTCTCATGGTTCAGGGAGTTAGTTACTTCTAGACCTGCACCACTGGTGAGGCACCTAGATCATGTGGTGTAGCATTATTGCTGATGAGAAAATCTAGTCACACTGTATGGAGGTTATTAATCCTCTTGGATGTCGGTGAAGCACTAGAACCGGTGCCTCGTCCCGACTACTGACATCAATACGAAAGCTCGTGTAGGTGCATGATATAATACATGGTCCTGCATCTGCTGCTCACATCTTATGCATCACGGTACCACTTCTCTCTCCTCAACATCCTGTCTTCTCTGGCGACCCTTCTTCTGGCTCCCCACCTCGACTTGACTGCTTCAGTGACCTTCTCTTGCAGAAGCTTCTTGCCTGGAGCGAGACCATGTGTTGCTGTTGCGACAAATATGACGGAGCAATCAAACTTGACTGCCAGTTTCTTCAAGGACCACGTAGTGGGATCCTCCAAACGCAAACGTCGCATTTCTTCCAAGTCCTTCTCTGTCAGGTGATACCTTTTCGTGTACGGCTTTCGCACGGCCGGCGGTAGTCTCTCTTTCCCTGAAGCTGCGTATGCTGGAGTGTCAGCGAGTAATGGCCTCACGGGAGGAGACTGTATTGAACGTCGCTTGTCATCCTTCGGGAGGAATAGGGCAGGCGTATGATAGATATTCGGCATGCTCGGCGGAGGATTGTAGATGATGTGATCGTGTGGTTCCGTCTTGGAAGGAAGAAAATTGGCATCTGGCTTGATATTGGACCGCCGTCTTTGCCGCTGGTACGAGGACTGATGCCGTCTCGTGGTGGTATTGAGGATTGATGCACACAGCTTATAGAATCGAGCTGATGCCGGCATGGGCGACGGACAGAAAGCAGCCGTGTTCATCTTGCCGGCCAATTGCTTTCTAACTCGTCCGTGAACAGTCAACAGAATCTCACGGCTTCGTTGTAGAGTAGCTGCTTGCTAAGCTGAGAGCTGAAGGGGATAGTATATCAAAAGGAGAGTTGCCTCTAGTCGCGACTGCGCAATACTAGACCAGACCAGACCTGGAATCCAGTTTGGAACTTTTGGTCTGTCCGCCTCTACAGCTTGACCACTTTGGTAGACACTGGCAGCTGTTTATTTAATTTTGTTGATGCTTACTGTTGAGCTTGCTCTTTCCTCGACCAAAGTCCGCGACCTGAACTTCCACAAAATCCAACGTGACAAGGCTACGCGAAAGCCTTGACTGAATCGAGCTAGGCATGGTGGACATAGAGGGGTCAGGTACTGGACGATTCGGATTCGGACTCGGAGGTCACAGGATACAGCCTTCGAAGCGCTGGGAAGGTTTAAAATATGGGGACTAGCCCAGGGATCGGCTGCTCACTTGGGCAACCTCCGGGGCGTTGCTGCATCATTGCGTCGACGGGCGTCACGTAATAATAATTAATGCTCCCTGCTCCGTGTCACACATCACTCTGGGCACTGCCAGCCGTCGCAGAGAGGCCCTAATAGGGAGACCGTTATCTTTGGCCCAGTCTTTCTCATTCCCGTCCCAGCTTGCAAGGCCATACAGCACATGCACACCAATAAACGTACTGGCGACATCATTCGACCTCTCTGAACCTGATTCTCATACCGTGATTCTCGAAATTGTCAATCAGTGCTCACTGCGATCCACATTTGAACGGACTTTTCCAATCTAGAACCTGGAAGCACAGAGCATTCACCTGTTACACCTGTGCAAGCAATTGAGTGTTTCTATTTTTCTACCCACCACCGCTTCCTTACCGTCACATTGCTCGATCGTGCGGAAGATGCTACGGTCGTAACACATACTCGAAGCTCCTCGAGGTGTTCGTCATCCTGTCCAGAGCCCGAGCCAGAACGATTGTCCAGCCCGCCGGACACATCTCGACGCTGAATCAAAATGGCCGAGTCTGCCCAAGCTGGCTCTCTGAATGCCTCCCGCGAGTCTCAAACACCCCTGGTCGCTGATACACGGCAGCAGCAAGATTCTGCCGATCCGGGCCCGGCTACAGAGGAGAGGACGAGAAAAAGAGATTTCTTTCGATTTGGGCGGAAAGAGGATGACAAGAAGAAAACAAAGTCTCCTTCTACACAAACCTCAACTGCCGCCACAGGCGGTCTACGACCTGTCTCGCCGCTCGCTCACCTGGATGCTACTCGCTCACCTGGCTCACCATCGAGAAACAGCCCTTATGGAGTGGGTGCGGGGGTGCGCTCGGCCTCGCCCCGGACCCATTCGCCTGCTTCGTCCATGATCTTCGAACGAAGTGTGCAAGAAGATGTTGCAATTCCACAGGCCTCGCCTCAGATCCCTTCTCATATCATTACCGAAAACTACATCCCCCCCGCTCTTGATGCTACCTCGGAAGCAATCACAGACAAGAAGCTCGATCCCGACACGGTGGAGATCATTACGCATGCAGCCCACCAGCCAGCAGCAATCACCATTACCGAGGGTCATCATGACCAGACTATTAGCCCCATGCTTTCCGAAGAGAGTATTCACATTCATCGCCACGACTCGCTTGGCGACGCGGCTTCCAATCCAAAATATGCAAATTTGGAGTCGGTTGATGTCAGACGCTTAAGTTTCATTTCCTTCGCAGACGTGGTTCACGGCGAACACGACTTTTCTGACCCAAGAAGGGATTCGACTGGCATCGCAGCTCATCCAACAAACATTACAGCCCCGGCTCGGTCGCCATCTCCCATGCGCTCACCTGTGTCTTCGTCGGCCGCTATGGGCACGTCGCCACCGACCAGTGTCTCGCCCTCCAACTACGAGACAAGTCCGCATCGCGGGTCGGACCTCAACATTGAAACCATGCGACAAGCGCTAAGGAGGACCGGTAGTGGAGACTTGAGTGGAGTCAGAAGTGCGCCTCTCAGTGCTGTTGGAAATGACGACGGAGTGGGAGAACGGCCTTTTAGATGAAAGCTTGTGGTGATGCAGGAGCTATTCGCGACAATCGCGATCAGAATCTGAGGCCTAATGGAGTGGAACGACACACAAGTTGATGATGCTAGATACCAATGAATCTCTTTGTTAAACCATAACAGCTGAGACATCTATTATAGAAGTCCGCAACCGGTGTTGATACGATACGCATTTACACCTCGATTATTGGCCGTTGACGTCGACTTTAAACATGCTCAGCCTTCGGAGTTCTTTATTTTACAGGTTCATATACTCCACCACGTAGTCACTCTGGATATCCAAGGTTGACTCCGAGTCCGTATTACGACAGCCTCTGAGCCTGGAATACGGTACCCCTACTACCTAGCAACTTGAATGAGACGACCGGCTGGCATGTGGCTTTTCGGCTTGGTCAGGCTGGCCACAGATTTGGTTTACGACCGGTCAAAGGTATTCAAAAGTGATCTTTTTCGACCACGAGACCGCGGCCAGAAGAGGGATGCTGTATGACAAAAGTTTGGAAGTTCACAGGACCAATCACAGGGATGATGGGTAATGACGAGAACTTGATGATGCAGTGGCATGACGCCTGTCCTTGTTTCACAAAGAGGAGATCGGCAGCAGATTGGTGGAAGTGGCGGAAGAAACGAATTGCCTTGTTGGCCTTTCAACTAGGCTCGGAGTGGTAAAACGGAGGTGTAAGAGGAGTGTAGGACTTGACTGAAGCACGCTATCGAGTAGAGCACACTTAGGCTACAGTGCAGGATCAAGTCCCCGCACCGTGGAGTGGCAGGGTGACAGGCTAAGGCGATTGTCAACCAGTGACAGGCCGCGGTGCTGACCAAGGCCGCCACGCCGTCCGTAACTTGCTACCTTTCTACTCGTAGATACGCATCATTCCTGCTACCTGCCGACCACACCTCCAACGTCCCCCAACCTTCCTCTTCTTCCTCGCCATCATCCTGCCGTCACCCTGTCGGCGGATAGACCTCTGCCGCTTGAAGGTCTTGAAGTAGTTCAGGGCAGCTGAGTTGCCGCCGATCTCTCTGCACTACCGACCGCTGACTGGCGGCATCGTCACCGCTCATTTGACTGAGTGTTTGAGTGAGTGTCTACTCTGCCACGGCGCTGCCAACATGAGTGCACCTTATCCTCATCCTGGTCCCGTCGGACCCGACACTCTGATCACTGTCAAAGTCCTCATTGATGGTCAGAATCGTCGTTTCAAGCTTGCCCTTCGTGACCTCGGGGCTCATATTCTCCCTCAAAAGGTATGTATTGCGGTTGCCTGTCCAGCCTTGTGTAGCAAGACTGCCCCCGATCAGCTACCCAGTTACTGACCTGGACCAGCTGCGATTCCTTCTGCAGATCCCGGCTACCAGCGAGGTTCGATTTGATCGTTTCTCTGACTCTGCTGGCACCTACGTAACCCTCGACTCCAACAACCCAGCCATCTACAAACAACTCTACCGAGCCGCCAAGGCAAAACTGAAGCTCCGACTTCGAGCAACGGTCATCAGAGCCCCGGAGAAAGAAGGATCGTCTGCTATCGAAGATGAGGCCATCCCGGAGACAAGCAAAAGAAACACCTATCTTGAGACCGTGCTGTCGAAACCTTCGACCGACCACGTCCACAGCTTCGTCCCATTCCAGCCTAACCCACCTCAATCCGACCCTGCTCAACAGAAGACGGGGAAGACAGCGGCACCCATGCTGAGTATGCCGACGCTGCCTAATTTCAATGATTTCAGCGGGACAGCCTTCAGCATCGACTGTAACCAGTGCGGCGCCTCGGTCTCTAACGAGCACTATCATTGCAGCAAATGTGCTGACGGTGACTACGATCTTTGCCCGCCTTGCATTGCTCGTGGGGTCACCTGTGAAGGCGAAGACCACTGGCTGATCAAGAGGACCATCAACAATGGCAAGGTCTACTCGAGCAATACCGAGACTCTCCCACCCAAGAAGAAAGTACAACCAGCTCTCGACGTCCGCTCTTCTCCCGTGGCTGAGGAGGATCAACGAACCTGCAATAGCTGCATCATTCGTAAGTCACGCACATGCCCCCTTCCACCAGACGATCAAGCTAACTGTGTAGAACTCGGCGCCTCCTCGTTTGTCACCTGCCAGCAGTGCGCTGATTACGACATCTGCTTCTTCTGCCTCGAGCATGGAGAACACGGACATCATCCAGCCCATACCTTTAGCCCGGTGGAACCTTCGACCTCAGCCGTTTCACCGTACATCAAGACACTCTGTGCTAAAGGACGAGGTCTAAAACACGATGCGATGTGTGATGGATGTGATGTTCCTATTGTTGGTGTTCGACACAAGTGCTTGACCTGCCCGGATTTTGATTACTGCTCCACCTGCGTCTCGGTCGCGGCCGAGGTACATCCAGGCCACCGATTTGCTCCCATCTACGAGCAGCTTGGTGCAGTCAACGCTGCAAAGGAGCACCATCGTGGCATCTACTGTGACGGTCCACTCTGCACAGCTCGAGCGAGAAGGAGCTACATCCGAGGAGACCGCTACAAGTGTGCAGTCTGCCACGATACCGATTTCTGTGCCAATTGCGAGGCTTTGCCAACCAATGCACACAACAAGACGCACCCTTTGATCAAGTTGCGTACCCCTGTTCGACAACTCTCCATCTCCACCACCAACGACTTGGAGAATGGTGCTGGCCCCTTGGTTCTTGGTGATCGCCCGGTAGCGAAGCATGCCGCCACCGAGACAACTCGCTCGAGCTCCGCCAACGCAGCCACCCAGGTTCAGACGGTTGCCGAGACTACTCCTGTGGAACAGATCAAGCAGGAGACCATTGAAAAGGTTCCCACCGGTTCCATTGGGGACCTTCAGGCTTGGTTTGAATGTGACTCGACCCCCGACGGCTCCAGCTTCGCACCGAATCGACTCGTCAGCCAGTCCTGGACACTTCGAAATCCTGGTCCAAAAGCTTGGCCTGCTGGCTGTGCCGTGCATTTCATTGGCGGGGATGACATGCGGAACCTGGATGACAAACACCCCTCGTCGGTCAGCTCGATGACGATGGCCAATCGAAGCAACACTCTGGAGGAACCTCTGGAGCCCGGAAAGACGGCTACTTTCACCGTCACTCTGAAGTCGCCGTCTCGTGTGGGACGAGCTATCTCGTACTGGCGACTGAAGACTGCTGGAGGACTGCCGTTTGGACACAAATTATGGTGTGATATCACGGTCACCAACCAGGTTATGAAACCAGTCGAAGCACCCACGGTAGTTCCCATTGAGGCTCCGGCTGAAACCAAGGCAGGGCCTATCGAGGCTGCCGAGAAGAGCCAGGACAGCTCTCAGATGATCTTCCCTAAGCTGGAGAAGGAATCGCCCGAGTCGAGTGTCAACGATATTAAGCACGAGGCTGCGGCTGCCGAGCTTGGCATAGCTCCAGAAGATCAGGACCTTCTTGATGATTTGGAAAGCATGACATTAGAGGATGAGAGCACTGACGATGGCTTCATGACAGACGAAGAGTACGATATCTTGGATGCGGAAGACGAGGAACTCCTGGGCGAGACTCAACGAGCTTCACAGAAGTAGGGCAAACAACGGTGGAGCGCGGATCCCGGGCGTAATAGTGCCAGGCCGGCTGGTCGGACGAAGCGGCGTGTTCCTTTCGCTTTTGTATCTACCAGGTTGAATTGTGGCGTCCAGAATGGAAGGGATGGAGGACGAGGGACATGTTCGCAGCGCTGGATTTGTGTAGTTCATTCAACGCACTCTACACTATGGCCAAGAATACATGATCATCACGACTTTTCACTAGTATATTTTGTTCTGCAGCCAACCTCTCCAATATCATCATCTCCAGATGTTCAAAAGTCGTCCAGTCCTGTGTTCGATTACTTGGTGGACTGCTACTTAAGAGGCTCTGCACTGGGTCCGGAGGTGCGCTAATTAAAACTCCGTGCAAGGCGGGAGTCCTGATAGGGCTCTCATCCCCGCAACTAGCCGCGTCCCACATTATTGCAAGGCCGAGGCCACAGAATCAGGGTTGTTCGTCAATCCTGACCACATGCTTCCAGACTTCGCATGCACAGATCAGGTTGCTCCTTCATCGAGTTCACCGCTTCGCACTTGTTGTTCCTTTTCTCTCGAATTGTTGCCCAATCTTGTGCAAAATCTACGCTGCACGTTCATCCATGGAAATTTCGACTTATCCGCACATCAACATATTTTTCGAACAAACCATTCCAACCGGCTGACGTCAATCAATCTGTACTTTGAAAGTGCCCCAAGACCTGTCAGCTTAGAACTTGCTCCGGACCGGCATCACCAAGAGCCGAACTACCAAGTCGTGGTTCAGCCTCAAAATGCCGGACAAAGATCTGCGCCGAGCAGCCCTCGACAAGACCAAAACAGTATCGCGAAAAGCACAAGCAAAATCCTCCCTCTCCTCCCCGGGTCATAGTCAACCGGGTTCGGCTCGAGGTTCTCGAGCAGCGTCGCGCATAGCTAGTCGGGATGCCTCGGATGATGAAGACGAGAAAAGCGGCAATCTCAGTGACGACACCAACCAGAGTGTCAATTCGATCGACGCCTTTCTCGAGAGTGACGAGTTTGCTGAAACGAATCTTGAGGCTCTGAAGTCAAGTCTTGGGAACACCATTGAGGAGATCATAGAGCGGAAGGGCAGTACTGTACATGGTAGAGAAGACGCACTAGACCGCTACAGCCGCATTTTGGCTAGCCATCATTTTGGTGATGTTTTGTACGGCCGAGTCGATGCAATCCTTGCCGCGTTGCTCAAGGGTATCAAGTCTGCAGCCTCGACGAAAGAGACGGTGCTGGCATTACACGCAGTATCGTTGACTTCAATTTCCTTTGAAGATGCGACATTGTACGAGACTGTCGCGCCTCTCGTGAAGAGGACGATCTCAGATAACCAGGATAACTCAACAAAGGCAGCTGCAATATATTGCTTGGGCGCGTGTTTGAGCTTCGGCGGTGCAGGAGACGATGAAATTGCAGAAACTTGCACATTCCTGCTCGAGGTCGTCCAAAGCGATGGTTCCTTTGTCGGTGCCGAGGACAGTGCGGACGTTGTTGCTGCCTCTCTCCGCACCTACAGCTTTCTCGTGACCCAACTGGATGATGTCGAAGCTGAGTCGGAAGATGCAGTCGAAGCTTTTCTTGAACAACTCAATTCGGGCGACGTAAGTGTACAAATAGCAGCCGGTGAAGCGATTGCATTGTTGTTCGAGAAGAGCTACACGCCAAGAGAAGACGATGAAACCATGTCTGACGTAGAAGACGAAGAGGAAGACAGCGGCGACTCTGATGGCCCGCGTCGAGGCGACAAGAGTCTGATCAAGAGATACAACGCCTACCATAACCCCAGCGAAGTCCTCGAAAAGGTCTCTGCCCTGGCCGGGCTTAGCACCAAAAACTTGAATAGACATGATAAGAAGAGACTGCACCAGGCATTCGCCAGCATTGTTATTACTGTCGAAAATCCCAGAGCCGGTCTACAGACGAATAACTCATCGAAAATGGTTGTACGCGTTCAGCGAGAGGGAGAAATCAAAGTCGACAAATGGTGGAAATTGATGCGCCTCAATGCGCTAAGGAGGCTACTTGGAGGCGGATTCATCAATCACTATTTCGAGGGAAACAAACAGGTCCTCAATGCCTTGCCTGTACTAATCAGGGGAACTGGGCCGGCCGGAACGTTGAGTCCTAGGAGGACGCCACGGAGACCGGGGGATAAGTACAGAGACGCACGGAGGTTCGTGGGCGCTGAGGCAGCATAGCGGATGCATTAATAGCATTGGGGACTTTCTATTTGTTACTTCTGGGAGGTCAAAAAGCGATCTATTGGGCACTTTGGCGTTATGTGTTAAAGTGGCTCCCGTTATTATCATTGAATAGTTCGTCACCCTCTACTCGCTATAGGAGTACGTTCAACGTCCCTCGACTTGGATATGGACTTCCACAACTGCCTCCCTTTTACAGGTTGAGCACAGACTTCTATCTTATATTTCTATTCACCCTTTTTGTAGAGGGAGGGGCGCAGGGGGCAGGAAGTAGTAGAAAATATAACGGCCCACGCAAAGAGGATAGATAAAAGATAGATAAACTCGTGTTCCGCTGGACCTACAATGATCCGGGGGTGGTGGAAGGAAATCTGTGCTTGGGCCAGGTCCCGCTCTGCTGTCTCTTGGTTCCTTTGTCGTCGTGATACAGAGGAACGCGAACTATCGCTGCGTGAAGATTTAACTCGTGAAAGAGGTTGCTCTCGAACCGTGGATGTCGTCGTCCCTTTCAAACACCCCATCTTTCAATGGCTGCAAATCCCACGGAAAATATTGGGTCGAGGTTGATGCGGATCAGATCTGTATCTCAGACAACTGACGTGAGCTGCTCGTGGGTCCACCGAACATTGTGTACTTAACATCAGAGGAATGATTTCCTCATACAATTCGTTCGAAGACTGAAAAAAAAATCTTGAGGCTCGCCACCAAGCCATCAGAATCTAGATCTAGATCGGCAGGCATCGTAGTCCAGTCCATACCCTGCCGTTATCTCATGATCTTCGAGGTTCGACGTAGTTGGTAAGTGCCATATTCTCCTCGTATGCACGGCTTTGATTTCCAGATTAAGGAGATTCAAGAGATTGGCTAGAACGAGTGCAGAACTCATAGGTGAGTGTCGACTGCAAAGTGCATCCATGTTTGCCACCCGAACCCAGATTTTTTGCTTCCACATTGGTGCTCACTTGCCTACCATACAAGAATGAAGTAGTGCGGGAAAAAGGGCCTGAGCAGGCAAGACGTAGTAGTGGCAAGAGTCGTAGCAGTGCAGTTGCCTGTAGTCATGGCGTTTTTGGCTCAATCGCCCTCCTTTGCACGTGCCAACTGAGAGAGTAATGATATATTCCAAGACCCCAAATAATGTTCCCCAATGTAGACGCGTCCCCCCAAGTGAGGAACTCATCTTCGCTTGCTTCGGGCATCATGGTGCAATTGGTAGCACATCACCAGCATATTCGAACTCTCTTCGCGGAAAGGTGGCATGAATATGTAGGCTGCATTCACTTGTGGTCCTCGTCCTTGTCCGTGAATTGTGGTTCCCTTCGCTTCACGCGAAGTAGCTGATTATAGGCATACGTTTGGTGAAGATCCTGGTTCGAGTCTGGGTGAAGCCGCGTGTCGTCTACGTATCTTTTTTGTTTTTTTTGCATCTCTCAAAAAAAAAAGTCTTGCTTGGAGGAGTAAAGAGACACTGACTATACTTACTGAACTTGTTTACCTCGTTGCAGACGGTCGCGGATACGGAGAGTAGAGCAGCGGGCTTCGTGCATAGGACTGATGCAGGTCAGAAGAGGGAGGCGGTCACTGGGAAAGCGGTCAGAATGCTGAGACGAATGGTAATATCCTCTCAAGCCATGGTAAACAACGTTCTGATCCGTCCGTCTGTGGCAGCACACTCTGAGTTCAAACAAGAAGAAGCCCCCCGTCACTCTCTGGAATCTTCCTTTACTGTAATTTTCTCAACAATACCCTCGCCTACCATTCCCATCTCTGCCAACATCCCATCCACATTAGCAGTGCAGCTACCGTCTTCTGCATCGCCAGCATCGTTGTGGTGCTGCCCTTCAATCGGAATAGTGCTCATGCCTAACCTGATCTTCAATGGTCTTTGCTTCATCGGCTGTACGTGCGGTCTCCACAGACCGCCTATGACATTGCTGTCGCTACACTTTCCTCCGTAGAAGAAGATAGCTACAGATCCAAATGCCTTGACCAGATCCTCAAGGTAATACGACGGAACATCAAAACCTGTGTTGTCAGTGTCCATTGCCGACGCAAGCTGGAGGTTCTTGTATTTTCCCGCGTTGCTCATTTTCCCGCTCATGCCACTCACCACCGTGTCATGCTTCAGATGAATTACAAAATCAAAGTCGGTCAGCGTACTGGTGAAGATTCCATTCCAATCACTCTTTGACATGGCCTGACTCTCGCTCCTCCCTGCGGCCTTGAGCACCTGCACGGCGGCAGCAGCAAGGGCTGTCACTCGGCCTGCGACAACTCTCGGCGGCTTCGGGTCATTCGTGGCCGTGCCTTGCGTCCACACCACCCCGGTCTCGTCGATGTTTGTCCCAATGAACCAAGCAACACTGTTCATGTTGGGATCCATGTTGCGCCATGCGACAAAACGTGTTTCTAGGTCTTGTCGGGCCTCGATGGTCATGTCTTGGCTCAGACTGAGATCGACGATCAATGGGTCTGACGACCAGTCCCATCTGCTGAGCAGGTAAAGACACCTTGCGAAAGCCGTCGCTGCTGTATTCGGCGGTGACCATGGCGCCGGGTCGACGAAGACACGACAGGCGATGATCTCTACTGCCTCGGGAGAAATATGGGTTGTAAGATGATGCTGGGAGAGAAAGCGTTTCAGAAGGCGGATCGTGGTAGAGAGAGGTGGGAACGTCGTGATGAGGGTTCGTATTGCGTTCGTATGCGAGATTGCCGCAGGGATCTGTTTCTGGTACTGGAGAGCATCCTGATACGCATCGCGTAACGCCATCGGCAGTGTTGCTTTCGCGGACAGAGCTTGTTGGATGAGGTGACGTTCGCGCTCGTGATAGATGCGAAGCCGAAAGATGATCTGAGGCAGGTGAGGGCTCGGCGAGGGATTGATAATGTCTAGAAAGCTCGTGTTCAGAGTGCCAAGATCTGACGTGGATGTATTTTCGAGCCCAACGCGACACTCGAGACTGTGGTCGTGCTTGGTTAACAAATCTCCTATTTTCGTTAGGAATGCAATCTTGGTATATTGAATTGCACGCAGATCGTCTGGCCAGCGGCCTGAAGAATCAAACTGAATCACCATGTCAATTGGCTGTGACGGACCAGGTTCGAGAGGCAACGTGAGCGACGACGAGCGGCTTAATTCGCTTGTTGCTGAAATTGATCGGATTGCTAGTGGTAGTCCTTCTAGGTGATGCAGAGTTGAAGACAACGATTGGAATTTGGAATTGACGGCCCCAAAGGCGTCCTCTGCTCGTAAGGATGTGTGTAGCTGTGCATTTTCGAGGACCGCGCTCTCGCTAAATGGACCAGGCGTGAATTTGAAATGCCTGTTGACAAGAAACTGGACAATTTGCCGAGTCACTGATGAAGTTGGAGACCACACCAAGCTCTCGTTGATTCGGCCATCCTTGAACCTTCGTAGCTCGGCTTTCTCGCCCCAGAATTTTCTAAAGGACTCAGCAGCTTCCTTTTCTTCAACTGGAGGTCCGTGGTCAACAAGCCGGCTTGCAGTCTCAGCGTTAGTTTGGAGGTGTATCGCTATTTCAGTTCTATGACTTGACGCTGATGAGCTTTTCAGCATCCATGCTGGCCTGGGCGTCGCTTTGAGGTCGATCAAGGATGTTCTCTCCCCTAGCCCTTTTCTTAAGACGTCGTAAAGCTGCGACTGCAGTGTCTCAACATTTTCTGAGCCTGGAGAGACATCGTACACGTAAATCTCATCAAACTCGAGTGCAGGCTCAGCAACTTTGCTTACAAAGGTAGGCTCGAAGTTATTCCTCTTTTTCGAATTGACCGCAGCAATTGACAGAGTGGCATGGCTCTTGAGCTGTGCATATGACCATGGTGTCATTTTGAACAGAATATTGACACCGGATGCTGCATCGAAGATGACTGGCTGACCACAACTTTCGACCTCCTCACTGCCCCGGAGAACGAAAGGTTCGTGCATGTCGCGTCCGCTCAAAACTTGAAGCATTGCTTTGAAAAGTTGTAGAGCACTGTAGCGAGGCGAAAAAAGAGGTCGACCTTGATAACCACCACTTTCAAGAAGGAGCGCGCACAAGATTGACCACTCCTCAACACCAAAGCCACCTCGGCTCTTTGCGCTGGAGAATCCTCTTTGCTGCAGCCAGACTGCACCCAAGATGCAAGCATCACGGAAGTTGTCTGCTTTGCGAATGGCGCTACCCACTAATTGATGCATAGAGTGGATTGATGCTAAGGAGCGCAGTGTGCTGTTGTACGACTGTATAGACGACTCCTGAACCAATGCTGACTGTGTTTGCGCCCCATCTTTGCGTATACAGTTCTGCGTAGGTTTCATCTTCTCAATTGGACCCAATGATTCTGGTACCGAGGGACAAATCTCGTACACCAAACACTCGCTGCCATTGTGTTGCGTGATTCTGACAATCGGAACGAGCTCGTTGTCGTCCAGATATGCATATTTCGTCTCGAATTCCTGTCCCAGTTGGTGTTGTATTGCCGAAGCTATGCAGGCAAGGTAGAAGGCTCTCTTATGAAGAGCACGGTAATTCAAGTAGTCTTTGTTCTGGAAGACTTCGAGCGGAATCTCAGGCGAAACCATCAACTTCAAACCCTGCTTCGTACTGATTTCATGAGCTAGTGGACCGGTTATGTTGATGCTTGAAGGTGGCACGAAAGAAAAGGTGTATTTGATGTCTGGCTGAGGCTCAAAGCTCCAGGGAATCGCAACATTGAGTTGCTTTCGTGAAAAGCTCCTGGTTTGAGCAAAGCTTATTTCCTGGCGTGGAGTTACAGCTTTAATAATAGCCGTTATCTTGTCGATGGTCAGTCTCATCCTCCTCATCGACGTCCCGTGAGCAGGCTTCACCTCAGAGAGCATGCTTTGCACTTCCAATTGAAACGTGGTTGACGAGCTCGCGCTGCTAACAGCGGCTCTTTGCCGTACAGCTCTGTTCCATGATGGCCGAGCTGTGACCATACTCGATTGCGGAGTATGTGCTGTCGCCACATGTTCGACTTCAGTCGACTCGTCTACGCTGTCTCCGTTTGTGTGCCCATCTTCGTCGGAAATCTCTGACTCGCCAACCGAGATGTCGCTTTCGTGTGGTTCATGCTGTAATTTTCGCCGCTTGGACGTATGGTTATCGGTTCTGTCACCGGAAATTATTGACATTTTGGAGAATGCGTACTCATTGGAGTATCATCATCCCTCGTCTTAGAAAGATGTCGTTTGAAGATTGAATCTCGAGCGAAAATTCTAGTGGACCCGGCGAAACTTCGGGGTCGTGCCACTTTTCAGTTAGCTGCCGGTGCCGGGACAAAAAAAGTTCTGGTAAGCCAGTCATAAAAGCAGCAGCAATTTGAAATGCATTCTTGTACAGTATTTTGTGGGTTTCAATCATCCTACCACTCTGGACTCTTTGGCTTTTGGCAAGTAAGGCTCTCTCCATTACAATGATTGCCCCTGTCGGTCAACCAGTCCCGGATACTCCGCATGTAAGTGTGCTGAACCCATGTGGGTGAACTGTGATAACATTGGCCCAGGCTGTCAGTGTGTCGTTGCCGACATGGAGAGCAAATGTCGGCTACGAAGAGGCAGAGGACTGGGTGGTATCGGCCATGAAAACAGGCTACCCACGCTTCTTCGTTCATACAACTATTCAGGAGCTTGCAAAAGAGGTCCTTACCCGTTTTGGCCAAGCAGGGGAGCTGGTAATGCTATTTCCCTCGAGGCGGACTGCCAAACGGTGTCAGGCATTCTTTCGAGAGAAACGGCCAGACGTTCCTTTCCAACAAGTCCGGCTCCTCCACCTAGAGCCTGATTTCAGTAAGGGAAAGCCGGCCGGATACGTTCTATCCAACCTTTCCTGCTGTTTCTTTCCGGAGGCCGAATTTAGCACCGCAAAGCAGGTCTGGCAGCACTTGGGCGAGGGAATCTCCAGTCGAAGGGGAGAATTCTGTTTGCAAGTGCTCAGGCAAGGCTATCTTGTGCCGGCGCCCAATCACAGTCCTCAAAGTTCTTCGCAACAGGACCTGTTCAGTAAAGGACCGAGAAGATATCAACGTGGAACCTCGCAACATAACATAACCTCTTCGATCGAGACTACAAACAATCACCAAACAAATGGCCTCAATGGAATTGACACACAGGACCACGCACAGTTCGTTGAAGAGCGTTTTGGCAGGAATTTGAATGTAGACTTAACCACCAAGGCCAAGCTGGCGATACGTCGACGTATCGCTGGGTGTCTTACCGATAACCTTGACTTAGATGAGGCATTGAACTCTGCGAATGCGCAGCCAGAAAGGGCTCAACCTCGCAGCCAAGCTCAGGAGGCTCGCTCCAGAAACGTCTCAGAAGACGATGTCTACCTCTATCCTACGGGCATGAGCTCAATATCTGCCTCGCACCAATTGACGATGGAAGAATCCTTACTACGGACAAATCAGGACCTAATAAGCGTCTGCTTCGGCTTTCCATATATCGATACTCTTAAAGTCCTCGAAAAATGGGGTCCCGGTGCACTTTTCTATGGCCGAGGCAGTGATGACGACCTAGACGATCTGGAACAACGATTGGAAAATGGACAGCGGATCGCTGCACTGTACACAGAGTTTCCTAGCAACCCTCTGCTACGGTCGCCTGACCTTGCTCGAATTCGGAGATTGGCAGACAAGTACCAGTTTGCGTTTGTGATAGATGAGACTGTGGGCAACTACATCAACACTAATGTGCTTCCATATGCAGACATCATTGTGAGCAGCTTGACTAAGATCTTCAGTGGTGATAGCAACGTCATGGGCGGGTCTCTTGTGCTCAACCGTGACAGCCCGCTCTATCCAGACCTCAAAAGACTGCTCAGTCAACAGTACGAAGACAATTACTGGGCAGTGGACGCAATCTTTATGGAACGCAACTCGAGAGACTTTGTTGGGCGCATCCTGCGTATAAATACGAACGCCGAGGTTATGACGGAAACCTTGAAAGAGTCACCACTGGTGAAAGAGGTATATTACCCTAGCCTTAACTCTTCAAAGCATTACTATGATGCTTGCAAGACAGCTGAAGGCGGCTACGGAGGTCTGTTTTCGGTCACTTTTCACGTCAAAGAGCACGCTCACGCGTTTTTTGACAACCTGAAGATCCAAAAAGGACCAAGCTTGGGCACCAACTTTACCTTATCTTGTCCCTTCGTGCTCATTGCTCATTATAATGAACTTGACTGGTGCAGAAGCTTAGGCGTTGATCCGGATCTGGTCCGGGTTAGTGTTGGACTCGAAGATGCCGATGAGCTGAGGAGGATCTGTACAGAGGCATTGGCAGGAATACAGACGTAGGAAGGGATTTGAAACGCATTCTTCCTGTGCAAATCTGCATGCGGTCGATAGACCACAAAGAGTTGTCACTCCAAAAGCGAGATAAGAAGGCCGTGTTTTTAGACAGTGAATTGACACTCCAGTCGGTTCAATCCGGCTGTTTCTACTACCAGCCTGCAAATTGGGCTTTCACCACATCACTTATTGAGATTCAACCAATGTTGTCAACCGACCATTCGAAGCCAGGTCAGTGAGGCGGATACTCGGGTCGTCAATGACATACTTTTACGAGACGGATCTATGACGAGAACGAGCGGCGGAATTCGCGTACCTACCGAACTGACATCGTAATGATTACGAGGGTTGAGAGAATACCTACTTTCGGTCCAGGCCATGGAAGGGGCAGTGGACGTTATATCCGGCGAGTGGCCTACCCCAGGTTTTTTGTATAACGAGTGACGTCACTGTCTAGGTGGGCATCAAAGAATGGGGATCCCGAGCGAGCACGTACTACGCTCTCTACAGATTTCTAAGAGGACCTTTCAGGTGCTCACCCATTAGTCCACGTCTTTGGAGACTAACAAAGCTTTACGTTCAAATTCTGCTCCCCTAGTGAAAACCACGTCCGCGCAGCAACTGCTTCTTTTTTCCGACCCTTTTCGTATGCTGAACCTCCGAAAGGGAAAGGGTCTACTACTGATATTAGTTGTAATACCACTTGCCACAGCGATACTCGTCGCGGCGGCTAATAGTAGTAAACGCCAAGCCATCGCGAGATTTCTAACCTCCAGCGAGGCCCGGTGGCAAGCAGTAAACACGGGCTCTTCTCATTCTCGACCCTCTGGCAACATGGCGTGGCGCTGCTCCGGGCGCAGCAACGCAGAACTCATCAGTAACCTGTACAAGGCCAATCTGATCAAGTCGGAGCGGGTGCGTGGGAGCATGACTTCCGTCGATAGAGCACACTATGCGCCTGGATCGCCGTACGAAGACTCGCCGCAGTCGATAGGTTATCAGGCCACGATCTCCGCGCCGCACATGCATGCTAGCGCCTCCGAGTCGTTGCTGCCGTTCATGCCCGAGAATAAGGGAGCTCGAGTGCTGGATGTGGGCAGCGGTAGTGGCTACTTGACGCACGTGCTGGCTAATTTGGTCTGTGGCAGCGATGGGACGGGGGACGGGAAAGTGGTGGGGATCGATCACATTCCGCAACTTACGGAGCTGGCGCGGACGAATATGGCGAAGAGCGAGGAGGGACGGAGGTTGTTGGAAGCTGGCAAGGTGGAGTTTGTGACAGGTGATGGCAGGAGAGGCTACAAGGATGGCGGACCGTATGATGCAATTCATGTGGGTGCTGCGGCGTCAGAGTTGCACGCAGACCTCATCGATCAGCTCAAGGCGCCGGGGAGGATGTTCATTCCCGTGGAAGATGATGGAGATCGAGGCATGTGGGGCGCTCAGTATATCTGGGTTGTAGACAAGAACGAGAAAGGGGAGGTGAAGAGGAAGAGAGACATGGGTGTGCGGTACGTGTTGCTGACGGATGCGCCCAAGTGACTCGGGCCATTTAGCTGGTTGTGGCCATGGCAATGATATGAGCCAGCCCATCCCAGCTACGATTTCGATGATGATCAATGCTTTTACTTCTGGTTTGCCTAGGTATGGCTACACTAAAGAGCGAAGGTTGACGAACGTGAAATGTCGGACAGATTTCTATGGGTAACTTGTCGCTTACCCTTCCGGTTCTTGATCTGTTGGGCTGGTTATTTCATGGCAATGTATTTTAACTCTATTCTTAAACATATTTCAACGAGAACAGCGACAATGACTATTCGGTAAAAAAAAATACCTTGACCTCACTGTTGTTACAACACAAGGAAGGGCATCCTTACTTCTTGTTTAATGAGATAGACGACCGATTAGCCTGAAATCGACGATAGCAATAAGATGATGCCCTTTGTGATTGATGTTGCTCAGCACTCGCTTGGCCTCCACTTTAGAGGCTGATAAGCAACTATGGGAAAGGCTGCTGGGAAGCCTTGGCCGATGTATGTGCCTGCTGCAGCTGCATGAGCTACTGGCATTGGAGGACGTCCATCTGTAGTGTTCTGTATTATCCAGTGCGTGGAACACTCAGTTCGTTCAGGCTAAAGATGCACCTCACGAAGCCGTCCAGGTGCCCACAGATGGAGCCATTCAAGTTGTTGAATGAAGTGGTTGTACATATACCTCGCTTGGAATTACGCTCCGCCCACGGCTGTCGCGGTCCAAGCCAGATGTCTGTTGACTTTCGCCAGGTTGTAGCTTTGTACAATTCCATCACCATTAAGGTGCACGAATCTGGACTTGATAGAACGACCAAGAAGACATCCGTCTGCTGATATCACCTTGAGATGCTCACCTTGAGACAACTCCGTTTGTGCATGAACAATGTAGGGGATAAATGATCATCAGCAGTGCAAGATATGGCTAAAGAGATCATTCCTTTGTCCAACAAGAATCCGCTTGGCTCCTGGAGCAACACTTGGGCTCTTGTGCTTTCTAGAAGCTCGATCTTCTGCGGAAGACCTGTATGTGGCTCGTCGGGCAGCAGCTGAAGTTGAACTCGACATTCACATCTTGATCCCATCTCACACGGCGTGCAGAGTCCAAGCAAAACTTAGTGACCATCTTCCACTGAAGATTTCATCGTGTCCCTAGGACAACGGATGGCTAGGTATTGTCTGAAGGAGGCATTATATGTACTTCTTGTCCGGATCGATGGCGTCAAGCAATTCCATGGTCTTCTCGTAGCCAGCAAAGACGATGCCACCGCTCAAGACCAGGCGTCCCAAGCGAGGCGTTGCACCACTCCAGAGGGTCAGGACACCCTCATTCTTCAAAACCGACCAGCCACACTGAAGACTGTTCTTGTAGAGTGTTCTGGATTCCAGACTCTGCATTCGTGTCTTGACGGTATCGATAGGCTGAGTGGAGTAGACAGTGACGGCACCGGCGACGGCGCCCAGAGCAAAAGTACTGATCGTGCCGAGCTTCTCTCCAGGCGAAGTATATGACTCGGCCATCTGTTTCAGCCAGGTGTAGGTACTAAATCGCACTGCGCTGTTTGCTGCCTGTCTTGCAGTCGTCGGAACGAAGCCCTTGAAGAAGCCGCGAATGCCTTGCTCCCTTGCAATCAGAGCTGAGCCATGTAAGAAGCCTCGCATGCGCGGTTGGGGTCGTTTCCGATCATCGATCAGCTGGGTTTTGATGCTTTCGAATGGGGTGACGGCAAGCAGAGACTCTGTACAGCCGGCACCAAAGCCTGCAACGACGGTTCTCGGGCCTGAAAGCTTGCCATCCTCATCGAGTAGCAGGCTCTTGTAGGTATCGAATGCGACAAAACGAACGCCCGCTTTGATCGCATTGCCGATGATCAAGGTGGTGCAACCAGCATACCACTCTTTCGAAGGGAATTTCGGCCATGGCAGTTTCTTGGAATTAGGAAGCCGCTGATTGAGCTGTGCCCGTGTTTTGGCAAACTCAAATGGGTAAGTAATGGAGATTTCGACGGCGCCTGCTGTTGACCCTGCGATAATCGACCGAAGCACACTCGGCTACGCTATCTTTTAGCACTCTGGAGGTGGCCTGCAGTAAATGACTGACCTTTTTGTTTTGTTGTTCCTTGACAACGGTCGACATGGCAGCTTCACGAGGCTGCGTGATGCAATGCAGTGTCGATATAATTTTGGTGAATTTGCTCCGGTCGTCGCAACGGGATATCTCCGGCAGTTTCTGCCTTGATGCCTTTGACGCGTTTGAATCGACCGAAGGCAGGAGCGGGTCGCCACAACGCGTCGTGCCTGCCCATTATCAATAACGTCCTCCTTAGGCGAGGCCACTACCCTGCACTGGCAGGCAAAGGCCGACTCCACCCACTGGCAAAGGCCAGCACTGGCAGCCAGTCGGTCGCGACCTCTTTCTTCCTCAGCCTTCCTGCTGTCTCGATTGTCTGCCATCACAATGTCCCGGCACAAACGACCTCCAGACTCAGACCACGAGGATGAGAATTTGTCGACCAGAAGTTCATCGCCTCTTGGCTCGAGCTCTCAGATGGGGTCAGAAGGTCGAAAACGAAGACGCATTAGCGACAATTCGGACACGACGCCTGAGCATGATCCTTCACAACGTCGGCGTCTACATGGACGGGACGATGACTCAATGACTGAAGAAGGCGACGACGACGACGACGACACAGACGATGAGGTAGCCGAGCAGGCCGCCACCCAAGTCATCCGACAGAAGCGAGCACGAGACAGAGATTCTGGCAACATTCCTCGAGAATTCGGAGTCCTTGAGAAAGTCGAGATCCACGATTTCATGTGTCACCATTATCTAGAATATGAGTTGGGACCATTGATCAATTTCATTTGTGGCAAGAATGGTAGTGGAAAGAGTGCAATCTTGACTGCCATCGTCATCTGCCTAGGCGGCAAAGCATCCTCCACCGATCGAGGTGGCAGTCTGAAGAGCTTTGTCAAGCATGGAGCAGACAGAGCTCGCATCATATGTCGCATCAAGAACAAAGGCGCGGAAGCGTATATGCCCGATGAGTTTGGAGACTTCATCTCGGTGGAACGCCAATTCACCAAACAGGGCAATAGCAGCTACATCATCAGGACTGCCAGCGGAAGAGTCTATTCGCACAAACGCGCCGATCTCGAGCCCATCCTCGACCACTGCAATTTGCAAATGGACAATCCACTCAATGTGCTCACCCAAGACAAGGCTCGATCGTTCATAGCCGATGCTAAACCAGCCGACAAGTACAAGGCTTTCATTAAAGGTGTGCAGCTCGAGCAGCTGGACGAGGACTATCGTCTGATCGAAGATCAATTGACCAACATCATTGCTCGACTCGACCGGAAAAAGGAGGACGTAGCCAGCCTCGAGCAAATCAAAGATCAGAAACTGCAAAAGCGAGAAATGGCCCGAAAAAGAGACGGCATGAAGGACAAAATCAGAGAACTAGCTCGTCAGATGGTATGGATTCAGGTCAGGAATCAGGAAGAAATTGTCAAGAAGTACGATGCGAATATAGTCGAAGCCGACCAGAGCATCGCATCCAGTGAAGCTCAACTTCAACAATGCACTGCCGATTTTAGCCAAGCAGAAAGCGCTTTCAACGAGGCGTGTGCGACGTCGGATCGTGCCCAAGTTGCTCTTGAACAAGGACAGGGAGAGAAACGCGAGTTGAAGGCCTCTTTCGACGAAGCCAAAGCCGAGGCCACCAATGCTCAATCCGAAGTGCGCACGGTGCAAGATGCTTTGAAGACGTATTCCGAAACGGAGAAGCGACAACAGCAAGCAATCCAAGACGAAGAGCAACATCTGCTAGAGATTAGCGGAGGTGGGGCTGCTCGAAGGGTCGACGAACGTGACACCGCAAAGTCTGCTGCCCAAGCAGCAACGGACACATGGCATGCCCACAAAAATGCTAGAGATGCTCTTCAGCGAACTGTGCAGGACAAGAAAGCCGCCATCGGACAAATCGAAGTGGAACAGAATTCACGCAAGTCCAACGTAGAGGAGATGTCTGCCAAGCTGAGGAATCTCGAAGCAAGCAGGGACAAACAGTATGCTGCGTTTGCCACCAATACCGAAAGACTAGAACGACTCATTGCTCAAGAAACTAGATGGCAGCACAAGCCAATTGGACCAATTGGGAAGCATGTTCGACTCCTTGATCAGCAATGGTCGTCCATTCTAGAACGCGTCTTTGGCGGGACCTTGTCAGGGTTCATCACCTTCAGCAAGCATGATGCCAACCTCCTTGGTACATTGAAGGAAAAGGTCAACTGCAAGGCAGACAGTTTCATTATCACTAGAGATCCACTGGTGCCGAAGGAACCAGACGACCAATTCCGCACCATCATGAGAGTCCTTGAGATAGACAATGAATACGTCAGAAAGCACCTCATCATCCAGCACACTATCGAGCAACATATTCTTATTCAGGACTTGACCGAAGCAACGAGTACCATGTATGATCAAGGCCGGCTACATCGCGTTCGAGCTTGCTTTGCATTCAATCCGCATGATCGGCAGAAAGGCATCTTGCTGAAGTACACACCAAACGGTGAAGCTAGTCAAGACCCTGTTCATCCTTGGGGAGGCTTGCCACGGATGAAAAGCGACATTTCAGCCATGATCACTCAGCGGCAGCGAGCGTTGCAAGTTGCTAAAGATGATCTCGTAGCCAGTGAAAAGGCCAAGGCGGTTGCTCGCACTGAGTTCGTCAAGGCGGATCAGGCCCTGTTCCGACATGACAAACGAGAAAAGGAGCTACGCATCGCTCAACAACAAGCTGAGGATGAGGTGCAGCGCCTTGATGATCTTATCAAAGAAGACTATGTTGAAAATGGCAAACTGGAGGCGTTGCGCCAGGCTCTTCGCGAGACGGAGGACTCTAAAAAGCTAGCTGAGGAACAATTCAAGGATGCCGTCAACGCGCATGATGCCAAAAGATCTGAGATGCAGAATCGCAACAGTCAACTGAGGCAGTATGACGCCAAGCTCGAGGAACTACAAACAAATTTCGATACTACCAAAGACCTTCTTCGTTCGGCTGATCGCGCGAAGGAACGGGAGCTGTTTGCGAAGAACAAAGCTATTTGCCATAACGAAGATGCAAAAGGCGACCGCCAGAGATACATTGAAAGACGAGCTGCCAGCGAACAGGATCGACTTCGGCTTGAAGAACAGGCTATCCAAGAAATGGGACCTCGAGTGGCTGTACCGGAAGGGGCGACCCACGAAAAGCTGGCCGAAAAACGAAAGAAGTTGCAGGAAGATCACCGACGATGGCAACGACAGCTGGGATACACCCTTGAAGAAGCTGAGCATGCACTTACTGCTGCTACAAAGGCTTGGCATCAAGCAGAACAAGACTACAGCAGTCTCGTTGAAACCAAAGACATGCTGGAGGCGTCACTCAAAGACCGAAAAGCTCGCTGGTTAAAGTTTCGACAATACATCTCAGCTCGTGCAAGAGTCAATTTTGTGGCACTTCTGAGCGAGCGCGGCTTCAGAGGTGAATTGCTCATCAACCATTCTCGGCATCTCATGGACCTCAGGGTCGAGCCGAACATCAATGTACGTAGTGCAGCGGGACGAGATGCAAGAACTTTGTCGGGTGGGGAAAAATCATTTTCCCAGATCTGCTTACTCCTTTCGATCTGGGATGCCATGGGCTCGCCCATTAGATGTCTCGACGAGTTCGACGTTTTCATGGACGCTGTCAATCGAAGTCTGAGCGTGAAGATGATTATTGAAGCAGCCCGAGACTCAGTGGGGAAGCAATACATCTTGATCAGTCCAGGCACGAAAGACGACATTGAACGAGCTAATGATGTCCATGTACAGGAGCTGCAACCACCAGAGAGGCATCAGACGACGTTGGATGAAAGCCGCGGGTCCAGGAGGAGAGTGGCAGCAGCAGCATGAACCAGTACACGGATCCAAGGGTGCAAGGTCGGTCTGCTTGTATAGCTCTTAGCTATCGTGCTCTACATAATCCTCCGAAGAAGTCAAGCAGCGTGAATCAATATTTTCCAATTTTGAAACTTGTCTCGTCACTTCTGATTCTGCTCAGCTTCTACCAAATGCGCCAAGCCCATAGGAAAGCTTCGTCCGGCCCCAGGTTTGACAATGACAACTCGTGCATCATAATCTTGACCTATTGGCTACTTTCGAACTTCTTCACGCGATGCAAGTCAACAATATTCAACTGCAACCATTGCTTCTCTCAACAGTTGCCCCTGGCAAGACTTCCCAGCCATGCATCGGGGTGTCCAGAAACGCGTTCTAGCCAGATCAATTTGAGCCGAGTATGTGCAGAGCGAAGTAGTTGTCTCTGAACCGTTTTTGGGACTTCTCAAAATTCTGGCTTAGGGCTCAGCAAACAACATCACCACCAAACAGTTGGATTAAGACATGATCCAACTGACCAAGCCAGCTGAGTGTTCTGCAAAATTAAGCAAACGCCGATTCTGTGTAGGCTCTTTTCAGTACAATACGGTGAGTATATACCTTACAAGGATCCGCCACAAGATACAAAAAGGGCGTGGGGTCCTCCGTACTACAGTGCGTGTACAGAGGTACATCTTCGGGCCGGGCTTCTTCCAAATTCCTTGCGTACCGTTGGTTATCGTGCAATCAACCACGTGTCGCCGAGACGCCATCAAAAACAAAGGAACCGAGCCTGGTGTGCCGCTTCTGCTCTCTTGTGGCCTCCAGACCCACTCATTGACAAAAACGTCCACTGAACGTTCCGGCACGATCATTGTTCCTTCCATCCTTGGCTTAATTCAAATCTCCACCTCCAAGGCCGGCCCGCTGACTATATACTTTAAGCAGCATAAAGGTCCCACTTGGCGTAGTCCTAAATATTTGTTGACTTTGGAACAACTTCCCCTGGATCCAACTCAAATCTTCAAGCTGCAGTGGACCACGATGACCGTGAATTAAGTCGAAGTTTGCGCACTTCCAGCCCCGCCAGCCAACGTCCTAACTCGGAAGGGAATAAGGTGAACGAATGGCAAAGGAGTTGCAAAAGCATGGTTCACAATAAACATAGGGCACATAGGGCTGATGCGGCGAGAAGCTATCATTTCTGAGCAATCTATAACCCGCGACAGGGACTTTGTCTTGAGTGTGTCACTTCTAACCGAGTAATCATTGATCGACCCTGGGCGTTACCCATCTTTGTGCGTCTCTAGCATCACGCGTTCAAGCGCGACACGGCTGTTCCGTCCTTGCAGGCGTATCTCTGAGCCAAGTCCTGGCGTGCCTGGGCAAACAACAATAATATGCTTCATACCCCTGTCGGCTGAAGACTTTATGCCTTGGTCTGGCCCTGAGCTGGTGTCCAAATATTGCGCCTTTGTTGAGCTTGTGACGCGTATTGCCTGCGAGAGACGTTTTCCCCCCGCAGCGCTGATTCGATCTTGGATCTGCTGTCGTTCTCTAACGATTCCGTCAGATCAAAGGAACATATTTAGCTCAGCCTGTTATATTCCAGGGATGTCCTCGCCCTACAAAGGTACTTCGTGCTTCGTACACCACTGATCTTTGTCGCATTTTCGCCTTGCGCGACACCATGCACTTCAATGCCTTCGCAATTGTTTTGCTCTGGCTAAGCACAGTCTCCTACGCTGAAAGTCCACTTTCTGCTCTATCAACGCTTCCACAATGCGCCGTATGTGATCTTTCGCTACCCTACTGACTTGAGCTAACTTTGCCATTTAGCTCACGTGCATTCTGCAAAAGGTGCCAGAGACCGACTGTGATCTCACAGACTTCACGTGCTTGTGCAACCAAGCGCAACTATGGGATGATGTGACAACCTGTGTCAGAGACGCATGCACTACTCGAGAAGCCTTGAGTAGGTTAAACCGAAAAATGTTCGCGTATACAGCACTGATGCCCGCCAGCTGCTCTGAGCATTTCGAAACACTCATGTGGCGTGCCAGTACGTGACAGGTCAGTCTTGGTGTCTAGAACAGCTGATATCCTGCTTGGAGTCGCCACACTCTTCATCATGGTCAGAGTGTTTGTAAGGAGCATGCATCGAATGGAGCTGTGGGGATGGGATGATACCGTTATCGTTCTAACTTGGGTATGTTTCATTGTGGTCAGAACCTTGCCATACATAAGACTCACCCATGAACAGGTCTTTTCCATCCCACTTACCCCGCTCCACCATCAGCGTAAGTACACACGAATGTCTGCAGCGCAGTCGTGCTCATAAAACTTTAGTGGCAGCAAATGGCCTCGGCAAAGATATTTGGAACGTTTCCTTTGACCACATCGACAACATGCTCTTTGTAAGTATTGGCTTGTCTGTTGAAACACTCCGCTGACTTCACAAAGTACTTCTTTATTAGCGAGCCATTCTACCTCCTTTCGACGGTCCTTATGAAGGTCTCGATTTTATGCTTCTATCTCCGCATTTTTACCACCAAGAGATTCCGCCACATGGCCTTCATCGTCATGGGCCTTCTGGGGTGTTTTTCCGGCGCCTTTTTCTTCACCTTGGTCTTCCAATGCAGGCCATTTAGCTACATCTGGACCCACTGGGACAAGCAGAAGCCGGGTCACTGCGTTGACCTCAATGGTGCAACGTGGTCCCATGCCGCCCTCAACATCTTCTTCGATTTAGTCATCCTCATTCTCCCACTTCGCGAGCTTATCCGGCTGCAAGGTAACTACTCGAAACGGACCAAGGCGCAGATTAGTATTATGTTCAGTACCGGTATCATTGTGACCATTATTAGCGGCCTCCGTTTGCATACTCTAGTCGTCTTTGCAGCGACCAACAACTCAACGTGGAATAATGTCAACACCGCCATTTGGTCTTCGGTTGAGGTCTATGCGGGCATTGTCTGTGCTTGTCTACCGACTGCGAGAGTGTTCTTCATCCGGCTGCTTCCTCGCTGGTTGGGCTTGACTCGGAAAGCCTCGTCTCCTAGCGCAGCCGAGGAGATTCTGCCCCATCATTCTGTCGAAGCCAAGTCAGTCTGGACACAGTCTTCAACGACTACTAAGCGGGACACGCTGCAAAGCACGGTGGAGTTCATACCGCTTCCATCAAGGGACGGCAAGGATGACACACTGCCTTGACCTTGACTTCCGCTTGCTTTTCGATGAGCAGGTATGGCAGAAGAACCTGCTTCTCATAAGTCTGGCTGCAGCACTACGAGAATTTCAAACCCCAGAATCCATCGTCCAAGTCTAGTCAATGCTATCGGTGATAAGGAGTCGGCATCAGAAGGCCTTATGCAGAACTCAATGGTAAGCACGACCCCAGCCGAACAAGGCCACAGGTCTGGGTACAAGAGCGAGTTCTCCTTGAAAAGGTCCCTCCAAAATCACTCTCAAAGCAACGACAGCATCGACGAATCACCATTCCTGACGATCCCAGAGCCAGCTCCGCTGTTCATGGCGATTACGTCAGCTCTGACGTTTCCCTACAGAATTTGGGCAACCCGGATGGAAGCCGTAGCAGAAATCGAACGTGGTTCAGGTCAGAGACAGTGGCCCGGCCAGACGACAGCAACAACAACGACGACAACGAGTCAGGAATGCTTTGGGCGACTTCAGGCTCCCAAGAGTGTGCACCGTAGAAAGTACTAGTCAATCAATGGATAATATGGGTTTTCTCCGAGGTTACAGACCCTGAGCCGCTGCAACGCTTATTCTCACAAGTGACATCATCTCGCCTGTCCAGTGTCTTGTAGAAAATGCCTGACGAGCATCCGTCGAAGACGACTAAAAGCCTTGCTGAGTTCTGTGTTGCGTTTTCTTCAAACGTTTCCCTCGACGTGTTCGTGAAATATCTAAATAACCAGTACTACCAGGTCTCGTTCGGGATAATGAGAAACATGGACGGCTCCGCAATTGGGCAAGTGGACGCACTCTAGGTGCCTAGGTGGTGTCTAGGGCGGCACGCTAGGGTAAGCCGGGCCGTTGTTCCCCGTTATCCCAGCCATCTCCTGTTTTGGCAATGGCGGCATCCGATAGTACGAAGCATTCCCTAACGTGCGCATCCTTTTTTGTAGAAAAATGTGTAGGCAAAGACCAAGAAAGTCATCGCGAAGTCACTTGGTGCATTGCCCAGACGAGCAGTAGCCAGTTTGTCGAGTCTGCTCATCAATCTGCTCCAAGGTCTCGCAGTAGAGCCTCGCATTTGGGAAGGTTGGCACGCTTTAATCGAGAGCTTTACTGGGGACCGCCACCGGGACCGCCAAGGCGGCTGCCAAACAGCATCAATAAATCTCGGAAGTAAAAAAAGAGGGCACTCTCAATAAGAAAACAGACCATCTCAGGAATTTCCTGAAAACGGTTAATCATCCCACGACATTATACATACCGGGATATTATTCACTATTTAGCCACCCGGCGCGGCGTGCTCTCCCATGCCTCCTCATCCTCTCCTCGCCAACCGCCTGATCACGCAGACCTGCATATCCGTCAGCGTGGGCGTCTTCGGTGCGTGGAACTACGCCAAACGCGGGCCAGTGTACAACATTGTCGAGCAAACACCCCTGCGCCACGTCCTCCCCGACCCGATCGCGGTCAACAGAATCCTGCACCGAGATTTTGTGCTGAAGGCGAAAGACCCTCAGAACTACCCCAACTGGCTGAGGTCGGCCTTCTCTCACCAGGACTTTGTCCATCTGCTCTTCAACACCGTTACGTTTGCCTCGTTCGCGCCGCTGCTGTATGGTCTGCCGACCGTCAAATTTGCGACGGTCGTCTTTGGCAGTGCTCTCGCTAGCTCCGGGACATGGCTTTACGAACAGCTTTATTACCGTGCCAAGTCGTCGTCGCCGTCCTCGACCACCACCAGTAACAGAGAAGGTCTAGGGTCGAGTGGCATTGTCTCTGGAATGCTGTCCACCGTGACCATGTTCGCGCCGACCCTGAGGATCAAAGTGATGGGAATCGTGCCTGCGCCGCTGTGGATTGCGACGGGTGCGTACTTTGTGGCTGACACCTACATGATGCAGTCTAGTATGGAGAGCGGTGTTGGACATTCAGCACATATCGGCGGTGCTGTGTTTGGCATTTTGAACTACGTCTTGTTTTTGAGGAAGTATGGCGGTGTCTTGGGGAAACGGCTGTAAAAAGGGAGAGGTTGCAGGTGTGCACGTATACCTTTTTTACGCGCCGCGACGGCAGTGGCCAGCATATTTCATAATTGCAACTTTGAAGACACCTCACGGCGGTCAAGCCTCAAGGTTCTCAATGTGACAACGAAAAATATTTTTTGTCTACGAGGCCAAAAAATGGGGGCACGCTCGACTTTACATATGTCAAAGTTGATCATCGTCAATCCAGCACGAGCCGGGGTTCAAAAACGAGCCCAGCATAGACAGCTACAACTCTTCCCCAACCCCCGGGAAACTTGCCTGGCCAGTGCCAACCAGTCTCGAAAAAAAGACGCAATATTCGCCTACGGTGTCGCTTTGTGTCTCGAACTTTTGATCCCTAGTATACTCGTTCACAAACGACCTTCACATCAACTCCCCAGCATGAAACCGAATCCTTCTGTTTATGCCCAGTTTTGCCTGACGTCTCCCGTCCGCCACCGTCGATGAAAAGCCATAGTCGAAGAAGGTCAGGCGATGCTGTCGTCCTCCATTGCGAGATAAGAAGCAAAAGAAATGCTCTCCTAAGAGATGGCTAGTGGGAGAGGACACTGACGGCTGCGGCCTTGTGTGATAGCTTGAGCTCCGTTTCAGGCAGCCCTTGGGACCAAATCAGGATAGCAGACGTCAATTGCCAATGAGCATGTCATGAGTCGTCCGGAGCTTGCCGAACACCCTGTGTAGCTGGAGGGGGCAGCTCGCAGCTCGCTGTAACCTAGAGGTGGTGAGTATGGGCCTTTTTGCAAGTTTGGAAGGAAGTTCCGAGCTGCGAACTCAAGGTTGCATTCTTATTGTCATGGGGGTATAGCAGCACTTCATGACAAGAAAGGGCAGATGTTTCACCAGGAGAGGGCTGTAAGACGCAATTCACCTTTTTCTCAAAGTCTACTAGGTTGGGCAGCGGGTGTACCATTAATGTATAAGAAGGAAACTCGAAATTGGTCGCTCACGAATATCCCGAAACCGTCGCAGATAGGCGGATACAGTGCTTGTCCGTGCTTACAATACATATCCTAGCTTCAAGTCGGTCTTCATTTCTAAACGTGGCGAGCCGAGCACCGAGGTATCTCGACAAGGCCAGGCTCTGAATTTTCACTTCACTGAGGGGCTCGTGAAACAAAAGTGCAAAAGTGCACAAGTTTGCCTAGGGGAGCCACAGCCTGGGATGAGCAAATAGCAAAAAAGCAATAATCTCGGGACATATTAGCACGGGCAACGGCAAGCCAATGGGAACTCGAGAATCCAGCGTTTCATTTAAATGCATTTAACAACTGCAGACGTTTGTTGAGCACAGAGCTAGCCTGTTTGTTCTATCACTCAGGCAAAATCAGGCCGACCAGTCTACCGGGGGTGTCAGCTTATGCAGGGACTGGACTAGACTGGGACTGGACGAGATGAATTTTTCATATGATTAGTTTTGTGAATATAGGGGATCTTCGGCTCAAATACAATTCGATTGCAATGTGAAAAAGGCTGTCAGGTACCACACTGACAGATACTCCGAAAACCATGCCAATGCAAAATGCCAGCAACAATGCGGATGCAGGATGCAGGATGCCAGGATATCTCTGAAAAAACTCTTCCCAAACGCGCCAATCGCCAGTATAATCAAACCCCCTGCTCGCTCTGGTGGCGTTAAGAAAAACCCAAAGTGCTTTTCCCCCTAGAGCCAAAAAAGGCTGACAACCATTTCGCTTGTGCAAAGAAACCGACGCCTGGCAATTGATATATGTATCCCACAGGGAGGTCAATTGCCAAAAACAAACCTTGTCGAAGCCACCTTCGACCCACAAAAGCACCCGCTGTAAAGCCAAAAGTGTATAGATGAGTGGTGTGTGACGAGATATTCGTGTGCGTCGGAAAACAGTCGTAGACTTCATTCATTGTCGTACCGTTCATCCAATGTATTCCCAAAAACGAAAGAACTCCTATAGCCCCAAAATCCCGATAACAAGCATTTCGCTTGCCAGAACCAGGGTTTTGTACTATGAATGATATATGTAGGTAAAACGGTTGAAAACAGATGAGATGGCAAGAACGAGTGAGTGATGACACGGGGGCCTCAGAACATCTCAGAGTTTCTGTTCTCTATGAGCCGAGAAAGCACGCGCTCGGCATTATTCATTAGGCCGTCCACGACCCGCTTGGCCCCGATTTTGTGAATGCGAAGGGCATCCAAGACCCCTTTGGTGCGGTTCAGTGTGCTGGGATCTAAGTTGGCAAGTAGCTGTACAGTACCCACATCTGTCAAAGACAGATATGCCTTGAGCTCAGCAACCGGGTCTTCGGCTGCTGGCATAGACATTGACGGGACGATCGTGGTCGCAAGGCTTGACTGTGACTGTGGAGTATTAGTTGCAGTGCGTGTGTGCGCTGTTGTTGCGGTAGTGGATGACGCGTATGCTATGTAATCCGCAGTCGCGTTGACATCTGCAGGCGCCGAGTATGTGATCAAATGAGCGTCATAGTACGGACCGCTTGGCCATGTGGTCGTATAGTTGCCAACTGCAGCGTAAGATGGCCATATCGCATCAGTATAGGAAGGCATTTGGGAAGGCACTGGAACCGGAGCAGCGTGAGCCGTTGAAGGTGGCGCTGTGACTGTAGTGTGTGGTGCTTGTGCTAGCGATTGCCGTTTCCGAGGAGGCGTTTCCGCTTCAGCGAACTTCCTCTTTCTCGAAATTATGGGCGAGACCTCTGCCGAACCTACTGTGTGAGGACACCTGCCATACCAGTGGGCCCAGCATACAAGCGCAGCAAGATATATCGACCAATCTTCGTGCAACATGTTCGTTGATCGGAAAAGACGACTAGGGTCTCCAATATTGATAATCATTCGCAACACCTTCAGAGCGTGCCAGTGTGCTCTGAGGGAATCCGCAACCGCATTCGAGGGTGTGACGGTCGTAGATCTGGCGATCCAATCACGGACAGTCTGCTTAGCGTTATTGTAGTCTGTTTCTTGCTCTACTTTCCGACCCAACAGCCATGATTCGCCTGCGACGACCAGAAGACTGCGCACTGGAGCGTGTTTAGCCATCTGGAACACGTGGAAGTTGAAACGTGTTTTGGAGAGTTCTCCCAGCTGTGGAGGAGTTAACATCTCGTCCGAGCACCTTTGACCTTCAGCCAGGTCCACATTGATAATCTGATGCTGGAAGAACGAATAGTCCCTTACGGAAGCTGTCTGGTAGTTCCGTCTGGCACTGTTGATGTCTCGGGCGACCGACATGGACGCCCTGGCAGACCATTCTTCGAGAGGAGCTGTCTCCCATAACTCCTCATCGCAGGGTAGGTCCACACCTGCTTTGCTCTCTGCTCGCCTATTAGGAACATTGCTATGGCTAACTATGGTCGGCCGCTGATCGAAAAGAGCCACCTGTTGAGAGTCAAGCACTGAGCAGGCGTGGAAAATCCTCCTCCTTGCTTCGTGCTCGAGCCAGAACTTGTGGGCTCGTTTCAGATCTTCCTTCGTCTTTTCGTCTTTCAGTGTTTTGAAGACGGCCAGAGGACTCTGCATTAACAATTGCCTTGTTTGATGGAGGCTCGCAAATAGCGCTCTGAATCTCGCCGATGTTTCGGGAGACGTGTGGCGAGCACAGTATTTGCTCAGCATCTCGAGAAGCAGAACTGTTTGGAGGTCAGCAAGGCGAGATCGGCTTGTGATATTCTCTCGCTGCCTGAGGAGTTTGGTAGCTATTTCTTGCAAAGCAAGGGAGTACAGTTTCGCATCGGGGCGAGAATCGTAGAACGAGCCAATGGCTAAGACAGCACTTAATAGCAGCGGAGGAGGTGTGTTCGTAACGAAATTAGGCTTGTACACAATTGGAAATGAAGGATGGAAATATTTCCAGTAGTGCTCCAAACAGTCTAGCCGTATATAATTGGGTAAGTCGGATCTAGTTGGGTCTGAAATGAGTCCGGGTACAGTGGAAAGCTCTCGTTGTATCGTAGAGTACTCGACGCCATCCAACTCGGGTCGGAGATGTACTGGCATGGAACTGACTGTGGGTGACTGATCAGCCTCAGTATAGGCACAAGCTGGCAAGAGCACTTGTTGACTTACTGGAACATATGAAGTCTGGCCTTCTTCAAACAAAGTAGATGGCAAGACGAGTGGAGGAGCAGTAGTCGCAGGCACCCATGTACCAGGCATTGAGGTCGTCATGGTTGGCGATATCGAAGAGAGGTCACAAGCAGCGACTGAAGAGGTTGAGGAAATGCTAGCACGATGATAGTGGCCGATGTGGTCAGAGGACGGAGAGTGACTCTCGTCTGAACCGTACAAGTAAGGGTCAACAGTCTGGGGATAATTGGGCATGAACATGCCAAAGCCCAGCGACGGGTCGGCGGTGGTATACTGTGAATGAGGAGGATGAACAAGAGAGCCAATTGATAATCCGGTGGCCGATGATTTTGGAGCAGCTTCTTGGGGAGGGCTAGCAACAGTACCAGAAGGAAAAGTTGAAGGAGGAGAGGTGTAAATGGTGTTATGTTGAGGTTGTGATGGTAGCATGGAAGGTGAGGCCTCCACTTCACTGCATTAAGTTAGCTTGTGTAAATCCAACTTGATCCGCTCAATTGGCCCCAAATTGCTTACTGTCTTTCTTGGTGCCGCTGCAGTAAATCTATTCTATGAAAGGATTTACCACAACCAGGCCTCGAACACCTGAAACTTGCTTCAGGATTGTGATTTAGCTCATGCCGTCGCCGATGCTCTGCTCGTGTGAACACCTGTACAAATTTAGCACTCGTAGTTTCGATCCATGCCATGGAATGATTTACCTTCCCGCATCCTGGGAACTCACAAGCATGGACTCGTTTCCCTTTCTTTGCTTTGCTGATTCTCCCCGTCGGCGTCGACGTTGGAGGAATGGTCTCGAACGTCATGCTGGCGTTCCTCATACTGGACGAGCTACGTCGTCGGGTGGCGGTCGATGAATGCTCTGTAGTGAAGAATTGAGGTTGCAACACAGAAGGGTCAGTAGCGAGAGTAGGTGTTTGCAAGATTGTCTGGCTATACGTTGGTTGAGCAAGGATAGGCACCTCTGTCGATGTCGAGAAGACAGAGTGTATCGCTTGCCCGGAGGGATTGCCCGCGGATGTGCTAGGAACATTCGATACCAGAGACAAGTGAGGTTGATCAATGGATGATCTCTCCTTATCGACAGTGGGCGAGTGCTTCCCGGGCATGGCGAAGAGTGGGTGATAGTATTAATTATAGTACGACCTTCCAGGTGGCCGACATGGGTGTCTGGAAGTTTCCTCGGATGCAGGACCACCGCCCCGTAGTGAGGCTCAGTCAATTTGGCGCGTTCGACAGCATCAGTGCATTCAGAATCGAGAACCGTAACAAGACAAGGGAAAGAAATGACGAATGTACAAAAAAGTTGGTGGTTATTGGCAGGGCTGAGGTCCATTCACGCGTGGAGCGGAAGCCAACAAGGTACGAGCGAACTAATGTGGTCGAGTAGAAGCAAAGCTCACTAATTTAGAGCCTTGGGAGTAGTGTGCCTTTGCTAGTGTGGGTAGGATTAGGAAACGATCGTACTAAGATGGACAGGAACGAGCGAATCACACAGCCTAGTCTGTGTACGTGAGGCTCAATGCGTCTATCTGGCTTGCTTAGATGCTCTCACGTGTGGGAAATAATAGATGCTGTGCATGACACTAGGACGGACTGTCCGGCCAGAGAAAACAATGGGTGTGATGCGCAGGCAGGATCTTGATTGGGTTCCAGGCAAAAGGGAGCGGTTGACGAGCCGAAACTCGCACTAAAAAGGTGACGAAACGAGGGAGTTGCCAAAACGGAAGGGGCGAAGTGGCTTCAAGTTGAGGCAAGTATCACCCGTTAGCAAGCCCAGTGAAAGTAAAGTTCAGGTACCTGAGCAGCACGACCAACAAATCAACGAATAGAGAAGCTGATGGGACGACAGATGACCGAAATGAGATGAGAAGACTTCTTTGAATAGCAACAGAAAACGACGAAGGATTTAACGAAACCCTGCCTAAGGCAGGCCTGACAGGGTCTAACCTTGCATTAGCGTTTACCACCAACCACGCGGGCCACCGGTGATTTGGCGCGGAACAGCCAATTGATTTATTTTTGGAAAAACGCCCCCTCTTGGTGGCTTGCGCTTTGCTAAATATGAGCCAAGCCTTGCGTTAGCGTACCACTTACAATTAATTCCACAGTCCTCATGCACGAAATTCTGCCTTGTGCTTCCCAGTGCCAGATAGGACATCAGCTCTCTAGCATCTCACGCGAGATTCACTTGTGCTGGGCTTGATCAAATCGGATTTCACCAGCAGTATTGCTGTAAATAATAACCACGTTTCAAGTCGGTGCTGTCGGATATTAGACATGCATGCCTGGGGCGGCCCCTCCGAGAACCGTATCCATGAGCGCCGGCGATTAGATCATAATTCCTCGCGTAAAGCTGCCGCCAGCCACGTTCTTTTCCGCATCGTCATCTGCAACGATGTAAATGCAATCGTTAGTCAGGTAAAAGCAATCACGATCCAAAGTACTGGAGCAGTTGCTTCATTGTTTAGGAAATTTCGCATGCAAATCGAAACGCAGTCCGTGACGGTTTGCTCTTTGTCATGTGCACACTGGGTGGAAGAGAAATGATCTACATAATGCAGAGAATGGGAAGGCCGATATATACTCATTTAAGAACGTTAGGTGCAGGTCTGGTAACATCGCATGCGTGTGCATGATACGACGTGGTAGCCAAGGAACTTGAGATGTGCGATTTCTCGATCTGGTCAAAGCACGCGGAATGATACTACGATTCCCTCACTGGTACAATTTTCGCAAATGCTTTCCAAATTGGGACTCGGCCCGTAGCATTGGTCCAATCGCAAAGCGCTTGGTTCGCACACTGGTTGCAGGAGACCTAAATAGCAACTCTGCGGTCTGCTCTGCGTGGACAGACAGAGAGGGAAATGCTGTGATCAGAAACAAAATCATCCAAAGAATTGCTCATCAGATGTGCACCAAAATTTAACCACTTCGCACTCAGAAGCGCTCCAGCCGTTTAGTAAAATTAGCAAGCTGTATAGAGCATTACTTGATTTGCGTCATGTTATCATAAATTCGTTATTATTATGATGAGATTGTCATTCGGTGCCCCTGCAATTCAGCATTGAAGCAGTTCGTGATGATGAAGACTGAAGAAATACGACACTGACGCGACATTCGTTCCTTAGAGTATTCGAGCATAGTGAAGGGAGTTACCAAAGTACTTGGCAATAATCTTCGTTTTGAAGGAACGATTTTGCCACATTACTTGCTGGACTGGGCTGGAAAAGTAGTTGTGGATTAGGCTGTAGACAGTAATATCCAATTGGACTTCACAATTAACGTACATGCTGGAAACGAATTTCTCGAATTAAGGGACGAGGATTAAAATGTTAACTGCTCACTGACTGTCCAGTGGGCCTCCTTCATATGGCGACTTCGCATTTTGCTCCAATTCTTTCGTCTCTTCAAGGGGAAATGACCGCCGCTTTGCCAACTCCCGCTTCTTCAACTCCTCTGCCCAAGCCCTCTCGTCATGTTCCCTGTATGCTTCTATCTCGTTCTTATTGTCGGGAATCTCGTTTACTGGCAAAGCATCCAGGCTAAATAAGTGTGACTTAGGGTGCTGCGCGGCATTTTTGGCTTCCTTCTTTGCGTGGCGTGCATTATGGCCGTACTTAAATTCTATGATATGATCTTCTATGCTGTGTGAAGTCGTAGTAAGAGGATTGGGGATTGCAGAGGTGTATTTGGTGAACACATGGTAGCCACTTGATCGTGGGTTGCTATCGGTGTCGGATGTGCTCCAGGTAGAAGCATGCGGCACTGCTGGATGTTCTGCTTCATAGTGGGGATGAGACTGATAATGTTTGTGCGTCTTGGTATTCAGCACAGGGGAAGCTGCTGATGATGATGATGAGGAGTGTCGAGTGCGGCTTGAACTGGTCATGGTCGATGCTAGAATCGGTAAAGGAGGTAGAAAGTGGTCTGTTTGAATTCGTTGGCGTGAAAGTGATATGTTTGTGCTTGTCAGTAATTCATCATTGAAGATCAGTACCAATTTGTCCACGCAAGAGTTGATGCCGGCAATGCGAGCATTGATATACTCCGTGTGCCTCTTGCTCGAGGGCTTACCACCAATAAATCACTCAACTGCTATCTACTGCCATCAAGAGCAAATGATGTTTGGCCTTATGGCTTCATGCCTTGGTGTTGGACAAATAGGAAGCGTGCGCAAACGAAAGACTTTCTCTGCGTTGATTGGTCTACTCGAGATGATGAGTAACATCAAGCATACTAAGCTTGGTAGCCGTAGTGCCTATCAACCCACACATTGGAAGTTAGGGTGAAGCTGACGAATAGTACGAGCTCCCAATCCGCTACTGACGACAAGTGACGATGGGGCGCTCGGACGTTCAGCGTGCTAGAAGGCGATCCGAGCATCGGTCGACATTACATTCCCGACTTTGCCGGTGCGACGTCATAATAGTCTGCGCCTGCTGCGTCAAGCCGAGGTCTGCTCGGAGAGTTGTGTCTGCCTGAGGCTTTCTACGTCACGGTACTAGTAATCTCGTAACTACTATTTCATTTCTGAAAAATCACCTCACGCGTCGGTCTCTCGTGCCATGGTGTGGTGGTGCTCGAAATAGCTCACGTCCGGTCAAAGGCAAAGCTAAAACCCCCAAAAATTGTCTTCTCAATGATTTAGGTCAGATTCGAGAGTAAAAAGGTTCAACTGCGTATAGTCTCTGCCCAAAGGACAGAGAGCATTGGTGGCTCACTGCAGATTGCTCGTGCTAAAGCTAATGCTATAAAAATCTTCAACTTCGTATGCTCGTAATGGGGTATTATATCATGATTCGAAGTTGATATCCAGGAACCAACGTTTTGTAATGCCGCCTGCCAGAAAAAGGAGGCAGTTTGCACGCCCCTTCGAACCAGTTTGATGTCATTCCCATGTAGCGCCTTCGCTCTTGAACAAAAGAACAACATATCTGCGCCAGAAAGAGCCACAATTTAAACAAATTTGAAAATGCTGCCCGAATGCCATGATGCTGAACTGAAAAGACGTGTCCGGTATCCCGAGGTCGTGTTCAAAAGACGCCTGCTAGTTTCTTCAAACCCTTCTTGAGATTTCGAGTGGCAACGTCTGCACCAGATTCAGCTGACGAGGTTGACGAAGAGGAAGCCTGGCTCTGTCGTCTTTTCAGTAAATAGTCGTTTTCTATTTGCGTCGGTGACTTGTAGAGATTGCCAACGCCGCCTCGACCAACATGGTAGACGGGGGCAACATGCTTGGCTTGCTGCATCTGTTGTTCAAGCTCCTCGTCAAAGGAGAACATCCGTGGTGCATCATGGACATAGTTTCCCACACCTCCTCGACCTGTGATGAAGGATCGTCGAGGGTTGTTCAGCGATGCATTGGACGCTCGTGACGCTGGCCCTGAGGCGTCTGAGCCTCGAGTCAATGTGCTTGGTATTTTAACAACATTTCCAGCCCCTCCCCGTCCAGTTGCGATGTACTGTTGCTTTGGACTTATCGAGGGATGTGGTTCGAGGATATCGTATTTTGAAGACATGGTAGCTTGAGTCTAGTCGAAGCGATTGATTTCTAGACTGGTATGGAGGATGTGCACTTTTGTTGATCAAGTATCAATTTAAGCTTCCCTAATGTCTATTTTCGATCCAGCACAAGCTAAGATGATCCCCAGGAACGACAGGTACGGGCCTTATATTCAGTTGCGTCGGACATCCGCATGGTTTTGACCATAAGCTCACAGCGGGGAAATTGCGCGATCCATCCTAGCATCGCATCAGCGGTGACTCGGATTCAGATCACCAGTGAAGTCGATTACATGAGAATATCTAGTAGATTCTTCGAACCTGCCATTAACTGAAAAGCGTGCCACGAGGCGGTAGGGTCAGGATACCCAAAGCGGAAAAGCCTTGAAAATTTGCGGTCTTCTGACACGGGCAGTCGCGGGCAGCGCAGCCTTAACAGGCGTTTCCAGTAGGCTCTCCGCCACTCTCCAAGGTTCGAAGCAAATTTAGCTTGCCTCCCTGACTTGGTTTTGAAGTTTTGGTCACCTAAAATTTTACTCTAGCCCGCCGCTTAGGCAGGTGACACAAGGCATCTGCTCACGGCCAAACACGTTATTGGTCGAGTGTTTTTTGCCATGAGTAATGCCAACTTTAGCGGAGACTAAACTTTGGCTGCCCCGGATTTTCCACAACCGATAGTGCAGGAGGTCACCGCCGCTGCATCATCACTAGACACGCTAGAAGCAGATGGGCCTTTGATGTGGTTTCGAGGGGGTAATAGAAACTCCTCCTCACGTAAACACATCAAAATCTGACTACCAGCCCAAAATTCTTCGCCTCTTGTTGCTAAACCTGCCTGCTTAGAAGCCCGAACTTGCTTCAGCAATTACGAACACGTAATCAGTAGCAAAGCTCAAAGAGGGTAGAGCATCTGGACCATCGACCCATGTTCCAGTGGAATAAACTTTGCCTGTTTTGATCCAAGAATCTGTCTTAGCTCCATTCCGGTTTTCGCACATTGTACAAGCCCCTTACTGACAAAAGCTAGTCACACGTCTTATTTCGGATCTCACCGATAGATACCCCTTGAGGCTAAGCTAGCGAAAGCGGTTTCAGGATCGAGTTTTGTCGGTTGGGTAAGGGTCCGGATGGTGATTTTGAAGATCAATCTGCCACGTATGCTCCTCAGCTGAATTTGGTGTGAAGAATATCGGGATTTTGATGCCAGTCGGCAACATTGACCCACATCTATGAAGCAAATTAGTTTGTGCAAGGAGAAATGCCAACCACTGTACCTTTCTGAAAGTGCTAAGACCAGCCAAAATGCTCCCTCCAATCCAGGTACTGTATTTTCGTTCTGGAGGGGCAAAAATCTTAATCTTCACGTCTTTGACAGCAAGTCGTTGTATCTCGTGGAGCAGACGGTCGCCAAAACCTCTGCATAATGTGGTCCCTCCACTCAGAACGATGTTCCCGTACAAGGTTTTTCGCAGGTCTAAGTCAGTCCGGGTAATGGCGTCAATGACCATTTGGTGTACACCCTGATATTCCAAGCCAATCAATTCCGGCTCAAACAAGATCTCCGGTGCCCTGAAACGTTCAGGACCTAGCTTGATCTTGTTTCCATCTGGTAAAAGATATTCGATGTCTCTCTTCTCGATCTTCCAAACGCCTTGTTCAAGTTCCTTTTCTTCTTTTCGAGGGTCCAGCGCAACGTATGCGGTCTTCTCCTTCATCAGCCGCACAATCTCCTTTTCTGCACTGGTGTGGAATACGTGGCCTGCCTTTCGCAATTGCAACTGCATGTTCTCGGTAATGTCACGGCCGGCGACGTCAATCCGGCGAATGCTGCTTGGAATGGCAAACCCTTCATAGACTGGTACCGCGTGGCTCACACCGTCACCACAGTCGAGGACGACGCCGGTCGTTCTTCCGCTTGCGTACAGACTGAGCACGGCTTGGATTGACATGTACACCGCTGGCACGTTGAATGTCTCGAATAAAATCTGCGCTGCTGTTTCACGATTGGAGCGAGGGTTCAATGGCGGTTCAGTAAGGAGGACGGGATGTTCTTCAGGAAGCGTCTTTAGCTCGTGTTCGTAGACAAAGGACCAAATTCTTTCCATGTCGTCCCAGTCGGTGACGACGCCATGTTCTAAAGGGTAACGAATCTTGAGAAGGCCTCTTAGCTCTTGCGCTCGTCGACCGATGAAGGTATCTCCCTCGAGAGCCCCGGCCAGGACACGCACGTGCTTCGGCCGACCAACGTAAGAAGGAAAGTAGACCTGTGGCGAGTCGGCGCCAGCGAAGCCCGCTCGTATCGTGCCGCTTCCATTATCCAGCACCAGGGGCACGTTATGGAGTGAACCGGCGTCGGCCATGGTCAGAGTGCTACCGCAGGAGAGTCGGGACCCGCATCGAGAATATCGTGACGCTCAAATTGAGTCGGAGAATTCTCTTTAGTGTAAGAGATGTAGTCTCTCCCGCGTTATCGACGACGGGCTTCCTCTGGATGACTGGCTGCCAAAATTGGAATGCCACAATGCTCTTATAAATTGTAAAAAGCGGTTCGCGCCCCGACGCGTTCGGAGTACCGAGAACTGGCACGGCGATACATTTGCTGACTAAGAATATTACGGTACTCTCTGTGGGCCATTTTGTGCAGTCTTGGCTGCGGTCTTGGCTGCGGCCTTTGCTGCCTTACTGCCTGCAAGCTTGAAACGAGATTCTGACTGTAACCTCCAACATATATATACATGCTCGTCCAACTCTTTTGGATGCTATAAGTCCCCTTTTTGATCCATCGACTTTCCCGCCAACCCCAAAACTAGCCATCATGCCGAAATTCTTCTGCGACTACTGTGATGTCTACCTCACGCACGATTCCATGTCGGTGCGAAAGTCGCATAACGCGGGTCGAAACCATTTGCGAAACGTGACAGAATACTACCAACAAATCGGACACGAAAAGGCACAGTCCGTCATCGATTCGATCACAAGTTCGTATGCTGCCGAGGGTCAACCAAATCCGATGCTTCAGCACCCTGGAGCTTCCTCTGGCTTTCCTCCCATGGGCTTTCCAGGTAAGGTTGATTGGTTATTGCCGCAGAGCTTCGCGCTGATAATTCAAGGGATGCCACCTCCTCCATTCGGCGCTCCTCCGGGCCAAGGGGGGCCAATGCCGCCAGGTGGACGAGGCATGCCGTTCCCTCCATTTGGACCCAACGGAGGGCCTCCCAATATGCCAAATAATCTCCCTTTTGCGCCCCCTCAGGGATTTCCACCAAATTTCCAACCGCATTTTCCACCAGGTGGCTTCGGTCAGAGCCAACAGGGCCAACAACAGGGCCAACAACAGGGTCAACAGGCTCCCCAGGGTCCGCCAGGTGGCATGGGGTCAGCTCCCGGTCAGAGTCAGAGTCCTCCCGGGGGGTACAATGCTGGAGCTCCTCCTGGAATGGGCATGGGCAAGCGTTAATTTGATTATTCGCACACGATAACATGGAGATTGAAGAAAGGCATACCATGAAAATGGCGATATCCGAGCATAAACAGGCTGTCAGGACTCTTCATCACAGATAAATCTAAAAGCGGGCTTCAGAGTCACCTTAGGAAGTCGTCACAGTTGCGCAATGCGCGATATTTGAGCACGAGAGTCCTTGACGGACAATACCGTTCAGTGGCCCGGAAGAATTGCCAAGACTGGGGAAATGGCAGCCACTGCGGACCGGCGCATCGTGCCTGCCATAAAGGTACACAGCTCGTTGACAAGTCTGCTCACGTCGTTTAGGTGAGTATGGATTACTGTTGGTGCTGACGATCGCCTCATTCTTCCATTGCATCTCAACATCCTTATGCCATGAACTGGGCCGAAGCCCTTGCATTTGTACTCGGGTATCTGGTTACTCCTGCTCTTGCTGTCGGTGCCGCTGCACTTGTTATCCACCTCATCTTGCTCGCTCAAAGCTACCACACTGAACGAGCTCTGAGAGCCGACTCTGCCATAACGACATGATCTAGAGCAAGATCAAGATGCCCGAAAGCACGATAACGATCAAGCAGCCCGTTGCTCCCTCGTCAGCTCAGTCTTCCCGCTTCAAGGAGCACTTCGGTGGTCCTCCAATCGCTTCCGCTTTGAACAGCGCCTCCAATTGTCCTGTACACATCATAAACAAGCTGAGAGCAGAGCGTGGAAAATCGAGCACCAATCGAAAACAGACCTTCACACCATCGATCAAACGGGACCAAAAAAGCATGGGCCAGAGACCAAGACCATCATTAGGCACATTGGTTCTTGCTTGGAGTTATCACGGCCAACGAACTCCTGCAAATCAGAGCCTCGTCGATCATCCGACTGCCGGAAAGACGAGTCCAGGGCATGTGAAGGTGAAGAAGCAGAAAGGGAAATTGAATGGTGCGATATATGGCTACGATCCAAGAGCTGGTCTCTTAGATAATCCTCTTGCTGCTGATCAAGCCCGAGGCTGCTTTGTATGTCGGGGCTGTCGCGATGACGGTGATGCGTATGGTATCGAAGAGATTAACATGCTCGGCAGACGTACGGGAAGATTGTGGCTGCAGGGTAGCAAATGGGGTGTCGAAAGCGGCGGTCCTGGTGGTCTACTCTGCTGAAAATTGATCAACACAGTCTATTGTCCACCCACTAGACGCTGGTCTCGCATGGACAAAGGTTTCAGAGGTTATAAAGTGGTCTGTATATCCGGGAAAGCGTCCCATCCTTCCGTGAACCAGGCAATTTTGGGAGGTTAGCGGACGACTGCTACATGACAGTTCTGCTAGGGTGTATCAATCAGCGTTTCCCGTTGAAGAAACAGCACAAAATGGCAAAGATGTGTCCTTGTTTCGATCATGCATCGGCTCCTGTTCAAGTGTGAGTGACTAAGGATGACCCCTATGAGCAAAACAAGCAAACTTGAAATTGACAATTTCCACGTTCACGTCACAAACCCTGTCAGCCGTCTGAAGCGCCCAGTTGTTGCTGCCTCAACTATTTTCTTCCCACACAAAAACGTAGGAAAACCGACAAACCCCCCATCAAAATCACTGTCTCAGAATGGTCGGTGGACCCGAGTCTGATCCACGCTTCTACGAGGCTTCAGTAACGTAGCTTGGCGAAGACTTTACCAAGCGAAACTATCGATTGCAACACGTTGCAAGATGACCACAAGCTTAGCTAATAGGCTCCGAAATGAATTATTCTCTCGCTATTCGCTATATCCTTCGGACCTATGGCTGGATGGCTTTCTCGCGTCCTGTCGCAATTCTTCACATCCCTTGCCAGCGCTAACTTCCACCGCGCATTTTCGCCTACTCTCGACCGACTTTACTAGCTCTCTGTCAACCAAGCGAGGACAGATTTTACCTGCATCCACCTCGGATATTGACACCAAAGAAGTGGTCCTGGCAAACGACATACCCGTTCAGGTGCTGGACATTCAGGATAGCTCCACATCTAGATGGTCCCAAATTGAGTCAATCGAACGAGTAGAACGCGGGGAAGATATTCGGGGCAGAGAAGTTGTAAGAAGTATTCCTGTTGGTAGTGATGGTGGCGAAAGCAGTGGAGAACGCCATGCAAACGACAGTGTTGATGCCGCAGCTTCCACGTGCTACCAAACTGGCAATTCAAGAAAAGGCTCAACCGGTCCGCATAAACTGCTTTTGCAGGATGCTGCCGGCACCAAAATTTGGGCCTTCGAGTTGGCAAAAACTGATCGGATCACAATCATCAACTCGAGTGCACCCTTGTCCTCTGCAGGTGGAAGCACTAGTCAAGCGCAAATCGAAGGGATGCAAATTGGTTGCAAGCTACTGCTTAAAAGCGGAACCAGAATTCGCCGAACGGTCCTTATGTTGACGCCCATGCACACAATAATCATGGGTGGGAAGATAGAAATCTGGGACAAAGCCTGGAGAGACGCTCGTAAGATCAGGCTCATCCGCGAGCTGGATACTGAGCAGAGAGGTTGATGTCCCCGCTTTCACTAACATTTTCTTCTGACCAACCCATACCTTAAGTGCTGGCTAGAATTAACCAGATCCCATGATCTAGACGAATTGAGGTTCGTTCACCATATCGATAGATCAACACTACTCTTTATCCTACATTGCCAGCCAATCGTGTGCCAACATTTCGCAACCAACATAGCGAATGAAGTTCAATGCCAAATCCTTTAGAAAGTCAAGCTCTATCCTCGGTACAGACCTTGCCTATCTTCATGTCAAGGCAAATTACTGATGCCGGGGTCCAAAACGGAAAGCTGAACCAATTGGCAGCCAAGCAGGTATCTAGTAGTAGTGCTCTGGAGAGTAATTTTCGGCGTATCACTTCCTTCGCCTCAATCGCACAACGGCTCAGTTGCATGCCTCACGGCCTGTACGGACTTGATTGCCGACGGGATGGATGGAAGTGTCAAGCGAGGCCAGTAGTTCTTTTCAGCCATATGGCTTAATGCTTCATCTACTACGAAGATGACGTGCGACCAAATCGCCAAGTCATCATCCACGCGGTGCGTTCCTGTAGGTGGATAGGAGCACCGCTTCATTCCTGGTCTTTGATATGCCACCCAGGGTCGATCCATTCTTGTCGAGCAACGGTGTAGACGGTAGGGCAATCTGAGGCGAGCCTAGGGCAGAAGGAGGAACATTTCGGCGACACATGCTCCTTAGGAATCGAGGTAATAGTGGCTATCCGATCGCCGCGAACTAGCGGTACCCCAGACAGGGACGTGCCGAAAGTCGTCATGGCTAACCCCGCAGGTCATCGATTTCTCCACTAGGTTCCGAGAGGTACTGCCAAGCTAGGTTGATGTTATAAAAACCCTGACTTGTGCATGGCGCAAATATGTCGTTTCGTGCAAAGAGACAGAGAGCAACTTGACCAACATGGCGAACCTTGACGAAAAGACGCAACACGTTGAGCACGAGCTCGGCCTTGACGCCGACCTTACAAAGCTAGCGGAAAATGTCAGCTATGGCCCAGGAGGTGTCAAAGGCCTCATCAGTTCTCCTTTCGTCTTTGGTACAGCCTTTCTTGCTTCTTTAGGCGGCTTTTCGTTTGGTTATGGTGAGTCAGATCTTACGATCGAATTCGGCATGTCGTACTGACAAAAGTTGGGCAGACCAAGGCGTTATCTCGATCATCAATGTTATGCCACAATTTCATAAAGCGTACCCAGAAGTCGCTCCGGGGCATCCTGGCGAAGGCTTTAACAAGGGTTTCATGACCGCTATGCTTGAATTCGGTGCTTTCCTCGGTTGCTTCTTTATGCCTAAGCTCTGTGACAAGGTCTCACGAAAATGGGCACTGACGATCGTGGTCATAATATTTGATATCGGAGCCATCATTCAAACCTCGGCACCAAACTATGGCGCTCTGGTCGCCGGTCGAACTATCGGTGGTATTGGCGTTGGGACGCTTGCAATGGGTGCCCCGCTCTACATTTCGGAAATCAGTCCACCACAGTTACGAGGAGCACTGCTGGTCCTTGAGTCGGTATCCATCGTATCTGGTGTCGTTATCGCTTTTTGGGTAGGTGAAACCTCCTAGGAACCAGCATTACGCTGTAAATCCGAATCTATCTCGCTGATACAAAATAGATCACATACGGCACTCGCTTCATGGACGGAGAAGCAGCATTTCGCCTTCCATTCGGCCTTCAGATGGTGTGTGCTACAATCCTTGGGACTGCCATACATTTATTTCCATTTTCACCGAGATGGCTCTCACTCGTCGGCCGCGACGATGACGCCCTTGAGGCGCTTTCAAAGCTTCGACGCCTACCTGCTACGGACGACAGGGTTCAAATTGAGTGGCGCGGTATCATGGCTGAAGTCGAATTTCAGAAGGTGGTCCAAGAGCGTACGCACCCAGGCAAGAAAGGCTTCAAATTAGAAATGGCACTCTGGCTCGACTTGTTCAAACGCAAAACACTGAAAAGGACGATGATTGGTGTCCCCATTGCTTTCTTTCAACAATTCTCCGGAATCAATGCCTTCATATACTATGCACCAACGCTGTTCTCGACCCTCGGTGCTGATTACGAGCTGTCTCTGATTCTATCAGGTGCATTGAACATTGTCCAGTTTGTGGCAGTGCTTATCTGCTTCTTTATTATCGACAGGATCGGTAGACGACCACTCGCAATTGCGGGTGCTGCCGGGATGTTTGTGGTGTACATCATTATCTCCGGGCTCGTGGGCAAATACGGTAAGGATTGGGCAGCCAATTCCGCCGCTGGTTGGGCTTGTGTTGCTTTCGCCTTTATTTACATGCTGGTATTCGGGTTGACCTATTCACCTTTGACATGGGCAATGCCTTCTGAAGTCTTCTCGAATGCGACACGTGCCAAGGGTGTCGCCCTGTCGACTGCGACTGTGTGGATCTGTAACTTTATCATTGGAGTTATCACGCCGCCTATGCTAGAGAGCGCCGGTTTCGGGACCTACATATTCTTTGCAGCATTCTGTGGGCTAGCAACTGTCTGGGCCTATTTCCTAGTTCCCGAAACAAAGGGGAAGACACTTGAGGAAATGGACGAGGTGTTTGGAGATACCGACGGACAACAAGAGAAGGAGTTTATGCGGCAGGCTGCTGGGAACGCAAGACGACGATCAACCGCAGCCGTTTCAATGTCATTAGAAGCTGGGCAAGCCAGAGCTGCCGTTCAATCTGGGTCTACGAAAGTCTAATTGTTGAGGCTTTGGGAAATTGGACATGGTGACACTGTGCTCGGTAACAATCATCTGGGCGAGATAAACATTGAACGACAACATTCGTTGCATTAGGGAAGTGATTGAGTGATAGTGGTTATGTAGGTACGTAGTACTCTGCAAAATACCTATCGACCCAAACTTCAGCCCGTTGCACGTGCTACGGAGTAACAACTGCATGAAAGCGTATTAATAGCCCGGACATCTCCGGAGCCTCGGGCGCCAACTTAGTACTTGCGACATAGGGGCGCTCGGGGCGACAGAAGCTCATCACCGTTGAGCATTTGCACCACATATTATTAGAATGCCTGCACCTAACATTACTTGATAAAATCCAGGCAACACAACTACGTAGAAATCGAAGGAGTTTCCTTGATATTACTCGTCTTTTTCGTGTCTTGTCGTGCTACTATCACTACAATTTGGTAGTGGCGGCCACACCGAGAAAATAATTCATGTACCTCGTTGTCTCTTTTCTTCCTCAACACGGTATTTGTTGTGGATGCGTCTTGTAACTGGAGCATGGGCAGATGTTAGATTGATACGTACCTTTCCGCGAATCTATACGGCACACCTAGCGCATTATGTCGCCGAAGGTCGTGATCAGTGACCCGAATCGTAGGATGGTCTACAAATTGCGTGTTGTCATTTTACGGCAAGCACTCCCTGCTACGTGGCCAACAGGTGATAGCGTGCTGAGGAGGTTTGCCGCGACATTCAATCGAGGACGCAAAGAAACTTTCATGCTTTCTGTCTTCATTGATATATGCATTTCCAAGCCGCAGTCTACTTACTTGTCAAGCACCGCTTTGCCGATTGGTGGCGTGGTCCTTCGAGAGATCATCATATGCTGCACTTAAGCCAGACCTGAATTCGATAGATAGATGCATTGCCTTGCCGCACAAGAGCGTCTTGAGATTGCCCAGCGCTCGTCTTGCCGCCTTCAGCTCATAGCTATCAATCACAATTGAATCACGAAATGCTCCTTTCACACGATATCAGATGGGAAATGAATCGCTCGAAGCTATCCTGAAGCTGAGGAAGTATCAAGGCTCATGGGGGACTTGGCGCAACCCTCTCATTATACGTTGATTTCAGCTAATACCTTGAAGTGTTGTTGCTGAGCCGCTCTCTAAATCTGATAACGGCTGGCAACACAAGCTAGAGCATCCATGCTGCATTATATAGTACCTAGTGATTTGTTTCAGCCCTGAGGAAAGACCAAGTACCCCCCGAGGGCTACACCACTGATTCCGCGGCCAAGCACGTAGCTCGGCCGCCTCAGACATTCGACAAGTACTGCAGAAACTCCGGGTGCAATTTGACGGCGGGCAACAAGACTGCTAGGCTCGGAGGAGACATAAATGCATCCCGAGCACCATGTGGTAAATTCCACGTTTAGCTAAGACGCCGAAAGGAGCGTGGAGGCCAGGATTGCGTTATCAAAAGTCAATGAACTTTACCCGGGTTTGGGCAATGGGCACCAAGCCTACAGTTCAGAGAGAACAACACAGTATGGTGTAGCACGATACGCATAGTATAGGATTGTTAGTGGACGCACTGCATATCTGGTGTCGACACGATTGCTGGTGTTGTGTTGCTGCTAGCACTGGTACTGGGTCTGTTTGATCTCACGCTTTTGAGTCTGGCTCGGGCAAACCTAGCTCGGGGTGGCGCAAATCTGGGTGGGACAACCCCATCTCGGGTTCGGATAAACACTCGCTAACTGCAGCAGTAGGTTCGTATTAGACATTGCGGCGGTCCATGTGCCGAATTAACAAAAATAACATCCATGCCCACGGACGCCAGCATCAGCCGCCCGCGACAACCTCGCAAACAAGCGGGGTGGGGCCAAGCCTTACCTTTTCAGCATGCCAGCAGCTTTGTCTTTGCTTACTCTTATTAACGTCACTAGTGATTCTGAAGCGATGTCGAACTTCCAGGTTGTTACCGATGTATTGGGACGGGGTTTTGACCCACACCACGCCCAGCACTAACAAATGTCGTGGAGGAAAAGAGCCTAAAATAGGGTAAGATCACATCGCCAAAGTTCGAACCCCCTCTTCCATCTCAGATTTGCCCCACCCAATGAAATACCAAAGGAGAGGCACATCATGACCAAAGTGACTCCACTGAATGCCTAGCCCGCGTCAACGACCAGGTTCCCATGGTCTGGACTTGTCTAGGCAGGCACCAAAAGTATGATGAGTAAAGGGCCAGTCTGTTCGTGGTGTCGACAAAGGGAGACCTGTGAAGTTTATGCGGGTTTCATGACCTCGGTGTACCTCTTCCCCAAAGGTATCGCATGTAGGAGTCTCTCTGTACGAGTCGCGACCATGCTACACTACTTTTCACATGTCGCATCTAACTTCTATCTTGGACCTGCACCACCTCACACGGGCGGTGTTCTGATGTCTGCCACCTGGCTCTCTGCCCTCCCACGTTTGTGTTATTACCTAGCGGCGCCATTTAAACGCTTCAAGATCTTTATCTGTTTACCTGAGTTGCGCTTTCCTCGAAGCCACACAGAAGAGGTTCCTCTTTCCCAAATTATCCGTCAATGCCATCACCTCCTCCACAGCAGGAGTCCAGTCTAGCTGGGTCCCGGAGCACAGACAGCGCCTTTTCAGCCCGGCGTCTCAGCCACTTCTCTGCATGTACAACTTGTCGAAAGCGGTCAGTTACTCTCTAGCTTTTGTGGCAACCACGATTGCTATTTCTCGCCCAATCACGAGTGTTCCAGTTCCAGACCCGATTCATCCTCACGCCCAGCGGGTTCTAATGTACACTATACAGCCTGTGCTGCGTGTGCTCACTCGTTGTCCTATAGAAAGCTCCGCTGTGATGGGATACAGCCTATCTGCGGGACCTGTTCTCGCGCCAGTCGTCAATGTCTCTATACAGATGCTCGAAAGGGTGTCCGAAAGCAAAGAACCTCCATCAAAATTCTCGAAGCACGATTAGGTAAGATCACATACTGCTGTCAATCGATACATCGTCATTGGACTTGGACTGATGCAATATAGCGGACCTCGAGGCGCGAAAACCAAATCAGAGCGATACGAACGATGCTATTTCTGCTGCCTCGCTTGTAGAAGACTCTAGAGTCAATCTGCCGGATGCAATCTCCGATGAAATCGAGATCGATTTTGACATCGAAGCAGCCACAGAAACGATTCTTCCATACATCTCAGCCGGTCCACTCGACTCGACACGCCACGAGTGGAGAACCGACGAGCCAGTCTCTCGCGACCAGCATTCGTCAAGTTCCATCCCCAGCAATGAAAGCCCTGCCATGCCGCAGGCTTTCTCCAGCAATACGTCCAACGGCAGAAGCATCTCGATGGACCCTCCTTTCGCACTAGTTAGTCTTGGTCTAGAAGAGCCTCTCCCTTCGCAGGAAGTACAGGACGAACTGTGAGCTCGCACCTTTCCAATACACCTCGTACTCAATTTTGATGTCAAGCAGGTACAAATTATTTTTTGCCAACGTATATCCTTACATTCCAGCCATTCATCCAACGAGATTTCTTACGCGAGCCAAAATCCCCTTTCCGTCTCCTCTCCGGCCACCGAACTGCTTGATTTATGCAATGTGGGCCATTGCTGCATCCACCCTTGAGTCATACAAACCTGTCCAAGAGATTTTCTATCACCGAGCTCGGAAATATGTGGAAATCGATGAGATGAAAAGCTATGGCGAGCTTGTGTGCACGACAGAACATATTCAAACATGGGCTCTGCTCTACCTTTATGAGTCTTTCAACACATATTTAGTACGAGGCTTCCTCAGTGAGCGCAAAGCCGCCGCACTTTGTGTTGCGGCCGGCCTCCACAAACTGGATGGCGTCGGCTTAGCCACCATTCGGATTCTGGCACCATCTGCGGATTGGATCGAGTTGGAGGAAAGGAGACGCATATTTTGGGTCGTATTCATGCATGATAGGTTTCTCTGCGCGGGCTCTGGCTTTTCTCCAGCCTTTGACGAACAGGATGTAAGACTCCTTACAACAATTTTCATACGGCGTCTAACGCGAGATGAATTCTAGATCCAAACTGATCTGCCAGCATTCGAGCAGTCCTTCGAAAGTGGAACCTTTGCGCGGGGTATGAAGCTCTCTGAAGCTATGACTCCAGCCGGTAGGTATAGCATATCGGCCCTGCGGCAGGCACTGATGGAGTCTTTTAGGTGGTCGGCATGTCTCAATTCTCGGTGCACGAGCAGTGATAGCGGCCTTATTTGGTCGAATAGTCGTCCTGCTCCATCGACCTGATCCCGAGGGCAAGCCGACTGATGACCTGAACAACAACTTCTGGAAGGAATATCGAAATATCGACAACATTATATCGAATACAGCGACCCACTTTCCCGACTCATTGGCTACATCTGCATGCCTCTTATTGGACAGAGATTTGAATCTGGTATTCATGAATATCGCTATTCACGCTTGCGCAATTACGCTACATCAGGCAGCCATTTTCACGGCAGGTAGAAATCATCGCCTGGCTGACCTCAGGAGCAGCGCAAAGTCTCATTGCATGGAAGCGGCACGAGAAATGGTCACCTTTGTCCGGCGTGTACCTGAGAGGATTCTATTGCTGGTAAGCTTGGAAGTTTGTCAGCCAACCCTGTGATGATCACTGATCTGCGTAAAGACCCCACCCTTTACTTCCTTTTGTCTATATACAGGAACTCGAGCATTTATCATTGCCTTGAAAGAAGAGGTAGAAGCCGACACGGGACCATTATGGGAGTCTCTAAGATATATGCGATCAATCTTAGAGTTGATCCAAAAGACGCGACCTTACACTGCCAATTTGATCAAACAGCTCAGCTCAGACTTAGAGTCGCTGGAGAAGCTGAATCCGATAGGCCATACCATTGTTAAGCCGGTAAGACCGTCAATGAACCTCACATCAATAGATTCGGGGCTAAATCTCTATTTGTTTTCAGATATCAGACATGGGCAACGGAGCTATGAATAAACCCTGTTCCGCCGATGTCATCTCCGGTGCCAATGTTGCCCCAGTCATGAACCCAACTTACCCGCAAGTGCATTCGCCTTCGGATGCGGATGCAGCGCATTTGCAATCGAACACTCGTCCGACTGCGTCGGAGATCGTTCTCGAACAACCAGCACATATCTTGACCGGTGTTTCCGACGTGGGCTCCAGTGATCATGGCCATATCAGCGTGATGCCACCCGCGCATATCGTAAGGCCAGCCTCAATGCCCATCGATGATCTTTCCTGGCCCGTGAGAGCAGATCATGGGGTATTTGTGGCGCGACCGAACAACAGGCGTACTGACTCTGCTCCGACTACATCTGAACTCCTCGATTTTGCTATGGCGTACGATCTAAGGGACGAAACCATGCAATTTGACATAGCACAGATCAGTGATGGGGTTCATAGCGTCACCGAGGATATGCAAGGTAATATGAACGTTACTAGCGAGTGGACGTCGTATCGTTCGTGGACCGATCCCAACAACTGAGCTCTTGGGCAGGTCGAAGGGCTGCGGCTATACCTCGATACAAAGAGGCTTTGCATTTCCCAAGGACTTGACGATGTGGATCCGTGAATGTATCTGCTCACTCGGGTCAGCGCTGTGTCAAAAGCTGAGCTCCTCCAGCCGTAGAGCCACGGTACACGTAATTCATTCCCGTCACGCGCAAGCTAGATGACCCTATCGAAGACTAGTGCAGTGAGGTCTATCGTTGGAGGAGAAGCACCTCAGGTTTCATCGTTTTCGTGAGACCAAGACACATTGCAACGCACACGTACCCTCGAATCGTTCGAGCTTCAAGAAAAGGACTATTTATCCGCGCAATTTCTTCAACAAATCCTGGAACGGCTTATCACCATCTTCCGCTTGCTGCTTGAAGTAAGCTATGTTAGCCTTGAGCCAAATCGCTTCATTATCGGCCTGTAATAGACGAAAATGTCAATGAAGATCTCTGGCAGAAGAACAAAGGAATCCAGACGGTGCTGAGAAGATACAGAAGGATGCTCTCGACATACGCTTGGCAACTTAACATCGTTCTCCAAAGCCGTGACTCACGTGTTGGGTTGAAGCCGACAATATGCAATTTTCTAGCTTTTCTCTCTTCTTTGCTCAACTCGTCAATGCCGACGTGCCCATGGGCAATATTTTGATAGCAAGCCTCCTTCGGGCCGTTGACGACTTACCACTTTTCCTCGACCCGAGCCACAAAAGCATCAAATCTATCCTTAGTCCGTTTCTCGCTTGTCCTCACGGTCGTCGAGAATGCAATTTAGCCAAGTTTGTCCGCTGTTATGGCGTTTTCCTGCAAGGTAAAAATCTCCCTTGGGTAGAGCGGGCACGAAAGCCACATTGACAAAGAGAGAAGATATTGGATACTCACTACTGTGCAAGACGGTGATGTGGTGTGCTAACAGGTTCTTTTGATGGCGGGTCAGAGGGATCGAGTGTTGTATCTTGACCGAGTATTGGGTTGCGGTTCATGACGTGCAGATTGACGGCGTCGTTGTCATGATGGTGGCGAGATATTGGACACCTACCTGGTAAACGGGCATGCTTGGAGAATATTTTAGGCTTGCGTGCTATCCCTTGTAATGAGGACTACTCACAGGTTGGATGTTCTATGGGAAAGGGTCAAGAAGGCCTGGGTGCTTGCGTCATTTGCAACGTATATAAATATGAGGACTGTGGTGTATAGTATCAGACAGTACATTGGATGACCACCTATATACACATTCTCGACGAATGGGTGGATGGCGGTGAACCTAGATCGATGGACATTCAAAAAAATTTGGATCGAAAAACACTCGCCGGCGAGTTGTTGCCTACTGCTCGATGCCGCTGCATTTTGCGGCAACCCCTCAACTTGGGGTCCCATTTCCCTTTGAGCGCTATACGGCGAAGAAATTCCGGAGGGCCTGGTGACGGAGGAGCCCAGCACCGGTCATATCATCTCATCTCGAAGTGAGGAAGCTGAACCCCAAGTCTGCCCTAGTCGGTTTCTATCATTGGCTAAATCGAATGAGCCACGTGGGTGTTTTCAAGCAGGGATTGCGATAAAGTTTAACCCCGAAATAGAAGAACAAGTGAAGTGGGGATTTTCAGCCTCGGCTTTTATGTGATCCGTTTCCGTTTCCCACCTGTCTCCAGACTTTCCCATACCACACAGTCCAAGAAATGCAAATTTAGAATTGCGCTATAGACCATATTCCTGATCGAAAAGCATGAGGATCCATGTGCGTATGTCAATAATGGCTGGGCTTTCCTTTCACGTGATGGCACAGACTGGTCATCTTGATGTGGTCAGATTTCGAATCGAGCAGGGCACGGCGTGCCATGGCAGGGCATGACAGTGCTCAGACGTCCATTTCAATTGTGCAATAAACGAAGGCCACTGTGAGGTGGTCAGATTTGCTGATTTAGCTTGATGATTCCGTTTCTGACGTCAGCGTACTCGCTGCGGCGACGACATCGTTCATGATTGCGAAGTTGAAATAGGGCTTCTACTTGTAGCGACGCTCTGCAGCAACTTTGTGTGGAGGAAGGATTGTCTAGATTGGTCGGAAAGAGTAACAGGCACATGAAAAGGACCGAAGTATGCTGGTCGCTTTTCATACAGGAGTTGATATAGCAAAGACCGCCGTTCATGTGGACCAAAGGGTACGAAGATTATGCCAGCAGTGGTAAAGCTTGCTGTGTCTGTAATGTGTCTGCACTGATTCCGACTTTCAGCTTCAGAGTCAGGCCGATGCTGGCCACCATTTGCTACATGCGCGGTCTGGCAATGACTCTAGTTTCTAGAGAGGATCCTCGCCGAGATGTCGACTAGTCCCGACGAGCTGTTGCAAACATCAATTGCATGATCTGGCCACGCTCCGAATAATCCCACGGCCATCACAGCTGTGAATGAATGATGATACTTCTTCTCAGCTTATTCTCTATATACAGCTAAGCCCGAAATTGGTGACGTTCATCGAGCCCTTGGTGTATCTACTTGCAGTCCAAAGACTGCCGTCGATGGCAGCATTGGTGTTTAGGTTTCTATTACAGCCATTAGTAGGTCGCTCAGCGTGCGCGAATGCACTGAATCCAAAGTTGACAGGCACCTCTCATCGAGACTGGAGGCCAAAGATGGAAGTGAATCTGTGGCTATAGACTGAGAGAGAAGAGCAACTATGACAACTCCGTCGCACGTGGTTGCGCTGACCGGTCAAGTAAGACACCCAGAGCACGCAAGTCAGAGTCTTCTTGCACCTTGTCTCAGGACAAGGTGTAGACGTACTAAAACCGACTTACCAGTGCATTTCTGGATATACAATTGGCACCTCTTGGACTGATGACGGATCTTGATTGCAGATGAATCGGACACGGGTTTCGATAAAAACCGAATCAAGATTTCTCCACCAAGCCTAATCCCAATTGGGGAGGTTTAACCATTCAGGTCACTCCCGTACGAGAGACATCCGAATACCCACCAAACATACTCTACACCTAAAGCTTTATTCAAGTGAATGAGGCGGGATTACTAAACCAAGTAAACAAACAACTTCAACTCGATTGGCAGGGATGAATGAATCGGGAATCCTTTTGGCGCACTTTGACAACCAAGTCTCATGGACATACATTCAGCTGAGGACAAGGTCAGCAATACGAATGGAATTATATCATCAGGTTGCAGATACTACAACAGCATCCACTATACATCATGTTATTAGCTTTGCGAACCTGCTGGACCTCCTGATCGTTTATAAATCGACCTGGACCGCGTCTGTAAGATGTTCCCGTTTTCAATCAGAATGCACTGTAACAAAGTCTGAACTAACCTCGAAAAACCCCTGGAGCTATGTCGACCACCCCCATTCCTCAGCCGCCTGGCTTGCCCTTCCTTGGAAACATCTCAAGTGTCGATCCAAAAAACCTCACCGATAGCATTTTCAAACTGAATGCAAAGTATGGCGAGATCTTCAAGTTGTCCATCGTTGGAAATGACACATACTTCTTATGTTCACAACGTCTCGTGGGAGAGGCCTGCGATGAAAGCAGATTTGTTAAGACCATTAACACGCCTCTCGAGCAGGTCCGTAATGGCGTTGGAGACGGGTTGTTCACCGCATACAACACCGAACCAAACTGGGGTCTTGCCCACAGAACTTTAACGCCAGCGTTTGGACCTATCGGTATCAGTGAGATGTACGATGAGATGCTCGACATAGCTAGCCAGCTAATAGGTAAATGGGCGCGTACCGATCCTGAGGAGCCTATTCATGCGACAGACGATTTCACGCGTCTTACTCTCGACTCGATTGCCCTGTGTGCAATGGGAAAACGCTTTAATTCCTTCTATCATGAAGAAATGCATCCTTTCGTACATGCAATGACCGAGTTCTTGATAGAATCTGGTGCAAGAGCTCAGAAGACACGGCTGGAGTTATTAGTCAATCGAGCTGCGAATCGGCGTTTTGAGAGAAACATCGCCTACCTGAAGTCAGTTGCTCAGGAAGTCATCGATCAACGTAAGAAAAATCCGACGGAGAAGAAAGACTTGTTGAACGCGATGCTTTACGGCAAAGATCCAAAAACAGGTGTGGGCCTATCGGATGAGTGTGTGATGAACAATATGATCACCTTTCTAATTGCTGGTGTAGGTCACGCTATCTCTAACCGACTGCCCCCTCTAATTGATTATTGTCACTAACCATTTCCCATTTAGCACGAAACAACATCTGGAATGCTGAGCTTCACGATGTATTACCTACTTAAGAATCCAGAGTGCCTCCGAAAGGTTCAACAAGAGGTAGATTCAGTCGTGGGTCGAGATTCAGTTAAGCTGAGACACATGACAAAACTACCCTACCTCGAAGCGTGTCTCCGTGAGTCGTTAAGGCTGTCTCCGACTGCTGGTGGTTTCACCGTTCAGCCTCGGCAAGGTACGAAAGAGCCAGTTATTCTAGGTAGCGAATATCTTATACCGCCGGATGCCACGCTTTTCTGCTTCCTTCGCTGTGCGCAGCGGGATCCTACAATTTTCGGTTCCGACGCCCTGGAATTCAAGCCGGAAAGAATGCTTTCCGAAAACTTTTCGAAATTGCCAAACGGAGCCTGGAAGCCGTTTGGGAATGGTGCACGTGGCTGTATCGGTCGTCCATTTGCTTGGCAAGAAGCTCTATTAACGATGGCGATGATACTGCAGTCCTTCAATATTCGGATGGCTGATCCGTCATATAAGCTCAAGCTCAAATCGAGTTTGACCACTAAGCCGGATGGTTTCTATATCAAGGTCGCACTTCGATCAGGAAGGACGCCCCTTGATGCTGAGAAGGCGCTATCTGGTCATGTGAGCGAAGCTGGTAAGAATCATGAGAAGCTTGTTGCCAAGGTCATGCCAACGACCGACCTAAAGCAGATGACTATTCTGTACGGCTCAAATTCCGGCACATGCGAAAGTCTATCGCGGAAACTTGCTCTAGCAGGGGACAGCCATGGCTTCTTAGCAACTGTGGCATCTCTCGACTCGACCATTGATAAATTTCCGTGTGATCGACCAGTCGTCATCATCACGTCTAGTTACGAGGGGCTACCTCCAGACAACGCTGTCTTGTTCACCGAGTGGTTGAAGGCAAGTGATGCTTCTAAGTTGAAAGCTGCTCAATATGCCGTGTTTGGCTGTGGTCATAAAGACTGGCTATCAACTTACCAGAAAATTCCGACTACTTTCGATGACCAGCTATTTGCCAAAGGTGCAAAGAGACTACTCCCACGAGGCGAGACAAATGTGGCCGGAGGCGCTATTTTCGATGACTTCGACGCCTGGACCGATAAGTTATGGGCTACCTTAGGCAGTGAACCAACCACGACGACTGAAGGCTTAGAGGCCGAACTCAGCACTAATACTCGTTCTTCTCACCTTCGTTATTCGGTACAAGATGCTCAGGTCCTTAGGAATGATCTCCTTACACCGGAAGGAGTGAAGCCTGAAAAACGATACGTCGAGTTCAAGCTTCCAACAAATACGACATACCAGACTGGCGACTATCTTGCCCTACTACCCATTAATGACTTCGGAGTCGTATCTCGAGTCCTCCGACGTTTCGGATTACCCTGGGACGCGACTATAAAACTCAAAAAGACCCACGCCACCATCCCGGCTGATGTGGAGATATCAGTAGCGCTGGTACTGTCATCGTATGTGGAACTCAATGTACCTGCTACAAAGAAAAACGTGGAGACAATTACTGCATACCTGGGCGACACCCCCTGCAACAAACCTCGCTTAGCAAGCCTCGCCTATCAATCACCGCTCGATATCATCGAGGCATGTCCAAACCTTCAAATTCCGTTCACTGTTTATCTGTCCATGCTACCTCCTATGCGACTTCGTCAATACAGCATATCATCGTCACCACTCGCTGATCCCACAATCGCTTCTATCACCTTCACCCTGGCGGCAGATGAATCAAATGCTCATCCAGGTGTGGCTACGCACTACCTGAAGAAGCTCCAGCCTGGTTCTATTGCCCAGGTCTCGATTCGCGAGTCACCAGCGCCGTTCCATCCACCCACGAATCCGAGTGTGCCAGTGATCATGGTTTGTGCAGGCACGGGTATTGCCCCTTTTCGAGGATTCGTCCAAGACCGTGCAATTAAGATGGCCAATGCTAAAGCCCCACTGGATTTTGCACCAGCAATCTTGATTATTGGTTGTCGGGACCCGAAAAAGGATTCTATACATGACGCTGACTTTACGGAGTGGGAAAAGGCGGGAGCTGTCAAGGTCTACCGAGCCTATTCCCGAGCCCCCACAGAATCTGATGGCTGCAAATACGCGCAAGATCGTATGTGGCGAGAACGAAACGAATTGCAACACTTATTCGCCAAAGGAGCCAAAGTCTTTATTTGTGGAAGTGCTGCACTCGGAAAAGGCGTGAGCGATGCCGCATGTGACATGGCAATTGAATGGAGAACTGAGAGATGCAGAGAAGATCCTACGCTGGACGCTGTGAAGGCGTGGTGGGAAGATCTCCGTAACGAGAGGTATGCAGTCGATGTCTTCAGCTAGGTTTTGATAGATTTGAACTCGATAGAATGACTTTCATAAAAGCACCTCACGCAAGATACCGCGCACGTGGCGATCCCTCATTTTGATTGAACTAATCGCCTAGACCAGCTCTCCGACAGCGGTGAACATACTTGGGCAGATTGTCGGGCCGCCAATTTTTACATTGCCTGCATCTGGGTGAGCGGCTAAACCCAGAGCCTGGTATAGCTAGCTGCTGGAAGAAATAGCTCAGATGCTTGGCCAGAAATGTCATTGGCAGGGTCTTTGTGAAATAGAGCGACATCATGTCGGCACGGCCAGAAAAGCATACTTTGGTGGTTTCATGTGAGTAGTGACGCGATCTGCGGCAGTGTAGGGAGTGGGAAGATGGAGCCGATCCCACAGTATAGCGTGGCATGATCCGCCTATGCTCTACCTGGCTTGCAACTTGACACGGAAACTGAGAGTGGTCTTAGCATAAGCATAAAAGGCATCGGACGCCGTTTTCCCGTTACGTGACCTTGGAACCTTGACAGACCCATCTTTCGCCCGTCCTCACACATTGACTGGCTTTCTGCGGATGTTCGGGGGAAACGACTGCAAGCACTCAGGGTATTGATCCTATGTCAACTGGAAAGCAGCGTACCGTGTACCCTCGGTTTTATAGGAGTAGGTAGAGTCCCTGTACCGATAAATGTAGGGCCTCCCGATTCAGGCGACGGTTAGGATAAGCCAGATAGAGGAGACTATATATATATGGGGGCTCTGATACAACGATTTTCATCTCAGAGAGCGTATAGACCCAGCGAGTACGTAATCTAACCGTAAGTCGGCCATAGAGAGTACGTAGCTTACCGTCCCTACGTAACATCTCCTGTCTAGGTGTTCGGGTCCCAGGTGTATTAATATCCTTATTCAAACCGAGGGTATAGCAGGTATCTGTCAGACTGGCACTGACGTGAACCCTGTAGGTGTCAGCTAAAGCTATAAATACAGCAACCAACACCCATAGACAAGCGATTCAACGCTTAGAGAGCTATCTATGAGCTGATCTCTACTGTAGCTACATAGCCAGATGCTCCGCTAAGCCTCATCATACCTTGTTAGGGGTACTGGGTCCCTGGCAGTATCGGATCTATTACTATACTCGGACGAGAGATTTAGCTTCAATATCAATATTTAAATCAAATTATACCATCCTTAGGAATCTAGGTTTCGATATCGAATCCATAATACTGTATAATACCTGCGTAGCTGTTACCTGCCCAGAAAAGTCGGTAATGGAGCAGAGATTTCGAATTTTACGACATTGGTTTCCTCACAGCATGCTTAGGGATAGCAGTCATGAAATTCAGCAGTGATGGATGTCACTGTATTCGGCGTAGAAATATTGCGCAAGACCGTAATTTTAGGAGGTGAATTCATCATGATGTAGGATGCGGGAGAGAGTGAAGCGGTAATTATGTAGTCAGAGTAGGGCGCGACACCTGAAAGCACATAGGTACGTAAAAGCGGCCAAGGCCAAGTGACCGGTGTTGCCTACCTAGATACGCTAGGCGTGGCGGGGCAAGGCGTGGAAACAGGTACACACCGCCCCACGGAGCCCCATGCGTTTGGACTTTGTCTCTGGACATCGTCGACCGTCAAACAACTCGTGTAAGACGATTTCATAATCCATTCACGTCGACAGGAGCTGTTCGGGCTTTGTGATGAATTTCCAATTGAGCTGTCACCTATGAACATCTATGGAGCCACCTCCATCAACGGTGGAGTCGCCGTCCTTGGAGACTTCTATGGAAACCTTATTGTCTGCTCACATCCCTTGGATGGTCGCGTTAATATAGCGGTTGCCAATATCACAACACCAACATTGAACGAGAGTTCTGAGTATGCTGACACCGAAAATGCGATCTTATCTAAGACCAAGTGCGGAAGCAGGCTTTATTCACCGGCGGCAAAGAAGTATGATCCTAATGACGAACATGGTCGAGCATCAATACAGTGGTTCATTCGACAGTGCCTCGAACTTAAGCACCCTAGTCGAATTCCTGCGTTACGTAATCTCCAGACGGTGATCATTCCTGTAAGAAAATATGTCCAGAATCCGGCGTATGTGTTGCACCCACCATTCTTCATAAGGCTAGCAGAGAGTGCTATCAAGGCCTTTGACGCTTGTCTTGATCGCGCGGAAAAGCACGCCTGGGATATGACGCATTCTCAAAAGGGCAATGTCACCTCTATTCTCAACAACATCGAAGACTTTTACCAGTTGACCAGAGCCGGCCACAAGGAGCAGGCGCATTTGAGCTTGGAGACCGCCGCCAAGTCTATCACTCCGGGGTTCCACACCTCTCTAGACGCCATACTTCGTATTGGACCCGAAATATTGTCGCATTTTTCACGAGAACAGAATTCCGCGTCAGCATCCATGCAAGGTTTGCTTATGAGCACCTGTAGCATGATGTTTGGACCCAGCGACCCGCTCACTCAGCTGTTTCGGATTGGAATACAGTGTGCGAGATCGAACGTTCATCAGTGGCAGCCTATCGTATTGAACTATCTGTGCGAGCGATGTTCGAACCCAATTCAAGAAGGAGCAAAGTCAAGGGAGACATTTGAGATAGCTCGTTGCTTCGTGGAGAATGTTTTATACGAGCTTGATGTTTGGGGTGATAGTGCCAGTGTGTGTCGACAGTCACAGGTACTGCCAGCAATGCTGGTTGCGGGCCAGGTCACCAACGAACAGGGCTGGCAAACTGCGCAATCACGCCCTGCAGAACATGAAAGGCACAATCGCAAATGGTCTCGCGCGATCGAGCTTTTGGAGAAACGCCGCGCATTCTTCCTGAGATCTACAATGCTCGACTTTCGGAACCTGGTCATAGTTTCGAGGAGTTTGGCAGTCGCACACGAGGAAGATGCTAATCTGTACGAAGCCGGCACTTTCTACCGTCTAGCATTCGATGGTTCCCTTGGGGCACTCGGCGAGCAAGACGCCATGACAGTTGGCTGTTTTGAAGACCTTTGCGGTTATTTGGAGCGAATAGGCGCCGACGCGGAGGTAATTATACTGGATAACAGGTTCCCGAAATTAATGGAAGTCTACCGCGGTTTTATCCACGGATGACGAAAGAATGGCTAACGGTCCAGTCCGCTGGATTTGAGATTAATGGAGTTGGAGCGTGAGGGCACAGGGTGCCCTAATACTTGAAAGGGAGGAAGACAAAATCGTGCTTGTCTCCTCTTGCGGATCATTTGCACACAGATTGTACGCTTGCCAGCCACCGTAGGCACAGGTAATCGGCCATTATAATCGGCTTACGGGTTGGTAAAAGCTTGGCATATGCTCGTATAGGAGCGGTTAAGTACGCGCCCGGTCCAGCTGGTCACTGGTGTAGCTGTTTACCCCACTAACTCTTGGTGTCGTTATTGTAATTTATCTCTCTATACAACTGTAAGATCCCCGCTATAGGCGGCGGTTAGGGATAAGCTAGAAGAGGTTAAAAACCTATAGATAGAGTTCTATATATAACGATTCTAACCCTAGAGAGCTGTTACGGGGTGACCGTAGAGGCGGCTATATTATTAGAAGATATAGAAGGTTACGCGGGATAGCCTAGCACGTACTCGCATAGCTTAGCTATCCGGAAGAGTATAAGATCCCCGCTATAGGCGGCGGTTAGGGATAAGCTAGAAGAGGTTAAAAACCTATAGATAGGGTTCTATATATAACGATTCTAATCCTAGAGAGCGTATAAAGGCGATACGTAAAGCGACCGTAAGCTCCCCGTAGGGGGACCGTATACTAGCCGTACGTGACGTTCTCTATTTAAGTTATCGGGTTTTAGGTTCTAATAATTACCCCCTTTTAAAAAGGCGAAGTCGTCCGCGACTTTATTACCTTTATCACGTTAAAGAATAGTATTATAAATATCTTTTATACGCTTTAGTCTCTCCTTAAGAACGAGTATAAGAGCCGTATATAATAACTATAAAACCACCGTTATACTAGTCTTATAATTACATTATTAGTATACTATATTTACCGTAGCGCTAATATAGATGTTACTAATAACGTTATATAATACTCTCGTAATATCTTTATTAAATAGTAGTTCTTACTATAAGACTTAAATAAGATAAAAGTAACTTTATAGTCTTAAACTCTCTTACTTAAACGTTAATCTAACTTAATCTTTTAGTAATAAGAATATAAATATTAGCGTTTAAACTATAGAGTTAATCGTAGTTATTTTTTTCTTTCTTTATAAATTTATATAAATAAAATTAGCTCTATTGCTAATTTACTATAATTTTAGCGTAGTTAACTTTAATTAGTTAAAATGATAAATTTAATTTTTATTATATCTCTTATTAAGAGTAATTACATTAATATAACTCTTAAGACTCTTTTTTTTAAAGTTTTTTTCTCTTATTATAGCTAGTTCGTAAAAGAAGTCTTTTTTTATTACTACTACTATAGTAAACTTTTTTATTATAAGTAAATTTAATATCTTTATAAGGAGAGGTTTAATATTTAATATTTATTTTTTTAATATCCGTTTTAGTCTCTTTTCGGGTTATATAGACGCTGCTCTTCTCTAGAGAAAAACTCACTTAAGACTAAAACCCTAGGCCGCCGCTTAGTTAGTAGTGAAGGGGCGTGGGGCTTTACCTCGTGTACTACATTTAACTCGCTATCTCCCTACTCGCGTGTTTACTTATTAGCTCTTTTCTCACTATCTCTAAGGGTCTTACTCCTTCTCTTTTTATCTTTCTTACCTCTTCGTTTCCTCTAAGGGCTTATACGCCTCTTAGTTCTCTATTAGAATTTATATTACTATAATAAATTAGTTTATCGCGTTTAAGCGTACTAGCTATTACGTTATATATACTATATTTATAAAGTATTAAAGAATCTCTTTTAGCCTCTTTAAGCTATACTTTATAATTAATTCCGTTCTCTTATATCTTAAATAATATAATATAATATAATATAGCGAACTATTTATTCTCTTTAGCTATATAGGTATCCTTAGGGGATCCTTAAAATCTTTATTAACACTAGCTATACGTTAAAGTCTATTATCTTCGTTCTTATTAGAAAGAGCGTTATTACTTTAGCTTTTACTAAGTTTTTATAAAGCCGGCGCCGGTTCTTCTTTTATAAAATATATTAAATCGTTTTTCTTTATCTTTATATTACTTTCTTTTAGCGTTCTTTCTAAGCTTAAGCTCTTTATCTCTAGAGACTTCACGTCTTTAATATTTTTTATATAATTCTTTAACTCTAAGTCACGTAGGCTCTCTAGCTCTTAACGACCGCGATTTTTACTTAAGTAACTATTTTTTTACTTATAATAAAGGGTCGCCTACACTACGTATATATAACTTATAAACGAAGCCGTCGCTAAACTATTTTAACTAAGTTCTTAATTTTCCTCTTAATCTTATATTATTTCGTTTTCTTAGTATACTAATATCTTCCCTCTTCTAAATAAAACTTAATTAGTAAGACTCTTACCTCTTATTTAATCGCCGCTTATAGCGTTCTCTTATATACTCTTATTACCTTCTTAAGGTACTCGTTTTAGATCTTATTTAGCGGCGCTAACGTCTTCGTTAATAATAGTTTACCGTCGTTACGCACGTTCTATATTAACGTTATAAAGGTAAGGGCTAAGCGTATTATTATAATATATAGTAAACGCGCGTACCTTACTAGGGGGTTTTACGTTATTATTACTAAGCGTTTAAATATTTCCAAGACTAAGTTCCTCTTTCTTACTACCTATACTATATATTCTTTTTAAGTAAGTTTTAAGTTTAGCTATATCTTTAGTACTTAAATTACTCTTTTTTAAAATTTAATCTTATACTCCTTAACTTTTATTATTAATATTAAATCTTTACTAGCGTGGCGTCTATATCTTATAAAGTAAATTAATTAGTATTTATTAAGCGTAAACTACGCCCCGTTCTTCTTAACTTAATAAAGGTATCTTATATACGCCATTTTAAGCTTATAGTAATTTTCCGTCGCCGTCGGGTCTTAAATTACTAAATTAGTATTATTTACGAAGCCGAAGCTTTAAATATCCTTACTTAAGTTCTAGAACTCCTTAAGTAGACTTAAGATATAATATAAAAAGAGAATTAACGAGAGAGGGGATCTTTATAAAATACTTATCTTAGTCTTTATTTAGCTACTTATATATTTTAAAACGGTGATCTTCGTGCGCTTTATCTTTAGGAAGCTCTCTACTCTCTTTATTTACCTCTTTAAGACGCCCTTTTCTCTTAAAATCTCTAAAACCCTCTTATAAAAGACGTAATTAAGGCGCTAACTAAGTTTAAACTTAGTATTAATACTATATATCTTAACTTAGTGTTTTAAGCGATTTAGAGATATATAGTAAGTAAATTTAGCGCTAATATTATTAACTTCTCTCTCCTCGTCTTTATTTATATTTAAAAGAGAACCTCTAGCGCTTCGTTAATATTACTTAAGCGCGTTGCTAGCGTCTTTTTTATTATCTTTATTAACGTGTTTTTTAGCGCTATTAGCTAGTAGCTTCTTAAGAGTAAGTAGTTCTTCTTTTTATCCTTATAAATAAGGGTACGTATTAGACTACTTTAAAGTCGCCGAGAGCGCCTCTCTCTTAAGGTTTTAGATTATCGCCTCTACTAAATCGCTAATAATAGCTAGCTTAATTACTTTAAGAATCTCGTTTAAAATCTTATTTAAGCCTAACGTCTTTACGGGGGGTAGCTTACTTAAGATACTCTTAATTTCCTCTTTTATTACTATTAGTAGCTCTTAGGCCGTCTAGTCCTCTAATAGTAAGAGAAGAGACGAGGCGTCGCTTATATTATACTAATACTACGTCGGCGCCGATCTTAAGAAGAACTTCTTTACTAGGATTTAAGAGCACTCTTTTATATTATAGTTAAGGGGGTTATTAACTATATAGCGTAGTATCAGGATATATAAGTTTAAGTAAGTCTTACTCGTGGTCCTTTTACTTTATTTAAAGAAGCGCTAAAGCCCCTTATTTTCTTAATATTTACTATCGCCCACGAGGTCCGTAATTAGCTTTTATTAATTTACCTTAGTTACTTATCTTACCTTATACTCTAGTTGTATTAAGAGGTTATAATATTATATTAAGTCCTCTAGAGAGTACTTAGTTGTCGCGACGTGCACTACGCGCCCAAAAGGTAACAAGAGTAATCGCGGTATTACCGGCGATTATCTGGTGCACGTGCTTATATGTGTTGTACGGCGCACCACATGCGCTGCGCGCGAGAGAATCTCTCTGGCCGCCCGTAACATTAGTATTATACTTACGCCTTATTTATTTTATATTAACGAAGAGCTCCGTCGTCTTTAAAAATTAATTTAACTACGTTCTTAATAAGGGTCTTATTTAGGGGTAATATCACGATACTAAGTCTTATAAGCTTTAATATAGCGTACTTAGTAAATTCACCGCTCTTTATTATTTAGTTTAAGTTATAGCTTTAATTAGGTCTTCTTTATTTAACTTATTTATAATAAGACACCGACGAGGCGCTCGCTTTTTATTTATATAAAGTACTAGCGTAATACGGATTAAGATATAGTTTTATAGTAATATTTATCGTTTCTTTATTTTATAGTAAATTACTTACTACGCTAGGCCCTCTAATAGGAAGATTAAGTTAATTATTAAGCTTTACTATTTCCTTCTCTAGGTTAGTTTACTTAAAGAAGTAATAAGGGTTAAGTCTCTACACTTTATCTTTATAAGAAGGTAGTTCGCTACCTACTTATTATAAGCGCCGCGTCCGCTCTACGTTATATAGTGTATATTAAAGTCTCTTAGTAAAACTAAATCTCTTTTTACGTTCTCTAACGTCTTTATTAACTTTAGCTAAATTTAAAGTTTTAGCCCTCCCTCTCTTAAATTATAAAGATTTAGTATTATTAGCTTTCCTTAGAGAGTCTTAAGTATAAAGACGGTAAGATTTAGCTTATATTATCTATAGCGTTATTACGTCTCGCTAATATCTCTTTTAATTATAAAGTAAACCCTCGTCTTAGAGGCCGTCTTAAAAGCTAGTTAATAAGATTTAAAATAATATATTAAGCTTATAAGCTTATTATACCCTAGTTCTTAAATTACTAGTACGTAAGAGTATTTAAAGCTATTAAAGAGAGGCTAACTAACTTATTTATTTAAGTGTTCGTAATTATATTAAATAATAATTAAATTATTATTTATTAGATATTTAGTCCTTTAGCGCCTCGTAGTCGTTATATATACTTTACGCTAGTGCTTTTATCTAGTAAGATATAAGTTTAAGTCTACTTTAAAATAGATTTCTTACCGCTTACTTTAGCGCTATAAGTCTCTTTAGCTTTTACTAAGATTCCGCTTTATCGTTAAAGAAGAGTTTAAATCTCTTTTTAGTAATAGTTATTTATCTTTAACTAGGTTCTATAAGCAGCTAATACGCTTTTAGCCGCGGCTTACCGGCGCTATATATATACGCTATTTACGCGTATAGCTTTATATATTTACGCTAAATCGCGTTTAAATAAAATTAAAAGACTTAGTATTCTCTACGTTATTATATCTTATAGCTCTTTTTATAGTTCGCTCACGAGATCCTCTAGCTTTAATACTTTATTAATTTATAAAGACTAGCGTATACTCCGTATCTTATTTATCTTTTATAAGCGCTAATTATATATCCTTATTACTAATATTAAAAGTGTTACGTGACTATTAACGTTTTTTTAAATACTTTAACTTTATATAGTTAAGCGCTTATTACTAGGTCGTCTTAAATTACTCTTTATTATATATTTTACGTTACGAAGCTTATTACTAGGGAGCCTTTAGTTTTTATTAGCGTTTTATTAATATCGTTTTAATACTACGTCGTCGTCTTCGTTATCTTATAAAGTTATTAGATCCTCGTGACTTATAGGTTTAAGACTATTACTCTTAATATTACGTTAACTAGCGCCGTTAGTTAACTTATATTTACGTCGCTCTTCTTATATAAGCGTAGTAATAAGAGGACGTTAAGAACTTTTATTAAATAGTTCCTCTTAAAGATTTTTAGCTTTAGGATTAATAATATTTTTTATATTTTATTTTTCGTAGTCTCGTTTAAGATTATTACGTTAATATCTTCGCTCTTTAAAATCCTTATTACTATTACTTTAATAATCGTTTTTAACCTCTTTAAGGATCTTCTCGCTTAATAGCTTTTACGCCTAGGCTATTTAGACTTTAACTATATATTAAATTAAATTTAGGTCTTATAGTATATTGATATCGCGTATAAGGTTCCTTATAATTATAACTTTCGTTTATAAGATATCTTATTTTAAAAGGCGCTATATTAGCTAACTTTTAATTAGCGTTTTTATTTTATTAAGGTATTTCTTAATAGTGCTTTCTTAGCGCGTTACCTACGCCGTGTACTTAATAACCGCTTTTACCTCTCTTATTTATTTCGCGTTCACCCCCTCTTCTTTTAGGCCCTCTTTAATACGGTTTAAGTCCTTTATTAGTTTCTACTATTCGGTCTTCTCTCCTTTTATTTAAGTTTCCTCGTCGCTTATCGTTTATTCTTAGTTTAAGTTAGCTAGTTATAAGCGCGTCTTCTTTAGCGCGTTAGTAATTTAGGTACGCACACCCAGCGCCTCCTTTACGCCCTAGTATATCGCCGGTCTCTCTTCTTCTTTTATCTCTTTTCCTATTCTTCGTTCTTCGAGTCTATTTAGCCTACGTGTAAGCTCTCTATTATAATAGTAGAAAATTATTAATAAATATATTTATTATAGATATAATAATTACTAAAAACCTCTTAATAAATCTATAATAGAAGTTTATAAATTTAATAAATACTTATAAATTATAAAACGATTCTAGGGGTTTCTATTTATTAATAACTTATACTTTTAATAAGTTAATAAAGATACTCTTTATACTAATATAAAATCTAAAAAATGTTACTTATAACTTAAAGAATTCGTATTTTAATATTTTTATAAATAAAGAGAACTTCTATATCTTTAAAAAAAACTACTTATAAATAAGTTATATACTTATTGTATATTTTATTAAAGATTAAGATATCGTTTATATACGTAATATAAGTATTATCTAGTAAATCTATAAGAGACTTATTAATATATATTTAAAATATAATAAGCGCGTTAGTTAATCTAAATAATATAATTAAGTATTTAAATTACTTATATTTAATATAAAATATAGTCTTTTATTAATTTCTTTTAATAATAAGAATCTTATAATAGGCGTTTTATAAATTAAGCTTATTAAAGTATTTAACGTTTTATAGATAGTTAAAAATCTTTAAAATTAAAGATAATAAATACTAATTTTTAATTATAATTTTATTTAACCTCTTATAATTTATATATAATCTAAGAGTTCCGTTCTTTTTAAATATAAATAGTATCTAGGCTCCTATTATTAATTTATTAAGTTATATTTAGCTTTTTACTAATATTTCGTTTAAGTATTATGTTAATACTTTAAGCTCTTTTATACTTAAAGTATAAATTAAGCTATAAGAAATAACTTTCTTTAGTTTAATCTTAATAATATATTTAATTCATACTAAAGATATATTCTTAGCTTTATAAGGTTCTCTAATTAAATCTTTAAAGTTAGTTAACTTAAGAGGTAAGGAAATAGGTACTCTTTATATTATCGTAATTTACTTATTATCTAGCTATAAGTCTACTATAGAAGTTTAATATAATATAAAGATTAGTTCTTTATATTACTTTAACTTCCGTACTATTACGAATATAAAGGATATATATTTCTACTTATAAGCGTATTACTCGCTAGTGCTTTAGCGTACTTTAAAGTTAACTTATTTTAATTAAGTTATATTAAGTATTACGTTAAACTCTAAAGTCGTAATATTTATAATACTTAATAATAAAAAGACGATAACTATATCCCCTTAAATATCCTTTACTATAACCTCGTAATCGTATTTACTATAAGTATAAGTAGCTATATCGTTAATTATAACGGCTTTAATTATAGTAGCGTTTAGTTAAAAGCTTAATTTATAAGCTTTATTATAATTAATAAAACTTATATTAATACTACTATTAATTAGTATCTTTAACTAATACGTCTTTTCTTTATAGTAGACTTTAATCTTTATATTTAAATAATATATATCTACGTCTTTTATATAATTATTTATTACTCTTAGCGCGATAGCTATATTTATTATAAAGAGATTTATTTTTTTAAATCTCTAGTAATATAAGTACGATTACCCTACGGCGAGCTACCTTTATTTAGTAAATTATAAAAACTCTTTTAATATTTAATACTTTCGTACTTAAAATAAGCGCTAGTTCTTTAGTATTTATTTATAATAGCGATCTTCTTTAAAGTTCGCTTATTCTTTAATTAAATTTATTAGGTTATTTACGTACCTTATTTCTCTCTTATAAGCTTATTATTAGCGAGCTATAAGAGTAGCGTAGTTATCTTATTAGAAGACTTTACTTTTATAGCTTATAAATCTTTTTATCTTTATACTATAGCTAGTACTTAATCTCTTAACTTAATATCCTTAAAATCGCTTATAATTACGTTTCGTAGTTTCGGTTTTAATATAAGTAAGAAGTACTAAACTTTACGCTAACGTATTATTAAATTTATAAATATATTTTATTTAATCGTCTTAATCTTATTTAATAGCTCTTACGCCGTTTAACTCGGCTATTACTTTAGTATATTATTATGAGGCGTGCCTTCACAAGACCAGTAATGGTACAAGGGAAACCTCTATAGGTTTATACTGCGGACACTAGAGGGGTGATGTACACAAGTGTAAAGTAAGTCTGGTCTGTATAGGTAGGGTTCTGGTATAACTTAAATTAACTACGGAAGCTATAGACAACATATAGGAGACTCGTAATACATATACTTACTTAACCGTTACCAAAGAGGTAATGTTCTTTAGCATATTAGTATGTTGGCATGCTCAGGTCCTGTTATGCTAATAGACTAAGATTCCCTTTCTTAGTTTAGCCTCTATTATGCCTACGTCTACTCACGTGCTAGGCACCTTCGCCTAACTTTCTATATCTTCCGTGAAGCGGCCTTAGGGGAGGTCACCTCGTAATACTTTCCCCTCTTTAGCTGAATCGCGTCTCGCTATTTAAAACCAAGGTAGGTTCTATATCTAATTCCTTCTTTCTTTTCACCATGTCTTAACTATGTCCACAGTACTCGGAAAACGTAAACGTTTAATAAAGCCCGAACGATCCCGTAAGGACCGTAATAGAGATTTGTACGAAGCGCTCTTATCCCTAAAGAACATAGCTCTGGTGGCCTACACTCAGTGTGTTAACAACAACGTGGTGTGCTATTATAATAGAGAGCAGTCGGTGAAGTGTGTAGAATATGTGCTGCACTAGAGGTTATATAATAGGATATTCTCGTTGAAGGAGTTTCGAAAAGTAGGGGAGCTAAAGAGGGACGAGCAGCGTAAGCGTCGCGAAAAATCTCGATAACTAGCTTACCTACGTGCGGTGCTGGCCTAAGCCTAAAAGGAGTTAGTAGAGGTAGAGGAAGAGATTAGTGATTTAGACGAATTTATAGTACATCTAGATAACGTGTCTTCCCGCATGCTACGTCGCGAAATAGAGGCTCTAGGCGTGTTTAATTCCCTCTTAGAGGGTTAGGAAATCGCCCTTAGCGATCCCGACTTTATCTAGCACGACGTCCCCTTAACCTAGTAGATCTTTCTAGACCACCTCCTTCCTAATCCGGAAACCACTTAGGGTGTTTCTGGATAGTGTTTCTTAGTAATTTATATAAGAGGTTCTCCCGTGGTTCCCACGTATTTTCGCTGTCCTTATATCTTAACTACTTAATTAGGTATAGGGTCTTACTCTTTTTAATCTTAACGCCCAAGACTTTCTTAACGTTATATTCTTTTTCATTTATGGGTTCTGCCGTTTAGCTCTTTTAAATTCCCTATATTAGTGCCGCTTTTTCCAGCATTAAAACGTGAAAGACCAGATATATCTTTATTTATTCTAGTAGTTTAAGACGATACGTGACGGGTCCTAGTTTCTTTTTAATCCTAAATAGTCCTAGTTTCTTAAAGTCTAGCTTCTCGCTTAGTCTTTTTATTTTAATATTTCTTCGTAAAAGGTAGGCCGTGCCCCCCTCTTAAAAATCTAGTCCCTCAGATCTTCCCTTATTTACAGAGAGTGTTATCCTTTATATAACTATCTAAAGAGTTTAATTTAGCATATAATGGAGTTCTTTTATCCTTATTACTTGGATTACTGCCCTCTTAGTAGTGATTTTATAATTTAATAGTTCCTAAAATACGTTCGGGTGAAACCCGTAGTTTACGTAAAATGGAGATAACCCCGTAATTACGATAGAGTTGTTATATGCTAGTTACGCGAACGGTAATAGTTCCGCCTAATCATCTTATTCTTTGTTGACATATGCCCTTAGGTATCCCTCGAGGACCTAGTTTATTCTTTTTATCTATCCATCCGTTTATGGGTGAAACGCTGTTAATAGTTTATTTTTACTTCCTAGTTAGTCCACTAGGGACTGCTAAAACTTAGAACGAAAGACTTTATCTCTATCTAAAATAAGTCTAGAGAGCATACTATATAAGGTATAAATATTCCTTATAAACATATAAGCCAGTTTCTCAGCGTTGTCGTTCTTCCTTATCGGTATAAAATGCGCATACTTAGTTAATCTATTTATAATTATATAGATTATATCGTAAGCTTAGCCTATACCTAGGTCCTTAGATTTTAAAAGTGGTCCTATAAAGTCCATTATAACTTCCTCCTATACTCTCCGGTGGTTTATTACATTGTAGTTTTCCATAGGGTCGGTGTCTTAAAGCCTTAGTTCGTGTATAAATATCGCACTTTTACACATATTCTTTAATATCCTTTTGAAGCCCCTTCCATTAGTAATCCCTTATAATTAACTCGATGGTTTTATAAATTTTAAAATGTCCTACTGTCTTCGGGTTATATCGATATCGAATAATCTGCTGCTTTTATCTTTTAGATAGTATTTCTTCTTTCTTTACGTGGTTAGCTTGTTTAATATAGTGTATAGTATTTCCTTCTTTTCTAAACAGGATTCCCTCTTCGGGTTCTCGTGTCAGGGTTAACCACTGCACCACACAGGGCTAAAAGACAGCGATTCATCGGTCTTAGGCACATGTTTGTGCCTAACCGATAAATACTTATAGATTAGGGGGTAGCTCGTAACATCTACTAGTGTTCCTTAGCTTATTTATAGTAGTCTATATATATTTACTTATTAGTGCGAATATTAACGACCTTATTATTCTACTACGTGATTTCTACTATCTTACTATATTCGAAGGGATTAGGTTCTTAGGTCCTTACTAGATTATTATTACGACACGGCCATATTAGTGGCCACTACGGAGAAGGTTAGGAAGGTTAGGCGAAGGGGCACGTGTAAGGATGTGCTCTTTTAGGGATGTGATTAGTGGTGATTAGTGTGATTAGTGGTGATCACCTCTGATCACGACTGAGCACACTGAGCACAGGTGAGCAAGCTATTTAGGCTAAGAGACGCTTAGGTATATGTATCCACGAGTTCCTATATGACCTTTATAGCTTCCGTAGTCAATCTAAGTTATACCAGCACCCCTACCTGAGCACCACTGTGCACTCAGTACCCTCTCCTCTCTCAGTTCGTTAAGTTGAACCCCTGAGGTTCTACTTATACCCTTGCTGGTCTTATGGAATACGCCTTATAACAATCATCCGCGATCACCGTCTCCGAGTCCGCTAGGGACTGGATTTCTAGCGTGTTATCTAAGAGAGCCTCGTCCTCCTCGTCTAATATTAACGGTTCTTTCTCTACTAAGGGAGACGTGGCTACCCTATAGTGCGCCTAAAGCGAATTATTAACCGTCCTTAAAGTGGTCTATACTTATTCGATTAAGTCCTTAGCACCCTCTATAATCCTAATCTCTATTAGGGTTCTCTCTAACTTCTTTAAGGTTAGTATAGCTTAATAAATCTAGATATAGGCTTATGTAGCGATCTCGTACTCGCTAACTTAGTTGTTGATGATTATGAATATAGGATACGGTCGCAACTCTACGTTCATGTTATATATAATAGTTCCCACTATTCCTTGATCTTTAGGTCTCACTTATCTCCAGTATCTTATTTCGATGATAGTGAAGTACTTGATAGTCTTTACCACCCTGGGGCCCCTTTCCACTAACTCCGTGGATCTTGTTATTATATTAACTTATTTAGTCCCCTGGTCCTTCGGTTTCTTAGGGAACTATGCCGCTCCTTATTTCTCTATTAAGTGTGTGGGATAAGCGTTATTATAGCACGTAGTTCACGATAGTCGTTAATACTCCGTCGTCACTGGTGATTCTATGCTTATTATTTATCTCCTAGCTTAGTTAACTTACTTAGTCGCACTCTTACACTCCTTTATATAGTGCCCCTTTTTACTATACTTTAGGTATTCTCCGTTTTTAAATCTCTTAAACTATTCTTCCGGTAGCTTCTTCTTTATTCCTCTTAGGAATTGTTTTTTCGAGTTCCTAGAATGGATACGTATAGCCACGTTTACTTACTAGTCTATTACGTTAGGATAGCGGACCGTTTTTACTATTTCTCTACCTTTAAACTTACTTAGCACATAACGTAATCCTCTGGTTTTCTCTATTTTTCTTTCCTAATATCGGGTGTCGATGGTAGTTACATTTTTTTCCAACTCTTTATATTCCGTGGGTTCTTCTTAGTCGGCTAATTTGTCTTTAATGAAGTCCTTTAGTCCGTAATAATATCGTGATATAAGAGCGCCATTATCCTAACTTAGTCTGTAGCCGAGTTAATCGAACTTCGCAGTATATTTAAGGACCGAACTAGTTTATTTTAAAGTATATATTTAGCGTTCTGCTCTTTTAACCTCATCTATGCCGCCGTACAGCTTTTATAAGTCACCTAGGAAGTGCTTAATACTTCTAAAGAGTTCCATGGTCTTGGGTTTCCGAGTAGTGGGGGTTCCTTTAAGGAAGTCGTTTAGGTGTGGCTCGAACTACTCCCTAGGGCCTCCTCTTAGGAGATTACTTACTCATAGGACTTTCTCCTCGGCTTCCCTTATATACCTATACTTAAGGCACACCCTCACTTATTACGCGAATCCCTTAAACTTTATAGCATCTCCGTAGAATAAGTTAGGTTCCTTAATCTTGAGCTTTCCTTAATTAGTAGTTCCTATCCCGGATACGTTAGTTCTACTTCCGGCAACAGACATACCTGGTTTTATTCTTAGAGTAATGTGGATCTGCTGTAACCTCTAGGCTAACTCGTGAGGTGTTGGGGATTAAGATGGCGTGGATACTTCTAAGCTGCTGTCGGTAGAAGTAGTGGACTCGGTGTCCGTACCTACACTTATATATGACCGTCACAGTTAGTAAAGGTAGTTAAAATGTTATAAGGCGTGCCTCTATAAGACTAGTAATAGTATAAGGGAAACCTCTATAGGTTTATACTACGGACACTAGAGGGGTGATGTACATATAAGTATAAAGTAAGTCTAGTCTACATAGGTAGGGTTCTAGTATAACTTAAATTAACTACGGAAGCTATGGATAATATATAGGAGACTCGTAATACATATACTTACTCAACCGTTACCAAAGAGGCAATGTTCTTTAGCATATTAGTATGTTGGCATGCTCAGGTCCTGTTATACCAACAGACCAAGATTCCCTTTCTTAATTTAGCCTCCATTGTGCCTACGTCTGCTCACGTGCTAGGCACCTTCGCCTAACTTTCTATATCTTCCGTGAAGCGGCCTCAGGGGAGGTCACCTCGTAATATATATATAGTCTTCGTAGGGATTTAGCTATTTAGCTAATAAAATCCCTTAGTATACTCTTTAAAACTAATATAAATAAAGACTAATTATTAATTATATCTTTTTCCTTAGTATATAACTATAATACGTTATCTCTTAAATACGAAGTAACGATTTTTACGCGTTTATCTTATAGCGTATTAAAAGTATTAAAATATACCTTTAAGGTATTTAGAAATAAAGTAAGAGTCTGTTAGCTTTTCTTATTATTATAAATCTCTAATTAAGTTAAACGTAGATACTTATTCTCTTAATTTAGTATTTATAATTAATATCGCTTATATAATATACTACGAACTCCTTTTAAGTCCTTTATAATATCTTTACGTAAACGTTCTATCTCTACTTTCTTAAGTTATTTTTCTCGCGTTTACTTAAGGTAGTTAAGTTCTTCTTCGTTAACGTCTAACTCTACGTTCTCGTCTTTATTAATAAGCGGTAGCGACGATATATTTTTATCTTCTTATAACGTTATCGATACTAGTTCGTCGCCCTACTAGCTTAGGTCTCCGCTAGCTAAATCTAACCTCGTTAATATTATATTTACGGTCCCTCTATATACTTCTTATACTAGATTTATGATCTAACTACGAGGCCTTTATTAACTTATTTTAGACGGCTCTTTTAGAAAGGATTAAAAAATTATAAAATCCCCGCTATAAGCGGCGGTTAAAGATAAGCTAAAAGAGGTTAAAAACCTATAGATAGAGTTCTATATATAACGATTTTAATTTTAGAGAGCGTATAAAGGCGATACGTAAAGCAACCGTCAGCTCCTTATAGAGAAACCGTATACTAGCTATACGTGACGTTCTCTATTTAAGTTATTAGGTCCTAAATCGTAATAAAGAGGAAGTTATAATATAGTAAAATAATAATATATTAATATATTAAGTATACTAATATTCTAATATACTAATATACTAAGTTATATTACCTATTACGGTATAAAATATAGTTAATAAATAATTTGCGAGTTCTCTTTATATTCTATAGCTTTTATAGTTAATTTAAGTTATATTAGTACTATAAGATCCTCGTTATAAGCGGCGGTTAAGGATAAGCTAAAAGAGGTTAAAAACCTATAAATAGAGTTCTATATATAATAATTTTAATCCTAGAGAGCGTATAAAGGTAATATATAAAGCGACCGTAAGCTCCTCGTAAAGAGACTATATATTAGCTGTACGTAACGTTTCTTATTTAAGTTATTAGGTCCTAAATCCTAATAATTACCCTCTTTTAAAAAGACCAAGTCGTCCGCGATTTTATTACCTTTATCACGTTAGAGAATAATATTATAAGTATCTCGTTACGCTTTAGCCCCTCTTAAAAAACGGGTATAAAGGTTATATATAACGACCGTAAGACTACCGCTATACTAGTTTTATAATTACGTTATTAGTAATACTATACTTACTATAACGTTTACGTAAGCGTTATTAATAACGTTATATAGTACTCTCGTAATATCTTTATTAGCTAATAGTCCTTATTATAAGACTTAAATAAGATAAAGGTAACTTTATAGTCTTTAAATTTCTCGCTTAAACGTTAATTTAACTTAATCTTTTAGTAATAAGAGTATAAACATTAACGTTTAAATAATATATATATAGATCCGTATAGATAGAATTAGCTTTATTATTAATTTACTATAAAAAAAAGAGCTTACACGTAGGCCGAATAGACTCGAAGAACGAAGAATAGGAAAAGAGATAAAAGAAGAAGAGAGACCGGCGATGTACTAGGGTATAAAGGAGGCGCTAGGTGTGCGTACTTAAATCGCTAGCGCGCTAGAGAAGACGCGTTTACGACTAGCTAACTAAAACTAAGAATAAACGATAAGTAGTAAGGAAACTCGAATAAAAAGAGAGAAGGCCGAATAGTAGAAAATAATAGAGGACTTAAACCGTATTAAAGGGGGCCTAAAAGAAGAGGGGGTAAACGCGAAATAAATAAAGGAGATAAAAGCGGTTATTAAGCACGTAGCGTAAATAACGCGCTAAGAAAGCACTATTAAGAAATATCTTAATAAAATAAAAACACTAATTAAGAGTTAGTTAACGTAGCGCCCTCTAAGATAAAATATTTTATAAGTAAAACTTATAATTATAAGGAACCTCGTACGCGACGTTAATATAATATAAAATCTAAATTTAGTCCGATATATAGTTAAAGTCTAAATAACCTAAGTATAAAGGCTATTAAATAAGAAGATCTTTAAAGAGATTAAAAAAATAATTATTAAAACAACGGTAATAAGGATCTTAAAAAGCGAAGATATTAACGTAATAATTCTAAATAAGACCACGAAGGATAAGATATAAAAAATATTATTAACTCTAAAGCTGAAAATCTTTGAAAGAGACTATTTAATAGAAGTTCTTAACGTCCTTTTATTACTACGTTTATATAAGAAAAGCGACGTAAATACGAGTTAGCTAATAGCGCTAGTTAGCGTGATATTAAAAGTAATAGTCCTAGAGCTATAAATTACGAGGATTTAATAGCTTTATAAGGTAATAAAGATAACGACGTAGCGCTAAAATAATATTAATAAAACACTAGTAAAGACTAAAAGCTCTCTAATAATAAGCTTTATAACGTAAGATATATAATAAAGAGTAATTTAAAATAGTTTAGTAATAAACGCCTAATTACATAAGATTAAAGTATTTAAAAAACCGTTAATAGCTACGTAATACTTTTAATATTAGTAATAAGAATATATAAACGACGCCTATAAAAGATAAGTAAGATACGAAGTATACGTTAGCTCTTATAAATTAATAAAGTATTAAAGCTAAAAAGTCTTATATATAAATTATAAAAAGAGCTATAAGGTATAGTAACGTAAGGAATATTAAGTTTTTTAAATTTACTTAAACGCGATTTAATATTGGCGTATAAAACTATACGTGTAAGCGGCGTATATACGTAGCGCTAGTAAGCCGTAGCTAAAGATATACTAGCTATTCGTGAAATCTAGCTAAAGATAGATAACTATTATTAAAAAGAGGCTTAGATTCGTTTTTAATAATAAAGTAGAATTTTAGTAAAGACTAAAGAGATTTATAACGCTAAAGTAAGTAGTAAGAAATCTATTTTAAAATAAACTTAAACTTACAATTTATTAGATAAAGACACCGGTATAAAGTATATATATAGTAACTATAAAACGCTAGAAGACTAAATAATTAATAAATAGCGACTTAATTATTATCTAATATAACTATAAATACTTAAATAAACGGGTTAACTAGCTCTTCTTTAATAGCTTTAAACACCCTTATATATTAGTAATTTGAAAATTAAGATATAATAAGCTTATAAGCTTAACGTATTACTTTAAACTTTATTAATTAACTTTTAAGGTAGCTCTTAAGACGAGAGTTTACTTTATAATTAAAAGAGATATTAGCAAGACGTAGTAGCGCTATAGATAATATAAGTTAAACCTCGTCGCCCTCGTACTTAAGACTCTCTAGAGAAAGCTAATAATACTAAATCTTTATAACTTAAAGAAAGGGGGGCTAAGACTTTAAATTTAGCTAAAGCTAATAAAGACGTTAAAGGACGTGAAGAGAAACTTAGTTTTACTAAGAAACTTTAATATACACTATATAACGTGGGGCGGGCGCGGCGCTTATAATAAGTAGACGGCGAATTACCTTTTTATAAAGATAAAGCGTAGAGACCTAATCTTTACTACTCTCTTAAGTAAACCAACTTAAAGAAGAGGATAATAAAGCTTAGTAATTAACTTAATCTTTCTATTAAAGAGCCTAGCGTAGTAAGTAATTTACTATAAAATAGAGAAGTAATAAATATTATTATAAAATTATATTTTAATCCGTATTACGCTAGTACTTTATATAAGTAAAAAGTAGGCGCCTCGCCGGCGTCTTACTATAAATAAATTAAATAAAGAAAGCCTAATTAAGGCTATAACTTAAACTAAATAATAAAGAGCGGTGAATTTACTAAGCGCGCTATACTAGAGCTTATAAAACTTGGTATTATAATATTACTCTTAAATAAAATCCTTATTAAGAGCGCGGCTAAATTAATTTTTAAAAATAATAAAGCTCCTCGTTAATATAAAATAAGTAAGATATAAATATAGTACTAAGTACTTCTTAAAGAATTTAATATAATACCGTAGCCTCTTAATATAGTTAGAGTATAAGGTAAGATAAATAACTAAGGTAAACTAGTAAAGGCTAGTTATAGATCTTATAAGCGATAGTAAGTACTAAGAGAATAAAAGACTCTAACGTCTCTTTAAATAAAGTAAAAAAGTTATAAGTAAGACTTACTTAAATTTATATATCTCGATATTACGTTATATAGTTAATAACCCCTTTAATTATAATATAAAAAAGTACTCTTAAATCTTAATAAAAAAGTTCTTCTTAAAATTAGCGCTAATTAGCGGTAATATATTATAAGCGACGTCTTATCTCTCTTTTTAGTACCGAAGAACTAAACGGCTTAAGAGTTATTAATAGTAATAAATGAGAAGATTAAGAGTATCTTAAATAAGTTATCTCTTATAAAGACGCTAAGCTTAAATAGGATTTTAAATAAGATCTTTAAAACGATTAAGCCGGCTATTATTAGCGACTTAATAAAAGTAATAATCTAAAATCTTAAAAAGGGGGTGCTTTTAACAGCTTTAAAAGAGTTTAACACGTACGCTATTTATAAGAATAGAAAAAAGAACTATTTACTCTTAAGAAGTTATTAGCTAATAGCGTTAAAGAATATATTAGTAAAGATAATAAAAAAACGCTAACGACGCGCTTAAGTAATATTAATAAAGCGCTAGAGCTTCTTCTCTAAGCGTAAATAAAGATAAAAAGAGAAAAGTTAGTAGTATTAGCGTTAAATTTACTTACTATATATATTTAAATTACTTAAAACGCTAAGTTAAATTATATAGTATTAATATTAAGTCTAGATCTAACTAGCGCTTTTAACTACGTCTTTTATAAAAGGCTTTTAGAAATTTTAAGAGGAAAGGGTGTTCTAAAGGAGTAAATAAAAGAGTAAAAAGCTTCCTAAAGACGAGGCGCACGAGGATTATTATTTTAAAATATATAAGTAGCTAAACAGAGATCGGGATAAGTATTTTATAAAAATCCCCTTTCTCACCGGTCCTCTTTTTATATTATATCTTAAGTTTACTTAAGGAGTTCTAAGATTTAAGTAAGAATTTAGAGCTTCAGCTTCGTAAATAATACTAACTTAATAATTTAAGACCCGACGGCGGCGGAGAACTATTATAAGCTTAAAATAATATATATAAGGTACCTTTATTAAACTAAAGAAAACGGAGTGTAATTCGTATTTAATAAATACTAATTAATTTATTTTATAAGACGTAAACGCTACGCTAACGAGGACTTAACGTTAATAATAAAGATTAAGAAATATAAAGTTAAAGTTTAAGAAAGGGTAATTTAAGTACTAAAGATATAGCTAAACTTAAAACTTACTTAAAAGAAATATATAATATAGGTAATAAAAAAAAGAAACTTAGCTTTAAAAGTACTTAAACGTTTAATAATAGTAATATAAAGCCTCCTAGTAAGGTACGCGCGCTTACTATATATTACGGTAATACGCTTAGCTCTCGTCTTTATAACGTTAATATAAAGCGTACGCGGTAACTGTAAGTTATTATTAGCGAAAACGCTAGCGCCGTTAAGTAAGGCTTAAAACGAGTACTTTAAGAAGGTAATAAGAGTATATAAGAGAACGTTATAAGCGGTAATTAAGTAAAAGATAAAAGTCTTATTAATTAAGCTTAAAAGAGAGAAGATATTAGTATATTAAAAAAACGAAATAACACGAGATTAAAAGGAAAATTAAGAGCTTAACTAAAATAGTTTAATAACGGCTTTATCTATAAGCTATATATACGTAGCGTAAGCGACCTTTTATTATAAGTAAAAAAATAGCTATTTAAGTAAAAATCGCGGTCGCTAAAAGCTGGAGAGCTTACGTAATTTAAAGCTAAAAAAGTATATAGGAGATATTAAAGACGCGAAGTCTTTAAAGATAAAAGCTTAATCTTAAGAATCCTGTTAAGATACCTATATAACTAAAGAAAATAAACGGTTCACTATATTATATTATATTATTTAAGATATAAGAGAACGGAACTAATTATAAAATATAGTTTAAAGAGGCTAAAGAAGATTCTTTAGCGCTCTATAAGCGTAGTATATACGGTGTAATAGCTAGCACGTTTAAGCGCGATAAACTAGTTTATTATAGTAATATAGATCTTAATAGAGGATTAAGAGACGTATAAACCCCTAAAGAAAGCGAAGAGGTGAGAAAGATAAAAAGAGAAGAAGTAGAACCCTTAAAGATAGCGAGAAAAGAGCTAATAAGTAAATATATAAGTAAGAAAATAGCGAGTTAAAGACGATATACGAAGTAAAGCCCTGCGCCTCTTTACTACTAACTAAGCGGCGGCCTAAGGTTTTAGTCTTAAGTAAGTTTTTCCCTAGAGAAGAGCAGCGTCTATATAGCTTAAAAAGAGACCGAAACGGACGTTAAATAAAATAAATAATATAATAATATTTTATATTTAATAATTATAAAGATCATCGTCTATATACGGGGTATATATAATATCTTAAGAAACTTACTATAAAGGTAATTATACTTACGTCTTTATAATTATAAAATCTTATACGTACGCTACGTCACTTTATATAACTTCGTATAACTATAATAATATAGCTTATATTACCTATATTTATAAATAATCTTTTTAATAAAGCTCGATAATAGCTTAATTAAGCTAGTATAAGCGATTTATAAACGATTTTATAAAACTTTAATAAAGTAGTTAAAGAGGTTTAGTATAACGCGTTTATAATATATAAAAAGGCTCGGAATTTAGTATAAACTTAAATTAGCGAACACTTACTTACTATAAAAGAAGATATATAATATAATAAAGATAATAATAATAATAATAAATCGTAGTTTTTTTAGTTAATATTTATATTAGGTACGGCGTATTTATTTATAAAAAGATTAATTAAAATTACTTCTTTAAGAAAACGGTAATACGGTAAATTATTATAATTAAATATTCTTTTAAAGGAATCTTTTAAATAGCTAAAACGGCTATTATAGTAAAATACGTTTATATTAACGGGGACGTTAATATATAAAGAAAAGAGAGATATCGCCGAGACGTAAGTATAGTTATTTTTATAGTAGGTTCCTTAAGATATTATATATACCTCGTATATAGACGATAATCTTTACGATTATTAAATATAGAATATACGAATATAAGATAATTACGAGATTAAGAATATAACTATTTTATACGTAATTTTCAACTTATAGTTATACGTCTTACACGCGTAGCTAAATTTAGTATTACTATTTACGTTTATAATTTATAAAGGTAATAATCTTAACGATTACGCTGGTTACGACCTTTAAGAGAGTATAAGTTACAGCTAACGTACGCACGCACTACGCGTTATTACCGTTATTCCTACGAGCTATTTATATTAGGCGTGCTTTCCTTTATACTAGTAGTTAACTACCTCTAAAAAGCTTTATATCTCTTTAATATTAATTAGTTTTAGTTAATTTAAGATTATCTTAATTTTTTTAAAATTAGATCTTATCTTATAATAAAATCTAAAAATAGTATCTTCTTATAAAAGAACTTATACTTCTTTAGTTTAAGTTTAAGATCTTTTTATTATAGTTACTTTATTATCTATTTTACGTCCTTAACGTAGTCTTCTTTTATTTTAAAGAATAGGGCGCTGAAGTCGGATTCTGTACCTCCTCGTGGGAGCGCCTGGTAACCTAATATGTAGGGTAAACGTAGAAACGTAGGAAGAACGTTGCTGGCACGCACTCGAGTGCGAGGCACGAGGGCGCTCGCTGGGTGGGCCTAGCTCTAAGGACTCGCCTCTCTTAGACCGTAGGCCGCAGCGACGCCCGAGGGTAACTCAGCGAGAATATATACGGTGCACTAGTGGTGCGTACGTACTACGACGGCGCCTCCTATTAATCCAGCACGCTTGACGTATATTCCTAAGAGCGGCGACGAACTAAAGCGAAACCGGCGAGAGAGACGTACGTTAGCGTATAAGTATAATAGCGAACTATAAGCGTTTCCTCCCGCGTAAGAGCTAGGGGCACCGTACGACTACGTTAGCTGAAATAACGTAACTAGCTAGAAGAAAGTAGATAACACTAAGTAAAACAGCTAAAATAACGGCTATATACGTCGTTCCTATATATTAAAGCCTAATATAGGCCTAGGAGCGTGCGAGGGGGTAACGCGGCGTAGTACGAGCGCCTATATAGCTCGTAAGACTTGGATAAGCGACTAGAAATGAAAAGGGCTAATATATAAATAATTTAATAAGAGAGACGCTCTAGATAGTGAATATACGTGCGCGCTAAGGCGGGCGGCTTAGCGTTTAAAGGGTATCGGGAAGCCTAAGAATAACTCGGGACTAAGACTTCGCCTACCTTAGTTCTACGGGTTATAGCCTCCCCCCGGCCCTCCGGAGTGAAGCTACTACGCGGGCGTAGTACGGGGTCACTATCGTGGTGCTACACAGTAGACACAGAAGGGGGTTTTTCCTCCTACGGCAAGGGCCGAGGAGGTTTTTTCATCCTAGAATAGATATATCGTCTATATAGCTTAAAAGGGACCGCAACGGACGCTAAATAAATTAAATAATAATAATATTTTAAAGAATACTAAAATATTATCTAAGTATATAATAACGAATATATTTAGCTACTTTTTAAAGAAATCGTTTATTAATACTTAGTGAGATACGAGTACGTTAGTTAATCTAAAAAGTATTATATAATACTTATATAATCTATACCGCTGTCGCGACGTGCACTACGCGCCCAAAAGGTAACAAGAGTAATCGCGGTATTACCGGCGATTATCTGGTGCACGTGCTTATATGTGTTGTACGGCGCACCACATGCGCTGCGCGCGAGAGAATCTCTCTGGCCGCCCGTAACACGTACCTAGTCCGAAATGCGGTTTTTTCCTCTTCTCCTTCCTTTATATAAATTAGGTTATATACTCCTCGTAGGTCTAGGGTAGTGAACTATTCTACCCTCTATAGGTGATCCTATAGTTCTAATATAAGGGGTAAGAGGTAGCTATTCTTCTTTAATTTTTAGTTTAGCTGCCTATAATCTACGTACAGCCGTAGGCTTCCGTCCTTCTTTAGTATAAACAAGATAGGAAAGCCCTATAGTAACGTGGATTTTTAAATAAACCCCTTCTTTAGATTTTCGTTTAAGTATTATCGTAATTTAATTTCTTATGTGCGAGATAAGGGGTATATATAAGTTTTTATTAGTCTCGTCCCTTTCGCTAATAGTATCTTATAGTCCTATAATTAGTGTTTAGGGAGAGCTTCCTTTATAAGTTCTTCCCGAAAGAGATCCTTATAGTCTTAATACTCCGTTAGTATCTTACTCTCTTTCTTACTAGTGTTAGTTTAATAGGGACCCCATCGCTTACGAGTTAGCCTTACTTATACTCGCGAGAGTCCTTTTAAATTTTATTCTCGTGGTATTAGTCTGCGTTTCTATAGATTAATTAGGAACTCCGTTTAATCTAGCTAGTTAAGCTCTAAAATCACGTTTATATTTAACTAGTTTATCACGTCTGAATCTATTTAACACCCTTATCCTTAATAACGGATATTCACTTTATAAATCTCTATATCCACCCTCTATGTACTTCGATTTACGTTATATAGTGAATATAGTTCTTCCTTTACTTATTACTGTTCTTTTAGCATAGTCTAAGTAAAGGCTTTTAATACTAGGCTTACGTTAGCCTTAGTATTAATTATAGCTCGAGTTCGTTTTCTATTTATTTACGCTTTAATATTAAGAAGTTAAAGATTTTTTTCCTTATTAGCACTATTATAGACTTTCGTGCGCCCCTCGCCGTAGGCTTATCTCTATCCTCAGCGGGCTCCTCGTTTTTTAATATTCTAGTCTCTATTTCCTCCGCGTCCGGGGAAATTAGTCTTTCTTTTCTCTTATTTAACTCTTTAGGTAGTAGTTCTAAATACCTTATTAGAATCGTATTCTTTATTAGATCCTAGTATAGTTAATACGTATACTTATTCCCTTTCACTAGATATTTATCCGTGGTGTATTTTTCTAGTACTACTTCTATTACTATTATTTTATCTCTATATTCTAGGTCCTAGTATTTATATATATATTATATAGCTTATATATAGTAGGGATCTACGTAATAGTCCTCCACCTATACGGTAGTTTTAATTATAATTAGTGTCTCGGATTTCCTTATTACCGTAGTTAGTGCACTAATACCTTTTATAGTATTATCTTCTAGCTATTCTCTCGTATAGTCTCTTAGTAATTCTTAAATCTCTTAAAGGGGATACGTAATAATATAGTTATAGTTTATAAAGTTAACTCTTAGCGTTCCTTCTTCGGTATTAGCTCTTTTAATTATTCTAATAAAATATCCTCCTTTTCCGCGTATAGTCCTATTATAGTATTTTATAATCCGTGCCTTATTATAGTTACACGCGACTCTTTAGTCGCTTGTTTTCTTATATTAGAAGTAGGTCTATTAGTTAGTCACGATATAAACTACTCCGTCCTACTATTTAATGATCTTAGTTTTTTCTATATCGTCCCTCCTTTATTTAATACGGATTACGGAATCGTCTAGTGTAATTAGCTATCGTTTTTATATATCTTCCTTTAGTCTTAACTCTTTATATAGAAGTTAATCGAATTCCTATAGCGAATAAACGTATTATTTTAGTTAATAGATGTAGTCTACCGCTGCACGATCCTTTTATATAACGAAGATAATATTCGTTAATCGCCCTCTTCTCTTAATAGTAGGGTCGTATTCCCGTTTTAGTTAATCGTAATATACACACTATAGTGCTTATTTTTTTAGTTATAGCTCCTTAGTGCATCTTCTATAGTACTATTAGTTAGTTATTATTAAGATCTACTTAAGAGTTTAGAAGTTAATATACGTTTCGCTTTAACTAGTAACTAATACAGGTTCTGGTTTCTCTCAATTAGTTATATCTTCTCTTTCTTAGACTAGGGTTTCCCTTATAGCCCTCCAGCCCCTAAGACTTATATTAATAGCATTTATTAAGGATTCCACTTCCTATAGTTAAGCTATTACTCCCTTAGTAATAACGTTGTTCTCTAGTTAATCTATTAGTAAATCCACGAGCATCTTTACTTATTATATACTTTATTCTATTCGCTATACGTCCGCGTCCTCGGACGTTTAGAGCTTAATTAATATAAGTATAGGGTTCTTCTTCTTAGCTATATAAGGATCGTAAACGATCTCTATTACGTTCTCGGGTTCCCTATAGTTCACCTATCGCTAGTAGTGGGTTTTTACTACTATATAATACTTATTAGCTTCTATAATCTGCGGTATTAGTTCGGGCTGGGGTATATATAGCTACCTTACTATTATGTTATATTACTTCTTTAGGGTCTTTAGGTACTAACCGGCGGCTTCCTTTTCTCTTTTATATATTAAGTACTTATCCTTATAACACCCTGTTTAGAATATTAACTCGTGAGGTAGTGCCCTTTTATATATTATATTAGCTTGCCTTCGTGGCTTTTTATAGTCTTTCGCGAAATGTCCTTTAGCTCTATACTATAAATATTCTCCTCTTTTATATCGTTTATGCTATTCTCTAGTTAACGGTCTTTTACGTAGAGTGGTGTTAGCCTTTCGCGGATATCTAAAGTCTTTTCCTAGTGTCTTTCGTTCCGCCACGTTCGCTTACTAATCCATAGTATCTGGGTAGCGCGGTATCAGGATTAACCACTGCACCACACAGGGCTAAAAGACAGCGATTCATCGGTCTTAAGCACATGTTTGTGCCTAACCGATAAATACTTATAGATTGGGGGGCAGCTCGTAACACGCGGGGTTTTCGCTTATTATCGAGAGCGGAAGTTCTTCGTAACACCCTGTCCTTCTCGGGATTTTTCTATCTTTCCCAGTGGCGGGTGTCTATTTTTACCGCTTCTCCCTTCAGCTCCTTATAGTCCTCGGAGTCGTCTCTATCCGCTAACTTATCCTTAATAAAGTCCTTAAGGCCGTGATAATATTTAGATATTAAGGCCGTCTCGTCCTATCTTAGAATTTACGCGAGTCGTTTAAACTCCGTTATATAAGATAGTACCGACCTCTTCTAGCGTAAGAATGTTACGGGCGGCCAGAGAGATTCTCTCGCGCGCAGCGCATGTGGTGCGCCGTACAACACATATAAGCACGTGCACCAGATAATCGCTGGTAATACCGCGATTACCCTTGTTACCTTTTGGGCGCGTAGTGCACGTCGCGACAAAGAAGTACATTTACCGTTCTATCTTTTTAAGTTTATTTACACCCTTATATAAGCTCTCTAGGTCCCTTAAGAAATACTCTATATTCCTAAATAGTTTTAGCGTCTTAGGCTTTTAGCCTTCTTTATTATTCTTTAAGAAGTCGTTTAGATATAGCTTAAACCACTATTATAGTTCTCTGTTACGGGCGGCCAGAGAGATTCTCTCGCGCGCAGCGCATGTGGTGCGCCGTACAACACATATAAGCACGTGCACCAGATAATCGCCGGTAATACCGCGATTACTCTTGTTACCTTTTGGGCGCGTAGTGCACGTCGCGACATTCTCCTCTAAGAAGATTAGCAGCTTAGAGGATCTTATCCTCTACTTCGCGGATCCCTTTATAACGGAGATATACCCGCACCTGTTACGCGAATCCGCGGTACTTACCTATTTCCCCTTTAAACATATCGGGTTCCTTAATCTTAAGTTAGGCTTCCTTAGTGGTGCTAGTTAGCCCCACGAGGTGGGTATTACTACGACTTCCGGCGACCGACATCCCTATATATATTCTTTCTAATATCTCCGATATTCCTGTTAGCGATCCGGGGGTAGCTCGGGTCCTTAAACTTAGAGTACTTAAAGTGGGGTTACCTATACTTATATACCGTCCTACTTAGTGAGTAGGGTAGTTAAAATATTATAAAACGTGCTCTATAAGACTAGTAAAGGTACGAGTAGGACCTTAGGGGTTTAACTTAACGAACTAAGAGAGGAGAGGGTACGAAGTGTTTTATAATATACGATTACTTAGGTAGAGGTGCTAGTATAACTTAGATTAACTACGGAAGTTATAATAACTATAGAATATCTTTTAGATATTTATCTTTTATAGTTTAGGCGATCTAAGGTACGTAATTAGTGCTACTTAGTAGTAATTAGTATTTAAGGGCACTAATTAGTACTAATCACTACTAATCACACTCCTAAAGAGGTCTACCCTCTACACGTGCTCTCGCTTAACCTACCCTTTCCTTCCGCAGTGGCCACCGATGTGTGTTACGAGGCGAACGTGCAGCGCACGTGATGTAGTAGAGATGCTTAGACGCACATGTGACGCGTGCAGCCCTGGCGCCAAGCTAAGGCTGCACCTCAGCTAATAAAGCTAAGGCGGTCAGAACGCTGAGGTTAACTTCCTTAGCGTTCAGTCGATATCTGAAGGTAGTGGTATGAGAGATACTTTAGCTAGTCCTCTTCCCTCCTCTAGACCTAAGCACCCCCTACTGTGATAACTTTCTTATAATAGATATTTTTTTAAGATAATTATTTAAATATAGTTTAAACTAGTTACGCGGTCCTTCTCTTAAAAAATTACTAGCTTATAGAACTTACTTATCCCTCTTTTAAATCCTTTTATACTTAAGGTATATACGTACTTATTACGCGAATCCTCGAAACTTAGTTAGATTACTATAGAAAAGGTTAAGTTTCTTAATCTTAATCTTTCTCTTTAAGTTATCTATAATTAACATATTAGTTCTATCTCCCGTAGTTAATATACTTATATTATCCGAAATATACGTATTTTAAAACTACTAAATAAAGTCTTAAAGTAGAGGTAATTAAGCTAGTTTAGTAGCTTTTAAACTAGAACTTAAGGAACTAGTAAATTTCGAATTTATACCTATACCTATATATATCTACTATAGTAAGTAAGGGTAGTTAAAATATTATAAGGCGTACCTCTATAAGACTAGCGATAGTATAAGTAAAACCTTTATTAGTGTATACTTAGAGAACTATAGAGAAGTAGTATATAAGTTAAAGGTAAGTTAATTCTGTATAGGTAGAGTACTAGTATAACTTAGATTAACTATAGAAGCTATAGAATATAAAGAGGACTTATAGACCTTTTATTTTTTATCCCTTCTACTATATTAGGTAAGAGAACTTAATATATAGATATACTATTATATTAATATACCGCTATATTAACATATTAAAAACTAAATATATCGTATTCCCTATTTAGGCTAGCTAAGCGCACATACTAGGCTATCTCTATATAACCTTCTATATCCTCTAATACTATAGCCGTCTCTACGGTTACCTCGTAATACCCTCCTACTATATTAAGTAAGAGAACTTAATATATAGATATACTATTATGTTAACATGCCGCCATGTCAACATGTCGAAAACTGAACATGTCGTGTTCCCATTTAGGCCAGCTAAGCGCACGTGCCAGGCTGCCCCCGCATGACCTTCCATCACTGTGGCCGTCTCTGCGGTCACCTCGTAACAGTATATTACCGATCTTTCTTCTTCTTATCTTCTTTCTTATCTTTCGTTTATCAAGTCTATTCGGCCTACGTATAAGCCTTTTTTAGTTATTAATATATTACGTTTAGACGTTTTTATAAGTTAATGCTAGAGAGCTAAAACTATATACGAAGACTATAAAAAGCTTTATAGTTATACTAAGCGATCTCGTAGCCCCTTTCCACGACGTAAGATTATTCCGCGTTACCGTTACCTATAAGGTACTCTTATATATATAATTCTCTATATATACTACCTTTTCTCTTTCTCGCTCGATAAATCCCTTATAATAGAGCTCTAATATACGAAGACGTATTCTAAAAGTTCTTTCTCTTAGCGTTAAAGCTAAAGATACGGCGTTTTCTACTTCGATTAGCGGCTTATAATACTGTAGTACGTAACTAAGATAAATTACTATAAGCTTTACCCTCTAAGCTAGTATCTATCTTTGTCGCTAAGTTTAGGCGACTTCTACCTATATTATAGACGGTATCGGCTTCTCCGGACGCCGTTACTGTTACGGGCGACCCGAGGGGTGCGCGCCGTAATAACACATATAAGCACGTGCACCAGATAATCGCCGGTGGTACCGCGATTACTCTTGTCACCTTTTAGGCGCGTAGTGCACGTCGCGACAGTTACTAAGGGTAACGAAAAAAGAATACAGTCATTTCATTGCGGTAATACACTCTAACCCTTTACACTGTAGTGTCAGGGTTAACCACTGCACCACACAGGGCTAAAAGACAGCGATTCATCGGTCTTAGGCACATGTTTGTGCCTAACCGATAAATACGTATAGATTAGGGGGCAGCTCGTAACATGTAGCGGCTAAATTCAAATAACGCTAAGGGAAAGAACTTTTAGGACACGCCTTCGTAGGTATTTAACTCACTCTAGCGAGTCCTTAACCGCCGCCTATAACGGGGATCTTACATTCTAACAGCTTCCGTCAGAACCCTCAGCTCGAAAAAATTTTCGCTGATGAATCAGCTTAATGAATTTTGTGTTTCTACTCCATTCCCTGCGTCGAACACGACAGTGGAGCATGTCATAATCGAATTCGATACGTCTTGAGCAGATTGAAATTCGCTAAGCCAGCACTTCGTGATAACCTCTCCACACTTTAGATGTGATACGTCGGGGAACACCTGTTCCTCATAGCGCCTCTGAACTTCGTCACTAGATAGCTCTTCAAACGGACTGCGACTAGTCTCAAATTCGTAGATAGTAGTGCCTAGGGCGAAGAGATCTGTAGCCACGGTGGAAGGGTCCCGAAAATCTCTTGGAAGATAGAATCGTGTGTTCTCACAGTGGTGTGCTTGGGATCCCTCATCGCATGATCCAAGAAAGTCGGCGATTTTCAGGCTGAGATGCGCATCGAGGAGAAAGTTGGATGGCTTAACGTCGCAGTGGATAATCTGATGAGAATGTAGCAGTTGAAGACCCTCGGCAGCTTGCTGTGCCCATTGAAGCCTCAGCTCCATCCTAATATCTTTATGCTTTTTTAAATACTCTCTGACATTTCCATTTTCCATGTACTCCAGAGATAACCCCTGGTCTGAGTGTCCTAACATTGATACTAACCGGTCATGGCGCCCGAGGCGGAGATAGATGCTGGCTTCCATTTTGATGTCTGCGGAAGACCTCTCCTCGTCGACACGAGGAGATTTTAAAACGGACCCGTCTTCCAGTCGCTCAATAATGCCTGAAATTCCAGCCGATAGAAATTCTCCCTTCGCATAGCTGACGTAGGTTGTTGTTTTGTAATTTTGTTTAAGGATAGCTGAATTGCCATCTGGAATTTCATTATCCTAATTAACAGACCGGTGAGCTTAGAAGTCGCTGAGAAAACACTTAAGGGGAGTTCCTACCTTTGTTTCTTCCTGGATCGCGCTGCTCGCATCGCGGTCTCCCGAGAGAGAGGAGCGTGGTTTCGAAGGCCAGAAATCGCGGAGAAGGAAAGCCAACAGGGCAACGAGTTCAATGACACACGAAATTGGTAGAGATTTTGCCATGAATGTAGTAGAAACAGGTACAGAGGTGTGCTGCAGTTTGCTGCAGATCTTCGTCGTCTGAGCAGACAGTTCTCCAGGCAAGTATGCCGAAGCTACGCTAAAGCGACCTCAACATGTTGAGACCTACAATGAACACACGGTGGACGCGTCTCTACAGACCTCTTGTCACGCCGCGCTTCTTAAACTTGGGACAGTGGCATCGAGACTAATTAACGCCGTTTCACAATAGTGACCGCAGAGAGTCACAAGCTTCCTATATCTTCTGGTAGTCCACAAACCCACCAACAAAAACAAAACCATGTCCAACTGTTGGAGGGGTGGTGGGCACCTTGTCAAATCTGCCTAACCATCCGGCAGAACATGTACTGAAGGTACTGCATCAAGTCAACTAAATTGAGGTATCAACGAGCAAAAGAGCATGGGAACTTTCTTGCCCTTAAGTCCGACCCTGGGCTATGTACCTACGTAGTCACTAGCGCAGCTGTTCACCCTACTAGATCTTGGTGTCGTTATTGTAATTCATCTCTCTATATGACGCCTTCATAATTTGCGGCTGAAGCTGGGATTAAGATTAACGTAGAAACTTGTTACGGGCGACTTTAGAGGGCGGGTAGCGTATAAGTTCGCCGTATTATTACTACCATGGTCGGATTCATCCAAAAGAGCGACTACGTAGAGCCGCCATACGTAAGTATGTACACCTCACGACAGTCCATGTCTGTCTGCATGGACTCGAATCAATTGAGATGAGATACACGAGGACAATTTTTTTACACTTGATGCGCCATCGAGGAAGTAGAAGCACTAATACGTACGAAGGTGCAAAATCTTTTGACACCCCAAGATCGGGTGCTGGTCCACTTCCTATTCGCTGGACACCTCTTGGCGAAGACATGAAAAGGATGCTACGGCTTCCAATGCCGTAGGGGCGGAATTTTCTCGCCTTCTTCCATATCTCTTCCGGTGCGCCCAGCTTTATAGTATTCATGTCGAGGCCGGATGTGGAGCGAATTTGGTCAGGCCAAGAGGATTCTGCTTCCATGTGGCGAGCTTTCAGGCAACCGGGTGGAGCTCCTTATCACAGAGTTGTGGTCGAAGCCAAGCATTCGAGACGAAAAGATGTAGGGAGTGTCCTTCTAGAAAGCCTTGGCCTCCAGGGGGGCCCTGGCTCTCGATAACGTTACCCCAGAACGCCGGAATACCCTGCCAGACTACGCGTGCAGGTCAGGGCCTATAAAAGTCTTCTATGAGCCCTACAAACTTCCTCCCAGCGCTGGGACAAGACAACCACCCTGTACCGTCGTCTCCTGCCTCGCGCAACGCCTCGACCATGGAGAAATCCACCCCCACAGACCATCCAATTGAAGTCACATCTCACCCGGCCCTGGACCATCAAAAGGCTTCGGCTTTTGTCGCAGCTAATCGTCGCGGAAGCCTCACAGCCGTCGAAACCGCAGAATTGACAGAGATCGACGACCGAAATGGAAAATTTCACCGCTCCTTCACTCCGCGTCAAGTCCATGTAAGTCTCCGTACCTACTCTAGCATATTTCGACATAGCAACTGACATCGGCATATACAAGATTATATCGTTAGGATCGAATATCGGAAGTGGCGTCTTTATTGGCACAGGAAAGGCACTCGCCAATGGAGGTCCTGGAAACATGGTTATTGCCTATGCCCTCGTCTGTTCCTGTGTCTGGGGAGTGCTGCAGACCTTGGCTGAGATGACCATTGCATTCCCTACCTCGGGTAATTACATCGACTACGCGTACCGATGGGTGGATCCTGCGCTGGCGTTTGGTGCTGGTTTTGCCGAGTGGTTAGGTATGCCCCTACATCCAGTGTCCGCGCCTCGAACTATTTTGCTGACTGTTGTAAAAGGGTGGACAGCTATCGTTGCTGCCGAGGCGGCCTTCTTTAACATCCTTCTTGGCTTCTGGACCCATGGTGAAGGATTCCCCGTGGCTGCAGCGCGTAAGTGAAGCCTCCATCCAGACCCTGAGCACCACACTGACAGAAAATAGTAACGATTTTCCTTGTCGTCTCATTGGCGATCTTCATTCTCCCAAACACCGTCTTTGCGTGGTTTGAATACGCTTCGTCATTGGTCAAAATCTTTTTGTTTCTCATCATCATCTTCACGTCCTTAGCAATCGTCTGTGGAGCTGGATCAGGCCAGGTGGACAGTGCATCGTACTGGAACGACCTGCCTCCTTTCAAGAACGGCTTTTCGGTGCGTTGAAACGCTGACGACGACGTTGAGAAATATGCTAATTCAAGCAGGGCTTTTCAAACTGTTTGTTGCTTGCAACCTGGGCCGTGGGCGACCAAGTCTTCATTGGAATAATGGGCGGTGAAGCTGAAAGTCCTCGCTTCTCAATGGCCCATGCAATCAAGTTGGTCCCATTCCGAGTCAACATTGTCTACATGCTGAGCGTCATGTTTGTCACTCTAATGGTGCCATCAAACGACGAGAACCTACTCGGAGCCGGAGGCGTGGCGGCCTCTCCATTTGTTCTCGCCTTCACCAGAGCAAACATCAAGGGTCTGCCACACATCATCAATGCTGGTATGATTATAGGTATCCTCGGAATATCAGCGGAGTCTATTTACCTCTCTTCTCGAGTGTTGAGATCGATGTCACATCACCAGCTCGTCCCCGAAATGTTTGCCAGAGTCGATGATAAAGGGAGACCTCGATGGGCGCTATTCATCACCTGTTTTGTCGCAACCATCCTCACATATATCAACCTCAGCGCTGGAGGCGCTGTTGCTCTCAACTGGCTAGTTAGCATCACCAGCTCCTGCTTTTTCACCAACTGGTTGATTATCGCATTCACCTCGTGGAGATTCCACCAGGCACTCAAAGCCCAGAAGGATGGTCTGTTTTCGGAGACATATGCGTGGAAGTCGATCAAATGGCCTTTGGCCCCGGGCTGGCTCTTTTCTGTCTCTACTCTGATATTTGCTAGCTGTTTTGCAGCCGGGCTTAAGCCGTTGGGTGGTAATAGTCTGTCGGCAGAGAACTTTTTCGAGTACATGATTGGGATTCTCATCATTGGGGTCTTTACGCTAGGGTTCAAGCTCATCATGAGGACGGAGTGGCGCGACCCAAAGACAGTGGATCTAAGGACAGGTCGACGGACATTGACGGTCGAGGAGATCAAACAGCTGGACGCCTACTACAGCCAGCCAGCTTGGCGTCGATTCGCCACATATGTGCAGCTCTGGTGATGAGATCTCCACAGGAGGACGGCTGATTCTTAGGAAAGCTTTGCGAATCTCGATTCAAGCAAACGCTAGGCGGATGTATGGAAGGCATTGGGCGAACCCGAGGTTGTGGCAAAACTCCTGACAAACACTATTGAACAACGTTCTTTCATTTGGATAGACGTAATCACGAAAGCGTTTCTTCGTTAAATCGACAAAGTCGCTCAGTGTCCCTTTCTCTTGGTTAAATTTCTTAAGTCTATCGTTGCGGAGAAGGGCGTATCATAGGCGTCTCCGAATCAGCCAGGACCCTAACGTGCAGTCGCACACAGTGCTTCGCGAAGAACAACGCATTCGCACTTTGTGAAACAGTATTTGAGTCATCAAATTCAAGGGAACTATAGGTATGTATGGAGTATCCAATATCATGACTAGCTCGAGTTGAAGCCTGGATTAAAGAATTGGAGTGGCTGCTCACGAAGCATCTCTTGCGCCAAGCATTAGGCCCGTTGCCCTCTGTAAGCGCCCCCGGAGATGACCGTTTTATTGCGTATTAGCGACCGTGACCCTTTCCAAACCATAACCATATGATCCACTGTTCGGTATGCCTAAGACGAGAGCACTCCGTCTAGCTAGCCGGTGGGTTTTGCTACTCGTCCGTGTCTTGTGGGTGGTTAGGTATGCTTCCGGATGGCTCGGGGGCTGCAACACTCAGTGCGCTTGAGATGTTCCTTTACTGGAGAGATGCCTGTTCCTTGGGTTCAAGGTAAAAGTGTTCAGAGCTTCACTGTTTCAGTGAGTTCATTCAACGGGCAGCCGTTTGGCATTTTGGAAATACTCTCTAACCCACCAGAGAAGCAGCGAGCATAACAAGCCCACCAAATCCATCCATGCCCGAGCACCATTGCTCCCAGCTGACTGTACGCCTCGAAGGGTTCTTCGCACTAGTTAGCTCTTGATCCAAATGCTCAGCACTACAGTATGGCCGGTCTTGATCGAGCTTCACCAGCTCGCCATTCATGGCCAATCCAAAGGCAGTCTGGACTTCCGGCGTTCTCTCAGCCTCCGTCCTCCACTTGATTTCATCTTCTGCTTCCCACAGTCGTTTCTTCGCTGGTAATGGTGCAAGGATCAAGTCCTGGTGCAGATCGCAAAGCGCCGCTGGCTCGAAGTAAACCAATATATTCACGACGCCGTATAACACGCATAACCTTTGATTCAATTAGCATCGCCACAGTTGAATCATTTCAGAGGGCATGGCTGGGAGTCTAACCTTCGTATCGATTCTTGATAAATCCAATCTTTCCAGTCTAGTCCCAGATGGTGACTGCGAAGCACAGAATGCATATTACAAGGGACATTGATGCGCGCAAGCCGTTTAGACAGTACCTGCATTGAATCAGCAGAGTCGAAACAATAAGCAAGAGGTAGACAAGAAACTCACTGTTACTGCTGCAAGTATCAGGAAATCGAAATTGTTGTCGTCCGTGTCGCCTTCATCTAGCCTTACCACGGTGTAAATCGCGAGAGCCTGCAAAGCAGCAAGTAACTCCCATCTATCGAAGTTCGAATGCTAGAATCACCTGTCAGCCTCTTACGGTTCTCAACTGAGCTCGCAGAGAAATCAGCCTACCTCGTCACAAAACCGTTCACATTCCAGCCTCACGTTCTTCCAGAAAAGCCTTCGACTTCCCCGAACTCCACTGCTTAGCATGTGTATCAAACTGATACAGTTGTTTACTGATTCGAACTTGTCGCCAAATACACTGGAATCCCTCAGAACCGGATGGATAAACGGTGGAAGCGTGTCTTTGTGCAGCATCATTAGGGGATAAGATCTTAGGGTGTAAAGCATAAGACTGACTGTTCTTCGCGCTTCAGTCTGAAGCTTGGGTCGCTGGACTAGCAGTCTAACAGCATCGGATGGTGGTGTTGGTATCGATACGTCAACAGAAGAGATGTTTTCTTGTGCATGAATGGCCTGCATGGCTGGGATTGTCTCGCGAAGGACTAGAGGTCGCGATTTTGGCGAAGGGTACTGGCCATTCTTGACATTGGTCCGTGGGCTGAGGAGGCCGGTCGAGTCGATATCCAAGCCGCCCCAGTTAAGATACTCCTCGTCGAAATTGGCGAAATGCTCATCCGGTATGACTAGCTCGTTATCGAAAAATGTATTCCAGATATTGGTTCCATTTTGGGGGGCTTCAGCACTGGGAAGGTCTGCATCCAGCGCAGGCAAGGCGTTCTGCCGTTCGGTCGATGCAACATCACCGTGCTGAACGTTCGAGTTTTTCTGAACTCGCGTGTTCACAGGATAAAGGCAATCAATGGCCCCAGCACTGCACCTCGAGCATTTAGGTTGCCTGTTGTCGCAATGTGCTTTCCTTTTGACACAGGCAACACAAGATCGAAGGCGAGTGGTGCTACCGGCTCTTCGAGAGCGACAGTAGTATCCATGTCTCTTAAGTGTAGACTCTAGAATTATCACATCGTAAGTACAAACTCGACGTCATCAAACAGATGAGATATGTCTAGAAGAAGCACAGCTCACGCTTATCGAACGGTTTGTTGCACTGCTCGCACCGCAGTACGGAGTTCGTTTGTCCTTCTTGCATTTTGAGATGGCACGTGGTAGGTTGTGGGTTTGTACGGCTGGGATGTCTATATGTGAATTCGCCATGTTTGTCAGCACGTACAAAATGCGAACACAATTACCTCATCGAACCCGAATCTCCGAACCTCGCCATTTCCTCACGGATCAGCACACGGCGCACCTGCATTTTAAAAAGTCTTATCACGAGTGGCCTATCCCGAAGCAAGTACAAAGCAAGGCAGCTTCTACTGTGGACCCTGCTGGTTGAAACAGTGGGTAGCACTTGTACGATACAGGCGGTGCTTCTCTTTCCCAGGGTGGGACCTACCTGTTGTTATTGCCATTTGCAGTGTCCCTTTCATGAGCAAACCCAACCCTCTGTAGAGAACTAAGCGAAGGCCAAATCTCAAGGCGGCATCTGCAGTTCATGGGTCGTGGCGGCGCGATTTCGTTATCTCAGCTGTAAACTTTTACATCCAAGCATCCAATGTGCAGAATCTGTACTCCCTTTTGGAGAACGGGAGAAGTCAGTATTCAACCAACATAATGGTACAGTTGATCAATTGAGCAAACTCCCTTCCGCCATATGCACTTCGCATTGTTCTGTCGTGAACGCAGTGAGAGGTGGATTTGATCATATTGGTTCGGACAGCCTGCGCTTGTAAGAGTGCGACTTCAGCGTTTAGGGACCATTAACTTACGCGCGCCTACGACGCACTTTGTCTCGATCCGGAAAGTCTGTCGGGCGGAACATTTTGTAAATCCTAAATCCCAATCACCCAATGCATGGTTCAATTTTGACCGCCTGCAAGCCACTTACCATGACAAGATGGTTGAAGACATCGGGAAGATAACTACAATAACCATAAAATCTCCTGTGATCATGACAAACACATCTGCGCTTGCAAATTGCAAATTGCACAACTCCGTCATCGTAGAGAGGTTGCAAGCTCAACCATTTATTAAGATATGTGAAGTTCGCTTGACAACACGTCTCTCACCGAGCAGTCGACTCCCTTCCTCCAACTCCTCTGAACCGTCAAACGCCCAAGAATCACCATGGCCCCATTTCCATCCCCAACATCAAAGTGGCATACGATGACGTATGAGTCCTTGTCTCCCACACGTCCCCAGCTCTCTGCCAAGGGTAAGACCGTGATGGTGACAGGAGGCGGGACTGGCATCGGTGCAGAGACCGCTCGCTACTTCGCCAAAGCAGGCGCTTCTCGGATCGCACTTCTCGGGCGCAGGAAACAGCCGCTCCTCGACACTAAAACATCCATTGAGCGAATGTCGCCTGATGTCGAGGTGTTTGTTGCAGCCACCGATGTCACGAAGAAGAGTGACGTGGACACAGCCTTCTCGGAATTTGTTGGCAATCGAGAACTCGACGTTCTAGTTAGTAACGCTGCTATGACCGGCCCGCATGAATCTGTGAAGGACGTTGACAGCGACAAATTCCTCGATGCGATCCAGCATAATCTCAGAGGGTCATTTTTTGTTGCGCAGGCATTCCTCCGTCACGCATCCCCAAATGCAGTTGCTATCGAAACTTCTTCATCCGCTGCACATCTTAATTTTGGCCCAGAGTTCGCTTCATACAGCGTCGCCAAGCTGGCGGTATATCGACTTTGGGATTCTCTCGGCTTTGCAAACCCAGAAAAGAGCATTTTCCACGTCCAGCCTGGTGTAGTGGACACTGACATGAATAGAGAAGCAGGAGGTGTCGCCGCTCTCGGCTTTGAAGATAACGGTATGTAGCATGAATAGCTGTCAAATCGAACAGCCTGAACTGATAGTGACACAGTTTCTTTGCCGGCAAGTTTCAATGTTTGGCTCGCAAGCCCCGAGGCGCGCTTCTTGAAAGGCAAGTTCCTTTGGGCGAATTGGGACATAAATGAACTCAAGGCTCATGCCGAGGAACTGGAAACGGGTCCACAACTCAGCATTGGACTTTGCGGATGGCCTTGGAGGGATGTCAACTGGGAGAATAACGTTTGGAAGTCTGAGGGTCCTAGCGGTGCGTAGCTCGTTTCCAATAGAGTTGAGAACTGAATGAGAATAAGGAAAGCTGGTTCAATCTGCAATGGCGCTCCTTTGTCCGCTGATATAGGTTGCTACTGTTGATCTTTGAGCAGCCCCTCTCTGCATCCACTGTCAGCACAATTCGACAACACTGGACGGGGCCGCATTTGGGGATCCATCAAAAGGACTAGATTGCGTTAAGCATGCATTGAAATGTCACACATTGACACTGAAAATGATTAGCAAATGTTAGCGGTGCCTGTCAGGCGAAAAGGTAGCTTTGCCAGCCTTCATCGTGCAGTAATCGAACGACGGAATGGGTCGCGACGTAGCCAGAAGAGAATCCATATCTGATCCATGAGCTTCGCTTTCCTGACGCCCGAGAACTGTAGGCAGAACCTTGAACAAATTGGCAGGAGCGGCATGGCCATTTCTGGAACAAACAGCTAGTAGGCAGATCCGGCAGAGGGTAGAGCGAAGGATAATACATGGTTGGTGAACGTACTCAGGCATCTGGACAAGCGTAACGGCCACCATCGAGATCCTTCAGCAGTTAGTCGAGGTGTGACACGTGGTTTGCTGGATTTGACGTCAACGAAATGACGAATTGCTGTTCGCCCTCATTGTCTGCTTCGACCCTAACGCGACATTGACCACCATTCCACAAATCTTTCATAGTCACCTCTTTCGTTCTCTGCAAGCTCTCAATCTGACTGAGCCGCTTTATTGTACCGTGCAAATGCTCTTCAAATCCATGTTCGCCGCAAAGCTCTCGAAAGACATTTTGCATCGCTCTTGAGTCTGCCTGAACCATCGCGTCCGAGTCAATCGTTACGATGTTGGCATGGTCGTAGTCTTTGATAAAGTCTGCTCGGGTCATGATCTGTCTTGCTTCGTGTAATGCAATTTGCGGGAGGCCATTGTGTGGAAGCCCATGTCTTTGCATTTCCCGCTCCTTGTCGACCAGGGCTTTCGCAAGGACCATCGCAGCAGTACAATACTTCTGTTGGGCCTCGGCGTCGTCATCCATCTTCTCACCCAAGATCCAGCATTGACTCAGCAGCCAACGCCTCTCTTTCTCACAGATCATGTTGCTTGCAAGAAGCATGTCAGGCGATTTGGCAACAGTGCTCAGAAAATTCAGCCGTCCTCCGATACGATCATAGACACGATTGAGCAGGTCAAGTGGGACATCTTCTCCATACATCCTTCGTCGAAAATTCTTCAAACTGGCAACTGCTGGGCCTCGTGGAATGTCCCGAACTGGTACAATCTGCAATCTCGTGGCGTTGAGCATCAATCGTTCGGTAGCCCAGTAGTCGTTACTATTGAGGACTACCGTTACAAGATGACTTGCAGCCCAGAATTCAGCTCTCTGTTGAATCAGCTCGAGCAGGTTTCGCCCTTCTTGATCATCACGAAGCAGGTGTAGTCCATTGATAATCAGAACGATGGGTTTCCCCGTCCTCTTGCGTCTCTCCAGAGCGACGTTTTCCATCTTGTTGAACGCTCGTTCAATGTCCAGTAGAGCTGTGGTATCCCTGGGACCCTGGAAGTTGAAGAGACTACCAATGTAATCTTCGTGATACTCGTAATCAAGTGCCTTCCCCAACCGAAGTCGGAAGATCTCGGCATCACCATGCGCGTCCATCATGGCGACACCTTCACCTTGTACTCGCTTCATTGCTCTCAGAAGCATCGAAAATTTGCCAGTGCCCTTCTCGCCTGTGATGATGTAGTACTTTCCTTGTACAGACCCGTCTACAATGCTATTGATTAAGTCCTGCTCATCTCGTCTGATCCAATCCTCGTTGTGCAACCCTTTCTGTTGGACTTCTTTTGAAATGACTGAGTCCGAATGGTCATACCTGTGCAGAGCAACCTGTTCGACAGACGAATAACCAGCTGCAAAAGCGCTTTCTATTTTGCGGAACACGAGTGATTTATAGTAAGTGTTGTACAGGTAGCCGGCAAGGGCAAGAATCAAAATGGACCCGAAAGCCGTACCGGCACCGTCAACTAGTTTGGAGCCAGCATCACCCCAAGCTTTGTTATTCTTCTCGGAATCTCCATTGGCCTTGTTATTTGGACGTTGCGACCGGGACGCTCTTGGAAGCAAGTCATACGGGTATACAGAGCGTGGTTTTCGATCACGGAGATTCCATTCCTTGCTTTGGTCAGTAAAAACCGAACGTGAGTCGTTGGAGTGATCTCGTACGCGGAGATAACGTGACCGAGTAGCTCTGACCATACCAGAATAGGCGAAAATCCACAGGCAAGCCACTACCCTAAGCCTATTATATCACTATGTAGTTGAATTGCCCAATTTCTCGCAGCTCGAAGGTCAATTTCGGGAATCTGTGTCGACATTGACCTGTTCTCAAACATGATTCCCCCTGTTTCTTGGAGTAAGCATTAGTCTCGGCATACTTTCTATATTTGATATCCAGGCCCCCGATGACGCACCTCGAGTCGTCGTCTCGGTCGCTTATCCGAATAGTTGTTCACAATCATTGAAGAATTGATTGCTTGCTCACTGCGGTTATATGCAACTTGGTTGCATTACCGCAGATAGGTTGCTTCATGATCATAGTAACCTGCCTGAGGAAAACCGCGTAATAAAAGGGGCCGGAACTGACAGGTCGGACGTCGATGCAAACATAGTCCCCGCTGACCGTCAACCTAGAGATCCTACACGCGTAAGTATTTCTATATGAGATCTTTAGCACGCCTGACGATGTCTCTCCAACGGACAGATCGTTGCTAAGCGGATGTGAACTTTACTGGCGTTTCAATAGATCAAATCCATTTGATGAACTGGTTGGTCTTGCCAGGGACGTTCTGCTGGTCAATGTATGTTTCGTTTGTCCAGAAGCCGGTGCCTGCTTCAGTGGAAGCGCTGCGGAGCAAAAAGCAGTAAAGATTTGATAATTCATCCTGTGACACTTCGTAGAATGCCTTGTCTGGGCCATATGTAGTTGACCACTCGATGTGTGTTTCAGTGAAAGAGTGCTCAAATGATATTCTTCATTTTGCGGTCGCCTATAAGGTTTTGAGTAGTACGGTGCATCTAATGTGCGCCCCGCCGAGGGACGAACGCAGTGCCGATAGCTAGAACAATCTAGGTACTGTGTAAAGAGCTTCGTGACATCTGACGCGAGCAAGCGTTTTATGCCATAGCATTCAAGTATCCTGATCTGTGTAGCGAGGAGCACGAGGGACCGATCGTAAAGCCGCAACCTGATACCAATCTAAACAATTATATTCTCAGTAAGCACAAGGAACTTGGTCTGGGTGTACACTTTTGCTGTCCGGTCACCCGACCAGGTAATACTTTCTTTCGAGATGACGCGGCAGCGAATAGTCAACACCTTCGTTGCCATTTCGTCATTGTTTCGCTACCTAGGCTGAAGCCTCGATCATTTTGACAGTGTAGACCTGTTGGCTAAAGGCAAATGCTGACCACTGGTGTTAATAACGATACAGAGGCCCAAAGGGAGAATGCGCTAGGAACGTTCGTTCTCACGCGTGGATACCAAAATCCGGGATCGTTTAGCGCTGCGAGGTCAGACCCAGAGGCCCTCGATCTCATGAAGGGAGATACATCTGTTCATTGATATAGGAGATTCGGCATTCGATTGCGGGTTAGATGGCGATTCCACAATCCACCACAATGTTTTGCCCGATAATGCTCTTTGACAAGGCCAGACTCGCCACTTGCATGGCCACATCCTCAGGAGTGGCAAGAGCCTTCCCTACGGCTTTCTGAGTTGTCGCCTTAACTTTTGACTCAGGAAACTTCTCGCCCCACTCTGTCATCATCAAACCTGGACTAACACTATTCACTCTGATCTTTGGTCCACATATTGCAGCGAGACCTTTGGCAAGGTGGATCTGTGCTGCTTTGGTGACGGAATACGGGAGTGAGCTTCCGCTGGGTCGAACACCTGCAACGGACGCGATGGTGATGAGAGAACCTCCATCCTCGGACTTCTCCAAGTGCGGTTTCGCTGCGTACAGCATCCACAGATGTGACTTGACATTGAGGTTGAAGCATCTGTCCCAGTCCTCCTCATTGACTTGGTCTTCCAGGTCGAAGAAGTTTGTTATCCGTGTCCAGCCTTGATTGCTAACAACAACATCTAGTCTGCCCATTTTGTCAATTGTTTCTTGCACTAGACGTTGAACGTCTGAGCGTTTTGCAAGATCTGCCTGAATGGAGGCGAAGCGAGGAGAGGACGAGGAGGAAGCATAATTCGGCTGTATTGACTCTGCTTCTTTGATCAGGGCTTCTGCCTTCTCCGGTCGAGAGTAGTAGTTAACAACGACACGGAAATTAGGAGCTAGGGCTTTGACGCAGGCTGCGCCGAGGCCTGCTGAGGACGCGGTGACGAGAGCAACTTTGGCTGCCATTGTGAAAACCTTAGCAATAGAGTAAGATGTAGTGTACGTTTATCGGATCAGAAAGTGCTGAAAACTAGGGCTTAAATATTCCTGTCCGAGGGTTGAAGTAGCTCCAATTTGCCCGCAGTGGATCGTTTTGCGTCAATGCGGAGCAGTTCCGCTGCGGCTCTCGGTATTACCCTATCAAAGCATTTGTACGGATGACCGCCGCTTTGCTAAATCGGTCCACCTGTCGGCTCCTTTCTATTGCAGAAATCTGGTAAACATTGAAGCAAGCTCAGAGACCTCGTCCAGGCCGATCACTGCCGCAACGTATTGATCTGGCCGTGCAACGACGAGACAGCCCTCACTTGGATTGATGCCGAGGGCCTGGTATGCACGCCCATGGCCCCAATTCCAGCTCATGTCGTCAAAGAAAATGTTATGTAGGTTCTGAATTGACAAATCCTGCATGTTCGGCTTGAAAGCAGAATGGATTTGGCTGAATTCGACCTTCGTCCTGTCGCCGTGAAGGACGACCAACGTTTCGATCATCCCATCAGACCCCCTTCCAACGGTGCCGAATAAGGTGAGGACCCCATTTTTCGACACAAGTTCTTCACCAACGCTGTTCAGCTTCGACAAGGACGCTTCAACGGATCCAGGAAAGACAATGATGCGCCAACGACCATCGGATTGGAGCAGTTGCAAAAGTTGCATCGGTTTCGAGTCGCTCATGCGTACGATTTGTGCGCTGGGAAGGCGTTTACCAATGATAACACTCGTGGCCAACTCCTGCCTCGATCGCTTCGAATCGACAAGAGCAGAGTCGGTGTAGTTTGCAGCCATGCCGGCAGTGAATACTCCAGCTTTTACGAAAGCTTCATTGAATTCAGCCGATGTCAGTTTCGTGCCATCAGGACGTGTCCGTGATGAGAAGAGTTTGGCAAAATACCTGTCAAAGTCGATCAACTGCCTAGCGTACTCGTGCCGTTCCTGGATATACGTCTGAAGAATTTTGCTGTCCGCCAGTCCTGATAACACCGCTCCCAGCTTCCAGCCGATATTGTAACCGTCCTGCAGGCTTGCATTCATGCCTTGTCCCGCCTTTGGGCTGTGAGTATGACACGCATCTCCTGCTAAAAAGATTCGGCCGCTTTTGTCGACCATGGACTTTGCCAATCTTTGCCCAATCGAATACGCTGACCACCAGGCTGTCTTGAGAAAGTCTATACTGTAGGGTTGAAACATTTCCTTCGCTCTCTCCTGGAGGTCTTGCAGTTGTACGGTTTTGGCAACTGTGCCAGCAGGGAGCTCGAAGTACGTACGAATCATAGTGTCACCTTCCCGAGGTATGATCATTAAGGTGCCCGCGGCAGAACGTATGGTTGTCTTTTTGCGCACATCTGGAAAGTCCGTTCGTGGATAGACATCCATTACACCCCACACTGCATTCGAGCTATCGCCTTCCATTGGGATTTGAAGGGAGTGGCGAACTTGTGAATGTGCTCCATCTGCACCCAAGACATATTTTGCCTGGAACGTTTTCTTCAGACCTTTGTGCTCAGCAAACACCTGGACAGGGTAATCTGTACAACTTCGTTGGTCGACTTCGACTCTCGTGACCTTCCAGCCATAGTCGACCTCTCGGCCTCGATAAGAACGACTTTTCACAAGCAACAGATCATTGATACGTGCTTGATTAAGGATCAAATGTGGTTGATGGCTTAGACCAGGTTGAACGTCGGCAGCGCGACCCGTCCTGACAATATTCTTGCTGTCGTTAGGAGTTTTACCATTCTCGTCGACGGCCCAGAAACAGAGTTCATTGACCCAGTAACCCTCATTCTTCAAGATATGATCCAATCCAAACGATTCGTAGATCTCAACCGTTCGGCATTGTACTCCATCCGCTTGACCAACTTGGAGTGGACCGTCGTGAGTCTCAAGAACACGATACGTGATAGGTGACTTCTGAGGGCTTCCAGGCGTTCGAGGGTCGGACATTGAAGGATCGCCGTCTTCAGCTGGCCTGCAGTACCGACTATTGAATATGGCAAGCCACAGGGCGCAGGCCAGTCCCGCACTCCCCGAGCCACATATGACCACGTCTACCGTATCGTCTGGCAACGCTTCTGCCATTGTGTGATGAGTAAGGTGTCTCGTAGAATGCAAGCTGCTAAATTTTGTTTTCTTTTCGTTGAGGTGCTTAATCTGGTGGTTGACTTTGGAGAACGTCCAAGCCGTCCCAGCTTTGCATCCTGTCCTCCTTTATACTCATTTCTGCCAGCCTTCTGCTGTGACGTGTAGTTGAGGCGTGCTACTCGTGTTGTTGGTGTTGCGGGTTCAGGATTGCTGTGACTGGCCAACGACAACTAACCGCAAGCCCGCGGTCGTTCCTGCCCGGCAGTTTATGCGGGCTCTCCGGGGCGCCTTCTGATTGGGTGGAACGCGATTGCTTTAGGTTCTGAGCACCCTTTGAGCATGATTGTTAAAGCACCCTCTGGAATCTGATCATAAGGGTTTGTGCAAGTAACGTTCTTAACCTTTTGGTGTTGTTTAAGGCAAGAGTGACGAATGTATTGCTAGAAACAAGACACGATAGTGAACAGACGAGCTTTCCTTACGATATGATCCATCTAGTCATACGAGGTAGGAAGATTGCAAGGACTAGCTGCGTCTATTAAATCAAGTAGAGGTACGCGCATTGCTCTTAGTAGAGTTCCTCTACTCTGCATTCCGAGCCCGGCAAATCGTGTGCCACCTCGAGAGACTACTGCTGGACCACAAAAGACCATCCGAAGAAAAGCTCGAAGGATTCAATTTGCCGCGGGAAGCCAACCTCAGCTAGGCTGCCCATGCCGTTGGTACGCGCGAACATGAGCCATTCCCATTACAGTCTCGAGCGAGAAGCGCCAACAGACATCGTACAGTAGTAGACGCAGGCCAGATTTTCCACCTGCCACATGAGAACGTGCAGCGTATCGTTGCCATCATTTCAGAGCTAAGAATGTTCTCGGTGACATCGTTAATCTAGCCTCCAGCGGCACGTCGCTCTTTTACCGTGGTAAGAAGGCTCAGGCGAAGCTATCAGTAATGTGCGGCGTGCCCAGCCAATGCTGTTCACGTAAACCCGCATGCACTTCTCATCTGCTAACAATTAAGGTTCGGGTCTAAAGGCTTCTTGAGTAAAAGCTTTTGCCTCTGCTTAGGTTGATCTCTGGCCTTTGGGGCTCGACATGTGGGGTCTGCCCTCAATTACGCATCGAATTAAGGCGCGTAAGCACCACTCGCAGTAGTACTGCAGCTTCCATCCTGGTAGGCGAGCGATACAGAAAAGCGTCATCTTGTGACAGACCACAAAAGGACCCCCTGCCTTGTCTTACTTGCTCTTCCTATTGTTACCATTCCATATCTCCTACATATCTGTATACCTAACTTGAGTGACTTTCTTCCTTCGTGCGCAAGTCATGGAAAAAGAGACGCGTGATGGTGCCATCGATGCTGAGGCAGGTACCCAGCCTAGCCTAGATGACATCCGCCGCGGGTCAACAATACCGCTGGATCAAGTTCCTAAAGGGAGATGGGAAAGATCATGGCCTACGATAGCCTGCGGCGCTGGGCTGTTCTCTGATGGTTATGTCCAGTAATTAGCTAGAATCCGTTCTTACTGCAGTACAGGCGCTAATTTTTGTCACAGGTCGGTCATTGGGGCGGTCAACACCATCCTGACACAAATCTACGGCGATGCTTTCACGAACTCGTCACAGCGTAAGAATGTCAACGCGATCGCCTTTGCCGGCACCGTTGTAGGCCAGCTGGCCTTTGGTGTGCTTTCCGACTATTGGTCTCGCAAAAACTCGCTCCTGATTTCCACCATAATTCTGATTGTATTCTCGGCTTTGTCAGCAGGATCATATGGTGCTGGAGGCACTCTCGGTGGTATGCTTGCAGCACTTACAGCCTACAGATTCCTGGTAGGAATCGGGGTTGGAGGTGAGTATCCAGCTGGAAGCGTGGGAGCGGCGGAGAGCTCTGGCGAGCTGAAACGAGGACACCGGAATCGCTGGTTCATTTTCTTCACAAACTTCCAAATCGACTTGGGTTTCGTGTCCGGCACACTGGTTCCAATGATCTGCGTGCTCATCTTTACAGACAAACATCTTCGAGCCGCCTGGCGTGTGGCTATTGGGCTGGCTGTGGTGCCGCCTCTTAGTCTCCTCTATCTTCGAATCAAGCTGAAAGAGCCAGAGGAGTATAATCGGCAGCGGATGACAAAGTACCCGTACTGGCTGATCATCAAATTTTACTGGTTTCGTTTGCTGGTTGTGTCCATCATCTGGTTCATTTACGACTTCTTGACTTACTCGTTTGGCATTTATTCCTCGGCTTGGCTATACCTCATTCTTGGCGACAGCTACCCGCTTTGGGTAAGCCTCGGTTGGTCAACGCTTATCAACTTTTTCTATGTCCCCGGCTCATTCATCGGCGCTTTCCTCAGTGATTGGATCGGACCAAAATGGGCTCTGATCGGTGGTGTTACTGCTCAAGGCGTGGTTGGATTTATCATGTCAGGTCTGTATGGGCATCTGAACCAGCCAGCACATGTGGCAGGCTTTGTGGTGGTGTATGGTATATTCCTTGCCCTTGGCGAGATTGGACCAGGAGACAATATCGGACTTGTAGCCTCCAAGACTTGCGCTACAGCCATCAGAGGACAATACTATGGTATTGCGGCTGCAATGGGCAAGATTGGAGCCTTTGTGGTAAGCCCTTCAGACACCCCTCAACGGCATACGATTTGGTATTGACAGATTCTAGGGCACTTACGTCTTTCCCTTGATCCAAGCTGCTGGCGGCGATGACGTCATTAAGCAAGGCCAGTACCCGTTTTATGTGTCTTGCTCATTATGCTTCTTTTCAGCCCTGATTGCCTTCTTCCTACTGCCACACATTGGTCAGGACACCATTGAAGAAGAAGACATCAAGTTCAGGGCGTACCTTGAGGAGAATGGGTTCGACACGACCACGATGGGAAGCAAGGAACATCGCGAAGCTGCTGCAAGAATGGCGACGCAAGGGAACAAGACTAACTATTGAAGTTGTCAAGTCAACGCTGGTATTCCGAGCTCAAAAAGTTTCGGTTGAAGTCATGTGATGAAATTACTCTCTTCCAGATTGTTGTATCGGTCCTAGGAAAAACATCACCTAATATTGCGCTTTTCAGTTTGAGTGCCGTTCGTCCTGGTAAAGGTCGACTGTTCATGGAGCTACCCAGACACTCTATTGCTTTTATCGTCCGCTTCCCCGACTTGCTGACAGTGATCAAGCAGCACCAGGGAAAGAATGCATCCCTACGCTTCGCTTCGCGTATTGTGCAATATGGAGATAATCGTTACGGGGCCTTGCTTCTAGCAATCCACAATATATGACGGCATGTCTTGGGGAAGTGTATTTGCACCAATTGCATCAAGAGACCCCCACCCAAAGTGGTCGAGCATATATTGGAACCCTGCGTCTGAGTTCGACTCTGGTGTCAGCATCGAGGAGAAAATTGACATGTCGTTCAACGTGCCCACGCTGTCGTACATGACACCCATCTCCAGGGGGGTTGTGAAAGACGCATCGCGATGTAGGCTGTGCGAGCCTTGGGCTGTGCTGACATCGTAAATACCAGAACTCGCGACGTTCATTGTGCTGTGTTGCTCTCGTGAGTTGGAGATAAGCCTCTGAGTCGCATTCGACCTCAGAGGATTTCTAGGAGTAGAGAGGCCTTTTTTAGCTTTTGATCTTAAGCGTGCGAGCAATAAGTGATGCCGCTCTGCCTGGGTACCTGGCGGAGGCAGGGTGACTAGATGTTCTTGACACTTCCCTGCTTTGGCAAAGCACTTATCGACGGAGAGAAACGACTCGAGATCGCCTGGAAGGGCGTGGCGGATGCCTTGTATGAGGAGCACATAGAGTGTTGAAAGAGCAACTAAGGCTACATATTGGGTAGACCAGAAAAAGCGATAGCATTGACCATGCTCGATCAAAGTCTGGGTCGTATCCAGGATCATAACGATTGCTGATATACACTCGCGGATCGAACGTTCGGCTCGAACAACGTGTGCCTGTAAGGCGGCGTTCCCGTTTGCGGTGCTGAAGTCCATAAGCAGGCACCTTCTGGTAGCTAGGATTCGGACGTGGGCAACAGCGAGCTTCAATATTGTATTTTGTCTCTCGAAAGTTCTTTGACCAGTCAAGGTTTTGTCGCGGGGCTTTAAGAAATTAGGGAGCTCATGTTGCCACTTCGACAATGCGTCAAGGATGCTTGTACTGCGTTCCAGAACCTGAACGTTGGTTAATTGGTGCAGGGGATAGAGCTGATCATTCGTATGAGCCATGAGTTTTGCCAACTTTGCATGGAAAATGAATGCTTCGAGATCTCCATGTCGTGGCAGGTTCTCAATTGACTCAGCAGACGTCAAATCGCCGTCAGCTATGTTGGCAGGGAAGGGTTGGTCGACGTCTTCGTCTCTTATAAGCCTTGGCCTGCCCAACCTAGAAGGAAACATTGTAGTCAGCCGAGCCAATTTCGACGGAGGGTTAGCCCTTCATTGAAACTCACATCACACTCAAATACCCATCCAAAATGTACATAGACCAGAATGCACGTTTGCGACATTCTACTTGTAACATGTCGATGTTCGGCAGAGGTGGTTGGCGTCTATGTATGCCCAGAGCTGTCGCGACGGTAACAGCAAAGGAGAAGCAGTAGCGACATTCGTTTAGCCGAAACGTGCTGAGAAGGTACAGACACATCCCAATCCTAGCTTGTACCGAGGCGAGACTTGCAGGCCCAGGTTCACGATCCAGCAGCGAACGAGCTTGATGAGCACAAGACATGCTCATTTTGACATCTCCGTTGCCAGTTTGAGCTACGCCAGGTGACAACGGACTGTGAAGTAGCGTCTGAGCACATATCAGCAAAACACAAGCCTTCTGAGCAGGTGTAAGCTGTCGATCTTGTGTGACATATGCAAGTGCCCAATCCTTGACGGTCGGTGCGTGATGGTACCGATAAGTTGGCGATATGTACTCGAAGAACAGGTTCAGGAGATTCAAAATCTCCTCGGCTGTGAAATCAGGCTCTGGGAGCGCGGTAAGTGTCTCTTTGTCTAGCTGAGGCAAATCACCATACGATACTAGTAGAGCTTGAGGTAGAACAGAATCAAGCTCTCCTGGAGCTTTCGACTGGTCTAGCGGTCGGCCTTTGTTCCACTGCCCAAACAGAAACGAGACGCCCGAAGTTGGACCAATATGGCTGCCATCCACGAACGTTTGCGGAGGGTCTATCGAGGTTCGCCTGCTTTGTCCCATATCACTCGCGAATTCTCCAGCTCTATTGGGCTCTCGATCTGCATAGGAGCTTCGTTCGGTGTTATCTGATGCACGTTCGCAGGTCGATATTGGTGGTTTGGCCGCAAAATTGTCTGTTCTTGGTGGTGCGCTTGCATTCGGTGGCGCTCCAGATGCATATTCACAGGATACCTCTTCTCTTAGACATACTTCACATGGATATGTACCTGAGCACCTGACCTTCCGTCTGTTGGCAGATCAACAAGTTAGATGATTTTATGTGGGCGCAATTGTTCATCTCCAGGGATCAGAAGAATCTTGCATGGTTTCGGATCGATGGCATGGAAACACTATCAATGTCTCCCGACTCTCTTCAAATCTGAGTAGCACGCTCATGATAGTGGGATACATCCAGCAATGGATGCTTTGGCTGTGCAGGAATAAACAATAAGATCATAGAACTCCGCTTAAGAAATCGTGTTTAGTCGGTGCAGGAGCCAGGAATTCTCAACGAGAGGACAATGTCTGGATCTAAGTGGTCAAGACGTATGAACTTACTTTCTGCAGAAGTTGCAAGCATTCGATGTTCGTGGACGCCGATTCCAATGTCAGGCCATGGAACATAGATCAGTCGACACGGACTTACTTCAACTTCCTCTTCTTCGGTCTTGGCAAGGGAAGAGGTTCGGACACAGGCGCGGACATTGGCACAATTGTAGCTTCTGATGCAGCACAGTGAGCTAGGTCTGATCGGCACTATTGGCACTCAGACAGGTAGAGCAGACGAACATTCAAAATAGAAAGAGAAGAACGAAGACCACTACCTAGCTAGGTATGTTTCCGTCGGTACACGGGACAAGGTTTAGGGTAACGAATCATCGACCGAAGCTTGGCAGATGCCAGCACGAACCGGCGGAACACAAACCGACTTCACTCTTGACCCCACGCTTATTACGAATTTAACCGGCATCGTCTCATTGGGTCAATTCGAAGGCGAAAAGATCGCAGTGCAGTGATCATAGGGTCGCAACATGTTTTGTGATGGGTCCGTAGGGTCCTCTAATGGCATGGGGGTTCTGGGTGTCGTTTAGCGATGCAACTGTAGAAGTATATAGTAAACCCTTCCATCTGAAATCCTTTTGACATTTTCGACTGTATTCAAAGACACACACCCTGTCGCATTCTAGGCCCGCCCAACATCAGGGAGTCAGTCTGCCATACAGCGCAACGTTCGTGCCATTTCCCCCACTTGAAAACCAGCTCAACGTGTGTCTAACGATGGCACTTAATCGGACATTCACCCTTAATACAGGTGCGAAGATTCCTGCAGTAGGCTTCGGCACGTGGCTAGCAGCTCCCCATGAAGTCGAAAAGGCGGTCGAAATCGCTCTTCGAGCAGGGTATCGACACATCGACTGTGCTGCCATTTATCGCAATGAGACCGAAGTTGGAGCTGGTATTAAGAAGTCTGGTGTCCCTCGCGATCAGATATTCATCACTACGAAACTATGGAACAACAGACATGACAACCTCGAAGATGCCGAGGCAGGTCTGGACAAATCTCTAAAGGACCTAGGCGTAGATTACGTCGACTTGTACCTCGTTCACTGGCCGGTTCGATTTCAAAGAGGAGATAAGATGTTCCCTCTTGATGATGCCGGAGTTTTCCAAGCAAGCCACACAGACGTGGCCAAGGTCTGGCAGATCATGGAAAGACTTCTCTCAACCGGAAAGACCAAAGCGATTGGTGTCAGTAACTTCACAGTGAGACATCTCAAGGAAGTAATGGCTACGTGCAAAGTGACACCAGCTGTAAATCAGGTCGAAATTCACCCGTATCTAGTCCAACCGGAACTAGTAGGGTACTGCCAGCAGCATAATATCCTGCTCGAAGCATACTCACCGCTTGGCAATAACCTGACTGACGAGCCAAGAACGGTAGATGACGCTGAAGTACAAACTGTCGCAAAGGAACTCAATATGGATCCTGGCCAAGTGCTTGTCAGCTGGGGTGTGCAGCGCGGGTGGGTCGTTCTTCCCAAGAGTGTGACGGAGAAGAGAATTGTTGGCAACTTTCAGGATCAGGTGCTTCCACAGGATGCCATGAAAAGATTGGATGCTTTGAATCGACACAAGAGGTTCAATTTACCGGAGCGGTGGGGATTGGACATCTTTGACGAGAAAGATGAAAGCGAGATGAGAAAGTATGCGCAATCGATTGGCGAAGAGAACAAAGCTAAGTTCGGTGCATGAATCGCTTGAAGGTCCAGATGTGCCAAGAGTGCAAGAGATATCGAACTCTAGATTTATTGCATCCTAATTGCAGGGCTCATAAAGAAGTTGCTGCAGCAAACTCCAGAAACCATATCGTCTCGTGCGCGGAACGCCGAGAGAGACACTCGCAAGCAGGAGAGGGTCCTGTGACCCTCGAGACAATGTACAGCCTAAACGTTAGAAGAGTTACAGAGACGTAGATCAATCAAAATCCGTATCGACCTCATTCCTGTCCAGAGCGACCAGAGCAGCCTCAGCCATCCTTACTAACCTGCGCACCCTCTTCCTTTCGGGGGCATTCGCGAGCAAGTCACTTCGACGCACATTTTCGTGCAAAAAATAGGAGAAACCCTTTACCATATCGGGGCGCAGGTCTGAGAACACCTCCATGATCACATCCTCCTTCATTTTGGCCTGGCTGAAGAGGCTGATGCACAGCATCTCAAGCCATAAACTCGCGTTTTCCTTTAAGAAGCCCACGTTCAGTGTTCTCAGCACATCCAACTTCATCAACCTCTTCGCAATTAGCGACGCATACAGCCTCGCCATATTTGCGATTTCATGTGCTTGTACTTTTTGGGAGCCTGACACACCTTCTGCATCACTCTGCTCGTCTTCGTCCAGTCGCTCCCCAATCTCTTCGAAGAACTTCCACAATGCAACCTCGAAGGCAAATCTGTATCTCTTGCCGTCTCTCAGGAGTAGACGTGCAAGTACATCGTAGTATGGGTTATAAGTAGTTTCAGCTCGACATATTCGAAGTAGAACACGTGGAATTTCACATTCCTGTTTTCGGGTGAGACGGAGCTTGGAAATGCGATGCAGAGCATCTGGAGCATCCACGGCAGAGAGTATGGCTGTAAAGATTGAGCGATGTGTTGGTGTTGTGAACTTGTAGTGCCGCGACAGGGAAGCATAGTCCACGGCATCTGGGTCAAGGTCGCCCTCGACAGTCGATCGATCTTCTACATTTCTCGTTGGATTTAGCTGGAAGGCTGAATTTCGTGCATCTTCGGAATCGTGTCCTCTCCAGCTTGCGCCCACAAGCCACCACTTCCCCTTCCGCTCACCTTCCAGGATATCCTTTCGTGTAAGATTCAAAGGTTCAGTGCATCGTAGTTGCCTACTGTTCAAAGCCCCGAGGGCTTTCCGCATCCTCGTCAGATGCTCCCCCGTCACACCCGCTGCGTTGGTCGCTTGGCGAGCTTTGTTGTTCTTGAGGTCTGTGATGGTGTCCATCATTACCCTGGTGCGAATGTTGATCGCTTGTCCGCTCGAAACCATCTTCGCAGAGATGTCATTCATCATCTGGACAATATCCTTGAGCGCTGTCGGATTATCTGCTCGAAGCTGAGGGCCGCAGTCTCGTACGACTCGTAAAAGAATTTCTGCTTTGTCTTCACCAAAATCGGAGAGCAGCAAGCGGATGTGGTCGTAAACCAGTGCACTTGAAATCATACCGAACGTGAAGAGATTGGCTAGCAGGCTTGACAAGTTGAGGCTCTCTTTACCTTTTAGCTCCATGCTGTTATGATATTTATCAAATGCCTCAACCAGCCGATTGATCGTCTCGGCACCAAAATCTGCACCCATAATCCTGTACAAAGCGGTGATAAAGGCTGCGTGGAGGATTATGAAGGTATTCTGAACCGCAGAGCGAATTCCAAACGCTGCGAGGATGAGATCGATGAGGACTGTAGTGACATGCTGTCGAGGGTGTTTTTGGTAGAGCTTCTCGATCTCATTGACAATTGAGATAATATTTGCCTCTGAAAGTTTATTTAGAGAGCCTTGTATTTGGCGACGAAGTAAATCTAAATTGTCGTCGTCCGCATTGGCTACTTTTCGTCGAGAAGGAGGAACGTACTTTGCGGTTGGAATGTTCTTAGTATGAGGGACTGGTGCAACGTAAGGGTTTTCTCGTGGTGGTTTATTTGTAGATCGATCCGTTTGGGCTACGTCTTCGCTTTCACCAAGTCCGCTTTCGTCACTACCGTCGTCATCATCGTCGAAGCCGCTGAAATCATGCTGTTCGTCTAGCTCTTCGGCCATATAGGGCTTGTGAAGGCTAGCCGCCTTGGGCATGTCATGAGGGGACGTGACTTTTTCCTTTGGGGCGATTTGTGAGCCAGCAAGGGCTCTCTTATTCCCTAGCCATTCGAGGTCCTCTTTGTTTGACCTTTCTGAGCCACGGGGGTCCTCAAACCCTTCTAATAACGCACCAAATCCGTCATCGAACACCTTATTTTTCCTTTTTCCTCTCATGCCGAGCTTTCTTTCCAGGGCCAGGATTGCAGCGTCTTCGTTTGCTTGACTGTCTTTGAAAGATCTTGAGCCCGCATCGAGTACGACCTCGGGTGAATATTGCCTTGAGCCACGAGACAGATCACTGAAATCGCTTTCATTTTCGCTGTCGTTGAGTAAAGGAGGTAGAGTGGTTGGTTCGGGATTCGCTTGCTTTTGAGTTCCTTGGTCGTTTGCCGGATAAGTGCTCGCCACTCGAACATCATCTTCGCTCGAGCCTATTGAATCTTCCTCAAGACCTACATGGGCAAAATCCATGTCCTTTTCGGCCAGTTCGTCCAAGCTTTCTTCTGTTTCTTCGCCAGCCTTGACATGAACAAGCTTTCGACGCTTAGTTTTGATGACAGAGTGGTCTGCCCTAGCCTGCTGTCTCCGATCCCTGCGGTCTGCCACTTGTGTTCTTTGCCGGCTCTGATTTTGTGGAAGACCGAGCTTTTGCCGCATGGCAGGGGGCAGCTGGGGGCCACGCCGGTTCTCTCTTACCGGGCGCAGTCGAGGCATTGGATTGGTGTTGAATTGGTTCTCGAATTGGCATCGTGTTAGAGGAACGTCAAGCAGCAAATTGTGGTGCTCATTGCAGTTAAAAGTTTCGGTAGAAGGAGATTTCGGATTTTAGATCGCGTGCCACTATCTCTTATCTTAGCGTCTCCCACACGTGTTCACGTAATTCCGAGGTCATGCCGAGAGTGCCCCCGCTACGAATAAGTTGTGCAATATCCTAGAGAGTCACCTCGTTTCAACAGACACTTTACCTCACGGCGCAACGGCAGCTAAGTAACAGGCCTCATCATGCCTCAGGAGCGGCTCAGTAACGATGAGGTGCGCGCCACGGCAATTAGCAAAATATGTATTTACGTGTGACGACTGACATGATGTGCAGTTTCTCAGCAGGTTGGGATCCCTGTTGACCTCAACCACGAGCTCTGGCCACGGCTCTGTGTTCCTAACGCAGAAGCCTATCACCTCCTCGGATTCTCCGGACTCACCACCGCAAGTCTTGATACGTGCAACCAATGGTGCAACCTCCACGAAAATAAATGAAAAACCAAATTTTAAGGTCGCAAAAGAGAAGCAGCACGACGCTAGACAGAAAATCAAGCTGGCCACTGTCGTTGAGTCTGCAGAGCTTGACACCTTTTATACCAGATACGCCGATGTTTGCAAGAGGGGCATGGAGAGCCTCAGGAAGCGCGACAAGAAGAAGGCTAAAGAGAAGGCTAAAGCTGCAAAGAAAAAGAAGGGGAATGTTTCCGGCCAAGGTACTTGATGAATGAGTCGTCCTTGACGGATTCCGTTCGTTTCGTGTGTTGCAAGGTGAAAGTTTTCTCTTCAGCACTGATCACAGCTTCACATACTTAGTGTGCGGAGACTCGCAAAGCACTTGGCACGGATGCTCATTGTATGCCTGGAGCACTCCTGCAAGGCTCTTTCCAACTCACGCCGTCATTGTTTGGGGAGCCATTTGTTGCACAAGAAGGAGAAAGACGCCCTGAACTCTCAGTGGGTGTCTCGACCACCCATGGATGACGCACACTTGGCTCGCTTCGAAGGTGCTACTAGTCTTCGTCACTCTAGCCCTAAACGCAGGTGTTCCCGGAGAGTCACCTCTTGTATTTTCAGCTCTCATTACTTTGCCAGCAGGTGGACAGCATCTCTGCAGATGACCGGCGAACCTAGGTGAAGACCCCTCGACTGAAAGGGGACACAAAATTCTTCCAATTAGCCAAGCTGCACCTCAAGCGAAGATTTGAAGTCTGTAGGACGGTCAACTCAGTTCTGACGTGTATGTCCTCCCCTGCTCCAGGGGGGGAAGAAATTTGTTTTCCAGCCCGAGTCTCTCGGCTCCTTTGTACTGAGCTGCAAGACTCCGAGCACTAGCTCGAGGTATTGAAGGGAAGCGACTGCTTTATTTCCTCATGTACTCCAATATCGTGAAGTATTGGAAAGGTATGTGGAGGAAAACCCGCAGGGGCGAGTATAAACAAATCAGCGGGCACAATCGCCTGCTTGAATACTGCACCTAGAAGGGAGACTACTTGAGCTTGATCGTTCATGCCCAGGCCGAGGGGTGGATTGTATCACAATAAGTGAACCATAATTTTCATTCATCGAGATACCAAGAACACGGCTTTCAGTGACACGCTCTTTTGCCTCCTGGCCTCCTGACCTCCTGACCTCCTACCTAAATCCGTCCCCCAAGCAACAACAAAAATCAGTGACGAGCAATGCGCATATTCTGCCTGATAGACACGCCATTCTTTTGAGCACCTCATAGTCGTGATAAGTGAGGCTGTATCCACTAATTGAATACCAACAGTGAGGGCGCAAGTGCTTAAAAGGATGGTGTGCTGACCTGTCGAATTTGGCAGCAACGACCAGTGGATTATTCCTGCAGATGATGTTGATGGCCACCCATATACATATGCCCATACACAAAGGTACTGTGCTTTCAGGCATTGAGCGAGATCGGGCATTGCTCACCGTGACGTGGCTTCGGGTAGTGAAGGAGGACATTCATTGTCAACAATAAAGGATAGATGCCCCTTGGACTCACTCAACTGCAGTCGTATGTTCTGCCGACATAACCACATAATATGTGATGAAAGATTAGTGACAACTGACCTACAAGTTTTCCAGACATTCACTATCACTATCACAGTCTCGAATATGCTGCCGAGTGACAATTCTGCAACCCACGATCTCGGGTTTATTAAAGCACTCCACGGCCCTTCCTCAAAACTGAATGTAACTCTTTACACACAACGTTTAGAGTCTTCTTCGCTCCTAAGGACCCCACACCACTCGACAATACTCGATCACAAATACCCCAGTACCATGGACTTTGATACTCTCCCTGAACTGCCGGTGGTCGAGATGGTATCTACCACTGATAACATTTCTCCCTACGAGGCCGCGAAAGGTAGTGTGATTACTCTACCACCAAACATGAAAAAGTGGCTAATCGCAGCAGAGGCGATCTCGCTCAATGTGCTGCTCAAGATCCAACAGGGAATACATCTGCAAAATGTCGGCGAGGCAGGACGAGTTATGTCGACGCTTCGTCGCAATCTTCACTGGACACTGATGCAGCGTGAGTATTTTGCAATCGAAAAGTCTTGGACTGAAGGCGTGAGGCTGACTGGTCAAAGCCCGTGGCAGTGGTGTTCGCAAAGAGTGCTGGAAATGGGTCATTGCGATCGCCGATCGCTACCCACTCGTCTTTGTGTCTATCGTCAACTACTACCTCAACGATGCGCAGAACACTCTCCTGTTTCTCAAGAACGAACACAGCAAGAAAATCGACCAGTGGACGAACCACGTATCGATCGACGCGGACGAAGATCTTCACGAGTGGATATTGCGGAGCTGGAGCCTTGGCCGTATCAAGAATGAGTCGGAAGATGCTGTTCTGCATCACTGTGCAATCTTCAAGTTGTGGCAGAAGTTGTTGAATGCGTGGAACGATAACGATGACATTCAGAAAGATGCCCTACGATGCTTGTAGGGCACAAATCTGGAAATGTCATCCAGGAGATGAAAGTCCTTGGAAAAGTTTGAAGGCATTGATCAGGAGAGGTAGGACCGGTTAATCGAAGAGTCCTCTTATGGGAGATCATAATATTCACATTTCACGTAGTCTTCTTCAACAACACGACTCGACCCTGAAGTAGTAATTTTAATACCTATGGCAGAAAATTTCGACGGATCCTGACACCTGCAGAGAAAAGCCGGGCGCAGTCAGTCCAGCTGCGCGTGCTGTTTGAAGTAAACGCTGGTTCGTTTGGGCACTTGGATATTTGGTTGGCCACAGCGCCTCTCCAGGTTTGACCCCTTCAAAGGAGATTCCAGCGTGCTTTGTAAAAAATTTGACAGTAGCCGGGGGGCATCTACGTTGGAAAGACAAAGATAGCGCGGTGTACTGAGAATACTCCTCCGCATCCGTTGTTACTTCGCTGTTGGATCTTCGGCATCCCAAGCCTTGTCATAAGGTATGTCTGCAGTACTGACGTCCATTGCTTCGTCTGCAAGTAGAACTTGATTCTTCGCTATGAGTGTCCACTGGGCTTTATGGTATGTGCTCGGTTCACTTGCAACAATCAAGTGGTTGCCATGTTTCTCTCGGGGCAGCCTACCTTTGTCACTCTGGATATTCTCGCCGTCTGGATGATCTGGGTACTTGCGATTCAGCGTAGTACCTGCTTTTGTACTGTAGTAGAGCGACGGAGGCTCCTGTGTAGCATGGTTGCGGAAGCGATAGGCAACGAGTTTTATGCCGTCCGTGACACACAGGTTTAGACTGTTGGGAACCTTTTTAGCTCCAAGTATCTCCATCTGCAGACTGATGACAGTGGCTACTGCGCCATGCAGCGCAGCTGCCATTTCATCGATCGAGTACACCTGTTCAAAGCTAGTTTTGTCGCCGCCCTTGGTCAGGAACGTCATGAAAAGTCCAAAAATATGTTCTGAATCGGAACTTCCCAGGATTGACGCATGCGCGGCATCTGACATCTTACCACACATCGCACGACAGATTGTAGGGAAATTCGCCACCACGCCATTGTGCATAAAGGTATATCTACCCATAATGAATGGGTGGTTATTGACGTGCACGATTGGCGTTCCAGACGCCGCCCGGATATGCGCAAAGCAGACTCGAGTTTCGGTGTTGGCACATATTGACCTGAAGTTGATATCGTTGATTGGTGGAGTGATTATCTTGTACGCAGCAGGTCGAAGACCTTCCTTTCTAGTGCCATCACCAGATTCGCCAGTGTCTCCACGCTCGAAGTCAGCATTACTAGAGGTATACCAAGCAACACCCAGTCCATCGATGTTGAAAGCACTGTTACGTGCTTTGATCAAATCATCGTTGCCCAGGTCTTTGGGATTATGAGCGACAAGGCCTGGAAGATAGTGGTCATGGACTTGTTTGACGAGCGAGTGTTTTGGTGTAATCAGCACGTCTTCTAGAAGACATGGCTCTGTTGGCGAAAGATAGGCAAACCACCGGCACATTTTGAGAACTCCTTCACTTTACTGATCGTAATAAGATGTCTTAGCTACAATTCCGTGATGTGGGCTTGGTTTGCAACAAGCAAAGCTTTTACGGTTGTCCATAGAGAATAACCATTGCAGCCATGAAGTAACATAGTGGGATTGTAGCTCATAACCAATTTTGTTTGCAGAAAGGACTCTCTACAAAGCCGTCGAAATCATCGTTTTAGTGTGTGAATGAGTAGACAGAAACGACTCTTTCTCACGTTCCTTACTAGACAAGAGTAGAGCTCCGCTTCAAGCGCAAATGCTTCAACACAGAAAACATGCGATGCTAAAATAGAGCAATAGTGATAATCTGGCACCGTGAGAGTGTTCGGAATTTGAAATCCGAAGGTAAAACTGATTGGGGCTATCTTTTGGACCGAATTGATTCATCCTCTTTCAGTTCAGGTGCTTCGTGAGACAAAGTTCAGGAAGGACGACTTGATCGTCTTGACACTTCCAAAACAGAGAGAGCACCAACTTGTTCCATAGGCAATGACTCAACTAAGCACGTCAATGAAAATCGAGCTTCGGGACTTTTCATGGCAGGTTGAGAAAATTGAATAACTAGGCAAGCAATCAGGGCTCGTCTAAGCCTGTGCTAGGACCTTTGTCTGCAAACCAACGGCGGGGCAAAAAATCGACCGGCCAGCACCAGGTGCAGATTCACATGTGCTTCATGTTCTGACAGGTTTTGTGATTGTGATATCTGGTATTTCAAATCGAATCAAAAAGTTGCCCCAACTAATTCGACTGGATCCGAAACACCAGGAAACCGTTTTCGAAGATGAACGGGAACGCCTAGGACAATCAACCCAAATTGTAGACCAAGTTACAGCTAATTTTTCTTCACGAAATCTGTAACTCAGTCTACTTCTTTGGACCAAATGTCTTCGGCGCACCAATATCATTTCCTCTCAGTTTGATCTTGAGCACTCTCTCCAGATTTCCAAGAATCTTTTGATCTGGTGTTGCGGAGCCCCTCTCGTAATCCTGAAGCAGGTTAGGGGTGATATTGACCTTCTTTGCCAACTCGGCTTGAGTCAATTTCGGCTCGACTTTTTGTCTTCCGTCTCGAATTGCGTTACCAACGGCAGATCCGACGGTTTTAGTTGGGACGATGTCGTCGCTCCGATCGACTTTTGTTAAACGCTGGCCCTCGCCTTGCGAACCCTAAGTTCTTGCGTCAGCCTGGTGACCATAAATGATAGCGAGCAAAATGACGTACGGTATTGGTAGTCCCCCATTTCTTCTCTGTGCCAATAACAGCACCAGATCGATTGGCTGCGTTGATGGCAGACCGGCCCTTGACCACCCTTTCTTTATCCTGGGCAGTGCCACCGCCGGACCTGACCTTGCTGCCAATACGAGTAACGCTATCCCAATCCTCTGACATTTTGTCGATGTACTTCACAGGAACTTCAACTTGAAAAAGGGTAGATAAAAAAACGGACTCGGTGGTGGTGGAAATTTTGTGAATGGCGTAGATGTGAGAGCAGGTACTCGAGATTGATTGCACGAAATTGGGAAGTCTTCAAGCTTATCTGTTGGGAGGCTGAGGTAAAATAACTACTACCAGGGAAACGAAGGAATCACCGACAATTATCACGTTTTCTGGAAGGTACTCTCACCGTGACGCACAAGCCAGTGGCGTCGAGTCGCCGCTCACATGTTTTAATCCCCACTGATTGAGTCATTGCTGCCTCACAAGATGATCGCCGTACGCCAGGCACTGGCCAGGCCATAAATATATTTTCTTTGCTGATGCCGGTATTGTACCGCAATTCTCTATCTAAAACTGCACCGTCTTCGTGCTGGGCCGGAGTTAATGTGTGCACGTACGTGCTCCGCTTATGGGCTCTCGCTTATTCATTAAATGTTAGAGGCTCACGTTATGGTCAAAGTTCCTTTCGTTTCCAGTGTATGGTTTCTATTACATGAATGGGAAAACTGAGCCACTTTTCCCCCTGACTACTCCGGCAAACGAAAAGAGTTCCTGAACCTATTGCAATGTGTGTGGGGGAAACTTCGGAGCGTGAGCACAGGAACTATCACTTCACTAAGAACCGTGGTCAGGTAATCTGCCTGGTTTCATGATGTTTTGTATTTATACTTGCTGCAGACTTCAGGCCCAGTGATCGCTTCGAAACAGCCCATTTAAGAACCCACCCCCCTTCTTCCTCATCTGCTGCTTCTTGGCAATCCCAGCTCTGGCGCTCATTTTCTCCTCTTTCAAGTTCTGCCGGGCTTGGTAGTTGATGGCATTCCTACTTGTGTTTGCTCCCTTTCTGATGAATCCCTTCTCCTGTGCCGCGCTACCTCGTTCTGTCTTATTCGTTACAACGCCAGTTGCCGACACATTCTCTCTACCGGACATCGACCCCAAACTTGAGTTGGTTGTAGCTCGCCGCAATAGAGTGGGGACGTTGGCATGGCTACTTCCGGTTTGTTTCGCCGAAAAGAAAGCCATTCTGTTGGAGTCGTTTGATGAGGCGGAGGACGACGACCCCTGTCTGAGAAGGCTGAGACGGTCAACGACATTGACAGGTCTGCCGCGCCGTTCCGAGAAGGGTGCTCTATCCCTGGTCTTGTTAAGGAGCTCCGGTTTCTTGAACTGCGTTTCTGTGCCGACTGTGCTCCTGATGTCATCATCATCAACCACGAAATCACCGAGATCTTCGTTCTCATCATCCTCATCTGCTTCAGCTTGCTGCAAATGACGGTCAAGATTGACGTAAGCCTCTGGTTCCTCCTCCGAATCAGAAAGGCCAAGATCGATAGTTCCTGCCTGTGAGTCTGGCTCCTCTACGAGGAAAGTGACAGATTCTCGAATCTCTGCGAGTGTCGCAGGTTTGCGATTAGTAACGGCTTGGGGTCGTCGACGACCAGCCACACCAAGATTCAACTGAGAATCTCGAGTGGGTTGTAAAACTCCAATGCTAGCACCAATGCCGTCGTGCGTTGCGCCTGCGGCAGACTCCTTTTCTGACATGGCCTGCTGAGACTGACCATCCAAGCTGGGACCTAGCAATTCCAGGGACTGTACACTATGAGTTTCCTCCTCGTCGCCCTCATCGCGGTCCTCGATACTCCTAAGAAATGCTGCCTTCTTCTTGTCTTCAGCTATCTTATTAACAGCCTCATCCTTTAAGAGCTCTTTCCTCATCCTTGCGAACTCTCTTCGTTTTGCTTCGCGTCTACGAGCAGCGGCATCCTCTTCGTCAGATAGATCCAGATCATCGCCAGGAGCACGCTTGCGCCTCAATGCCCCTGTTGTAATGTCTTTCAGCAGTTTTGAGACAGCAGCTTCATCGGATTCTCTTTCACGATTCGCGTGCAATTTCGCAAGCACCGCCTCATCACCCTTCCCAACTTGGGTGTCTTCATCAATCATTTGACGATCATCGTCATTCTCTTCTCCGCTTTCATCGTCACTAGCTCCACCGAGACCAGCATACTCATCGTCGGACTCCTCGGCAGCTTCGTCAAAAGCCTGACGTGCCTCGGATCTCCCCTTAAGGAATCGTTCCTGAACTTTGCGCCTGGCGGCTTGGCGCATGATTTGAAATGCGGATTTGCTCGCTTCCTCCTCTGAATCCCCATTATCCCGCTGACCTTGACGTAGCTTCCCTTTTCGTTGCATTACTGGGCTTTCTTCTCCTGGTTGAAGAATCACAGTGTCTTCTGTCGAATGTGGTTCTTTCATTGGTGTTTCTGAAAAGCGATTTCCAGCGAAAGGACTGAACTGATACCCAACATCTTGAGTCAACACAAATGAAGCTTGAGAAGCTAGAGGGCCAATCATTGGCGATTCGGGCACCCGCTGGCTTTGTGATAACCCGAGATTGAAGTCGGTCGGTTGCGTTTGAGAACCATTGATGCTATCACTGATCATGTCTAACGAATCAAGGCGGTCCAGTCGTGGAACTATGTTGATATGTGGTGAAGGCAGGTCTCTCAAGACGTCCATACTGTCCCGATCAGGTGTACTTGCAACATCTTGCATTTGGGAGTCTGCCATCGTTGCCGCAAACGCCTGTGTCAAGCCGATCGGCAAATCGTCTGAATGCTGCAGACCTGGAATGAGCTTGCGAGCCGAACGCATGACTGACTGAGGCGTTTTGGCGCTGATGGGTAAGGCAGGAGACTGCAAAGCATCCTCTTCATCCTCGTCATCAATAACATGTCTTGTGTTTCGGACGACGCGCCTTGGTATGGGTGTTGTGGCGGATTTAACGTCTGTAAGCTCGGCTTCAGATGCATACTCATCGTCTCCTTCGGACGTCGTGTCGCTTTGCGCGTCCTCAGCAGCATCGTCAACAAGAGCATGTTGTTCGACATACTCATTTCGCTGCAAGCTTTCGTCACCATCCTCATCTTCTTCTTCGGAACCCGAGTCCCCATCAGCCTGGTTACCAGATTCGTAATCTTCGTCCTCCTCATCGCTGTCGTCTTCGTCAAGAACATCTTTCGTGTAAGTACCCTGCTTTTTAGCCAACTCTTTTTCACGCTTTCGAATTTCTTCGTCCTCCTGCCTGGCACGTTCAACAAGGTCCTCAAGGTCCTCTTCCTCTTGCTCTCGTTCTTCTGCTGTTTGTATGACAATACCTGCAGCTTTAAGTTTCTCAATCTTAGCTTGTCTCTCCTCGATTGCCTGTTTGCGGGCTGTACGCAGCAAGAATGGTCCCATGTCAGCTCTCGATAGAGACGACTTCTTGTCTTTCTCTTGACAGATGTTGGCAAGGGAGCGCAAAGCTAGATGAGATGTGGTTTCTTTGGCCTTCTTTCTGGACAGATTTTCGAAGGCCGAAAACTTTCGTTTGGAGGCCTTGTCAAAAACAACCTCGATATCAGAACCCGAGTCAGCATCGTCATCGACTTGGACTGAAGCTGCCCTAGCGTTTGCCAGTGTTTCAGTATGAGGCCGATCACCGAGCTCATCCTTGATTCCTCCATCTTTTCGCCGTGCTGCTATGATAGCAAGTAGATCAGGCACCTCTCTGAATTCGTCGTCTGAGTGAGTGCTGCTCTCTCGTTCTTGAGCCAAGCCTGGTGGGATCTTGTCGTGCTCAGCTTCCGCGACTGGGCTTGTTGGAGGAGTGCTATCCATCTTTGGACTCTCGGTATCTGAGGAGGATGCAGAACTTGGGCTATGAGACTGGGATTTGGTGAAGCTTGCCAGGAAGCTTTCCTTTGTAAATTTCTTCTTGGTCTTCGCTTGATGCGCGAGCTGCATGTTTCGATTCATACGTTGCGTTTCCCTGTTCATCTCCTCAACCGCTTTTTTACTTGCCTTTCGCGTCGGGGGAGCAACTCTAGTGAGCCTCTGGGCAGGAGCGTTGTCCGAATCATCGCTGTCTTCTTCCGAGTCGTCAGCTGGACTCGAGCCACGTTGTGTTCTTCCTTTCGTGCTTGGTGTCGCTTGTTGTCCTTCCTCCGGCGCCTTCGCTTTCTGCGCCTCTTCTCGTGCAAGTCGCTCCTTTCGGGCCTTTTCGACGAGGGCTAAGAATTTTGGTCTGCCAGCATTCGCGTGAGTGTTGGTCGTATTATTTGAGCCCAAAGACAGTGGAGGTTCGCCGCTTGGAGAAATCGAATCAAGGGGTGGAACAGGGGATGACAGGCCTTCCACACTGTCACAGAGTTGTGGGGGAGATGCGGGTGTATCCTCGTTATCCTTGAATGGTCTCTTCCTTTTTAGAAGCAGTTTTCGCTTCGGTGGAAGCCCCTTCGGCAGCGCGCCATCTTTTCCCTCGTTAGCTTCAGATGCAGTTGCTCTCTCCTCGAGACCATCTTCACCATCTGCAAAGCCGTTCGTAGGGGCAGACCTCGTGGCAGCACTGGACACGACCTTAGAAGGTACATCACCAGCTAGTCGAGCCGCCAGTCTCCCTCCTCTAACCACTGCTTCGTCGTCCGAGCTGTCGTTTTGGCCATAATCGACAGCTGACGACCTGACTCCTTGTAAGGGAGCCCTGCGAATCACTTGGCTTGTGTCTGAATCTGAGTCACTGAGCTCGTTAATTAGATCTCTCACACTTCGTCTCGCCAATGCAGGCGCTGGCGATGCCGAGGATGACGAAGTAGGTGACGATACTTCCTCCGATGATTGAGCCATATTGATGAGGCAAATATTAGTTCATGTTCGTGTATGTATAGGATTAGGATATCCAAAAGCGCTGGTTGCTAACCTGGATATGCAACGAGTGCTCGCGCGTAGGGAACCGCGTAGCACATCACGCGTTGAGTCGCGCTCTGACTAGCGGCACAATGGCCGATCTCGGACTCCACCTAAACCTCGGCTGCCGGTTGGTGCGGTGGGTCATCAGGTACCTCTGCCATTTACTGTTTGTTACGCGCTTTAAGTTGAAGAACATGACCAAAGCAGGGGTCCGAGGCCCCGATGGAATCGTTTCTAGAATGACGACGATACTTCGACAATGATTTCAATAGCCAATCCTTCATGGTGGGACTCTGCCTGGATGACAATTATTTCCAATCAACTCAGCACCGACGACAAACAGGCACAAAACTAAACGGGTCAAGCTGAAAGAGCGACACCAAGCAAGCTGATAAGAAAGAGGAACCCAGAAGTGACAAACCGTACTTCCCTCCAGGCTTACAAATTAAGAAACAATGCATTAGATGTATGGTACCAACCCAAGCCAAATCGGCACGGGTCATACTTGGGCCTGACAGCTCTACCATTCAATTCCCATTGTGGACTTCTGCATACAAAATCTTGTCACCAACGAATCTATGCTATTCAATATCACTCCCTCAGTCAATGGTCATATTTGCTCAGCTGATGAGGCGCAGCATGCACGTCCCAACGCAGAGGGCGAAGAAAGCGCGTATAAACGTCGCCACCCATTGTCCGTGTCACTATACCTATACCGATGGGTGCCGTTTTGTTTGGTGCATCTCCGGTCACTGACCCAACCGAAGCGATGGGTCATCGCTACAGGCAAATAAAATGTTCAATTACCTACGACAATTTATGTACCGCTTTCAAAAATTGCGGCAATTAGTTTCAGCCTGGTCGGAGATTTAGATTTCCTAAACAAATCAGCAGCCTGCTCGGTAGACCTTTTCAACCCACGTTCCAGCAGACCACCTGCTGGGAGCGACCACACTGCATCGAGCAGAAGCTTTAATACAGATTCAACTAACAGGCGCCTAAGCCGAAAAGCTAAATCAAGGACTCAAAGAAAACCTCATTCTCATCGACCATGTCGCGGCACTTATCTAGACGAGGCGATTGGGTGATCCGCAACGGCTGGCCACAGCTTGGTGTGATCCTTTTGATCTTCTTCATCTTCCTCATCTTGGTCGGAATTACCGTCTATTTCCTAGGGAAGCGATATGGCTGGACGCAGAAGAAAAAGAAGATCAGACAAGCTCCGAATTTCCACGAAATTGTAAGTCCCATGCTTTAATTCAAAGCTTTTGCTCTCATCTCCCTTTGGAATCACCAAGCAAATGGCACGCGCTTATGTATATATGATCCAGCTGCTAACCTGAAAGTCTCATACAGTAAATTATGAAGCGGAGCCAGCCACGATTGCTGTCTAGACTATACAGTGGAAAGGCCACACAGGAATGTATTCTCGTTGGTGGAATAAAAGCAAATGTCTGCAGCAGGATCGCGACAGACCAAGGGATCATGGCTTAGACCATGGCTCGTGGTAAAGATTGACATGACAAGACTGGTGGTACAAGTACGCACCCAGTCAGAAGACAAGTGCAATCTACGAACCGGCGATCCATTGAACTGCATCGGGAGATAGGTTCATCATGCGCCGGGAAAGGCCGAAATTGATGATGAGGAGAGGGGTACAAGTCATGGAGAGCGGTGGACGAAAGGGATGGCAGGAGATGTGTGCCAGGTCTTTGACAACTTTGTCAAATTAGAGTGTGGTCATAAACGTATCTGAAGCGGTGGAGGGTCGTTGGATACGGTATTAGTCGAAGCGGTTTAGCTGGATCTGTGGGTTATGGAGCCATGACAACTCGGCATATTAGCTAGACTACCTAGCGGGCTCTCCGTCCAGTTCTTCTGACTCTCTTGTTTACCTCGCGATAACAACTTTGGCTTTGTTCCTTATCTCCGCTCCTGGGACGTTCTATACTATATTCACACGTTGTGACGTGGCCTGGTGATGGTCAGATTTGCATCCAAGCTGCAACGGCGGCGGCGTGCTTGCATCGACCTATATTCGTCTCAAAAGTTGAACTATTGGGCCAGAAGGGAAAATGCTGCTCTGAAGTCCTCACTCATCTGAGCCTTCATGTTGAGATAGATGTGTGACTGATCCAGCGTCGGAGGGTAGGTGCTCAACAAGATTCAGAGCTATGACTTCGCTTGCAAGCACGAACTGCCTGTCAGTGCTGTCAATCGGACGCAACCGTGTCGAGCCGCACACCTCTGCCATTCGTCAACGACCGACATAAAGCAGACTCACTAGTTAGAGCAAACAGGACAAGGTCACATATAATGCAAGTGACGGCCCTTTCCCCATCAACCATGATCTTCCACTTCCCCAGTCTTAGCACTGTTGATCGTGTAGACCTGAGACCAGAGCAGAGAAGTGAATCCTTCTGTCAAGGAAGTTTTTGGAGGAACAAGCCTCAAGGGGTTCATCCTGGTGGGTACAGCTCGTCACGTTCAGTTTGTAGCACCTGAAGGGCTGACCCACGACGGCTCAGCAGTCGCATACAGAGGTTCGAGATGTACAGACCGATCAAACGAGAGAGACTCAAGCTCGAGATTGGCAATACAGGCCTGGCACTCATCATCGAGACAGTCACGGTGGCCGCGTTCTTGATCGTGGCGGTCACGTTTTGTTGGGTTCGACGCAAGGCGAGAAGGCAGGTAAGCAAAGTGCTGACTTTCCTGAGCAGGAGGAACTAAGTGGTGACAGAAACCTGCCGAGAGCATTGGTTATGCCTAACGATTCGAGCTCATCGTCGTTATCTGAAGGATTCAGACCACCCTTACCGCCACGGCGAACCTTACTACAACTCTAAGGGTATATGATATGATTCTGCCGACCGTTGTTTGTCCACTAGCATTGAGTGCGCATCCCGATCAAAACACAAAACTTTGAGCGAAGTTATGGGGAAGAATGGAGCGAAAGTGCTTGAGGAGACCCATTGTTGAGATGGCTTGATTGAAGCGCTGCCAGGTAGCTTTCAACAATCTGGGTTCATCCAAAACAAGGGACACGTTCCTGCGTTCGAGCCAGAGGAGCTCAACAGTACGTCCTTATCGAAGGACCGCCCACGTATGCGGGTACCACAGAGCCGGCTGATAAATTGTCTCAAGCCGAACTTCCAGCATAATCCTATGCACGTCCTTGTGCCTCTTTTTGTTGCCACAAACATCAAGTTCTGAGACTTAAGGAGTTTTTAAGATGTTTTTAACATGAATTGGTCGACATGTAGTAGTGGCAATCGCAGCTGATTTGTCACGAAACCTGAGTTGCTTCGATTTCGTATGAGACTTTCGTAGCGGGTGTGATTACCTGGGAAGGAGCCTAACGTGGTTGTTTGCATGAAGCTCATCCGAACGAAACAACTGTGGGTCAGGTAAACTTTTTCCCTGGCATAGCTGCGACTCGCTGGGCTTGCCTCGCCGCCTCGTCAGCGCCCGTCATTTTAGCATTGAATTCATCTAATCTTCCCAATGGTAGGTCCAGCAACAAATGTTTATTCTTCCATCGGACCTCGCTCTCGATGAATTCTCTGTTGTCTCCAGGTGGCGGGGGAGGTTCCGTTATTTTGGTGATGAGGTAGGCGGTCGAGGCTTCAGCGATGCCATAGATGAGAACGCCCAGTAGTGGGATCTTTACCATGACTGTGAAGGCAACACTGAAACCGAAGAGAACCCCACTCCTGTCGATGAACCAGATCTTCTTCTGCTTTGGACTAAAGCGGACCCGGTCAAAATAAGGTTGCAAAAGCTGCGACATTAGGCTTCTCGAAGAGAAATACGTTTGCAGGAAAGTAACCATGTACTTCTTGGGAAGGACGAGACCACCAGCGAAGATAACACACGCAGGAACAGGCCCAACGGCTTTATTGAATGTGTAGAAGGATGCCGCGGGCAGGACTAAATGACCAATTTTTGGCAGGAAGGTTAGCAAGTAGATGGTCAACGATATCGCGGCTTTCCTGCCATACTTTGTCGCAAAGAGAAGCAGACCGTCAAGGAAGCTTCGTTTCTCTCGCCTCTCAACGGCGCCGTGAGTGGAGTACATCTTCAAGGTAGGATAATACATGGCCCTGAGCTGTGTCGGATCGTCAGACTTGTGTTTTTGGATGTATGTTTGGTCAACCCATCGCAGACTGTCCATGAAGACATTGTCAAGAGTTGGAGTGATAGAGCTCATGACCATCATCAGGAAAAATGGGATTTGCAAGACCTGCTTCGAGATAAAGTTCAGTCCATTTATAATGTTATCATCCCAAGCGTCATGTTCTAGGTTGGCAAAGATCGAAATGAACCATAACATCGCTTTGACAGCATATATCGGCACGTTGAGTACGATGCGTATTGCCAAGCCAGCACATACTGCCACTGCAGCTTGTCGATAGTGATCGGTGGTGAAGAGGGCAGGATTCTGGAGAGCACGATTAGCCCCAACGAGAGTCAACTGCGCACCACGAATTATGGCGTTTGGATCGAAATTGGACATTTTCACTTCAGATGCTCCGAGACACCTTGAGAGGGAAGCGCGGAAGGTTGGGTATATTGCGTACTCCTTCAGCATAAAGTCTGCCCTACGTCATGGGAGGCAGGGGCAGGAGCGCTGATCACGTGCACCAGCAGAGGCTCCACGCCTCCATTGTAGTATGAACCCAACGGGCGATGGTGATATCCCCACGCAACATCGACCCAGCATCCGCGCCCTGTGAAACATATTTCATTCGACTGGCACCCTCCTTGCCAACTCCTCGCTTACATAACTCAGAGATACAGCCTCGTCTCAACCTGAAAATGCAGGATGGCAGCGTCTCCCACCGTTGGCGACCGACCGTCGCCCAGCTTCCGTCGATCCTCCTCCCAGTTCGCCTCCCTTCCGCAGCGTGGCTTGTCCGTTCACGAGAAGGCTGGCTTAGAGGAAGATGATGCAGCGGCAGAGGTCCTCTATGCGCACCCTAATGTGCGTATCTACAAATTCCAGCCTCCGACCGACGCTCTGGAACACCTCGACAAGACAAAGAAGAAACTCCCTGATGCAGACTACCCTATTGATGCCATCGAGATTCTGCCATGGCGGTCGCGAACCGAATCGCTTTCTGCCAAGGGCAAAATGATCATCGAAAAGGTCCAAGGCTCAGCCAACTTTCTCAAGGCTGGGGCCCTGATCCATCCTATCATGAAGAACTCACAGTGCTGGTGTGTTGACGGCGAGTCGAAATTTGTGATAAGGGTGCGCACTTTAACTTATCAACGAATTGAATTCCCGTCAGGATCGCCGGAAGAGAAGCAGAAAGTGGAGGAATTCAAGCGTGCCATAGGCAAGATCCTGAAGTTCGAGAAGACGCCATGCCCCTTCATAAGGGCTTTCCAGGTAGACCTGCCTGGAGACGCCATCACGCCGAGGAGGAGAGGAACATGGAAGAGAAAGGAAAGTCGAACACCGGTGACCCCAAATACCGACCCACCGTACAACAGAAGGACAAAGACATCGAGGGCTGTGAGCTTGAGAGACACGCCACCTACATCTTTCCCCTCACGCTCAACGACGTTCCTAGACATGGAGAGGCCTCGAACGGCAAGCACTCCGACGGCAGCTGCTAGATTCAGCTTTTCGGATGTGCCGACGGAGTCGCCAATCAACTACATCTCAGGCGATGATAATACCGATTCTGATAGGCATGACAGCGAATCCGATAGGCTTGGGAGTGGTCACCATTCGGATTCGGAAGAAAGCGACAGGGAGGCGCATGCTGTGCCTATCATCAGATCTCCCTTAAAAAATGTCGAGATGATGTCTCCAGTTGAGAAGCCGTCTTCACCCACCAGAAACTCCCTACCTTCTACTAATGCCCCCCGTCGAGCGTCTGCGGTTGGTGATCAGATCAAGATGTTCGAAGCATTTAAACTTGTTCCGAAGACGATAGAAAAACTAGCTATCCGGTCTAGGGTGCCGGCTCAGCGAGTCGAACATCGTGATCCATCCCCGAAGGCAACTGTTGAGATCGTTGCATCAGAACCGCCAAAGCACGACACATTGGATCAGCATACGGCCTGTGAGAATGGACAAGTACATGAGAATGACGAGCAAAAAGAGATAGAAACACATTACGTCCCAGTACAAGACGCGGACCAGACCCTTGAGTCCACTGTGCAGGTGGAGAACGATGCGGCCCTGATCGGAGACAATGATGAAGCACCACACGTCGAAGCACCACACATTGAGGTCTCGGATGTTGAAGAACTACACGTTGAAGTACCACACGTCGAAGTCTTGGACGTCGAAGCACCACACGTTGAGGTCGCGGGCGTTGAAGTGCCGCATGTCGAAGTTCTTCTGGACACTAGCAACGAGCGAGATCAACGTCAAGCCGATGAGGATATAGAAACTTCGCAGGACCATCTTGCTGCCTTGGTGGCCACCGAGCCACCTCCTACCGAACATATTGCAGAATCAGTTTTACCGATAGGCGCAGCAGTACCTACATCGCCACCTCGATCTAACGTGCCACAACAACAAGACGCCCCTAGCGCAGCAAATAGTCCTCAGTCTCCAACAAATGGCTTAGAGAAGACATGCACGAATGATGATAACGAAAGCACATTGTCGACAGACTCTTTCCACACCCTCGCGTCAGACGACAGTCCTGATCCTGACCAAGCCCCAAAGCTCACTCTAGATTCCCTTAGCACAAGACCATTCCAACACCGTCGTGAGCTCTCCGAAATGACCGTGACACCTGGTTCAGCGGAATATGAAAATCCAAACGACGGACCACCCTCTGGCATGGAAGCTCCAGCCGAAGTCACTTTTGACTCAGCGCCCCTTTCAGATCCAACAGTGTCAGAAGTCCGCCACCGCTTGCGCCACAGACGCTCCTTCTCACCTCTCCCTCCCGCCTCTATTCTCCGCTCTCCCTCTCCCTCAGATGACACCAGTTCTCCATTTCCGTCGATCCTCCTTCAAAAAGCGGCATCCCTTGCCATGGTGAAGCCCATTGAAGTGGTCATTTTCGTCGTACACGTCCTGGCTCGAATAGCGAGCGGCGCGACCATGAACGATCTGATGAGTGGAGACCTGTTCCGACGTCCAGGTGGAGTGATGCGCACAGCAAGTGGGACATTTGAGTCCCGTCCACACACGAAGGACCGTGGCGCGGCGAGTCAGGAGGGTGACACAGCTCAGGATGAAGACGATTTTGGACTCCCTGTCCTGCAGCGCCGACAGAGTGGGAACGAAAGTTCCAGCATACAGGAGGGGAGGGTGGGAAGAGTCCGCGAAAGGGCAAATACCAGGCCGGCGAATAGGGACAGAACTGCTTCTGACGATAGTATCGACTGAAACAGGTCGAGAACATGAATCGTTTCGGCCGAGACCGAGCGCAGGTGTTTTAATGATACGAGCGAGCTAGTGTGTACGGGGTCTTGGGCTCCTGTGGCGGGATATAGGACAATAATAAGATGTCTGCACACGCAAGGGATGGCCATGTGATTTCTGTGTCTAGTTAGCATGGTGTTTTGGCAGGGGGAAAAATGAAACCTTTTTTTGGGCAATTGTGGGCAGAATCTAGATGAAACAGCGCACAGCATTTCCAGACACATACGCATTGGTGATACGAGGCGTGCTACTACTGGTCATCTAAGTTATGGATTCACGAACTCTTTTGGTACAAACTTGATCACAGTCTATCTATGATATCCACGTCTTATCGCCGGTAAAGTACATTGACAACATCATAGTCACTTATTTGCGCACACACACTCTCTCTCACACACAAACACGCACGCACGCAAGCACGCCTTTCCACTTTCAACAATGCGCCTGCCCGTATGTCCGTGGAAACGCCACAATGTCCCGCACATTGCTGGTGCCCGTAAGGTACATCAAAAGCCTGTCGAGACCGAGCCCGAAGCCTCCGTGCGGCGACGATCCGAAGCGTCTCAGATCGGCGTACCACTGCAACGTCCCCAGCGACTCACCCGGCTCTAAGAAAGGGTAGGTGTCTTGGTGCTCGTCCTGGAGCTGCCCATCGGTGTTTGCTGACGCAGCTGCTCGTGACTGCGACTGCGACTGCGGGTGCGAGACCTTCAAGAGTCCTTTCTGTCGCATGCCCTTGATCAATTCTTCGAGTTGATGGTGTCGCAGACTGCCGCCCATGACTTCACACGTTCCGTAGGGGAGAAGCAAGTCGAAGCATGCCACCGTGGGGGCTGTGTCCAAGTTGTCCACTTCTGATGCAGCGCTGTCCAGCATGTAAAATGGTTTCTGGGACTTTGGATAGTGCGTCACGAAGATTGGCTTGTTCCCCCCAATGTGTTCGACGATCCATCTTTCGTGCTCAAGTTGCAGGCCTCCGTCCCAGGATGGCGGGAACTTGAAAAGATCCCTCTTGTTTTGTGCAGCATGCTCGAGCTCGTTCATCGCTTCGGAGAACGTAACCGTTTTCCATTGGTCGGACCCTGAGACGGCTGCCCACCTCGCCTGTAGATCAGGCTGGGTATCTGCATTGCCGGAGTGATGTTTGGCAACGTCCTCGTGGTATTTGAGTATTTCTCGGCTAGCTTGATGCTTGATGAAACTGTTTGCAACGTGTTGGATCAGCAGCCGAGCTTCTGTCAGTAAAGACTGAAGATCAGTGAGTTGGCGGAACTCGGCCTCAAGCATCCAGAATTCACTCAAGTGGCGTGCTGTATCAGATTCTTCGGCACGAAAGGTTGGCGAGAGTGTCCAAACACTGCCCAGCTCGGCGGAGAATGCTTCGAGATGGAGCTGAGCGGACACGGTAAGAAATTTCTGGGTCCCAAAGTAGTGTGCCTCTTCCTCTTTTGCACGCGCCCCACTCGAAGACTTTTGAGGGTTCGACTTTGGCGCAATAGTGAAAGTTTCGCCCGCCCCTTCGCAATCGCTAGACGTAATCAACGGTGGCTGAACAAAGGTGACCTCTTTGAGAGGGCCGCTGCTCAGGCTGTAAAACTGGTGTACACTTGCAATGACCTGACTTCGGACTCTGGTGAGCAGGGCGTAGAGCGGGACGCGAAGGCGCATGTGAGGGTATGCCCTCAGGTGATCAACAGACATAGACTTCTTTTGAATGGGTGATTGCAAAGGGTCGGACTCGCCAACACGAAGTACACGCTCCACCACCAGCTCGTGTGTTTGACCAGCTCCTTTTGAAGATTGCCATGTGCCTTTTAGTTCGACGTATGCGCCATTTTGTATCCCGTCCGCAAGACTAGGGGATAGAACTGCCTGTACAGCTTCGTAGGATGAGCCGTCAGAGATATGGGCAAAAGCGACCTTTTTGTGTTTCCTGACCGAACGAACGAGCCCAGCTAGATCGACCTGTCGTCCCGATCCGACATGTTCTCGAAAGCCACCGTTAGTCACCTGGTGCGTTTTGATCGACTTTGACTCGTGGTCGCGATTTGAATCTCCTAGGACTTGATCTTGAGCTTGAGCTTCACTCGTCGACGATGACCGCGAAAAGAAACGAGAGACGCCGGTTGTCACCGGTTCACGATGCAGGAGAGGAGTGCGCAGGCCATATTGCAGACATGACAAACGAGCATAACGACATGTCATGCCGCAATCTCGAGATTCCTTGCTGTCAGTACGTTGTGAGAGCTTGCTACTGTCCGATCCGAAGTTGGCTGGAACGTTGATCTTGTCGCAGCAAGTCGTGGCTATTCTTCCCGAGCTTTACCCGAGAAACATGAACCTCCTCGACTCTCATTGTCTTTTGACGGTCCTTTGGCAAGTATTTGGTCGAATCGTTGATGAGGCCACGAGTATGATGAGATTCTTCTAATGCTCTACTTCTTCTCTCTGATCTTTACGACCTGGGTTGAGTTACTCGTTGTCCGACAACTCGTAACTTATTTCTTCCTTTTTCGGACAGGATTAGCAGTATCTTTCCCTTCCACAGCCTTCTTCACCTGTGTCAAGTAACTTTTCGTGACCTCCTTCGTCTGCTCTATCGTCTCATCCGCCGCTCCTTCAACATCCATGACGAAGCTGCTCACAGCTCCCATACTAGCTACTGTCCAAGCAGGAATCCACACACAAAACACACCTACGAGCACCCCCCACGCGCCCCAGACGCTCCAGCCAAAATTCACGGCTTCCAGCCAAATTTTCAGGACGTCTTTCATACCAACGCTGTCATTGTAGAAACCTGCAAGTTTCGCTGCCATGATTGCAGCATTCGTGGCCACAAATGGGTTAAAAAGTACAACTGCCACGAGACTCAATTTTGCCCGCATCGGTGACTCCGTGTAGAAACCAGCAAAAGCCAATGGTGTACAGAGAATGCCAAGAAACATACTGAGACTGAAGTTGATCGTTGCAAGAACCGTTAATTGAAGACCAAGTATAAGCAGCGATAAGCTCTTTACGAGCGTGTGAAATTGAACAATGCGAGCTTTCAAGTTAGCAGGCCGACTTGAATCCGCAGCCACGTCCCCTGTCTCGCGAAGCGCTCCATTTTCTGGTTTGGGGTTTGAGCGAGTGAAGAAGGAGCTGTATATCAGATCATTGTTTGCTGATAGAGCAAATGATAATCCAGCAGGACCCATGACGATCACTGCACAGAGCGACCCAATTCGTGCTACCAACTTGTCATTCGGCGCCGTAACTAAGAGAGCCACAGGGATAAGCGATGTCAGATAAAGTCCAGCTAGAAGCGCGAGTGGTAGGATCAGTGGTCGATCGATTGATGTCCCTGTTTGCTTGCTCACGCGTTCACCACCATTGGAATGAGGCGCCAGGTTTGGGGCGTTGCTGACACTCGAATCTGCCAAGGCTTTATCGGTTTGGTCACTTGGACCTGCGTCTTGCTGTGCGGATTTTGCACACTGCTCGGGTTCCTTTTCTCCTTGCTCGTAGCCACTCTTGATCCATAGGTAGATAGCCATGACGGTGAACCCTGCCCCAACAGCCATAGCACTTGGAAGATAGGTGCCAATGCTCACAAATCGGTTGTTCTGCAGGAGCAAGTAGAAGAAGAAGCTTTGATGCAGCTTCTCCAGCAGATTATTCAGGCTTCGTGTGAGCGACTCGATGACTCTGCCGAAAGCCATCTCATCTTCCCAACCTTCGCCCACGGCAGTCAAAGTGATGGCATCGATATGGTAAGGCATGAACACAGAGTGGGCCCCAGTGGAGAGGCCCACCGCCTGACTGCGCATGCCGTGGCCTAGAAACTTCAGTCTATTCTTATAATGATGTTGATGCTCGGGCCTCGCATACAGATGCTGAGATTGCAGGATGGTGGGGATGCCAAGCTGGCCCATGGCGATCTGAGTTGCTGTATTGACCAAATCAAGATTTGGCAGCTGGCCATTGATTCCGTCATATGAAATATGGAGAGCATGGAAGCGGTGGCGGAACGGGTAGTCAATACATATCACTCCTTGAATTGCCCCAGATTTCAGGGAAAGTGAAGACACGGTGGCAGGGTCATGCTGGGACAAATAAGCATCGATCCATGCTTGTGGTCCAGTCGATGTGTCCGGGGTGACTAGGAAGATAATATCCTTGGACCACAAAGACCACCTCGAAAAGTAGCGAGCCAGGGTCAGCAGAAGTGTGACGCCCATGGTGTTGAGCTGTCCATGGAAGTTTTCCACGGGTGCCACAATAAGGATCGACTCAGTGCCGTCCCCTCGGGGCGCGTGGACAATACCGTAGACATTTTCTCCCTGATGCTCCTTTCCTCCGACCATGTACGAATATGGCTGGATCGCACTCTTGATACCTGAGTTGGCGAATATGTCTCTGATTCTCTGGTTTCTGTGTTGAGGTGTGGCTCTCATGTACGCCTTGGACCCATCGGATTGCGTATGTTCCTGTACCTCAAGGAAATCTGCAACCTCGTGTCTATAAGCTCGGAAAATATTCTGCTCTGTGCCATGGAAATAGGTGTGTACCTGACCCGGGAGGAGTGCATTCTCTGATATGTACGTTCGGCGTGAATACTCATCAAGAGGCAAGAGTAGGATCCATATGATGCCACCAAGGAAACAGAGGAGAGACACGTATGGTGGGAGCTTTAGGAGTTGATGGCTCGTCCGAAGGTTAGTGAGGGAGGAGCCTGGCAGCACGTCAGCGCGAAGCATCTACTGAAGATAAATATGCTTACGAAGGAGTCCCATGGTACCTTGCTCTGTCCAACTGACTTCATGGCAAGGTATGTCTTGCCTAGTGTAGAAGTTCTGCGTGAGCGGATTGATGCCACATCTACTCTCCAAATTTCCCCAGCGCCCGTGTGTGGATATGACGCACTTTTAGCGACGCGGTGCGCGTTAGTGGTTCCTTTTACGACTTACCATGACATTATTCCTAGAACGATTGACTATCTTCAACCTCACATTCGTAACGTTGAATGATTTACAGCGTGATCGATGCGGCGTAGTAATACAATGTTTGAGTAGCTAAGAAACAAGTCTACGGACCCAGCCGCTGCCCTGCACTATTGAGCCAAGCCATGCCTATTGGCGGCTGGCTAGGAGGTCCATCACCACTCGAAGATGGCAGGACACCGAATCGGCCGTATTGCTTTGCATCTACTGACACATAGTGCGGCAGCCGACCAAGGAGATTCAGCTTGCCTTCCACCCACCTCAATATTCGCTCGGGAGGAGCCAGAAATTTGAGGTAGCCGAGACCAACTATCACCGAAATTAGCAAATGTCAAGAAGGAGCGACCCGAGCAGGACCTACACAGATAGCCCACGGTGATAGCACACAAGTGTCCTAAGAACGAAGTATTAGGTATTAAAACAGAAGTAACCACAACGAGTGCCAGCGGAGTAATCCAAGTCGGCACTCTCACAGAAGCAAGCCTGCAATGATTAGCTTCCAAAACATTGTGACTTGAATTGGTCGGGACGTACTCAAAATACGGATGGGCCTTGAAAGTCTTGATAGCCTCAATGCCGAGCAACAGAAAAACCCAAACACTGTAATCACATCAGCCTCAATGTTACTCTTTTTGTGCCCTTCCCGAGCGAGCCGCACGTACCTTGCCCCGAGCACAGCCGTGTTTCCCCTGACCACAAATCTTTCTATCAGAATGTACATCCCAGCCGGAATGGTGCTCAGTGGACCCAACCACAGGGCCAAACAGTTCAGCGTCCCCCACTCGACCTCGAACCGCTCCAGCAACGGCATCAGACACAGCGTGTTCATGACCATGTGTAACAAGCCTGCATGCACCAGTGGGTAGGTATTCAATCTGTACATGCTTCCGAAGCCGACTTCATTCGGGACCAGCGCCCCCCAGTCTATCACGCTCCACACTGTCTGCAGCTCGAGGACCCAGAGGCCAACGATGACGAGGAGGACGAGGCGCGTGAACAGCGGCAGGCGGAAGACATAGCTGCGCAGCCGATTCGGGTTCGGTATTGGAACTTTGAAAACAGACTGTTGATGAGAGACGCCCGGTCGGTCGGGAGGCATGTTGCCGGCGCGTGGAAGAGATTTTGGACGGGAGAGCCTCTCCCTCGAATTAATCGGCGGCTACTTCAAACCGACACTGACGAAGTGCCGCAGCCGCTCGAAAGGCGTAGCTCCTGTTTTGCCTTTTTTCCCACCAAAAACGCCTAGCTGAAGTTTTGCGCGTTGAGCTAGGCTCCAGAGCCTGCGATGATGCGATTTGCGTCAGGCTTTCCTAAAATACCCTGACAAATGACTCTGTAGAACGTCCCTGTGGCGTGGTGAGATGTACAAATAACACGTCGCTGAACAATCCTATGCATGTGGCTTTTTTACAACAAGTTTCGGGGCATTGAACAGGGTCCCAACAACCGCGCCAAAGGCGTTGCAGATTGTAGGCTACCCACGGCTACCTCACTAGCCTCTTTGGGCACCATCTATGGATATGTGCAATAATAATAATCCGGATTTATCGAAGGCTTTGGAATTTGGATCTGCCACTGGCATTGAAAATGCGGTGGTGAAGGAGAGATAACTATATTATAGGACCCCATGACCAGTAGGAAGCCCTGTCGGTCGTGGAATCATAGACATTCATTACTAATGTACCCAAAACCCTCCGAGAGCTTGAAGCTCTAGCGATGCTGTGCGCAAAAGGGGTATCGTTGAACAACGCTAATATCGTCAAAGTAAAAAAATTCCCAGCCAGCGACCAAGTCCAATCCCTTACCACCACATGCAATCGTTACGCAACTAGGTAGCTTTCCGCCTTCGCCGCTGCTCTCGTCGAACAGCCCAGCCTTTCAATCCAATAACAAACATTGCATACGACATGACGAGGCAAGTAAGTGCGACCGTGATGGTCAACACGAACATGGCCATCAGGCCGTATACCTCCATAAAATGCATGACGTCGTGAGTACTGAGCATGAAGACGATACCTCCGGACATGAGGCAAAATGCTGCAGCGAGCTCAGTGGGTGGGCGAGAGGGATAGATCGATTTGGGCGGTGACATGTAGTGAACGACGTAGGTGAGGCCGCGGAATACCGAGAATGCGGATAGGAGTGTGCCCCACTGCTTGTGAACCATGGAGGATACCATCGACTCTTGTTGATGTGACGACATCATGATGCCCAGCAGGAAAATAATGAGTGCTGGCATGATGTTCAACGAGGTAGAGTATGATCTCGGCTCTACTCGGATTTCGTGTGCTTGCTCGAGACGCACTTCGGCTCGGGTAGGCATGGCATCTACGCTAGTGTTGAGCCATGTGCGGAGAGTTCTCGACTCGACAAGCATGCCGGTCTGTCAAAAGGTTAGCGAATCTTCGACGTGAAAGGGGCAAGCAACATACCAAACCTCCACCAAAGAACATAACTGAGATGGACACATGCTCAAAATCCTGCGCCGCCCATGCGTCGCCCCACGCAGCCAAATGCTCCAGAAAGACATTTACGCAGCCATACAAAAAAATCACGAAGCTTTCAGTGAATTCTGCGCTTGGAGCTCGGGATTTCCACCCGACCTCAGATTTGGTTGGTTTGACGTTCCAGGCCCATCCGAAATCGGCAAAACAGCCCAACCACCGGCCCAGAGTGAGTAATCCGTACCAGAAGAAGATTCCTCCTTTGATCCAGTGGGCTAATCCGTTGAAGATGTTGTTGTCTCGAAAAATCCCTGAATATGTGACAATGCCCGTCAATATCGCGATAAACCCGAGAACAAGGATTGTTCGGTCGATGATCTCGTATGCAACCTCGGCAACCTTAATTAACTTTTCTGACGCGACCAGGGGAACGCGCGCCGATAAATATTTATCCATCTTGGTGTTTTTGAACCACGATGGTCTTCGCGGGCTAGTTGGTGCAATTGGCACATCTTCCATGTCTTCCACGTCTTCCGGCTCCGGTTTGGTGTAATCGTCCTCTCGATGAGGGGACTGCCTCCGTGAGGAGTTAGACGGGGATGGAGGCTCAGTCCCTTGACCACTGTCGCCAGACCACCGATATTGGGAATATGGTCGATTAATGGTTTGCAAGGTGGAAGGTAAGAAAGCCGCACGCTCACTGGGTGCGACGTTCTCTTGCTTCCTTCGACCCGAGTAGAGGAACATGAGGCTCATGACCACTTGCGCAGTGAATACCCAGGTCGCGATCCACCCGATCTTGTGGTGGGCATTATTTTCGTACAGGTCAGGCGTGTTGATGTTGTAGATTGTCCCGGTCACAACGCCCAAGCCATTCAAAACTAGAAACACGAACTGCACTGGCAACGCATACCTCGATCGTGCGATGCTGAACATGACACCTGGAGGGTCAGCAAAACTGTTGTGACAAAATGAAGGCAGCGGGGCTTACCAATTGGCAACACGAAGAACCAGGCAAGGACTTCAAGTAAAATGTGAGCCACTATGAGTCCAGAGTGGACACCCAAGTTAAAGTAATTTGGCCAGTCCCAGTGATCGAAGTTTCGGTCTTCATCTGTAGGAGGACTTGATGGCTGCGGGCTCTTATTGTCCATGCCAGTATTGTCGTGGCCGTGCGCTGAAGCCAATGCAACAAGGGCGCAAAGCAGCACAGTAGCCGCGTGAGCTCTGAAAGACGCCATATGGAACTTTTGCTATAGAGACGCCAGCGAGTGCTACAGTCGTGCCGCGGCACAGGAAGATTCTAAGTCCCGCTCAGACGAGCAGAAGTTGAGGAGACTCCAATGAAAGCTTGACTGAGTTGAGAAAAGGCTTCCGGAGCTCGGTTCGCACAGGGTTATGGGTGAAAGGACGTGCTGCAAACGATGGCGAGGGAAATGCGGAAATCAAGAGCAACTTGGTTATTGTGCTGCGCAAACGAGTTCAGGACTTTATTAAGTGCACATGGCTGCCTTCGAACAAGTAAGCCAGGCGCGTTGAGGTACAGCATATGACGGGTGCCAGTGAGCGCCGAGCGGGCTATCGAGCAGGTCACAGTCTCCACTCGTTACCGTCACGGGTAGCGGAAGCTTTTGGTGAGTAATATACTGTTGGCCTGAAAAGGGAAAGGTATGGCCTGTGTTCATCGGAATTCTCGGATGTGTGAAGGTACGTTTTTAACGCCGAACCGTGTTGTGATGCGAGAAGGTTCGGATGAATAAAGGACGCCCGAGCTATGAACGAGCAAAAAGGTTGTGCTCAGCGTCATAACGTGAGACGATCCTCGGCACGCTAGCCAAGCATAATCAGGACAAGGATAGCTCTTTAGCGTCTTCAAGTTGTACAGGTGACTAAGCCCGACCTTCGTCATAATTCTTCCGTAAGCCTACCACCCTGCGGAAATGATCAGATTCACATCCGGCCGCCTTTGTTTTTCGTACATCGAGAGTCCTATGAAACCATCTTAGCACTCCACCAAATGCGATGCCGCTATTTCACGACTTGGGCCGCCATGTTGAGGTTATCGCAAACAGCGCGAAGTCCTATCCATCGTTGGATGAAGCAATAAAACTTGTTCGGTGTATTCAACTGGTGATTCGAAGTTAACCGAAAGTAGTCCTGCTTATGTAGGCCGTGGGTAGTCATTCAAAAGGGTTGGGAATCCTAGAGGAGCCTTCCATCGTACCTAAGGCCGCCCCCAAAGGCCAACCAGCTTCAATAGGCAGGCGGAAACAGATTCTGACTGGAACTTGTAAACCCGTATATCATGAAAAGTGAAAGGTACTTTGGGTGGAGGCATTATTTGTCAGCCAATACGTTGAATTACTTGGGGTGGATGCAGTGCGCATGTGAAAATCAATAGAACTTGAATTGTGGCATGTAATAGTGTTCTTTATCGCCACACTCGGGCATGTAAGAAGTACGTATTGGTCGGGAGTCCTTATACGAGTATGGGGGGGTGTACACAGAAAACAGGCGTGACTGGCAAACTTTTGAGGCATTGGTCAAAGCGTTTTACTTTGTCCCCTTGATAGCAGCGTGCTCAAGAATGAGTGGTCGTTCCCCACACTCTTCTGCGCCCGACACGTCCAACACGAGCAGTTGTACTGGTCGTCCGGACTAGGATGGCCTAGCTAGCGCAGGAAGATATGCTGCGGTGTACAATGTCGGGGTTACCATGCACCCGGTCCCGAATTTATACATCCATGCTCCACAGGTCAAGTCACCTGAGCATCTGCTCTTACTCATCCACAGAACGTGCAAGCCCAGTGTACAAAGTGGCGCATTAGCGCGTAAGGGCTTTTTACATGTCTTTACTAGTAACGCCAGCGATTCTCACTGCAACAATGTGGTATATATTTACGTGAACCAAAGGTAGGAATTCCAGAAGCACCTCTGCGATGAACGACACATCGTGTGACATGAGAGGTTTTCCAACTTTAAGTGGCACGAAAAAAGACCGAAGCTAGGATCGATGGATGCTCTCTGTGGAAAGAAGGCAGGTCCGTTTATTTCCCGCGTTTGAGAATGATGCCAAGATTGAACGCGAAAATGGAATCAAATCGGATGCTGCCTAACAGAAAGCCCTATCGCGGTCGATAGGTGTACCCACACATCCGGCAGAGCCGCCAGATTGAAGGGAACTCCCTAGTCGCCGAGTCGGTATCTAGTATGTACCAGGCTTACAGTTTTATCAGAAAAGCTTTGATGAAGACGATGTTTCAATATCGATCAAGCCGTCGTTAGCCTGCTCACGATATCACGGAGTGCTGATCACCATAGGAACTAGAAGTCGTTATGGAAATAATGGCATGACCAGATGCTAAGTGTTCATTATCGACAAATGCGAACGACTTGGATTGGACACAAGTCTTAATTTAAGTGGGTCTTTTAATCGCGAGAACTGTTATCAAGATCATGATGCTTTAGAACTATGCCTAGAATAAGTGCAAAAGTAGCAAAACGGGCCAGTCATGTACTTCTGCGCCCGGCCCAAAGTTTGTCCCCTACATGGATTCCCCTTTCATGAGCTGGAAGCTGAGCTGGCCAGAGTCTTACTACGGCTAAACTGTGGCATGAGTGATATATACTTGCTACTGACTTTCTCCGGCCTAGAGGTTTACGTTGCGGGAAAGAGGTGATCCATCTGATAACAGCGTTTCCAATCCAACCCGTGCTTTTTGGTGGTGTCCGTGCAGATTCTCACACCAACCGTCTCGCCCCTTGCAACAGGATGTTAGGTTAGCTGCAAACCGCACAAAGCTTCGTGGATGTCCAGGGCTGGAGTGTTTGATTCAGTGTCTTGAGGGAAAGAGACCTCTGTCGAGTGGAGAAAGTAGTGTTCAGATTTCAGTGGTCCAGGTTTGAGGTGACGGAGCAAATGACAAGAAGGAGAGAATACGAGTTGCCAGTGGCCGGTGAGTAAATGAATCAACATATCCTGAATTGTACAATCATCTCATATAATGCCACGTGGCCGCGTTTTGATGTGGCCTGTCGAACGCCGAAGCCTCTTCCGTGTACACAGATTCTTAACCCTTTCGCCTTCGATGGACCTAGCTATCCTCCATCTTCACATCTCCATTCGTCGTGCCATTTACTTGCCTACCATTCGGCTCGCCCGTCGGGGCACAAAGCCTGGGGACATCCCTCAGTCCGTAGAATAAAAGGTACGCTTCCTGACGAAGCACCTCTTCCGTTGTCGTGGCACTCACAATCTCATCATCAAACCGAAACCACTTCATCTCCTTTCCCTCACCCATGGCAACACGACAAAATGCATAGTAGTGACCGGTGTGCGCATGGTCGCCTTGGTGCACTACAACACATTCCAAGTCGTACATACAATGCGGCCGTGTATGTGATGGTATATTCCCGTTCTGCGTATCTGAGTGTGCTGCTACTGATGTGTACGGGTACATATCAAGTACGAGGGGGAAGTCGAGTTTACCTTCGTACTTCTCAGGTTGTCCCATCACGGATGACGCATTTCCATTTGAGTTTGCAGCGGCCGAGCCAGGCATTTTCTTCATCCCAAATCGTTTGACATGCATTGTCAAGATGGCAGGTAATTTGCGAATCCGGGTGCATTTCTGTGCTGTTGTTTTTCGTTTGCATGTTTGGCAGTCTATTTGTTGAGATTCCTGGCTCAGAGCTTCTGGCGAGGTATACGCTTTGAGACACTCTGCTAGGCTTGGAATCGGTGGTGGTGTCTGTTGTGCCGCTGCATGTCCCTTTTTCGTGGTAGTATTTGGATGTGCAGCTGCGGCAGCTTCTTTCAGCGCCTTCTTTTTGCGTTTCTTCTGCTTTTGGAAGTCGAGGTCAATGGATGAGTATTCTGCTTCTGTCGTGGTGGACTTGTGGCATGCATCGCAGCAAACGTCTGTGGAGAAGCGACCGTAGAAAATTTTGTGGAAGAAGCATTGGCAATGCTTCTTGTGGTTCGGATTGAAGGCTGGATTTTGTGAGGGATTAATGGCTGACTCATGGAGCTTGTCGATAATGATGGTGAACCATTCTTGTGCGTCTTGTTGGCCTTTTCCTGACATGATCTAGAAAGGGTCAGCATTTAACTTATCAGGAATATCAGGTGCGACTCACAGGGATGTGCTTCCATGAAGCGAACAATAAGTTCACTGCATGAGCGGGCACCGGTTGGTCCACAGTGTTGGCATCTGAAAACAGTTCGGTCATAGCACAGGCAACGCAGGTCTTCTGTTCCTTTTCTTCTGCAAGTTCATCATCGGAATCGTCAGAGTCATTTTTCTTTTCCGGCTCCTTCGAAATTGGACACGTATGAATAGGATGGCCCATGCCAAGAAAGTATTGAGCCAGCAGATTGTTGTGTACCATCATTTGCAACACAGCGTTCATGTAGCAAGTTTCCCCAAGGTTGAAGAGACCGCGCACACCTTCCCGACCGCATGGCTTTGGAAGAGTGTTGGACGATATATAGGCCTCATCTTCCTCGGACCATGGAGGATGTTTTCGTTTTCGGGATTTGAATGTCAAACTGGGATCGTAGATCAGATCATTACATCTCATACAATATACATTCTTCGAGTTGATTGCGAGAGCATGTTTGGTGGCTTCGAAATGTTTGTTCAGTGCCCCAAATGAGCCAGACTCGTCACAGTCGAGGCACGTGTAGCGCACAAAGTCCTCAAGCCAATTCTTACGCGACTCTCTGACTGATTGGACTTTCTCCAAGTGATCCTGATTGAGGTGTTCACAGCCGTATGTGGGCATATAAGCCGGGCACCGACCCATGTTGAAGCTGCTGATGTGACAAGAAAGTGATGGTTTCGGTATCCTATTGAATTGTATGCTCTGTGTGAAGAGGCCCGAACCCTTTTGACAGTTTATACCTATGAAACGAAGCGCCGAGAAAGAGACGCAACGGAAGCACAGCCTACGCTGCAGTGATTTGTGAAACTGGCAAGGCTAGGCAAAACCAAGGCTTTTGATGGTTTCGAGACTCAAATGATGAAGCTGGAGATCTAAGCTAAGAAACGTGCCTGCATTTTGCTTGTTGCTAGCGGGTGCCCGGATCTCCACTGGGATGGTCCCCAGTACAAACCTTACCGAGAGCTTAAATGTGGATGCCGTGCTGCCTTGATACATTATTAGCCGAGGCGACACAGCAGCGAGAAGGTCATAAATTCAAATCCAGAAGGTCAAATTACGAGAAGGTTGCTCCATTTGATATTAACATCTGCTGCCACAATGTGCTAAGCAGATCACGCAAAGCTACTGAGTGACCACGAGAATAGTTTATAGCGGTGGGGATTGGCCACCACGAGGACTTTCTTCAGTCTCTGGAATCCACCAGGTGATGCTGACTTGTTCTCTTGCTTCATTATGACCGAGGCGGTAGATTCTCAACACTGAAACTCTCTTGTCTCATACAAGGCAGTTACTTGGCACCTCTCCCTCGGCCTCTTGTAGGCAGCCCACTTCCTCGTGTCCCTCTCGCACCTCTAGCAGAATTACTGGCGCTCGAGCCACTCCTTGCGGGTATGCTGCTTTTCCTTGTCGTGTCTGTCCCTCTCGTACTATTCGTTGTCCCTCTCTTCCTAGGAACAGCACTAGCTTTCGGATCACCTTGCGCTCCAGTCCTCCTCCTAGCAGGAGTCGCTTTAAGGCTTGCGAAAGTGGTGTCAGATAGCAAAGTGCTATCAATGTCATTGTTCGACATTGTTGCATTGCTAACCAAACTCTTGGTTGGTGTTTTTGCTAAAGTAGTTGCGTCCTCTTCTCCCCTTTGCTTCGCTCGCCATCGTTGTAACGATTCGCGGAGCGGTTGCTCTGGCCAGTCAACAACGAATGCGTTCATCTCCAAGCCGTAGAGAAAGGCAGCAAAGTTCTCCGAAAAACGAGAGAGGGATTCATGCATCAGCTGTAAGTGCAGAAGATTCGATTCCAAGTCGGCTAGCGAGTCGCTGAGTTCAGCAAACTGCGGTTCGAGAGAGTCAAGAGGTGACTCGCCGAGGTGATTTGCTGTGTTATTGGTCGAAGAGCGAAAGCTCGTCCGTGAGGAAGGACGTAAAGGAGTTGTGGGTCGAGGGGGCGGGGTCCGGGATCGGGCCCTCGAATTCGACATCTCTGGGGGAGAAGCTCAGAAGTGGTGACTGCGGCATAAACGTGAAGAGCAGGAAGACATGAACATGAGCACTAACTTATCAACTGCTGAATGCGGAAGTTTGTGTCGAAACGCGCGGGCGGCGCCTGCCACGCCACCACGCGTTTATGCCGTCATGGCTCTCTCCCACATTCAATTCGAGGTTCTCCATCTTGGGCTATTTGCACTCCCTTTTGCATGGCAGTGCAGATGGCAGTGCTGAGCTCAATGCTTTAAGGGGTCCTACGACCTTCCCGCGCAAGTTCTGATGTGAGATCGTCTAGCTCGGTTTTGGACCTGCAAAACATACATAGTACTGTGTGCATTCAATTGATAGAAGTCGGAAGCATGAAGCGCTCTACTTAGTTTCCATAGTTTCCATGTCTAGCATACGCCTATCTCTTATGCAGTGGTGGCGGTCATTTTATGGGTGTCACGGTCATACATTCTGCTTTCCTAAAGCGTTCCCTCTACCACATCGTCGTAGGGCAATTTACCATATTCAGAATTCCATTCCATTGGCACCCGTGTAGCCGTCCTCCTCTCTTTCTCTCTTCAAACTAATATTCTCATTCTTCACAAGTTTATTCACATGGTCGTTAAACAGAGCATAATAGGGTTTCAAACTCGTCTTCTCCCAATCGTGTGTCTTCCTCTGGCTCGAACCGTCACTTACCGCAGGGCCTTCTCCGTTCGTTGTCTCCTGCTCATCACTCTTCTGTCCGTAAGTATCAATCTCTCTTAGCAGCTCAGTCACCTTTGGCACGGTCAAAGGGTCGAAATTTTCAACCCTTTGCATGTCTCCACCATGTGTGATGGGTACGCAGACGCGTCCAGTGCCGGGATGAACAACGAACGGACTCTTGAGCAAGTGGATTCGCTTCTTGCCAACTTCGACATCTATGCGTGGATAGGTGTACTCAAGAAGAATATCTTGCTTGGCCTCCTTCAAGGCTCTGGTATCAAGGTTCTTGCTCACCCCCGTTTTGGCAACATCATCGATGTCGTCCCACTTTTTCTTGCTAGGCCTTTCAGGAGCACTGGACCACTTCTTTCGTAGCGCATCGTTGAGGTCTTTGTCGGGCAGAAGTTGGAGTAGTCGATCTTGGCCGCCGTCACTACGGAATGGTTCCTGTTCGCCGAGAAGTTGACCGAAATATGGTGTCAATATATCCATGCTCCGCCGGATGTGTGGGTGAAGCGGTCTGCGCAGATTGACTCTTTTGCCGCTTTGTACCCCTCCTTTCAAGACTTCAAAATACCCGACGAGCGCTTTCCTCTTGTCGTCGTCAAGTTCCCGCGCCTCTTTGTCACTGATCCATGCATGAACACCGCGCCGGCCGGAGTATACCCAGAGGATGTGCTCAAAACCGAAGTCTTGTCTGAGCGCCGCATCGATCACTTTGATCGCCATTGTTGCAAATTTCCAACACTTCTCACAAATGTTTGCTTTCACGCAACATGTTCGTATGTCGTCGTAGTCTGTCAGATCTATATCAAAGACCATTTCTTTCGTCAAGGGACGGAACGTGCTCGCCTTCCGCAAGGTTTTCCGATCTCGTGGATTGGTACTATACTCTGGCCCAATTTCAAAACGAGAGGGGTTCAAACGGAGGATGTCCTTGCGAAGTAGGTCGTGAGATGGATAGGATTGGTAGCGTAGGTAAGCATCATTCGAAAGTGTGAAAGCAAATTCTCGGTTAGCGAAGCGTGGAGATGGAGATGGAGAGACGTTGAGCCAGAGAAACAGCGACCGGAAAGGGAAGAGTCGGGTATAGTATTGCAGCATGATTGACGGGTCGCTGTACGAACTAGATTGCACAGTAGCTGCAGGAGTCGCCTGTGTGCGCATAGCATCCTTTTCCAGGCCATTCATGAGAGGTGGTGAGGATGGAACATCGGTTGTGCTCTCAAGGAGGTCCGAATCGGAAACCTCGTCATTGAAAATGTCTTCAAGAGCGACCTGGTTTCCTGCTATCTTGGATGCGGGTTCTGGTGCGTCGGGAAGGGTAATGTCCTCTTCCTGGGCTACAGGAATGGGAGGAGAAGATGGCATTGCCATGTCCATATCCGAAGTCGCGTGCGGCATGGTCTGAAGCTAAGTCGATCTCTTTGACCAGTGTGAAAAACAAATCTATTTGGAGTTATGTGTATAAAGATGCCCATTAGAAACGCGTTCGCTGATAAGACGCGTTTTAAGGTTCCCAAGGCACTTTAACGCGTCAAAGTAGTGGATAATTATCGTGACAAAGATCATAGTAATATTACCTGATACAAGGCCGCGCTCGAGCGTCCTCGCCATCGGATGATTACTGCACAGTAAGTCGAGCGAGTGAGCTGAGGAGGCTCAGATAAGTAGGTCACTGCAGGTCTAGCTTCTTGGTGTACCATCCCTGAAATGCTGCTCTTGCAGTGCGGAATCGCTGTGGAACAAGAGGTCTGGTGGTGATTACCACATTATCGTGTTGATGCATGATCATCAATTCTAAAATTAACTTTCAAGTGATTTGTATGTCGACTTTCTCAATCTCTGAGCTCGCATAGACCATGGTCGGCACTTTCGGATGAATGAAGTTGGCGAAGCGGTACACCCCCAAATGTCCATCCTCTGTTATTGGCGCCAAAATATTTATGCGTGAACTCGTACGTGGAAGGCTCTCGAAAAAGAAGTGCCGACTTTCTTTGGTCGACGGAACCGATAAGGGTTCATATCGCCCTGACAAGCTATGATTTCTCTTTGTTGACTTGTTGCAAGCTCTTAACCATGTCGTCGTCCGAGCAAATCATACTAATTGACATATCGAGCAAGCCGCCGTGCAGAAGTTGGAGTGAGTATCTGATGGTTAGTTGTTTCATTCCATTTGACCGATTCATTCAAGGCTCGAATACATGGAAAACCCGGCTTTTATTCAACTATAAAGGCCTCAATTACAGAACTGAGTGGACGGAATACCCTGATCTTAAGTCAAGGCTTGAGTCCCAGTATGTTAGCACTCCAGCCGTGTTCCCATGAGTTCAGGATGGTTGTGTCGTATGCGCTGAGCGTGAATTCTCGATCCCGTCAGCACCGAAATACTGACCTAGTTGACCAGCGTTCCACCTAACCAAGCAGGTCCTGCCTCGTACACTGTTCCGACTGTAGTGTTCCCCGACGGCACATATGTGACCGACTCTCGCGCTATTGCTACAGAGGTCGAGAAGCGCTATCCTTCGCCTCCAAGTCAACTAGATTCCTCACAACTCGGCAAACTCGAAGAAATCCTGCCAAAGCTACAGACCAGCATGAGACCCATTTACGTACCACAAGTCCCAAGGAGTCTCCTAAACGAGGCGTCTCAAGAATTTTTTTTCAGAACGCGCAAGGACCTCTTCGGGATGCCACTTGACCAATTCGAACGTGAGAAAGGCGGGCAACAGGCTTGGGATGCTGCGAGGCCGTTCTTGCTTGAAATTACCCACATGCTGAAGGAGGATGCGAGTGGGCCTTACTTTTTGGGCACGCAGGTGTCATACGTGGACTTTGTGTGGGGAGCCTTTCTGATCTATATCCAAAGGCTTGGTTCAGACTTGTGGCAGAAATTACTTATGACGGTTGGACAAGACGCAGAAGTGCATGTAAAGTTGCTATTGGCACTCGATCCATGGAGTCTGCGTGATAGCTATTGAGCACAACACCTACCCTGAGACCCCTACCCTGAGACATATTCTTCTCTTTAAACCTTCACATTTAACATTGTTTATGCCGTTCACAACTCTGAGTAGTTATTTTGAGTTATATTGCAATTAAGATTTGGTGGCAGGGCAGCCTTACAGGTGCAGGCAAGCCAACGTCGGCGTGGCTGGCTTAGGAGGATACAAATGGGTGGATTTCTGATAAGATAAGGGCACGCGTTAAGCCGCGGCGCGGTACGCGTTCGAACCATTTATGAACCCACAAATCACAATGTCATGGCTAGACAAAGGTGAGGCCAGCAACAAGCGCATCTGAGATTAGTTGAGCCTTAGAAATGGCATCAAGACCGGAGCTGAAGGTATGTAGATTTTGCATGTTTTCTATGATATGTCTAACGAATGTAGGTGGACGACGAAGGCGGCTTCATCCGTACATATCGCTCGTTACCAGCGAAGAATGACAGTGAGACGATCCGAGTATTCGACAGGGGCGACTTTTACTCAGCACACGGCGAAGATGCAGAATTCATGGCTCGAAGTATTTACAAAACTACAGCCGTTATTCGAAATTTGGGCCGCGGCGATGTCCTCCCTTCGGTGACCATGACCATTGCTGTCTACCGCAATTTCCTCCGCGAGGCACTCTTCAAGCTTAGCAAGAGAATAGAAGTATGGCAGACGTCGGGAAAAGGGCAATGGAAATTGGTCAAGCAAGCCAGTCCAGGAAACCTGCAGGCTGTGGAGGAAGAGCTAGGATCGGGCATGGACAGTCAAGGAAGCGGTGCCCCAGTCATGCTTGCTGTCAAAATCAGTGCAAAGGCTGGTGAACCACGATCTGTGGGTGTTTGCTTTGCTGATGCTAGTGTGCGTGAACTTGGTGTCAGTGAGTTCCTAGACCACGATATATACTCAAATTTCGAAAGCCTTCTGATCCAGCTTGGTGTCAAGGAGTGCCTCTTAGTGAAGGATACGGCTAAGGAAGGAAAACAGCGGGACCCAGAGCTTGCGAAACTGAGACAAATTGCCGATTCTTGCAACATCGCCATCTCAGAACGGCCTCTTAGTGACTTTGGCACAAAGGATGTTGAGGATGATTTAGACAGGTTACTCAAAGGAGACGAATCTTCTACAAAGCTAGCAGCAACGGAGATGAAGCTGGCGATGGGCAGTGCTAGCGCTCTTGTGAAGTATTTGGGGTTGATGCATGACCCTAGTAACTTTGGTCAGTACCGGCTCTACCAACACGAATTGAGCCAGTATATGAAGCTGGACGCCGCAGCCTTACGTGCACTTAATCTCATGCCTGGACCTCGTGATGGCTCAAAGACAATGAGCATATTCGGCCTCCTCAACAATTGCAAAACTCCAATTGGCAGCAGACTCTTGGCTCAATGGCTCAAACAACCACTGATGAGCCTCGACGAAATCAACGAGCGCCAGCAACTGGTCGAAGCATTCGTCAATGACACCGAGCTCCGCCAGTCTCTCCAAGAAGAACACCTCAGATCCATCCCAGAACTCTATCGGCTCACCAAGAAATTCCAACGCAAACAAGCCAACCTGGAAGACGTAGTACGAACTTACCAAGTTGTCATTCGCCTCCCTGGCTTCATCGAAGCATTCGAATCCGTCATCGATGAAAGCTATAGGGATGCCCTCGACAAAGCGTACACAAATCCGCTCCGCGACCTCTCCAACAAGCTCGGCAAGCTGGCTGAAATGGTTGAGACAACCATTGACCTCGATGCTCTCGATCACCACGAGTTCATTATCAAATCAGAATACGACGAACGCCTCCGCGGAATCCGCACTCGACTTGATAAGCTCAAGCGAGCTATGGATGACGAACACCGGCGCGTTGGCAAGGACTTGAACCAAGACACGGAAAAGAAGTTATTCCTCGAAAATCATCGCGTTCATGGCTACTGTTTCCGCCTCACTCGCACCGAGGCATCTGCCATCCGCAACAAGTCGACCTACCAGGAAATATCCACGCAGAAGAATGGCGTTTACTTCACTACTCGCCAGTTGGCTGACCTTCGTCGAGACCACGACCAACTCAGCGAGCAATATAACACAACACAATCCGGCCTAGTCAGTGAAGTCGTCACCGTCGCTGCTTCCTACATCCCCGTCATCGAGTCTCTCGCAGCGATTATATCGCACCTGGACGTCATCGTCTCCTTCGCACACACTTCAGTGCATGCACCGATTGCATATGTCCGGCCCAAGATGCATGCGCGAGGTGTGGGCGACACAATTCTCGTCGAAGCCCGCCACCCATGCATGGAATGCCAGGATGACATCACCTTCATCACCAACGATGTTGAGCTACGTCGGGATAGCTCTCGTTTCCTCATCATAACAGGACCAAACATGGGCGGAAAGTCAACGTACATCCGCACGATTGGATGCATCGCGCTCATGGCGCAGATAGGCTGCTTCGTGCCCTGTACAAGCGCACAGCTAACCATGTTCGACTGCATTCTCGCACGAGTGGGTGCGTCAGACTCGCAGCTGAAAGGCGTGAGCACATTCATGGCAGAGATGCTCGAGACGGCCAACATTCTCAAATCGGCTTCCCAAGACTCGCTCATCATCATTGATGAGCTTGGCAGAGGAACGAGCACATACGATGGCTTCGGACTGGCTTGGGCAATCTCAGAGGAGATCGTCTCCCGAATCGGCGCGTTCGGCTGCTTCGCCACGCACTTCCACGAACTCACCGCGCTCGCGGACAAATTCCCCAACGCCGTCAAGAATCTACACGTGGTTGCCTACGTGGGGGACGAGCAGCAGGTCACTACAAACGGAGATCATGACGCCAACAGCAGCAGCAGCAGCAAGCCCGCGAAGAAAAGAGAAGTCACACTGCTGTATCGCGTCGAGCCCGGTGTGTCAGACCAGTCGTTTGGCATCCACGTTGCAGAGTTGGTGAGGTTTCCGCAGAAAGTGGTCAACATGGCACGTCGAAAGGCCGAGGAGTTGGAGGACTTTTCGCATGCCGCAACTGACAAGGACAGGGACAAAATGGAAGGAGTGGAGAGGGACAGGGTAGAGTATACGAAAGAGGAGGTCGACGAAGGCTCGAGATTGCTGAAGGCCGTACTGAAGGAATGGAAGGCGAAAGTTGAACAGCGTGGAGCGATGAGCGATGAGGAAAAGCTGAGGTCGTTTCGAGAAATGGTGAAGGGGAACGAGGAGTTGATGAAGAACAAATTTTTCATGGAGAGTATGCAAGCTCTTTGATGCACTCCTGTCACAAGCACTACTAAGTATTTTCCCACGCCCAAAAATTGGCAGCAAGGGTAAGGGCGGAACGGCTGATCTCGGAGTGGCAATAATGTGAATGAGCCATGGCGTTAAGATATAGGGCACTGCCTAGAACGAAACGGACCTGAAAGTGCATTGACATATTAAATAATCCGTACCATAGAAATTAGAGACTACAATTGTCGACCCAAAATCCGCAGGGATCGAGCGCCAGGGCACAAATACCCAGACAAAAGTTCTTCAGTCACAAACAGTTGTCCATTCAGCCATTGTAGGTGCGCAATTTTGCCTCGCACATCTCGTCTTGTCCACCAACATTGCCGGCTCGGTGGCCCATCCTCTTGATCTCTTTGATCCCTGCATCGACAAGCCTCTTCATGCTTTCAGATTTTCTGAAACGACGAGAACTCTCGTTTGTCACGTCCTCCCAAAGAGCAGCAGGATGGGTCCGATTTTCAAGGCCTCGTGCCCAACCACTCGAAACACCAATATTTGTCTCCATGCTCGTTTCTGGAAACGCATGGATACGGGTTCGCGGCCGTGAAGCATTCGTGTTCCTGACTGGGATGTCCTCGTGTAGAGCTACGCCATCTAGCTTGTGCTCTTGTCGTCTTGCCACACCTGCAGCATTGGATACGATTGATCTACTTTGTCTCGGTCGTGGTGAGACAGCTCTTGCGAGGGTTCTCCCGATCCTTGGCCTATGCAATCCGTGCGGCGCATTCTTTACGACCTGGTGCCGCTGGTGGTTGTCCCACCGTCCCAGTCTTGTCTCGTTCCTTGTTTGCAGCCTGGTATTCATCTCCGGATCACGGGCTGAGTGCCTCAGCACCCCTGTGCCTTCGAGATCACCTGTTGTTGCGCTCTTGGTAATTCCGACACCTTGAACGGCTGGTGGCCTCTCTTGAGATAGTGTCTGGGAAAGTCTATTGTTCAAGCTTGAAGCCCTCAAACCATTGCAGTGTGTCGATCGATAGCGGCTGGCTGAAGGAACGGTGCGTAAGCTGCGCATCTGAGTTGATGAAGTAGTATCTGATGTTTCCTCATCTCTTAGGTCAGAGTCCACTTGTTGGATAGAGTTGTGGAACCGTTCAAAGCTTCTGATGGAGGCACTTGTCTTGCAGAAAGATTTGAGGTTTCTCAGTGCTTCGTTCTTCAAAGCTCTTTCAGCACGATCAAAGTCAATACTCCGTCTTACACATCTTTGAACGTTGGGCTTCCCAAACGATCGTACATTTGGCTGATTCTTGGTGGGTAGGTATTGCTCTGTTCGCAAACGGTCGAGCAGCGAAGTGTACCGAGCCAGCCAGTATGGAACTGGTTCGTCCACGAAAACCTAAGGGAAATTAGCACTGTTGTAGGCAGATGCGTGTTGCTGACCCATCTGTGATTTGGTCCGAGCTTTCCAAGGGACTCGTCTTCGCTTCCCCCATCCGACTCCTCGACTGTATCACGTATACTTCTGGTTTCACATTCGGTCTGTGGATTTAACCCGCCTCTCGAGACTCGACGCGGCAGCAACCTTCCCGGATGTCGAACCCTGGATTGCTCCCGAATCTTCCAGTTATAGAACCTATGCCGGTTTGCATAGACGTCTGAGACTTGTTGTGATGATGTCCTGTCACCATAGGTGCTCGAGCGTGGTATTGTTGACAGTGATGGACTCATTGAACCGCGAAGTGCAAAATCTCTGCGAGCCAAAAAGAGTGCTGGAGTTGTGCGAGACTTTGTTAATCTTGGTGCATCGCTTCGTTGTGATGCCATTGAGTCATGGGAATCATTATCGATTGAGTTAAGACCTTCAAACTGTGAAACGAACGACTCTCGTCGAGGTAGTAAAGACTCAGGAAGGTAGCACCAGGACGGGGGGGCGTCGGTTGTGGCGCCATCGAATGGCGTTTGCTGACGCGGAGTTCGTGTGCTTCTGAAGGCAGTATATAAGGTCATGTCGATGAAGCCTATAAGCTGACCTGCCTGATGTAATCGTCTAGATGTGTCTGATGCTTGCAGAGGGAGGCCTCGGATAGTAATGCTTCGTGGTTGAGCCTGAAATAGAGAGACTGCCTTTTCGGGGAGTTCTGGTGGACTGCTAATGTAGTTGCCCTGCTTGCATGTTGAAAAGTTAGAGCAACGTTAGCAAGTTCGACGAAGGCGTGTGTCATATAGGCGAGGAAGGTGCAACAGACATGGCAGTTTGGTTTCCTCCAAGGTTGTCTCCATCTATTTGCAACGATGGGCACATAAGTGAAAACTAACGAGAAAGAAGAGAGGTACCGTTGGCTTTTAGTTCATTTACAGAAGTGAAATATTCACCAAGTTTAGAACACAGCTCCAGCTCATCCTGACAGTGGTTCCCGGTGAGGAAAAGCTTTTGCTTAAACTTGATTTACTGGGATCATGCCCCTAGATAGAGGTCATCTACCAGTTTCGACGTGATAGAGTGTTGAACAACGTACGTAGGTAACTTTGAGAATGAGAAATTCTTGTGCTTTTCCTCACCGTATTTCTAGTCGTTCTTGTGGTTGCTCCGCCCTCTACTCAGCTAAAGGGGCACCAAAAGTCCGCAACATGTCAGTAAGAAAAGGCAATGTCCTTCACCTCAATCTTTGTGAGCGGAAGTGCTCTGGCCCGCATGCCAATCCGCGATTTCATCTAAGCAATTAGTGTGCTCTGGACATCGAAGTTTTGTACCTGCAGATCGTTAGCCAAACGACTGGGCGGGAGCCTCACCTGCTCGTATGTTGGGACACAACTCCAGACCTTCACTTCCGAGGTGTGAAAATAGTCTAGCCTTTGTGTAGACGAGGGTAAATAAATGTGCTTGTTACACAATCATCATTTTCCAAAGGGTGTGTTGCACACGTTATCTTTGTCTGTCTCCGAAACTTGCAACAATGAATCATATCCACCCACCGTCTGTGCTTTGGTTTGTAAAAGCTGCTCTAGAGCAATGGTCCGCTTCTTTCCCTCAAACACAGAATGGCGCTGGAGAAGTGCAACCCGATTTGCACCTCATCAATGTCCACTCCTGGTGACATTTTTCGATTCAGATCTTATGTCTAGGACAAAGATTCTGACAAAAGTGAATCTTCGACAGTGCAGTGTACGCCGTTCCTACAAAACTCCAGTAACACTAGCAAAGTGTCAGCACAGTCTGGACAAGGTTGCAACGATTTTGTTGCCTGGACGGCAGAAGGACAATTTCTAACCAATTAGTTATCCGCTCAAGAAGACACCAACAGGGAAAATTAGCTTTGGGATTTAGTTCGCAAATCGTAATGGAAGACAGACCAGATATGACCCTTTCGAGCACCGAGTCGGGGAGACCAGGGTCAACCCCAGGTACTCCTTCAGCCCTCCTAGTCGCTTTCAGTGACTCCATGGATACCTCAGACCCAGACCAGGCTATGGCAGACCAGGGATCTGAAATTCTGCTACAACATCCTTTCTCAACGACTCCTCAATCACAGACTTTGATGTTGACGCCCCTTCTGAAGACCAAGGCGCAGCCATTTGTGCTTGTCCGACCAAATTTTGCACGAGGCAGTTATGCCCGCTGCTCCGTATGGTTTGGACTCGTCGATCATAAGCTGTACATTCGAAAGCTTCAAGTGAGTTCTGGGGGAAGACCAAGAGACGTTAGTCACCACGTATCCAATACTAACATCCCAAACCTAGTGGCGAGCGTAGGCCATCGCTGCGAGCAGAAGATCTATTGGTCGACAATGTTCGACTTTGTTGCCAGCCAAACGCTGCTTCAAGTCTTCGAAGCTGTAGAGCAAACTGCATATCGCTTTCCTGAGCCTGCAATCTGGCAATTCGGCGTCACTATGCTCGACATTATCCGTCAGATCCTTTTCCCGAAGGCGGGCGATGGAGGGAGGTCAGTAGCGATGACACATAACGACATTTACACTCGAAATATTCTAGTAACGAACAACCGAGACGAGACAGATACGAGCCGCTTCTATTTGATTGATTTTGGCCAAGCCACAACAGCGCACGAAGCCGACATCACAGCCATAGACATAGCATGCATTAGTGATATTCTCTTTTCCATGATGCTTGGTCGAAACAGAGGTCCTCATTCGAGGCGAGGAGTTCGGAACGCTAGCGGCACATACGGCTGGCCGTATTCACGCGAGCTCTTGATCCGCGTTGAACAGGTTCATCATGCAGCTCATAAAGGTGGATTGGAGCGTCTACCGCCGCGCAAATGGTTTGATTCGATGATCGCTGTCTTCAAGCATGAAAGTAGAAAGAGTGCCGGTCTAGCTAGACAAGCTGGCAGAGACATCAAAATCCAACTACAGCTGCCAGAGATCGAGAAGCGACCATATGCATTCTGTGGTGAGCACGCCAAAGATCAAATGGCAGAATACCTGAAAGACGACTCTGCCTGCTACCCCTGTCAAAGAGCTTGGCTAGATGTCGAAACGATGGATGTGGTGAGAATCGAGAAGGAGGTGATCTGGTCTCTCCCATCCTCCGCGCTCATGCTTTGTGACATTTAGCGCGGATCCTCTCTCCCATGGGAGAGACATGAGGTGAAGCTGACAGTTGCGAGAATAAAGTAAACTTCCCCACAGCTCCGCCGTGCCATTTTCATTGGCTAAATACTAGCGCTCTAAATTCACGAAGATACTGTAACATTCACCCGGAGGGTACATGGAAAGCGAAACAGCTTTCGAGTTTCTAAGCTACCACACCTGCATCGTGATCTAGTCTTTTTGCAACCCTCTAACCCATCTTAGCCTGTCATACTAGATTGCACAAATTCAGGGACCCGTTCAGAAATTGTATTTAGTCATGATAAATCATTTAAACCCAGCTTCACCTTTCTCATTGTGCACGATTTTCCACAAGCTCCAAGTGTTCCATACCAGTAAGCTAGGACTCCTTATTAGCTCAAGGTAGACCCGGGCAGTATGTCAATGCTTAGCGCTCGACGGACGCAAGCGGACCTCGTACACTCAGGGTGTCCGCTGCACCTTCCTGAGTTTAAAAGCTCGCAGGAGCAATTTTCCTCACTAAAGTGAGCATGACAATTGCAATAGATGAGATGTGATCAGAATGAGGGTAGGATGGATTCCACTGATGGTATAATGGGCCAGCGAAATTTTCAAGGCATCTAGCTAAACATATCTGAAGGTGTACAAGTTTGTCGAGCCCTCGCGGAAGAACAGGAGATCGCACTATATCGGATTGCGGAGGCCATGGTCTTGACGTGATCTGGTCTATTCATGATGATTCGAAACGGATAGCCTGCGTCGAATGTAATTGACACTGGTTTTGGTGCGTCCACAGCGAGGATCCATTGAGGGAATGTATCAAAGTTCTTTAGCACTGTTTGGCTGAGAGACACACATGCCAATCAAGCTTGGGTGCATTGCCGAACTGCCTCGTGCTACCCTTACAAGGCTCAGGTTATCCCTGTAGAGCAACCGAGGGGTATGTTGACGGGCTTCGGGGAGTGAGATGAGATTAGGTTCTATCTACAACCCGATAGACGCCAATGGATATTTCCATTGATAAACGCTGACCGTGACTGCCACCGTCGAGATTTTGGGGGCTTATCCATCAGTGCCGATTTCTTTCCGTTCCTAGCGATGCGGGATCAGCGCGACGGTGGAAAACGTCAGACCAGAATCCCTCCTTCCACAATCGAAGCACTTCAAACCCGACTTCGATAGCAATCAATACAATGATGGTCCACTCCAGAAATAAGCCGTGCTTCTCTGACAAGCGTTCTCGTAGTACCGTTGCTATTTCACCTGCGTAGTCCATTTTCTCATTCAAAAGCTTGATTCTAATCCCGACGTCAAGAGCTCTACCGACTTGGTCATAATAATTTTCAAGGTTGAGCTCATGCCTACTATCCCAGAACAAGTCGGGTAGCGAATCGGTAAGCTCTGAGTAGAGATTCAAATGAGCTCGAAGGAGGAGGAGCTCGCCTGTCTTCCGTAGAATAAAGCGTCGACTGATTGCGAACGGCAGACGACGGCCTGAGGAGAGCAGCTGCGGTATCTGGGAAGTCGAGGCTAAGTACGTCGAAAGACTGGTTTCGAGGATGGCAAGCTTGGTCGATCGTGCGAATCCTGAGCTGAAGGCAATTTTGGTTAGGACGGAGTCTACTGATTGAGCCCGATCCTCGGGCTGCAGAGGTGTCTCGTTGGAAGGCTCATTGGCAGAGCCGAATTGTGCTCTGGACAGATTGGACGTTGAAGTCTTGGTACCAAGAATAATAGTCTCCCCTTTAATAGTGCTATGTTCCCGAGTCGGATCTTCTAGGTAGTCCAAGTCTTCCATCTCTATTGGTTCTTTATGAGGCTCCTCTGCAGCCGGTCGAAGCGTGCGTGTGGCGAAGTAAGAGGTAAAGCCCTCAGGCAGGGCCCACGTAACGACGGTACCAGAAGGAAAGATGAAGATATCACCGATTTCTGAGGAAGACAGATCTCGCGGTGAGACACCTGCGGAACGATGACTGGGAGAAATTGGCATTTGGACATGGACAACCTGTGGATAAAGGCCTGTGCACAAAGGGTCCAGTTCGTAACCGCCTGCGCGTAATATATCAACGACCTTTGCGAGGTCGAAGCGCTCAGCAACGGCATATGCGGTGACAAGCCTTGGTGTGGCAGCTTCCAATTCTTCTGATATACGCTGAGACTTCGGCAGCTTCAGGTTTCCATCTTTGGAGCGCTGTGCCTCTACAGCAACCCTCCTTAGCGAAGTTTTGGCAGCCGCAGCACCACCAGCTTTGCGTTTCCTCGCCTGTTGGACCTCCGCTGCCACGTCATCTCTTGTTGAAGAGCTAGTATCCTTCTGACTTGCTAAAGTGGCATTTGAGGAAAAGAAGTCCCGCCGCCTCGGTCGCTGGAAGATGGGAGATGCATGTAGTGGGCGAAGTCCGGGTTGCTTAGACAAATCCAATACTGCTCGTCGACAGCTTGCGCAGATATACTGCCCAGCTAACGAGGAGTAAGGTCGAAGGTTAGAAGGGGGCATTGCTTGCCTTTCGACGAAGGCTTCGACAAATTACGACAATTCCGAGTGTCATTGGGTAATAATATAATGGATACAGAGTACCCGGAAGAATACTTTCTTAGGTATTACCTAGATACCTAGCTGTGGAGGTCGGAGGAGGTAATAGATACGGTATTATATTACATGATTAATTTACCTCGGTACGAAGTATCATTACTTAAACTTAAGGGAGTCGCGGAGCCTGAGACAGGAAGGCCAAAGGAAATTATTAGCTTAGGTAATACCGCGCAGTGCTCACATCTCCAGGTGGGGATGGCAGTTAGGGCGCTAATCGGCCGCCTAAGTCCCATTAAATAGGTGCGCACCTCCGTAGTACACAAACAACGTCATTCGTGCTTACCACTTCAAACTATTACGCGACATCCCCATGAGATGCATAACAATATCTGAAGCGCTCTCTCCTGTCGTCATAAAGATGCGTCAATAACAACGACTCTGTCTTGAGTATGGTGGCGGGGGAGGGCTCATCTGAGCCCGACGACGATAAAGCCTCAACAGATGAAAGGAAACCGTCTGCGGCGGTTCGAAGAAGTACAACTACCAAAGCTTATGAAGACGAGCATGAGGACTTGGAGCAAGAGCAAAATGGAGAGGGGCACAATCAAGACGAAGAGGAGCAAGAAGAAGAGGAAAATGGTGACGAGGAGGACGAGGAAGATGAAGAACCCCGACTCAAGTATGCGCCCTTGACCAGGAATCTGGGCCCTGTCTACAGGAATGGCGATGCCACGAGCGCATTCATGGTCGCCGGTGACAAGCTCATCATCGGCACTCAGTACGGCAAGATTCATGTCTACTCTATGCCAATGCTGCACAACATCAAAAGCTATGGCGCGCACACTGCCAATGTCTCCTCGGTTTCCATCTCTCCAAATCCTCCACCCCTACCGTTTCCCGTGAAGCTTGATGCGACGCAACATCTCGCTGCTGATTCCCCGCCTGCCTCTCCAGCTGCGTCTCCAAAGGCGAAGGGCAGTGCGAAGCAACCCTCGGTTCCCAAAAGCCCATCAAACGATATTTACATTGCCACCTCGTCTATCGATGGACATGTTTGTGTACAGTCGTTGGTCGACCCAAATGACGTTCAGCTGAGGAATTTCGGAAGGCCTGTGCACGCTGTTGCTCTGTCTCCCGAATACAAGTCGGACAAGAGCTACTTGTCGGGTGGCCAAGCTGGAGCTTTGATCTTGACTGCCGGGGGTCAAATTGGTAAAAGTACGAATGCCACAACGACAGGCGCCGCTACAACCGCGTCTGGCTGGCTTGGGTCACTAGGTCTTGCTTCTACTCACGGCACCGACAAGGTCCTGCACAGTGGTGAAGGCGTAATAACCACCATCAAATGGTCAATCAGCGGAAAATACGTCGTGTGGGTTAATGAGCAAGGAATCAAGATTGCCAGGTCACCTCTTAAACTTGAAAGCACTGAAAACAGCTTGGAGTGGAAACGTATATCCCATATCAACCGGCCAAATAGACCCGGTTGGGATGAGATTGCTGCAGTACATAAGGCTCGTGCCGAGTGGGTTGACCGACTCAGTCTCAACTCGGATGACGACCCGGCGCTTCGAAGGCCCTCCTCCAACGGCAATACTCAAGTGTCCGAAAAGTCCGACATTGAAGAAGTCGTGGTTGGTTGGGGCGACATGACATGGATAATAAGAGTCACTCCAGGTAACGAAGGGTCCATAGCGAAGGACACAGCATCTGCAGGACATGCTGAGGTCATCTCAGTCATTAGAGTCGACGACTGCATGATTGCTGGAGTTTCTCTGTACACACCTACGCTGCTCCTCATTCTAGCTTACATGGAGAAGAAGACAATGAGCTCCAAAAAATCCAACCATAGCACTGCTAGAACCCGCCCGAAAAGACGCGCTGCATTGAAGCCCGAGTTGCGACTTATAGACATTAACTCCAAGGAGGAGATCGAGACAGATGCACTGTCTGTCAGCCGTTTCGAGAGCCTGGCCTGTTGGGAATATCATCTCGGAGTTCTGTACCCAATGAAAATACCTGCTCAGCTCGCACAAAAGGGCTATCTAAGTCAGATGGGTAGCGGCATGGCAGCTGTTGGCTCAGGACTGGTGACAGGTACTGAAGTTGTTGCTCAGGGTATGTGGGACGCAACAATGTATGGCCCTCGAATGCTGGGTGCAAATAGACTCTTCAGTTCATCTGATACCGGCAGTATTCGAAGTGGTAGAGTTGGCACAGACAAGTCTCCTCTTCCTGCGGGGAAGTCGAGTAACTATTTGACTCAATGGATCCCTGGCCTGGGATCAAATCCACTTGGCAACGAAAACGAAGAGCTGAAAGCCGTCGCCACAACTCAAGGCCTGAAGATTTTCCTAATGAGTCCATATGATTGCATTGTAGCTGTTAGGAGGACGCTGACTGACAGAGTGCAATGGCTCGAGAAGACGAACCAATATCAGAAGGCCTGGGAAATCCTTGATGAACATCCAGAAGCCGCTGGCTCAACCCCCGAGCCATCAGAAATATCAAGCCCACCAACCCCCTCTAAAGCCAGCTCCGTCGGACAATCGACGGCTGATGGCGTAATGAGCCCCTCTAAGCAAGCCAGCAAACCCACTTTAGCCGAGTTCTTTGCAGATACGGCCTCCATCACCGGTACCTCCCGGCCAGAGGCCAAAAGTCGATATTCATTGGCCGAAAAGGAGAAGCGCAGGATTGGAGAATTATGGCTTCAACAGTTGACAAAGGCTCAGAGATGGTCAGAGGCGGCCGAAGTTGCCGGAAAAGTCCTGAATACTACATCTCGCTGGGAGCACTGGGCATGGGTGTTCCTCAAGAATAAGAAGTTTGACGAAATCACTCCATTTCTTCCCGCAATGGAGCTCATACCTCCTTTACCCTCCGCAATCTTTGAACTTGTCCTCAAGCACTATGTCTCCATAGACGCTGCAAGATTCCAAGCATTGATTGATTTGTGGCCTTCAGATCTCTTCGAGATCAGTGGCGTTGTCAGCGCTATTCAGGAGCAGTTAACATCAGGTGAAGCAAGGGAAGGCTCAGCTGATTGGCAGCACCTCACCGAATGTCTAGCAAAACTCTATCTCGCAGACGGGCATTATCGGGAGGCGCTACGTTCTTACATCCGCCTCCAGGATGCGGACACTGCCATGTCGCTGATCAAGGATCATCACCTCGTTGAAGCTGTAGGTGAAGATATCGCCGGTTTTGTGAGGCTACGGATCACCCCTCAACAAATGAAATCTAGCCCACGAGATGAATTAGAAAGTTTATCCTCGGAACCGATCAAGTTATTAGTAGATGAAGCGAGTCGCGGCATCATAGAGCCAGACGATGTTGTTCGACAACTCAACCACCCTGAGATGAGACTCCTGCTTTACTTCTATTTCAAGCACCTCTGGGTAGGCACAGGCAACTCGACCTCCCGAACGGTCACACGACAACGTCACCGATTTTCCACCGCTAATCTAGCTGCAGATGAAGGTAAACTTCTTGTGGACCGATATCCAGATCTCGCTGTGAACTTATTCGCGCAGTATGACAGGAAATTGCTCATGGACTTCCTGCAGACATCGACACTATACGACTTTACCGCAGCACTCAAGGTTTGCGCGAAGAAGAATTTCGTTGAAGAAGAAGTATACCTTTTAAGTAAAGCCGGAAGCTTGAAAAAGGCGCTTTACCTTATCATAGACGAACTCCAGGATGTCTCTAAAGCAATTGCGTTCACCAAGGAGCAGGATGATAGAGGTTTGTGGGAAGATTTATTGGACTATTCGATGTCTCGACCGCGTTTCATCTCCGGCTTACTTGCGGATGTCGGTACCGCGATCGATCCCATCACTTTGGTCAAGCGGATTCCGTCAGGAATCGAGATCGAAGGTTTAAAAGATGGACTAAAGAAAATGCTCAGAGAGTACGACTTACAGGACAGTATTTCCTCCGGAGCTGCTAAGATTTTGAGCAGCGAAGTTGCTGTGAACATGGACATTTTGCGACGTGGACGGCGCAGAGGGATTAAGTTTGAAGTGCCAATTAAGCTTTCGACCTTCAAGGTGGAAGATGGGGAATCCAAAGTCACCTTGACTGGCGAAAATTCGCAGATGCTAGTAGGTTTTGCCTGCGGGCATATCTATGATGTTGCAGGGCTCTTCCAAGGCGAGGATGGTAAAAATACCATACCAACCACAGATCAAGGGGACGACGAGGAGGGAAGCTTTGGCTTTTCGAGAAGTATAGGCACAAAAGTGACGCATGCACGGCTTCTTCGAGATCGAATCCGGCTCATAGGCGGGTGCAAAGTATGCAAAGTTCAAAGGAAACAGACGGAGGAGGAGGTACAATGAATGTATGGATGTCGAGAAGATGTTCTGGACCCGAGATACCCCTTTGCAGCAGGCTAATACATTTTCGTTCAATCAATGTCGTTGCAGAATAATAATGCAGTTTTGAGGATATCGAGCAAGGAAAAGTCAGCCATGGAGGCGTGAACATGCACAGACGTCCCACACCTTACGCAAGAGATCTCAAGTAGCATCCGGAAGAGGAAGGCAGCACCTGATTTGTTGCATTTGCTCCACCATAGCGAAAAGTACGTTCAAGAGTGATTTGAGATGGTGATGGCTGCGGGGTCGATGAATGAAGGCGACGTCAAGTGGCGATAATTCAAATGTACCGTCATTCGATTCTGGTCGGGAATTTGAAGATGATGTTTGAGAGATCTCCACATTGGCTACCCGACCCCGGGGCACTTGACATGCCAAATACATCTACCGAGATGAATTTGCGCTTAGAATATTGAGTAAATGAGGGTCTGACCTAATTGCGATCTGTAATTGGTGGAAGACAATCATCGACACCCGGAACCAGAGTATTAACGTCATCGACCTTAGAATTTATGTTAGTATTGAAATCTACAAGCCGCTCTTTCTTCACAGAAACAAAGCATGATACTCGACTGATTTGATTTAATGAGTTAATGCCTGGGATATATCATCCAGTCCTCACACCCAACCAACTCCACCTGACTGCAAGCCTGTGCCATTAGTTGTACTTGCTCCATCTGACGTATATTGACTTGGGCTGATCGATAACCTTTTTGGGTCATTTTGTAATCAGATATATTGTCGTCCTTGCATACTTCTCCTCGGCTTTTCTTCCTGCATGGAAACTGTTCATAAATTCTTGCAAGAACCTGTCAACGCTATTAAAGAGACGTTGAATATGGCGCCTTCCGCAGACACTTCCTTCGCCGCCCATGTGCGCGATCAGTTCACCTCATACGAGGACGACAGACAGGCAAATTCCAAGAACACCATTTACGCCACCAGCAATGGTGTACCTATGCCACACCCGTACGAATCGCAGAGAGCTGGTGAAAATGGGCCTCTCCTCCTCCAAGACTTCCACTTGATCGATCTGCTCTCACATTTCGATCGAGAACGAATTCCAGAGCGTGTTGTTCACGCAAAAGGTTCTGGTGCTCATGGTTTCTTTGAGTGTACCAACCCTATCCCTAGCCTTACCATTGCGGATGTCTTCTCTACCAAGGGTAAGAAGTGTCCCGTCACAGTCCGATTCTCCACCGTCGGTGGCGAATCTGGTTCTCACGACTGCGCTCGAGACCCTAGAGGTTTTGCAGTCAAGTTCAGAACAGAGGATGGGAACTGGGATCTGGTGGCAAACAATACGCCGGTATTCTTTCTGAGAGACGCTGCCAAATTTCCCCACTTCATTCACACCCAAAAGCGAGATCCATCTACTCACCTGACCCATGCCGACGACTCTACCATGTTTTGGGACTATCTTTGCAATAACCCAGAGTCGATCCATCAGGTCATGATCCTAATGGGTGACCGTGGCATCCCGGACGGTTATCGTTTCATGCATGGATATTCTGGCCACACCCTCAAGCTCGTCAACAAGGACGGCGAGTGGGTTTATTGCCAGATTCACTTCAAGTCTAAACAGGGCACCAAATTCATCACCCAAGAGGACTCTGCGAATAAATCGCCTGATTACTCGCAGAAGGACCTGTATGAGGCCATCCAGCGCGGTGAATACCCTAGTTGGACAGTCGAAATTCAGACTATGACACCTAAGCAAGCGGAGGAGGTGTGGGAGAAGCAGAAAATTAATGTGTTTGACCTCACTCATGTTTGGCCCCAAGATCAATTCCCACGTAAAATTGTTGGCGAATTTACATTGAACGAGAATGCGATTAATTACTTTGCCGAAATCGAGCAAGTTGCTTTCAGCCCATCCCACATGCCATCAGGGATCGAACCCTCTGCGGATCCTGTCCTCCAGTCTCGCCTCTACTCATATCCCGATACCCATCGACACAGGCTTGGCGTCAACTACCAGCAACTACCCGTCAATGCCTCACGTACCGGTTACAAATATGGCAATTTCCAACGAGATGGATCGATGGCATTCTACAATCAGGGCGGACGACCAAACTATCTCAGTTCGATCGACCCAATTCAATTCAGGGCCAGGGCTGTTGACCTCGACAAGACACATGCTCACTTCACTGGCGAGGCTATCACCTTTATGTCTGAGATTAGGCCAGAAGACTTCAACGCTCCCCGAGCTCTGTGGCAGAAAGTGTTTGACGAGCCAGCTCGAGAGCGATTTATCAACAACGTTGCAGGCAAAATGGAGGTGTGCAAGGACAAGGAGATATTAAAGAGACAAATTGCCATCTTTCGCGAAGTCGACAACGATATCGCAACGAGACTTGAGAAAGCTACCGGCATCAAAGGCTACGATGGTATTGCCAACATGAAATTTAACGGTACACACAACGGAATAACCAAAGATCCCTCACTGCGAGCTGCCAACGGCGTCAGCCTTTCTGCTGGCAAGTCTGTTTCTGACAACAATGGCGCTCCCGTAAAAGGTACCCATAAAGAAATAGCAGTCTAGGCGGGTTCGATGACGACGTCCATGGAGGTCGGTGAATATATTGTTTACGACTTCGTGTGTTGTACTCATAGCTCATACAGTCCATTTCGATATTGTTTAAGGACCAAATTAGTTGATTGTAGCTACAATCTCTTACTCGTTAACTTCTGTCCTTGATGCTGGTGACCTTTGACTCTCACGCTAGACGACGTTCTTACCGAATTATAGCCGGTTGACATGTCTGTGCTTGTTCCCCCAGAAGCTCAACCTCTCACAGGAATTCCGTCTCTCGCCCCAGCTATTGATTGCGAATTAGTGAACACTACCAGATGGTGAATTGGCGAATGTTTCCTACGGTATGTTTCTAGGTACAATAGATGAAACCTGTTGGGACTGGCATCATGCATCTGTTTAAACACAATTCTTCGTTGCCACTTGCGACAACACCATCTGCCATCTAAATCGTGTACTCTTGCTCCTCTCGCTGCTTCTCTCTTTGGTGTCATTGGTGCCTATAGACCACAATGACGACCCCTACTCGATCGCAAGTAGTATCAACGCCCAAAAATACACTGAGTACTACTCCCAACCGGTCCAACGCCTCGCCGAGAACGAGCTTAGGAGCCTTCGGCCACAAGACAATCGCTGGCAAATCCCCAGCAGGAAAGACTCCAGCTTCCTTAGGGCATGCTCACAGGTTCAGCACTTCCTCACACCCTACCTCAACACCACTGGCTGCATCAAACTTGCAGGAGGATGCACTCAACATCAATACTCCATCTGTCCTTCTGGCGTCGATGGGACCAACAGGACTAACACCCGTCCCAACGACTCAGGAAGGTCTGGGCATTACAGCCGGCGTTCCCGGCTTATCCACTACACAAGATGTCCACATGAACAGAAACCCAGAAAGAGAACGGTTCCAGCGCTTGAAAGAGATATCCGATATCGTCAGTAAGAAGACTGCAGGTCGAGGTATAACAAGAGATCACCTTCAGCAGTTAGCTAAGATCCATGGCTTTGACGAAGGACTTGACGAGGACAATCTTACCATTGCTGGACAGAAATTCGTCGATTTGGAAATTACTTTTGACCATAGCCACCACAATAGTGTGAAGAAAGCATCCTTGAAGCTTAATATGCCTGACCAGGATGAAGGCATTTACCAGGATGATGCATCCCGTGTCTTGTCTGAAAATCTGACCGTCGAACAGCATCCAACCTTTCCATGGCATGACTTAACCGACTTCTCGGCCAACCTAGGATATCTGAGCAAGCTGGAGCACATTGATCCGAGCAGTAACTGTTTCCAGGTCATCGACAATTTATACCATACTTTTCAAAAGATATGGATCGAGGAGAAGAAGCGAATGAAATGGAGGCACGATCTGCATCACTTGTGTCAGAGCAATGTCGGAGAACCGAGGAAGGATGTACATAGAAGACTGGGTCTAAGCACAGCCTATTGGACTAAGGGCTCAAAGTTTTTCACAAAAGCCCAGCCGAGAAGCCTGGGTGACAAAGACTCATTGGAGGACTGGACGGCAATATTCTCAGTTGAAGCCGGTTTGCCATCAATCCCATCCTCTCAGAAGTGGCTAGCAGAAGATGCACTTATCAGCACAGCTAGGGCAGAGGACATCTTCAAAGACTCTGCTGTAGAAAAACCGTCGTGGCAAGATCCAATATCGTTTCCGAAAGTTCAACCAGCAGCCGACGAGGACGCGATGGATATGGACAAGTCGCCAGCCGAATCAAAGCAAATGCTCAATATGCACTTTACTTGCAAGCTGGAGCCAGAGATCTTGCTGCCGTTGCAGACAGCTCAACTTCTCAACGAGCAGTCGCAACTTGTAGACCTGCTCCAGCCCAAGCTCACAACGTTTCAGCAATCGGTCTTATGCCAGAATGGTGACGCTTTCTCGAATGGTACACGCTGGTCAAGAACGCAGTACACATTCAGCGAGTCTGGCGAACCCCATGAACAGAAATGCTCCTATATGCTCTACACAACCGGACAAGCATGGATACATCCGATTAGCAGTATCCGCTTTTCCCATCCGAAGCAATACGCAGAAATTCTTCCCATTCTTCGCCAGTTTGCGCTCGTCACAACCCTTCTACAATCTATCAGACCTGCCTCGGATCCTACCAAGCAGCTTGCAGACCAGCTTCCTGCACGAACAGCGATGAATGGCAACCACCAAGCGCTGCCAATGCGAGGAAAAATCGTAAAGCGGTCAAACCGCCCGGAGCTCGACTCCCAATTCGACTCACTGCTCCACTCATCCAAGCAGGTACAAGACGTTGCCGACGAAGCCCTCCTTATCGACGTCCGAATCGACACTTCTTCGAGTCCGAGCAAATCGTGCCGTATTGAAGTCCGCCTTCCGCTCTCAACGAACCTCCTGCCACGACCAGCTCTTCAGCACCTGAAAGCAAAGCCTTTTCTGGCCATTCAGACCGATGTCCTCTTGAATGGTATTGTGGAGATAATCAGTCTTGATGGCATCGAGATGGAGAAGGAAAAATTCGAGGACCTCAAGAAGCGGCTGGCACGGGTTGTCAGGGCAAGCGAGGACATTGGGATGATCGTGGCGTGGACGTTGAGGGCGCTGCAAGCCTTGTAGGAGGTGAATTTCACGGCAGATGCGAAGATGAAATTTCGTCGTCGATAGGATTCACCGCTTACAAGAGTGACTCTGATCCTTTCTATTTCCAATTGACTGAAGCAGCAGCGGTGCCAAAAGAATGACTGGTTATCAGCTAGGTAGACATAATCTAACAGAGCTGGATCTCTATAGATCCTCTTCAAGCCTTGCCCATCTTGGGCAGTATACTTGACACCTCCTCTTGAACTCGTCCCTTGTGCCGGGGCTGTGCACCATAACGCAGTGCTGTGGCGTTTCTTGCAGTACTATTGATTCACAGGCAATGGAACTCAGAGAAGATCCACGCTGCCTGGGTAATATTTGAATTCGAATTAGGCGTTGACTATTGGCTGCTGCCGCTGCTGCCTCCCGCTACCCAGGTTGCGACGCAAGGTTCGACACAGCTACATAACTACGCCCGTGGTGTGCAGGACCTCTGAACCCTTTTTTACAAGATGGCAAGGAAGCACAGAAAGTAAGAGTAAGGATCCCGGCCAACCGAGCCAGCTGCTGCTTCCCACCAACAGCCGTTGCCGATATACTCAGGACGCCTATTTCTCGATGTGCTGTGTTGTGCTACTCTTTCGAACCTGGGACTCGGCGGCACTGCTCCGGCGTCGTTCAGCGTGCGATGCACGGCGTTCGTGCTCGCCCGTCTCCGCATAGTCGATGAGGACTTTTCCATCCTTGTCGAAGCGCCTACACGTCGAAATATAGTCAGAACATCTGTTTCGAACGCTTTTCCTCCTCATTTCTGCCATTTGGAGGGGAGGGGAGGTTCTTCTGGGCGTTCAATGACTTACCGTGGAGTCTTCTTCGCAGTCCACACAACCGTGAGCCAGCCCTTCAGACCGTCCGCTGTGTCCTGGAAGATCGTGTCCATTTCCTCAAGGGATCGGTATGCTGTCTCCGGGTAGAAGAAGTAGACTACCGGAATGATGAAGGCGTTGATGACGGCGAATATGATGTACGTCCGATAGCCGATGGAGGAGAAAGAGACCGGTGTGATCATGACCTAGCAACACATTTAGGGAACTCCGGATTCTGTTTAGACAGACCTCAGCAGAACTTACCACCATGAAGTTGAAAATCCAGTTTGCTGACGTGCTGAGGGCATTGGATGGCGCTCGGATACGCAGTGGCACGATTTCAGCCGGATAGAGCTGTGACGGGAGTCAGTCTGCAGTTTGCAGTCTCCTCGCGGAGGCACGAAATTTTTGGGACTTACCCATGTCATGCCGAGCCATCCGATCGCGAAGAACGTATTGAAGACGAACAGAAACACTGCTGCGACGATGCCAGGAGCTGTGCCACCTATTGCTGTCATAATTGCTAGGACAGCCATCGAGCCAGACATGCCTGCTGCCCCGAAGAGCATCAGCTTACGTCTGCCGATCTTTTCGATGATGAAAACTGCAATCCAGGAAGCGAGGAAATACTCGGTCCCATTGGCCGCGGCAAGTATTCGAGAAAGGAAAGGAGACATCCCAATCTCACTTTCGTAGATGAAAGGCGCGCTGTGGTTGTGTTAGTGCTCATGCCAGGTACGGACGTAAATTGGAATGCATACTAGTACGTGATCTAGGAGGCATTAGCACAACCCTACCGAAGCGTAACTAAAGGGGTGGACCACTCACCAAATTGATACCTGAGATTTGCTGAAACACCTGGTTCACTGCAAGACTTAGTCGAAAGCCGCTCTCAGGCAGGCAGTGCACTTACCGTAGCCCAACACAACTCTGTGAAAGGCTCTGTCTTCTTCCATGGTGAAAAGATCCTTAAAGCTGGCCTGTTGCTGTTCCAAAACGGTGTCCTTGATAGCGCTGAACTCGCTCCTCACAAAGTGGTCGTCTGTGGGCTTGTTAGAAAGGGCACCGAGCACATTCAGTGCCTCTTCCTCGTGGCCCTTTAGGATCAACCACCGGGGCGATTCTGGCAGCTCCATGACGAATGCGAGTATTATCAAAGCAAACACAATCTGGAAAGCAATGGGGAAGCGCCATGATACCTGTCCCGGTGCAAAACTCAATGCGAAATCGAGCCAGTAAGATATTGCGATCCCGCCAGTAATGAGAGCTCCTTCAACCATGACCAGCTGGCCTCGCCTGTGTGACTTGCTGCATTCTGACTGCCAGCTCGGGACGGTGGATGTATTGAGTCCGTTTCCTATGCCGGTAATGACTCGACCGACAATCAAGTGTGCGAGAGAGAAGGCCGAAGCCTGCAGAGCAGCTCCAACGACCATGATAGCAGAGCCCAAGAAGATTGTCTTGCGGCGTCCCAAAAGATCGCCTATCCAGATACAAGATATGGCGCCTACGAAGCAGCCAAGATTGTACGATGCGACCGAGATGCCCTGAATAGTGGAGCGGTTGTCTCGCTGCGCCGGTGTGAAACCTGCGACACAATCCGGGTTCGTGCATATTTCTGGGAAGACTTCCACAAATGCTGGCAGGGTTAACAGACCTCCGGTTACACCTCTGCAAAATGGTCAGCTTCGACTTTTGAGGGTGGAGATGGCGTGGCCTCACTGATCATAGCCAAAGAGCAGGAAGTCCATGCCAGCAATTATACCGACAGCAATGTTCAAGCGAGTGCCAGTGAGGCCCAGGTATTTCCTGCTTCCCTTTCTCCCAAACATATTGGCGGCGTTCAGCTAATACTTGCGAAATTGGCGAATGTTAGCAATCTCGAGTGATGGCTCAGGAGAGAAGTTCCTGGCTTCCATCCTGATGCAAGTTCTTTTACATGCAATTCGGCGTTGTTGTCCGATTTACTCCTCGGTAATTCTGGATGCAGTAAACATGATCCGTTGGCGTCACTTCCGTCGGCATCGAACTCCTGCAACATCCTACATGGGAAGCAGAAATGTGGAGTACGCACTGCGAGCCGGCTTTCGGCACGTCCATTGAAACAAGCGAGAGCCCCTGTACAAGCAAGGTCATTGCGATGCTATCCAGCATGGGCAATCCTTGGCGACTGTCATCCTGACCCTAAGCTCTGTGTGCCCCACGTTTCAGTGCCCACGGGTTGCCCAAAGCGGACATCCCAGGGAACGCGCAAAGTCTTGTCTCCGGGGTCAATCTCTTGGCAAAAGCCGCTCCAGATTATAAGATGGGAATGTATTTTACACGACGAGGCTCCTGCTACTGTGGCACCACCTGTGAGATTACGGTGCTTGCAGGAGTGCACGACGTCGTTTTAGGATCAAGTGGCTGAGCCTCGGCAATTGGCTGTGGTACGTGAGTTCCAGCGCAAGAGTCGTCGCCTTCAGCTTACTACGGCAACAGCAGAAATAGTAATATTGTGACCGTCAGGTAGAAGTCTGGATTGTGAGATGGTGTTATGATCATGCTGACGCCTGCTGCAGCAACGCAAAAGTGTGATTGAAGCCCAGGTCAGAAGAGAAACGTCGGTCGGTAATTGAACTAATTGGACACATCATTCAGCTATCTGCGTCCCAAGTTTAGGACCAGTGCTTTGACACTATACTGTATTGCTTGCAGTCCGGTTCATGCCAAGATGTTCCAATACCAGCTGTCTTGACGCTAGGAGTTACCCCATACACTTTCTATCTCGTCTATTGTCACGTTTCTATTCCATATGCTCCAAGAGTGTTGTACGGATCCCTTTGTCTTCACCAGCCTAAACCGATCAACGCAATCCAGCTTGTTCGATTTCGTCCCTTCGCGATTGTCCTCATTATCCGGATTACGATGGTTTTCATCTCAACCTCCGCAGTCTTAGGATGTTTAATATTTGCCGGCTTCCTCATCGACTTGTTGAGAGTACTTTGAACCGGGCTGAAGCTGAGTCTCTCAGACTCCCGAATCGTAGCCAGTGTGTTTGTTGCATGCTCTTCTTCATTGCACGTCTTATTTCATAGGAACTGAAGATTGGGAGAGTGAAAACAATGGGTATCGTACCAGTGACACGTTCGCGATTCGTCGCTGCGGTAGGTTGCATTCTCGTTTCTCAGAAACCCGTACAGTTGTGTGCTGGATCCTTTGTGCACTCGAAGCGACAATAACTAGCCAGCCGGGTCACAAAAGCACCTCCCGCGAGACACTCGTTAGTCATATTGACTGGGGTTTAATTCAATTAGGGTGGAGGAGGTTTGCCACAGGCGCCACCCCCCTACCCAGCCACATCCTCAGCTTTTCTGATACCATCGGTACCGACCTTTCCAGTCTCTCGGTCACCAGCGAACGATTCCACGTCCTTTTCATCCTTCCAGCCCTCGGCAAATAACTTGCTCAAGGCTTCGACGGTCGTGTTCCCACCACTAATCACAACTCCCACATTCCAAGGCCGTCCGCTGCCTTCCTCCTTTTGTCGTTCTGACACAAACCCCCTGAATCTCTCGTTAAACAGCATGACGGCAATTGGTACAGCTGAGGTAGGCTCAATGACAACCTTTGCCCTCTCCAACATCAGCTTCAAGGCCATCTTTATCTCCAGCTCCGACACTGAATACACACCCTGTAGCTTGGCCTTATCGGAGATGACGCTCCAAGGAATCAAACCGACTGGTGTCCTCACCCCATCTGCAATAGTAAGGCTCTTCACGTGTTCGATCCGTGTAGGCGGATCCATTGCTAAGCCTCTCTCACCATCATTCGCACCTTGAAAGCTTGGCTCGGCACCAAATACCAGCGTCTTCTTCCCACGACCATCAGAGGTATGTGAGAACCAAGTCGCTGTGCCACTGAGCAAGCCACCACCACCTAACGGAGTTAGCACTGCATCGAAGCGGTCGTCGATCCCAGCACCGGTCCTCAGCTCCTGGCCATCGCTCTTCAGCGTTTGAAACTGCTCCTCCATCTCCAATCCGCATGTTCCCTGGCCAAGCACGATATCCACGTGGTCATAGGGCGGTACCAGAATCGGACCTTTCTCACCCTTCGTTCCTTGCTTCCGCTTCCGCTCCCTCTCAATGACCTCGGCGACGACCTGCTCTCGTTCTGGTGCCGTACTTCCCGAGAAGATCACTTCCACACCCCTGTTCCCCTTCGTCCCACTGATTTTACTCTTGGTACTGATTCTTGGCATTACGATGAAGCCCGGAATCTCATATGTAGACGCGGCAAGAGCAAGGGCCTGGGCATGATTGCCGGAGGAGTGGGTGATCACACCTCTCGCTCTAAGCGTGTCGAGACCGAGTTCCTGGATGAGGTGGGTGATTGCACTAAATGCACCACGGGCCTTGAAGGCGCCAATACGCTGGGTCGACTCCATTTTGAAGTAGAGGTTAAATTTGGGCACAGCTAGTGGACGGTGATTCAAGCCATTCTGCTGAGAGGAAGAGGAGGAGGAGGAGGAAGAGGCAGACCAAATCGAAGGTGGATCATCGCTGAGGTAGGCGCTGGGATCCGGGCTGCTGGCGATCTTGTCGATGGTTCGGCTTGTGAGGAGTGGTGTGCGGTGGATGTACTGCTGAATGCGATCGTGCGTTTGGCGTATGGAATCTGGCGTCAGAGGGAGGCATACGGAAGGGTCCGCCATGATTGTAACAGCTAGGCTTTCACTATCACGTCTGATTCTTATAGCTTTCCCCCCGATTCTCGAGTCTTCAGTAGCGTTAAAAGGTCTAGTCCGAGCACTCTGCTAGAATCTTTTGATTAGTGTTAAGTGCGATAACTCGTACACTAGTTGACCGCTTTTATTGGTTCTCGAAACCTACTCATGGACTATATGGCAGTCGAAGAAGGTCGCATTGAGGCTTATGCCGCTCTTCACAGATTGTGGGCTTGAACTTGAGAATTCCTTCGTACAATTCGAGCGTCACTCGTGCTAATTAGCCTCAATCAAATGTGATCATTTCGTTCACCTGATGGACAGAACTACGTTACTGCATTGTTTGAAGCAAAAGCGATTAGGGACTCCAAATTTTTACTTGATAGACAACTAGGAGTGGTCTATGTTGACTCGGGTGGATTTCCACTCGGCAAAGCTTCTTCTCGGGCAGAAGCGCGATGAGACTATACCGCGAATCAAGACATGCAATCAAAATAGCGTTCAACTTTTGCCATTCGTACAGATCAAACACCATCTATTATGGAAATGCAGCAGAGCCTGCCCACACAAATGGTATCACAAATGGTCACCAAATTCCAAGTACAAGCTTATTGCAACACGACGTTTGATCAACTGACCAAGCGCCTCTGACGAATGGCTGTGCATAGCCCAGCCCCTGAGTCTGGGCATTTACTGGTTCTCGGGACGAAGCGATCTGTGGCATGGTTAGCTTCAAATAGGTCAACAGGGCGAGTACTTGTACATACCGAACAGCCTTGCCGGCTCTCCAGATCTCCAAGTCGCGAATATCTTGCATCTCCTTCTCGTACTTCTCACGGTAATCTTTCTGGCTGTTATAGTCCAAAGATCTCTGCGTCTCTTTGCCCTCCTTTACACTGTCGTAGAGCTCATTGAAAACGGGCTTGAGGGTGTCTCGGAACTTGCTTGACCAATCAATGGCACCACGTCGAGCGGTGGTGGAGCAAGCAGCGTACATCCAGTCCATGCCGTTAGCACCAATCAATGGGTACAGACTCTGGGTAGCCTCTTCGACGGTCTCGTTAAAGGCTTCCGACGGGCTGTGTCCGCGCTCACGAAGGACTTCGTATTGGGCAAGGAACATGCCGTGAATACCACCCATCAAGCAGCCTCGCTCGCCGTAGAGGTCGGAATAGACCTCCTTCTCGAACGTGGTCTTGTACAGGTAGCCAGAACCGACGGCAACACCTAAAGCGACGGCCTTTTCCTCGGCTTTGCCAGTGACATCTTGGTAGACGGCGATGGAGGAGTTGATACCTCGGCCTTCGCGGAAGAGAGAGCGGACAGTGCGACCGGAGCCCTTGGGAGCAACGAGAATGACGTCGATATCCTTGGGCACATCAACCTTGGTGAGGTCCTTGAAGACGGGAGAAAAGCCGTGAGAGAAGTAGAGAGTCTAGGTTTCATCAGCACACTCTGCGTGGCCGAACATGCATATTGTTACCCACCTTTCCTTTCGTCAATTGAGGCTTGATGGCGGGCCAGGTCTCGGATTGAGCAGCGTCAGAGAGCAGATTCATGATGATGGTACCCTTCGAGATGGCCTCGTCGACCTCGAACAAGTTTGTGCCTGGGATCCAACCATCTTGCTCGGCCTCTTTCCACGACGCGCCGTTCTTTCGCACTCCAATAATGACATTCATGCCATTGTCTCGGAGGTTGAGACCTTGACCGTGGCCCTGCGAGCCATAGCCGATCAGAGCGAGGGTATCGTTCTTGAAGTATTCCTGCCACGAATCAGATTATGCGCCATCATTGTAGCTCGTTGGACACTCACATGAAGCTTCTCTCGCGGCCAGTCCGATCGTTCTGATTCCAGTTAGCGGAGAGTGGACAGCTAATAGCCATCGCAGAGCACGGACCATAGACCACCTCTTTGGTGCCGGCAAAGTCGATCGTCTTCACACCTCGGCTTTGCTGCTGGACTGGAGCTCCTACAGCTCGTGACGAGCGCACAAGCAGCGGCCGGGTCGAGGGTGCGGACACGAAGCTGCGTCTGGGCAGGGCCGGAGCTGCAACTTTCTGTTTCGAAGCTCGGAGAGCAGTTCGTGCGAATGATTTGGATGCCATTTTTGAATCAACAGGATGAACGTGAGCCAAGGAAAGAATGGGAAAGGCCAGAGATTTGACGTGTGAGTCAATCTATACAAAAATCTGGGGAAAGTAAAAATTTTGGCGCCAGGAGACCAACCGAGCTGAGTGGCCGGCGGCCATTGCTGCGTGGCTGGCCCTGCTCAAGCTAGCAGGCTAACTACTAATAAGCAAGCCCATCAGCCTCATTTCTTGGCACTATTTTCTTTATACTGGAATAGGTACCCTTAGACGCTTCTTCAAACCTCAGCGAACATCTCAAAGTCGAGGAAATAGATGTCAACATTTGATTCATTAAGGCTCGTTGATAAAGGAGAACGATGGTGCATGCTCTAGCTGCGCAGAACACTACGCACGCATGATAAAATATCAGGACAGAAGGGAATAGAAGCATAGCGTTCACAGTGCTTCACGCCATTGCTAAGCTGCCTCCCCTGCCCAAAAGCATCCTCCTGCCGATGATGCGAATTGCCGTCTAGAGCTTGACCCGCTGATTTGGTTTTTACCAACATTCATGATGTCGCTGAGTGCACCTACAGGGGTAGTCACGAACACCTTGCTCGTGAACATCACGCATGTATCGAAATGCGATTTACCATAAGTGCTAACCCCCCCGACACGATTCAAACGCGCAGCAAAACCGTCATTGTATGGCGATGAGCCAGTGGCATAGTCGGACTTACTATGTTAGGTAGACCACTAGCAAAGGGAATGGCATTGATAGAACCTGGCTTAGGCGCCCCACGAGCCACTTAGGTGGCCGTGTTGGAACTGCCAGTGACTCGTTATTGTGCCACCTACCTAGCAAGTTGACGACTAAGGAGCGCTGGTCTTACAAAAAGGAGAACTAGCGAAGATGCGGTTGCAAAGGCAACGTGCACAGCACGAAGACTTCCATCAGTCGTAGCTGCGCCTGAGTCAACGCAGTTGTTGCTCGAAAGACGCAATGTTCAGGATCTCCTGCTCGAAGCAAACAGGCTCGCTTGCTTCACAAGGTGCAAAGAGGACATATGGAACAAGGTAATTTCGACCATGCAGAAATATCTTGTTGTGCTGGCCCCAAGTCTGGATTTGTTCATCAAAAAAACATGTTACACGAAAATGGCATGGTGGTTCTGCGGGGTTGATCATCTTCTTGCCTCCTGAGCGAACTCGGAGGGTGAGATGTAAGGCAGTCGACACGCCAGCCTGAGTTCTTTTGACGCCCAAGGTTTGAGTTCTACTGTCGCTTACAATCTGATCCTTATCTAGCCAAGGTTTCATCTAGTGCCTTTTCCCTGTAGTACGGAATGACCTCCGCGGTCTCGGAGTTGACCAATAGAGACTGTCCCATCTGAACGAAAGGATGTGACACAACACCCTTCGTATCATCGTACCATACGACAACTGGAAACACACCATCCATCTGGAATCCATCTCAAATCACCGTCAGCTAACTCGGCATGTTCATAAACCAGAAGTCGGCTCTTTCCTGCACAGATTGTCATCCATGGCGTTACGCCAGGCAAAGTTCAATGATCTAATTCCATGCACAGACTTCATGCACGCTACCAGCATGGCAAATGGATGATATAGCAATCTATGCGTGAACCCAATCGTTAAACCTCTCTAGGTCCACAGTGTTTTTTTTGTCAGGACCTACTGGAATGTTATGGATGTAACCCATCAAAACAATACAGTGATTATGGAGCCTTTGGACCTCGTAATTATTGGAGCAGGTTGGTTTGTGACGGCTCTTGCGATACGTGGCTAATAACCTAAGGATGGCACGGTCTTGCCATGGCCAAAACGTACCTCGAAGCCTGCCCGTATGCAAATATATTAATATTCGATTCAGCGGCGTCGGTTGGCGGAGTCTGGGCCAAGGAAAGGCTGTACCCTGGGTTGAAGACGAACAATCTCGCCGGGAGCTACGAGTTCTCTGACTTTCCCATGAGTTTCGATCGGTTTGGTATAGAGGCTGGTCAGCACATTCCGGGCGATGTCGTGCATGCCTACCTAACACAGTTCGCTGAGCATTTCGACTTACTGCATCGGACAAGGCTAAAGCAAAAGGTTGATTCCGCAGAACTGTTGCGAAACGGAACCTGGTTCCTGCGTATATTCTCTGCGGAATCCGGACAGCGACAACTCGAGCCCTGGACGGTTATTGCCAGTAAATTGGTCGTCGCCACCGGACTGACGTCTGAGGCATATGTACCCAAGTTTCGAGGAGGAGAAAGTTTTACCCGACAGCTGTTTCACGCCAAAGAGTTACGACAGCGTAGCCCTAGCCTGCAAAGTGCGAAAAGTGTTGCGATCTTGGGTGGTAACAAGTCTGCGTGGGACGCTTGCTACTTTGCTGCGAGAACTGGAGCCCATGTGCATATGATCATAAGACCAACGGGGGGTGGCCCAAGCTGGGTTTGGCCTGTCTTCTTCTCACCTTTCAGGATCTCTGTCCAACGGCTAGCCACAACAAGATTTTTCACCTTGTTTGATCCCTGCCTTTGGAGTGAGTGGACTGGACCGGTGGGGTGGCTGCGCTACGCTCTCCACCAGACCTCCCTTGGGCGTAAGCTCGTGGATAAAGTCTGGCGCATCATGGAAGGCTTCGCGCATAGAGCTTTCTGCTATGAGAAGCATCCACAGACGCAGAAGCTGAAACCTTGGGTGAGCCCATTTTGGATGGGAAACTCACTGAGCATCCACAACTATACATCGTCTTGGTTTGATCTCGTCCGCAACGGGAACATTTCAGTTCATATTGCTGATGTAGCCCACTTATCCGAGACGACCGTGCACCTATCGAACAACATAGATCTCGAAGTTGATGCGATGATTTGTTGTACTGGCTGGCAGACAGGACCGCCTCTGCGCTTCCTACCAGAAGGAATCGTCCCGAAGCTAGGTATCCAGAATAATGGTGGCGAGAACCAGAAACTAGTTGAACAAGCACGAGAGGAGGTGTTCGCAAGTGTGCCTGCTTTGCGAGAGCCGCCAAAGCGAACACCACCTGAAGGAATCATCACCACAAGCCCTAGGGCGCTCAGCTCTGAAGGTTGGGAATCCAATCGGTACCGGCTCTATCGCTTCCTCGTCCCTCCGGACAGAGAGCTCTTAGCCCAACGAAGCATTGCATTTATCGGTGCCCATCTAGCCCTCAGCGCCACCATGGTCGCACAGGTGCAGGCTCTTTGGATCACGGCATTCTTCATGGACGAAATAGCGCATTTGGAGCGGGGAGTCGTTGACTACCGCAAAGTAGAGTATGACGCCGTTCTCCACAACGAGTACAGCCGCATCAGACACCCACACGCCGCCGGTGGCGCTGGAGACCGATGCCCCGACCTCGCGTTTGACTGTCTGCCGTACATGGACCTCCTCGCGGATGATCTGGGCTTGGTGAAATACAGGAAAAAAGGGATATGGTCAGAAACATTCCATCGATATGTCATGAGTGACTATCGAGGTCTGGTGCAGGAATGGCTCTGTCAGAGACGGGAAAAAGCTAAGGCTTGCAAATGACAAGCTGTGAGGTAGTTGGTCAATTTTCAAGGAGATAGTTGGTTTTGATGTGAAAGCATTGCAAAAAGACGGTATGAAAAGTCGTGTTCTGTTCAGGTTCTGGGCGACATTTGGGCGCTACTACTCCCTATTAGTGCTATCTCAATGTGCCAACAACACGCTCATATTGGACTTGTGAAACGGCACCTCACCAGGTCCATAGCTGGCCAATGCCCAATCTCCTGAAGCCTTGCCTTCAATGTTGACTGCGTGTACAAAGCCCAGCGTGTCCAGCAAACAGAGAAGGTTCAAGTCCCCGTCGGGAGTGGTGTCCCGTGCAAGAACTAGGGACTTGGCGACTCCAATTTCGGCCAGCCTCTTCTCCCGCCTGTGACAGAACCCCTCGAGCCAATTTGGTGCTGGTCTGAGCTGGATTGGGCACGAGAAAAGCCCACCACGCAGACCTCAAGGCTGAATGATATTTCCATACAGAATAGTGTGCAACTTCCTGGCTTGGGCATGCAGATGGCCGTAGACTGCTGGCAAACGCCTAGATCCGGCCATGCTATATATCCATTAGTCGTCTACCTGTATCCTCCTTGCCTCTAGAAAAATGGAGTCGCTGCGTGACATCGTGAAAGCCGGCAAAATTCAGCCCATCCATACGTTATCGGTCTTTCAAGCAAACAACACGGGTTGCTTCCCTCATCACAAATGACTCCCCTGTACGCGGATTCGGCTTGTCGGGTCATCTGATGACGACTCGGTCGTAGCCAACACCCTTCACAGAGCCGCCCGCCATGCTGGTTTTGACGTTCCTACGGAAATTCTCTCGATTCGCCCTCAGGTCTTCGGCAGCCTCTTTGTTAAGAGGATCCGAGGCGTTCGGCTCAAGGAATAGAAACTAGGGTCTGCTGTTAACTACAATGGTTCAATTTGGCATGTCTCTCGAGAAAAAACACATACCTGCATGCCGACAATAACGGCATTCAAATTCAGGACCGGCTTCCAGTCTTCCCTCAGAATGTTCAGACACACATTGCCTTCCAGATCGATATTGGGGTGGTAGATCTTCTGCGTGCACTTGACCTTTGGAGGATCGTGTGGGTAGTTATTCGAAATGGTATAGGTGAACTTGAAGCTGCCGCCCTTATACATGCCCTCGTCCGGTTCAATGAAGAGCACAAAGTTCAGGATGTCGTCGGGGTTCGCAAACTCTGTGCGCATCGTGCTTCCGAGTGCCAGTTCGCTAAGATCTGAAGTTGCGCATTAGCCCTTGGAAGTCCTTTGACTCTGTTGATTTGCAGTCCATGCCTCTTTGTATCCGCAGTTGCGCTGCGGTGACTTTCTTCTTCTTCTGTGCCTGTGCCTGTGCCTGTCCCTCTGCTTGCGCATCTTTCTGTTGTTGCTGTTTCATACTCCATACTTTCAACATCTTCGGAGGCTGAATGCCTCAGCGGGCAGTTTGAGGAATGCAACGGGCGCAACTGGTTTCACGGGGGCTGCGTTGCCCAGTGTGAGGAGTGTGGCAATCGAAACACAATTGAAATTGATCGACAGGTTAAAATAGAGGCTGACGACCAGAGAAATGCCACAGCAGAGACAAGTCGTTGGGCAAATGATTTAAGAATCGATTTCGGGTAGGCACACGATGGCGCCTGGAGTGCGAGGGCTGCCCGACCTTTCAATGCGTCACGATAATGACTGGAATATTCCCTGGAGGCGGCTGCATCGGCTATTAAACGAGGCAAATTCCAGCCCCTAAGCCGAATTAAAGCTTCTTACGCCAACGATAAGGAGGCTTCTTCATAGGAGCGGCCGTTGAAGCCAAGGCTGGCAAACTTGATTGAAAAGCACACCGAAAAGCCTCGGTTCTATGCGCCGCCGCAAACATTGCAGTTACAATGAGTAGATGCGTTTTTGGCTGCTAAAAGCTCTTGTTCAGATCCTCGCAAATACCATTACTCCTTTTGTTGCACTAACACATAGCATCCAATGCTTTGTACGCCTACAAGTGTGCCCAATAAATACCACACGGTCGCCGGCACGATAGGTGTCGCGTGACCCATCACTACTTATCTCCTAGCGAAGCAGCAAAGTAGACCTGTCTTGCCTAAGAACCACAGGCATCCTATAAATCGCACAAGTGACAGAGCTGCCGTGATATACAGAAGTGTAGCGAAGAAAACGCTCGATCTTTGAGTTGCAGTAGACTAGATAGAACATTAGTATTCAATTGGAACAGTCCACATCGAAACTTACTGTGAAACCAAATGTTTTCAGACTGCCCGAAGTAATTCCTGCGGCTAGCAGTGCATTGGTGAAGATCCACGTTGAAACCAGTCGCGTGCGGAAATTTCTGTACGAGTCCTCCAGGTTCTTCTCCTCCTTTTCAGGAGGGGGATTGTACGGAGACAATGCCCGTCGCACGGTGGCCTCAAATTGCGCATCGATATCAGCTTGTGGTTTGTCAACTTCCTCCACCACCGCTGTCTTGCCTTTCTCGTCTTTCTTGGTCTGAGCCGACGGCAACACATCTGCCTTATCCGAACCTTTGGTACCCCACGAAACATCATGCCAGTTGGAGAAGGCATAAATCATCAAGATGTTGATGAATGATGGCATGAGCGCTAGGTATTGGAAGAACGAGGTGAACATGTGCCATGGGTCGAGGTAGAGGAACGATGCGACATAGTAGAGACCGAATGTGGCGGCCAAAGCGATAATGATAATACCGGCCCCGCCGCCGTCGAAGAAAGACTTGAAGAACTCGTCTGCACCTTCATTGAGAACAATTGACTCGCTGTTCTTGCTGGTGAAGCCTCGATATACCAGATAAAACGCATCGACAATGACATAGGCCTGGATGATACCGAAGACCACGAATGAGATCATATAGGCGATACGTGACCCTTTTGGACGGTTACCGAGAGCCAAGATGAACTGCAACAGAAGAAAGGCAAGGTAGCCGTATTGCAGGATCGTATTGATAATCGGGGTGACGGTGTTTCCAAAAGGAAAAGCGGACGAAGTTTGCGCAGGATTATCAGCACCAGGCGGTTGACCGACCAAATCCATGATGACCTTTGTGGTAAGCCAATAAGAAGCCAAAGCAAACCAGGACATGAGCACGGTGACGGTATTGTAGACCATTTGGATGTGGAAGAAGAACATGCGGATAATGTTGTGACCAGATTTGTACATCCGACCAAAGTGCATCAGGGCATAGAGAGAAGCAGCAAATGACCCGTTCAACCATCGGCGTCGCTGACCAATGAATTCTGCTGCACCCTCAGGAACATCGGTTTCACCTTTGGAGGCCTTGACATAAGTTAAATGCCATTTAGAACCAGCTTTGGCGACCAGTTCAAAACACAAAATTCGGTCCTCGGCCAAAAACATGTTCTTCTTGAAAATGTTCATGCCTTCGATACCCTTTTTGCCGAGTCGGGCGGAGAGGGTGTGATCGCCGTGAAAGTATTGTTCCAATGGCCGTCCCATGATGGCGCGGAATCGATAGGCGGAGAATGCACCTGGAAGCACAGATACGTAGCCGAAGGAAGATTCGAGTGGCTTGTCCAAGATGTTGGAAATCTTGTATTCAAAGTTCTGCGCTGCAACCAGAGGATTCAGCAATTTCTTCCAGCCATGACCCAACATAGCGTGAATTTCGCCACAAGAACCGCCAAGATCCTTGTCGTTGTAGAAAGATTCCCAGAGAGCGAGTAGCGATTTGTGACCAGGCTTGGTGCCAGCATCGAGTAAAATGCACACCTCGGGATTCAAGATTCGCCCAAAACCGTTGAAGAGCCATCTGTGAGAATTGATCTTTTTGCTGTTCTTCTGTTTCAAACAGAAGATCATTTGCACAGGTGGCAAGTCAGTAGCATCGTTGTTGGTTGGACGAATAAGTTGCTGGTTGGGAGTGACCGAGAGCTGTGTGGTGTATTCGAAGATGTGTACAACGGTGTCTTTGCCATCTACGTCCTTCTTCATGACGCCATCTTGATAGATACCAATGGTTGCTAGAACATCGAGGGTGTCTTTGTCGCAAGGATCAATGCCATCAAAGACCAAGCAAACCACGATCTTCTGCCAGGCAGGACCACCTTTGTTCCAAAATTCGGTCTTTTTGAGATTGACAATATCCCGGATATTTTGCATGACACCGTGCAATGTTCGAGCGGTCAAGACCTTGTCTTCGTTGTAATAGGTGATGGCAATCAAAAGCTCGGTATGTCTGTTATACATTGCAGGCCTAAGGTTGTAACCATTTTTCAGAGTGAAATCGTCGGGGTCGCAGGTTGCTGCGGTATATCGCATGTGCGTGAATTCTTCGCTTCCACCCTCCAGATCCTGTCTGTATTTTGGCTGAATAGCATTCTGGATGGCTGAAGGGACGGGATAGTCAATACTGAGAACATTTCCCTGAACGAGCTTGACCTTTCTCGTTGCGTAGCGTTTGATTGTCGATTGATTTTGTCGAGCTCTCCAAGCCTCTGTTGAGTCGCTTCGAACGTAGGGGTTGGGAGCATTTCCACCTTGCGGGAACCCGCCCGCGTAAGGGTCTGCGCCATTACTATAGGAGACATCCGGTCCTTTTGGTTCAGAGTTCATGTAAGACTCGCTCAAGTTATAGACCGAATCGTTCTGGGCAACATTTCGAGGGTGATCGTCGTAGTGTCCAGGATACGTCTGGCCAGCAATCAGAGATCGTTCGGCTTCGTCTTCGTCTTGATGGTGGCGTCCATAGTTCTGGAAGATGGTTAGGAAAGAGCTAGGCCAAGTTTTGAAGTCGACTCACATTCCCTCCTTGATCCTGCAGAGGATAATTCCCCTGGTAGTTGCCGGCCATCTTGGTGGCGGTCCCTGCTCAACGTGATTATAGTATTTTGATGCTTTTCAATCAATCAGATGGCAGAATCAGCACTTGCTCGCAAGATAAAAAGAATGTCAAGTGGCGAGCCGCCAATGTTTTTGGAGCAAAAGTCAACCTTTATGAAGGAATGCGGAAGTGACAAAAGATCGATGTGAAAGAGATGCTCAGCGATCGGGGCCGCCCTCTGCAAACAAAGAACGATGCGATAGCAATTACAAAGTTGTCTTTTCGAACCTTGCTACTGGTAACAAGGAGAAGGAGACGGAGACATTAGGAGTTGGAAATGTTTAGAACAAGAAGTTCCTACGAGGCATAGTCAGCATAAGCAGGATACTGGAGTGCCAGCAGCAAGTATGTTTCAGGTGCTTCAGGGTCCCTGCCGAGAGACTTTTCGAAAACGCTTCATTTGATATGTTGCCTCTCAGGCGCTAAGTCTCAGGTGCTGACCAGCCCTGCGCCTGCTGGATACGTAAAGGCCCCTCTACGGTGGTTAGCAGAACCAATCAGAATGTCCCACTACTTGGATGCACAGCCGCGTTGCGAATGCGCTCCTGAAGATCCTGTCAGACACTCAGGCCTGTTCTAGTCCTCCGCGCGGGCCTCTGGCGGGCCTCAGCACTGTTGACGCGGTCGCATTCTGATCTCCAAAGATAACTATTTAGGCTGGGTATTTGACGTCTAGGAGATTTTTGTCGTGATGGCAAAGCTTAGCTGCCGCACAATCCCACACCCCACGTGACCCCATCACTCTGGACGGTGAGAAAAGGGGTTTGGAGTTGGGGAACAAATACCCGAGAAGCCCCAAGGACAGGCTTTGAGGTCCCCGTAAACTCCTGGAGATTTCTCCGGGAAGTTGGGGATCTGGAAAACTCTACATGCCACTAACGCGATCAACAGTAAATAATGGCGTGGATAGATCCGAAAACGGTCCGGCTGTTTAGCACGCGGGACGCTATGGTCTTTGTTATTGCGTCTAGCACAATTCTGCATGAAGTGGACGCTGCGGTGCCAATCCCAAAAATAGTGCTCTGTGTGCATTGTAACACCGAGACCGCAGGCCTCATGTATGCACGTTGCCCACGCATTAGGCCTGAGGCTGAACCTCAGCTGTGACGACCCACCCTAAATCCCCTTGTAAATAATATGTAGAACACACTGAGTACTTCGAACATTCCTACGGCTTTTTCACGGGGAGTAATATCTCTACGACTCCTTCATTAGTTCAAGTAACATTGCCTACCGCAAGCTCGGAAACAAGTCCAAGGAGGCGACTTGGTATCCATCCAGTCGCTTCACCATCATGGGTATGTTCTGATCTACGTGACACAGGCATAGCAAAGAACCCCGTTTAAGTGCCGGTACGAAGACGAGGAAGGAACTCGTACACGAGGCACATCTCTGGATCTGTCGTACAGCTGTCTCTATGAAGTGACTAGAAATGCCTGGCACAAATCAGTAAACCTGGACGACTGTCAAAGCCGCCACCACAACTGCACGACCTGTGCGCGATTCGCAGACATCTGACACTTCCCTTTCCAGTAAAACGCCCGTTTCTCAAGCACGATGGAATTGAGCATGCCCATCGGACAGGCAAGCGAGAAGTACGGTAGCACTTTGATGGCAGCATTGAAACCCTCAGATAAGAAATGAGATTGTTTGTGGGAAATGCTGCGTTGCTCGCCAGTAGATTGGGTTATAGTGTACCTGTCTCGGATATTGAGATGAGGTTTGTGAGGTATTCGCCGCTTTTCTCTTAATGACAAGCACCATTATCACCTCATTTCCGTGAACTGTGTACAAGGTAATCTAGAGGTTGAGGGCAGGCAAAGCATTATAGGTTGAGCCGCCAAACCAGAAAAACAGCCTAGCGTTCATGGGACGGGTGGACTCCTAAACACGACTAGGATCATACAAAGCTTCTTGTCCACGCCTAGCACTCCCTGACATCTGCTTGGCTGTGCTAACAGCCACTAAATCCTCTTGCTTCGGCTGCTCCAGTGCGCGATGCCATGCTGCGATCACCCACCAACAGCCAACCAAATTGCAATGTCGGTGCCCCTTCAATCTCCAAATCCTGGCGAATGGACGCCCTTGACACGTTTCACTGGAGCCCTCTTGGCCCTCTGCAGTCTATAGCGACGCCCGCAGCCTGTATTCTACTTTTTCAACACCCACGAATTTCACATTTCACGGGCACCAGCACCAGCAATTGACTGCTTCGACAATTTTCAGCTGGAATAAAACCCGCGTCGCTCGTTACATTCTTCGTCTGTCCATTCTTTTGCTTCATTGTCGTCACCGTCTCGTTCAACGGCCTCCGTCCTTGACATACGTCTTTGCGGTCCAGTTACGACTCTTGACCGACGACCCTCTTTTCTGTCCCAGGATCGCAGCCTTTCTTTTTGCACGCTTGCGTCGATAACGACTTCAACGATAATTCATGATTCAGATTGCTGTAACGAGCTCGTTGATCGACAGACATCCGGGTAGCGACTTCAGTACGACACACGCCAATTGCTCGCTTTGGACTTCAGTGCTGTAAATACGAGCTGAGGCTCAGGCGCTGGGCACCAAACTCAGCATTCCCCAATCTTTAAAGAGGTGCATAGCGGCTTGTTTTGAGCCTCTTTGACTTTCAAAAACATGGCTCGACTTAGTGGTGAGAGACAAGCACTTATACCTTCTCCCAGTTATCTCTAATACGTGGACTATAGCCCGAGATGCCCTAAACACACTCCTTCGGCGTTGCGTCGAATGCCCCTCGACACAACCAAGCTGCCCGAGCTGTAAATCAGATGAAACATGCTCACTTGTACCAGCATCATGTAACCAGTGTGCTTCGACAACTTGTGTGAAACTCAACGACTTTGCTGGCCAGGTATCTGAGCCCAAGAAATCTACCCCTATCGGCCCAATCGTGGGTGGTGTCGTCGGAGGGGTGATCATCATTCTTATCGGAGTCTTTTGTTTGTGGTTTTGTTGTATACGACCTCGAAGACGAAAAAATACCTGGGAGCCACCCGAAAAGCGAGATCAAACATATTTGGCACGCAACGGCAGTCGGACTCACTCGATTGCTTCCACGGTTCTCACCAGAGCATCCAATGTCATCCAAATTGCATATATACCTGGCGTGACAGGTCGATCCCCTCCCGTGTCTCCAGGAATTCCTCCACCTATGCCGGCTATCTCGGCAACCACTGCAAGCACTCCGCAACCAGACACGCACTTCTTCATGGCGGACGACTTGCGAAACTCAACTTGGTCAGATACGTCGATTGATCCGAGAATCAGCTTGGCGCCTAGTCTTGCCCGCGCCAGTCAGGCAACTACCGTTTGTTACGAGAACGCCATCGTTCCTCCCATTCCTGCTCAGCACGCTTTCCGAGCACAGGCGAACATGGTCAGCGTTAAGCAAAATAGTCCCGCAGGTACAAGTTCTCCGTCAACGGCAAATCCTGCCAGATCATCACCGCTCGCTCAAGGAGCGACGAGACCTGTGCCTCCGCAGAACAGTTCCATTGTAGCGCGCAACGTAACTGCTCGACCCATACAAGTCAAGAAGTCCGGCTCAGCAAATCGGGTCCCGACGCTGGGGAATTTGGCCAGAGCTAATTCAGAAAGGTCTGCAATTACTCTCAACTCAACGAAGGCAGGACCAGGAGCTGAAGAAAAAGAGGTTGTGATAAGTCCACGCACAGACGTCGCGGATTCCCCTGTCTCACCACCAGCAGCACTTAGAACGCGGCCATCGGATGTGAGCTTAGGAGGAGCAAGCGGCTCTGGTATCAGTGCTGTGCTTCCACCTGGAGCACCCTTTGGACGAGGGACACCTACAAGAAGGCCTGATAGTGGTGGTTTGACTGCCATGATCGAAGATGCAATCAAAAATGCTTCAGCGGACTCCCGGGGGTCACAGAGACCGGCCAACTCTCGCAATGATTCTGGGCCCTTTTCCGACATTCATGAGCTGCCAAATAGCTCGCCATGAGCCGCACGGGCAAGATCACGCTTCGTTGAATTCGGCTTGTTAGACTTGAAGGTTTAAAACGCTATATAGATGATGTCTTGTATATACCCTTGTCGTCAAAAGATTTGCAATTGATATTGTACCGTGTCACAGTGGACTCGGTGCCTTGCGATCTTGAAAATCAGCCAACTTCGAGCAATTCATGTTCCTGAGCGCTCATAGGACGCGTGTAAATCGCGTGCACTAGTACTGGATTGGTTCCTCCCAAGGCCGTAAGCACATTGGCGACCGGAAAGACTGCGGCTGGGGAGGGCATCTTGGCTCCGTGGCTAATTCTCACTTGTCCGTCACGCGACGCGAGCAACCAAGTCGCTGTGATATTCTGTCAGGCCGCTTAGGAGCCTGCTTCTCCGGTGTGAACTTGATTTTAGTCGTGCAGTAATGCATGTCGACACAAGGCCCGAGCTATGTTGTTCAGCCGGGGTTATCGCTCTTAGCAGAAGTATATCAGGCGCTTTCGCCTGATCACCTGAAATGCCATCGTGCTTACTCCAGCTGCCTAAGTCTCTTCTATTTGCTCCTGTTGCCTGCGTCCGTTGGTCAGCTTCTCATCCGACAGTATCACTTGCTCTCAGATCGTGCTCTGCCGTATCGTTAGCCAGAATATCCTTAGCAGCACCGCTCCCCCCAAATATACTCGGTGTCAGACGACGCTTTGGAATCATGACTTCACAATCAGGAGCCAGGAGAGAAAAAATGAAGGGAGAGTCGCAAGGCCGCGATCCAGCAGATTTCGTCAAGGTCGAAGCCATGCTATTTGAAAAGCTCACCAAAGCAGGGGTATCTTCCGTCTCGACCACGGCTCTCCTCAAGCTCCCGGCCGCGTTGACCGAGGCAGTTCTCGGCTGGTTAGGGGACAAGAATCCTCTGATCCGTCAGGCAAGAGCCCATCAAAATGAGGTGTGGATTCTGGACAATACAGGTTACAAAACATCCGATGCGTCTGCGTGGCAAGCTGAGGTTATTGCCTGTTTCTTTCAGCATGGCAGAGGTGATCTCACAGAAGCTGCAGCTGCCATTGTGGACGTCATCGGCCTCGATGGCAAAGCTGGATCTCAGAAAGCGACACAGGCTCTGATCGAAGAGAGACTGAAGCCATTCATAGATGCTATTGCACCCGCCCGTACTCTCCCAGTTGTGATCGAGCCAAGAGGGCAGACGAAGATGAAAAGAACCTTAGGCCCTTCGAATACAAGTGGCATCAGCAATCAAGTTATGGAAGTGGGAGCGGATAATCAATCCAATGGCGCTATTTGTGAGATAAAGTCGGATCTGGACGTGTCGAATCTGCCTAGTGCCAAGGGGGTATCTAGACTTGCTGGGCCACAGGGCTGGGGTGTAATAAGCGACATTGATGACACTATCAAGATTACTCAAGTTGGTCTTGGGCACTGTCGTAACACTTCATCTTTGCTAACTGCTCGTAACAGACACCGGATCCTATTGGCATCTTGAAAACGACATTTGCAGAGCCCGCCCAGTTTACCAGCCACATGCCAGACTTCTATCGAATCCTCAACGACCAGCTAGAAAACCCGGCATGGTTTTATCTGTCAGCTTCGCCTTACAATCTCTACCAATTCCTGCACAAGTTCATAGCGGACTATTACCCGCCAGGCACCATTATCCTCCGTGATGCTTCGTGGCAGACCCTTGGTGGGCTCTTAGGCGCTCTCACGCAGGGAGTCAAAGCATACAAGTCGAGCCAGATAGACAAAATCCAAGGTTGGCTCCCGAAGCGCAAATTCATTTGCATTGGCGACTCCACGCAAATGGACCCTGAGACTTACGCGGCAGCATACAAGAAATATCCTGGCTGGATCAAAGCGATCTATATCAGAAAAGTTCTTGATGCGCCGTTTATGGAAAAGAAAAACCAATCTGAACGCTTCGAAGAGGCGTTCGAAGGCATACCGTCTCACGTTTGGAGAGTGTTTGTGCTACCGGATGACCTCAAAGACCACATAGTGCAGATCGCAGGCGAAGAACACATGGGTGTGATGCGTGCTTTGTCTGGCTTTTCTTGCGGGCAAGACAGAGAACGTCAACAGCTCGAAATGGACAGAATAAGGCTATAGCGGTAGTTTTGAGCATGTCAGTATCCGACTTTGTGCGCGTAGGTGTTCTCGGTGTTTAGGGGCAATCCGGCAGCTTTTAGGTTAGGCACGTTAGGTTACCTGAGAGTTTACGAAGGGAAGTAATGTGGGCAAGCGTCACAACCTGACATTCTTTCTTCAGCATGAAGACCTCTCCGTGCGTAGAAATCTGATCGGCATCATGATTCAGAGTAGCCGGAGCCTCGCGAACTTGGCAAGACCTCCTAAGCCAACCAAGAGAAGGCTCAGGCTCGGCGTCCAAGGCTCCGACTCCACACAGGAAATATTTCAAGGGAAGGCGCCACCTAGTCAAGGTGCCCTGTGCGTGCGACAAATCAGATTCAAGTTGTCCCATCAATGTCTGTTTCTCGTCTCAATCCATCCCCTCTCTCCTCGTCATTCGGCCAAAATGCCCTACGCATTTGACAAATGTCCTGAGCGACCAGCGAACATTGAGCAAATCCTAAACGGCCTCGATAGATACAACCCAGAGACGACGACAGTCTTTCAGGAATATGTGAGCCAACAATGTGAAGAGAAATTCTTCGATTGTTATGCCTGTTTGGCGCTGTTGAAACTGTGTGTGCTCCTACCATGCTATCTTGAACGCAAGAACATGATGCAAGAACTACATTCTTACCACGTTTCCTATTACCTGACTACCTCGTGGAGATTGAATTATTAGCTCTATCTGATTGCACGGCGCATGCAGACTTATTCCGCTGTTTGACTTTTGGGCAGTGCTGACATTGTGCCGCGATAGTTACCAGTTCAATCCACATCTCCTACATCCCGAAACCGTAACCAACATTCTCGTCAAAACCCTCACCGTCTTCCCTTCTCCAGCCTTCAGTCTCAGTCTCGCACTGCTCCCACCTTCGTCCATCCCATATGGTACATCCACGACCTCCTTTCCCACAACCGAACTCACCGAATCAATCCAAAAGTTAACGCGACTCTCTTCACTCCTTGAGGGCGCGCAATACGACGTTTTCTGGGCAACACTCGATAGCGACGACCTATACGCAGATCTGTATTCCGACGTCGCTGGGTTTGAGGACTTGATTCGGATACGTATTGCAGGAGAAGTCGGCAAGGCCTTCCGGGAGATTGACCTCGGGGTGTTGAGTAACTGGTTGGATCTGCGCGGGGAAGGGCTCACGAAATTTGTGCAGACAGCCTGCGGATGGAATGTGGCTGGAGAACGAGTAAACATTCCGAGCAATACAGAAAATGAGGCGAGGAGTGAGGTGAAGGGAGAGAGGGTGGGAGTAGAGCAGTTTGGACGAGTCTTCCGGAGGGGGTTTGAGAGTGCTTAACTCAGTGTCCTTGCCAAGCCACGATCAGGAGGATTGACGGCATGCCCATTCAAGAGACATGATGAAGTCATACGGTATGCACAGAAGTCTGCTTCGATCCAATGCAACTCAAAGCAATTAACACGGATCACAAATAAGAGGTGAACCGACTCTGCGAGGTTTGAGCAGGTGTTGCTTCTGTGTGCCCCGATCTTGCTGCACACACGCAGCCGAGCGACATAGGCACAGAGGATCACTTACCAACGCAAGACCTCAAAATGAACAAAAGCACAGCCGCATCATGGATACCACCAGGCCCGTGCTTTCTATCTTGCTCCCACAAGAAAACGATTTGGCAGAACGTTTATGCGGTTAACCCCCACCAATGAAGACACAGAACTATTATGTAAGACCCTGTGGCCTATCAGAGCCTTGGCCAGAAAAGATAAGTCTTTCACTGTTCAGTGGAGAATAGAGATTCACGCAGCATCCGGGACATGAATGACATCGACAATCAATACCCTTCATCCTTCCTTTCACCAGTGTTCTGGCAGCCCACTATATCTTCAGTAGCTTAATTTCTAACGGTCCGTACATTTCTCACAAGACGTATAACAAACTTCAAGCTGACTTAAGCGGAGCAGTGGACAACAAGAGATGTCGCAGTTACAGGGTCAGCCCGTATACAGCCTCGTCGCTGCCATAGAGTCTGACCTGCCCCAAATCCTCGCCTTGTTCACCTACTACGTCCGCAACACCACAATAACCTTTCTCGTGCACGATCCAGACCTGGATTTCATCCGTGATCGCTGGAAAGACACCGTGCGCCGAGGTCTTCCCTACCTAGTGGCGGTCACCAACGACACAACGAACTCCGACGCCGCTATGACTGACCAAATGTCCTCAGCCTGTTCTCGAACAGTCCTTGGATACGCTCATGTTGGACCATTCAACGCCATCAAACATAGCTACGCACCTTCTGTAGTACTTACGCTGTACGTTCATCGTGACTACCTCAGATGCGGGATTGGGTCGGCCCTATGTTCTGCATTGCTCGCGGAGCTAAAGACGAGTTTGCACGTTAGCGGCGAGAAGGGACACGACGACAAGGTAGAGAGAGTGCGTGTCAGGCAAGTATATGCGATCTGTAGTCAGGACGTGGCTGGGCGGGGTGATTGGGTTAGCAGAGGGGAGACGACATTGGATTGGTACAGAAGGCGCTTCGGGTTCGTCGAGGTCGGGAGACTGAAAGGAGTTGCCAAGAAATTTGGTGAAAGGTACAGTGCTCCTCCCGCCTCGTCTGTGCATTTTCTTTCCTTGATGTGTGCCGTCTGCTGCTTTGTAGGTGTTACATTGATATACACGCAGGCCTGCTAACTCCTACTTACCATGCAGGCTTGATATCTTTTATCTGCAGAAGGAGTTAACCGATGATGAGTGAAATGCATCAGTCACGCTGACTAGTACTGGCGTTTCTAAGCACACACGTTTGGCTGTTGAGAATTCGAACGCTCTGTACAGCTGTATTATCGCTCCCTGATCGCTACATGTGAGTCGAGTTGTTTGATTACTGACCCTGGCCCCACAGCATTCCCAGTAGCACCGTAATAATAGGCAAATCAAATGGTAATCACTTTGGATGAACGTTCTTGCTTGCAGTAGTAGATTGCCTACCTACATACCTACACAAATGCAAAGTAGTTTATATTCAGAAGAAGTAATCAAGTTCTTGTTTATATAGATCGAAGTTTAGAGATGTGGAGAGGAAATTGGGCATAGAAGCGAGGTCCTCGGGAAATGGGTCCAAAAATGAAGCCACTTGTATAGCCCTAGTCTACGTGCCGGGGAAAGCAAAGGACGTACAGCTCATCCCTTGATTCTGCTACAAGCAGAATATTCGCTAATCCAGTTAGCCCTGTTTTCACCCAAATTTCTAGATTGTACATCCGCCGATCGTCAGCGTTTGCGGTCCAAATGCTAAACGGCGCACGGGCAGAGCAGTCACTAACGCAGAGTATATGCAATATCTACAAACGTGACTGCGGAAAGTTATGCCAAGGTGTCTTGGTATTTGTCCAGCCGATTATTTCTCAGGGCCCGCAGTTCTAAGTCCTACAGTATAGAGATCAGATGATCTGCCCGGGCGGAGACAGGTCAAATAGAGGCGTCCCGAGCGAGGCGGTCCAAGAGGACAAGAGGTGTGCTGCCTTAGATGTACATTTCCGAAAACGGCATCAGGTCCCACATTTGAGGTTAGAGTTCAGTACCTAGGTAGTCAGCGTGCTCGAAGTCCACAGTAAAAATATGCCCTTTTTCCGCGGCAAAAGGAACTCTTAAGTGTATGCATCTCTTTTACACTTCGTAAGACACATGCTAGTAGATCGGGTCGACCGGGGTCATGCGGGGGCTAAAAGTATGGGGACACCATTGAACTAGGATAATCATAAAGTATCCACCTGAGGCATAAAATACAAGTACAGAAAATGCAAGTGTTGAGGTACCGTGGAGGAGAGCCGTGGATGACAGGGACCGAAGCAGAAATGCTGGGTGTCTTCGAATATTGAAACGTGTCTAATGTTTATGAGTGGAGTTGTTGTCGCTTTGGCGGCATGAAATACTTTACTTGACGTAAGCATCATTGTTGATGAGATGTAGAAATGAATGTTAACTTATTCAGGAGGATCAGTAACCTACCCGTCGATGTCGATGGGTCGTGCTATCGTGCTGTTCAAACAATTCTTATGACGGTATCCTGACGACTACCATTCTGGCACGTACATTAGTGTTTGATACGTCCCAGCAGTGAACACGATGTGCTGGGAGTCGTGCCGCTCTGCAGCGAAGATCATGGTACAATTAGCAGACCCACGTTAGACCCTTGGTTCTCAAAGCTTCCGTCAAGTTTCCAGAACTTCTAGAAACATTATCCAGCCAATGATGGCCTGGGATATTCGGACCCTATCCACTTCTCTCGTCACTGAAGCTATTTAGATCTAAGCTGCAAATGACTGTGACGAAGTAAGCAACGGATTGGTCAAAGACTCGGAGAGCGAGGGTCTGAATCCACCCTGCGAATGGCGGGCGAACGTTCCAGCGGCAGCGTTCCACGGCAAAGGAATCACGAAGAGTCCGAAATTAGGGCTGTCGGTCGCCCTGCATGAAGAACCCACACCTCGGAAGAGTGGGATGCACGAGGCGAAGACCAACCCGGAATAGGTGAAGTTGCTCACATAATGGCATCCGAGAGCGCAGAGTGCTGCAGGGTAATCATTGCGGCTGTACATGTGTTGAAAGTGATTATATGAAGTCTCTACACGCCGCGACCTGGATCAACACACGAATATTGTAGTTCATTTGCAAGACCGTCTCAACTAAGGAGAGGTCTCCCTCGCCGTTCGTCAGCAAAACAAATTTCATCGTGCCCATCATGCCCATCATCACGACGCCAGACATGAGTCCCATCCAGCTCTCTGCCGTTGCGCGAGGCAAGGCGGCCAAAGAGAGCAATCGTCCTGAATATGAATTACGGTTACTTCTTGCTCACATCAAGATCTTGGACCAACTAGAACACAACAAGGCCGAAGTATGCCAACAGAAACCCCAGAAAGCATCAAAATCTCGACAAGCACACCAGAGACCTGATCTACACAAGCGTGAAAGTTCGAGGGAAGAAGCAGATGCGCCGGCTGCCCTCGTAACAGTGGAAGAACTCGACGATGACGACGACTGGGACGTGTGAACCAACATGATGTCGTGTCGAAGCCACACATTCTCATCATCACATTACACAAACAACTCACAGTCGTCAACCAGCAATCCGAAGCAGCCGAAGTCGGCGGGAATTCCCTCGAAACCAAACTACAAACTACACGCATGATGCGGTCAGGAGTACCTCGTGATTGTGAGGTCATGACCCAAAACACATGCGACCAGGGAACGACAACGCAATGATCATCAGGAAAGTGGTAGTAGGCCGGGATAGTCGATCCTTCGGGATGCGCCTGGTCGACCAATCCGTCTGTACGGTGGTCTCGGAATGTGAACGAATTGCGCAATGTTCACCAGAAGGAAAGGAGGTGGATGTCATTAGGATCATGGGATCTGTGCTGATTGGTAGAAACCAGAGTAGTCCCTCCGATTTTCAGGGTCTTCTCGCTGACTGTTCACTGTCAAGCACCAACCAGAGCGAGGCGTGAAAGGCTTCATTCTCCACATTACACTTTATTAATAAAAACCCCTTTACGTGTCTTAGTCTACTCTTATATTTACCTTAACGTCGGTCTAGTCGATTATGACGTATGAAGTTCGTTGTATATGAATGCCAAGGAATGCCATTTGCTCGCATTTGACCCTGCGTTTGTGCTTACATACATAGTGGAAACCCGCCACCTTTCGCAGTTTGGGCCTTCCGGCTTCGGCCTGGTTGTTCGTATAGTTTCTGTTGACGACTCCGAGTGTCTGTGCGTGATTCAGCAGCTAGACACTTTAGCTGGCCAATGGGAGCTCGCTATTTTGGGCGCAGCAGTCACTTTTCCAATGGCGGCCTCAGACCTTCACCAATCACGAAGCTGTCGTATAATCTGCGGGTCTCAAGGTGCCTACCGAAGGTTGTTGAACTGCATGCATGGTGAAATAATAGGATAGTCAATTAGGAATGTCCATGCCATGGCCAGACGCTGAATATTACATTTTGGCGGTCACTGAACTTAGCCGTTCCCGTGTGTTACAGTGGGATATCGGGATGTTGATCTAGACCGCTGTGGAGCATATGTGAGCATTGCCGAAGCGACTCGTCTGCACCTTGCTGCATAATCTAATAATACGCATGCGCTTCTAGTTTGCTACGCAAACCGACTGATGCCGGAATGGGTCCACATCAATATGAACAAGATTGAGTTGTGTAGAGTCGAGTTGTGGACTGAGTCCAGCGGTAGTTCAAGGAGAGGCATCCTTGATCCAGCGAACAGAGGTAGGTGAATTCTCCGCCATTCTAATTACATAGGTGCTTCCCAGAGCGGTTTCCTCAAGTCTGTTGCTATGTCGCGTTAGCTGAGAGTATCTGACCAATTGTTGCGTCGGCGTTTGATGTTGAGTTGTTTAAACTGACCAACAGTTCGGTGGTAGGATGCGCAGCAAATGATTCAGATTGGTGGGAGATATCCTGTAGGTGTATTCGATCAAGCCTATAAAAGTTGGCAACTTGACGAATGTCATTTGGAAGTCGTTGAGTTGTCAGTAATTGAAGGAAACTGCGAGGGTATCCAGGGCCAAGTCAAAGATGAGGAAACCACTCCTACTGCTCTGACATGCATTATGGCATATTCGAAAAGGTCAGCTTCCATCTACATGGGTCACTTGGGTACAACGACGGATGCACTCCCAGCGATGGAGTGGATAGAGCGTATACCAGAACCTAATCATCTTCGACAGTGAGATTTAGCCTTTCGCAAATTTGCCCGGTGATGGGGAGTTCCCAAAGGAACTTTCGGGTGCCGCAGAGGACAAGCGGGCGGTAGGTGTACTTGCTGGGTGGAAATCATCTGGAAAGCGGAAGCACTTTTACATGCTCAACACGCTCAAGTTTGACTGAGATTCTCAAAAGTTGACATTATATACAGTAAATATAGGAAAGAATGAGATCGCATTACGATAGCCTCGACAGTGACCACAAGCGATTTGGGCCGAAGATGGTGAAGGTGTACAAGCGGGATGTTACGACGCCGACTAAGTCGGGTCTCTGATGATTTCGCATTCGCAACTTGATCTCCTGAATGCACGAGACATCAACCTAGATGGCTTGAGATCGTCGTCACGCGAACCTCTGCTCGTTCGCAAGACTTCGCTCTTTTAGCTTGTCCTTCAAGTCGCCTTCAACTTCGAACTTCGAAGGGGTACAAAACACTAGGCACGTGCTTCGAGATTTGTGGAGCCTGGAGACGGGCAAGGCCGAGTCGTTGCCTGAGCGGTCGAGTCTTCGTGCAGGCGCGTCAGTGGGCTTGTTGTTGAACACCAATTATGATCAGCAGTTTGAAAGGCACACAAACATCGGCCCAGGCTCACGGTGCTACCGACAAGATCATGCGTGTCTAGCGTATATAGGTGCACAACAACGCATCGTCTGAGCTCTGTCTTGTGTTACCTGCATTGTGCAGTGCTCTACAAAGGGACATTTTGGCTGTTTGTTGGGGCATTGGTAGCATGCTCAACTTTATTGTTGTGAGCTGACCGTCGTCAACTTGTTCACACAAATTGATTGTAGCAGCTGGACAGATGACGGTGCATTACTGAATAGGCACCATCGTGTGCTCTGGTGAATATCACAACGAGGTAGGGCGTTGTCAGGGTGACCGCATAGTCGAGCGTATAGTGTCGATTGCATGGACCGACCCTCTCCTCAAACAAAGGAGACTGCAACAGCATGTCTTCGCCCGAAGCAAAACGGTCCCTGCTGAGTGCAAGCCAAGTGCAGCAGCGAACTGCGCCGCCTAACCGATTGCCATCCCACCAGCTTCCGAACCGCTTGCGCTTTTCTGAGGACGCTCAAGAGGATGTCTCTGCTCCTACTCGTGGCAGTGCCGTGCCTCCGCAATACATGAACCAGTCAATATTTGGCATGATCGCCGCTGCTGGATCGAGGACGGACTTCAACCAGAGATTTGACGAATCGAGCGACAGTGAGGCTGACCATGGCGCCAACGACAACAAGCAGTCGAGACGACACGGATCCAAAAAGAGTGCAAAGGCAGCACCTGAATCCCAAGAATTGCCCGATGCACCCATCTCCTCTGATTCGAGACGGAGCAAGCGGTTGTCACTACATCGCCTCACCCAGTCCGTGCCGAAGCTCACGCTGCGAACCCAGAAATTGCGGCAATCACAAGCGCCACCTCGAGATTCGGAACTCCCAGGCGATCGATCAGGCGATGAGACTGTGGGTGATCCTAGGGATGCCCCTATGATGAGCCGGTTGTTGACAGCAGAAGCTCAGTACGAAGCTCGGGGAGAAGCAGCGCCCTTGGAAAAAGCATCTGCAACACTAGACGGGGCGATAAATCGAGCCGAGTCTTCACCAGCAACCCTGCTGGCGACGAGGTTGAAAGAGATTTTTGGCTTCGAAAGTCCAGAGACAGTGATCGCAGAATATCCTTGCTGGTTGTTACAGAGCGTCTTACTACAAGGATATCTCTATTTGACACGTCACCACATTTGTTTCTACGCCTATCTGCCGAAGAAAGTCAACACACCGACGAAGACGGGCTATCTTGCCAAACGAGGAAAATCGAACCCCAGTTACCGCAGGCACTGGTTTGAACTGAAAGGAGATGTTTTATCCTATTACTCAAGCCCTTCGGATCGTTATTTTCCGCAAGGAAATGTTGACCTTCGTTACGGCATTTCTGCCTCTCTGGTCGATGACAGGGACAAAGAATCAAAAGAATTTTCGATCACGACTGACTTTCGCACCTACTACTTTCGGGCGGATAGCACTATTAGTGCCAAGGAATGGGTCAAGAGTATCCAAAAGACAATTTTCCGATCTCACAATGACGGCGACAGCGTGAAGATCTCGCTGCCTATGGAGAATGTAATTGATGTCGAGGACAGTCCCGTGGTTGATTTCGCGGAAACAATCAAAGTTCGCGTCATCGAGAATGACGACTCATACGCCATTGACGAGTACTTTTTTTCTTTCAGCTTCGGTATCGATGTCATGCGTACACTCCGGACTCTTTTCGATTACACCTCTAGCCGTCGCGCTTCGATCGATCCGCTCTCGCCTCTGCCTCACGACCTTGCCATAGGTCCGGCTGAATCGCCTTCGTCTGCACCGAGGAAGTCCACACGCACAGCTCGCGAGTCGTCACCGATATCGCCTGTTCGTGAGAGTGTCAGAGCCACGCTGACGCCATTTGCCGTTGGGTTAGATGGTAAAATGACACCTCGTATGAGTGGCGAGTTTCAGAGAACAGGACAGAGTCCCTCTAGGGCGAGCTTCGATCAGCAGTCGGAGTACGGGCGTTCGAGTTTTGACAGAGGTCGAAGGAGTGAAGTTACGAATCGCATGAGTCTTACTTCGGTCGAAAGGAAGCCTGGTCGCTCGCCGCTTGCAAGAATGGTAGACGAGTCTCAAGATCCCTACTTTGATTCTTCGTTGGAAAAGGGTACAGACTCTTCTGCCGCTGCAAACTCACCCGCTGCCGATGCAGATATGTCAGCTAGTCAGATATTATCCCGTTCTGATGTCTTCCGTGCCCCTCCTGTACGAAGAATGAGTACACTTGCCTCTGCGGATACAGAAGACGAGAACAGGATCTCAGATGATGAGCAAGACCCCTTGACAAAGCCTCGCCACGATAGGAAGGTGGCACTCCAAGCGGAGGCTACGTCCGAGCAGACGAGCCAAGGTTCATACGTCCCTCGAACCGCTTCTCCCACACTGCAAGACATCGTGAAAGCAGGTGCTTATCCTTTGCAACGAGCTGGTGCCTTCGCTGGATACCTCAAAAACAGGTCTGAGCGTATGTCCAGGCTTTTTGCGGCTGAATCCATGTCTTATCTGGAAAAGGTATCAGGCATGTGGGCAGGCCAAAGAAAGCACTACGGTGAGAACGAAAATGTGGTTCCGGATGACCAAGACGTAGATCCCGAGGACGATGAAGCAAACGTGGGACATGGTGATCGTTTTCGTGCCCACTTTGCTTTACCGCATACTGAGAAACTGCAAGCAACCTATTTTGGGTATCTCCATCGAGTGCTCCCTTTGTACGGAAAGATCTACATCAGCAACGGCAAATTTTGTTTCCGTAGCCTCATCATCGGAACTCGAACTAAATTAATACTGCCCCTGAAGGATATCGAAAATGTTGACAAGGAAAAAGGCTTCCGCTTCGGTTACCATGGGCTTGTCCTCGTCATTCGCGGACACGAGGAGTTGTTTTTCGAATTTAGCTCAATTGAGAACCGCGACGATTGCACGGTCACACTGTTCAAACGCTTAGAATCTGTGCGTCACCTAGCCGAGTCCGGTGTTCTGTCTCGACTGGAAGCAGAGGCAGCCGAAGCTGCAAAGGTGGAAAATATTATGCTGCAGGAAGCAAGACGACGCACTGTGGCAAATGAATCAAATGCCAGCCTGCCTACGCGGCAGTACCCCTCACTTATCAGAGACGAGACCACCCCCATCTTATTCGACGATGGCAAAGCCTCAATCATTAATTTCAAGCCTCCCCCAGGCTTACGAATTACTTGCTTGACGATTGGATCGCGCGGTGACGTCCAGCCATACATCGCTTTGTGCAAGGGCCTGATTGCTGAGGGTCATCGACCACGTATTGCCACGCATTCGGAATTTGGACCATGGATTCGGAGACATGGTATCGACTTTGTGTCCATTGGTGGCGATCCTGCTGAGCTGATGCGGATTTGCGTAGAGAATGGCATGTTCACATACTCTTTCCTGAAAGAAGCTACCTCGAAGTTCAGAAGTTGGATTGACGACCTCCTCGTATCCGCCTGGCAAGCATGTCAGGACTCAGACATCCTTATCGAATCCCCAAGTGCGATGGCGGGCATTCATATCGCGGAGGCTCTTTGTATACCTTATTTTCGGGCTTTCACCATGCCTTGGACAAGAACTCGCGCTTATCCACATGCGTTCGCTGTCCCAGACCACAAGTACGGTGGCGCATATAACTATCTCTCATATGTCATGTTCGACAACGTCTTTTGGAAGGGAATTTCAGGCCAGATCAACCGCTGGAGAAAACGAGACTTGCATCTAGGGAGCACGAGCCTGGAGCGAATGCAGCAGAACAAGGTACCATTTCTGTACAACTACTCTCCGCATGTGGTGCCACCACCGCTTGACTATTCCGACTGGGTACGAGTCACTGGGTACTGGTTCCTTGATGAGGGTCACAAGTATCAGCCGCCCCAGGAACTTTTGGATTTCATTCAAAATGCACGCGACAATAAGAAAAAATTGGTCTACATTGGATTTGGTTCCATTGTGGTGGCAGATCCTGCTGCTCTGACAAAAACAGTCGTAGAAGCGGTATTGAAAGCCGACGTGCGTTGCATTCTATCGAAGGGCTGGTCGGACCGACTCGGTGACCCGTCAGCTCAGAAGGTCGAGGTTCCGCTGCCACCGGAAATTGTCCAGATCAAAGCTGCACCTCACGACTGGCTATTTCGACAGATTGATGCTGCTGTACATCATGGTGGCGCTGGTACAACGGGGGCAAGTCTACGTGCTGGTGTCCCGACGATCACAAAACCCTTTTTTGGGGACCAATTCTTCTTCGGCAGCCGTCTCGAAGACCTTGGTGTTGGGATATGTTTGAAAAGAATCAACGTCAGTGTTCTCGCAAGAGCGCTGTGGGAGGCAGTTCACAGTGAGCGTATGATCTTGAAAGCTCGTCGCCTCGGCGAACAAATTAGGGCTGAAAACGGTGTAGACAATGCCATACAGGCTATTTACCGGGATCTCGAATACGCACAGACAATCATTCGAAGCCGGAGGATCCAGGACCAAAGTGCCGCATCAATATCTGCAACTGAGAGGTCGAATGCAATGCGACATCACGACAAGGAAGAAGAAGTGGCTATGGACTGCGATAACGATGATGAAGAGTCCTGGACGTTCGTCGATGACTCGGATGGATCGCGAAACAGATGTGTCAGTGGCTTTGGGAATAAGATGCGCGAAACAGCAAGCTAGCTGCATGCGTTTGACTGCATGTGTTTGAGGTGAAATGTGGAATCGTTGTTCCCGCAACGATTTCGGGGCAAGGAAAAAGACATACCCCACCCAGTTAAAACAACTTTTAGCAATGGCGTCACGGGAAAGAAATGTCATTAGACGAGCTTTTAAGTTCACGCGGGAACAGACTTTTTGATCTCCCCTTCGTGCATGCTCTAACCTCTGAAATTCGGGTAATCAGGCTCCACCGATAGGCATGAGTGGAACACCGTGCGGGAGACTGCCAGACTGCCCGCTTATGTGCCGAGGCTTGCTTTTTTCGTGTTTGGGCTCTATTAGCCAGAAGGGAGAACTAAGGAACGAATCATCTCCGCACCCACTATGTATGTAACAGCCAGCATTTTTGGAGCTGATTGCAACGTCGTGAATTTAACCAGGATTCATGCCCGCTTGTCACTGCCCGTTCAATGTTGCTGGTGCGAACCATCTCAACCTTCTGCAAAATGACGGAGGAGGTAACCCTCCCCAGATAGTACGGGAACAAAATCGGAGACCATCCCATATCCATTCCGAAGCTAACCAGGTTCCCGTGCTGGGGCTCTTGTCGGGTGCTGCAGGAGGTTTGATACCTGAACAAATTCTGATTCGCGTGGTGTGCCTCAGAAACTATCTTTCGTTGGTCTCTGGGACTTCAAAGGCCGGTCCCGACACCAAAATTGCTGAAAGACGATTTTCTTCTTGGCACCGTGTGTGTCGAATTTCTCTTCGACCTCATTCACGGGACCATTATCCGCTAGAATTCACCTCGTCTTTTCGGAAACCTTTTTTAGTCACTATAGTTCGAAGATCTTTTCCGTAATCTCCTGCGTTGTTCCCAGCGGCTGGTTTCCGTTAATTGCCCGAAACAGAAGCTTGTGAAGCTTGGCTTCTGGGGCATTCCCTTGCATTAAACGTTCTTGACCCCCGTTGCCTCCGCAAAGATGAATGTATTGTAGCAATGATTTCCATTGTCTGCCAACTCCACTATCCACGCCTGCCACATGCCAGCTATTCATTTACACCTCCAAAACGACTTTGAGAAGTTCACATCAGCCCGTATTCGGTGTCTTTCCGCCTCAGCGTCCAAGACTACAAACGAGAGCACAAACCTTATCTCTCTGAACAGCGAAAATTTTTATCCTTTGCTCATATACCTACGCGTCAATCGGGCAGTTTGAGATGGGAACTACTGTGCCGGATATCTCGTCGGCCCCGGCTCTGGCCGAAGGGATGAAGTCGGAAAGTGGTGCTAATTCGCCCACATCGTCGGTAGGCGGCCAGTCGCGTCCACGGCAGAAACAGGTACCTATTTCTCGGAATACTGCTTCTGGTTATGAACGACCAGAAAGAGCAAGAACTAGTCACGCGTGCGAACCGTGTCGAGAACGAAAGACGAAATGTGATGGTGAACGGCCATCATGCCGAAGATGCCTGCATACCGGTACCAGTTGCCATTATGGCTATGGGAAAGGTTGGAAGAAGCGCAAGTACGTCGAGTCACTCCATTTATTGTAGTATCAAGATCGTTAAATTTTCTACCAGGACTGCCGAAGACCTAACAGTTACCTCTCGCAAGCTTGCTCGATATGAGGAATTGCTGAACGACATCTTTCCCCTGGTTTCAACGGATGTGCGCAGTATGATTGACGCTGCTCGCCAACAGGTATGGAGTCCATTTAGTCCAAGCGCATTTGTTAACACCAAAGATAGGAATTTGGATCTCTGTGTGCAAACGATGTAGTAGACTCTAGTACACCAAATTCGTCAAACGCTTTCGACGCCGAGATGAAGGGTACCAGCCCATCCATGACTAGATTGCCATTACCACTGCCGGTCTCCATGACTCAATCAGCACCGCCCTTTGTCAATGCGCCAAGAGCTCTGCCTCCGCCCCCACCTCCGCCTCTGTCGCTCGAATCGTCTCATTCACCAATGCAGTCAAGTTCCACGACGAACAGATCCCCAGTCGAGGATGGACCTGGCAGTGGACCAATCAGGCTACCTTCGATCACACGACATGGATACTTAGTAGAAGGAGCTCCTCGGGAGCAGCTCGACCAGTCTGCTTTCCCGACGGTGGCGGAACCACTCAGAGAAACAGAGCGGCAGAGTCTTGGGTGAGCCTGCAGCGAGCGTTCCCATCGCCGTACGTGTACAGAACACGGAATTCACGGTCGCAATAAACCGACAAGCTACCAAGACATTTTTTAATGCCAGGTCAGACAGGTGGATAAGCTGGCGACCAAGATCCTGTATCGAAGTGAACCTTCCCTTTCATTCAATCTACATGAACATTCGACAATGCGACCCCCTGCCTCCTATGGCTCTGTTGGCTTGTACAAGCCAACATATTGCGATTCCTGCACTTGCGTCGTGAGGCAATCTCGGTAGCCAGGTGCGACAGCCGAAGCAAGAGCAGATGCCACTAGAGACCTTACAATCTGGTGAGTTCTGGGCAGGCATTCAACAAATGCCCATCTGCATCGATTGGTGTTGACAAAAGCAACTCCGCCACAACAGATTGCAGTTTTGCGCTGGTCGGACCTCGGCCAGTCTCCAAACTTCACCTCGATAAGACTTTGCTCCTGTGATAGTTACAACCGCGGTTGATAGCTTGGATAGGCGATCCCAACATGCGCGGAGCCGTTTCCGTTGCTTCGTGGGCACACTTGCAAGGAATATATTGCAGTAAGCATAGTGCGCTAATGCTCAGTCAGATCAAAACTTTAAAAGTACTACTGAAATAGAACTTGCGCCTGGTTCATTCATAATATCGTGTATGCGCTGCGAGCATGCTCCTTTCAGCGGCTTTGAAGGCAAATTCCGCTGTTGGCTAGGAAAGGAGGCTTAGCGGAATATTTTCTGTGCGTCGGGCAAGAAAGCCGATGGCTTTACCCAATAATACAATCACCATAGTCGGGGCGATCTCTGCAGGCCACCTTGCGGCAGGTTAGCGGCGTCGGACACTGCTCGGTCGAAATCACCCTTCTCTACACTCCCCTTCACTATTCAAGTTAGGTATGCACGGCATGTGAGGGCAACAGACTGACAACGCGATCATTTTACGAGAGACAAGGATATTCGGAGCCATGCGTCTTGTCACATATTTGTTTTCTCGTGAAGCAAGGGACATGGATCGGCCGATCTGTCGAAAGTTCAAGGATAGGACCGGAGGAAACCTGGAGGCACTGCCGAACTTTGAGTTTGATTGGCTACAATCCTATGGGGTCAGATCGGCCAAAGACCCAGACCCGGCGGAGATCTCAATTCCAACAAATCAACAGCCTGCTGGAACACGAAACCCTGGAAATGAAATCCATGCTGGAGCCTCTCTCGAAGACGCAACTTTCTTTTGATGTGCTTCTGGATCCAAGACCTCGTGGTCCTCCCGCACCTCCCGTACCTTGCGTGGGCTCTCGTGTCCACTGGGATCACCTTTGGCGACAAAAAGCAAGTCTCGACGATTTTTTGTTTGTCCAAATCCCAGTCCACTGGGTATGCTAGTGCACATCCAGTGGTGAACCAGGGGACTAAACACTAGCCCAACAGTAAATGACTCCGCCGAGAAAACTGCTGGACCACCAAAAGCTGTTTGCAGTTTATGTTGTAATGATCGGCATTTGAATGTCTCTATCATTTCATCTGCTGTCGTCAAAACGCCAACCGGAGCACTATAGCTATGATGCAAGTACAGGATCCAAGGAGCGGCAGAGCGATCGAAATGACGCCACCCGCGGCCGGAAAACCACGCACACGGAGAATTATTTCCTGCAGCTAACTCGCAGTTCCCAGGAAGCAACCATGCCACCTCGCAATTTCGTCCACGACTGCTATTAGGGTGCTCAAATATCAAACAGCTTTATTGGATGCGAACATATGAAGCAAGGTCTGTCGCATAACCTCGACGTAGTGACCTCAACATGTTACCGTTGGTTCGCCTAAGCGTTTCCTTCGACTTCCGTCAGACCCTGATCTGCAGATCTAGTGGTCTGAACCCCAACTCTACGAGGTCCACGGAGACCCAAGATCAAAGCCGTGAATCTGCCTTTTCTCGTTAGTTCATTCTCTGGTCTTGGAGTTACATCAGGCTTTTTAGTGTCGGCAGAATTGGTAAAGCTGTGGGAGCTAGTGTTATGAGTGAATTAGTCTCAGGATATCTTATCCGCCTACCAATCATTCAATTACCGATACCCACCATGGGCACCCAACCTGCGGAGACGAGTCATAGTCAGGACAAGTACGTTCCTTAGTTGCGCTGCGTGGCTGCATAAGAAAGCGGGAACATTGGGATTTCCTCGAAATTTTTGGGAGTGTCGATCGTTGCTGTAATCTGCAAATGGTCTCTCAATTGGTGTCAAATGTGATCAGTTCAGAACAGGTTCTCATGACACAGATCGCAGGTATTATCGTTCTCGTACCTACGGGATTGTTACCGAGATGCCGAGGACGTCTCCGGTATTCAACCTGCAGCAAAGTTGATACTTTCAGCAAGTATAAGGAGCTCTTAGCGTCTTTGTTAAGCTATCTAGCTGTATGGCTGGCTGAAACCCGGCGAATTTCGGATCGGCAAATCGAAATCCCATATTGCGGGTACTCGGTACACACATGCACGACCTTGACACATCCCAGTTCATTCTGACGTGTACGGACAACATCAGGAACCTGTGTATAGTCAGGATTGCTGTTTCGTGACTCGGCACGCTCGTAGGTGGAGAGAGAGGGGATCCTGTCCAAAATGTGCCAGCAGCTGCACTTCATGGATGAGTGATGGTTCACTCAGAGATCAAATTCACCTGACTTCGTGCTTAAGCCGGTTCCTAACTAGGTAGCCTGTGCGCCACCATCTGCTGGTCGCAAGTGTTAATCTTAATTGGAAGTTCGTGTACCACCCTGTCTTTGTGCAAGTAGTCCATAAAGCTGTGCAGCAGGACTTCTGCGGCACGAGTAAGACGTGGTAAGACTACACGACGGAATCACGATGCGTGCATTACGATGAAATGCTCCGAAGCAGAAGATCAGGGACACCTTATCGTTATGTAGTCTTGCGTTGAATGCCGTCCAGTGTGCCAGCGCTGGAGGACATTCGTCAACACTACCAAAATGTACCTCATCAGCAGTGAAGCATCCAAGTGGCAACGGACAACATTCCAATCGATGAATATTAAGGCTTGATACAATTATACGACGTCCAGGCCAGCCTCTTGGCGCATGCGGGACGGGCAGAGGGTCCTAGAGCACGCCACAACTTAATGAGCTGAACATCGATTTGTTTTGCCTAAGAGGATCGTGCAATGGTTCGGGTTGTAATGCTTTGAAGAGGCCACATGCAAATTGCTTTCGAGGTTTGGGATGTTTTACCCGAGCTCATGCACGTTACTAGAGATAGTATATTAAGCAAAACTCGTCCCTGTTGCGCGTCGGCGGTTTTGGTGACGTGGACGCTATGTTCTCGAAGAACTTGAAGTGTTCAGCTGGAGGAGCGAGAGCATTCATGATTGGAAAGCCTCGGCAAAGCGAGCTCCATTCATGCCCCATCAGATGAGCTTGGCCCAAGCTTGGCTGCTGCTATGGCTAAATTATAACCAATAAGGGGCTTCCAACGCGGCACAGGGCTGCGAGCTGTGCAGCTACATCTCTCTCCACAAGTCCAAAACGTGTGACGAAACGGGCGTTGATGGGCGACATCCTGTCCAGCACAATGTAGCGCGGGGCAACTGGATGATGTGTGCGTGATGGGTGGGCTGCTTACCAGTGTTTTTCGTTTTAAAAAGCTCAACACATAACCGGCTCGTCCTCGAACGACTGTCTCATCCTCCACTGCTCTGCTTCACCACCATTTTCGCTCTGAAATTCACTTGTAGTGGGCACAACTTGTACCGCAACCATGGTTCATCTTGCAAGGGTCGCTACCATCAAGAGTGAGGAAGAAATCTCACTCCCTCAACGACGACGATCGACCGTACCTGGTCTGGAGCACATCTTACTCGATGCTGCTGATCCTGATGAATTCTCCACCAGCGTCTATGGCTCTCGCTTTGCTGCCCAAGACCTGCCCACCCACGAGATGCCCGATAAAGAGATGCCGTCGGGGACCGCCTTTCGGTTGATCAGTGATGAGCTCAGCTTAGATGGCAATCCAATGCTCAAGTAAGACCGTGTCCATTTCTACTCGGCTTGTCGCTAATTTGCTTGCAGTCTTGCTAGTTTCGTGACGACTTACATGGAGACAGAGGCTGAGAAGCTCATGAAAGAAGCCCTTTCCAAGAACTTCATCGACTATGAGGAGTATCCGATGTCCGCAGAGATCCAGAACCGCTGCGTCAACATGATCGCTCGCCTGTTCAACGCCCCCGACACAGGGGACGAGAACACCAACGCCATAGGCACCTCCTGTGTCGGCTCCTCTGAAGCCATCATGCTGGGGACATTGGCCATGAAGAAGAGATGGCAGAACAGGAGAAAAGCGGAAGGCAAGCCTTATGACAAGCCCAATCTCGTCATGAACAGTGCCGTCCAGGTATGCTGGGAGAAGGCGTGCAGGTATTTTGACATAGAAGAGAAGTACGTCTACTGCACCGACGAGAGATACACCCTTGATCCTGAAGCGGCCGTGGATCTCGTCGACGAGAATACCATTGGTATTTGTGTCATTCTCGGCCTCACCTACACAGGCGAATACGAGGATGTGCAAGAGGTCGATAGATTGCTCCGTGAACGCAACATCGACTGCCCTATCCACGTTGATGCTGCTTCTGGTGGCTTTGTTGCACCTTTTGTCGACCCTAACCTGATCTGGGACTTCCGTCTCGAGAAAGTTGTCAGCATCAACGTGTCCGGCCACAAGTACGGCCTTGTCTACCCTGGCATTGGCTGGGCCGTCTGGCGAAGCCAGGAGTATCTCCCACAAGAGCTAATTTTTAACATCAACTACCTTGGTGCAAATCAGTCATCCTTCACCCTCAACTTCTCAAAAGGCGCATCTCATGTCATCGCACAGTACTATGCATTGATCCGTCTAGGAAAGAAGGGCTATCGAAGCATCATGCTCAACTTGACCCGGACCGCTGACTACCTCCAAGAGCAACTTGAAGCACTTGGCTTCATCATCATGTCCCCAGGCCATGGCCGCTCATTGCCACTTGTTGCCTTCCGTCTCGACCCTGATGACGGCCACTCGTTCGATGAATTTGCCATTGCCCACCAGCTTCGAGAGCGTGGCTGGGTAGTCCCGGCGTACACCATGGCCCCGCACTCGGAGAAACTCAAAATGATGAGAGTTGTAGTTCGAGAGGATTTTAGCAAAGCTAGATGCGATACTCTTGTGACTGACTTCAAATTGGCGTTGAAGGTCTTGACCGACATGGATGCTGCTCAAGTTGAGAAATACAGGCAGCATACGTTGGCCAATACCACCACTCGACACGCTCACAAGAAGAAAGCCAAAGGGATCGAAGAAACCCACAGTCTGCAAGCTAAGCACGACAAGAGCCATCCCATCTGTTGAGCAGCCAACCAACCGACTTCAGACAGAAGACAGAAGACAGCACGGGTGTGTGCGATACATGTCGAACACGATTAAATGCATTATGACGTACGGATTAGAGGACTGATGATGTTAGCTACCAGTAGGAAGATAAAAATAAAGTTGGAAAGCACTTTACCAACTGACCTGGAATCTAGCACTGTTTCATTCACTGCCTTTACGTAGCTAAGAATCTAGAGTCTCAATCGGTGGCAGTATTGTAGCTCTCAACCTCAAGTCACCCGAGTATTGGGCGACTTATTTAAGTTTTAACTAGCTTCTCAAAAGATGTTATGTACGCAGACCAACATTCTATGCAAATACGTTATATTCTATGCTGTCAAACGATTTACCCTCCATAATCATGATTCGTATTCTGACATAAAATCGAGCAAGTTGTGCAAACCATCTTTTGCCTTTGCCACCGTGCCCACCACCACTACCATATCTGTGGGTGTCCCGGCAAATGGCACATTAAAAACATGTCACAGGTTCAGATCATAACGCCGAAAACGCCTGAATTCGAAACAAAAGTCCTCGCCGTCGTCAAGCTGGCAAGAGCAGTCTTCGAACCAGACGTGACAGCGAGTGACCACGAGACCCAGCCGTCGCAAGTCAGGCATCTCCAGCTGGACAACTGGAAACAGAGGCTCCTACGATCAGAGCACGCCGCCATCTTCTATATCGCGGAGACCACGACTGTAGACGAGCAAGGGAAGTCAAGTGCACGTGATATCACGGAACAAGAAGGGAGGAGGAGTAGTAGTAGTACGACTAGTAGTGGTGCTGTTGAAGCCGATCGATCCAACTCGGTTGTACCGGAATCGACTAATACAGTCTTGACGGATACCCCATCGGTCCTTGCCTTCTTCTTCGCTCATCCTCGGCCATTCCCAACTGCATTGGCGACTAAGACACCGCCGGAGGACTCTTACCATATCTATCTCGCAGGCGTGCACCCTGCGGCGCGCGGGCGAGGATACTTCCAGACCCTGCTCGAGGCCACGAAGCGCAGGGCGGTCGAGGCGGGATTCGAGCTTCTGACCGTTCGTACCATCCCGACTAGGTTCCTCCGTATGTATGAGATTTTGAGCAAGGATAGGTCTGGATGGGAGGAAGTCGAGTGGGCGGACGAGGTCGAGGGGAGGAAGGTCTTGATGAAGATGAACCTCGGAGGGAGTGCACTTGATACGAATTGGGATGAAAGAGGGCTAGTGTAGGTCAAGTCAGAGTTTTCGGCGACGTGCCATTGTTTGTGTTTGTTGAACATCATACCTCAGCTGACTGAGGCTCGACTCTTTCGCAAATCATGGGTCCCACGATGCTGAGCTTGGTGGGGTTGTATCTCTTGAACCACAGCCAGTCTTCAAGCAGCTTTCCAGGAAATTGTCGGGAATCAATTCCATGTCCGCATTGCCAATTCAGCCAGGACGACGAAGATCGCAAGTGCAACACCTCAGATACCCCGAGTGAGCCCCCCCTTTCAAAACGCTCGACGTGCTCAGAACGGCTTGGATGCCTTGTCTACGAATTCACTCGAGTATGGAGCGCGCGCACACGCACACACACGCCTTTTGTTCTTCAACAGACCATTGATCATGTCGAGGACTTTGTCATAACATTGAACTTGAATGAAATGGTCCCGCTACCTCGTCTCGTCTCCATCGGGTCAAATTTGACACTGCATCGCCGAAACATGATTGAAGACAAATTTCACAACTTTCTGCACATGGGGCGCTGCTGATAGCGTGAGATGGGATGTCTCGTCAAAAATGTGGGCGCCGGAGATCCGTGTCCCGAGATGCATGCGCATGTTCGGAAGGAAAGCCCCCCTTGATTGTGCCCACATCCACGCGATCCAGGAGAAAAGCCTTTTGCTATATGTGTCAAGTCAACACACCGATAGATAATCGAAGAACAAGATCAACTTGGGGACGAGTACAGCTTTTGTTCCGGTTTACGTCGCTGAAGACCTCTCGACTTAGCCGCGTGAGTGAGTGACTGACCGGCCGGGCCTTGGACGAGCACGAGCACCAAAAGTATCTACGTTGGATCGTACGTTTCCTCCCCATGTTTGATGAGAAAGGCTCAAAGAATGTACGCAAGGTAATAGACGTTGCACCCAGTTGTTGAATCTCATATTACATCGCTGTGAAGGTGATTGCGTGCTTCATGCAATTTTAGAACACGCCACGAGTGCCGGCTTTAAAATAGTTAGTTAAGGGGCAATAGCTTATAATGATTAGCTTGAGCCTTGAGAAAAGCCCACCGGCTTCTCCACGCATGGCTCTCCCGACTTTATTGAGGCTCCGAATCAGAGGGAAGGGCTGTATCATTGTCAAGGTACTAAGCTACCGGATTTCGACATAGGGGTATATCGGCTAGCATACCATTTTGCTTCCTCTCCTATTCTTTTTTTCTTTCCCGTAGGGTTTCCTATAAATTTATATTGCCTCGTTGCACCTCAGTGATAGTCAACTACCAGTTCCTGCGTGCGAACATAGACCTTGGTGATTATAGTAGAAGACTCGAAAGATAGTGCGGTAGGCAGTGTGACTAGATGCGCGGGAAAGGTGTGGACGAGGTCAAAGTTGTCATCAGGCCCCGTGGGACGTCAAGACTCAGACGATGAAGATCCCATCTTGAAAAACAAATGGTGATGATATGGGCGAACGGACTTCGCACGTCAGTGTTGGTGATGTTTTTTCGGTGTTTGTGTGAGAGAAGAGTCGATCAGGTTTCGATATTAGATTCCGAAGATAAGATTGCGCGAAACAGCGTCATATTGGGTATCGCACACGTGGCAGTCATCAGGAAGTTCGAAGATTGACGCATCAAACCGTGTTGCACAAAGTCTTGGACAAAAGAGGCACCGCTCTATACTTGCAACCGCCCACCCCCTAACCATCCATAGCCGAGAATAGCTATTTGCGAAACTCCACAACCACTTTTGACGAATGCGTCCAAAATCCTCAATGTATGCCGGGAAAGATGAGTCCAGCTTGGTTCAAGTTTCGAGCTTGAGCTGCTCGGATGGACGTACAACTCCGAATAATGTATGCGACGTCCTCTTTGTGACCAGAAAACGGAAGCAAGGAAGCAAGGCACGACCCTGGTGAGCAAGCCTATGCCTGAGTTGGCTGGGCTAGGCCATTTTGCGATGCCCCTCTTCCACCTCCTGCCCCGCCTCCGCCTCCACCGCCGCCGCCACGACCACGGCCCCCACCACGACCACGACCACGATAGCTACGACCACTATAAGCGCCCCTGCTATTCTGGAATTGTGGCTGTTGTGAAGAAGGCTGTTGTGAAGTCGTTTGGAGCTGTGGTTTGGTTTGAGAGGCTGGTACCGGTCTAGGAATATTTTCAGGGTTGTCGTAGACGTAGAGGCTGCGGTCGATTTCAGAAGGAATTGGTTGGATCTCAGTGCCAAGTTCCTGTTCGATTCTGTAGAGATTGAAGCGATCATTCCAGTTGATCAAGTTGATGGCCAGACCAAGGTGGCCAAATCTACCGGAGCGACCAATGCGATGGAGATATGTTTCGGCGTTCTTCGGGAAGTCAAAATTGATGACGACGTTGACTGCTTGGATATCAATGCCACGGGTGAGAAGATCTGAGCAGACGAGATTTCGGCAGGCGCCAGCACGAAAATCGTGGAAGACCTTGTTGCGATTCTGCTGGGCCATACGCGCGTGAGAATAGTAGCAAGAATAACCCAGCTCAGTGATTTTCTTGGCCAGCAGCTCGACACGGTTTGTGGAGTTGCAAAAGATAATAGACTGGTTGATCTGGAGCTTGGAGAATAGAGTGTTGAGGCAATGAACCTTTTGCTTTTCCTCGACAAAGGCATAGTATTGAGTGATACCTCGGAGAGTGAGTTCGTCCATGAGATTAATTTCATACGGATTCCGCATATGCTTGTCCTTGAATGATTTGACGATCATTGGGAAGGTGGCAGAAAAGAGCATGACTTGGCGATCCTTTGGATGGAAGGACAACAACTGTTCAATAACGACGGTAAACTCCGGCGAGAGGAGCTTGTCGGCCTCGTCCATGACGAAAACAGGGCACTCTGACAAGTCTGCAACGCCCTTGCTAGCTAGGTCTAATATCCGGCCTGGCGTTCCCACAATGATGTGTACCGTCTCTCCCAGCCTGATGATGTCGTCTTTTAGTCCAGTGCCACCTGTGGTGACCATGACCTTGACTCCTAGATGCTTCCCCAGCATTCTGCAGACCTGCGACGTTTGCAGAGCGAGTTCGCGAGTGGGCACGAGCAGGAGGGCTTGCGTCTTTGGCTTCTTGGGGTTGATTCGTTCGAGGGTGGGGATGACAAAAGCGGCCGTCTTGCCCGTGCCGTTCTTGGCCCGCGCAAGAATGTCTCTTCCTGTCAAGGCTACAGGTATTGCCTCCTCTTGTATAGGCGACGGCTTCTCAAAACCAGCCTCAAATATGCCCATCAAGAGTTCCCGCTTAATGTAGAGTTCTTCCCAATCTAAGCCTTTTGTCGCCGTCACATCTTCCGTCTGCTGCCTGCCATCCTTGGTAGGGGCTTTCAGGCTATCTTTCCAAGTAGACTCGTCCTTGATCGAGGTTTGGCTCAAATGAGCCGCCAATGTGTCCGTCATGGCAAGTAGATTGGGTGGTCGCGGAGGGTAAAGGTCGGTGCAGCCGACGGAAGATGAAAAAAGGCTAGGCTATTCAGCTTGACTTGATCCTGCTTTCGCCGTATTTGGGAGGCAGAGAGTCAGGCCAGCGGGAGAGGAAGTTGGAGGTCAACAGGGACAGAATCAGGTCGCTCCAGACTTCGGAAATTCAATGTGTCGAGGAGAATCGCAGAGGAGACGAGATAATTACTCAAAATCTCGAAGGCTTGGGAAGTGTAGCAGGGTCTGCGGCAAGTTGAAATTGTTGTGCATTCACGAATAGCAACAAGGCAATCGTCTGGCAAAACAATGAGCGAGCGTGCTCGATGGTTCATTGGCACTCTCCCGCCAAGGCCTACTCACGTGATGTTGTCTACTTCGTATAGAATCAAAGTGAAATCCAAAGCTTTTTCCTCCCAATGCTTGCCTGATGGGCCAGCTTTGTGGCCGAAATTTTTATTCTCTTCATTGGCCCAGTGTAGAAGCTGCCGTAAAGGTCCAGAGTTCTTCATCGATAATTGACTAAGGACTCGTCTTCCTCCTACCCTCCAAAACTGCAATCGCCTACAACCTCCCAATGCCCAGACCGTCCATTCGTCCTAAAAAAAAATATAGAACCAGCCTGGCTCATCCAGACCCCCCTTCACATCGACCCCGTGGAGCACCTCAGCGTTGTTCGGCTTGAGCTTCCCACTCGTGTCTTTGCCATTTCGACCTTTAAGTTCTTGTCGTACAGGAGCAGTTACATTCTCTTCGACATGCGATCTTGAGAATGTTAACACAGCAACACGACTGATTGAGAGGGTCTCCGCATCTCAAGTTATAGGTGGCGCATCGACAGAATTGGTTCTTAGCGGGCCTGCTTCGTCCCTTGCCCACCAATACCGTCTGACGTTCTCGCGATATTCTCCGGCCGCCATCTACCTCAACAAGGTCAGCTGCCATACCGTCCTAAAGCCTATCGTCTGTGTCAGCAAGCAGGAAAGTGATCCAGATCTTCGCTGACCTGATCACTCAATACTTCCGAGCCAGTCAAATGGGCAGACTTCAATCCAAGTCGTGCTGCCGGCGCCTGCCTTTAGCTTTTCACTGTGAAATTTGTTGTGCGACGGTCTTCAGGACAGAGCTGGAGTTGAGCCTTTTAGGTTTATATCAGAAGGCTTACGAAAGAAGTTCCGAGGCCTTTCAGTTCATCAATGTGTCCTCCTCGTTTGCATGTCTTCAAGCTTTTATAACCACGGCCCCATGCATTCTGTTATCTGGCGAGCAGAGGGTTTTGCGTGACAAAGCGCGACAGGGTTCCTATGGGTACTGAAGAATCCGCATCGTTATCGGGGACCCCCGTTGCCTAACTCTCGTTGGGTCATTAATGCGACGGGGCCACATGCCTATGGAACAACTTTAGCGCGTCCCCATGCCAATTTCCATTTCTCCCCGCGTCATGACCACAGGACTTTTCGAGCTTGGAAAATGTCGACTTCCATGATCTGAATAGTATCTCTTTTCCAAAGTGTGAAACAAGCACGGTTCAAGCTACAGCTGCTCGGGGTTTGCGCAAATGGTCCTAGCAAAGGTTTGGCAGAGTGTGCTGTTACTTTAGTCGGCCCTCGTTCCGTTAGCGACGGTTACAACCTGATATCAGATTTCCTCAATGGGAAGCATCAGCACAACGCTGTTGAGGTACGAGTTGTGTGATGCTTCAAGTTGCAAAAATTGTTGCAGTGGATGACACCATTCCTGCATTACCTGCCGCTGCTGTGAAACCTTTTCATGCCAGTATTTCGCTCTAGGGCTGCATGGAATCATTTTCTGCAGATTCAACAGTTGCCGCCAGGATTTGATTGGCCATGCTCGAGATGAAATTGAAGCGGCTCTTTGACCGATTATGTCAAACCACATACGTGATTTTATTCGCATCGTTTCTCCCACGAGGCTGCATCCTCTAGCAGCCAAGCCGTGCAAATTCTGGGGCTTTTGCGTTGGCTAGCGTGATCCTCCGCACAGGAAGTTTGTGCCCAAAGCAGACACCACCATGTGGTTAGCTGCATCCTCGTATGCCCTACCGTCAAAGCGTGCTTTTGCTCCTCGCACAGCCACACTGTAAGTGACAAGGAGACTCGTAAAACGAAAATCGCGGGGAAGCGACGGCGTCGGCAATAGAATAGTGATCAAAATGGCCTAGACTCGGGATATTCTTCTAAACAAGGATGTATTTGTTCTATGCAGGAGCGGTTAAAATCGGACGCGGCACGGCGTTGCAAGGGTCAGCTTGGAATAGGGCCCTGGATTCTCGGAGAGTGAATCCGTCCTTATACATTCGTTGCTATACGAAGGCCAGCTACTGGCATATCTCTATCAATGCGTTCAGCCTTTCCCACGGCTTAGATGGCGTTGCTACGACAAGCATGGCTAGGATAATATCTGCCCGAGTTCCCCGATGTGCAGATCGGGTAACTAGCATGTGAAATCGCCGATCCAATAATGTGATGATTTTCGGGCCCCGTGAATGAGGACAACAACGTGGACTTCATCCATTTTGATCCCACTTCTTGACAGGGTCCAAATGTGCAAGCACACCGGGTCGGCCTGCAGGTCTTTGACCTATCGTTGGGAATGACCAAAATACCAAGCTCCAAGCTACTGAGTCCTACCCTTGCACCAGTTTGACAAGTCCACCTAGCAACGTCATGAATCGTCTGCCCTTCTTAGGCAAAAGCTCTATTAGGGATGCCTTCGCGCTTAGACAAGGAGGAGTGGCTCCAAAATCTCTGTCTCAACTTGCATTTGCTGCTCGGTTTAGATTTGTTTTCACCTTGTGCATCTGAGATGGCTTGGCGTGCTGCCCTGCTAGGCTGGACGCATAGATGCTTACGGAAAGCGGCTGACTGCTCAGCTGCTTCACGCGCTAAGCAGGAAGCTTCATGTGGATTGCACCCTCCAAAGTCTAAGCAATCAATCATTGTAAGATCATGACTTGATTCTACTGCATTAGTCATACCTGGCTCTATCGCAAGTGTTCGAGAAGACCGGGACGTTTCGTTATCGACTTTACAAAGTACTTGTAGGGGACTGATATTTGGGCCTCAACTTGTCTAAAGTTTCTCTTAAATGTACGAACGGACATCGCCTTACTAAGGCTGCGTTCGTTTTACTAGATACTGACCCAGTGTCGGACGTTAGTATCTAATCTTGGTGGAACCGTTCGTCTCGTCGTCCGTTACTGATTAGTAACAAGTCCTTCTAACTACGCTACTGATATAAGCTATAAACGGCGTAAAATGGCTGATAATAACTAGATTAATTGGTGATTTATGATCCACTATCGTCAGTATCACTTTTGAAACCAACTACGCTACGGAACCGCCGCGCCTCTTGGCTGTCAGTAACGGGCGTCGGATACTGACGGCGAAACGAACGCCAGCCTTAGGGGAATTAATCCGAAACCTTATACGATAGTTGCGCTGTATAAAGCCAGATATTGTTTGATCTGCACGTGGCAAAGGTCACTAGTCCAGAAGAGAAGTGAAGCCAACTCAATTCTTCGCCATGGATGCGAGGTGCACCACGTGGACGATCCAGATCGTTGGGAAAATTTCATTAGCCGCTTTACACGGAGCATTATTCTCCAATGGATATTAACCACACAGCTGCACCTATCTGCAGCGACCTCTCCACCCACGTTTGAGCTTGTCCTGCCACCGTCGGCTGCTGGCCTTACCCCAAGTCTACTACTTGCACCACACGTAACTACAATCCTAACACCTCAGAGGGAATGGAAACCCGGTCCTAACCGCTTCAGCATGCCGTGACCGCAGCAACGACATAGAATATGCATGTCAAAGACGTGGGAAGATCATCGCCGACTCTATAGACGGCACAAGCCGACCTCCGAGTCCTTGATAATGAAGTCGACAGAAGAATTCACTGAGCCCTGGTGGTTGATTTTGTCACTATGCAGTACCATTTGACGACAATGATAACCCACGTGCAATGGTATATCATATTCGACAGATCTCGTTCCGTAGGTAGGTAGGTAGGTAGATAGGTAAACATTTTAGTCCGCACAGGCGTTAACCCAAGGATTGAGCACCATATAATATGAAGATGTATCAGAGCTCCGCGTGCCAAAGTGCCGCTCGTGCGGATCGTGCATACCCCCCCTAATAGCGTTTAAGCTTTCAAATGGGGAATTTGCCTTTCAGCACCACTCCCAGGAGGCGCAGACCTTGCTGAAGGGCAGCATGTGATTGCCAACTCTCTTTCATGGTTGCAAGCAGATTCCTTGTTCGCCGCATGCAGCTCTCAATGACTCTCATGAGCGACGTGACCTCTGTCACGGTATTACATAGCTGTGCAGAGCGGTGGCTCCTGTGCAGTTCTTGTCATAGCGGCAAGATGGACCAGGACGCAGTCGCCATAGACTGTCCGTACATCAGGCGCAACCCGCTCATCTGAGTGGTGCTGCGACCTGGATAGCTAATATTTGCTCTTGAGCAAATTTTCACCTTATTATTTCCAAATTCCCGTTCGACTTGCGAAGAGCTTGGTCCCTTTTACATTCTCGATTCTCTTACCACTCGCTTCTTGTCCTTCACTTCATGATGAGATCACGACCTGAGCAGACCGAATAATCTAATCGAACCACGAACATGCACTGCAAGTTTCTGCTGGCCGTGCTCGGTACCGCAGAAGACTATTCGGTCACGAAAAAACATGAGATAGCTATGAAAGCAACCAGACTACGAGATGCGCGAAAAAACATTTGGATCACACTCCATACGGCCTGTCCAAGACAAGCGTACTGAGAGCTGTTGCTTTGCATGCCCTGTGCAAGACTTTGTCTGACGGCATGACCGGCATGACACGGTGCTCTGAAGACTCTGCCTCGTCATGAGTATTTTAGAGACAACTGCTTTATTTCCATGGCAGGTGGCAGTAGACCCAAATTAAGTAAACATATTGTAGCTGTTATTAGATACTTGGTGGAAACGGTGACGCTAGGGGCCTGCACTCGTCAACTTTTATTACTCACCCCAGATCCGAATGATACACTACCTCGTTCTGCGAGCAACTAATTTTATATGACTTCAGAACCCTCAAAGACCGATGGGGGCGACATAATACTGCGTAATGAGGGAGTGGTCGAGTTCTCCAAGCAACTCATCGTTTGCCAGAGTGATATAACTATCGACCTGGATTGAGTTTGGACAGGGACTGCGCGGGTGTCCCATAGCCCGTAGTGGGATGGAGTTGCCGAAATTAGGTTATTATCCGTCTTTGTTTTATCACTTCCATTCCCTACCTTTCAGTAAGCCAGGGGTGTCGGAACCATCGCTCTTGGATGGCGCCCAACGCCTCTTGTGGGCTTGTATGCTGCTGATACAATGTCATCAAAGCTCACACCTCACCTGTCTGCTTGACTCACCCCTCACGCACTTCAGCATTTTGCCATCAACCTTTGGTCCTGTGCTCAATTTCACGAGCTTGAATATGCCAACAACCTTCAACACACACTTTCCTTCTGAGCTCTCCTGCAGCCACGATGTATCGAATGCCTCAGGGGTTCGACGCACGTGATTCCTCTGGAGGAGCTGACTACTATACTATACATGACTCGTTCGAGAAGACACCATGACGATCAGCTGATGCTTTCAGTATAGTACCACATTGAAATGATAGCACGGTCCGGGAATCGTCTCCACTGCTCTATCAGAAATCATCACTATCATCCAACTGATCCATTTGAGATCAACCACAAGGCTCGGTCCACTCACACTTCGACAGGAATAACAACGACGTGGCTTCGGCGTGGAACCGTCTACTTTGACCACGTCCTGAACTGCGAGTTGAGTCATTTCTATGACCGAAAGGTGCTGCTAACAGTTCTAACTGCTGCGTAGTTTGTGCCTAACAGGCCTTCAAAACCTTCGTGGAGACCTCGACCTTTCGAAATCTGATAGAGCCAAAAACAAAGGCAGGCACATTGCTTCAGAGGCCGTTGGATGTCACGGGCTGCCAGGATGCCGATACACAAGCACTTGTACAGTACAAGTCACTCTGCACCATCGCACCGAAGACGACACAGATCTCGAATATCTTGCAATAGATAGGATCCAGGGCCATATCTCCCCCTCCCAAAAAAGGTGGACTTTTAGACTGCGCAATGACCATGCGATGCATTTCGATGAAGATAGGACAAGCTTAAGAAGACCCACTTTTGACAGAATCCCCAAAGGCTTAGCCATATCTGAATTGTTACCAACCTCAGGTTTACTGCAGAGCTAAACCTCGTCGGTGAGCCTCGTTTGTCAGACCCGACGCGCTCGCAAAGCGAGAAACATGCTCGCATGATTCAGGCAACGTCAAAGGACGCACAAACACAAGAGAAAAGCAGCCTGGTCAGGTACCCAAAGGCCCTGCATGGTGTTCGCTTACGAGCTCGCCTAAAGGGCTGCATCTCTAATACATGCGTTTCAGCTTCTCCACTTCTGCATGGCTGCGCATATCCGGAGCAGCGTACGTCGTGCATGTCCCATTTTTGGATTTGCCACAGCACTAGCGAGTGGGTTCACCGGCTCAGGACTCATCGTTGAAATTCACACAGAAGAGCGTTTACCTGAACTTATTCTTGCAGATACGGGGCATTATGAGACCCTCGCCAACTAAAAGGCCACGTCTGCGTTCATCAGAGACAACCCGACACTCTGCAAATTACTGCCGAGGCCACCTAATACTTCTCGGCAGCCATCACAACGGCCGCGTGTCAGACTGTCCGGCACATGTCACTGCGGTACGCCGTAACGCCGCCCAATCGACGTCGACTTCATCACATATCGCGATTTGGCAACCTGGCAACCGAGAGTTTGACATGATAATGCTCGTTTAGTTGCAGCATCAACTTGGCATGTCGGCAAGGATCGAGCCTCCAAAAGAGGGGAAACCCTTGGACTTGCGTCTCTTACCCCTCAAAAGAGCCTGTCGTTGAGTGGCTGAAACCCTCTGACCTGTTCCGAAACCAAAGAGGAAATGCAGACATACGTCTTTCAAAACCACGAGTGTAGCAACACTCCATCGATCACCTAAACACGAGAACGGTGCGTGAATTCTGTAGGCAAATGGTCTTGTCAAGACCGGAAGGTGCTGTTAGTCCTCCTAATGACTTGGCGATGGTTGAACAATCCTTGGCACGAGGCATGATATGCAGGTATAACAGGACAGGACATTGTCGCCAAGGTTGGTTAGCTTTAGACTCAATCTGCTTGCGGAGCTCTTTGATTCACGTTTTACTAGTGGCCAAAAGCTCTATGGTTGCTATGCGGTGAACCGATGTGATGAGGGCAAGAAAATCATGTAGCTTACTGTCGAAAACTGCTACCGTCCAAGTTTCGTGCGGTCGTTGCATGAGAGACGGGGCCACGGAGGTTGTGGGGAGAATTATTAGAATTGCTCTCAGAATCAAAAACTGGGGAATCCGTGGTTGTTTCGAGCACGACACACGCTCTGTTCATCACCGTTAAAACCCATTACTCCTCAGCACGAAGCTGATGCTGTCTGTGGACTTTTGATCACATCCAAAGCTAGAGAGCCGCTTATACAAAATGTGTAATCTTCAGGTCATCGGCTCATATATTGTGTGTGTGCTTCTCTCTGCTCGCTCTGCTCGTGGTCGCCAACTACCCCTGTATATGTAGATATATATAAGCTTTCGTGAAAAAAAAGCAAGTACTCCTAAAACTCTGCAGAGGAGGAGGAGATTTCACATACCCCTTCAGAGAGTCGCAGCGCGTTACAATAAATCTCCCACAAGCGATCTAACAGCTGAGTCCCAGTCTCGTAATGGGTGTAGCAGAAAATCATAATGTTGCCCGCGGCGCTAGGAGGCGCACAGCGTAAAAAGCGTGTTCCCAGATGCTTAATTTTTTGGGTGGGGTTCAGTGAAGGTATTCTTTTGCGAGAGATCTTTGTCATTTATAGCTCTCACTGCTCAGCCTCCACCTCCCCTTGATGCCCCTTTTTTGTTTTTGTTTTTTGAATCGTTGTGGATACTGCTGCAACGAAAAACGAAAAAAAAGCTTACCAGTATTTTTTTGGAACCTGATAGCTGGAGGGAGAAGGGTAAGGATACGATATGATTTTGCAGGCGTGGACTCTCTCAAAATTTCATAGAAGTATTTCCCGGACACTGGACATCGTTGGGCAGAAAACATGATCGTGGACTGACTGAGAAATGGAGCCTCGAATGCTCGTCCCCCAAACACCGTTTTGGTCTAGAACAGGCGGTATTATTTTTTTTGTGCCTTCTCTCTCATTGTCGTTGAAAGATACTTCTGGTATCTTTTTGGGATTTTGTTTTGGAACAGGTTTGAAGAGTTCTTGGTTAAGATGCGCATTCGGGGATGTGATTGTATGAAACCCCGTGTGCTGATGTGTTTGGGCATAGAATCTTCCAATCACTCACCAGTGAAATTTGGACAATTTGGTAAAAAGTCCGACATTTGATATCATGTTGAGGTACAGGAGATCTGAGCAGTCCTTTTTGATGCTAGATGTGGCGCTGGCCCCTCTGGGGATTTGACGATATATTCAATTATTTGAAGTGTTGATTTTGGAGCTTTGTTGGAGCTGACATTTGTGCTCTGTTGCTCCACTGCAGTATGCGTATCTGCAGGGAGGTCTTGCAGTAAGATAGACTTCTTTGCTGGGATCTGGGGACGTTGACGGAAGCACGATTGCAAGACACGTCATGGCATTCATGGCCTAAATGCCTTGCGATCACGACCTGCTCTTTCAAGATCAAGAACACCAGCCACTATCTACAACGGACTGTGGTCTGGGTCTGCGTCAGCTCGACTTCGATCAACTTTTTGATGAGGGTCTGAGACTTCATGTGACGTTACCTTAAACATAGGTTAGTCATGGTAGCTAAAAATTGTTAGGTTGGAGTTTGAAATAGTTTACCATTCATTGAACCGGACAGGCTGTCGCATTCATTCCACATTGGGGGAGTATTGTCGTACGACGAATGCGTTCACTAATGCAAGTATGGTATGGGGGAGAGATCTTGACCACAGTGGTGTGTCCAGAAACCTAGGGGCAACTATGTCGAGGGGCGAGATGTACAATCTGTTGTCCAAATAAGACCATGCAAGAACACAGGACGCTCATGACCCACGAATACGATGACAGAAGAATCTCAGTGAGGCCGAGCCTGAAGCCAGACGAGCGCTTGTCGATATGTAATTGAGCGCATCCAGCAGAGGAGCAAAACCCAGGCCGATTTCTTACTTGCATGTGCTTTACTGGTGCTTGCACCGTCTGCGGACCTTGTGAGGCGTGTGGCGTTCCCAACCCCGACCTATTACGTGACGATCAGAACGAGGCTTAGTAATGATAGCATCTGCAGAGTCCTTGCTCTTTTCACGGTGCCCGATTCAATCGACGGGAAGTCTCTCACCCGCTCAACGTCTTAAACGTATAGATCATTATTGGTATTTCGTATGCCTGTGTTAATTGTCGTAGTAACTTTTGTTGAACCGTCGGTGTCGCTAAATGAAGATTAAAAGGGGGAATTTGCCTCTCGCGATAAGATGAGTCAGCCGGCTTCATTCAGACAAGACCGCTTTCCCAAATATAGCTATTATTGGATACTGAATAAGGCAAAGTTACACACCGCAGCGATAGGTCGGTGGATAATCCATCTGCACTGTTGGAACCGTTCCCATTGGTATCTACTATCAAGTTTGTGTTGGACAAGGTTTCAGTCGCAAGATTATGGAATCACGGGTTCGGGCGAAATTTGTCCCAGAAGTCCTCGGTCGGATGAAAGCACGAGAAGACGATCAGATTTTGACATGTCCAGGACGATCCAGATGAGTAGTACATCATGTGTGTGTTGCTGTTCAGGTTATGGGGCAAGCCGCTGGTGTCGTGTTTCGGCAATGCACACTCCGACGTCGGTCGCGTCGGTCTTTGGTTGCTCTTTTCCGAAACAGTCAGGTATAGCGCGTTCTCCATCCTCCAAGGCTCTTGTCTCAGGTAAAGCATTTACGACTAGGCTAGTGTGTAATGTCATTACATGTTTATGTAGGTCGAGCGAGCCAGCCGTAATATATCATACGGCAAGTTTGTCGGAAACTTGATTACCGAATCAATTTGTCTTTGGGAGCATCCACTTTCATGCAAGCAGCGAACATTCCGATATCCCACGCCAGGGTGGACATCCAGCACATGAAGCCGCGCCATCACAAAATCATGACCGCTCTTTCCCCGTGTACCTTACTCTAGTTTTTGATCGAAGGACTTCTAGAGGCCCATCAAAATGAGGCGTTGTCGTGATTAGTCTTCCAACGCACGAAAACGTGCAATTCATCTTGAAAAGGCAGCTTGAGCGAATTTTAGCTATCTAAGCCCTTCTCATGCTCAACATGGGCACGCCGAAAAAGATGGGCAGAAAGTTATGGGGGCATTTGCATGGTGTATTTTAGTCAACCCGGCGTCATCGTCGGAGGGCAGATCTGGTGCCAGGTTTCATGATTGAGATAGCCCCTGTCTTCAACGTGAGGGTGGGTATTTTCCACATTTTGACGTAGGTGTACATGTATGCGAGGACCTAGCAGGGACAGCCAGTTGAGAGAAATGCTTCAGGTTGATCTGTCCGGCAAGCATATGCGGCTCCTGTTTGCGGAACGAATCGCAAATGTCTCACACCGTGTTGGAGACCTGCTCTTGGCCAACCATCGGATGTGGTACTTTGCTGTTCATTATCTGCCGGCAGTCTAACAACGGCGGTGGCGTAGCCACATTGAATAGAGAACCACACCGATCGGACACTATGTCTTCCATGCAACATACCTGGCATGCGACCCATACTTCTCACCCCGTTTTAGGACAACCATGTTCCTCCACTCAGGGCAATTGATGGCGTCAACATAACGACAAGCCTCAACGCACATGCCGGCCCGAGCACCACGGTGGGGCCCAAAGTCCGACGCGGGTACAGAGATATATTTGCCAAGATACAGCTGAAAGGCTGGCTCTGTGCTGGAAACCTCTAGGTGCAAGCCTGTGGCTGCATGAGATAAGGTTGCGAACCTGGATAGTGGTCGGATCCTGGTATCTACTGGAACATTCTGTGCGTCTCGATCAACAACGAAACAATCGTCGATGTCAGGTTCTTGGGATCCCAACAGGAAAGGCTCATTTGCTCGGATTTCAGGGAATCTTTGGACATGCCCGAGCGGAATACCACTCTCGTCTGTCGGTAAATAGTCATGCGTACTTAGGGTCACTTCTGTGCCTTCGATGGTCGGATTCCCGCTTAGGTTGAAGTAGCTACGTAAGAAGTGAGCAGAAAGACGTTTGATGAGGCTCAACAACCTGTGACAGACCTGTGATTTGTGATATTGATAGCAGTCTCTTCGCACTCATTGCCCGTCAACTCCGCTTCGTATTCCATATCAAGCACGACTTTGTTGACCCCATTCTCTTCCATTTCCGACGTTGAATACCAGACTCGCATTTCAACGGTTCCCGGATAACCTTCTTCCCCGTCTGGACTGACATACTTGAAGTGGACCGTCTCCTGACCATTTCTGTTCATCAAAATCGGCCCAGAGAAGATTCTCTTTCCCCAGCCTACGGAGCCGCCGTGCAGAGATTCTTTGCCGTTGTTTTGTGCCAATTGATAATTCCGACCATTGAGGTTTCGAATCAGCCCATCTTTGATGCGGTTTGCGTATCGTCCAATGGTCTCGCCAAAGAATGAGGCATTGAGGTACGAATATGGCGTAGCCGAGGGGAATCCAAGCACGATGTTGTAGCCACCAACGATGAATTCCTGAATAAGAGCACCTTGGTTCAGGAACTTGATGGATGCTGTGCTCAAGGTCGAGGTCGTCATAGTGTTCCCTTAGCGCTGATCGTTAGCAGGCTGGAAATTTGACCTTTTGGAAAGTGATGGATGACTAAAACAGATTTTGATTTTTCACGTGAGGCAAGTGGTCTCAGAAAGGTTAGGTTGTGTGGAGAAAGTCGAAATTATGATGGAAAGGCACGGCTGTCGTTTACTAGCATGACACAGTCAGGTGGGTCGGTGCGCATAAACATGCTTGAAGGCTTCAAGTTCATCATGACGATCAAGCCGGATCCCAACTTGAATTCGATCGTGCAGAGCGCCAATGTGTATGTGAATCGTACGTAGCGTTAGAAAGTTACGTAATAAAGAGGCAGTGGAGCTAAAGAACATGCGCGCAACAATTTGAGCTGGTCTAACAATATTGCCATTATGCCATTGTCAACTACCTTCGAGTGACCAATTTTCAGCTCTAAAATTGTAGCCACATTTAATCAACGACTCTGCGCCCTCGTTACACATTGCGGCTTTCTCCGTTGGTACTGCCCGTCCCCAGAGAGGTGTCATATCCGCCAAAGATGGCATTTCACCATCCGAAGACGCAGAGAGTGTGGTTACAAAAAGGTATTCAAGCGTTAACCACATAGCTTGAAGAGACGGCGTCTGGTCCGTCTATTTAACATCCTTGGTAGGATTTCCTGTCTGCATTATCGAACATATTGTGATTTTACCGCCTATTATATTAGCTGCTCTTTATAGTCTGCTCGTGCGTCTCGAAAACTGTGAAGCATCTACTCCCCAGAATAGAGCAGATTGTCCCCATAGAGGCAATTTTCAGGTGAACTCCAAATTCGAGGAATAAAGCTTCAGGAAGACACAGTTGTTGCGCGGCATCGACGAATATACCCGGAAATATAAGCACCCGATTAACTCCCATCCGTCAGGTGGTTTGGTGAACCAAAAATGTCATGCAACCCGCAATCCTAGGCCGGCCGAATGCCGCGCTCGATCGTAGCCTTGAAATTATAGCCAGACAATTTCCCTTATTTTCACATGCCCAGAAATGTTTTCGTGGCAGCCTTATAGCAAATAAGACGATTCGCAGATACGACTTGAGAGTCTCAGACAAGGTCATTTGGTGGCTTTGGTGTTAAATCCAATCCACGACTCAGCTTTAGAAGAGTGTCTCCTTCTGCGCATTTGTCTCAGTCCAGGTACCTTTCATTGCGAGGCGTGGATTGATGGCAACACTGGAGGGATCAAAGTACATCTGTGTTGTTAGAGCTTCGGTTTGCAGGTTGAAGTCAATGTTTGAGTGGTAAGCCAAATTCATATCCACCACGTCGAAGAATTCTCTGGGTTCCGTAGGCCACAGGCCATTCATACTAAATGGAGATATCGACACGGATGAATGGTTCTCGGGAACAGCGTTAGGTTTCATATGTGGTTGCAGTGGAGTAGACATTGGAGGCGTTGGCGGTAGCTGACTGATGGCCCATGGGTTCGAAAAGCGATGAGTCTGCATTTGCGTGTTAGGATCGCAGATGGGGGAGTCGTCTGCCTCAGAGTTGTCATCAACGGAGACTTCGCGGCATAGAGAGCCACCACTTTTAGAGATAAATTGCGCCTTGACGGCGTCCAGATTCTCGTCAAAACCTTCACACGTTTGAGGTTGTTGCCTCAATATGCCAAGGTGGTGTAGAATGTCATGTGTCAGTGGTGTGCCTTTGGGCCCTTCTTTCAGAGCTGTGCCTGTCCAGCCTTCACCAGTTTGGAGCCGGCGATAGAGCTCCTGAAGTCCAGTCACGAGCTGGGCTTGCTGGTTCTCCAACATCTCAATGTAGCTAGACATGGTCAACACAACGTTCTGCAACTCGGACGCATGAAAAATGACTTGCCCTTTTGGATAGACTTTGTCTTGCGTTTTTCTGCGCTCACCAAAAATGCAGATCGCGTTGTCAGCTCTGCAACGGCTACAAGGGGTCGACCCGTCACACTTGGATTTTTTCAACCGACATCGATCACAGGCTTTGCACACTCGCTTTCGAACACCACTGTTCGAAGGGGATGATGGTATAGCTGGTGGTGACATAACGTTCCTGGCCCAACAAAAGCAGTCGTGGCAGATTCTTCGGACGATAGCGATGGTTGGGAGAGTTTCGATGATACCGTCAGCGCAATGAGAGACGGGCGGCCTTATGAATAGGGCATGAGGATTTATCTGATGACGGGCGTTGGACTTTGTGGCACAGTTATAGCTTAAGATAGCAGAATGTAGCAGCTCATCGATCCGGGTTCGAGAATAGAGTCACCCTCACACGACAAGAGGTCGTTCCAGGTGGTTTGTTGGGTCACACTTATCTTTGCAAGGCCACGTCAGACTTCATCATTAATTACCACAAGGGGTCAAGCGTTTCGACATGACAGGGGAGTGATGATTGATGCCCTCCCGTCAATAATGCTGAACTCAAAACGCATTTTGAACCTTGGATGAAAGTACGGTGGGGAGCGATAAACTTTCTCTATGTAGTAATCAAATGGATTGTGACGACGCAGGACTAGTCCTTGTAAGGTAACCGCACTATGTAAGCCCGCCCAAGACACATGAGGTAAAGTTACAATGGCAGGACCTCAGGTGTACTGTCGCCCTGTACGGGGAGGCAGGGTACGGGAATGCTGAGAGGCATGTAAATAAAGCGGCGTCTTGCAATTACAAAACAATTCATGCATTGAAATTTACATCTCGTCAGCGGAATAAAAGACGTGCATAAAATCTTACCTCGGTAGCCGAGCTGTGTGCTCAGCGTGGAACTGACAATGCTGGGCTCGCTTGTCCAATACAATTGGTATTATACTAAGAACGATCAAGTCAAGCGCTATTGTTAAAAAGGAACGTAAATTTGGGCTCAATGGGTCATGAGTTCAGGCGAGGTCAGGCTCTTTTGACAAGGCTCAAATTCGGAGAATTTTAAATTTTGTTTTTTTTCGGCTGCGGCTGAGTTAGCTCCAGGTGAAACGGAAGACATATCCGGAGAAGGCGTGAACCTCGTATAGTTTGCGATGATCACCGAGCTCTATCCACACAAGGATGACCTAACAAAATCCCTCGAGCTTGGACTATATTCGGCACACGCCCGATGCAAGGGATATCAAACCTTGATGGAGGCCCTGGCGTATGTGAAGCACTTTAGCAACGCGCGATTCGATACGACTTGTCAAAGGTTTCGAGGGTGCATTGGGTGATTGCCGTTGACGCCGTTTTGCAGCCATAATAGCATATATTACATCGTGCAGCTGTAATTTCACACCTGATGAGAGCCCACCGCCAGCAGTAGGGCTTATTTGCTTGTGGGATTCCAATAACGTTGGGCGATTTGCTATGGCAAAGAAGCTCAGGCAACTAAGTCGAGAAAATATCTCGCAAAGCAACAAAGAATGAAGCCGCCCGCCAACTGCAGATCATGTAGCTCGGGTAGATAGTTCAAAGATACGAAACAGATGAACTGACGTCGCAGCTTCCACTTTCACCACTAGATCCAGCGAGGTGTGAATAGGTACGACAACGTTTTGCTGGCTTGGGAATTGTTGAAGTGCTTTGAAATTGAGTTTGGGATGCTGAATAGTGCTGAAATAAGCTCATCAGCATCCGTATTAACATTCGTCCTTCGATGGTGGTGTGATTCAGGATCCGCCGAAGAGCCCCTCGGGAGATGGGTTCAGATTCGAGCTTGATGAGAGTGGTATTGAGATCGGCTTGGCGTGCGACGAGCATTTTACGAAGTAGCATGCGGATGTCCTGGAGCGTGAATAGCCATCTTGTCTTTAGCCTTGGCTTTTGAGGACCTTGTTTGTGCCGACGACAACGCAGAGACCACCGGGCAGTGGAGTAAACTCGGCACCGAAACATAAGCAAGCTTCGTGCTGGTGCAATATCATGGACGCTAAGACGCGATCATTTCGCCAGATGCGAAACGTTGTGCCTGATACATGATCGGGAGCATATTCAGACATGCTTATGAAGTAGAGTGCGTCAGTTAGAGCGAGGCGTCAGAAGGACTTCTTTTCTCGTATGGAGGGTCTCTCTTAGGATCCTCCAATGTACCATATCTCGACTCCGACGACATCAAATTTTTTGCCATCATCACTCAGGGCCTCGTTGCCAAATGTTGGGCACGGCTCACTGATTCCATTCTCCAGGTCGCTGTCCAGCCATAAGCCATAACGACCATCTCCACCGCCGACGGAAAGATAGTCCCGTTGGCAATACATCATAAAATCATTGATGCCACTGTATGGAAAAGCCTTGAAGCGTATGTGATCAGGCGTTGACCGACCAGATGGGGCAGGCGATGGGGGTCGCAGTTCTGTGCCGGCATACTGTGACTTGTCCGGAGGCTGCAAGGAATGTGTTGGAGAGGTGGGTGATGCCGCACCAGATGATCGTGTCCGCTCGTGTCTGAGGGTGGTAGTTCTCTGTGCATTGGTAGTATCAGCGCTCGGAGGAGGTGGCAGGCCTGCGAGTTCTAGCAGATCTTCGGTAGGAAGAGATTTCGCTCGTGCAGCACTTGTGCGAGCAGCAATAGCCGTCAGCGACGGCAAAATATTTGCACGCCAGAGAAAACATTCTCCGGTGCCAAAGTAGTGTGGAGCCGGCTTCGGAGGGTCGGTCAGATAGGCACCAAACACTGCCCCAGCAGCAGCGGACTCACTCCCATCTTGGACGACCAGTACGAAACCTCCCCGCCGTGTAGAGCCGGTTGGACCCAGGGCCTTTTCGCAATGCTGATAGAGAGTGCCTAAAGATGAGCCGTGTAGCTGTAGGTTGTAAGCCAGTCGCCATGATTCGACCAGCTGTAGTCGAGGTGGGATCAGCAACCGGATTTCTTCAGCTAACGAGCGGGTCAGCAGCAGGCTGTCGGCTTGAGAGTGTTTGAGGCTGTGGGATAGGCGCAGGGCACTCAGAGGCGGTGGTTGGAAGGGTGAAGCACGACGAGGAGGACCATTCGCCGTCGGTTGTGTTGAAGGCATGGCAGGAGCATCGAGTAGTCGGTTCACAGGTTGATCTGGCGGTTCTGTCAGGCGCCGATACAGACTAGACACAACGTGCTTCACTGGATAGGCAAGGTAGGCCGCCGAACTTGGGTTATGCGGATTTGCAGCGAGGCCCGTTTTTGGCTTTACCGGTTCTGCTTGTTTAGAAGAGACTTCGTTGGCGACTGGCTTTGACGCCATGAAGTGCTCAATAGTATTAGATCGCAAGCCTACACTTTGGTTTTATGCACTCGAAGTGTCCCCCAACCGTTAAAGTGCGTGGAAACTCCCGTCAGGTTCGACACACTAATAGTAATAATAATAACGAATGCTAAATGGTTACCTAGTAACGTAAATTTGGGCTTAGTGGGTTATAGGGTTCATGGGTCAGGCTCTTTTAACAAGGCTGGAATTCCGACTGACCCAGTGAACCCATTGAGCCCAAAAACACGTTAGCTCCAAACGTTATTATTCAATAATAAGGGAAGCCTTGCAGCAAAGCCTTAGGGCCCAACGCCGATCAAACGTCATTCGCAGGCTTCTGTCCCTCCACACCCAAAAGCCGCCCTCACGACGTCCCCCACAACAGTCGCAAAGGTTCTGCTGCTTCAAAGCACTGCGATATCGCCACCCAAGCTTCATCGGCCACATCATCAGGTGGTGGTTGCAGTCATGTGGGCAGTCAGAAGTCGTAAGCTGAATCTTCTCCGCCATGAATAAGAAAGCAACACTAATTCATTGATTGAAACAGTGCAAAAGGCGCTATTCGGAGACGGATCGAAAGAGTCTATCATTGAGATTCCCAAGGGTCAACTTTATGTGGTTCGCCCGGTATCCCCGAAAAGCTTCTCTGAATTGATCTATAAAGACGCCGTCGCATCTATCAGAAGAACCTCGCAAGAGTTCAACTACGAACTGGTCATTCAACGAGCATACGAGGAAGGGGAGCAGGACCTGGAGGACTCTGATGAAGAAGCAGGAGGCCTGGATAAAGACGAAAAGACTTTTCTCCTTGACAAGGCCTTGCACCTCCGCTATGCCCCACGTGAGGGCGGTGAGTGGGTGCTCGCCTGGCGCGATCTCAGCGGAGACACGGGTGATCTCTACGAGTTCGTGTGCGATGACTCGGTGAGCGATGATGATGTCAAGCGGTTCGCGTTCGCAGCAATGGAGTGCCAGTATGAGCGGAAGTATAGGAAGGCCTCGAAGGCCTCCCCTGGCGAGCTTCAGGAGTTCGAGTTCGACGAAGAAGAGCCCATTCCTAGAGCAACATCGCTGTCGAATTCCCTAGCGGAGCTTCCGCCCACTTCCAAACAAGCTGCAGAGCACATGGCCAAGGAAGTAAAGGGCTCGAAACAGAAGACATCGTCTGCACCCAAGAGTTTCGATGCTGTTCATGGCCCGACCCAGGCCCCCGCCGCACGCAAAGCACCGGTGCCAACCGAGATCTTGACACAAAAGCAGGCCGAGCTGCATCTTTTTGACTTTGAGAGCACAAGCTTCGTCCTCCAAGACTCTGCCGTCATTGCCACCGTATCGGAGATTGGTCAGTGGAAATACTGGTTACAGATCACCGGTGGGCATGGCAAAGAATGGCTGGGTCAACCGGTCGTTGCCGACATCGGCCCCGTCTTCAACTTCGAATATCTTTCAATCATCTGGAACTACTATGCCGATGATGGTTCGGCATATTCGTGGCTCCTCCGTTTCAAGGATCAACAAACGTTGGAGGATTTTCAGGAAGGTGTTATGCGAGCATTATGGGAGCAACTTAATACCATGAAATGGTCCAAGGTTCAGCAGCAGGATAGAGATTATGTGATTGAAGCGTTCAATGATTTGACTATGGATGACGACAATGCGCAGGAGGAGGCCGAGGAAGAAGTCGACGAACCAGAATCGCCCAGTCCGCAGAACGAACATTACGACCAAGACGAATCTGATGACGATGTTGAACTGCACTCAGCGGATGGCAATGCCAACTCCCAGCTTGCTGTAGGCACCAAATTCGACAGATCCTTCGTGATCAGAGGCTCGAAGATTGGAGTCTTCAAACATCTGCCCAATAAGCACTTGGAGTTTTCCACAAACATCTCCAAGGTCGAAACTCCAAAGGGGAAACTACTCAGCCCGAAAAAGGTCATGCTGCATAACGAGGACGAAAACATGGTTCTGCAAGATCCCAACAACCCAAATTCGCTGTACCGCATGGATCTCGAATACGGCAAGGTAGTCGACGAGTGGAAAGTTCACGATGACATTCCAGTCACCAACTTTGTTCCGGAAGCCAAGTTTGCTCAGCAGACAGCCGCTCAGCCTTTTGTCGGCCATTCACGAAATGCCCTTTTCAGAATTGATCCTCGTGTTGCAGGAAACAAACTTGTCGAACAGCAGCTCAAGCAATACGTGTCCAAGAACGAGTTTTCGGCTGCAGCGACTACAGAAAAAGGGCACATCGCCGTCGCCTCGGACAAGGGTGACGTTCGCCTGTTTGATCGGCTCGGCGTAAATGCCAAGACCCATATTCCGGCTCTCGGTGAAGCCATCATTGGCCTCGACGTAAGCGCTGACGGCCGCTGGCTCCTCGCCACCTGCCAAACCTATCTACTGCTTATCGACACGCTGCAAAAGGAGGGAAAGAACGAAGGCAAACTCGGCTTCGAAAAATCATTCGCCAAAGACAGCAAACCACAGCCCCGACGTCTTGCCATGAAACCCGAGCACGTGGCACAGTTCAAGCACGAGACCGGTGCCCCACTCTCTTTCACTCCTGCCAAGTTCAATTCCGACCCCGAGGGAAAAGAGACGAGCATCATCACTTCTACTGGACCGTTCCTGGTGACCTGGTCTCTGAAGAAGATTCTGTCAGGCCAGCGAGACCCGTACCAGATCAAGCGCTACAGCGACCAGGTGATTGCCGACAATTTCGAATTTGGCAGCGACAAGAACGTGATTCTGGCGCTGCCCAACGAGGTCGACATGGTGTCGAGAAAGACGTTCAAGCGGCCGACCCGGGAGAGCATTGCGGGTGACGTTGCTAGCAGCAGACTCAGCGCCGGTGCATATTCCACGCCGCGGAGAAGCACGAGAGGTCGCGTCAGTGATCTCAGGAACGAGATCGTGAACAGTCCGTACTGAATGTGGAGGATGGGGCGGTTTGAGGTCGGTGCTATTTCCCAACATTTGGATGAGGCGTGCAAATATCGGTTCACCAGGATGCCGATGTTGCTTGTTTCCCCCTCGTCTTTCTTTTTGCCTCTGTTGACGGAGTGTGTGTGTGTGTGTGACACAGCTCGGCTACACAGATCATATATGATACCCCCGATTTGAGATTTTGTTTTAATAAATGAGGCACTCGGATTTTTATTTTTAGCTTAGAGTAGGAAGAGTAGGAAGACTCAAAAGACCAACACGGGAATGATGAGACGTGAGATGAGCTTTAAAATTGGTGTCCGTCTACTTGTTAAATTTCCTACCTCACATTAGACCTGAGCCTCGCCTACTGAGAATCTGAATCCATTTTTCTTTGTTTACTTCTCAGTCCAAGCAGTTGTCCATCCTGGCTGGGGGGGGGGGACACATCTACTAAACTCCCTGTCTAGCTGGAAGTGAAGGACTCAACCCATCCTCTCTCATGTAGCCAATGGTCAGGGGGATTTGCCGTGGCTGCAGTGGCTTCAACATGACAGTCTTTCTGCGATGGGATTCGTCATCGCAATTGTGGAGTCTTTCTCCCTAAGGGTGAGGGTGACGCACTGGCAAAGCCTTGAGCCGTCGCAAGGACTGCCTTTTCAGGCGCGAGAGTGTATTCTAGTCAAGCATGGGCCAGGCCGACAGATATCGACCACAGCACCTGCCTGAAATCCCATCACGTTTCGTCCCACAAGGTGTTGGGCGAGCACGCTGAATGGTACCTGGGTTAGGGATGTCCGCTACCACGAGCGTGAAGTGGTTGCGGTGTTGTGCTGTGAAAACTCCAACACCATTTAATGGGACGGCGGCCGTTTCGGTGTCGGCCGCTCCGGAGGGTCGTCTGTCCGAGCAAGCGCCACACTGAATGGACGTCTCTGTCGAGATTGTTCAACCACGATCCAGGATCTGCCTGTTTGGGCAGCTTCATGTAGATCGAGGTGAATCGTGCTTCGTCCAAACTTTGGGTCGAGCAGTCCGTGGATCGAGGGTGGCAGGAGGCCGTCCGAATGACTTTTGAGCGGAGATTTTCCCGGGGGTGCTTGCAACGAGCTTGAGCAGGAGAAATGTGAGACTGTCCAATGCGCTTCAAGAAGAAGTGTTTGATCGGCAACCTCAGCCATTGCTCTTCGCGTCTTCGTCGCTCTCGGATACCGCAAGCATCTGCTCGCATGCGGCTCTTACTTCAGCCACACCCTTGACACCCTTCCACTTGTCCAGGTAGGCGTGCACGGCTCGCCACTCTGTCTCGGCCTCTTCGTCACGATCCTCGTCGATCAACTTCTGCAAGCGCCGCGGCGCATCCAGGATCCATCGGACGAGATGCTTCTGCTGCTGCAGCTCTTTCGCCTCTCGTCTCGCCTTTCTCATCTCTTCGTCTCGTTTGAATTCAGCCTCGTCTTTCTGCAGCGTAATCTCCCTGACCAGCGTCCTCAGCCCATCCATCTTCGCTTCCAGTTGCCGAACTCCGCTCAGCCCGCCTCCCGGCGCCTGGTTCATGCTCCGCTGCATCTGGCCGATCGTGCCCACGGCCTTGATCAGTTTGCTGTAGTTGTCGTAGACGAGGGCCTTGCGCTCGCCGTCGAGGGTGCGGATCTCCGAGACGAGCGTCGCTTCGACTTTGAGGATCTCCTTCAGCGGCGAGCTTCCGAGGAGGCTCCCAATGTAGGCCTGCGCGTCGAAATCGGCATTGTCGAGTTGGGCAGTCAGGGCTGAGGTTGAGGTGGCGTTCGCAGCGTCGTTGTCCGTGAGAGTTACGGCTGACGAGGCGGTGCTGACGTCGGAGGAAGCAAGAGATGTGACGCTGGCGGTGCGCGACAGCGGATATGGCCATGGCCCTGGCCCTGGCCCTGGCCCTGGCCCTGGCCCGGGTTGCCCGGCTTTTGCTTTCAGGTTGTAGTAGTCGCGAAGGGCTGCGCGGTTGCCCCTGCGCTGGGCCGGGCGGGGGTTGAGTTCCACCGAGTTGCTTTTCGTGGAACTCGGGGTATCTGCTCGGGTAGGGGAGTCGATTCGAGGTGTGCTGTTCATGGGAGACTGGTCTCGTGGTGAGGTTATGGTGGCCATCGTGAATGGATTGAGAGAGGATGGTCAAGTAAACGTCGTGAAAAGATTATCATGCTATATTTGATGCCAGAGTGTTCGGTGGCAGAGCTTTCATGCTGCAGTGCGTTGTGATGTCGAATAGACAAGATTGACGATAGTGGGCACCGCTTCGAATATGGTGAATACTAACCTGGTACGAAACGATATGAATACCTTAAAAATATTGCTGTGTTCAGGAATTCCGTTCTGTAATGACGTAGCTATTTCAACAGGCAAAACGACGGAATAGTCGCAGATTTGATTTAGATCTCTACCAATTGTTGTTAGCAATATTCTATTACAACAGGACCTGTCGTAAATCGACGCGTGGCCTTCCCGAGGACGCGGGGACGGCCTAATAATTGACATCTGTCGTGGCAGGATCCGGTCAGATTCTCCGTACAACATAATTCAAATGTGCAAGGACGGAATTCCTCGGGACGTGGTTTCAAGGTCTCCCAAGGATACCCGGCATGACTAATTGCTAGACATACCTTCAGGGTATAGATACTCTATGTAGAGGACTTGTTCCCGTTGCTACAGTCTTACAACCCTTTCGCGTCAATCAAGCAAGTCAGTCGCAGAGCCTTGAGAGCAATGAGCAGACCAAAAGCTATTGTCTTTGACCTACTGACGGCTCTGTTGGACAGCTGGACCATCTGGGACGCTGCAATCCCACCAGCAGAACGCGGAATTGCCAGTGGACAGACATGGCGCAAGCAATACCTCGAGTTGACTTTCGGATGTGGAGCCTACAAGCCTTACGAAGAGCTGGTGCAACAGTCTGCTGCAGATGTAAGCCTGTCACCTGCCTGTCCGCAAGCACTCTTGGAAAGGTACAACGATATCACACCATGGCCAGAAGTCCCAGAAGTGCTTGCCCAATTACGAAGCCAAGGCTACGCACTGGCTGTGGTAACGAATTGCTCGAATGACCTCGGCCACCGAGCAGCAAACAACTGTGAGAAAGCAGTCCGAGAATTGACAACCGTCAAAGACTTTGTATTTGATGTCGTCGTCACTGCCGAGGAGAGTGGCTACTACAAACCTCATCCGAAGCCATATCAAGACACACTCAAGACGCTTGGGGTCGATGCAAAGGACGCAGTGTTCGTAGCGGGCAGCTCGGCTGACATACCGGGTGCATCAGGTGTGGGAATGAAGGTTTGCTGGAACAACCACATCGGTCTGGCGAGGAAAAGCGACCTGCTACCCTGGAGAGAGGGAGGAAATTTGGCCGATGCGCTGGGCGACCTTCTTCAAGGATGAAAATCTACTGCATACCTCGGCGAATACTGTTGAAACATGTACAATGCTCAGTCCGCTTGTGAAATGAAACACATTGCTAGCTACCGAGGCTACCTCTTGCATTTGGGGGTTACCGGCTCAAGCAGTGTGCATTGGGCTTGCATCCTAATACGGAAAGTTAAGCGACACGTTCTTCCGTTGGTGTCCAGATTCTGTGGTTGCCCGGCAACCAGACAATGTTTAGCGCGGGCGTCCGCATCCGTTCCCTCCTGCAAGCTTCGACAGCATCTGGCTTCAGAATTCGGCATGGCGACTCATCTACGAACTAATTCTTATTAAACACCTCTACAAATACCAAGGTCTAGGATTCGACACCACCATTACTACTCGGAATTGTCGTTGCTCGCAACGATGTCGGTCCGTCAGCTGGAGTACGGCATCAGACTGCTCAACGTCAATGACGAGAATGAAGCACCACAGTCCTCAGTCTTAAAGTCAAAGGCAAGTAGCTGTACATATACTGGAAGGAGCGCAATATTGACGGCTGTGTAGCAGGCATTAGCGCATAGCAGCAGCCGATCAAATCTAATCAAGTATGCTCTCCACGCCAGCTCCGAATCGCGGCAAAACGAAGGCAGTCGTATTGCTACCGTCACCGTCACCAAGAGCACACAAATCCCGACACTACCTCAATCGCCAGCCCGAAAACAGACATCACAGTCGTCCGAAGATAGTAACACCTTCTCCGAACGATCATCTGTGTCAGCAGCAAGCACCGCCTCGTCATCATTCGCAGAGCCACACGACCTGCGGCATAGACAGCTCAGCCTAAAGAACTTCGAGATTGGCAAGCCTTTGGGGAAAGGCAAGTTTGGCAGAGTGTACCTGGCACGAGAAAAGACTACTGGCTTCATCTGCGCGCTCAAATGCCTCCACAAGAAGGAGCTGATTGAAGGCAAAGTGGAAAAGCAAGTGCGGCGAGAGGTTGAAATTCAGTCGAATCTGCGGCATCCCAATGTGCTCCGACTTTTCGGATATTTCCATGACCAGAAGCGAATATTCCTCGTCCTCGAATTCGCCGGCCAGGGCGAGCTTTACAAGCATCTACGAAAGGAGGGCAAATTCTCAGAGCCAAAGGCCGCTCGATACATTGCCCAAATGGCTTCTGCCTTGAAATATCTGCACCAAAAACACATTATGCATCGAGACATCAAACCGGAGAACATACTGGTAGGCATTCATGGTGAAATCAAGATCAGCGACTTTGGCTGGAGTGTACATGCGCCGAACAACAGGCGGCAGACAATGTGTGGAACGCTAGACTACCTCCCACCAGAGATGATCAAACCTGGTGCAAGGGACAACTCGTACGATGAGAAGATTGATCTGTGGAGCCTGGGTGTGCTCATGTACGAATTCTTGGTCGGAGAAGCTCCGTTCGAGGACACCATGGTCCAAACTCAGCGCAGGATAGTGCGAGGGGACATGACTATCCCAAGTTTTGTGTCCGCTGAAGCAAGAGATTTGATCAAAAAGGTGAGCAGTGACATAGTCCTCGGCTACCTTTCACACTAACAATGATAGCTCTTGGTGCTGGATCCTCAGAAGCGACTGCCTCTCAGCGAAGTCGAGCGACATCCATGGATAGTGAGGCACTGCGTCTCAAAGGGAGGTGAGAGACGGCCCTAAGACCTTCATGACGAAAATAAGGAGGGGGGTTCATGATTGAACGATTTTCTTAACTGCATCGCTGTTCTTCGGGTTGCAACTCCTCTTAGATTTGGAGACCGAATTTGGCTTTGTTGTGATTGAAAGCGGGACGGCATAGTCTTGGAGGTCTGCTATGGAGGAAGCGCCCGTGTATATGTCGAAAGCATGCCATTCCAGCGGCTTTCACACCATGTCTTCGGTTCTCAAAAATTGCTTGATAATGAACTATCAATTCTCCAATTCGAGAGGCACATGTTCGGAAGCACTCGCCGATCTCCCCGCGGAAGTCCGCGCTCCTGGCTGCTTCGAGATGACGCAAAGCTTAACCAAACGCATTTCAACAGAGCCTCCTGCAGACATGACTTGTGTTGCGTCTCGAAGCTGTCCAAAGGCTTGCTGACTCGTGCATGCAGGGGCTCGGAAGTGAAGCGGTTATTCTATACACAACACCCAACTTGTGCACGCTATAACACTCATTTGTTTCAAACCGAACTTTAGCCGTCGCTCATGAGCTGGTGGAGGGTCTACAATAATCTAGTGCTATCACACTCCTAACGGCTCGTCTACTCAAAGTTTGAATACGTAGAAAAGGCATCTTTCTACCGGCCAAGATGGGTGATGCGGGTGGCTCGAAAAGGGGCGTAAGGATAGCCATCGATGTAAGTACGTCTTAAAGACCTATTGCTTGACTGACAGCAACAGCGAGGTGGCACCTTCACAGATTGTGTTGGAAATCCAGGCTCAGGGCGCATGGAAGATGATGTTATTATCAAGTTGCTATCCGAGGATCCTGCAAACTACAAGGATGCCCCACTGGAAGGCATCAGACGCCTCATGGAGAGGTTCACCGGTACTGAAATACCGCGGGGCGAAGCTCTGGACACGACCAAAATCGAGAGTATACGCATGGGGACTACTGTGGCTACGAATGCACTGCTTGAAAGAAAAGGCGAGAAAATGGCTTTGGTCGTTACCAAAGGCTTCAAAGACTGTCTCGAGATTGGGAATCAATCCCGCCCCAAGATATTCGACTTGGCAATTTGTCGGCCAGACGTTCTTTACCAGCAGGTCATTGAAATCGATGAGCGAGTGACCTTGGAAGATTATGCTGAGGATCCACATCGCCATCAAACGAAAGTCGATGCCAAGCATGATACATCCGACGAGCACGACCTTGTCAAGGGCTTGTCTGGCGAAGCCGTTCGCATCTTGAAGCGACCGCAGGAGACGGAAATCAAAGAAGCTTTGCAGAAGCTTTATGACGACGGGTTTCGCAGCATCGCGGTCTGTCTTATGCATGGCTACACTTTTCCACAACACGAAGCACTCGTCGGCAAGGTCGCAAACGCAATTGGGTTCGAACATGTCAGTCTTAGTCATGCGCTGATGCCGATGATCAAGTTAGTGCCGCGTACGACATCTGCATGTGCCGATGCATACCTAACCCCTGCCATTAAGAAATATATTGCCGGGTTTGACGCCGGGTTTGAAGGCGGACTCGGCACTGAGGCAACGAAAAATTCACAGGGCGAGAAGGGTGCTCGATGCGAGTTCATGCAGTCAGACGGCGGCTTGGTAGATGTTGACCAGTTTTCTGGACTCAAGGCTATTTTGTCAGGCCCAGCTGGAGGAGTGGTTGGCTACGCTCTCACCTCATATGATCCAGACACCAAAACGCCAGTCATTGGCTTCGACATGGGTGGAACGAGTACAGACGTCAGCCGATATGGTGCCGGACGATATGAGCATGTGTTTGAAACTACGACTGCCGGCGTCACGATCCAGTCACCCCAGCTGGACATCAACACTGTTGCTGCAGGAGGCGGGTCAAGGTTATTCTTCCGAAATGGCCTCTTTGTGGTCGGACCCGAGTCAGCAGGCGCACATCCTGGTCCAGCATGTTATCGTAAAGGCGGCCCATTAGCTATTACCGATGCCAACCTATTCCTTGGCCGACTATTGCCAGACTTTTTCCCGAAGATTTTCGGAAAGAATGAAGACGAAGGCCTCGATCCAGACGCAAGCAAGCAATTGTTTGAGGAACTCACAAACGACATCAATAGCCAGACAGGCAAGAATATGTCTGCCGATGAAGTTGCTTATGGTTTCATCAAAATTGCAAATGAAACAATGACGCGGCCCATCCGCTCGCTCACAGAGGCGAAGGGGCACGACACATCCAAGCATAGGTTGGCGACGTTTGGTGGTGCTGGAGGACAGCACGCTGTCGCCATCGCTGAGTCTCTTGGGATCCGACAGGTACTTGTCCACAGGTACTCTTCCGTGCTGTCTGCCTACGGCATGGCACTGGCGGATGTGGTCGAGGAAGCGCAGGTTCCTGAATCTCAAGTATGGTCACATACCGACTCCGACGTGCACAAGGCTCTCAAAGGCAAACTTGACGAACTCAGGCAGAGAACTTCGAAGGGTCTGCAAGATCAAGGCTTTGAGAGCGACGCTGTCGAATTTGAAGAGTACCTCAACATGCGCTACCGTGGCACCGAATCAGCCTTGATGATTGTCAAGCCTACGGAAACCGAAGCAAAGGAGGAATACGATGGTGATGACTTTGCCTTTGGGAAGGCTTTCATCAAGCAGCACGAGCAAGAGTTCGGATTCACCTTGCCCGACCGAGACATTATCATCGACGATGTGCGTGTTCGCGGCATTGGCAAATCATTCCAGGGCATGTCTAAAACAGCAGATCAACAGCTCAAGGAGATCAAACAGAAGGATGTCAGCGAGTCCAAATCGTGTTCGACGGCAGACGTCTACTTTGAAGGTGGTCGCAAAAACACACAGATTTACAAGCTCGAGGACCTCGAGGAAGGGGAGCGCGTACCCGGACCGGCCATCATCGCAGACGGCACCCAGACAATCGTCATCCCACCAGGTGCAGCAGCAGTCATCATCGAAACCCATGTCGTCATTAACATTGGCGAGGAGCAAGGTTCGGGCAATCAAGAAATCTCTACTGAAAAAGTCGACCCAATCCTGTTGTCCATCTTCGCGCATCGCTTCATGGCCATCGCCGAACAAATGGGCCGAGCGTTGCAAAAGACTTCGGTCAGTACCAACGTCAAAGAACGACTGGACTACAGCTGCGCACTCTTCGACTCGGAGGGTGGCCTTGTTGCCAACGCACCACATCTGCCGGTGCACCTGGGGTCGATGTCGACCTGCGTGCGCACACAAGCAGCGATCTGGAGAGGCAAGCTCAAAAAGGGCGACGTGCTCGTGTCGAACCACCCCGAGTACGGCGGCACTCATCTGCCCGACATCACAGTCATCACTCCAGCCTTTGCGCCCAACGACAAAGACATCCTCTTCTACGTGGCGTCACGCGCTCACCACGCCGACATTGGCGGGATTCTCCCGGGCTCGATGCCACCATACTCGCGCGAGCTATACCAAGAAGGCGCGGCCATCAAGTCCGAGCTGCTGGTGCACCAGGGGCAATTCGACGAGCGGCGGATCACGGAGCTGCTGTACGACGAACCAGCGCAGTACCCGGGGTGTTCGGGCACGCGGTGTCTCGCGGACAACCTGAACGACCTGAAAGCGCAGGTGGCGGCGAACCGCAAGGGCATCACGCTGATCTCCACGCTGATCGCCGAGTACGGCCAGGCCACGGTCGGGTTCTATATGGGGCAGATCCAAGACAACGCGGAGCACAGCGTGCGCGAGCTGCTGAAGCAGGTGCACCGGCGGTTCGCGGGCCAGGACCTGCACGCGGTCGACCACATGGACGACGGCAGCCCGATCGAGCTGCGGATCACGATCGACGGCGCGCGCGGCGAGGCCGTCTTCGACTTCGCCGGCACCGGGCCCGAGGTCTACGCCAACATCAACGCCCCCGAGGCCGTCACCTACAGCGCCATCATCTACTGTCTGCGCTGCCTGATCGACCAGGACATCCCGCTCAACCAGGGCTGTCTGAAGCCCGTCAAGGTGCTGATCCCGCCCGGCAGCTTCCTGAGCCCGAGCGAGAAGGCCGCCGTCGTGGGCGGCAATGTGCTGACCAGCCAGCGCGTGACCGATGTCGTGTTCCGCTGCTTCGAGGCCTGTGCCGCGAGCCAGGGCGATACGAATAACTTGACTTTTGGGTTTGGAGGCAATCTGGACCGGAAGGATGGGTCGAACGGCAAGAAGGAGGAGGTCAAGGGGTTCGGGTACTACGAGACCATTGCCGGAGGCAGTGGAGCCGGCAAGCATTGGGAGGGCACCAGTGGTGTGCACACGCATATGACGAATACGAGGATCACGGATGCCGAGGTGTTTGAGCGTCGCTATCCCGTGATCTTGAGGGAGTTTGGCTTGAGGAAAGGCAGCGGCGGAAATGGACAGCACAAGGGAGGTGACGGAGTGATCCGGGATATTGAGTTTAGGATCCCCGTGCAAGTGAGCATTTTGTCGGAGCGAAGAGTGTACAAGCCTTATGGCTTACATGGGGGAGAGGATGCGCAGTGTGGCAAGAATATTTGGGTGAGGAAGGTGGCCAAGATGAAAAAGCGGGGAGTAGGCGGAGAGCATGAGGGTCAGAGACGAGAAGGCGACGCTGGCAAGCAAGAATACGAAGAGAAGTATATTAGCATGGGAGCCAAGAACACGGCTGACATGCAGCCGGGTGAGAGGATCATTGTGATGACCCCGGGAGGAGGAGGTTATGGTAAAGCTGGTGATCAGAGCCAGGTGGGCTTGAAACAGGACCCCGAGCGGAGTTGGAGAAAGGGCAGTGTGGCAGGCCGCATGGCCGAGTGGGAGAGTAGCGGCTAATTGCTGGTAGCTCAGTCTTAGCTACTACTACCACCATAGTGGCTGCAGATATGGTCGCGAAATGATCTCTGCCCATGTAGCCTTCAGTTTTCCGGGGGTAGAGATCGATACGCTCTTCTTTCAGATCGGGTTGGCTCATTCCGCATATGGTGAGCTGTTGTCCATGCTGTTGTCCATGCTGTTGAAACTTTGGGTGCTGAATGCTGGTGTGTACAGCGGCGGCAGGCTCATCGTGGGCTGATCGGATCTCCTTGTTTCACAAGGCAAATTCGAATAGGTGCTAGAGGAGGTTTCAGATGGAGAACGGGCACACCTCAACTGAGAAAAACAGCGCAGAAGAATGCCAGCTCACTCATCCTCATCGCTGGTCGCCTCGTGGTTGGCTTTCCGAGTATCGCCGTCGGCCTCAGATTCATCAGTTTCTTCTGTCTTTTGTTCGCCTCCGATTTCACCTCTACTTCCTCCACCGTCTCCAGAGCCATAATTCGGCCGGGGGACATCCTGGATGCCACTTCTCCTCAACTCATTTTCAATTCCCGGCAGAACGCTCACAAATTCAGCGTACTGATCGAGCGTCATAGATATGCCCTTTTTGCCCGGCAGCCATTCACCGTCTTTCTCGTAGTACTCCCGGATCGACACCATCTTCTTGCCTCTATAGTCGCTGATGGTCACCCGTCGGGCCTTGGAAATTTCCCAGTACAGATTGTTCTCGTTGTCTCGCTTCGGAGACGCCAAGGGGAGGGCTGAGGAGAAGTGGCTGCCTGTGGTCTCTGGAGCTCTTTTGGATCGCTTCGCTTTGGGGGCTACTGAACCGTTCTGGCCATCGTCGTCGACTACGAACCCGTCGTCATCTGAGTAGCCCGTCTTGCGCTTTAGTGGCATAGTGGATGTGGGGAACGAAGAATGGAAATCCAATCCTGCGATGCGACGATCTTCACACGATGTAGCAGATCGGCGAACGTTGGGGCTGAACAGACAGGAGAGATGGACGAATTTTGAGTCTGTGATATTCCTGGCAGAAATGCATCACAAGGAAGTTGCTGCCTCATTGCGCGGCTGCCGTCTCTTGAGCAAGTGAAGTTCACTTCAATCACCAAACCGCACGTGACGTCACGCGTCATGGAGGAATGCTCGCGTTAAAAACCACGCTTCTCCATAAGCCACACTAGATCTCTTGTTCACGCCAGCACCCTCCAACTTGCACACTGACCGAAATTCAGCGTCATAGCGCACAAGAGTGCTGTAAGGCTGAGGACTCGGATTTTGGGCGATGTGGACGAACTCCTATCGCCCCGCATTCATGTCCCGGAGCTGGGTAGTGCCCACGAAACATGTACCGAGTGAACCGGTGCATGAGCCAGGTTCCGCTTCAAAATAGATTTGCTGGCTGTGCATTCGGAGCTCGAACTTCCGCAGCGCTTAAGAGATGCCTACTCCAATGGCATCTCATTACCACTCGTGATTGGTCGTAAGTTCTCCGGTCGCCTTTGTGGCGCAGCCCGATTATGCCTTGCACGTTGACGGACCCCTTTTCAGACGCGTGGTGTGAGGTTTCAAGGTTGGACTTGAAAATATCGAGCATCGTCGAACGATGTAGTGCACCTCTGCAGTCTTGCCATCAATCTCGCCTGTGTAAAATATGCACAGATACTCAGAATAGACCCAATACAAGCGAATGAGCAACCCAAGCCCCGAAAACAAGACAGTTGGCTGGGTTGGCGAGCCCGCAACACGTGGGACATGGGGTTTGCTGTCGAGTTGCATACTGACGCTATCTCTGTGCGTCTACACCGCGCTCCATCTCAACATCCCGCGAAAATCCGCGACAACACGTCAGAAATATGCAATCCTGATCTTGTGGATTTTGTTTGGAATATTGGCGCCCGAGCTGGTTCTTTTTGCCGCTTGGCAGCAATGGACCGCTGCCAGGAGTCTACAGAAGGCTGTGCGACGTCTTCAAGCTAAAGTAAGTGTTGAATGGGCAACTCATAGTGCTCCCTAACAACAAGCGTATTAGAAAGGCTTGAATGCTTCGCCTCTGCTCAAAGCATGGTCAATAAAACACAGCTTTTTTGCCCTAATGGGCGGATTCCAGGTAACTGCCGAATGGGAGTCTTCTGCATCGAAACCCGACCGTGATAGCCTATACCTCACAGCAGCCGGTGTCATGTTTTTGCTTTGCACGGATGCGTCATTACCGTTTCTGTCTGTAAGGGAAATCGAGGACCGAAGCAAAGCAAACGGATTACCGAAGCTCCTCTCAGCTCTACAGGCCCTCTGGCTTGTGGTCCAAGTTATTGGTCGCGTTGGCGCCGGTCTACCTGTGACAGAGCTGGAAGTGAACACGATAGCACACGTGATTTGCGCTTTTGGAATGTGGATGCTGTGGTATTCCAAGCCATATCAGATCGACCAGGCATCCTGCATTTTACTGGACAGTCGCGCATGGAGCTTACTGTGCCAGTATGATGTCGTACTTCATCAACCTCGTGCTGACCCAGAGTGTGGATCTTTTATGGGCGGTCCGCCACTTCGCGGCATATGGGCTTGTTACAAAAGGGAGCGTGAGGCACTCCCCCAGATTGTCAAGATTGTCGATGATGCTGGACCGGACACAATGGAGCAGGACACACAGGGGGAAACAACGTACAAGATCATCCTCGAACAAGGTCCCGACGACTATCCACCTGACCAGTTCTATGCAAGAAAGTATTTACGCTCCAATCAAAACTTGATCGCGGACGGCGTCAAGACCATGTTGCTCCGACCAGGCCCGTATAAAGCCATTTACTGGTTCGAAACCGCGAACTCGTCCCCACGTTACTGCGCGAACGTTACCTGTGCGCAATCATCGAAACAACATGCGCCCTGGAAGCCGTGCGATGAGCGTATCCACTGTGCGACAGTACCTTACCTGGATTACTCAATCCTCAAACTATATGCGAAAACGATTCAAGACGACGCTCAAATATCAGAAGTCGAGGGGGCGCTAGAAACACTCAGCGAGATATTTCCCGAAGGCTCATATACCATGTGCAGGTTCCTGACACGAGAGACAGACTTAATAACAAGCCAGATTGACTGCTCACCGAGCCAAGGTGTCGGCCAAGCCGCTGTTGTTGCATGGGCTTCTGCCTTGTATGGTGCGTTGCACGCCGCTATGTGGAACGCACCTTTTCCAAGCAGGGTCGAGACATTACTCTGGCGCACAGCGTCTCTGGTTGTGGGCATCCAAGGGCTATTCATCGCGCTAGCCTTCACAATCGTAGGCATCGCGCAAGTGAGGCATCCATCAACCGAAACCCCGAGTGTCACAAGCGAGCGAAGCACGAACGTGTCTCCACGGTACGAGAAGGCGAAGGAAGCGGCCTGGTATTGTGTGGGTGTTATCTGCTACTTTCTTCTTTTCGTCATGGTGATAGGACGGACCTATTTGGTGGTTGGATCACTGGTTGCTCTGCGACGGCAGTCGAATCTGGTCTACAGCACTCCGCGATGGACACAGTTCATTCCACATCTCTGAGACACGGACTATTCATACATGGATCAACAGCTTCTCGACGGGAAAACCGCTCCGGTGCATGATTGCACTTCGTCAGCCCAACCACGACTGACTAGTCTTTTGGTCTGCGTGATTATCACAGTCACAGTCTCACTTCCGCAAGACTATGTTTAGGCAGAACAATTGTAGCCGCAGAGGACACCGCTCCACCACCCCCCTGAAAAGTAAGTACGATACTCGCCACATCTAGCCCACCCCCCTCAAAGTACAATACGGGTCTGGCACAGTCCCAGCATCCACGACGAAACCGACCCCCGCAACACGCGCCCAGGTGCATCTCTGTTTATGACCTTCCTGTCGAATAGTGAAGGGCAAGCAGCACAGCCCGAACGGGCGAGCTAAACTACCGTGGCAATGACATCCCTGTTCTCGGAAGAGCTTTCCCCAGTCTCTCTACGTGTCCAGGAAGAGCAGGATTCGGAAGTCAGAAGAAACGTAAAGCGCCAAAAAGAAGAAACCGCGAAGACGCCACTTAGGTCAGCTTGTCCGTTAAGTATGCGGCCGGCCGATGCCAAAACCGGGACCGGGTGGGGTGGAGGGCGGAATTGCAGGGTCGAGGGATAATAGATAGGACTATTATATATGTCTTATTAGCAACTGTGTTTAGCACTGAGACTGATACAGTGGAATCTTGTAGATTTGACCCAGAATAGAAATGTTGATGATGTTTCCCTGAGCGTGCTCTGTTTCTTTCTTGGATGAATAGCAGCTTTCGTCTACGGCACGTAGGATAACGCAGCTTAGTATAATCACGTAGAGGCTGCGGTCTAGGACTGGATGGTAGACGAGAAGCTGGTCTACAGTGTTGGGAGGATAACAATGTGAATCGTACAGTCTAGTGAGCACTGTCTAATGGACATGCCATTTCAGCGCGGCCAGCTCTTAATTTCTAAAACGGATGGGAGGCTCAATACTCAACGATGTGAACCTTGGGATCTATTTCAATGTATATCTAGTATTTAGCAGGGCCAATCAAATGCCATGCTGCTAGACTCCTCTTTACTTCCAGGCGCATTCGTTTCACGCTGCTGCAGCTTCTTGCCACGCCTGGTCAAAAGCACACCGCTTCGGCCTGAGATCGCTCTCGTCCAGCCACAGTCTTCGCACAACTTCGACGCCGCCAGTCCCGAGGCCCATCGTTTTGCCCACAATGACACACTCACTCACACCTTCGATGTCGTCTCTCTTGCCCACGACGCCGGCCTCGAAGACGTGATCAGCTGTCTTTTCGAAACTCGCTAGCTGCAATACCGAATCCCTCATCTTGGCCAATCCGAAACGTGTGATGCCGAGAACCTCGCCCTTGTATGTCATCACGTCCGCGAGCAGGGCCATGTGTCGAGGGTCGATGTTGAGGTCTTTCATGACCTCGGCGATTTCAGTGATGATTTTGGACCGGGCGGCTTCGATGCCGAGGACATTAAGCGTTTCAATAATACTGTTCGTCTGTGTTGTCGTTGGGTCGATGCCAGGCGTGGACAGGCAGGTGCGCAGACCATAGCCAGAGATCATGAGTTTGTGCATCTGAAGAGGTTTGGATGATTTTGACGGTTGTTGCGGAAGGGTGGTCGCGAGTGAAGATGTGATCTCATTTTTGATGGGTGGTTGGTCGGGTTCGAGCTGGGCGCCGCCTTCTTGTTTGACCGGCGGGTCAAGGTCCATGGTCGGCGATTGAGGTCGTGTGGATGATACTGAGGCGGGTGCTGCAAACGTTTTCATCGCTTTGCGTCTTGCTAGGATCTCATCCGACATGGGGTCGTCTTCAGCCATGACAACGGCTCGAGCAGCGTGCGGATTACCGAGGACGTGGACTGACGGGAGGATGCGTCGGATTGCTTGAAGGCGGAGGAGACGTTCGTTGGGCGCATTTTCCTCAGCTTTCGCCGCCGCGCCGCGCTTGTTCGACTTGATGGTTCCCTCTGAAGAGATCCGGATCTCGCCGTGTCGTCCAAGAACACAACTGAGACCTGCCTTAGCAAACCGGCGGTGCTTCTGAATTGCTCTAATCACATCGTGCACGGTGATGTCAAGACCTAATTCGAGGATAGTGTCCATATTGAGCTTCAAGTAGATGCAGCTAGACTGGTCCATTGGGTGGCTAATCTGGATGAAATCGGTAATGTCTTCAAGGTAGAGGCATTCGATGCGGCCTTTGACAATCCGGGCGAGCTCTTCAGGAATGGAACCATCACTTCGTCGTTCTAAACGGCATGTGATAACAGGTGTGGAGATATCTTTGGAGGCGTTAATAATTTCCTTGATACGAGGCACACCAGCCGTCAAGCTCATGCCAGCAACACCAGCAAAGTGAAAAGTCTTGAGCGTCATCTGTGTGCCCGGCTCGCCAATCGATTGTGCACCGACCGCGCCCACAGCATGACCAGGCTCGACCTTTGAGCGTTCATACTTCTCCAGACAAAGCTTTATGAAGCTGTCTAGTGTCCTCGCCGACAGCTTTGATGTGAGCTCAAATCGGTCTTTGGTCGATGGAGTAGCACGGGTCAGTTCGGCTTTTGTCTTTATTCCGGCTCGAGTTTTCTGTTTCTTGTTGGCCGCAGCGGTAGTTGCGCCTCCTCGCATTCGCTTGCTACCTGTAGGAACGCCCGAGTCAGCCGAAGCCACAGCCCAGGGCCTCTTTTCGGCCCTAGCCTTTTGAAAGCTCTCGGACTTGGCCAAAACGAAGTCTTGTATAGACTTCAGAAAGGCTCTTGCGGATTCATTCTGATCTGTGGAAGCGTCATCGGGTGCTGTGTAGGGCAGTTCGCCACCTTTGTAGTCGATCCTTGTCAGGCGTTTACGTTTCTCAGCGAGGATTTTCTCCATGTTGGAAAAGATTGCAACATCGCTCAAGCCAGGATCGGAAGTGTCGAATGTAGTGGATTCGACGTGGACATAGGTCCGCTCAAAGTCAACGGGCTTTGCGCTGGCCTCCATGTCGACAGGATCCAGCTCGTCATCCCCGAAACGGAATTGCACGATTTTGGAGGCTGAGTTTCGCACCGTCCTGTCATACTGTGTCGACAAGTCTTCGAGAGATTTCATGAGGCGTCGAGACATATAACCCGTCTCGGCCGTTTTCACAGCCGTATCGACCAAGCCAACACGGCCGCCCATGCCGTGAAAGATAAACTCGTATGGCGTCAGCCCACTAAAGAAACTATTCTCGACGAAGCCCCTCGAGGGAGGAGACGATTCGTGCTTTGGAAAGTGAGGCAATGATCGATCTTGAAAGCCATTCTGGACCCGTTTGCCTTCGATGTCCTGCTGGCCAAGCAGGGCAGCCATCTGTGCCACATTTACGGTGGAACCTTTGGAGCCGGAGTTGGCCATGACCATTGGCGAATTGCGTCTGCTGAGCTGTGAGGTCAGGATAGAGGCGATGTCGGTACGGACAGTGCTCAAGGCGCGAACTTGCTCTGCTTCCAGCGTCTGCTTGTAATCTAGACCGGGTTTTCTCTTCAGCTTACCCGCTTTCAGGTCATTCTCAAAAGCGGTACACTCGCCGAAGATCTTGCCGATGGTGTCGTCTTTGACTTTTTGCAGCATTCCCGGTGGGGTGACGTCGCTAATGCCGACCGAAAAGCCTTGATTGCCGAGCCATCGAGCACAAAGCTTTGACAAGCGGTTCATGGCCTTGGTCGCGGCCTCGACACCAAAATCTCGAACGAGGATGTAAAAGAGCGAGTTCTTCTTCCCTGAGCCGACGGTCGATTTGTCCATTCTCCCGCACATGATCTCGGAATTGCGAATGCATAAGAAGCTGTCGTCTTGAAGGTCTCGATGGAGATCTTTGTGGTATTTCTTATGGTCTCGACAGGCAGCATCGAGATTGAGAAGGATATTCAGCTTCCGGTTCGGTCTGATCAGCACGTTAAAAACTTGCTTGCCCGTCCACAAGGCTTGTGGCTTGATGATAGTGGGGGATGGGAGCTCGAAGGAGGTATGTTTGTCGAGCATGCCCATGCAGATTGTTGTGAAGGTCTTCCGGTCGTAGAAGATGTCCAGGCTACTTAAGAGGAAGGCGGCGGTGATAAAGTCCTGGATGGCCGAGATGATGGGCTCACCGTTCTTTGGAGTGACTAGGTTGTGCTTGACGCCCATCAGCTGTAAAGCTTCGGACCTGGCTTCCTCTGTTTGTGGAACGTGCAGATTCATCTCGTCGCCGTCGAAATCGGCATTGTAAGGATTGCAGACACACTCGTTGAGGCGAAAGGTTCGGTGCGGCCTGACCTTGACGTGGTGGCAGAGAATACTGAGTTTGTGTAGGGATGGCTGTCGATTGAACAAGACAATGTCGCCATCCTCGAGGTGGCGTTCGACCACGTCACCTTCGGTTAGGTTGCTGGCGATGTAGTCACGGTTACCGAATTTGAGATACATCTTGATGTCCCCCTCTTTCTTCTCGACGTAATTCGCGCCAGGCCACTTCCTAGTGCCGTTTCGCACCCGTTGTTGCAGCTTCCCCTTGTTCTGGCGATTTACGACCTCGGGGTAGGTCATGTTCCTGGCAACCAGGACGGGTACGGCAACCTCATCAATGCTCAAATTAGGATCGGGGGAAATGACAGTTCGACCGGAGAAGTCGACGCGCTTTCCCGACAGATTGCCTCGAAATCTGCCTTGTTTCCCCTTCAAGCGCTGGACGAAGCCCCTGATGGATTTGGCAATATCACCCTTGGCAAGGCCCGGAACGTCGCTGTTGATGTACATGGCCAGCTGCAAAGATAGGTAGTCCCAATGCTCAATCACCGACTGCACGGGGGCGCCTTTTTTGAGGGCCTCCTTCAGCTGCTGGTTCGCAAAGATGATGTCGCCAAGTTTGGCGGTGATGTCGTCCTCGGTAGTGGCCCCTTCTTGGCCGACCGAGGGTCGAATGGCGACGGGGGGAGCAGGAATGTATCGCCACAGAAAAGACTCGGGGCGGCCAGATCTGAGGCCCAGCAAAGGACAGTCGGCATCCGAGACTTGTTTCAGCAGCTTCCATGCACGCAGGGGAGTGAGATCTTCCATGGCCTTGTTGGCATTCCTCGAGACTTCGCTATTGGCTTTGCGGGCCGACTCGAGAGAGGCATCGAAGGCCACCTTTTCCGGCGGGGGGACTCGTTTCGCGGAGGTGGAGCTGTTGAAGGACTTGAACTTGTCGTGGATGATCTTGAGGGCGGAGGAGCCGGCCTTTTTAACCAGGCCGTTGGTGGCATTGCAGCTAGGGCATTCCTTTGTCTTCTTGGCCTGATCGGCCACCCTGCGCACGATGGATGCTTGCTTGAGCGTATCGTTCTCGGCTCGTTTGAGGCTGGCCAGGAATTTGCGACGATCTTCTTCGGTGAGGAGGATGCCAGAGCAATTCTGCCACACATCAGCAAGGTGGAATGGGGAAGATCCAGGGAGAATGATGACATGCCTTGCAAATGGTCTGTAGGATGGTAATGGTCTTCTTGAAATAGCCGACGTGAAAGCAGGGCAAGACGAGTTTGAGGTGACCAAAGTGGCCGTTGCAATTCTGCAGCTGCTGGCCGCAACTGTCACACTTTCCGCGCTTATCGGAGATGCCCATACGAGGGTCCAAGGGGCCATAGACAGCCACATTGCGGCCTTCATCGAGATTGTACATGCGACGGTCAGCCAGCTCGACTTGGGACTGATTGATGATGTCCTGATTGGAGAGGACGCCAAACTGAAGACCTTGGACCACCTTGGGCGTGTCATCAACCACTTGATGCTTGGCGGTCAGCTTGACCTCTGGCCCGGCAAGTGCCATGCCGGTCGCTGTTGCCGTTGCCATGACCGTTATTACTGCTAATGTCGTCGTCGTCGTCGTCCTTGTTACCGCTTCGGCCACAGCCAGAGCAGGTAGTTGAGGCTACGTCATGAAGGAAAAGCGTGTGCGGGTGTGAGTGGGTGTGAGCTGAGCGGCACAGAGTACGGTTGGTCTGTTCTGGGCGATAGTCGTGGTATTGATCGAGAAATGTGCATTCATTGAATGACCATTACCCACGCTTGACGACGAACTACTTTTTTTCCCGCAGCCGCTAATCTGCACGGGCTTAAAGGTGCTTGTGGCTTAAATATTAGGCTAGCAGCTCATCCTGGCACCCTGGCCCAAGGCTAGGCGTCCCCACTCCGGCTTGGGCCCCTCACCTGTTATTACGAAGTACTATTAGGCAATCCCCGCGCCCGCCACGCCACTTAAAGCCCCACCCAGGCATTTAATACTCGGTATAAGTCCCGCCTGCACGGGCAGGGCTCGCCAGATAACATTAAAATGCATATCAAAGCTCAATTATGCAGAAAGTCACCGGGCACAAGGTCTAAATTTCGAGGAAGGAGGTGGATGCTTTTCACTATCCGACATGTGTTTCCATCATAGCCGAAAACACCACCACCACCACCCTTCTCTGTGGATATTTTGCGCATGCTGCCAACACCTGCCACACGGCACGACGAATTGTCCGTTTCTTTCTGCTGAGATCATTTCCGTGTTCCAAAGTATTTCATCCTTCAGCACCTGCCATGCCTCCTTTGCCGAACTGCTCTGGCCAGGGACCACCCAGTTCCACCATAAACGCCTGGCTTCTGATCATAAGTGTCATCATATGTTTCCGCCATGACTGGCTCAATCCAGCAGTCGATAGCTAACCAAGGTGTCCACCTTGTGGTTGGCTGTGCTGAAGCTCCTCAGCTGCACTTTCTCACCATTCTTGATCTCTTTGGCATCACTGTCGCCCCATTCGAGTGGCACTTCCGAGTCGGCATCTGCGTACACAAGCACGTTGAAGGTGCAATTACCGTCGAGCATAGGCAGAAAGGTGACCGAGGCGGTGATCTGTCGAAAGATGGCCTGGATTTCTTCCTGGATTTGCGCCTCGCTCTTTTCGGCTTCGGGCTCGGGCTCAGTTGGCGCTCTGAAGTGAGTTAGTGCTCATGCTCGACTGTGCTCGTCTGTGCTCGTCTGCGGCATTGACAGCGGCCATGACTCACCCAGAATCTGCGTTTTCCTGATCCGGCTTACGGCTTGGTCTCGAGGTCGTCGTTGCCCTTGAACCTTTGCCAAACACTTGCACGTCAAATTGCCACCGTTCGACATGCTCGCCAGTTTCCTTGCTGGTGATGACCACGACGAACTTGGAGATCTTGCTCTTCATCATCCACTTGTTCAGCTGCGACATGATCTTCTTGATGTAGCCTTTCACCTGGTCGTCCGACGAAACTAGCATGTTCAAGCCATACTTCTTGACCGGCGTGAAGTCCTCAGCTGGGTAAACCCCCCGCTGGAACAGGATGGTGTTGATCGAATACTCGAAGAACTCGGCTACCGTCTTGGCCGAGCCTGCTGGGATGTCAGTATTCTATGCATTAATCGAGGCTGCTGCATCCATTTGGCTTACCCCGGAGTGCAATCTTGTGAGTATCCGTCTTTTCCTTCGCTGTGACAGCCATCTCACGTTGACAAATTTGTGGGAGCCAGCGTATTCTTGCTCGTTTCTTGTCGTTCTTTCCTAGCTGAGGGGACAGGAAGGCGAGTAAATACGAAAGCGCAGCCGGGCAACGCGGCCGCTAATGGTCATCACGTGCTCCTGCTTGAATCGTTGATTCACGTGCTCACGTGCTCGCGCGTCGAGACGGCAGAACCTCGGCAAATATTTTGCGTCCCAGTTGAAAAGTCCCAACGACGCCTCGACCTATCATATTTTGCGTATCATAGCGTCGACACCAGCCAACACTCAAGCTGTCGACTCGGTGTCTGATGCGTGATACCTGATGCAACGATGGCGAACGTTCGGCTCATGGCGGACGGCTGTCGTTGCTCGGCCAGCTGAATTGACAGCATTTCGACTTCAATCTCAGCGACCTCAACGTCAACCTCAGCGTCAACTCGCTCGCATCTTCCACTCCCGTCCCGGTCTCCGCGCCGCCTATACTCCCCAGACCCCGGCCGAGATCGAGCAGCGCATCGCTCAGATTCCTATCCATCGATACCGCAATTTCTGCATCGTTGCTCATGTCGATCATGGCAAAAGCACCCTCTCCGACCGACTACTCGAATTGACCGGCACCATCAAGCCTGGCGAGAACAAGCAAGTGCTCGACAAGCTGGACGTGGAAAGGGAACGTGGCATCACCGTCAAGGCACAGACCTGCTCCATGATCTACAACTACCAGGGTCAAGACTACCTGCTGCATTTGGTCGACACTCCTGGTCATGTTGATTTCAGGGCAGAGGTCTCGCGGAGCTACGTCAGCTGTGGCGGTGCCCTGCTGCTGGTCGATGCCAGCCAAGGTGTGCAGGCACAAACCGTGGCCAACTTCTACCTGGCCTTCTCTCAGGGCCTGGCTCTCTTACCCGTGCTGAACAAGGTCGATCTTCCTCATGCCGACCCACCTCGGGCGCTGGAGCAGATGAAAGACAACTTCGAGCTCGACCCGGACTCAGCCATACTCGTCTCCGCCAAAACCGGCCTCAATGTCGAAGCCATCCTCCCCCAAGTCATCGAGAACATCCCAGCGCCGCAAGGTGAAATCGATAAACCATTAAAGCTGTTCCTGGTCGACTCGTGGTATTCGGCCTTCAAAGGCGTCATTCTGCTCGTTCGCATCTTCGAGGGCCAGATCAAGGCTGGTGACCATATTGTCTCCTTTGCCACTGGCCGCAAATATACCGTCGGCGAGGTGGGCATCATGTATCCCGATCAGACTCCCCAGTCAGTCCTGCGCGCGGGACAAGTTGGCTACGTTTACTTCAACCCCAGCATGAGAAAGAGTCAGGAAGCCAAGATTGGCGACACCTACACAAAGCTCGGCTTTGAACGCCAGGTCCAACCGCTGCCTGGCTTTGAGGAGCCCAAGCCCATGGTCTTTGTCGCCGCCTTTCCCGTCGATCAGGGTGATTTTGATCACCTTGAAGACAGCATCAATCAGCTAACCCTAAACGACCGTAGCGTGACCGTCCAGAAAGAGTCATCTCATGCCCTCGGGGCTGGCTTTCGCCTTGGCTTTCTCGGCACGCTCCACTGCTCCGTTTTCGAGGATCGCTTGCGTCAAGAGCATGGGGCCAGTATCATCATCACTCCACCCACCGTCCCCTTCCAGGTTAAGTACAAGGACGGCACGGAGAAAACAATCACCAATCCCGCCGAATTTCCTGACTCAGACTACACCCGGCAACATGTGGCAGAGCTGCGAGAACCGTACGTCACCACAACACTCACCTTTCCAGAGGAATACCTCGGCCGCGTCATCGAGATCTGTGAAGCCAATCGTGGTGAGCAAAAGTCGATGGAATATTTCACCTCAACCCAGGTCATCCTCAAGTACGAAATGCCTCTGGCACAGCTTGTAGACGATTTCTTCGGGAAGCTCAAGAGCACCACAAAAGGCTATGCGACCCTTGACTACGAAGAAGCCGATTGGCGACCGAGCAGCATCGTCAAGCTGCAGTTATTGGTGAACAAAGAACCCGTTGATGCTGTCTCCAGGGTACTCCATCAGAGTCAAGTCCGTCATGTCGGAAAGCAATGGGTCACCAAGTTCAAAGAACATGTCGATCGTCAAATGTTTGAGGTCGTCATCCAAGCAGCGGTCGGCCGTCAAGTCATTGCACGAGAAAGCATCAAGCCCTTCAGGAAGGATGTGCTGGCCAAACTACATGCAAGTGATATCACTCGTCGCCGGAAACTGCTGGAAAAGCAGAAAGAAGGCCGTAAGAAGCTCAAGGCTGTTGGCAATGTCATCATTGAGCACAGCGCTTTCCAGGCCTTCCTGGCTAAATGAATGCACGATCCACTGCAACTAAAACTTTTTTTGATCGTGCGAGGTGGCGCCAGGCATGCATGATGCTGCCTGATGCATGATCCACCAACCAGCATTCGTCACATCCACTCCGATGATCCTTTTGATCGGCTACATAGTGGTGGAGGCTCCACGCGTAAACCATCTTTGCTTCATTAGGAAAATCGGTACCACGAAAAGTCCTGCCTGTTGTGGGACAATTTTTCAAAGTGAATCCTACCGCGACAAAGTGAATGTTCAAGTCCCCTTTGAGGATGCTCCAGGCAACAATCCGGTTCCAGTCATCAGGCTGACTCTAGCTATCGACCAATGATGTATCCTTCTGACTCACTTTTCCTTCCCCGCTTGCTGCCCGTCTTTCCTTGTCCGCTGCCTATTGCTCTTTGATCCTGGCGTTGGTCCATCGTCTCTTGCGCATGGCAAACCAGTTTGGTGTGCTAAGGGCCACCGGATCTATCCCCGAGGCTGTTGCCTTGCGAAGCTAAATTGTTAAATATGCCTTCGAGGCCGAGCCCTGGAAGTACCAAAGGTACACCTCTAGTTTTCTTCAAAGCACGATTTGTTCGATTGAAGTCTGAGCAGCAACACTCTGGCTGCTTCTATAACACCACCGGTTCAGTCCAAGTCCTTCCAAACCTGCCTTGTCTGATCCAATTGTCTGAAAGCTGAAATCGGCTCCCTAACCTTGTGTAAACACTCGTCATTATGGCGAGGACCACACAAACAGCCCGGAGAACTGCGGACGACAGGCAAGCTCCCGATGAGGAGGACCAACAAGAGATCAACGGCCGATTGACCGAAGAGGACAAGAAGCGGATGGCAGAGCTCGAGAAAATGCCCATGCAAGCTGAGCTCAAGAATCTCGAAAAGCGTTGGACGAAAAAAGGCCGAAGCTACATCGCAGAGCCCAAGGATGACGACGACATCCCCGAGGAGACTGTCAACTGGTACGAAAAGTTCGCTCTCTGCATCACACGCCAACTCGACAGAACCAATGAGTTCGTCCAAAAGACCTCTCTCCAAGTTAACTCACCCTCCTTGAAGAAACTGCTCAAAGAGGTCATTAGCACCTACCCAGGTATCTCTTTCCTGACAAAGGACATTACCATTGATTTCCCTGCTCAATGTCTCTACCACTATCGCCATGAGTTTGAAGACAGGTTGCGAAAGGCTCAGTCTTCCGCGCCGGCATCAGAGCTGGCCACGCACTTGCCTATCCTCCTCGCATTCATCAACGAAGAGTTCAAAGAAACTATTGCTGAAACGGACAATCTCGATCCTCAAGGCCTCACCTCTTACGACTTGATGTGGACACTCTTCCGGCCGGGCGTTAAAATCTTTACTCGCATCCGGGGCCAGAACAGAGTTTACAAGCTCAATTCTTACCAGTATATCTGGGGTAATTGCAATTCGTTTCGCCTCGACGTCGAATTTGTTGACTACGACGGCGATGACTTTGGCACTCGGACGACAAATATCTATATCCCACAGTTCAAAGGTGCTGCACCCGTCACAGCTCTCAACGCTTACCCGCTTGCGCGCCATCCTAATGCCCTCGAAGTCTCCCGCACTCTGACTGAGCGTGGCAAGAAATGGGAAGAGATCAACTCGCGTGGCCAAAGCTTCCTTGACTACAAAGGCGTTGCTCTAAACACGTCGTGCCCTCCGAACCGCTACAACATCGAATCCCGTGTCATGATCGACACCGCTACCTTCCATCGCATCGAAGCTGACGAATCCTTCTCCGTCTCAGCGCTCCCGCTTTCGGATGCGCAAAAGGCCAAAGCGACGCTTCTCCAGAACGACCCAGATGTGCTGTCGGTAACCCATGGCAATAAAGACTTGCTGCTTGTTGACCGCGAGCCCTTGACCAACGAACAACGCCTGCTCGCCACGCCAATGACCCGCGGCTTCTCTTTCACCGAAAAGCTCTTTCTCGAGTTCTTCGTCGACAATCTCACTCCTGTCGAATGGAATACCTCTTGCTTCGAGCAGCTCGTCCTGCCGACCTCGCAGAAAGAGCTTGTCCAGGCCTTGGTCGCCGAACACACCCAACGCGCCACCAGCAAGCAGTTCGACGATATTGTCAAAAACAAAGGCCTCGGTCTGATCCTTGTGCTCCACGGCCCTCCTGGCGTCGGCAAGACCCTGACCGCCGAGTGTGTTGCCGAGTTCTCCAAACGTCCTCTCTACATCGTCTCATCGGGCGACCTCGGCACCAGCTCCGGCGTGCTCGACAGCAAACTCTCGCGCATCCTCGATCTGGCATCGACCTGGAAAGCAGTGCTCCTCATCGACGAAGCCGACGTCTTCCTCGAGCGCCGCTCCCTGCACGACATGGAACGCAACAGCCTGGTGTCCATCTTCCTCCGCACCCTCGAGTACTACAGCGGCATCCTCTTCATGACCACCAACCGCGTGCGCACCTTCGACGACGCCTTCAAGTCCCGCATCCACGTCCCGCTAAAGTACGACGAGCTCCCGCCCGCCTCCCGCGCCACCATCTGGAAGAACTTCCTCGACAAAGTCCGCACCGCCGAGTCGGCCCAGGAGGGCGGCGTCGAGGTCGACGTCGACGCCCAGGGCTACGCGCGCCTGGCCGAGAGTCCGCTCAACGGCCGCCAGATCAAGAACGTCGTGCGCACCGCCAAGAGTCTCGCCGCCTATCGCGGCGGCAAGCTGGATGTCGAGGCGCTGGCGAGAGTGGTGGAGATCCAGATGGACTTTGAGGAGGAGTTGGTCAAGGCCAACGAGGATGCAGATATCGATATGGTCGAGGCCTGAGCTAAACGGAGAGCTTTTGCCTATTTTTGGGGAGGGGGTCGCTGTGCTGCTGCTGCCTATGGTGGTGGTGGCCCCTTGTTGCTGCCTGCCTTCTGAGAAGAAGAAGAAAGACTTTTCGAGTGAGAATGGGACAAAGCTCTTTTCCCCCTCGTTGGTTTCTAGCCTTGGCTAGTCGCTCCTTGCACAAACTTGAAGTACAACATCTCGAGTTCCTGTGATTTGATCTGTCTCGGTATGGTCTAATCAGAATGTTAGTTGGAATAGATCGCTTGTTTTAGAGAATATTGCCTGTTAGATGCGATCTACACATGAATCATGCATGACACTAGACTTGCTATCTTATAAGTTGTTCGAAGTTCGTCCATATCAATAATTGGATTATTTTGGATAAAGGGTATCACTACTACTATCCATAGGCCATCTGGGGGCAATGGCGCCCATAGTTTTTCAGGTTCCATGTCTCGCGCGAGCATTCGAGTACAACAGTGTTACAAAAGCAGTTTACGTTCCATTTGCATCGATTGTCTCTTTCGCAATCTTGCATGCTCTCGCGTCCTCCGAGTCGCTACAGGTGCCATTCGAGCCATTCAACATCCTCACCCACTTCGCTTCGTTGATGCTTTCAGCTGCTGGTAGCTCCAGTGGGCACTGGACTGCCTCGTCGTTCGGCTGCTGCTCACCCGCCCTACCATTCCCCGCGTGTCCATTGAGTTGGACAGGTGTCACAAGCTTTTGCGGGGCCCCACAATCAGCAAAGATGGCGTCTTCCGAGCGCCTGCGCATCTTCACTTCAAACATCTTGGTGACACCGATCCGCGTAAGCTCTTCCACGAAGGAAATACCCCAATTAGCACTGGTATATCTGTTGACATATGTCCACATCTTCTTCCAGTTCTCCTCTTTCTGCTCCGGACTCATCGTCATGACTTTGCGCAATGCCTCCATGATATCACCTGTGTCCCATGGGTTGATCACGACACTGCCTTTCATGCCCTGAGCGGCACCAGCAAATTCCGAGATCACTAGCTGCCCGTGATTTTCCTGCTGGCAAGCAATGTACTCATACGACACCAGGTTCATGCCGTCGCGTGTAGATGTCACAAGGCAGACATCTGACAGTGCATAGTTCGCAACAAGCTCGTCATGGCTTACTGACCCATGTTTGTAGATGATCGGTTGATAATCCACGTTACCGTACTTTGCGTTAATCCTTCCGGCCAGCTCACTGATATTCGAACGAAGCACTTGATATTCTCTCACGTCTTGTCTGCTCGGCACGACAATCTGAAGTAACACCGCCCGCCCTACCTGACTCGGGTTCTGCTCTAGAAACATGTCAAACGCGTGAAATTTATGAGGGAGACCTTTGATATAGTCTAGCCGATCAACACCAATGATCACGGACTTTCCCTTGAAAATGGTTGATTTCAACTCTTTGACTCGCTGGATAACCGAATCTCTCCTCATGGCATTGGCTTCCTTTTCCGGATCGATGCCGATTGGGAAGGCTCCAACGTGCACGCTCTTGTTGTCGTACCGTACTCCATTTGGTGTAGTTACAAGACGCAATGCTTTCGAGCAAGTGCTTAAAAAGTGCCGTGCGTAGTCATAGGTGTGAAACCCAATCAAATCTGAGCTGAGGAGGCCCTTGAGGACATTTGCTCTGTACGGGAGCTTGAGAAATTCAACGCTGCTGGGGAAGGGAATGTGCAGGAAGAATCCGATCTTGATATTCTGCAGAGGTTTTTCTGGCTTTGCGAGTTCTTCACGAAGCATCTGTGGCACCAACATTAGGTGGTAGTCGTGAATCCATATTATGTCGTTGTCTTTGGCATTTTGGGCGACTTTCTCAGCGAAAATCCGGTTGACCTCGACGTACGCATCCCATAATTCCTCATCGAATTGTATATCATTGCCGTGGTAGTGAAACAAGGGCCAGATAATGGCATCTGTCACTTCTGTTAGCTCACGCCTGCGATCTTTCTTGTGGCCGTACTTGAGTATCCATTGTAGTGAAGGTCCATCAGCTTTCCATCAATCCAGACGATCACACCACCGGTGCTCTTCATGCCTTCTTCGACTTGCTCCATTTCATCTTCAGGCACGTCAATCCCTGGCCACCCAATGTAAAGAGATTTCTTCTTCAGGGATTCTGGAAGGCCATTGAGGCCCGTAACAAGCCCGCCAGAGGACAGATTAAAAGAATACTGTCCTTCTCCATTTCGCTTGACGGTAATGGGGTGTCTGTTTGCGACAATGACGAGTCGTCGGTCAGCTATCTCGCTGTCTTCAAGACCAATACCCATGGTTGAAGGCCAAATTTTCGTGCTGAAACGCTCTCTATGTAGAAAACCTGTAGATATACATATAGGTTTCAAAGTCGCTAAAAATAATCTGTTTTCGGTTGAGGCAGCGTAAGTGTCGAAAGGAAATTCTAGCACTAAGGATTGAATTTGAAGTGAATGTCTGGCAGTGAAAACAACGGCCAAAATGCAAATGTGCTTGCTGCTTGACGAAGGCTGATCAAACAAGATTAGGTGGGGGACAGATACGAAGTTGTACACCAGCGACTTTGACAAATTGAAATTCAAGCAGTTGGTGATGCTTCTCGTCTGCTTTGGGCAAGCACGACCACGGTCGCCAAATCTAGAAAGTTATCGTTGTGAAGAGTCCTGCCCAAACTCCTGGCCACAACATTTGGGACAGCGCCATTTATCCTCAACTTATTCGTATGATCAGCAGGGGAACTGTTGATTCACAGCTGCCTTCCAACATGTTTTGGCCAGGCATCTTGACGCCATGCAATCCGTTTTCACCTCGTCGGAACAGGTGGATACACCATCATCAACCGTTTGCATATTAGCTTATGTGTGGCAAGTGTATATCCACTGCTCGAGTAGCTCTCCGTTGCCAAAGTCTGCTCGGGAAGATGAAATGCAGCGATGTGCAATGCACATGGCAGAGAACAACAGTAAATTCTCACCGATATCTGAGAGAGACATCATGCAGCACGAACTTTCTTACTGCAAGAAGCGTATGAGTCCGGAGAGTAACGTGTGACGACTTGTATTTGTAGCCTTGTACACTCTCGGCTCAACCCGCAAATCCTTATCTTGTGCATCCCTTCTGCTCTAGGTCTTCAAGTCGGTCAACTTGGAGATGTCATTGGTTGTCTCGCAAGTCAAGTCTAGCGACAGCAGTGACGCTAAAATCATGTCTATGGGCGAATTTGCAAAGCGTTTCTCCGGGTTGAGGCAGAGTAAGTGGTGTGAAGACCGACGACATTCATTCGAAGGTGAACAAGAAGGAATATGGAATTCTTGTGCCAATGTTTGACGCGTGTGGACCTGCTCGGCATCCAGCATGAGCGGGAGAGTTCATCACCAAGTAAGACGAACCTCCCAATTGTAGTCTTGGTCAATCAGCAAAGTAACGTCTGTGCAGATGTGTACAGGACATAAGTGGCAACTTTAGCGAACCCACTCATGCTTCCATCAGCCCTTTTCGCTTTCTATTTACAGTCGCCTAAGGCCCTCTCACATCTAGAAGAACGCGATAAGAAGAATCAAATCCTAACTTGTAAGCTTATTGTGGCGATTGCTCAAAGCAGGACTCGCAAAGAGTCGTGCTACGCAATCTAGTCGGAGTCTATTTCTCACGATGGTCAGTGAAACTTCCTCTATCATTTCACGGGACTACACAATAAAACCTCCGCCATCAACATCTATCGAGCGAGCACGACGGCCAGCAGCATCTGTTTCCAGTACAAACAAGTGACTAGACAATGAACACTCGGGTCAAGAAGGATGCCCGAAAATAACATCACAGAGATAGCGCGGCCACAAAATGCGTGAAGCTTCAAGCAAAAGGGGAACATAGGTGATCGCTCTCGGGACAGACCTGGAGTCAACCAAATGCTCCATACCTATTGGTTGGCGTTAAGATAAATTATAGGTCTTACACCATCCTGTACCCTGTAGGGCAAGCATTGGTTGCATAAGCCGGTTTGTATGAAATGTTGAAAAGGATTCAGAGTGAAGGGCGGAATCTGACAAGCAACCTTCAACATAGGTTTTCAACTTTTTCAATTGTGGACTGATTGTGGCTATGGTATATAGCCTTGGCTTGCAGGTTTTCAAACAGGTAGAACATCACATCTGGAGAATCGATCTCACGAAAGCGTACCAAGCTCTCATATTTCCTTCTCGCCATGTCCAAGATTTGTTCCGTTCCGTACATCCATACTCTGAGCATCATTTCGCCCAAGACGCTCTGCTTAATCCATCAAAAGAGAGCTTCCAAATGCTGGTTAGCATTTTCTAATCCAGCTCCAATGCTATCGCTATCTATGAGTGTTTCAGTTCATATGCACCTCATTTCATCATGTCCTCAGTCATGAACTCCATGCGTCATTCACCTGTGAGGTGTCAATGAAAACCGAGAAACGAAGCGACTGGTAATCAACCATAATAAAGTCATACGTAGTCATGTCGGCATGAACGTGTAAGCGACATCGTGACGTCGTGTATCATCATATACCACTGTGAACCCAAACACAGAGGCTTGTGTCTGTTGGCTGTTGCATGTAGTCTTTCGTAGACGTGTCGTTAGAAAATCAAGCAGTCAAATCAATGCTAATCAAACCGCAAATCGCTCGCCGCATTATATCGTAAATCAAATGCACATCGTCGTAGTCATTCAGTTTGCACGAACGTCGCGGAGTACAAGTCTTGACAGAAATTTGTTAGACAAAGAGTCGAAGTCTTTGCTGTCGAACTTGGCATTCGGACGATCGCGGAGGTAGTTTTCTATTACACTGTCAGTGTTTTCTCCCGGAATATTAATCAGATGACTTCACATACCGTATCGTGTCACGTGTTCCCGGACTTCTGTCATCGTGCTGCAAACGTCCCAATTCGATCCGAGCAAAGCGTGATGCTTGGATGTGTCCCATTCAAGAATAGATGGCAATTTCTGTGAAATAGCGGAAAAGAGGCCGACAATTACACCCACAGGCGTTGTCTCCATGTCAGAGCAGAATTTTTCGACGGCAGCTTCGTCAGGCACCCGGTAGTGGCAGTCAAACTGCATGCATTCCCATACAGCGAGCAGGACAGAGGCGAGGATGAAGATAGTCGGCCAATTCTTGAGCTTGTCACCGCTGTAGACGCTTGAGTACAGTTGTGACAACTCTTCGAGGACATCTTTGTGCAATTCTCGCCACATGTCTGCCATGGCGCACTTGATTTGGAAATTGATCATCACGGGAGCCATGGTCTTGCCGTAGAACTTGGAGGACTTGTCTTCGATTTTGCCGATGAAAGATTCTTCAACCGGTACCCCCTCAATCATGGTGATGTGTAAGGTCAGGTTGTAAGCGAGCATCAGCTTAAGAGCTTTCTTAATGATCTTCGAGCTTGTTTTGGCGTAGAAATTATAGGCGGCTTTAAGCATCTGTGACAAGAACGGCGTGCCCTCGAAGTAGTCGTCGACAAATTTAACGAATGTGCTCCCCCCATCGATATGTCGGTCAAGGTAGTCAGACAACATGGTTGTAGAGATGCCTTCTGTGCCTGCTGACAATTTCGCAGTAGCAACTTCGTAACCGGAGGCACATTTGTTCGCCTCGATCCAATCCATCTTCAGGCACTTGTCGTCTCGAACGTAAACCTCACGAGCTGTCACTGGCAACATGTGCCCATAGCCATGGGTAACAAACAGAGTCTTCTCAACATCGGAGAAGCCTTTGATGTTACCGACAGAGAATCCAAGTGAAACGTGGCGCTCGTAATCAAATTTCTTGTCTTTCAAGAAGTATCCGATCTCTTTGATGTCAATGCGTGTGCATGGGACTTGCCAAAGCCGAGCATGCGAAGGCTGACATCCGGCGCAAGGTTCGCCCTTGTCGCAAGTCTTCTTCAAAAATTTGCACCTTAGACACGCGCGCAACTTCCGGATCTCACTGGCTTGTTTTCGTTGCTCCGGCTTGAGGGGACCCTTTCGCTTTCCTACACGTTTCTCTTCTCTGCCGCCCAGTGGAGTCTTTTTGGTAATCCTCTCCGTGCCCTTTGCCACGATCGGGGTCTTCTTGGTAGGTTTTCGTCCCGGAGAGCCAGCAGAGCCTTGCGATATTGGTGATCGGATAGGTGAAGAAGCCTTAGAGGTGCTAGGGATCGAAATGGTTCGTACAAGGGTGCCCGGATTCATGACTGTTCCATGATCAATGGAATGACGATGATGTTGATGATGATCGTGACATGGTTCCCAGTCACTGTCTGAATAAGAGTTCGGCGAGTATACGGCCTGGGCGGCACCCATATCCAAGTTGGAAAGGAACGAGGTTTGCGGGCCATGATCTGATTCAGAGGCCGACAAAGATCTGTCGTGAAGAGTGCTTATAGGGTCGACAAAGAAGGAGCGCTCGCTCGACTCGAATGAGGTTCTGCCATCTACCCATGTCCATCCATGTTCGTCCGAAGTGCTTGGCTGTGACAAGATCTCCAGATGGGATCCAGTTGGTGAACTCGAGTGTTGATATCCGGGAGAGACGGCGGGGGCCCCTACGTCAATCGTCTGGTAGCTGATCAACTCAGAATGAAAATCCGCCCATCCATGCATCCCTTCCATTGACTGAGGCATTGTCATATACGACTGATCGAGCGGTAAAGATACGGGTATGGCTGACTGGGTCACGGGGATCATGCCTAAATGGTTTGGCATGGGAATCGAATGAAATACACCATTAAAGGAAGCGTCTAGCGACTGTTGCTGTTGTTGCGGATAGTCGATATGCTGCTGCGTAGGTTGATGTGAGGTATGATGGCCGTTGACATATCCAGCTTGCATGTGAGCATGATGCTGATTTTGCTGCTGGTCTTGCTTTTGGTGTGACTGGATCTGCTGTTGTGGCTGTTGTGGTTGCTGTTGCTGTTGCGGTTGTTGTTGTTGCTGCTGCTGTTGGAGCTGCTGATAGTGCCAATCCCCCATCATCGGATGTTCTGCCATTGTTGTCTGCCGTAAACCATGTCCGCCGGTGTGTATTGGTGTTATATTTCGCCTTGGATCTGCACTCAATGCCTCCATATGATTAATGCTCAGTGTCCAACTCTGGTTCGGGAAATACGGATTCGACCTCGAGTCAAAATCATATTGTAATTCCTCTGGAGGGAGATCCATTTCGGACTGCTGTGCCTCGTCAGAGCATGAAAGACTCAGGCGGGCCGCACAAAAGATAATACGGGCGCGAGGGCGAGGGCGATGACGAGATCGAATCAGCTGGAGTTGGTGAGCATGGACTGAAATGGAAAGCTGAGAAGAGCTGAAGATACGGTACAAGCACAGGAAAGAGCGGACAAGCCCTGCGGGACCAACCTCAATAGGTAGGGTGAGAGTGAGAGAAGGACAAAAACAGTGCGGGCGCAGTAATTGATGGCTAGGAAAGAGTCGGTGAGCTGCAAGTCGTTGATAGGCGCATGGCCTCCAGTGCGGGGCCTGCACGTCGGTACACAGCGAAAAGAACCGGCCGAAGTGGTTGGTCTGGTGCACTTGCTATCTGCCAATCATCTACTGTCCGTGCGGAAATCTCCCGACGGTCCATGAAGGTCCAGAGAGTGCGAACCAACAAAAAGCTACTGCTGCCCTAAGCTGCTCTAATGCAAGTGCCAGTAAGTGCAGATTTGTACGATGCAATGGATGACTTTGGAACCACCGATGCCTGAGCAGTGAAGCGCCTGTAATATCATCTTGCCGGCCACCGACAGAGCTTAGCCTTTTCCTATGAAAGTATTACAGCCCGATACCTAGGTAGAACCTTGGAAACCAACAGGTTTCATGTGTTAGCTAAAGCTCATTGACAACTTGAATCCACGTCGGGTCGTTCAACAAGCGTATCGGCGGGACGCGCTTGCCATCAGACCAACCGTTCGCACTTAGTCAGGACAACCTTGGAAGCCCCCGGGCCGGTTACACAAGGGTCCATTACTACGTACTGAGAGGCATGGATGTAAAAGGGACCGGATTGAACGCCGCAGCTGGAGTTCACAGCTTCAAATTGGGCATTCTGGGGTGCCCCGGCTGCTGTGAGAGGGGCTTCTGACAATAATGTAGCAAGATGCCACAACATACTTGATATTGTACAGCTACATGTTTTGAGATGGTACAAGTTCTTGCACAGATTACTCCGTAAAGTGATGTGGATTGCGAAAGATCTTCCGCGTGCGTCTAGTGAGGTCAGACGAGAGCACTAACTACGACGCCGGCGTGCAGCTGTGGAGATGGGTTGAAGATCTCACACGTTTTCGTTGGCTTATCAATGCATCTCGACAGTGCTAATGCAGGTAATCGCGTGCAGCGCCCTAGCTCACCACTCAGCTCACCGGGGACTTTTTGTAGCCCGAGCGGTTTCCCCAGCCTTTTACGCACAGCACTTTTATCCCCAATCCTCCAGCACACAGTGAGCAGGTGCTCTCACATTTGTTTTCTACCTCGTATGACGGCCTCAAGAACATGATATTGAAGTGTGCTATCAGTTGGACGTAACACTTTGACAATGTTTCGAGATCTGCAAGGTCGTGGAGCAAAGGCGGGTCTAACCAAGCAGCGGTGAACATCTATCAGATTGAAGGGCGTTGAGCGGTGTCACAAGTCACTCCAGATGACAGCTAGCAGAATTGGTAGGACCTCAAATCGGGGCAACTACAAGACCAACAAGACAGCTGCTGGTGCTAGAAGAAGTTGGCATTCTTCAATGTCATCGGTGCAGTAACATCTAAGTCTGTTCAATCGCGCGTCATTCCTTCTTCCGCTAAGAGGTGGTTTCCGTCCATGACCAAAAGCCCTGTCGAAACATCGTCCTCTCGATAGTACAGGCATTGATGATAGTAGAATCGTCGTGGAGAACGGAACCTGTCATGGCTGGCCAGCAAATAGCTGGACGAACGAAAGCAATCTTCCTGTAATCATCCTGAGGAACGGAGTTTGACATTCAAAGTTTGCCGCGCGTATGAGGTAGCGGTGGACAATTGTGCAAAGTGAGGTCTTCCAATTCCGTTTTTGTTGTGCCATGCCATTCATACGTAGCTAGTATTGTTTGCAAGTGCCGGCGTACCATGGAAAAATCGAGCTTGAGCCATGTACATTCCAAGGCTGTTAGGCATCAGAATGTCAGGTAATAATACTTCGTAATGGTCCAATCCACGTGGTCTGCTCGCACTAGAAGCGGAGCCACATCGGAGTCGTTGCCTTTTCCTTGCAATTCCGTCCGATTTCCTCTCGAAGACTATCAAACACCTTGATGAGAACAGATATACATGCAGGCATCTTATTTCCTTAGATGTCTGATCACGTGGACGGCCATGAGATCGAGGTGATCGAGCTTATGTCAAGATGAGACTGGTTCTGGAGAACAATAATAGGCCTTACTATTGTTGTATCCTCGGATCCATCCTGAGATTTTCCCCCAAGACTCTCAATTTTTGATAATTAGCAGAGCTATCCTTGCCTCACGACAAATTTTTCAAACACTAGGCCGAAATGCGGCAGTCCACGTCTGAAACGGGAGAATCGGATGTTGAATTTGAGCAATTCGTGAATATACCTTCTCACCTTTCCAAGAGGCCCCCGATCACAGATACCCTTGTCACATCAACAACAGAACTACAAGAAAGAACAATCGAGGAATGCATACCGCTCCTCAACGCGATTAACGATCCTAGGTCAAACCCCTCTACCTTCGATGAGTATGGCATGCCAATCCTGCATCTAACACAGCACATCGACTTCGTGCAGAATGGTCTTCAACGGCTACCATCGGGCTTCGTGACGCTAGATGCAAGTCGGCCATGGCTCATATACTGGAGCTTACTGAGCTTGTCTGTCATGAATGAGGACGTCAAGACTTTGCGACAGAGGTATGCTTGAGAGTTGTGCGTGCCGCAACACCGGGTAGACCTTCCAAGAGGTCCAACTACTGACTACCCAGGCAGTGTCATCAAAAGCTTCGAGCCGTTGCAAAACAAATCCGGTGGTTTTGGGGGTGGCCAGGGCCATCTCTCTCATTTGGCACCCACATATGCTATCCTTCTCGCCTTGGCAATGGTAGGGGGCGATGAAGCGTACGCGACGATTGATCGTGTCTCCCTGTGGCACTGGCTCGGAAGGCTTAAGCAGCAAGACGGGGGTTTCAGTCTGTTTGAACGTGGCGAACAAGACACAAGAGGCGCCTACTGCACCCTGGTCGCTATCACGCTTCTGGACCTTCCATGGGAGTTGCCGAGAGATTCTCCCGCAAGGGCTTATGGGATGCGTGATTTTCGAGACAATCTCGGGACCTACCTTTCTCGATGCCAGACTTACGAAGGTGGCATTTCCGCCAGTCCAAGTAACGAGGCTCATGGTGCTTACGCATTCTGCGCTCTTGCTTGTCTAAGTCTGCTTGGCCCCCCACAAGAGACCATTACCAGGTACCTGGATCTGGATGCTCTGATCTGCTGGCTCTCGGCACGTCAGTATGCGCCAGAGGGAGGTTTCGCTGGCCGGACGAATAAGGTTGTTGACGGCTGCTACAGCCACTGGATAGGCGGCTGCTGGCCCCTAGTCGAAGCGACTTTGGAAGGTCCTAGAAGTCGGTGTGTCGACGGGCAGACTAGCGATACAAGGCGGCTTTTTAGCGGAGAAGCGCTTGGTAGGTATATTTTAAGTTGTTGTCAAGCTCCCTCGGGTGGGTTACGAGATAAGCCATCAAAGTAAGACTTCCACGGGGCGAGAGGCAGATCCAGATATTGACTCGCTTTTGACAGACGCCCAGACGCTTATCACACTTGTTACAACCTGGTTGGTTTGAGCATGGCAACACATCAACACCACTATCTTGACGACTTGCACCCGGACTCGGGTCTTCTACAATGGGAATCACATCGCAATAGCCTTTTCCAACCTAGATTTTGTAATTCGTCAGACACACGAAGCAGTTTCGAAGAGGTTGCAGCTATTCAGCCAGTGTATGTCATCCCGGCTCTTGCTGTCGATGAAATGGGCCGCTGGTCGAGGTCAAATGAAGTTAACTTTGGCCTTGAAATCGAGAGATAAACACGTTGAGCACCCCTATCTATTATGGCGGTGTTTAAGGAAGTTCCACAAAACGGCCACAATATACAGTAGCATTGATCAGCATCCCCTGTAGGCTTGAGTGTACGGCCAATGCCATGTGCCATGGATATTCGTCGTGTAACCGGAATTTTACACGGCAGAACTACAGCACGCCCTGCAATAACCTCTCAGCTGGCAAATATTGCCTTTATGCTAGATTCAATTCAAACGGGCATGACCTCGTCAATGTTTCGCTAGCCTGATATATATGGTCTGGCTGATAGGGGATCTGAGATAAAGGAATGCGCATTATGCCCTTCTCGTTGTTGGGGTGGTGCACATGGCCCCAGCATAATCAGGGCCCCATCCCACTGGCGTCGCTGACGGCTACGGTGTCCGCCGTAGAAGAAGTGATTTTGCCCATTATTGGTAGTAGCTGACGGCTTTCTTTCTGCCTGGAACTTCTGCATTCCAGAGTCCGTGCTGCCAGCACACCAGTGCATTGCAAAAACCTTCACGAACCAAGCTCATCCCTGAATCTGCCGACATTTTCCTGCACGAACACCGAAAAGTGCAAAATCTATTAGCCTTCTACCGGCTGGCTAGACCTCCGCATTCGACAAAAGGATCGGCGCCATTGCATAGGCGAGTCGCCCACCAGGTCAAATCCCTAACCGTCGTTGCCTCAAAAGATGATTTTTTATTTACACGCCGCGAGCTTACTTTTTGAGACCGCAGACAACTGCAATTTCCCTGCACGACAACAAGCGCCTTCTGCAGCTGTTGCCTGTTTCACCATGACGTGCATAATCATGACCAAGGCAGTAAAAGTAGTATGACAAAGACATGTCTGATCCAGAGCGGCGGACCTGGTAGACCAGAGCTGTCAAAGCAGCAGCGATCACTGAACATCAGCATCGGGATTTTGGGGGCCATACCCATACTGTGGCAAAACTCAACGGTTCCAGAAAGCTGTTTCCTGCATCAAAACACGTTGGTCTCATGCGCCAAGATATGCATGTTGTGCGTGCAAGGAATCTAGTGGCTGTGGCAGTCTACCTTGACCCCGGTCGATGTTTAACGCATTGCGCCATTATTACCTTCGACATGGCCTGCTCTTACCAGATTGCGGGTGCTTGATTACGACACTCGACTCCGTCCACAACATTCATGCCGAAGCCGCGATGCCGAAGTCAACCCAAAAGCAGGTTCGGCAGGTTCTCCACGGGAAAACAAAAAAAGAGTTCATCTGCGCCCTATCCCACTCTCGACTGATCCTTGAAACATGAACAAGACATGATTTGATGCGCGCTAAAAAGCTCCGAGCATCATACAGGCGCCAGGCCAGGATCTCTTAGCAAAAAAAATGTCAATCCCGAACCGCTGGCTCGAGGCGCTGCCAACACATCAGACGCAGAACGACGTTCCAAGGAGCGGCATTTGGCCTTTTCGAGTGCCCCTTCTGCCAAAGCTGTGGGAATCGCTATAGGCTCTCGTTTCGGCTACTAGTGGAATTTTCTTTGTCTGACCCACAAATCCACGACTGCTTCGTTGTCAGTGCATGAAGGAGTAATGAGCGACTTTGTCCGGCCGGGCGCACCAGAGGGGATGTGTGTGTACGTTCATGATGGTACATCTAGCGAGTCTGGGACGGGAAGCCTTCAATAAAGCCTGAGCTCTTGTTGTCACCGTTTTCATCATAGAATCCTAATCCATTGTTTTGTTGATTCTGTTAGTTGTACTTACCTTGGTGAATCGGATCAACCAAAACGGAGGATACACAAAATTCGAAAGACAGAAGCCAAGCAGGACTTTTGATCCGGGCACCAATTTACGGACTTCGAAGCCTCACCATTTGGGCATCGAGCTCCAAACATGCTGCACGTCGTCTATCTAGCTAGTAAGCACCACTGGGCTTGAGCCAACATTGACCCATCCGGTTGCCCTCCAAGTGAGCCTGTCGAATGAATGACCGGCAGGCCCATTGTCGATGGGTTAATCTATTTTTCTTCTCCGGTTTGACACACACAAGGCTGACAGGATCCGGTTTTTTGCAGGTCTTTGTGCACGACGTCAGTGGCCCGAGCCTTATTACGAAGTAACACCGTGCCGACATGGGTACACCTGCGTTGTCCGGGTGAACAACCGCGAATACCAGACTTCCAAATACCATTCCTCCGAGGTGACTGCCAAGGAGGCTGCCGCTACTATAGCCTTCAACATTTGCCGAAGCTTCTCGGTAAACGATGGCATGTACCCTCAGGGGTTTGCACACGACAATGTTGTGCAGGGCCGCGCGGTTCCGGTCGGAGCGGGCAGGGCCAGTCGGAAGTCCCACGTGAACAGTGCCTCGCCCGGCTATCGAATGAGAACGGAGAGCATTAGCTCGGGGAGCCGGAGTGGAGGCAGCAGTCCAGACATCAGCGACGACTCGAGCACGGGCATGTACAACAGACACCTTTCTCGGCAGCCGGGCATGTACAACAACGCTCGCGCTCTCCCGGCCCGACACAGCCGCCACGGGCATTCAGGACGATAATATGGTCTTGTCGGACCTCCCGCACGGGATCGACCTCACTTGAGACTTGGTCTGAGACGGGACCTTGGGCTATCCACAGGCTGCTTGATTCGGATTCTCACCTTTGTGTTTACCAACAGAATGCTTCGACATACAATGGCCCAGGCAACTGTGACTTCGCTTCAACTCATATCGCCATCGTCGTCTTTATCGTGACCACATTACAGCATAGCAAGCGAACTGGGGATTTTGAAATCTTGGATGAGCGTATGAAGCGTTCAAAGCGTTTTGACGAGATCATGTGCCGTGGGTTGGGGCTTGGATGGGCCCCTCCCCAAAAATCTCGTATAGAGCAGTGATGACCTTACGAATTTACGATCATAGACAATGAAACTCTTTTGTGAATAGGACACAAAATTTCGGGAGTGATCGTTCTAGGTTCTAGTTTTCAGTTTGGAATAGGAGTGCCAAATTGTCTTCGTTCAATGAGAAGCCTCTTGTTCTTGGCCCAAAGGTGCCCAGATTTGGCTGACTGGCCGGCTATTTTCCCGAAAAGATCCCCTGGAAGAGTCCCGCGATAATGACGTAGTGTCAACAATTCCAGGATCAAACTTGGCAGTAAAAGCCGGAACACTAGCCTAGTGACACAGGTGAGGCCAAGTTGAATTTCAGCCACGGCTTCCTTGGCTGTGGTTTTCGTAGCCATAAGAGTCCCTCACCACCATGTAATTCGTTGCAGCGAGCTTGTGCAGCACTCTACTGCTCTTGACGCCGAGCTCGCAGTGGGAGAGCCATGCGTGGCTTGACCAAAGCTCGCCTGCTTTTTCAGGTGGAACTACCGCGCGTGAATCCGCCGTGTCTCACGCGTTTGGCTCACCAGTATCGAGGTCCTGGGGATCCTCGAACGGGCCGCTCCCGGCCTGAACTTTGTTCTAGGTCGCCATCACAAGTACAACTGCGGTTTGCCAGTTCCGAAGAAAAGGCAAAGGCACTCAACCAGCAAGGAGTAGAGCAAGAACTGCACGAATACGATGCGGCCATATCGCAAGAACAAGAAAAGCAACGCAAAGCGCCCTGGCACCGAGAGGGCTCCGAAGATCCTCCCGTAAGACGGCAGCGCTCCGCGGGTGCTATGACCAAAGGCATGCTGAAATGATGGTCCTTCTTGGTCAAAGGAATTATGTTAACGGGTCAAAGGCAAGCTTCTGACGACCCCATCGCGACTCCTTAAACTTGTCCTGCCTCTCAGTACGGTGGACATCAACAGCGACAGGAAAGATGTTGCTCCCCTCGCTCTCCTCGTCCACCCAAGTCAGCCGTTGTCCTACCTGACTAGGCTTATTCAGTCTGAACTTCCTCCCATAACGACCGCAAAAGGCGAGAACCAGATACCTGAGGTTTCGTTTCGGGCAATGGAATCGGACGATGATGAAATCAAACCGAAGGAAAGTGACGCAGAAAAAACCAAAGGGCCTAATGATCCCGAAGACACTGATATTGGCGAGGGCAGTGTTCAGTCGTATAGCGGTGCAGGCAGGGAATCCGATCAACCCGACAAGGGCGAGTTTATCAGATGGAGTTCCAGCACTGAGATCGGAGACTTCATTCGAGACGCGGCTCGTGCAAAAGAGTTCGAGGTTGAGATCGAAGGAAAGCCTGACACTATCAAAGTTGCTGTTCCCTCCTTCAACGACAGGACCTACTATCTTCGCCAGCGCTTGCGACGCATGGCATCAAAGATTAGCGACATGGCTACCCTCAAAACCGAGTGTGACCAAGCTGCCCACCGCACTGGACAGAGGTTCGCTATGGCGGGCTGTGGCGCTCTCGTCGGATACTGGTATCTCGTCTACCGGTTGACATTCGAAACCGACCTGGGATGGGACGTAATGGAGCCCGTCACGTACCTTGTTGGCTTATCCACGCTTATTGGCGGTTATTTATGGTTTCTTTTCCATAACCGCGAGGTCAGCTATAGGTCGGCGCTGAACCTCACTGTTAGCCGACGTCAGCACAAACTCTATGTACAGCGTGGGTTCAACCTACAGAAGTGGGAGTCTTTGGTTGAGGAGGCCAACGCAATTCGAAAAGAGATCAAGGCTGTTGCTTCTGAATATGATGTCGAATGGGATGAGGCTGCTGAAGAAAAGGACCCGAAAGTGGTGAAGGCATTGCGTGATGAAAGGAAAGGCAATAAGAAGTCTGAAAAGAAGGGCGACGATGACGATGAGGACGATGGTTGACCGGTCCAAGCTGCTGGTGTGTGTCTGCCGCTGATGCGATGTGATATCGGTGGATGTACTGCCAATCGGTATGCTGGTCTTGTGTTGCCAGTCTTGTCTCAGCCTCGGTGATTCGAAGATGGTTGAAGATTTGTGGGAACGAGAGGGAAGGAGAAAGAACAAAAGTTGAAGATAGCCAGAGATATTGGTGGAAGATAAAGAAGATGGGGAAGAAGGAAGGAGCGGCCTGGAAAATCAACAACTACTTATAGTCTGGAACAACAAATATTCTGGCACTCGCAACCGCGACAACCCGTGGATGACAAACGCGTGACGCAAGGAAAGCTAGCTATAAGTGCCAGTTTCAAGGTGTTTTGGTTGAGTAACGTTGTCACATGCTACAAACGGTCCATTTCAACAGTCAAGCGGCAAACAGACAGAACGACAACAATAGGTGCAAACAGGCACCAATAGGCACGGTCAAAAGTGCATGATGCATAGGTAAACAGGCCCAACCGCGGTGCAAGAGTAGCGCCGTCATGCTACCCGATTAAGTTCCTCATCTAAGGTACACAAAATATTCGTTCAATCCAAACCCTGGAGCGCTATGCAAGAATGTCCAACAATCACGGCCGTCAACGAAGCTGTGCTCCTCTGCCAGCTGTTGGTGAAAATTAATGTGGTTACACGAGGGGAAGTTTTTTGGAAAAGAGGCATTATCATCGAGGCGTGCTCTGCAAACGAACCACATCCCTCCATTGGAGACAGGCTCAACGAGGTCGGTGCACGTTTCTCACTTGGTCGTATATCTGCTTTTCCGAGTTTCCTAGGCTAGTGTCAGCCGATGGCTAGCTGAACGGCCCGGTGCTGCATGCTGCGTGATGAGTTTCAACTTACCACTACTGCTACCGCTTCCTTCGCCTGTTCGACGGTTCCGGTTGTTTCTGATATCTCTCGAGCGAAAGACGCTATAAAGTAGCCACAAAGTCACCCAGTTGGGGGCGTGCTCACCCGATGTTGCACCGCGGTCGAATAACGTTCTCTGGACCGTTCCCACTGCAGCACTTTGCCAAGTCTTGACAACTGCCCACTGTTGTCGTTCTCGACTGATGTGATGCCAGAAAAATGGCGGTTTGACGGATGGGTCGCTCTGCTTCTCCTCGACTAGATTTGATCGGTCTGCATTCAGCTGAGTGTAGGTGTTGATTGCCTCATCCTAGTACACAGTGGGCGTAAGCTTAAAACATTGTGCTCAAAGTTTAGCCCACACAGTCCCTCTCTGCCCCTCCAAACACTTACCCTCATGGCGCGGTAGTAACCTTCATGTCGAGCATCACTGGGCTCGAGGCCTAAAGCGCGCATAAAGTCGTCCTTGGGCACTCGAGGGCCGACACCTGCAGACATGACGAGTTTCTAGGTGGTGTTGGTGATACAGGTTTTGACAGACCGGGGGAAGGGTTAGGGCTAGCCACTGGGCAGCAGTCTCCCAATTTATATCAGCGAGCTCTAAAGGGGGGGCATGTGTCAGTGGTACAAACCTGGGAAAGAAAGAAAAATAAATAAAAACGGGCGTTCTATATGTCTGGCTGAGACTGAGTCTTTTCTCTCTCAGGACTCATTACTTTTTTTTCGGGGGTTTGGAAATATGAAAGCAAACAGCGGCTGGTCCACATACGACGACGTTCCCCTCGGAATGATTTGCTGCAACACAGTTGCGTTGGGCGGAAGACATATTACGTACGGGTAGCTAGGTGCGCTTTCCCATATTCTTGGGACAGGACAGAAGGACGGGAAGAGAAATAAAAATTGTGATTTTACTGCACCCCTTTCGCAACTCACAACGAAACAAGTGAGCCAAGGTGGCACGACGGACAACAACTTTTGGGACGCAGAGTAGGTTGTCATGGGTAGCCTTGAAAAGAGACCATATGCCTCGTGGCAGAGGCTCCGTTGTGTCAGACCTAGCTGGAACGGCACGCATCTCGGCTGTAACTCCACCCTGCTTGCTAGCAAGTTTTTTGGGTCTCTATGCTCCGTACCCACAGCCAGACTCGTTTTGTTGCCCATAAATCTAAGTTTCGACCAGGCAGGAAGTTCGTGGCGAGAGCATGAGAGCTCTGGTGCCAGGGATTGCATCCTCAAGAGCAGGACCTGGGGCGTGGATGGGATGAGATGAGATCACAAAGACGGCTCCGAAATCGTACGCGAGCTTCGGGGTATTTTAGTTTATTTGGATGCAGGAGACGCACGAATAGATTAGCTCTGCGAGAAAGCCCTTTTCGATCCCTGGGTGCCCTGGTCAACGTTGAATGAAGACTGGTCGTCGCGAGACGACCAATCATTGTGCAGGAAAATTAAGAACGGGCGTATTTTAAAAAGACATCGCTAGGTGTGACAGGCTAGTGATATGACAAGCTGTCGTGCTCCCCTGCCATTTTCCCCTCCCCGCCAGGCAATGAAAATTTTGGCTCTTTGCGATAGGAAAGGGGAACCAAAATTGTGCCATGCGAGACCTTGTCAGAAACGACCGCTCGACTGCGCGTGTGGGAGTAGTGGGGCTAGCGTGTTTGCCAGGGGCAAGGATTGCATTATGGTGGACAGCTTGCTCGGGATTAACAGCTATGATGGATGCTGTAGCAAACAAAACGCTAAAAGCAATCCTTTGAGCATTCAAAATGCTCAGAGCCCCCGCCTTGCCCGTTCTCCTGTCAATTTTAGACATGCAAGCATCAACTACGATCGTTGCAGCGGCACTCTTCTACAATCTGGTGCCTCATCTTGGGCAACAATCTGGCAGTCCCGTCCCGTTACGGTGTTGCTTGTCGTTTAGGTTCGACATTTGTGTGTGGCACACCAGAGACTGCACAGGAAAGGGATTCACAGCCATCCTCGGTTGGTGGGAAGCGGCTTGATCAAACAGTCAACACCCGTCCGTCAAATGTGTAATAATGGGAGCGGAGCTCCAGTGATGGACAAACTGAGTTTTATCGAACCTCGGTCTTACAGCTTGTGGAACATTGACTTTCCCATGGTTGCATGGTACGGCGATCTGTTGCCCAAGTCAGGCCGAGTCAAAACGTATCGAATTGCAGTGTTGGTGTACATCCGAACAGTACCTGCAGTTCATTCAAGCCCATGTTGCATTGGAGTGTTGTTTCATCAGGTGAGGTTGTCGCGCTACTAAAACGACCCGAGTCTTCTTTTCAGGGCTACAACATGTACAAAGTCCTCCGTAAAACGGTGCCTATCCTGTGTTTTGTTTTTTGTCATTAAATTTTTTGCGGTCATGGACAGCTTGGTGAAACGACGTTAGCCGGGAACTAGATGACGTGGTCGAGCAAAAATTCGCTGATTGAGCGATTGGCGCGAACGCTAGTGTTGAGCATTTTGCCGCGAATGCAGACAGACGGGCCGTGCATTCACGAGGCAACCTTATATGGGTACTTTCCGAGTACCCGGGGATCTGTGTTTGTGCTTGTCCTCCTTTAGTCTTTTCGTGTTCTTGGCTGTTCTTGATCTGACCGTGGTGGTTTGTCGGCATGGGAGTAGTGGCGTTGAATACCTCGTATATAATATTGGTTGTCGCTCATTGCAAGACGAATAATACTAGGCCCCGTTATCCTTTCTCGGGGGATACGAACCAGAAGAAGCAAGTTCGAAGCGTGGGTGCAACGCGAGCTCTGTGAGCTAGTACCAAATAATCAATTAGACTTCAAACGGTCGCGTGGTGAGCTGGGCAAGAAGCCCGATCCTCGTCCGGGGCTTATCAGAGATTAGCCAAGACCAGTCAACGGCGCGCCGAGAAGCACACCACTTGCAATTTCGCATGCATGCAGAGCTCTCTATGCGGAGGCTGTACCTGTACATCGATAGGAGCTGAGCGAATTCGTTACAACGCCATCTATTATTGAGTCTGAGCTTGAAAGAATGAAAGCAGGAGGATTTTGTAAAGAGTGTCGAGGAGTGTCTCCTCGAACGGGAATACCGCGCGTCATTAGCAACTATAAAACTCCGTACTCCAGCAGCAACTTTGGCCACGTGATACCGGTTGCTGTTGTGATGACCAAGATGATCGAAATGATCGAGATCATCTCTAGGCTCGTCCTATCGTGACTCCCTTGTGCTCGCTGCGATAAGTCATCCGACGTTCGAGGTGCAGGGATCTCTAAGCGTCCTTCCTGGTGGATGCAGCTCCCTCCTTGAGTTTGCTTTTACACTACAATGTCATGTCCGCCCGAAATTACTTCCTCGATCCCAGTGTTCCTGCTAAAGACCCAGTCACAAGCGTTGGACATTTATGAAGAATGGTTCACAAAGCAGGAATCGACGATCGCACCAACATCGCTACCAACAGACCCCTTCCAATTCGTGCCTCTTTTCATACCTGTTTTAGAACACAACCAAAACACTCCTTCATTGGCATATCTCAAGACGCTCCTTGAAAGCGGGGAGCTCAAGCGCAAGTATGGAGGAATTATATTCACTTCGCAGAGAGCGGTAGAGGCTTGGGCCGACGTCGTCTCCAATGCTGAGCCAGGCCAAGCTCAGACAGTCGGCAAATCCTCGTTTCCGACAACGACTTCGGACCCTTTTGCAAATCTAGAATCACTTACTACATTCCCTCTGTACGTTGTTGGGCCTGCGACAGAGCGCTCATTAAAGAAGGTAAATGCACAGTACGCCACGTGCATATCAGGTCGCGGTCCAAGATCTCCTTATGCTGGCCTGAACGCTTCAATTCATGGCGCACACACTGGCAATGGTGCTAATCTGGCGGCTTTCATTTTGGAGCATTACAATCGGTTCTACGGGGAGCACTGGTTTACCTATTTCGAAGCGCCGCGGCTACCGTTCATTCCCTTGCTCGGCATGAGCAGCGAAAATTACGGTCGCAAGAGGCTAGATGGAAATGATGAAAGGCTGCAAAAGAAACCCTTACTATTTCTCGTTGGCGAGACTAGAAGAGACATCATTCCTAGGATGTTGCAGACTGGAGATGATGTAGAACGAAGAATTGAGGTAGAAGAAGTCGAAGTTTATCGTACGGAAGTGTCGAAAACTTTTCCGCAGGATTTCAAAGAAGCTATTGCACGGTCAAGCGTGCAGCTGGGTGTGGACAAGACACCGAGAATTCTCGTTGTGTTCAGCCCTCAAGGGAGTGACATGATGTTAAAACAGATTGGTTATCTCAGCGATGACGGCAAGCCAACAGCACGCGCTCGGACAAGGTGGTGGTGTGAAGGCGCCAACTGCACTGAGACAAGATGGATCGTGGCGACGATTGGACCTACCACCAGAGATTACTTGAAAACCAAACTGGGTGTTGAGCCTGATATCTGTGCGGCGAAGCCGAGTCCCGAAAGCCTGAAAGAGGGCATCGTGCGTTTTATCAAGGCGAGAATGCTATGGGCATCAGAGGAACAGAACAAAAGCTAGCCTTGGTGGAAACATGGCGCTTGCCTTCGAGCTAATCTAAAGAGAGTGGCCAGTGGCAGTGAATTATTTTCGGACTTGGGCAAAAACAATATTCTCAGTTTCTCGTTAACAATTTCGAAGATGAACCCACCATTCAAGAGCGAACGGGCTGTTGCACAAGTACGAGGGCGTGCGATATGAATTCAGTACACTGTGAGCAGTGGCTCAATGGCTGACACGCGGGCTGGTCCGTCACGATGCCCAGATTGTTCATGGAATGGGTCTGATCCGCATCAGACACAAGACCTGCGTCCCTTAACGAAAGGCTATTTTCAAGCCATGATACAACGCAAGGGTTAGCAGGTCCAGCAGAACGCTGGACTTGACTAAGCTGGGAACCCTTCGAAAAGATCCGATGCACGTAGACTTGTGGTTGAACATGTTAAGTGCAAGATTATCAAGGTTGAGGTCGAAACCACACAGCCGCTCTCGTCGCATCCTATTCAACTCCGCTGCAGTGTGGAAACGGGTGGTATTCTAGGCTTTACAAAGGGTAGCAGTCGGCATTTCAGCAAGCACCTCAAGCTATATACTATACCGTGATAATACAAACACGACCACGTGGCAATCGGAGTCTATCGCCCCTTCGATGTCAGGCTTAGGGCTGCGGAGCGGCGAGGTCGAGTACGGAGCAAACTCTAAGCTAGTTAAAGATAAAATAGGCGGCCTGTGGTAAGGAGAAAATCTTTCTCCAACCTGCTCGAGGTGGCAGACCCCTTACGACCAGACTCGTCTAGTAAGGATTCAAAGTCCTGCACTCGTAAGGTTTGAGCGAAGTAGCATCAACAATGTTTCTTTGAGCCAAGGACAGCCATTTCACACAAGAGGAAAGCTGGGCGTCGCCGCGCAGTGTAGGGAGCCCCAAAAAATGAAGGAGAGAACCTGTACAGACCTAAAAAAAATCTTCGGAGGTGCAGCTTCAAGTTAGGCCAAAGAGCCTCTGAAATTAGCCTTAACCAAAACGAGGTTTGGGGGCGTTCCAGGGCAGCAAACTTATGCACTACTGGCGGCACGCCAGTGCAGGTGTAGCTTAAGATTGCAGCCTTTGGCGTCATCAGTGACAAGCTAAGACTCCCGCCGTTTCCCGGCTATCGAAATTGGATCCTTTCGATTCGCAACAAAAACTCCATCCAGGAGACAAGGCACGAACGGGTACCGTCGGCGTGTCGAGCGTGCGTGACCGATGGCTGGCTAAAAAGCACCATGGCTGGAACGCGGTGCAGTTCGCATCTTGATGAGTGTCCTGTTGACTGTCACTCTGCCTGTCTTGACGGCCTGCTGTACGAATTGCGCGTTGCTCTTGCGATCTGTAACGCCGCTCCAAACATCCATTTGTTCATCTCTTTCGGAAGACAGGGCTCATCTCTTGCTCAAATAGCGATCTGGATTGGAATATCAGCCGATCGCACCTGACCTCTCCCCTGCCCAAGCACATTCCAGCCATTGGGAGTCGCGACCAAAACCCTAGGAGAACTTTCCCAAGGAAGGCTGACTCGTCTTTCGGACTCCTCTTCCTACTGACATCGACGCACCCTGTCGACTCGGAAACGCCGTGACCACATCCTCAGGGCATCGGGCAGCGTTGGGTTCTTGGTGCTTGCTTGGTTACCGAAAAACGGGCGCAACAGCTGGGCAGACTCCACACCGGTTTTCGACGTGTCTGGCGATCGAGCCTCACACAGGGAAGCCTCTGGGTCGAGGCTGGCAGGCTTGGGAACGTGTTTTGAGAATTCATACGTCGATTATCGAAGATTGTGGACGGAGCCATGGGTCTCATGGACAAGCTTCAGTCAAGTAAGAGTCAAGCTTGGCGATCGCTATGAGAAGGTTGCTAATCTATACTTAGAGCTAGAGCTGTACCGGTTAGAACAGAAGTACGCCAAGAGGAAGAACAGGCAGACCTTCACGACGGGAGCCACCTACGTGGATGGCGAGTACCATTTCGACGGAAGCTATTCTCAGCCAATGTCTGCTTCCAGCACGGGCTCGAGTTCTCGAGGGAAACGATCGAGCATATTCATGTCAGGAAAGAGATGACACAAGAATCAAGCAGAACCAGGTGGATACGTTGAATAATTACGAGACCATCTGCCATTGAGATGGCTAATTCACTACCCGTTCCCGAGCATCATCAAACCCTCAGCGGCCGAGAGAGTGGTTACAGAAATTCATAGATTGGCCGTGTGCGTGGACGACTCGCAGATAGCCTAGTCGGGTGAGCAAGCATCAGCATTCGGCATGTATTGTCAACATCGTCCTGAAATGATATGTTGGTATAGACACTTTGTTGGAATTTTACAATTCGGGTATTATAGCTTAGCGAAGGAGTATCAGTGGCATTTAATGGAAATAAACACAGCAATGCAAAGGTTCGACGGCTGGTGTCAATCTGGCTGATTTGGCAATGACTTGTATTATATGATTGGCTTCACTGCGTATTGTGATTCAGCTTTCTCCACATTCGTATACTAAGGCGTTCAGATACGCCGGGCTTCTCGAGTTCGGTTGGATTGCGCATGGAATCTGCACGCAATTCTCGTGCCTTGTGCCTCGGGCCAGTGCTCGGCTCAATTCGCTCGCTTGACGCAAGTCGCTTTGACGCAAATGTTCGTCCGAGAGATTCAGAACACTCGATGATCATGCTTTGGTTTCCTCGAGTCTAAATACAGCCTCCCCTTACGAGCTTCACAGAGAACTTAGTTGTTGCGGGCAAGTCTCATCTCCCAGCCCATACCAACAGAGACTCAAAGTCTAGCGTTGCATTTGGAAAGCGCCTGACTCTGCCTCAATCTTCGCATTTGAAGGTTTGTTGATTCACGCTCTGAAATTCAACAAGCAAAGTGCCTCTGCATGTATCTTCTCTGAACAAAGGCTACTAGCAATCAAGCATCGAAGGTGGTCTTTAGGCTGGCTAAGGTTTCGGTCCTGGATACGCTTGATCTACCGTGAAGGATACGATTACTCCATACGGCTCTCGCCTACTACTGAAGGCCTGAGCATTCATCCTATATGGTTCCCCGGCCGCTTCCCTATCCCAGCACCCATCCCAACAAAGGCACAAAGGGTCTTAACACCTACACCGACCACTTCTTCGCCACATATCCCTCTCAGCGGTACGAGATCTTGCGCCGCATTTACTGGAAGCGCAGAGGTTACTTCATGGCGGTCAACATCCCAACCCTCCCGGAAGTGGAGCAGGTCAGCAGCAGCATCTGGCGTGTCTTAGGCGGCAATCCGAGCAAGTTCACTCTGCAAGGCACAAATACCTATCTGCTTGGAAGTGGTCGGGAGCGTATCTTGGTGGACACAGCCCAAGGTATGCGTACATGGAGGGATAGCCTGTACAGTACGATGCTAAGGGAGGGCGGCAATGTCAAGATCAAGTCTTGCATCCTCACGCACTGGCATCACGACCATGTGCTCGGCGTAAAGGACGTGCGAGGGTACAGTCCAAGCGTGAAGGTATACAAGCACATGGGAAACCGATACGATCCGGACCAGACGTTGACGAACGAAGAAATCCTAGATATTGAGGACGGCCAAAGGTTCAGCGTCGGCTCTGACAAGGATGCCGACTTCTTCGAGGTCGAGGCCATTTACACGCCAGGCCATGCTAAAGACCACATGTGCCTGCTCGTTACAAGGTCCCCTGACCCCGACGAAGAAGGGTGTATCTTCACTGCTGACAACGTCCTCGGCCACGGTACGGCTGTGTTCGAGGATCTGGCAACATACATTGCCTCGCTGAAGCTTATGAAATGCAGAGTAGGCGAGAGCCGCCGAGCATTTCCCGGGCACGGCGCTGTCATCGCTGATGCCAGGGCCAAGCTGGACGAGTACATTCAACATCGGCAGATGCGGGAAGACGAAGCAATCAACGTGCTCACGTTCGGGACGACAAGTGCCCCAGGCAAGCCGCCACTGAAGACAGCCAACGGCTTCCCGCAGTCTATGCCGCCTGCAGAAGGCCACGACCCAGACCAGCAACAAGATACGTTGGGCAAGGCCTGGTCGAGCATGGATATGGTCAAGATCATCTACAGGATGTATCCGGAGCATCTGTGGGCTCCTGCCGAAGGCGGCTTGTTGCAAGTGCTCGAGAAGCTGCGTGGTGACGGGATGGTCGAGAAGACCGCAGATGGAAAGTGGAAAGCCTCAGAAGCTACCACGAAAAGGGCTCTCGCTGACCTGGAGAGCCAAAGGAGCAAGAGTCCTGTCAAATTATGAATCTCTTTTCCCTCCCATCTCGTCATGACCAAATATCTCCCGCAAAATTCCGGAGACATTTGTGTATCATGACCCTGCTATAGAGCGCGAAATATCTAGTACACTCGCTTACACAAAGCTAAGCTATCTCAATATAGCGTCTATGAGCTCGTCAACCATCGATGGCATACTCACATTGTCTCTCTTCACCATTGGACACCCTCGACCGCACCCATCAGTCGCAGCACAACGCAAAAGGCAACCCACGAGGCTCATCTGTAGGGTCATTCAACGACCTAGCATGCAAAGAAAGGCTCTCTTTCTTCAACCCCCGCGTCGATAATCTCCTTCATTCTCACCAACCCCTCCCAGACCTATAGCTAGCTCATCGCGGCTTTCGGACGCCAGATCGCACATTAGAAACAAGCAATGAGTCAGCTGGCATGGAAAGGTTGGAGTCCAGCAAATCACAGAATTGACAATGCACAACCCAAGGCCAACCGTGCAGGAAGTAAAGCAAGCAACAAAAATTGGCTGGGGGTCGGTAATGAAAAAAAAAAAAAAAGGTTGCTGTTAGCAGGAGAGCTACAAAAGAGGGCTCGTTGTCGTATCCTATATAACACGCAGAGTCCCAGTGATGGCATTTCTTCCCCATCGACCAAAACCAACATCTGCTGAGGGTCTCCAGAATCTGAAGCCGCATGCGCGAGGCTCTAGGATGGAGGCAGAAGGCAAGAGCTTCTACTTACAGAATGTCCCCGTTGTTGTAGGTAGGGGTAGGACTGGTAAGTGGGAATATCAGTCTGGAAGACCCTTAACCAACGCTCCAGGGAAGGAATAAGAATGGGGCACAAGGGAAGTATGGGCTTTCCGAAGGAGGACGTCAAAAGGTTTGGGTAGGGGTTTCAGAGGATTTCCAACCAGACAAACGCCGTGTCCGTTTGTCAGGGTTTTTACCTTTACTAAAAAACTAAAATGGACCACCGACCGCTTCACACCCACACCCTCTCACATGCTTCTGTTCCTCCTCCTCCTCCCTCTGACCCAGAGTGGTGACCGCGCATTTCACCTACCTCGGGGGCAGTTCCCAGCTTTTTGACATGTGAGACCTTCGACCAAGATCCTCCTCTCCATTTTTGCTCTCAGACGGCACGACAACCCCCTCCTGGTGTCCCTTGCGTCGCTATGCTTCTCGATGTGCCATAGAACTCACGTTTTTGGTGTCGGGGATTCAGCTGAAGAAAGCCTCGGGTTGGAAAGTGAGTGTGTCAGAGGGGGGTAGGAGAAGCATGGAGGAATTGGTGGTGAATGTCTTTTGATTACTACTGCTGCTGCTAGGAGAGCGTTAGGGGGGCCCAGATGCGGCGGAAGAGAGCTAAGGGGTGTGTGTTTACAAGTTCTCGTGAGATTGCTGGACTGGATGAGTTTTAAAGTGACTGCTCTGAACCGAGGGGGGAAATCTAGTGAAAACTGCTTTGATTATAGGAGAAGCTTTAGTGGATCTTATCTGAACGGCTGGAAATGCGTCAGCAGCTTTTCGTGTGTATGTATGCCACATGCCTTTTGCTTTACAGATCAGTTTAGTCTAGGGTGTCATATGTGCGAGTTGGCCCAGGCCCGAATCCGATGTTAGTAGGCTGGCCTTGCTTCCATCGCGCTGTGAAGGGGTTACCATGCCCGACCTGTTCTAGGACTGGTTGTCACTACTAGTCACGTCAAAATCTGGAGCAGGGCTGGGATTAGTTGTGCATCAAGAGTCCATCATGGCGAATAGGAGACGGAAGGAGGGAAAAATTCGTGGAAGTCTTCGAATCTGCTTCACTCAATTTGCATAGAAGAAGTAGCCTTTTTAACTGCTCGAGTCTATATGTTATTTTGGTAGTTTCTCTTCGTCCATTCGTGACTTGTGGGTAGTTGTAGTCAATAGCGGTTGTACTGATCCCAATCCATGGATCAGATATATCTAGCTGTCAAAGAATTTCTTGAACGCCGCCTTCTCCTTCTTCTCGCTTTCCTTTAGCGCATTTCTTGTCTTTGCCAGTTCGTTTTTGATGGCTGTATCTTGTGGAGCGAGTTTGGCCGCTTCTTCAAAGTCGTTTATTGCGTCGTCTAGATCTTTGGTGCCGACTCTTGCTTGAGCACGACGGAAGTATGCCTTTGCCTTGTCTGTATCTTTGGTGCTGTTATTTGCTGAATCAATGGCAGCGGTAGCCCACCTCGCTGCTTCCTGATATCGTTTGGCCTTGTTGCCCAACATGGCCGAATTGTTGTTCAAAGTGAAGCGTAGTGCGGCAATGCCTTCTTTCAACTCGGATGAATCACTCGGGGTTGGTCGATGGGCGTCCAGGTATCGTAGACCTTTCTGGTATTTTTCAATGCCTGTCTCCACGTCGCCTGCTTTGAAAGCTTTGTTGCCAAAATCTTTGATCTCTGAGGCAATCTTCAGATAGTCGTCTCCTTGCAGATCCGCGCCTTGATCATCTGGAAACTCCTCGTACGGATCGCCAGTTGAGTCTGCCACTTTCTCCGTTGCAGAATTGAAAGCCGATCCTTCCAGTTGACCACAGCCTGCAATGACGACATCTTGCACTGGCTTGTCCGATTGCGTACGGAGGTTCTCAATTTCTCGGACAATGTTTTTGCCGTTGATGGCTTGGCCAAAGACGACGTGCTTGCCATCGAGATGGGGTGTTGGAACAGTGGTGATGAAGAATTGGGAGCCGTTGGTACCAGGGCCCGAATTGGCCATGGAAAGGAGGAAGGGTTTGTCGTGCTTGTATTCGAAGTTCTCATCGTCAAATTTCTCTCCGTATATCGATTCTCCTCCTGTTCCATTGAAGGCTGTAAAGTCACCGCCCTGAATCATGAAGGACTTGATGACACGATGGAAGGTGGAGTTCAGATAGCTGAGTTTCTTGCCAGATTTGCCCACTCCTTTCTCGCCGGTACACAAGGCTCGAAAGTTTTCGGCGGTCTTGGGGACGACTATTCAAGTTGTCAGTATTTTGACATTTAGGGCTTGACTGCGTGCTGCCCACCATCGTTAAACTAAAATGTCCATCAGCCTGACTGTCCTCAAGTAAGATCTTGAGCTCAACCCACCAATTCAAAGACTACCCTGCCCTTGTCCTTATTGCCGACCTTGATGTCAAAGTAAACTCTAGGCCGCTCTGCATCAGTCAGTTTCGATCCCTTGGACTGGGGCAGCAAAGGAGTCAGCAGTACCTGAGGTGCTCATGTTGGAAGCCAGCAAACTGTGGACTATGGGTCAGTAATGAAAGTGTAGTTGCAGACTGTGCTCGGTTGAAGACTGCAGAACAAGCTGCGCTGACAAGTAGTATAGGTCCGGTTGTAGAACTGTAGAAGATTCTGCCTGAACACGCGAAATTTCTGTGGACGCGCTGGTCTCCAACTACAGGTCCTCCCCCGCACGCGAGGTATCCGCTTGCTCACCGCAACGTCCACGTGATTTTGTGGGATCTGCTAAGCTTGACCCTCGGCACTTTAGAAATTGAACGGCACACCAATCTTCGTACCATATGTTGTTTTGAAGCAGCCTCTGTTCATTGACCCACGTTCACTACAATTAAGATCTGTATGTATGATAATAGAAAGTATACATGACGTATGTGAGGGGTTTCCGATCAGTACATAGCTGGGCAAATAGCATGACATTGCTGAGGGGGACTATTTATTGACGATGATCAGGCAGCCAGGCGTGAGATCAGGCAATCAGGCCAATCAGGCCAATCTAGCCGTTTGTTCGAGGATGTCACACCTTGTACAGGCTTTTAGCCTTAGGTGACTACAGTATCAAGCCGCGGTTGCCTCGCCAGCTGCCCTCGAATCAACCACGTTACAGTTGATTGTAGTTGACGCGGAAGACCGTGACAAGTCGTGAATCTGCCCTCACGACTAGTAGACGAAACAGATCCATCCCCCTTCTTTACTGGACTGCTCCATGGTAGACTCCTTGTTGCCGAGAGTCATGGCCTGAACTAGGAGGAATCCATACAAACTAAAACAATCGTACATAATGATTCGCAGTGCGATTGGTTAATCACACTAAGTCACGGACAACATTTTACTCGCTGTGCCGCCAGAGTCGTTGACACGGGGGGAAAGAGGGACGAGGTGCTCGTGCCATGCCCAGCCCCTTTCTCGACTCGTGCCAGGAACACGCCCTGTTTTGGGAGTTCTGATAACCACACCGAGGCGAGCTTCAAACATCTGTACAACCTTCACAATCATCCCAGTCGTGTACATGTCCAATGTCGAGACAAGTAAAAACGGAAGGTGAGCTATCCGTTTGCACAGCCCGTAAAGTAATTATCGGTCGTCGGCTGTGAAGCAAACTATTGTCCGCCAACAAACGCCCGTTTCAGCCAGCAAATCGATTTCCGAGATGCAAATGCATTCGAATCGATCTGTGGGCACCTCCGGGCGCTCAGCTTCATCGTGTACTTTCGTCTGTGGACGGAGGCTGCACCCCATGCCGCTTCGCTAAAAGAGTAGAGTTGAATCTAGGGGCAGCCACATGAGCTGTGCCTATCTTGACCTGCCACGAGCGTTTGGGACCGCTCCCTGATTGATCGCGTCGAAACACATGTCAAGGACAAGTATACGCGAGCTGAGCGCGTTCCTGAGAGCGCGCTCGAAATGCTGCACAGTAGTGTTGCAGCTAAGACATTACTAGTTGCATGGCTGACGAACACCTACGCCCCGACTAACAAGTTAAAATTTGTTTCCCAAGCCACTACTCTTTACTGAGTAGGTTGCTCAGCTGCGCCCTGCCCAAAACTAGCCCAGCTTACAACGTCCGGATTCGGACATGCAGCCTTACCTGAAAGGTAAAGCGTAATATTTGAAGTGTGCTTCATTGGATAAAATGTTCTCCGATCACTACGGATTTGGCCAAATAAAGGAAAGATCAACAATTGAGTTCTAGACTTTTCCCAAACGCACCCCAGGCCTTAAGCGAGAAAAAAAACGCCCAGTCAGTCGCCATCCAAAAAACGAATTTGCGAATGCGCCCGCATCAACACGAAGGGATAACCTGTTCTGGGCTTCAATATTCTCTCGCCTATCCCATGGACTTTTCGAGGCTGCAGTCTCGAGACATACTCCGTACTAGGAGCTTTTATGGCAGTTGCCACTCAAAGAAACCCATCCGATCGATAGACGCAGTAAAGTTATGACTATTGATTCTCGGAGAATAGTTCCCCTAAAAGCCCCTCTCGAGTTGAGTTACCTCTTCAGGTTAAGAGGGTTCAGTTCCAGAATCACGAGACTATTTTAGATTCCCATGCGATCGATGATCCCGGGTAGACCCATCTGGGGCCTCGATGATCAGCACAGAAGTGCACGTGGGAAGTGGGTGTTAAGGCGTAGCTGTCGATCAACACTAAGCATTTTGCTGGTGGATAAACCCAAAGCCGTTCTGGTCCAGAATAATGGGCGCGCTGGCCTCGTCCCCACTGAACGTGGAAACTCGACGCACCGAGTTCTGCGTGTCTAGATGCAAAACTGTTTTGTGTGCAAAACTTATACAAATCGGAAAACAAACGTTTCGAGATCTCGCCTTCCACTGTATAGAAAAATTTACGGAGAGCGTGTGTATGTAGAGCTTAGAGTAGAGAGCTCGCTGACAGAATCTTAGACCCCTGCCTTTACTAGGCGTACTTCAGTATTCAGTTCTACATACAGATCAGTTTTGCATATAGACACGCAGAACTCGAGTTTCCACGTTCAGTGGGGACGAGACCAGCGCGCCTATTCTAGACCAGAACGGCTATCCGATTTCGATGCACAGAAATTCCTATTAGTGTGGCCGTTTTGATCCATCACGTTCCGGCGGAGACGTGTGCGTGCTCTCGCCTCCAAGGCTTGCCGCGATGGGCTTTTTGGCATGTCTCAGACTTTGGTCTTTGTTGAATGCACGCCGGGAACCACTTTTCGTAGTAAGATATCAACTGATTTTCCGCTCAGTGTCGTCTTTGCCGACTTTGCCCCGACAATGGTTGAATTCGTATCCTGTTCCAAGATAGCGGCCTGCGGACATGGTAAATTCGAGCCGTGGCTACTATGCATTGATCAATCAGGGGCTTTGCTGGATTGGCGGCGGAAGAAATAGATTCTACTCTTTCCTGGTTTGGGCTAGGCGAGGCTGCAATGGATGATAAATCCCAATTATCGTGCCTAGCCAGTTTGGTATATGGTACCAGGGGCTCGTCCCGAAAACCCCAATGTCGGGCATTCGGATGCGAAGTGAAGTGCTAAGAATATCTTCCCGAAGTCGCTACAAGTTTGAAGTCTGTTGACCAAGGTGTACGGGCTTGAGCAGCATCAGCTGCGTCCACACGGGAGATTGGAGTTGGCGGTTTATCGCTGAAAGTCTTTGCAGGCATATCCATGACCTGAATCTCCGGACGTATGTGTTTGTATTCACTGGCGGATTTATTTTCCTGTCTCGAGTACCATTGTACTATTTTCGGGACGTGCGTGCTAGAACAGGTAAGCGATAAACCTACACAGTGCAAAGCCACCATCTAATAATTATTCATCTCCTGTGAACTCCTTCCAAAAGCCGCTACCTAGTAACCTTGAGATGAAGAGGCGTTCTTGTACCTCTGTTGGAGTCCCGAAATGGCTATCGAGCGGCAAGAACAAAACTAGCGACGCCAAATATCCGAATTCTGGGAAAAGTGCAGCCTTCATTACCCTGGACCACGGTTTCCACGAGATGTGAAGCCAAAAGGCTGGATGTTACGAGAGTGACGGTCTGCCCACGCTTGTAGCACTTTGGCGCGAGGAACTCTGAGGAAGAAGCGCTCTCGCGAACATGGATTTGCAGCAGCCACGCAAGAACGCCATTCGGAAACTCATCGAAGCCCAACTGATACACATGTGATCGAGATACGGGATTTGACTTTGCAATCTGCATACACACAGCGACTGTCGAATGAATGACCCGAAGGTAACAAAGCAATTGTGAAGCACTTGCACTCACCGAAATTGTGTGTTTTGCATGCGCACATGCTTATAACGCACTTACCCCTGCAATCGACAGCCTTAGGGTTGAAGATCTTGGGGGCCGGTTCCTAATAGTTGCATGTATTGACCGTGCTTATGCGGTTCATTGGCTTAGGCGGCTTTTAGCCGTATGGTAATATGGTTCGGCCTTTAGATCTGCGTTGTTCATACTTATTAGCTAATCAGTGAGGCAGCAAGCCGACTACAAAGTGTTTTGAGGCATGCCTATCTCCGACTTGGTTTCAAGGGAATAAACGAGACGCAAAGGCATGGAGAACAAGAGACACTCCTCCTGATGCATCAACCATGGAGTATTCTGCATCACCTCGACTGATTTGAAACGCGTCGGTAATCAGGTAGCGCAACCTTATTTGTCAAACCTACACAAACGTGATACCCGTCGTCATGCACCTTTTGCCGCACGCGGGCGGAGCGGGAAGGAAGCTTGCTGATGGCCGCGATAATGGGTGACTGTTCTGACTAGATCGCACAGGAAAGAGGAGGTTCTGTGCAGACGCTGTTTCCACACCGCAAGGAGAGCGCCAATCCTCAGCACTGCCTCAAATGTTTTTGCATATTGGCGGCTTTTGTGGAAGTTGATGAGTAAAATTCAATGTGGGTCGACGGGGTCAACCTAACTTTACATATCGATAAGACGGGTATACACTATCGATAACAGATCCTCGAAGGTCCGCAGTGGCTTGAGACCGGTTTTTATGCCGTGGAACTGGCTTGATGTCCCCACAAGGAGCCAGTATCAGAGCTGGCGCTAACCAAAGGGAAAATCCTTAATCTGTCTTTTGAGGGTCGTTGCGTATGTCTCTCCAGCTGTGATACAGCTCCTCTGAAAGTTCACAATGCATGCCATTTCTCGAAAGATGTTGTCCGTGGCCTTCCACCAAGCCTGCCGAGTGGATGTGTTGGTGCCAGTCCAAGATCTCGATCTCAGGGAAGATCTTTGGTGGTGGTGGGACTGTTCGAATCTTCCGAATGGTAGAGCCATTACTCGGCATTGGAGCGCGGGAAAGGAGACGTTACCTTGAGTCTTGGCAGCAATGTGGCTTAGGCAAACAGCGTCACTTCCGCGTTTGCACCCGACGCACCTTCACAATTGAGCTCCTTATTGGCGCAGGAGCCACTTCGTCATGAAGCCACGACGAAACGTAATGTGACGAATGCCCAGGCGCCCTCATACTGGGTGTTTTGCAGCTTTGCATCACATTTTGGGGTAGACACGAGTAGACTGGTGATCTGCAAACTCCTTGAAATCTGATACGATAGGGTATCGATAAGGCACCCCCCGAAGGATTGAGGGGAGGTTTTTTTTTTTTTTGGTTCTATTGCTAACCAGAGGGGCGCATTTGGGCTAGGTGGCCTGATTCTTTGTGTATGTTTGTGTGGTCCCCGCAACAGAGGTGTGGGCACACAAAACACGACGAGAGTTCAACGTCCATCTTGATCAGTTTTAAGATTCGGCTTTGGTGACATGATTGGGCAAGTTGATGTGTTTGCGGTGCTACACTTCAAGTTAGGTCTGGCACGTCTGGATGTAAGCCGGCCCTCTGGTTGTGCTAACAACTTTTGGGGCTAATAACTCTCGTAAATGTGTGTGTGTGCTCACCCGCATGCATGCATCCCTAGAACCGTGAGGCATATCCAATGAATGCGTTGCATCTACGCCTAACCAGCGTCGATCGCTTTAAATGGGTAGGTCTGGAATATGTTTGGCTGAGGATGTGAGTCTCCCTGAATCTGAGAAGAAATCTCCATTGGCGGTTATTTCAATCCAACTGAGGTAGACTTCGTAGCGGCAGGTAGTAGCCGATTTGTGATCAAAATTGATAATTAAAGTGCACGCTCGAAATGAACGCAGACGGGCATGTCCATTTAATCCGCAGCCCGGAATCAGCTGGTCAGGCCGCCTTGCTAGAACCTGAACAGACAGGATGCTTAACGGGAGGGACATTTGTACAAAGAGCAAAAGCCTTCAAAAGGCTGAAACACAACACTGTCACGGTCCGCAAAATGTTTTAGTTCTACGCAGTGAGGAAGTGAGCATAGCTGGTACTTAGATAGAAGTGAAAAAATGTGTTGTCATATTTCATATCACCACTTGGGTTAACATGCTGCCATAATGTAATACACACGTAAGGGTATCATCCAGAGTTCATGCCGCCGCCGCCGCCATCCCAAAGTTAAATAAAATTGTCACGAGGTTTCCATCTCAGCACTTGAGAGGAAGTTGTTGGTAAGAAGGTGAGAAGGTAATCAATCAGTTCGCCGGTCCACATTTAGCAACCTAGTAAGACTTTCAGAACGACCCGTCCTGTATCCAGCAGGTTCAGTTGTCCTAGACAGTAATGTATGGTTTAAGAGGTTTCATAGATGATTGTTTTTGGCAAGGATTTCGTTCCGCCTATGTTGGGAGCAACACTTTCTGATTAGGCTGGTTGCGTATTTTTACACAAAGGAAAATCGAGGTCCTTTTTCAAAGGCCTTGACATCGTCCCACATCTGGTTCATGATCTCAACGAGGGCTTCCGGTAGTGGTCCTTGTTCGAGGATGTTGAGATTCTCTTCTAACTGTTCAATTTTGGAGGCTCCAATGATGACAGCATCTCCACAGGATGCATCGAGCTTCGAATGCCAAGTGGTCCAGCGCAGAGCAGCAGCGTGTCCAGTAATGCCATACTTTTTGGCTTGCATGCGGACAGTCTCTGCCGCAGCAAACAAGGGATCGTGGAAGTAATCGCCGGCATATTTTGCTCCCAGGGGGGATGCAATGTTCCACCGACTATCCGTGTCTTTAACGGAGGCTCTGGTGACCTTGTTGGAGAAGAAGCCACAGGCGGACGGGCTGTAAGCGTAGAAAGCAATGTTGTGTTTCCGTAGAACTTCAAACATCTTGTCCTCGGCGCCACGGCATATTGGGTTGTACTGGCCTTGGTAGACGGTGGGTGGGTTGTAACCACATTCCTCACAAATCTTGACAATCTCTTCCACCTGTTCTACTGTGTAGTTGGACAGACCGAAGCGTTGGAATTTGCCGTCCATCCATGCTTCATGCATGGCCTCGCATGTTTCAGAGAAAGGCGTCGCTCGATCTGGGGCGTGTAGATACATGATGTCGATACCGTCATCTTCTGCACCTAGGGCTTCCAATGATTTCCGTATACTGTCGTTGATGTTCTTGGTGCGGTGGCTGCCGGGCATGAAGCTCGACACCTTTGTCGAGGTGTTCGCCCACGTCTGCAATTTCAGCTCTCTTTCGCCCAGCAATTGCTCGCATGTGCCTCCTCTGCCTACGGGATATGCTCTCGCTGTGTCAATGTCGTTGTAGCCTCTTGCTCGGAACTTGGAAACAAAGTTGGAAAGTGATTCAATGGTGGTAATCTTGGCGAGAGGTGACTTTTTGGAGCCTACCGAGGCCGTTCCCAAGACGACTCTGATAGGCGGCTTGCAGGCAACATAATTCGGTGCTATTATCTGTTGCTCCGGCTGCCAAAGGTCTGTCGTTGTGCTGGCTCTCGATCGGAAAGGCGTTGGTGCGAGCTCTGTGTCTTCTGTTCTGTATGAGTCCATCGATGTTCTCGACTTGTTCGACACGTCTGAATAATCAGTACCTGCAGTCACCGGGCTCGTGTCGGAGGGATCTCGTTTGTGCCTCTGATACGATGCGACGTCCAACCGAGTCAAATTGCTCAGTTTCAACTGTAAAGCATCGTGTAAAGAGTGGCCGACCGGCCTCGGAAGGCCATTGTTCGACCGGGACATTGTTAGATTGCTGCGAACAGACGCGCTAGATGGTCTGTGAGGCTTTGTCCTCAAGTGTCGTTGTTCAGTGCGGGTTTTATACTGAGAACGTACGTATCCTCGTCTCGGAAATGGTTAGATTGGTTGTCGAGTGGTCTGTAGGGTGATTTTGGAAGTAAAGCGAAGATGGTAGGAGTCGAAATGGAGCAAGGTAGAGTATTTGAGTTGAAGGTGGCTCAATTCGGAATTACTGTTGGCTCGGAATTTGGGTGGTCCGAGGAGACTTTACTGCCTCAATGGGTCCTCGTGGCAAGAAGAATGGCGGTATTGGAGTAATAAGTCAGCAAGTCAGCATAGTTGGATGTTGTAAGAAATCTGCCTTCTGACAGATCATGAACACTGAAGTACTAAGGCAAGGGGAAGGCTGATGTAGAAATCCTTTTTTACTAGAGTGGTGTAGAAGCTGACATGACAGGCTAGCCAGGCAATGTCGGCTGATTATTGTTGTAGCTGGGTTGAATTAACGGCGCCGCCTCTTCGCTTCTGCCGACTCCACCTGGCTGCACGGTGGCGTTTTGAGTGATGCAGAACTTACTTTGCAAGCGCTCTGGACTATCCTGCTGAGAAACCTTCATCCTTTTTGGACAGGGCATGTCTGGGACGACCGGTGGGGACACTTTAGCGCCTTTTCCAGCGACAAGGGTCGGTCTGGTCGTGTCTGGTCAAGGCCCATGGCAGGTTGAAACGAGGAGCCAGATCTTTCCTGGTGCCACTCACGACAGGGCGATCCGCGTCAGCTCTAGCGTCCCGTTGGACAGATTCGTCCGACCTTGGGACCTTTCTTGGCTACCCAGTGGCTTTGTGCGTCATCTAAAACACCAGCCCTCTCCCTTCATTGCCCGACCCGACTCTGCCCCTTGAGGTATGTACGACCTGGGACGATGCCTCACCACCAAAGCTTAGGCATGATTCAAGTTCGATGATCTACGGAGTACTGCTTATTTCTGAAGTGTCCTTAAGGGTCGATTATCAAGGCACCGATATCGATGTCGCAAGCACGCTCTACCGACACCGACTGCCACACCTTTTCGCGCAAAATGGCGCAGGCCTTGTGACGAGTCAGCTGTTCTACAAGTTTGACAGAGCAGCTTGCACTGGCTTTCCACACGCGTCATGATTTTTCCTAAGCTGCCTGTTGCGCACTGCTGTCTGTTTTAGTCTTGATGCAAATTTTCAAAGTTTTTCCAGGTTGTTGCAAGCCTTTCTTCCTGTAATTGGCCGTATAGCGGGAAGCGGAACAGTAGATTCCAGTTTGCCTGTAGGGTACGCTTCTAGTTTCGGCTGGTTGGCCACCCAGGCACCTGAGGCCGCTCATTGGTTTAATCCTAGATCATGTGGCAGCCATGTCTCCGGCAGATCGGCGAAGACAAACACCGACGCTAAGGGGAACACCATTATTTGACCTTCCCTACTTATATTGTGTTGGAGTCGAGCAGAAACGCGACCAACGAGCTTGTCTGAGCTTCGGATCCAACGTTGGTTGGGTTCGGCTAGCAGCACCTGTGTCGGAGTGTACATCGAGCTTGTAAAAGCTTCGCAAACCTGTATCTTTGCCAGAGTGCACTTGCCCACTTGCTTTCGTCTCAACCTGCGTTGGTATTCCCTCCAAGAGTGCTGCGCCTTTTACGGAGGACATAGTAGACGTCATCAGCGCATCCGGGCATCGGTCTTGTACTTACAGCCAAGATTTCTTGGCCAACGTGGCCCGGGTTTGAAAGTGGCTGATCCGAAAACGGAGCGTGACGGAGTTTTTCCCTTGATCGGCAGCCACAACGGTCGTTCGGTGCTTGCGTCTCCGATAAGGATTACGCGCCACTTACAAAATCTGGGGAAACCCTCAAACGGGGAATCTTCAAATTGCTAGCATGCGTTGTCCACGTTGTCACAAGAAATTGTTTCGGGCACTTTAATTGTCATCACTGACACAAATCTGTAAATGCGTGCGCGTCCCATCACCCACGGCCATTTCCTGCGAAATTGTGTGTGTGTGTGTCAATGCTTGATGGAAACAAAACGTTGTTGCAAAATGAGCTTCAAAAAGGTAGCTTTGCGCTTGTTTCAGTGAAAATTCGAGAGGTTCTCTTCCAGCGAAGTGCATCTGTCCTATCATACGTAGAGCTCACGACTAAGATCTCTTCATATTCCTTGACTTCCTGCTCACTAGGGCAGGTGCAAGTAGATCGTCAATGTACGGAGTACCGCTGCACGTGGATACGTTCCGTCATTACCCTAACTATTGCCGGCACGCTCGTGGATCCACGTGCAGCGGTGGGCAGGGATTAATGCTCATCCCCGAGTCTTAGTTAGAAGTAGTTGAGGTAGCGATCAGTCCCTTGTTCAGTACAAGGCAAGGAAAACTCGTTTGCAACAGTACTGCCGATTGCCCGCCAACCTGCATCAGAGGTGTAATCTGTGGTGTCCGTGGCGTGGTCCCTGTGTCGTCCACGTCGTCATAGCAAGAACTACCAGTGCTCGCCAGTCCTCACTCGACATCACTGTCTCGGATTCGAGACAAGTTCATATTCAACCTGGATCAGACTTCGCTGTGCAACATTGTCTCCGCGTCAACACAACGCCGAATGCAGTTCTCTCTTCTTGAAGTTGTAAGCTGCAGTTGTTTCGTATGATTCGACCGACGACCCGACTGTGCTAGAAAGGCGCGATGTTTACACCACTTCCAACGTGCTTGATTGAAAACCCTAATTCGTTTTGTTTCTGACCAACCCTCGATCGACCCGCACCGCGCCCGAGAAAGCGCCCGCGACATCAGGCGATCGTGACTTTTGAAGTCTGACTTTGTTTCTTTTGCGTGCTTCTGACAAGCATTAGTCCCGTACACCGGCATCCACCATAAGAGACCGCCTAATTCTAAAGCCAAAGAACGCGCATTGTGCCCGTTGATCTGTCTATTCCATTCCTTTCTGCACTAGAGATTGTGACTGCCTAAGCTCAACGCAAAACTCTGATTGCAATGTCGCAACGGAGATTGTTCGAAGCTTGTACATGACCAGTCCTCGAACACCTGTTCTATATCCAAAAGTGAGGGTCTTGCAGCTACTGACTTGTCTCTAGCGCCGGTGGGAAATGATCAAGCCACGCCGTTGAGCTATCAAGCCAGTCAAAGTGTCAAGCTCAGAGGAATACCTATACCATTCCATGTAATACTCTATGATAATGATCCGCTGCCTGGAAATGCTAAAAGGCTGAGCAATGTGTTGTCTGAGACAAGCACTCTCCCCGCCTCCCAGAATTGCCCCTGTTGTCGTACGTTTATTCTTTTTAAACATCATCCATTGGCCAAGCGACAATCTCACCAGAGACCCTATCGTCCGACCTCTTCCTTGCATTCAATGCGAGAACCCATCTTCTGCTTGCAGATCGCCGTGAGCTGAAACAGTGACCTCTGTCAAACAAGTCAGGGTCGTGACACCCAAAACGCCAGTAGCATGGTGAGAGCGGACACTGAGCGGACTGCTTCTTTGCAGGATGCAAAGGTTAAAATTACCTGAGAGTTTTCTCCGGAGATAAATCCGAATTAAGTACGGATTATCCCACTTCCAGCCCACTTTTCCACGGGAATTTTGTGAGCCTTTGTCCCTGGATTGTACACGTAAGCGCTGGTAAATTATGTCGATCCTAGGGCATTTTGGGCACGCACTGGCTATTCGCTGTCTGCTGCCCATGTCCATTCTTCATCGCAAAGACTTTCTGATACAGAGCATTTCGAGGATTCGCAAACTTAAATTGGGCTATTTAACAGATCCATCACCTTAAAGGACATCATGCAGCGTACAGCTGAATTAACCACGGCTTTTTGCTGTCATCTTTGATTACTTGCATATCTCATATCTCCATGCATGCGGTTTAGTCTGGCTCCACGTACGTGAGGTTAGTACGTGACTTGTCTTCATTTACATGCTTTGTCCATTTCCACGAAGGGCGAAGAGCTGTGTACAGGGATGCATCTCTATACACCATCACGAATACGCTCAATACTGCCTACGGCATCGTTACGTGTTGTCAGCAAAGATCGAGCTTCGTCTTGCTTGAAAAATCGAGAGACACAATGAACCCATCACACGTGGTGGTCTATCATGAAAGCGCCTGCCGCCCCAGTGTTTGAGTTATTGGGCAGCAGAGGCAAATGCTGCATGACCAGTTCTTGGTTTAAATTTAATGCTGTGCACGTGAGACCATTCTGGGTTGGCTTGCACATGTAGTTCTCCGCCGCCGGCTGACTGCCTTTGAATAATTCCTGTGGTCAACCGTGACTTGTATGTCCACAGGGCCAATACAGTGTATTGCTATTCTCAGAGCAACCAGTTTCTGCTACACCTCACGTCACTTACCCAGGCCCAAGTCTGGGATCTCAGAACTATATGCGATAGCAGCAAGACGATAGCTCTCGTGTGCTTCTCATTCACGCTGAACATGGAACAGTCAATGGAAACATAGCGACCACGAGAGCTGGAGGTGGACATGAGTACCCAAGTACGCTAGTCCCAGAACAACTTTTTACAACCAAGCGGTTTAGCGCGATCTTTGTCGAGTGGAGATCGATCTGGCAGATCTCATCTGATCCCGCGCTTTAGTTGCGACGACGCAATGCTGGACTTTCTTTCTCTCGATCAATGAATAACCTGATGAAGGTACCAGAAAGGTGACTGACTAGATTAACGAGCAAAGTCGATCCAGGGAGGAGAGAATGTGCTTTGGGCAGAGGATGGGTCCAGATCCGCTGGTAAATAATGACGATCTCGATGACGTCGACATTAAAGGAACGCGTTGCACGATAGAAAACGTACATTTGACGATTTGTGCTTTTTGCAAAAAACTATGGCTGTTACCCTTTTGACAGGTTTTCTAGCTTGGTGGGGGTAGCTTGCTGTTTGCTAGAAGTTTTGATGGACGGTTCCAGGTTCAACAACGATATCGAGCAACAGAGGTCTAAGATGTCGGCCAACGCAAAGGCCCACGATGGGCGCAAAAGAGTGCTGGTTGTGGGAGCGGGTGCAGCTGGGTAAGTCTGACCACTACTGTCTTTGGCAGAGGTGCTACATACAGTGCTATAATCTAATCAAAATCCAGCATGTCAGCAGCATACCACCTGACCAATCATCCGGATAAGTTTGACGTTACTCTCATCGATTCTGTCGACTACTGCGGTGGCCAGGCATTCTCGATGCCGTTGGATAAGGACCGACATGGCGCCAGTTGGTTCAACCAGGGAGTGCAAGGAGGCAGTCACATCTTCCACCACACCGTCACCATGTTCGCCCGACAGGGTTTCCACGCCGATCCCGTCAATTTGCAGGTGTCCTTCGGAAAGGACGACACGTTTTGGTCCAACGTGTTCCCTACCAAGGTACTCGAAAAGCATCAGAAGGAGATTCGGCGGATGGCCTACATGTTCAAGTTCATGCGGAGGTTCGAGATATTCTTCGCTCTCATACCCCTGCGGCTCTTGTTCAAGATGTTTTTGTTCTCTGAAGACTTTATCAATGTTGTGGCGTTGCCCATGACAGCTTTGTTCCTGGGAACGGGGAATGCTACCCCCGAGGTTCCGGCTATGATGTTGGAAAGACTCTCTACTTCTCCCACGTACGGCATGTGGTATCCTCCTGACAAGCGCAGTGTTGCTTCCAACCTGCCTCCGATGATCGTCTTCCCTAACTTGAGCGAATTTTACGAGACCTGGCGCAAAGACCTGGTTGACAGGGGTGTCACCGTTCGACTATCGACTGAATTGACAGAGGTCGTCTCTCGCGGCTCAAAGGGCGTAGTGGTGAAGATCAAGCCAAGGACTCCTGTTCCCGACGGGCACAATCCAGCCGGCGGTGATCCCGATGCACCACAAGCCGAGGAAGTCTACGACGAGTTAGTGCTATGTATGCTAGCAGATACAGCAAAGAAAGTGCTGGGCCGCACTTCGACATGGCGCGAGCGGAAAGTGCTTGGTTCAGCCAAATTCTCCGACGACATCACCATCACGCACACCGACTCTGACTACATGAAGAAGCACTATGAGAACTTCTACCGAACCGATCTTGCCGTGTCCTCGCTGAGCAAGCAGGACCAAACCGAGCGCAACAACTTCGGCAAAGAAAACTTCCGCCCAATGTACTACATCAAGATGTACGCGAAGGACCAATCCAAGCTGGAGATGTGCTTCGACACGACCAACTACCAAAGCCAGTTCCCGGAGAACGTGCCCTTTGAAGACCACGTCTTCCAAACCATCTTCCTCAACCGCGACCGCGACCGGGCGCTGTGGACGGACGACGAAATTGACCAGTCTAAGATCATCCGAGCCGACTGGTGGCATCAGCTGTGCCACAGCTTCACGCACTACCTTAAGGTCGTGCCGTGGATGATGTTCCTCCAAGCCAAGCACCGCACGCGCTTCGGCGGTTCGTGGACCCTGGTGAACGCCCACGAAGTCGCCGTCATGTCCGGCATCGCCGCGGCCGTTGACCTGGGCGCGGAATATCCCGAAGACCTGGAACACGACAAGTTCGCTTTCTTGTGCTTCCGCCTGTACTATCTGGTTGCGTACGGGAAGTGGTACAGGCGCAAGTTCGAGGGAAGCACCAGCGAGAAAGCCAACGAGGGCAAGTCTTGGGCGAATGGACTGTACGGAAGCAGGTACCAGGGCCCCGGCGTGACCGAGACTGAACGGCTGACGTGGCGTGAGGAGATGAAGCTGGGGAGGAGCACCCAGAACCTCGCCAGCGGTAATGCGCCTGGCAGGAGTCAACCGTAACCAAAAAGTCGCAAGGCAAAAGACTATAAGCGTGGGCTCGGTTGAACTTCTCGTCTGTTGTGACCGTCCCTACGACTCGGTATAAGGCCAGTACGTGCTGAAAGCCTTCGATCGCCTGGGGGCAACTCGTGGAAGACGAATAAAAACCCTTTAACCAACTCCAAAAAAGCTTGTAGTAGTTCCTTTCCTTTCTGGGAGACCGAACTTTCCTTTACACACAGACCCCAACGAAGACCTGAAATCTGACCTATTACCAAAACACACTTGCAATTGAAAATTCCAGACTGCATCTAACTGACTGAAGATATCATGTGCAGAGCGAGAGGAGCTGATGCACCTCCCAAAACGTCCTGTCCCTTGATCCTTGCAAAAGAACCCAAGATCTGTACCATTGCCCAGTGACAACAAGATCGAGATGCAAGTGCTACACCCGCACTTTCCTTTCCTTGATACCCTTTTTTCGGTCCCAAGAATGGCCGCGACCGTCCTCCTGCTACGAGATGCGTTGGAGATTGAAGGTCGTGGGATCGATTTTTAAAGGGACTGCGAAAAAGTCGGACGAATGTACTCTAAGGTCGTGGTGCAGGTGTCGTGGCTCTCTGATCTTGAGCCAGTATTTTCAGTGCTGCTCACTACCATATCCAGCTGCTTCAGGCGCCTGACACGGGAACGGGAAGGCCCCTAGGTGCGTGAGTCTCAGCAACCAAAAGGGATCTGCCGTTACACCCGTCAATATCTCTGATGTCGCGCTGAATTCCATCAGGAAACGGATCTAGCAGTTGTCAAGATTTGGCATCTGCTGCGCCTCTGAGAACGTGGGCTTACGCGTCCCGAAGGAGGGTTGAATTTGGGCAACTCGCCCAGAGCATGGCGTTTTAACGTGTTGGTTTGGCTGAAGGGGTCTTCGTGCAAACAGTCCTATTGATGTGATAATGAATGGGTCCATCACGGAAACACTTTTCTGGTTCGGAAAAGAGTATGTTTGCAGCAAGACACTCTGAAGTTGAGAGCAACACAGCTTGAAGAATGCGAGGTTTCGAGTGAACTCTCTCAAGTGAGTTTTTGATCGAGAGATGTCGAGAAGAAACTGTAGGGTGGATCCTCTGACACTTTGTCACGATCCAGCGGTGATCGCTTTCTCCTAGAACTTGGCGATTTGGGACGGATCTTTATCTTTACTGTAGCAAGGTCCAGACAGAGCAACAGCTCCAAAATATATGCTCAAAACATATCTGCCCCGTACGAGTTGTGAGCTGTGATTGGCACACTCGGTTTATGTGCCGTGTCGGAGAAGCTCATCGTCCACATCGTCATACGTCGGACTTCTGCGTAGGGGACGCCCGAGTGTCCTGATATTCTGGAATCTCCAATCCCAAAATACTGAAAGCGTCGGGCCTGCTCAGCAATATTGTTGACAAAACTTGTCATGTCTCTAGATCTGCCGGGGACAAGAGGAAACTAAATAGTTGTGATTTTAGCCTGGAACGCTTGCCCGCTCGCATGGCGCATTTCGGAAGCAATCTAAACTCCTTTTGAACATCTGCGAGCCGAAAAAACTCTCTATGGCACTTCAAGCTACTGTAATGTCCTCAGGAGGTGCCGAATCCTCAGACTGCACAGAGAAGAGCAGCTGGCTGCGGCAGCGAAACTTTGACGATCCGGGGCCACCTCCAGATGGTGGCTGGACGTCCTGGCGACAGGTCCTGGGCGGCTTCTTCACCGTGTTCCTCTCCTGGGGTTTCATAAACAGCTTCGGGCTCTTTCAGACCTACTACACCTCGCAACCACATATCGATGCATCTCCCTCGAATATCGCCTGGATTGGCTCGGTCCAGATCTTCCTGCTTATGTTCATCGGTGCGTACTCCGGCTCCGCTTCAGACAGCGGATACTTTCGATTGATGACTGTTATCGGACAAGTAGTTTTCGTGCTTGGAGTGTTTATGGCGAGCATTGCTCGGAGTTTTTACCAACTGCTTCTCGCACATGGAATTTGCTGCGGCCTTGGGATGGGGCTTATGTTCGTACCGATAATGTCAGTCATCGCGACCTATTGGTCGCCCAAGCGGAGGAGTCTGGCGATCGGCTGCATGCTTTGTGGTGCTGCCGCTGGAGGAATGGTGCTTCCAGTATTGTTCACTAATCTTCTGGACCGCGTTGGGTTCGGGTGGACAATGCGAGTTTTTGGCTTTATAGCAGCGACGCTTTTCAGCTGTGCTCAGCTATTGCTGAAGAAGCGGCTGCCACCCAAACATGGAGTCCGTATTTTGGAGTTCGAGGCGCTCAGGGATATCACGTTTTTTCTGTTCGTGATCGGATCATTCGTCAATTTCCTGGGACTATACTTCGCCTTCTTCTTTATTGGATCATTCGCCCGGCATGTGCTCGGTCTCAGCTTCTCGAGGTCCAATTACCTACTTCTCGTCATCAACGGCTCGGGCGTACCTGGACGCCTGATTCCGATGTGGCTTGCAGACCAGCGGCAATGGGCAGGAGTCAGACCTGTGACTGTGCAGATTCCAATGAACCTTGCCACAAGCATTCTCCTTTTTGCTTGGATCGCAGTCAAGCGCGAAGAGTCAGCATATGTTTTTGCAGCACTCTACGGGTTTGTTGCCAATGCAGTCCAATCGCTCTTTCCCGCCACCCTGGCTGACATGACGATGGATCCAAGAAAGACAGGAGCTCAGCTTGGTTGGGGATTCACCATTGGGAGCTTCTCGTGCTTGACGGGAAATCCCATTGGCGGCCTTCTTGTGCAAGCTGACGGAGGAAACTATACATATGCTCAGATTTATGCAGGCGCATGCACGATGCTGGGCTGCTGCATCGTGTCTTTGGTGGCTTGGCTTCGAATACGGCAACAAGAAGTAGCCCAGAGCAGTAACACCTGAACGAAGCCGACCCAGGCCCAGGATAGCGCAAAATGATAAAACTCCGGATGTACTCAAATCTGCTTTAGCTGTGAATATTTCTCATTTCCGCCAGTAAGCTAGCAGCGCTATGTCGAGGGGGCCTTCGTTGGACGGTTTCTGGACTCCGTGAACGCTTCGAAGCAGTGGTAAGGGCTGGAACGCTTGACAGCCGCTCACGTGCTGAAGCTTGGGCTCGCGAAGCTTGTGGCGGATCTGCGTGGCTCTTCAATCCCGACTTCTGAAAGACGACGGTTCGAGTGCCAGGATACTCTTCGATGATGTGTCTCCATGTTCTTGGAGTGCCAAGCCAGCATTCGAGCAAAGGACGATCTGGGGATGGGGCAAGTGTCTGGGCTTCGCCACGAGCAATCCGCAAGCTTTCAGGGTAAAAGTTTGAGATATTGCCCACCAAGAACTCCTTGTCGTCAAGCAATGGACGTAAACGCTTCACGCCTCGCTTCGAAGGCCAAAACTCCCACCCATGAGCCCAGGCCGAGTCCTCCCAGTCTTTGTGGTTTTTGTGATGGATACAGTGACAGTCGGTCATAATCAACAAAGTGAGCCTGGGGAAAGCATCTAGCAACTGAAAGATCCAGGCGTCCACTTTTTCCTGCCAGCCAAGCAGCAAGACGCGCAAGTACTTGAAGGCACGGCCGTCTCTGGCTAATTCAGACCATGTTCTCATCACACGCGAGTCCAAGGTGGACTCCCGGTTTTCGATGTATAACTGGCCATCAGAAAGGTCCAACACGCTAAGATTGGTGACGTTTGAGACCAATACTAAATCGGCTGTGCTAAGTTGCTTTGGCGAGAGGCGCAAGCACGTGCGCCATTGCAATGTATTCGAATCTATTCCATTGTAGTACTCAATTTGTGCCAATGATGGTAATTTGATGTCAAGCACATAGCGGTGGTGGCGGCCGGTAAAGTCGTTGGTGTAAGCTGCAGCGAAGGTGCGCCAGATATAGAAGTTTTCAGAGTAGCTTAAGTTCTTAGTACCTGTTCATACATCATGTACAAAAATGGACAAACTCACTTTTCACAAATGCGGCTCCAAATCTGTTGACCTACACACCAAGGGACTGTCTTTAGCGCTGCTGGGGTCAAACTCTGAGATTCTAACCCGACTTTGTTGAGCACCATGTCGAACAAGCGTCTTGCTCCGCGGGTACCGTTTGGCGAGTTTCGCGTTCTGACTAGCTGAGGCGTCTTGAAATTGCTGATCCAATTGCCAGCAGCTCGGCTTCCTGCAACCTCCGTTTCCTCGTACACCAGACCTGATTCTCTGTCGTATGCAGCGGCTTTGGGAGCAGTCTTCACGTCGCAGGCAGTTTCAATGGTGCGCCTTTTCGAAGAGATGCGGGCGTTCCGCTTGTACAAAGCCATTGTTGCACTGAGGTTTTCGGTCTCATAAATCAAGAGTCGTCAAACAGCTTGGTTCAGACGTCGGCTCGCTCATCTGAGGAGCTTAGTCATTGTGATCAGGATTTCTTTCTTCATTTTGATCGACGTAGATCGCAATAATACACATCCATACAACAAAGATTGGGGGGTCCCGACGAAGGGCGTGGAAAATGTCGTAGAACTGGCTTCTGGACATATAATTTCAGGTCCACTAGAATTTAGCATGCCACGGGGGTTATCTGGAAAACAAGTGTGGATGTCGATTGGATTTGCCAATGATGAGGATTCGAGAAAACATTTTAAGAGGACTAGGAGAAGCACAAGGAAGTAGAATGAGCTATTAAACAAATCTTAGGGAGTATCTAAACTAGGCCAATCATGACCTGTGCCAGCTGAACTCATGGCCCGGCTCAGCCTCGGCTCAGTCTATCAGGCTGCACCGCCACGACTTGGGCTGTATCCTTTCCAGCTCCGAAAAGGACCTCTCTTCTGTTCGGGCGTGCTTGGGTCTGCTTTTGGGTTGATTGAATTTGGAGTTGCTGACTTGGCGGTACTCGATTTGGGAGCGTTAGTCAAACTGGTTTCATTTGAATTAGGGTTCTTGGCCTTTGACTCGGATTGCGTCCGTTTCTTGAGCCATACTACGGCAGCCCACATGGCGAGGATTGTCACAGTCACAGACACGATCTCGATGGTCGCTAACAACGTTAGTATCCTTGGTGATCAGTCATATAGCGTTTGAATTGAATTGATCTCACCTGCCCATTTCCCAATATAGTCTGTGGTGTACATCTTGGCACCTTCGATCGAGGTCGAATTTTTCTGGTGTTCCTGAAACTGGTCGATTGACAGAGCGAATAGAGCAAGGATGAAAGGGAGGGGAGTGAAGATAATGGTGATGACGGTGAACCCGAACACCGCAGCACTCATCAACGCTGCCGAGTGTGCCTCTTTGATACTGGCTTCGGCTTGCCGCATGGAAGCAAACTTCTGCTTCAGGTCCAGGTTGATCGAGATAGCTTGCTCAACTCGCCCGTCAAACGGGGGCCAATGCGGCTCTTTCTGCAAGTTTTCTAATTGGACGACCTGAAGGCGGTTCGGAGCGCGTCGTGTCGTGGACCCCCCAAGACAGCAAGCCACAACTCTGAGACACACAGCAGCTCAACTTTTGGGTGCTCGTGGCAATCATTGCAACTGGACGCCTAGATTATGGCTCGAAACTCGCTCTTACTCATATTATGCACAGTATCAGCCAACAAAGAAGTTGAAGGTGTTGAACTCAAGCGGTGTGGGGAATTTGGGAAGGAAGGTAGAAGGGCCAGAAACGGGAAGCCAAGAGGGAATTCCGGTCTGGGATCGCAACTTTGCAGGTGCCACGTGAAAGCTGCTCCCAGGACAGCCACGGCTAAACCAGCAAGTGCTCAGGATCGGAAACGGAAAGGGTCTTTGGTGAGATTAGTTTTGGCGATGCTATATGTCGCTCTAGGATTTGCGTGAAGAGAGGATCTGCTAGTGTCGCCATGTACATAGCAGAAGAACTTCTGCAACACAAGAGGTATACAGCTCACTCGAGTATACTTTACAGGTTTTCCTTGCTCTGGTCGAGAGGTCACAGTCGAAATCGACGTCTCCTCATTCATGGTCTAAAATTGTAGAGCCTCTTGTTTCATTCCTTCACATGACGACCACGACGCAATTCTGCGCTGACGGTGAAGCGGGAGATGTGAGGGATGCAATCATCGACGGTGAGTCGATCTGACGAGCTTGGAAAGCATGGCATATAGATTTTCCGTGAGCTCGTCAGCCGCCCATTTCTTGCGCCCTCTTTTAAAAGTAAAGGCATTTGAAGTTCGCGTAGAAGCAATCCTTCACGCTTGGACGGCGACTGGTTGGCTTTGTGGATGATGAGGCCACATTTGAGATGGCACCGCTTACAGAGCGCACGGCAGCTCATGGGAACGGGCCGCATTTGGGCAGTGGAGAGTGTCTTTCAAGGTCAGCCCCTTGCCGTGCCACAGTGTTCGAGTCCAGAGAGGCAGATTGCAGTCCTGCCCACTGTCACTTGCTCTGTTTTGTTCCATCGCATCCTCGGACACAGCCAGCTACTCCATCCTCTCGTCCAGACCAACTCCAAAGGGTGTTACCACTCTCCTGATAACATACTGCACGCCCCTGACCTTGTTCCCTTTCAATTTCTGTTTCATGGCCTCGTTCCGCCGAAATGCCCTCACGGCTTTCCCACTCTTGTCCTGTTCACTGAGGCGCTTTTCTTCCCTGCTAATTCTGTCCTCGTCTCTTGCAAGCTTCGCATCTTTCTCAGCTTGCATGTAGCTTCCATACTCCACAATGTCTCCTTCGCGCAGGAACGATGGAGGATTTGGGTCATGGACCTTGATGCGCATGGGGCGGGTATAGCGCTTCTGGAGGAAGGTATCGAATACTTCATGATACCGGGTGACTTGAACGGTATGTGGCATGGTCCCCGTCCGTGTCACCGTGCCAGTGTACAGATATGTCGGAGGAGGCTGATTTTGATCTTGAGGCAGGCGCGAGGTCATGACCGTCCGTCGGTTAGGCCGACTTGAGGATCCATTCAGCTCGGGTGGACGTTGCGGAAATGATGTTTCTTCGTTATCCGGTGGTTCTATCAAAGGGAACTCTATTGACTGGGCAGATTTCCAAGATGCCGAGCTGGAGATGAGTCGCGATGGTTGCGGTCGTCGAAGTCCTACCTGGACTGGCTGGAACGACGTTGGTGCTCGACAACAATGCTGCGCACAGATGCGGGTGAGACGGGCAGGTGAGCTCATCATTGATCACTGGAAAAGTAGGGCAAGAGAGTACACGAGCGAACAGAGAGAATGAGCTTGAATCTGGATGAGCAGGGACGTGGCACAGAAAGTGTAAACGAGGAACCGCGATGTTTGTCATGTTTGCCTTTTCCCCTTGATGCCTTGACGCCTGGAACATTTTCATCTCCCACAACCGATTTAGAGGACCTGCCATTCATTGCTCTATCGAGTCTATGCTGCATATGGGCAGCAGAGGTTTGCCAACAACGCCATCGCTATGCTGTCCGAGAACTGAACTGCTTGCTGCCGGCCTATGATGCCCACACGTCTTTTCCCTGATCCTCGATCCAGTGGCCCAAGTCATTGACATTGCTGTCCCATTCTTTAATCCGCTGTCTCATCCCCTCGATCTGACTCCTCTCCAATACTTTGGGCTGCACCCAATTGATCCGGGCGATTTCAGCCACCTGATCGATCTTCCCGCGTAGCAGGCCCAAGCTCAATGCCTTCATTAAAAGATGTTCGATCTCATTCGGCTTAACCTTGGTTTCCTGACTGATTGTTTGGAACGTCATGGCCCGGTCATGAGGCGGTCTCTTAAACACTAATTCAGTAAGGGCCGCCAACGATATTTTTTGGTACAGAAAGATTCTGTGCGACTCGAGAATTTCATTCTTACTGAGGTTGTTGGATAGTCGGTCGAATGCCGCTAGATCGCCACGGTTGAAGGCAAAGAGAAGGTCTCGTAGCCAGGACTGGGTGTGCGGCGGCTTGAGGGCATCAAGAATGGGATGCAGCAGCAATTCCCCAAAGTTGTAAATCTGATCTGACACCAGAGCTGCGAGGGCCAGGTTGTACGCTCGTTGCTGTCTCTCCTTCGAAGACAAGTCCGATGCATCAATGCAGGCGAGGTAGAGAAGGGAGTTTCGGTAGTACAAGGTAAAGTCATGCCGCGACTGGTAGTACTCGGCGTTCACCGAATAAAAGGAGGCATGGACAATGTTTTCCACAAAGTCGAACTTGTCGAGTGCCGCCTGGGCAGTGTCTAGTAGTTCGCGAGCCTTTTGCTCTTCGTCCAACTCCAGGTAGACACTGGCAAGTTCGGTGATGGCGTAGGTATGCGCCTCCCCGGATTCCGGCTTATCCACTCGTTTTGTGAGCGTTTCGAGGAACTCTGCTCGCTCTTCATCGTCTGCAGTCTCCGTTAGCCACCGCATCACATTGCCACGGATGCGCCGCTCACCTTCGATCTCCAATGAAGTACTCAGGGCCAATTTGACCAGTTTCAGCTGATTGATCTTGTCTGCAAAGCTGAGGATGAATTTGTTGTATATTTGGAGGCGCTGGCCGCTACCCTCCTTGGAAGCAAAGTGGTCAAGGAGCTTTTCGGTGAGCTGATGCCATAGTTTACGCTCCCAAAGATCCTCAAATTCGATGAAAACGGGCTGCACTTCCGCAGGCGCCTCGTCCCGGCAGTCGGTCAGGAAATCCGAGATGGCTTCGGGATCGAATTTGTCCTTGGACATGTCGGCAGACCACTGAATATATCTGAAATGGCCGAAGTGGAAGGCTTGACAATGGACACGAGGTTGAGTGGTAATATGTGACAACGACGACAGGCAGTCGGGCAACGCGCAATGGCTCGTGAGGCTCCAAATTGGGGAGCGCTTGGAGGTGGCTCGGGTGGCAGGCACGTTCGCCGCACTTACGCTTTCTGACGGCAGTGCCAAGACTTGCTCTTGAAGCTCCGAATGACCTCGACATCGAAACGACCAGCTCCATACTGCCCTACCCTTTCACGTAGATACAACCCACCTGCGAGACCCTGAGGGCGCAAAGCCCCCTGACACGACGATGCGTACTCCTACCACCGCCTCTGCAGCTCTGCGAGCCACTCGGCCGTCCGTGCCAACGACCCCTCAGAAACGTTACCTCCAGGATATAGCCATAACACGAACGGGCAAGCCAATCATACGATCACAGGGAGGCAGGTCTTCTTTAGGCGGTCATACAGCTACAGTGTTTGGCGCAACAGGCTTTCTGGGCCGATACATTGTGAACAGACTCGCCCGGACGGGATGTCAAGTGGTGGTCCCATACCGGGAAGAGATGTCCAAGCGACATCTCAAGGTCACAGGAGACTTGGGAAGAGTCAACTTTGTAGAATTTGACCTGCGGAATACTCAATCTATCGAAGAATCTGTGAGACATTCCGACATGGTGTTCAACCTGATAGGAAGGAACTATCCCACCAAGAATTTTAGCTTATGGGATGTGAACGTGGAGGGAGTCGAACGAATAGCAGAAGCTGTTGCCAAGTATGACGTTGATCGATTTATCCATCTCTCATCATACAACGCCGACCCGAATTCAGACGTCGAGTTCTTTCGAACAAAGGTATGTACCTCCCGACTTGAAACCCGGTACATGCTGACTGTCGTTAGGGCATTGGAGAACAGGTCGCAAGACAGCTCTTCCCCGAGACTACTATTGTGCGGCCAGCCCCTTGCTTTGGATTCGAAGACAGGCTGTTGCACAAACTCGCCGGCATAACTAATCTCTTCACCGTCAACAACATGAAAGAACGCTTCAACCCTGTTCATGTATGTCTGCAATGGCTTTTCATTTTATCCTACTAACAGCATCTAGGCTATCGATGTTGGCGCTGCTTTGGAGAAGATCGCCTTCGACGACACAACGGCTGGTGAAACCTATGAACTATATGGATCTGTAAATTACAGCATGGCCGATATTGCGCAACTTGTTGACCAGGAAATCGTCCATAAACGAAGACACATTAATATTCCAAAGAGATTGCTATCGCCCATTCTCTACGTCCTCAACAAGGCGGTCTGGTGGCCCATCGGTAGTCCGGAAGAGATCGACCAGGAATGCGCCGACCAGGTCATCGATAAGACCGCTAAGACGTTTGCCGACCTCGGTATCGAACCTGCTGATCTGCAGGATCTGACCTATCACTACCTCCAAGACTACCGAGCAAGCAGCTATTACGAACTGCCACCGGCCACAGCGCGGGAGAAGAGGGAAGAGCGGAAATATTTGCATGTCATTGATGATCAATGATTGTTTCATTCATGGTGTTCTCGGCAGTACGAACCAGAACTGTACATAGTCTTTTCCATTGCCTTTGCACGCAATGGCCCAAAGCGGCCGTTCAATATCAAAACTTTCAACCTTTCAACCTTTCAACCTCATTCGTTAAACTGCAACGGGTTGCTTGTCAAGCTATTTGCATCAATGTCTTAACTCCTATCATTCCTCCTTTCTCTGCTGCAAAATCCAGGGCGCTGTAATCAACACATCCAACAATCAGCTCGTAACCTGTCGACCAACCAGCCTTATCTCAATGTAGAAAACCGTTATCGAACTAGCTCTACTAAATAATCGGGACCATGCCTACTAAACCGAAATGCATAACTTGTAAAGCAGGCTAAAATGCAAAACAAAACAAAAAGATGAAATCGAATCATAAACCGCGACATGAGCAGGATTTGAACCTACGCGGGCGAACCCAATAGATATCGATGGGCGACCCCCTGGAGGGGACCGTTCAAGTCTATCGCCTTAACCACTCGGCCATCATGCCGGCAAGAAGATGGGGGATTCTTAAGCTTGCATACGAGAGTTTTGTGTGCAATTTTCGAAGCTTAATTTTTACAAAATATATATTAGATAGTAGAAGCGTCACTTTCTACGTACGACAGGCTTCTATGCAGATTTTACAAGTAAACAATCGACTGGGGCTGGGAGGCCGTGTGATGATGATGATGATGCACTGGACCAGCATAGAAGATGCTGAAATGAGCCTGGTGTTTTTCTACTGAAACTATCATGGACAAATTATATATATTCGATGGTTCCCCTTGGATGAGGATGGCGCCAGCCACGCGTTGGACTTGCTTGAGTGGGGAGCCGACTTCCAAGTTTAATAGCGGCTTTTGGCAAAGGGCTTGGTTGGACTGGACAGTCTTGGTAAATTACTGTAATATCAATGGAAAAATTTGGAACTCAGGTAAAAAAAGTTTCCCAACCAATATTAGAAGACCAAGACGCAAAAACATGCAGAAGTGCTTGGAAACGTTGGTGCAGTTGAAAATAGTTTCCCAAGTTGATGATCCGTTAACGTTGGATCCGGAGGAGGAGGAGGTGGTGGTGGTGTGGGTTGGCATAATACGTTTTCGCCAAAACCGGGCTCATGCTACATAATAACCAGTGCTGACAACAGTCATCCCAGTCTCCAACAGGGTTCTCAAGTGTTCAAGTTTTGCTAAATACAGAATACAGGTCAGTCAGTCAGTCAAATTAATGCCCACATTTGACTTGACTGATATGCAGCCCTCCCGCCCATTTCTGTGGCCCTTTTTCGAAGCCACTGCTCACACGGGAAATAATTCGCCTGACCATGCCCGGATTCCAGCTGAAGGACAACATCGTCATTTAATGTATGCCAAGCCCCAGCCTCTAGATCCCACACCTCTCGAAAGATGATACCGTCGGCGAGCTGAGCCCAAAGTCTTGCACACGGCGAATCGTGTTTAGACGCCGTGGCCTCGCCCTGGCCCGGGCCGTCGTCGCCCGGGTTGTCGTCGTCCAGGCCGTAATATGGCCGCACCCTGTTCACGCCCCTGAACTTAAGGTGTTTGAATTCGATCACCGCCGGTTTCATCTCGATTTCATGCATGTGGCCCCAGAACCGCAGGTCGGCCGGCGTCATACCGTTGGCGTTGCGTACACTTGGATCGGCGCCTAATAGCCCGACGACTTGCTGCCGCCCGGCGCTCAGCAGCGCGGCGTAGTGGAGTGGTGTGTCCCCGTCGCGATCCGGGATATTCATGTGCAGACCCGCGTCCCGTCCCTGCTCGAGCAGGTACTCAGGAACGGCAGCGCTGATGAGAACGGTATGGCAGCATGCCAAGTGCAAGGCCGTTTGCTTGAGATCCGGCCGCGCGTACAAGTCCTGCAGGTTGTCGCTCCTGATGCACAGCAATTTGACGAGCCGCAATAGGTCCAATGGTGCGTACATGTTCCACCGATGTAGCACGATGCCCAAGGGTGTCAGCCCAATCATTGGTACCGCGACGTCCACATCCCGGTCGTAGACGGAGCCCTTTAGGTCGACGCGCTTGCTGCGCTTGATCCCCCAATCCGTCAACGGTGCGCCGGAGATGGCGGGCATGACTTCCTCGCCTAGCGGTTGCGACCTATCCGCGCCGGACTGGAGCAGTCTGTCCACGGCGGTGACCCTGGCGCCTATCACGGCGAGGTGGAGGGGGCTGACGCTCTTTCCAAATTTGGTGTTTCGTGCAAGCACGTCGACCCCGCGCCGCGATAACTTCGAGCCTGGGGACAACCCCTTCCCTCAGGGGCTCTCCCGTCTTCTCGTCGAGGAACCCTAGAGTACGACCCCATGTCTCGAACCGGAACCTCTGGATGCGCATCCGCACGTCCAATCTAAAGCGCTCCGATTCCAGCTCAATCGCGGCCGAAATAGTTTGATATGTCTTTAGTGCCGTCGTGAATAGCCCGATCACGTTTCCGGTCACGTCCGTGATCGATGGCTATCCAGTCTATGTCAAGTTCAAGGGTTCGGGATTTTAGACGTCTCCCTTGGTTCTTCCGTTTGCACCCTCAAAATTTCAACCTGATTCCTCAACTTTCACCCGGGACGGAGTTTAGGCAGACAGCGAGGCTGTTTACTGCGAGGACAATTGGACCTTTTTGTACCTTGATCATCACGCCCACCACGCCAACCCAAACAGGGCTAGAGCCGGTATGCATTGCAACCCAATCGCCCTGGAAGAAAACCATACACGAAGAGGGTGGCTCTGCTTTTCCTTCATCTCCAATCGTGGAGCTGGTTCCCGGCTGCCTCGACACAAGACTCATTGCCGACCTTGATTAGTCTGATTGTGCCTTCCATACTTCTCTCAGCCTCTATTTGGGTCTTTTTCCTTGTAGACACCCCTCTCATACCCGTTCGACGCAGTTTAAGCTGCTAATTGTTCAGGCGTACGACGCCGTACCATTAGAAATAGGCCTAAGAGTAGGGATCAGGAGAGAGTGGTTCGAGAGGGACTTGGTTGACGGGAACGACGTCCAAGTGGAGTTGTGCCTGTGGTGTTGATGCAGGTATGAACAGAGTGTGAGCAGAGGTGAGTGTGCGGGTGAGCAGTCACCAGTCGATAAAAGCGGCGTGACAAGGCTGAACGGAGGGTGAGTGACGGTAGTCCACGTGTTAACTTCGATAGTGTCCCCCTATCTGCCCCGTAAAATCAGTGTTCAATATCTGTCAGTGGAAGATCTTGAAGAATGAAAGTTCCAAAAAGAGAGCCTCCAAAGTTCTTTTGGGTAATGTATTCCAAGAGCCAATCTATTGAGCTGTTATAAAAGACGGCCTGTGAGAAGGCAAACACTGCTGCAGCTAGTGTAGTCGAAGTTTAGTTAAAGCGTGTCATCAAAACCAGCAAGTTGCTCGACTTTCAGCGCCGGTTTCCTAGATGTTAAGTCCTTAGCAACAGACATAATTTGCAACAGGATGGGTAAGACGAGGAGACCTATTGCTATGAAATGGAGTGCGGACTTTGGTATGTGAACGTTGAGCTTCTTGTGTCAACTCTCTAACGTTGGTCTGGCACGAGCTCCACTAGTCCCTTGGTGGTTAGCTAGAATTTTGCGTAGGTGATTCATCTCTTTGCAGATTGCTGGCAAGACGAGGGTTCAGATATACTGATTGTAGAGCTATGTATCAATGTCAGTGGTGGCATTGATCATTCTATGGGAGGCTAGTTGGGAATGCAACGCTACGACAGAACGAAATGGGCTCTACTGGCAATAATGTAATCTGCAATCTACGCCAGTGCAGCGTGGAAAATTTGGTATTGAGAACTGATTTGATTGTGAGGATGGTCTCTGAGAAAGTCAATTTGACCTGCGATATCTATCTGGACACAGCCCTCTCTAAGGCTCTTGTTTAGTAAGCAACACCTTTCAAGACGTGTGAGGCGAAGTACCGTCGGGCTCCAGAAAGGGAAAAAGAGGTTGAAATACACGATGACCTTATCTTGTGAGCGTCCGTGAACCCCAACACATTTGATGTGTCACCTAATCTATCGATCCACATCGACAGTGGCTTCGTCCTCGCTCTCGGAAGTTCGGTTTACTTCGCTTTCGAAGCATTGAAAATATGCGTCCATCTTCTTTCCAGGCACAGTGATACATTGTTGAAAAAACAAAGAGAGAGCTGGAAAGCCTTACGCGAGACCATACCCATAGCAACGCCATCTTGCTCAAACGGGAAAATCATGGTCTCTGAAAGTTTCGAAAGGTATTTGACAGTCGAAGAGAATAATTCCCGTGGAAAAAGCACATTGGTAGCCGGTAGCCAGCTCCAAACGATCGTACCCAAGGAGAGCGGGCAAGGTCATCAAAAACGCCTCGAATGGTCCTCAAACGCCGATCTTAATGCATAGCGTCCCGACTTCCACAATGCAGTTGAACTATGTCCAAGTCGAAATCACTGTCACCTGCAGCAGGCTGGAGGATTAATACTTTTGTCGAGACTCAGGTCGTAGCCACGTTGGGCTGGAAAAAAGGAATCATGGCAGGCAGAAATCGATCAGAAGATGCCGTTCACGATGTTGCTGCCGATTGTGGCACCAGCACCGAAGATTGCAGCATTACCCATCTTCTTGCCAAACTTCTTTCCATGCTCTTCCAGTTTGCTGGGTCTCCGTAGGTTCGGGTCCATGGGTCCATTGGCAATGGCTAAAGGCATATTTCCATAGTCGGCCGACGGCGTTGAATTCGGCATCGGTGGTCTCTTCTCTTCAATGACGGTAACATAACTGCGAGGGAAGATGCCTTCCAGGCCAGTCCTTTCATTTCTACCTTTCCACCCTGCACAAGGTTAGCTGTTCGCTCTCCACACATCTTGGAAGAGAAAATCATACAGTCGTTGTTCATGTGTTCAAGGACCTGGATACTGTCATTCTGTTGTAGTGCCAAATCGCCTGCATCGGTCGGTCGATACGAGTATAACGCTGAGGCGATCGATAGTATCGTCGGGCCAGAGGGGTATGCGGGTGGGGGAAGAGGTGCCGGTGACGGTGTGGGTGAATAGTGGTGGTCTTTCATGTTCATATTGTTGAATTGTTCGATGGGAGTCGTGGTCATACCATTGACAGGCGACTGGATTGGTGCGTGAAGCGGTGTCTGCGCCGGTAGCTGTGCAAGGATGGATTGTAGTTGCTGCGGCGAGATCACGGAGAGATCACAGAGATATTCCAACTCCTATGCCGCTTGGTCAGTATGTGTCCATTCAGGTCGTCAGTAACGACAGCGGGAGGTGAGAACAAACATTTCGAATGTTCCTTAGGCTTCGATTGGTGTTGGCAACTGCGGCTTCAGTGCCGGTCGTCATGTTCATGACTCGTCGGTGATCAATGGCAGAAAGGGTACGATTTGACTTATAGGGAGTAGAAGCGGTTGTGAAAAGCAGCCTCGAGGGGCTGCCGAGTCAGAATGGTCGTGATGCTGTGAACAAACGAGGGTAAGTATTTGGAAGAAGACGATAGTGCGATGCAAGGACGAAAGTCACACGTCGCACGCTGGAAGCGCAGGCTGTAGTCGGAAAGGAAGAGTCAACTGAGAGAGCCCCGTAATAATACAGCAGACAGGCCAGAGGCGCAGGGCCAAGAGAGCCCAAGGATGATACGGCTTAGTGTGGTGAACCCCCGATTCCTCTTTCGGCTCCCCTGGACTCCTTGGACGTGCCTTGAACCACTGACGAGGATCGGCAAGGATGTGGATTGCCTGCGGATGGCTTCCAGTGGCCGGCTAGGATTACTAAATAATCCTATACTAAACCCAACCTGACCTAGATCTCAGATCCCGGGTCGTTGGTCAAGTGGCCTAGGGGCTTGACTTGTGCTTATTTTCTATGCATTATTATTATTCATTCATTTCCTCCCGTGGCGTCAGGTGCCGCTGGATTATGCCGCTTCCCGAGATCTTTTGGAGGTCGTGTGATTACTCACTTTCGATCCTGCTGCCCAAATGTAGAAGCTGGCAGTTGACGTATTGGAAACGCACGCATTCGTACTGGCTTCATGAGGCACTGAAACAGCATTCAACCTGCAAAAACTAAGATCCCTGACCTGTTTCAGATCCATCGACAATTCAGGAAGTCCGAGCTTCTCATCAGAACTTTCCGCTAAGTACTCAAAAGCTTGACTAGCAGTCTAGATCAAGGACAACAAGAACAGTCCCTTAAGTTGACCTCGTGTGGGATGATCACATAAGTCAGGCATAGAGAAGTCGAGGATTGACCGACATATCTACACCATATTTTACACCATATTTTACACCATATTTCACCTGATTGTTCAATTGATGGGCGTGGCATTACTTTCTCTCCAATCAAGTTCCACTGTCCACGTCAGCTCCGCTGTCGACGTTTCAGTGCCTCTTGATCCCTGTCGACACCATCGTTCATGCTGTCTCCATCGCACGCCTAGGAGCGACTCGACTGTCAAAGGACGTCAGCGATACTTAGGTGTCTTGAATTTCCGATGATTCGCAGCTTGAGAAGTTGCCGTAAGTAGATACGACCACCTCTAAGTCGTGCCTAACAGTCCGTCCACCATGCAGCCAAGATCTAGGAAGGACTTGCGTTCCAAACATATGCAAACCGCAAAGCCACATCATCTGCAGAGCAATCCTTTGGACCTATGCTTGACTAATGTAGGTACCCTTATTACTAACCGTTTATGTCCAAGAAATTCTGTTGGGCGCTGGGTACATTTTGTTGCTCAACGAAGGGAAAGCATTCAATTCTTTCAATTCGCGCAACACGTTTGCACCCAAGGACTGGAGTTTTCTGAAACGAAGAACTTGCCACGAGCAGTTCAAAAATTGGTACTGCAGAACAAATAACTTTTCGACCCGTTTGCCAAGGACTTTGTGTGGTCCTGTATGTACCTGCTTCCGTCAAGAGGTGGGCGACCAGGAGCCTGCACAAGACCTTATGCTTAACAAGTGCTTCATGAAATGGCCACCAATAAATGTTTGAACTAAAGCCGTAATGGATACTGTAAACCGTTGTTCCCTTGACTATAATTTTAGTCATCTCTTTCAAAGTTCGGCTGTAGATGTGTTCAAGCATCCACTTACAATGCCAGATCCTTTTTCCAAGGAGCTTTGGCGCCTCGAGCTTTCATGGTGACAGAGCAAAGGATACTCCAGCGATGATATTGAGACGTCTATCGATGTGTTTGCTTGAAGGAGCCATTAGTCAAGGAGACACAAACCAGACCGCTTCCCGTTGTTCCCGCTCGCCACGTTTGACGAATTGACTTCTTTGTCTGACTTTCAACGTAAAGTTACGTGCCCTCATCGAGAAATCGTCCATGAGGCACGGTCCAGCGGTAAGGCCACACCCAACGAGCAAAGACGACCATCGCCGCCCGATGTGCAGTTGACGCTCTCTTTTGTGTCCCAGTACATCAGCCACCTTTACGCTTGTTGCATAATTTGAATCTCACGTGGCTGCAACAGCTCGTAAGTTGTCGCTTTCCCCCGTCCTTTCCAGGTCGTCCCACTTAAAAGCAAACCCCAATCCAGACCCAGTAGCTTCGCTGTTTGAGCGTGATGGGTCTATTTGTATTAGCTAAAGGGGTGTGTTCACGGTGATGAATACTTGCGTTCGAGACAGAACTCTTTTCGGCAGGGTAAGCACAAGCTTGCCTCCTTTAAGCAGGTGGACAGCATGAGGCTCCGAGCATTGCACAAGCCACATCGTGACTTACGGCTTACAGCAGGGGTCTCTTGCTGATGTTATGATCACCCAAGCAGTCTTCTCCACCATTTCACTATCCCTAATCTCGCGTCGAATGTTGAGTTTGTGGCAAAGATGCATATCAACACTGGTGAAGAGTACTTCAGCATGTTTGACTTTCTGCGTGCTTGGGAAGTCGAGGAGGACGGGATGAGCCACAGCCTGGTGGAGGATGTACTAGTGTTGGGAGTTTTTCTGTTGCCAGCTTTGCAGAGGATTGACTTGTTCCTTCATAGATATGAATTGCCCTATAGAGCATCAGACCATACCTGCTGCTTTTTGCTCTCGGCCTCGCATGTCTTGTACCACTCACTGATCGTGTTCGGTGAATAGGTGAGCTGCCGATGGGCGGAATGGGATAGTGGTACCTTGGACGGCGGGGCGTTGCTGCCTCTATGAGAGGTCCTGGATGCATTCAGCCGCTGCGCAAGATTTCGGTCAGCCTTGAAGGGAGAGAATGCAGAATCTGCTATCGTTCTGTCGGCAGACATCTAGAGCTTCGCCTATGCAGGTTGTGTAGCTTCCAACAAAGCTGTTATTTGCCAAACCAGAAGTCCCCATTGCACCCAAGACGCCCCTTTCTAGACTTCAAAGCAAGATTGAAGCTTCCAATATCGAGTGCCGCTTGGTTCGCTGGCCCCTTCACACCGAGAATGTTGCCCAGGATCACGTCTAAGATCGCAGAAAACGAATGCGAGGGCCAACAAACTCTCGATATTGAATTCTGTAAGCTCTCGTTGGGCCAATTGAAGGCGCAAGACTCTTCACAAATCTTCAAGAGAACCTTGGCCATGCTTTACCCATGGGACCATGCCTTCTTGCTAGCATTAACTTGAGGGGGCTTCAAGAAGCACCTTCCTGCCTGGGCTGTATGAAATGCGCGCCGTGTCCCACCGTTGTTTCTGACGATGTCCGCAACTTCCAGACGCGGAAATGAAGTTTGTCCCGCACGATCCCATTTACTTCACTCAGATTCAAAATTTTTCTCGCATAAACTCCATCTCTGGACTCAATTCCCCTCTCCTGTGGCTCACCTCACTTATCACACTCGCTTTTGGCTTTAATCTGTGATTCCAAGTCTCAGATATATTGAAGCACTTATCAATCATGCCTTACGGTACGTATGTTGCTATAAATCGTCCTTGCTGTCGTCTTTATGCCCTGGGACATTTGGAAAAAACCCAATCCAGGAGAAAAGGTCAACTACTGGAAAAGGCCCACCTTAGACACAGTCGCAGAACTTTCACGCCTCAACCACTTTACTCCGCTTGCAAATTCTTGGAATATGGCTGACGGGTGGCAAGGTTCTTGGGGCAATGGCCCACAGTCCTCTACAGTGAATGATTCGTGGAATTCTGGCCCTGCGGTAGCAGTACAAGACGACACTAGTCGTTTCGAAGACTCAAACTGGAATGATGGTGTTGAGACTGCCATTGACAACCTGAATGCCCCTTCTACTGCTGCTGACGGTCTCGGTGATTTTGGCGAAGGCGCTCGAGGCGAAGATCGACCACGGGGTTGCTTTAACTGCGGTCAAGGTAAGTGCGTGTCCTTAGAGGTACTATCGCTAATATCGAAGAAGAGGGCCACAACAAAGTTGACTGCACCAACCCTCGTGTGTTCACTGGCAATTGTCGAATTTGCGACCAGAAGGGGTAAGACAATGTTCAGGGACAAGTACCAGTGCCAGGATTGCTGATATTATCTTCACATAAAAGCCATCGAGCCTCAGAATGTCCATCCAAACCAAGGTTCTGCAAGCAATGCTTTGCTGAGAATGACCACGATACTGTGGATTGCAAAAACCCCAAAGTGATTGACGTTAGCGGAGTTGCGAACATGTCGGAGCAGGAAGCATGGTATTGCTATCCACCAACAGTTTATATCACCGTTAATCTGACATTTATAACAGGATTATGCTTACACAAGCGTCTCAAGATCTGGACATCGACGAATTCAAGGAGGGCATCAAAGTTCTCTCTAAGGCGAAACCCTCAGTGACTTACCGACGGCTGGAAGAAGAGCTCCGTAAGCGAAAACTGAACATCTTTCTCGTTGGCCTGAAAAAGAAAGTCGCGGTCGGCTACACCAATGTTAATCTTCAGGGGGAGGTCGGGAAACTGTACACCCTTGGCGTGTTCGCTAGATCCCCAGCATGCCCACGACCATACCTCAAAGATCAATTTCCAACCAGTGCGGCTGATAATCTTCAGCGACTTGACGACACTGGTATACCTATGGAGAGTGGATTACCAGTAAGTCGACTGGTTTGGGCCCAGATAGCTAGGATACTCAGATACTGACTGCTGTAGGTCTGTTCAAACTGTGGTAAGCTTGGTCACATCCGAAAAGCCTGTACCGAGGAGCGAGAAGTCCACGAAGCTCCAAAGGTCGTCTGCGTCTATTGCTCCGCCGAAGGACATCGAGCCCGAGATTGTCCTGAAGAGCGACCGCAGAAGCGAGAGCGAGCTGCAAGAACATGCCGAATCTGCGAATCCGAAGATCACATAGCTAGAGAATGCCCCGATGCTCTAAAACTCGAGGTTTGCCTGATTCTGAAGAGATTGATTTGACCTTGCAAGACTGATTCTTCCCAGTGTCGTAACTGCTTCCAGACAGGCCACAAGGCAGCAGGTAGAGATACCCTGTACAGTTGTTCATCGAGAGTGCAGCTAACATCAAGCAGAATGCACAAACGAGAAGGTCTTCAAATGCAAGAATTGCGTAAGTTTCAAGAGACATTCCGATCGGCTTAAACTAAGACCTTGCAGGATGAAATCGGCCACGTTGCTCGAGAGTGTCCAGCTCCAAAGTACGTTAGAGCCTTAGAAGAATGCTACCGGAATAAAAGTGCGCTAATAGTGCTTAGGGACTGGTCCCGACACGTTTGTCGACATTGCGGTAAGAAAGGTCATGGATCGCCAAAGATGTGTGACCCAGACAAGCAAGCAGCTTTCCAAGCAACTAAGGAGGAAGAGGAGGAAGAAGGAGCAGGGCACGTTAACGGCTTCGACAACGCTGGCGATCGGAATAACGATAAAGTCGAATTCAACGACTCAGCCCCGGCTGGATGGGAGACCAACGTTGTACCTGCAACCTCCATGACCGCCGATGTAGCCTGGTGAAGGCCACTTCAGCATCCTGAATCGAATCCTTATGCGGTATTCAGATCTTTTAAGATTGTTCTTTCGGAGAGAGTCAGATGAAAATGGTCCAGATGAGACCCAACAGATGGCGAAAACGTTGCGAATGCGAGCAAGAAGCCCCTGACAAAGAGTCGAGACTAATTGAGAGTGGCAAACACAGGTCGATAAAGATAGCAGATCGAGGTTTCCGAATTATGATGGTTTTGGCTTAGCTTGTCTGTCGTGGTCGCTCTGCTATTTCAGCTCCTTTGACTTGGGTCTAAAGCGCTCGATTGGGTTTGCACGGAATGAGCAGCTACAGCTATGACATCTTAAGAGGATCCAAACTGTGAAGCTGCCAGCTAAGCAAGTTTCTATGAGGTTTGACCCAGCCCTAAACTGCAATCGTGACTACAAAAGACCGCCAGTACACTGATCTAGCCTTCTACATGACTATCTTCAACCACTGAGGGTCTCTTCGTTTGTATGAGCTTGTAGCCTAGGTCCCGCGCAGCAATACGACTGCTTTGAATTCCATCAATCCATCCACGTGCTGTGAACACGGCGCGCAATGTGAGTTTCAATGTATACTAACTTTGGTGAAAAGCCAAGCGCTTTCTCTTTGAATCCTAAAAAAACAGTATCTGCCCTCATCGACCAATCAACATCTGTATGATTGGACATGCAATCAACGATTTTGAGCAATTCTTGCTATGCGGCGTGCGCCTTGTGGTTGACTCGTCGTCAATTTGGCCAATACCAATACCCTGGGGAATGGGTTGACGAGTCGGAGAGCAGGAAAGCAAAAGCCGAACGGGCTTCTCCTACATCGCATAAAGAAACTTTGTGATAATATAAATCTTTGGACGGCTTTGGAGCAACGCTCCTAATCCAAAGGTAAAACTTAATACTTGCTGCTTGTCGTCAAGCGGCGTGGGTAGTCTTCTCGACCTTGAAGTGCACACACCAGCACGTTACGCAAAACAATGTATCTACGCGCCGTCCATGCAGAGACACATATTCCCTCACTGCGTAGATTCATAAATGAAAATCCCTTGGGCTTACTCATTACTTCGCTGCAATCGCCGTCCTTTCCGACAATACAATGCACTCACATCCCATGGCTTCTCGATGTCTCCGACGAGTCGAGTGAGACTGAACTGGGCAAACTTCGTGGGCACCTAGCAAGAGCAAATCCACATTCAAAAGCTCTGAGCGAAGCCGCCCGGGGGGAATCCACCACAGACGCTACATTGACCGAAGAGGTTTCTGTTGTCTTCAACGGTCCAACTCACCACTACGTCACTCCGAAATTCTATGTCGAAACGAAACCGAGCACGGGCAAAGTTGTCCCCACGTGGAATTATTCAGCTGTCCAGGTCTATGGCAAAGCCACCATATTTTGGGACAGTAGCTCCGAGGGTACGAGCTTGTTTTTGCAGAAGCAAATTAGCGACCTATCCCGTCACGCTGAGGTGAACGTCATGGGCTATGAGCGCCCGTGGAGTGTGAATGATGCACCGGATCGCTATATTGAATTGCTGAAGAAAAGTATCATCGGCATCGAAATCGAGATAACGAGGTTGGAAGGAAAGTACAAGATGAGCCAGGAGATGAAAGAGGCGGATTTGAAAGGCGTGATTGATGGCTTTCAGGCACTCGGAAATGACGCTGGCGCTTTGATGGCTGATACTGTATTGCAGAGAGCAAAGCTGAAGGATGCGCAGAAGAGTTCGTCGAAGTCGTGAGCAGAGAATTGCTTATGAGCAGATCGTGGGGCCAAGGGCTAAGGGCTGCGACTTCAACGTGACATTCCTTGTAGTTCAAGTCTAATTGCGATTGAATGGGTGCGCGCACTGAACCTAAAGTGGCTGCTAATTCAACTTTTGAACCCATGACATTGCAGCTAATCTGGTTGATTACAAGATGTGGACTGTGTGTCTTGATCACCGATCCCGTCGGGTAGACGTCAGGCGAATGACAAACTTAGTCCCGGGTTGTGCAAAGTTGTGTATTTGATGGCGGTGTTGTGCAAGGCTGGGAAGGCGTACTGTCATGCCTGGGCTCGTTGAGAAGGATTCAACAGGCTAGAACCGTCCAGCATTTCTTTTGGAATTAACAAAAACTTCGACTGGCATGGCTTTTTCAGCATCAAAATGGTCCGTCTATGCCAAAAGCATCAATCACCGGCTCCTTCTGCTCCTGGAAAAAGCCTTTCCACACAACCGAGATAGTGGCTCTATCTCTGGGGAGTACGCTGTACTGCATCCCATACATCTCATCACGACCCAGAGGCGGTACGAAGCGGCCGGTAACAAGCCTGAACACAACTTTTGGTGAGAAGTAGTGCATTCTGATTCGTTCACCAAGCTGGAAATACTGCCCAAATATCTGCCGTATCGAAAGCGGTGTCGAAGAAAGCTTGACATACGCTATTGAGGTTTTGTGCTGCCCAGCAGACAGGCTCGAGGCTGTATCAACTTCAACGTTCTCAGCATCTTCGTTAACTTCTTCCAAGATAGTTCGGGGCGACCGAATGGCTGTCGGTGATTCGTCAGTTCCCAACAATTCAAAATGCACTCCTCCTGGCAGACGCTGACTGTCTTTGACCTTGAGCATCAAGGCAAAGAGCGGGAAATGGTTCAAGAACGCTAGACATGCGTCCAGCGTTGCCTTGAGGATGATGATGGCCATCCTCGATGTCGCAAAGGTCAAGTAGAACACAATGACCGTTGGCAGCAGGAAAAAGAGCAGCGTAAACAAGATCGTGCCCAGAAGTAGCTGATCAAGATCGTAATCGCAGTTGTCGATACGATTTCGCAACACATTCCGCTTTTTGCCCCGAAAGAGGTGAAATAGACTCACAATGATACTGAGCTGCCAGTTGAAGATGCGTGCACTTGCGACATAGAATGCATAGATATGCACGGTCATAAGACTGAGAAGATCCGAAAAGATGGCAATCGGCATGCTTGCACCTGCAAAGGCAGAAAAGCCGATGAAGTAAACAATAGTTGGCAGATATGGCAGGATCAGAATGCGCGAGCTCACTGACCAATACTCAATGACCCACAGAAAAAGATCACCGAGAAAGGCGGCTAGCTCGGTGTTCAATTTGAGTCCACCAGGATAAGACATTAGCCATCTGATCGTATCTCGAAGGCCGGTAATCGTGTATACATTGAGCATATCGACAATGTATCTTGCGGTCGCATCTGCGTTTTCGTTGATGAAGCTCCCGATGGCAATTCCAATAATCACATCGTTGGCTACGAGCCAAAGCGAGTTATAGAAACGAATGTAGTCAGAGTTTGTGCCGGCGATAGAAGACCACGTGCCATACCTCTTCCTGAGGAGGGTGTACTGGACAGGATAGTAAGAGAATTGCTGTAGGCGGAGATGGACCTGCTGACAGCAAGCAGAAACATCTTTCAGCGACAATGAGGTCGAGGATGTCCCACTTGAATCTGGTAAACTCAACTTTCGGATTGGTAAGGGAAATTCCAAACACTGCAACAAACCCTCCGCGATCAGTCTGTGCATGACAATGGCCACCTTAAAGGCGTACGATAGCGCCGGGTAAACCGAGTTCATAAGGATGGCCCAAACTGACCAAACAGCTATAGCGTAGAGTGATTGCGCAGATTCTACGACTCGTTCGCTGACCGAGATCTCCCGCTTCCGTCTGGGTCCAACAAAAGGAGTGTTCTTCTGGAGCAATGCAGCGAGTTCGAATGAACAATTGATCTGCCGGATGATGGTAGGCAAGGCCAGCTCCTTGTGGGTAGGCTTGTGCCTCACGACAGTGTGCAATTTGAGCTTTTTCACCAGCCCAGCGACTCTCTTTCTCTCTTGTTGTTCTTCGGCTTGTACCTCATCGTCTGGACTTTGCTCATTCTGGTTAATCTTTTTGTGGACGAGTGTTAGGTCTATTGGCTCGAGAGACATATACTGAAGTTTTGCTGGATCTGGAGCGGAATAGACGACAACCTGAATGGACAGAGCCAAGGCCGAAGGACAATAGACCTGAGGCAAGGTTTCTTCTGAGAGTTTCGAGACCTGGATTTGCCCCAGATCAAACGAACCAAGGGCTTCAGGGTGGTTGAAGGTTCCTAACACATTCATGGTCTTTTTCCCGCAAAGATCAATCATTTGCGCCATGGGGAAGGGGCTTCCGCGAAACAAAGCGCCAGTCCGAAGAGCAACCTCGACGTTCCGCACTTCGACATCTTCCAGGACGGTCACCGCAAAAAGATCGAATTCAGAGTTCTTCCACCCTACGATCACCCCGGGGGTAGTTGAACCAGCCAAAGTGCTCGGCCAAAACAAACGTAGCAGGCCATCTCTATTCTTGACCATGTTTCCATATTGTCAACGTCACAAAGAGCCCCTGCGCCTGAGCTGCTCTTTGGCTGAAACTCCGTGCCTCGGCGACCGGGGATGCAGACTCGCTTCGTGGGCGGCCAGTCGTTCGAGGGGCAATGCAAGCACGACGAAAATGAGTGATATCACAATGAAGGCTTTGGCTGCTCGTGTCTGCGGATGTTAGTGGTGTCCTTTCAATGATCAGCCAAGGGCACGTACAATCACACCGTGGTCCGAGGCAAAGATCGCCAGTTCATACAATCTAGTCACTAGGTCCCAGCGAGCGGTGATGTACCCAGCAACAAAGATTCCAATAGTCAGGGACGAAAAGGGGTGCATGGATCGCTGTTCTGACGGTCCCTCCGACGTCTCTCAGGCCGAGAGCCAGTGGCACGGTGACACTATGAATTCCACACGCCGGGTCCTTCGTAACGTGTCTCAGAGTGCACGTCGACTACGGCGGCCAATGCGAGCAAGCTAAGCAGTTGTTGGTTATGTCGGAGTCAGGCACGGGAACTGGTGCTAACTGAATTGGGACTTAGCTGACCAAGGTCGCCGGAGAGCTTGACTTCACCTCCAACATCTCAATCCTGTTCTGTAGAAGGTCTAGATATTGTATTGTATTCAACTCACCGATCGATAGTGGCTAGAGAAGCAGCAAGATTGCTACGAAGCAAGTCAAAAGGGGGTGCATCTGTGGCCGAGCAGGAAGAATGTGCGTAGCCGATAACCAGCCTCCTTGATAATGTCAGTCCCAGTCGTACCTTCCGCCGGTGTAGGTCAATCTTACATTCCTACCGACTCGGCCAGCGAGGTAACCAACAAATGCTCTCCTTGAAACACTGAAAAGCCGGCGTCATCCTGTTTGTGCTCAGATTTTGCCGAAGCAAAAATATCATACTGTAAACGACCGGATCCCACCGTATCAACAAATTTCGTCCCGACTTTCACTTCCCGGTCGTCAAACACACCACATCCAAATGTACTGCATTCACCCGGGCAGCCACCAGTGAAACCCTTTTTGGTGTGTCCTAGCAACCACTGAGTCAGTCACTCGGTCCCACGCAACTATCTTTGATTGATATCGGCCAGGCCTTTCGCCACCCACCCAGCCTCGCACTGCCGTGTTGTTGTTGAATGTGTTGCAAGGCTTGGCAGGTTGATCGCGTGGATGCATTGCACCTGCTTGCAGGACTACAAATTATTCGACTCACTCACCACAAACCTTTTTCGATTGTTCTCTCTCACCTACAACTCATTCTTCCAATCCACTTGCGATCAGCGCATCCGCTCTTTTGGACCACTGATAGCATAGAACTTGGATACCAAATTCATCTCTTTCAATCATACCTTCTACCAGATCATTCATCATGGTTGCAATTCGAAGCCTGGCTGTCGCTGCAGTCGTGGCAGGAACCCGTAAGTCCTGAATCATCAGCTGTCGTCATCAGCAACGTCCATCCACTAACTCGAGTTCCAGTCGGCAATGCTCTGATTCATCACAAGAATGTGATCAATCACCTCAAGGAGCGCGGTTAGTTGCGCCGACCTGCACAATCACAAAGTTCTTCTGACCTTGGCCGCAGATACCACCGTTACCGTTACCGAGACTGTCACAGAATGTGGTACCTCTGCTTCAGGCACTCCTCCACCTGCTACCAGCGTCCCTACCAATACCCCTCCAGCAACTGTTGTTACCAAATCCTCGGTTGCCACGGTTGAAACTTCTTCTATCACGACTTCGGTCACCATTAGCTCTACCCCAACTCCGCCTGTCGAGTCTACCACTACTCCTCCAGAGTCCAGCCCAACGCCGCCTCCGAGCAGTCCAGCGACTCCTGGAACTCCTCCCACCACAAACACCAACACCAACACCAACAGCAGCCCTCCAGCCTCATCCACGCAATCCGGCCCGACCCACACTCCGACCAACACTCCGACCCACACTCCAACCGACACTCCAACCGACACTCCGACCCACACTCCGACCAACACTCCTGTTGAGTCCACCCCTACTCCTCCAGCTTCGCACACCCCTACCACTGCTTCTGGTACTTCGCCAGCCACCAGCAGCGCCGACTTTACACCGCCTGCACCAAACGCTGCAGTTGGCAACTGGAACGCAAACTCTGGCCTCATGGTCGCCATTGCAGCTTTGGCCGCACTCTACTAGAAGAGGTCTTCTGCATTCAAGATCAAAACCATGTTCGCCAGCTCTTTGCGATCTAAAATATCGACCTCCACCACACTTTATGCCATGTACATGTATCAACATGCATGCTTGCTTTCCAACCCAAAGACAGATCAAGTATGATTTTCCGTCAACCATAGCTGGCAAAACATTACGACTATCTTGACTTGGATTGCAGAGCGAGTTATGCAGAGCATATCAACGGCGCTAATCGGCTTGTGGATTTCAAACGATGCATTAATGATACCATGCCTGCAAGGGCCATGATAACGAGAAGGCGTTGAAGAGGGTCTGCCTCAGTGGCCACAGGAACGCGCAAGGTACTCAAGCCTCAGCTCGAAATGAGTTTTGTAGCTAGTGAAGAGTGCCTCTAACGAAAGATTAATAATACCCCACCCGACCATTTGTCCTTAGGTGGTGCTCGTGAATTCATGTAGTCGAGTCATCTTGGATTTGATAGCCTATCTTCGCTTCTAGTGGAGGTCGACGTCGACGTGCTCACTGACTTTTGTCTACAGATCGTCCGTGTAGCAGAACAGCAGGTCCAAGAACTAGCCCAGCCAAGTGAGACGCTGGCCCGCAGTACATTGCGTCTTCTGGGCCCTGATATCAGATTCCTACCACGGCCACCAAAGAAAGGACGCGATATTTAGGGACGTCGAGAGAGCGGCTGCCTCATTTGCCACACAAGTTCTTTGCGACAACTGTCGCTCACAGTATCCCCTCGACGTCGGTTGCAAAGGAAGGCTTTGACGCAATGTCCTGACAGATCGCTCGTCATCGGAAGACGGTCATCGATTGCCCACCAAGATAAGCAGCCATTTTCTCTTAATTTCCAATGTCTGAACATCAAGCCTGTTTGGCCCCATTTTCAGGTTCATGCTCGTGTGTGAAGTTGGAGAGACAATACTGCAAATAGCAAGGATAGTTCGCATTCCGAATTGCGCCATCGTTCCAAGTCTCTTGCAGTCATCAGGGAGAAGGCCACGTTTTCACTGCCTCCGTCCCGCTCAAAGCCATCATAGTCTCGCAGGATAGGTCAGCTTGGACGATGATAAAGCCCAAAGTTTTTGTCTCGTGTCGTTCGAGCAGTGTATTTCTCAGATGTTGCAATGCTGCGCGTTCCCTCCTCTTCAATCGTCCTCCCTGACAGGGGGATTTCCAACACCTCGAATCATCTTCTCAATGAGCTGCCCTCGCACCACCTCCTTTGGCTCGCCCATGCCCAAGCTCATGTAACCGAGGAGCGCAGGGTGACCGATGTAGCTTGCATAGCTGTCTCGGACAATCGTATTTGTCCATTCGTGTCTCGTGGTGTCGGCGTGGCCTGTGCCGATGTATTTCGCTTGTAGCGATTCGAGTTGTTGGAGCGTGCGAAGTTTATCGGCCATGGTGCGGGCGTAAAAACAGCGGTCTTTGCGATACTGCTAAGGACACTCTCAGTAAGCAAGAAGATGTCTCCTTCTTGTTGTTAGAGCATGTCCACTTTCATTGTCGCGGTCCATACGGCGAATTTGCATGATTGGTGGTTACTGCAGCCGTCTACGGTAGGGTGTTAGGACCAGCCGCGCAAGGTCTGTCCCATCGCCAAGACTGCCTTCGCTAGTAGCCCACTACAAATTCCTCATTCGCGCTTGGCACAGTTTTTTCATTAAATTGCAGCGTAACGTTGGTGGAGTCTGCTTCGGAAACTTTGAGCGTAGTGAAAACATTTGAGGCAATCAACTTTCTGTACAGCATCTGAAACAGACGCGCTCGAATGTCTAACAGAATTCACCTCGTACTTCGAATGTGCAACGTGATTGTAGTCGGTAGATGCCCGTCCCGAATTTGCCCTGCAGTGGCCGAGGAATTTCGGCCATAGCTCGTGCTTTTAAGGTCGCCTACTAAGCCTGGGTGGCGCAAACTCTGAATCTGAATTCCCCCACGAGCGCCCGCGGAACCCGCCCACGTCACGTCAGTTCCGAGGCTCGAAGCTGCACCACTAACTACATCATTTGGGGGCAGGGTAATTCCCCGCGCCGCCAACAAACCCATGTTGCATGATGAGTGTTTGTTAGCCCGGAAGATTTTGCACATGCAGCACATGTGCGAAGTATTAAGTGATTAACAGCGTCCTAAAGCCCCTGGAACGTCTATTAGCGGGGAACTGGTTTCCGATTACCGCACCTGTAGACTGGTCCATACACGCCCTCGCTCCAAATAACTGTTTGTCATCTGTTTCCTTCCTCGGCTCTTGCATTCGTTTTGCGGTTGCTCCTTTCCGTTCGTGGTTTCTGCATTACGAGCCTAGCCGAAGTCCATCAATCATATTTGCTGAAGACTCGGAGCCGCAAGATCAAAAGCGGGTCTTTCTCTCTTTCGATCATGAGCCTCCTGTCCAGGTCCATTGTAACACATTCACGTATAGGCGCACAAGCTTCAACAAGACAACTTAGAGCCACATCCTCCCTCTTTTCGCGCTCCGGCTTGAATATGTCGTTTCAATCTCAAGCCAGTCAGAGACTCGCCGCAGAGGCCGCGAAGATGAGTTCGGCGTCCCAGTCAAGGAGCTTAAGCTCGTCGGGGAAGATCAAGGTCAAGAATCCCGTCGTCGAGCTTGATGGTGATGAGATGACTCGGATAATATGGCAAGACATCAAGGACAAATTCATTCACCCCTACTTGGAGATTGATCTTAAATACTACGATCTCGGATTGCCGTATCGAGACGAAACCGACGACCACGTCACCGTTGCCGCGGCTGAGGCTATCAAGAAGTACAGTGTTGGTGTCAAGTGCGCCACCATCACACCAGATGAGGAAAGAGTCAAAGAGTTCAAGTTGAAGAAGAGTAGGTCGCGGACGCCCAACGTGTTGAACATTGATTGAACTAATACTGTACAGTGTGGCTCTCACCCAATGGAACCATAAGAAACATTCTCGGTGGCACCGTGTTCCGGGAACCGATAGTCATCCCTACCATCCCTCGCCTCGTCCCCGGCTGGAAAAACCCCATAGTGATAGGTCGACACGCTTTCGGCGATCAATATCGAGCAAAAGATCGAGTCATTGATACAGATGGCAAGCTTGAGATGGTGTTCACCCCGAAAGGTGGCAAGCCGGAGGTAATCGAAGTTTACAACTTCAATGAAAACGGAGGTGTCGCACAGATGCAATACAACACCACCGACAGCATCCGGGGCTTCGCGCATGCCTCATTTAGGTACGCCCTCGACCGAGGATACCCGCTGTACATGTCGACGAAGAATACCATACTCAAAGCGTACGATGGGAGGTTCAAGGACATCTTCCAGGAAATATACGAGAACGAGTACAAAACACAGTTTGAAGAGAAGAAAATCTGGTACGAGCATCGGCTGATAGACGACATGGTTGCGCAGATGCTGAAGTCGTCCGGCGGCTTTGTCATTGCCATGAAGAATTATGACGGTGACGTACAGTCAGATATCATCGCGCAGGGGTTCGGTTCATTGGGGCTCATGACCTCTCAGCTCATCACCCCTGATGGTCTGACTTTTGAATCGGAAGCCGCACACGGAACCGTGACGAGACACTACAGAGAACACCAGAAGGGCAACGAAACAAGCACGAATCCAATCGCGTCGATATTCGCGTGGACGAGAGGGCTGGTGAAACGAGGCCAGCTGGATGATACCCCAGAGCTAGTTAGCTGGGCTGAGAACTTGGAGAAGGCTGTCATCGAGACTGTGGATAAAGACAAGATCATGACGAAGGACTTGGCTCTTTCCTGCGGGAGGAAGGACAGAGACGCTTGGGTGACCACCGGTCAATTCATGGAAGCTATCGAAAGGAGGTTCAAAAAGAACTTGGCTGCAGAAGGCTTGGGGAAAGTGGCGGGAAAGTAATGAGGCACAGATATGGATTAACGCCTGATGTCTACGATGCTTTCCACGAGTGGGAAATAACTTGAGATGCACAATTATCGCTGCGCAGAAGCTTTGAGAGATAAAAAAGGGATTGCATTTCAAAAACTAGCGTTGGACAAGATGAGTTGGAAGTAACTTGGGAAAGCAGCTGAGCTGCAGAAGAGCATTTTCAAGCATTTTCAAGCATTTTCGAGCATTTTCGTTTTCAAAAAAAAAAAAAAATACCATGACCTTCTACTCCTCCTCCTCCTCCTCCACAACCGTGGTGCATCATTCAGCCTGAGCTATTCAGGACGTGGGCACGCATTGAACACGATCCCCACTGGCCACAGTTCAAGTTTGCTGAAAACAACTGAAAGCAGGCACACTTCAGACCTGGGGCAATCCATTGCCTGCCCTCCTTCAATCCAGCCCGACCTTCCAAGAACCATTTTACCATTTCCATCATGACCGCTGACACGCCCAAATCCTCCAGACAAAAACCGAGTCCAGTCGAACCTCACATCCCAGAAAGACCTCACTCACTCACTCACTGGCACTCTGTGGTTGAATTCAGGACCAACAGAAGCATTCAAGTGGTGCAAAGTAAAAGCAGGCAGGGCATCGCATCACATCATATCTGCGACCAACCGTCCTGGGCCCTTCATGCAAGCAAACTTCAAACTTGGAACCAGGGGGGGAAAAAGCAAAAAAAAAAAGACTTGAACCATGCACACGTGTGTGATTCGAACAGGCTGTTGCCGTTGCCGTTGCCGCTGCCCTGCGGTGATATAGTAAACTTATATATATAATTTAACGGTTATTGGTGATGATTGGTGATGGTGATGAAACTTAACACTAGAAATACTTAAACTTATATATTTATCGCGTTAGGTATAGTATAGAGAGTATAGTAGAGAAAGGAAGGTATAGAGAGAGTGTAGAGAAGTGTAGAGGGAGTGTGGGGAGGATAAGAGAGGGCCGGTCGGTCGAATCGATCGCGTGGCTCTACCACTGAGCCACAGAGAAGGACGAGGGTCGTGGGATACAATGCATTGTGAGGGTGAAGTTTGGCGTTGTTCAATATATTGATCATTACCGTGACCCTGACTTGACGTGACGTGTTTGTTTTGGCGAGCCTCGTTGACCCGGTCACCCTTTGCGTGCGCGAGTGCTGCTAGGCAACTTGCGAGGGCTTTATTGTTGGCTTCGTAGCTTTCAAGTGGTTTATGGATGGGGCGTGTGCTTGCTTTTCGGTATGCTGATTGCGTTTTGGGTTTCCGAATGGAGGCTTTGTGCGTGGGACAGGGTCAGGTAATGTGTTATGTGCACGGCGGTGAATTGTGGGCGACTCGGACGCAGGTGTTGAGAGGCTGGCTTGGTTGCCTTGTTCCTTCCTTCGTACCTGTGGCCGTGTAGGAATGCGGCTGGTGTCATCAAGGTCGAGGATTTCAACATCCTAGAAAGTGTTAGTCGTTGAACATGTTACTGCATCCACCCCTGTTCCTGAGTCAGCTTCTTCTGTGCTTTGCGTCAGTGCCAAAGAGCTCGTCGGTGTTTGCAGGTAGCATAACACTGTTGAAGGAATGGGGTTTGGAGCAAGACGGTCCAGGAGCTTTGATCAGTGGCCACCAACCATGAAGCAGGAGCGCCTTGTGGGATGAAGCAGGAGCGCCTTCAAGTTGTGAGATGGGGATGTGTTGAGATGCGGCATTGGATGACCTTCAGCGACAGGAATGGGCGATGTGGAATTCAATGAGATAGGTCTTAATAGTGTTTGCATTTGTGCTGGATACGCCATCAAATCAGGTAGGTGTTCTAATCCGCTCCGTTGTATTTCTAGCTCCACCGATCGCGCCTTCCTTGTCTTGAGACATGCTTCATCAATCCATCTCTAGTGTGTCTTGCGCCGATCGCATCCTAAGAGTTCCGTTAAGCACAACTCTATGCATTTCTCAGTTCATGCTCCCTGAGTGCAAAAGGGGAATGGGTATACGTTATCACAGTTCGCTCGACCTGAATCCTGATACCGACTTGCCAAAAAAACTTCACAAAATTACTCTCCACCTTCTTAAAACGCCACTGAGCCGCATAAACGCATTCTTGACATGTAATTTCGAATCGTTACCAGACGATAGCTGAACTTGTTCCAAGCTGTGCGACGATCAGAGTCGAGGCACCGAGCGAACTACCAGCAGCAGTGTCAATTTGCAGTCGTCATTAGTAGCCCATATAGAGCAGGATCAAAGAACCACTACCAAGTTCCAGGCCGTGCAAGTAGGATAAGAGAACCTATTGAGGCGAGTCGTTTGACGTAGAAGATGTCCAACACCAAGGTCCAGCTGCGGAGCTGATCACGTGATAAGCTCCCACAGGTCCAGTCATAAATGTGTACTTTCTAGTATGTTCTCATGTATCGTGCCAAAAATGCTTGCTGAAGCGATCCAAATCTGTCGTGGATGCTCGTTTTTCAGAGGCGTAAAATGGAGGGTGTAAGAAGGAGTCTTGAAGGGATTGCCAAAGCTGCGAACAGCTCAGGCAGGCGACAGAGCTGCCCAGCTCAGGTCTTACCGGCCCTTACCGGCACCCTGTGAAGTCTGTTGTGGGCCGCTGCGCGTGAATCGTGCTGTGTGGATGGACAGCGCACTTCTCGTTCGAGGAGAGGCGACGGTGAAAGAATCGGCAATGCTCCTGATTTGAGGCTGGACGAGTCGAGAAATGTTGTGGTGCTGCTGCTGAGGGATCTGGAGCATAATGGAATGCAGATAGGAAAAGAACTGCTGAGCGATTCGAGCCATGTTGAACGCGCTTCTGCTGGTTTTCTTGACGTTTGGTTATTATTGCAAACGAGTTGTCTCGAAGCGCGTCGTTGTTGCTTCGTGAATTCAGGATAGGTGTTGTGTACCACGCGATACCGACTTAATCAAGTGTTTTATGCAATTTCGAAATGATGGTGGTGATTTGAGGTCTGAGCGAGGGACCAGTTTTGCGAGTTGAAATATCCGTGTAAGTTAGGAAGTTGCAAAACAGGCGCAAAACTGGCCAATGCCTGGATTAAAGGAAACGGTCAAAGGAGGCTGCGACGAGGCAACGGCGTGCCGGTGAACACCCGAATGTAACCGAGGAAACTGGATTTTTCTCTTGGTATCCGCCCCATGGGACATTCTTGCCCTCTCCTGAACCGCGATTGGCGCGATTTAGCAGCAGGGGTGGCAATTCTCGGATAAGTTCCCACTCAACACACAAACTACTCTTAGGCGATGTCGGCCATTCCATGCAGAGATTGAGATCTTCGATGGCTGTGATTGTGTACGGAAGCGGGCGAGTCAAACATTTCGTAGTTCTAGTGGTTGTACATCAGAGCAGTTCAATGGCGATGGCTATGGGCAACTCAGGTGCGGATGAGCGCCCCGGATGTGTGTCGGGGTTGGGTTGCAGCTAAGGTTTGCGCACTGCGACAACGGAGCAGGTCGACTCTTCGTAGACGGAGCATGGCTTTGCCGTTCTTTTCAAGATCCAAGGCAGAACCGCCCCAGCCATCTTTACTGATAGCAGAACCTCGTACTGTCAAGTTAGAAGTTGTGCTGAACGTATGCTTTCAATCTCAATGACAACCTCCCCACTTCACCTGACCTCCACGCCAAAAGTTCTCGGAAAAGTGCAACCTTCTCCAACGCTCGACAGCTAACCACGCCTCCTGATGATTCGAGAAGCGTCTCCGGCATAGCCGATGCGTTATTGACGCATTTGCATCGGCAGGGCTCTGTGCATGCATGGTGGCACACATGCGACATAAGAGCTAAAAAGTGCTTGGTGTGCTTATTCACGCCATCATAGTCAGCCTCTGACTAGCAGCTAAGGAAAGTCTCCCTCACCAAAGTTTCGCTATACCAGAAATCCCCGGCCCATAGCTAGACTAGGCTCACTGTTGATGATGTGAAGGACAGGTAGGCTCTATGATGTCAGCTCACCGACTCTTCTAGCTGCCTATAACGTTAAATGGCTCGTGACCGCTACTGCCGTCCGACCTACCAACATTGACTTGTAATAGGATATGGCAACTGGATCTAGATCAGCGGTCCCACGCTCACGCTCTTCCATGACCTAGAGAATAGATTCGGCCTACCTTGTTATAGCCCTAGCCGGAAAGTGCACAACATGTGCTCTCCTGAGGCCATTGACCCTCGAGCTTTGTCGATGCTGTATTTAGTGCTTACAGCTAAAGACTGACGGGAGCAGTGCCGATCAATGGTGTCGCCCAACGGCACTGGCAACTGACAAAATACAATCCGGATCATACAATAGTCGTCAGCTTCTTGTCACGCACCTCAGTTCAATATGGTTCTTCTAGGTCAAATACCCAGCCTACTGGCGTTCGGTCAACTTGTGGAAAAAGGGGCAACATACACGAACTTATCAGAGAATCATGGGCGCGCACGGTCTTTACTTTGTAAACTGCAGGAACGACCTTGGAGCTGTTGCAAGTGGGATTGCGTATTATGACGATGTTGGCGATAACAATCTCAACGTCAATGAGCAGCCTCGAGGATTCGTCTACACTGATCAGTCTGTCAACACCAAATGGGAGACAAGTTCCGTGAAGGGTAAGTTGCTCTGATTCCTGAAAGCCAGCAGACTGAACCATTGCCAGGTTTGTGCTCCACGGCCAGCAGGATTAGTCATTCCATGCAGACTCTCAATCGAAAATGGCATCAACAGCTAACTTGGGACCTGCAGAAGCGACGTTCTCGTCAGGTGTGACATTAAGATGGGAGATTGACGATCATGCTCAGAACGCATCCCAAAATGCAATAACCGGCTGGGCAAATAACGGCTTTGAAGCTTTCACGATCCACAAGGACAACTTGAGGTACCTGTTCCGCAACAACGACGGATATAATTGTTTCTGCGTCTATTGGGCTACGACCGGTCGCCCAGCATGATTTTCACCACTCTAGATCTCTCATGAATACATCCTGGAGAAAGTCGGTGCTGCAGACCGAGGCGGGTCCGATATGAAGAACGTCACGTAGCGAGGAACTGTTCCTCTCCCTGTGGACATAAGCACAAATACAAGTAACATTTCATGGCCATGCACGATTTGCACTCCCTATCGTAGAGAAGAGTTTTTAGCGATGAAAGTGCGCTACGGTCGTCTAGACCATGCAACTCAATTGCATTACGGTGACTAATGCTACGTCATACTCTAACGATATATGAATGCAAATCCATACCACTGCTACTGACATGTCCCGTTCTCCTACCATAATTGCAAGTCAAATTCCCGCAGACACCGTAAAAACAATGTCTGAAAAACCAGTCGTTCGATGGGGCATAGTCAGTAAGTGCTACGTCCGAGGCCAGTTCCCGCTACTAGAACTAAAACCCCGGGCAAAGCCACAGGGATGATAGCGGAATGGTTCGTCTCAGACCTCGTGCTCGAACGACCAGACGCGCCCGTCAGTCATGTAATCCAAGCAATCGGAGGTAGGGATCTGGGACGCTGCCAGGAATTTGCACAAAAGTTCTGTCCCAACTCCTCGCCCCAACTATACGACTCGTACGAGGCGGTGTACAACGACCCAGACGTAGACATTGTCTACATCGGCACACCGCACGCCTTCCACAAACGCAACGTCCTCGACGCAGTAGCCGCGGGTAAGAATGTGCTCTGCGAGAAGCCGTTCACGATCAACGCGCCCGAAGCAAGGGAAGTATTCGCGGCGGCCAAAGCCAAAGATGTCTACGTGCACGAAGCAATGTGGCTCCGACACCGCCCGCTGATCCACCGGCTGCGCAAGCTGCTCTTCGAAGAGAAGGCCATCGGCGAAGTCTACCGCACGTTCTGCGACTTCGGCCAAGAAGTCGACATCGCCTCGCTCCCAGCCACATCGCGCTACAAGGACGCGTCTCTGGGAGCAGGGACGCTGCTCGACACCGGCATCTACTCGCTGACCTGGGCGATCCTGACGCTCGACGCCGGCTCGCCGCTGCACTCGGAGAAGCCGCTGGCGCTCGGCGTGCAAAGCCACGAGGACGGCATCGAAGTCAACACCAGCATCCTGCTGCAGTACCCGTCGACCGGCCGGCAGGGCATCGTGACGTCGACCAGCAAATCCAACGGCATCCCCAACGTCTTCTGCAGGATCTACGGCACCGACGGCTTCATCGAAGTCGAGGGCGCCGCGCCCTCCTCGCCCTTCGCCTTCACCGTCTTCCCCAAAGTGACGGGTGATTCAAACATGGGCCAGGCCGAACTCGAACGGAAACCGGGCCAGAGGTACGATTTCCCCCGAGTCGGGAAGGGCTTCATCTATGAAGCTGACAACGTCGCGCTGGATGTGCTGGCGGGCCGGAAGGAGAGCGCCATCGTGCCTTGGTCCGAGACGATTCACGTGCTGGAGATCATGGACTCGATCAGGAAACAGGGCGATACCTTTTACCCTGGTCACGACGAAGAGGTGTAAAGCCGCGTTGAGGCCAGGAGAGAAAAAAATGGCAGCTCTCCCTTTTTTACTTCTGCAAGCTCGTCTGAGCGTTTTGAATTTTTAGAACGAAGAGCCATTATTAGCTTTGGCCGAGAGCTAAATTCTATTTTTCTAATGTCAAAAACGAAAAGGGTGTGAAAATCTTTTGCTATCATCATGTTTGCAGTCGTTCGTATTGTAGGAGGCATCGTGATATGCGTTTGTATAGCATCTTAGGTGATATAGAGCCGCCTGCTCGAAGACTTTTGTCCCGGACTTTTTCGGGCGGAAAGTACGAAGTGGGCTCTTGTTAAAGCAATTGCGTTCACGCCGCAGTGGTAAGTTAGTTCAATCAGGTTGAACGAAGATATTCAATACAATTATGACGAAGAAGATGAAGCTATTAATTTGTCGTTCAACTCTCCAACAACCAAAATCTTCAGATAGCGTCCCAGTATATTTCTACCTTCACTTTCCGATTCCCCCAATTGTCGTCCGTCCACAGCGCGACCTGCTCGGTCTTGCGCGGCACCTTCTCAGCGAAGAAGGTGGATTTGTGTTGGGATCCGAGAGTCAGTCGCCTGCCTACCTCCGTGCGCTGTCTGCCTACACTGGCATCGTTGCTGAGGATTGTCTGAAAGGGCAAGTCACGCGAGCAGAGGAAGTACATCGAGCCAATCATAATGCCAACGTCTTCATCTGGGACCTGCTCCACGGCGCTGATCGTCGATGGTAGTGTGGTCTTCTCGTCCGAGCGAAGCCGTTCGTGAGCATCGTTAGTGCTGTTGGGACTTGCAGAGTCGAGGAATGCCCCTTCGACGAAGGAGCAAGGTGCCAGCCTGGAAGCGAGCGTGAAGAGGTGATAGCTGTCCTCGTTGAACTCCTCTACGCCTTCGTCTTCAAATGTGCTCTTTACGTCATCATGGGCAGTGAAATATGCACACGAAGAGAGAGACTTGGCAGGATACCAAGTACCTTTCCGGGTCAAGCAGCCTGCATAGCGTGCAGGGATAGGATCCTTGCTTATCACTTCGTCATCGGCTTTCCCAACGTCGACATCTTGGAGGATGGACTGCCCGTCGTCTTGTCGCGCTGCGGAATTGTCATCAGTGACTTTGACCATCAGCCGCCCTCTCCCTGTGAAAGGCAGACTGGTCGGACGGCTCGTTTGAGTAGCCGTAGCAGTACCTGTGTGCGTTGTTGTTGTTATTGACGAAGACGGAGGATCGTGCTTGCCTTCACCCTTTGGCAGATACCATATTCCAGTCTCTGGGCAATTCGAAGTTTGGCTCGTCGGATTTGCAGGAACCCAGGTATTCCATTGGCGATTTCCATTCCAGAGTTTCATGGCTCCTCGCAGCGAAGCCCTTGCATGGAAAGAATACCAGATTTCGGATAGTTGGTTGCCGTTCCGACATCGGAATATCGCATTTGCGCCGTGGGGTGAATCCTGAATAGCACGCTGTAAGTGCTCAAGTTCATACTCCTTATGCCAAGAAGGCACGATCCCGTGTCTGGCGAAGAATTCGTACGTTGGGAGGTTATTGTAGAGCAAGACTGCATGAGTGAAATAGTCAAGCACATCCTGGTCTGCTAGTTCCGCAGGCGGGTTTGGTTGCAAATGATCTATGTCGTAGCATCTGGGCTCCATTGTTGATATGCATGTTCCGTGCTTGTTCCACTCGTGTGCCCATAGATTCGAATTCCGAGCATCAGACGAAAGCCAATGCTTCATCATGAAGTCGAGCAACCCAGGATGGGTTCCATTTCGCCCATACGCAGCGCTGGCGTTCGAGATGATGTGGGAAATCACCTCGGGGGAGCGGGAGCGGGAATTATCACAATATGCATCGTAACCACCTTCACACCAGTCAGGCCATAGCCCGTGAATTGTCCATGTAGTCGAGCCACCAATTGGCGGTTCAGTATCCCAGAATTGCGTTTGTAGGAAATGACCGGAAGGGTCATTTATGCAGCAGCTGTCCAGATTGGGCACATTTTGCAGTGAGCATGACAGCGCTGGTAGGCAAAGAGGAGCGCGTGTACTTGAGGCGTCTTCGGTGCAGATACCTTGAGCATCGAGTTTGATCCCAGGTAAAAGTGCCACAAGCGCCAAGAGCCGAAGGGCTCGTACCTGCGGGAGAGCTTGTTGAAACATCTCATCAAACATGCTTTGCATCAAGAAAGCATATTATCAACACATGCATTTGTTTCTTGCTAGAAAAGAATAACTGAAACCAATCCTAAGCACACAGGATGCTGGAAGGGATGATGGACCAAAAGCAGAATATTACCCTTGAAACGATTCAAGTTAGGCGCCTATCAACCCCTAGTTGCTATAGAGACGTTTCAGCCTCGCCTTGGCAAAAGAGTTTCGTCACTTTTTCTTCATTATGATCGTAGTGGCAATGGTCCTACATCGTAGTCTACGTGCTAATTGGGAAGGGACTCCAAGGGAATGAGTAATGAAAAATTGAGACACCAACCGTGCCTTGTCTAGTACGATCTGGTCTTTGCTACATAGACGACAATCCACCTGTATGCCCTCGGGGGCAGTCCTTATGCCATGCTAGCGCCATAAATAAACCAATTCCTTTCCGTAGATTGAATGTCAATCTTTTCACAACGCCTCTGGGGTTCAAACTATGCCGGTGGTTTTGAAACCATGCAGTAGAAATGCAATACTTCATTAAGTCGTGACAGACCTCTAGTAAACGCGAGCAATCTAGTATGGTTTCTGACGTGAAGGCGGAGGGGAGGGATCTTCACCACGCGCATAGTTTTGCTGAAACCACTCTCGATCCCAATACCCTGACATTCCCTGGTCTTGCCTCAATCCAATATGTACAATTTCGTTGGGGCCCGAGTGTGATCATTCGTAGCCAGCCCCTCTTTGCCAAGGGCTCACATTTCGAACTTGTGATCTGTCGAAATTTTGAGGAGGATAGTTGCTGTGTGCGGACCTCGGTGGACCGTATTGATCTGGTGCAGGTCGGGAGAAATGCTGTGGTGCCCCGCGTGCATTGGGTGCTGTGTTGGGTCTTGATTGTCCATAGGGTGGCGCCTGTTGCATCTGAGGATGAACAGGAGACATCGGTGATTGGGGTACTTGAGCATGACTGTATGTGTATGCTTGCTGATTTTGTCCGGAGAATGATCTGGTTGGTTCGGTTGCAGGACGGCTCAAAGAGTCGCTGGATGAGCTTTCATCGTCAATTTCCTTGGGTCGGCCTTGATAAGGGGGTTTTCCGTCACCTCGAGCAGTTGCGCCCAAAGCATCCAGCTCTGTAGTTAGCGCCGATTGAGATTTGATGAAACTTCCTCGATCGTCACGCATTGGTTGATACCTAGTTTCGGGATTCTTCGATGCAATGGCGTATATTGACGAGACCAGTACCATGACCAGAAGTACGAAAATAAAGATAATGTTGTAGACTGCAAATATGACGCCCATTACTCCGGATACCATGGGTGGTTGACCAAAAGCATTGGAGAAAATGAGGAGAAAGATTGCGTTGAGGAAGTTGATCGCCGCAATCGAGATGTTGAAAATGTTTGTCTTTTTGTCCATCCACGGCCTGAGGACGCTGACGATAATCAGGAAAGCAGCTTCGGTGACGATGAGGCCCACGGCTTGAGCAATAGGTGAGCTTTGGGCGAAAGCAATGAAGGTTGCCTTGACGAGGATATAAGCGAGGAGAACGATGACGAAGTAGTACGAAGTAGCTTTGTACGAGACATAGAGGAAACCCCATTTGTTGAGGCACGTGGGGTCCGAATAGAGGATGTACGCAGGATTCTTGTGCATCTGCACAGATCGTTTGGCCAGCGTCATAACTTTGTAGGATGCCCAACCGAGAGCTGCAATCATGGAGAGGAACACAACCAGTGCCAAGATAACCTCTGCGGCGGAGTCCCGTTCCACTAGCTGCCATAAACAAAGAATGGACATTTGCACGAAGCCGAGAAGAACAAGTCTGAAAAGAATGCCTTTGATGACAATCCTCCAGCCGTTTCTGAAGTCTCGGAATTTGTCAGATTTCATCCAGCCAGCCTTGGCACATCCTTCAATGATTGCTTTTGCCAAAGAAACACAGATTGCAGCCACGATCAGAACGCCGACGAAGAAGATCAGGCCGGTCATGAAAATATTGGTTTGTTCAATATGAGCTCGGAACCCGACCCGATCAATGCCACGGACGACAACATTCTTCAGATCGCTCTCGCTATCGGTGGAGGAAGACTGTCTCTTCGAAAAAATTCTTGTCCCCCAGGCAATTGCAGGGGCCAGGGTGTTCAGCGATCGCTTGATGGCTCGTTTCTTCTTTTCCACTTGGACGGAAATCGTGCTTAGGGTGGAGAGATAGGTGGTGGGGTGGCCGCCAGTGGCTCTTTGATACCATGTAGCAAGTGCTTGCAAAAAGCCAACCCGAATAATACCCATACTCCATTGGAAATTCTGAGTCCAGGCCTGCACAATTGGCGGCATCGTGACTGAGGTCATGCCAATGACTGCTTGGGCTTGGAAAACGCCAAACAGCGAGACTGCATTGGCGGCAACATGTGCAGCAGTGTTGGTATTCCCAAGACCAGACGTGATTCCGGCAGCGATCAATCCAGCGCCTGCAATGATGGCAGTAACCCAACCGACAGCCTTTTGATAAACGCTTTTTGTGTTTGAGAGATTTGCCTCGAGACAAGCAACCTGGTTACCAAAGCCGCCAGAGTCGCTGACAGCGTAGACCTTCAGTCGAACAACGCCGTCGATATCAGGGACAGAGTAGGCGATGCCAGGAACGTGTTTCAAGGTGTCTTCGTCAAGAGGAATGGTGGAGGCGGGAAGAGATAAGCCACCTTTTTTCATAGGACAAAAGCCTGCCAGATCCATCTTGCAAGGGTCGACAGTAGCATTGACGATTGAAAACCCATAAGCGATGACCTGTACCACGGCAACGACATTTCCAGATATGGCCGAGAACCCGTTGATCTCGACACTGGCACTGCTATTGCCAGGGGTTAAGCTGAAATCGAAAAGATTGGCCGTAAACTGCGAGTTCTCCATACACGTATTCAACGAACTCGACTCGATGATGGACTCGGCGGATGCCAACGGGGAGCAGGCCAGAAGGCCGAGAGCGGAAAGGAAGGTTTTCTTGGTTAAGCGCATCGTGGCGGTTGTAGACGTAGTTGGGGTGTAGAAGCAGAAGCCGCTGCTGAGCCGGAGTGGTACCAAATTACTATTATCCTCCCAATCTTCTCGCGTCTAGATGTTTAATGTTGTTCTTGTTGTTCTTGAGTGTTGACCACAGGAGTCAGGAGTGTAGTTGTAGCATTGGTCGCTGCCGAACTTGGAATGTAGTGCAGATTTGGATTCAAATCCGGATTCAGAACGAGTGATCAAACGAAAACAGTCGCAGTGGTCGACAGGGTGCAGGTTCGAGCCGGTGAGGAGAGGAATTAGTAGACGAGACTGAGATCGTGCTGGTTGACAGTAGCGAACGTGAAGGCGTTGAAAATATCGGTGGTGGACGGAAGGTGTTCAAAACAAGGTCCGTCGTGCAGGGTGCAGTTGCAGGTGCGGACAGGAAGGGCTGGCACGGGGTACGGAGTACGAGTTTGGGAAGTAACCCAGCGGCTTGAACCTCGTAGGTTTTGAAGTGGGTAGTGCACGGTAGGGGCAAGCGAAACCAAAACAGGGTTGCGAGGAGAAGAAAGAACGAATGGTTGATCAGCCAAGGCCAATTGATTCGTTCGCAGCCGGTATCCGCACTCAAAAGCTGCCTTTAGCTCATCCACTCTCCCACCGAAACTCAGGGGCCTCATCACCAGCTGCACTGCCTCATCGACTCGCGGACAAAACTCGACACACCCTTGGTGTTTGGAAATTGCACCTCGTTTCTTTCACCAGAACGCCATTTTCCCCAGATGCATGGGAACAAATCGTTTCGCTGAACCCTGCAGTGATGCATTGAGTGTCAGACAAAGGCGAGAATGGGCCCCGTTGAAGGCGATGAGGTAATCGATCAACTATTCCAGCAGTTGGTCGTCAGTTAGTGTACTTCGTACGCGTCACGCCCAGTCTGGTGCTCAGGTGCTCCAAGCGTCTACCAGCCTTTGGCCTGCGATCTGTTTTGGGCCGAAGCGTTGTGTTGCCTGGTGACACTTTGGACGCCAGATCTGCCGACGTCCGCCAGATAACATCCTTCCAATGACCGGTTTTGATCTGTTCGGACGCCCGTAGCTGCATCATTTTAGCTGCATGACCGTGATGTCTGCACTGTTCCTCGCCCCAATTCCAACGTCCAAGACGCCGAGCTGCTTGTTTTGCGTTTGAGGGTCCAGGAAAGTCTAGCCTGCGATCACCAGCCACTGATCTCACTTCTCCAGATGAACTCCATGTCTATTAAACTCAAAAACGTCGCTGTTGCGTGACGATTCCTCTTTGTCTTGGCCGTTGGATCCATTCTGATTAATCGATACACATCAAGGGCTTCATGACAATTCCAAGTTTGAATTGTGTGGACGGTAGTTTCGCCACATGCCAAATTTGTGGTTGTAAGAGAACAAGCGCCACGCTCAATATCTACAAGCCTGTTGCATCTGAAGCTGGTTGTGGTATGTGCGCCAACAAGCCAGCGTAGACAAGCAGTTGCAAAATGTAAATGCTTTTCTTGATTCCTCGTTCACCCCCAACTCACGTAAGCTTGCATCATCTATCGTCTGTCAGGTCGAATGTTGAGTCCGGCCAGATCCAGAATACAGCATTGATATACGCAAACCTGTCCATTCTTAATACAAAGCTAAATACACAACTGTCGATTGAAGCAAATTTGATCCTTGGACTCCTCCTGCCGGTTTCAACCCTCGAAGCTTTACAATTTCGACTTGTCCGTATCATCACACTTGGCCACCTCAACCAACAACTTTCCAGTATTTTTCCCTTGGTAGAGGCCAACAAGCGCCTGCTCTGCCTCCTTCAAGCCACCCTCAACCACTGTCTCCCCTCTCTTCAATCTGCCCTCCCGCACCCATTCTGCTAACTCTTCCCTCGCACTTCCGTATTCCTTCTCGAAATCAAATACTATAAACCCTTGCATCCGAATTCTCATAGTTACAATCATAAGGTAATTTTTCGGGCCCTGTGGTACAGCTGCATTGTACTGGCTTATCCCACCACACATCACGAACCTTGCAAATGGCGCCGCCCTGCTCAGAGCAAGATCCAATACTTCTCCACCAACATTGTCGAAGTAGACATCGATGAGTTTTGGTTTCGTTGCCTCCCGGAACTGTTTGGCAAAATCCGTAGCCTTGTAATTCAGTGCATTGTCGAATCCAAGCTCCTCCTTGAGCCATCTACACTTCTCGTCACTCCCAGCAATGCCCAAAACTGTCGCACCTTTGATCTTCGCAATTTGGCCGACCACGCTACCCGTGGCACCAGCAGCTCCACTGACCACGACAAAGTCGCCCTTTTTCACTTCGCCCACCCTCAAGATTCCAAAGTAAGCTGTGAGACCTGTGATTCCAAGCACACTCAAAGCATCAATCGCGCTCCGCCTCTTGCCCTCTCCCGTATCAGGAATCTTCTCGCATACCTTTGCAGGAAGGACCGCATACTCGGTCCACCCCGCACTGCTCGTGGCTGCAATGTCACCGACTTGAAACTTGGAGGATTTCGATGCAACCACACTGCCGACTGTGCCTGCACGCATGATATCGCCAACCTGCACCGGCTTGATGTAAGACCGCGTGTCGTTGAGCCAACCTCTCATGGCCGGGTCGAGCGACAGGTATAGAGTCTTGTAGAGGATTTCGCCATCCTTCAACGAGTCTGGTGAAGGCGTTTTGTTCGTCGTGTCAGTTTTGAAAGTCTGGCCAGGAATGATAGCAGCTTCGGGTCGTTCAGCCAGGGCTACAGTTGTGTAAGTTTCGGGTAGATCAGCCGCCATGCTTGACTATTGGTTTGTTCCGAGTTCTGAGATAGCTCTTGACTAAGAACGAGAATTTCCGGTGTAATGTGAAGTTGTAATGTGTGTATTTGTTTGTGATCAGAAACGCAGCTATTATACCCCACTGCAATCGCGCCTTCCACAGTAACAAAGGGATAATTCTGCCTTGCTGATCTCACAATGATCGCGATGCTGCAATCTGGGAGAAATTCCTTCTCCAACGACGTGCGACTCTGAAGAGCGGTCCAGACTTAGAAGAGTATTATGGGATGCTTGAATCATATAAAGGCTCTTATACGAGGTGTACGAGCTGTCGCATAATCGTGTTGCACGACGTCCCACCCTTCCTCGAAAGTTCGACCCTGAAATCACCTCGGCAAATTCCGGTCGGGTTAACAATCCGCAAGTGCTACGGGCTAATGTAGATCATCTACGGCTATCCCGACGCTGCAATAAACACGCCGTGTGTTCTTTGTTCTCCATCAATACGAAGCATTCCATAATGTTTCAATCCACATGGCACGGAAATTGGTAACAGCAAAGGTATACGTGCTCACACATTGGTTGCATTGTGAATTGAGGACCTCTTTTCCTTTCAGAAACGGCGCTAATCTAGAGACGGATATATAGAATTGAAAGTTGAAGGCTGAATCTGATTATTCAGGTGGAGCTACGGTGGCACCGTTAGTCCAACTGCGTATCGGACCATTCGGCCGTACGAGCGGCTGAGCTGATTGCCAATGCTGATGCCAATGCTGATGCCAATGCATATGGTTGCCAATGATTGAGTACAGTCGTACATGCCCCGATGTCACACTAGAATGAGTAACAGCCACCAACACCACCTGATATCTGCACAAGCGCTAGAACAATTCAAATAAGAACAAATTTAGTGTAACGCTCCACCCTTCTCTATGCCGACCTCTTGTCTGCCCATAATCGGTATCAAGATGGCAACCACCTGCTCGTAAGCCGTGAACAGTATGCCACCAGCAAAAACAGTCCGCCCGAGTCTCATGGTGCTCCCTCTCCACAAACCCTTTACGCCGTAATCTTCAAGGATCCCCTTGAACGCTTCAACCGTCCCGGCACCTTTCGCGCTCTGTGCTCTCGTCTTAATCGTATCAATAGGTTGTGTTGCGTACGTCGTCACAATGCCCGCCACGGCGCCATTGCCAAAGCTCGTCGCAGTATTCTGCGGCACATCATACGTCTTGCTTAGCTCTTTGAGGATATTGTACGTGCCCATCCGCACAGACGTCGTCCCCGCCTGCTTCATCGTAGTCGTGACATACCCTCGGTAGACACCGTAGATACCGTGTTCCTTGACCAGGACCTTCATCGCATGCCAAGCACCTCTAAACCGCCTCTCACTCTGTGCTTTGCCGGCAGCCGCGGTTTCCCTTGCATCATCAATCAGCGCAGTCTTGATCCGCTCCGTGGGCGTCACAGCAAAAGTGCTCGCGACCACGCCAGCGCTCATTCCAGCAAGTAAACTCCGTAAAGGGCTCAGATTGCCGGTTTGCGGATCTGCAAAAGCTCGCTTGATTGTGTCGAAGCTCAAAAAGCGGATTGCGTCTTTTCCGATCGTTCCAACGACAAGGGTTGTGCAGCCCAGGTACAGTGCACGCACACCTTCCTTCTTGATGACGCGTCCCACCACCACAAATGGATTTTTCGGTGTCGGAATACCTCTCTCTGCTCGGAGCTGGACGCGAGTCTTGGCAAATTCGAATGGATAGGTCATGAACGACTCGATCCCACCCGCGGTGCCGCCGGCGATGAGAGACATCATGGGCGTCACCCTTGGATCTGAAGAGCCGGTCGGTGCCATGTTGGTTTCTTCCGTCAAAGGGCGTCAAGTTTCTTGGCCTTTCACCGGACCTGATTCTCCTACCCAAACTCTCTTACCGCCGTGATGTCAGTATCATTGTTGGCCTAGGATCGTTCTAGGACCGGTAAAGATGCTGGAAGAGATATAAAACAATGAGCGTCCTTGTGAGGACTCGGATCCTTTAGGTTCTGAATTTTGGACTTTTCAACACATTTAGGAAGCAACCGGGGGCTCAACCCGGCGTCTTTCCGAAAAAGCTTATCGTGGCTTGCTTGCTTACATAAGTTTGCGGATAATCGTCGGCCTCAATCTAGTTGCAATACGTCACGCCTGTGTTAATGTGTCTTCGAGCAACCGATACGGGAAACGTAGCAAGACGCGCTGCAGATTGCTGATTGAGGAGCAAATCTCCAGATGCTGCTTGGAGGAGAAGATTTACTCCATCATCGTTCGTGAAGGCCGTTCCCACACAGTATCCTCGAGCATCGCCTACACCTTTCTGACGAACACCCGGCAGCGAGCATTTTCGTCCAGTCATGGTTCAGTGTCCTGAATGCGGCGCGAGCGCCGATCTGACAGCAGACGGCTCGTATGCACATTGCGCATCATGTGCGTCCTCTCCGCATCATTTTGTGACTCTCCTACCACAGTTATGGTGTGCTTTACCACAACACTTACTCAACCATCTTAGGCAATACGATCTTCGAGCCTGGGAAAGAGGGCTCCGCTGAAAAGGGCTCAGGAAGCGGTTCCGGGGACAGAGACGAGTCACAGCGGACGAAGGAAAGTAGCTCTAAAGACAAGGCCTCTGGCTCTCAGACTAATTCAAGTAGAAGGAAGACCAGGGCGAGGAGACCAGAGAAAGAGGTGCAAACAAGAGCACCAATCGCAAAGAATGGAGTAGCGGGATTCGTGCGAGAGACTGGACCGGATAGATCCCAGGTGATCATGCATAGAGGCCAGACCATACAGTGAGGTACGACAAGGTCCCGAACATTTCCACCCAACCTGCCTCTTGGTCGAAAGGTGCTCAAAGTAGAAGTTCATTTCGTGTATATCCACCCTAGCACTTCACCATGGTATATCGGGCTTTCTTTGATCATCGAATCGATTGCCAGCCAAGCCGAAGATGCTGTTGGATTTTTCCGCTATGATTTCGAGGTCATTTGACCTCAATTCGGAGTAGTTGCCTTTGGGTTTACATCCATTCGACGATGGGATATATTGTCGCGCACTCACAGTGTCGCCGTCCTGGCACAGTCAAAGACGATTGGTCTTCTCTCAAGATTGTGGCCCAGTGTTCTTTGCGTTGGTCATGAAGTCAATTTTTACTCTGACACAGCGCATTACAATCACGACAACGCAAGCATTGTGCGCAAGTCCGAGCTTTCTGTTCACGTTGTGATTTGACAATTATAAGGTAGAATGTCGCGGTCAATACGCCCATGCCCAAAGGCCACAGACGATCCATTTGCTCCACAAATTCGCTTCCAATGTTCATTCTGATGAAAGAGGTCCGTGATACATTGTTCTTGCAGCGTTGCGTGCTCTGCTTTTTGACAGCCCACGGAGTCGGAATTGGATTTGGTTTCATGTTCGATTTGCCCAACCGCGACGAATGCGGCGCTCATGATCCTCATAGTGATCTGTCCATAGGACTATCGCATGACCTCATGCTGAGGAGAACATTTTGTACAATCAAAATAACGTTGGTGAACGTAGATGTATCCGCAACAAATATTAGAGCACGCTATGAGCGGAGCGAACCTTCGATCGATTTGGACTTCAAGCCGAAAATCAAGCGACTACTAGTATCATGATATCGACGAAGCTGCATGTCTTTCTCGTTGACAGCAACGATCGATATCTCGCCATATGCGCAAATATCTGATCCGAAGTGACCAGGTCTCGGCCATACCAACTTGGAAGGAATCCCAATGCAAGCTCGCCTGGTCGATCGTGCTTCAAAATGATGGTGACGCATCCTTGCCAGGTCAAATAAACGGCTGGCCTCAATATATCGTGCTTGACATATCCTGGGGGCTCATGCGAGTACACCTGTAGCAGTGTTTGTTTCTTGGACTGGTTCATTGTCTTATGCTTCTTTGCTGGCATCAAAACCCTCGCTGCCTGGCTCTGATTGACGGCGCTGGACATCTTCCAGATGCAGTGACTGGACGTGTCTGTCTTCAAGAGCGATCAGCCAATCCGGCATATCACTATGCTTCGCTGCTGGGGCGCGTGGGGGCATTGTTGTTGTTGCTGTATCAGTCCTGCTCGCGTCGACGAAGGTATCAACGTCTGCTAGAGTGTCCGACAAAGTTCGTTGCGAAGATTGAACGAGATCAACCAGCTTGCTTAGGATGGCGAATTCCAGCTTCAACTTAATGCCTAGTACCTCGCGTCAGTTGTGCTCAACTTTTCGGAGATAACTAACTGTAGACCAATCCCTTTATCAGTCGCTCTTGGACTCTCTCACCGCTGTATTCAAGGACAAGGAGCGCAATGTCACCAATCACGATGACGACGTTGATCCCAAGCAATTCAATCATGACCTTTCGAGTGCCTGCAGCAGTAAGACACTTTGGGGCAGCCTTTTGGACAAAGTGTGCATACCCTTTTTGCGAATGACCTTGAGTAATTCGATAGTCTTCCATAGGTACAAGCCTGAGATGATAAATTCTTGTATACAAAATCCTTTCACTTCATCAGCAGAGCGTCATCTTAGGTCCAATGGTGCGTACCTGTCATTTGGATCTTCTCGATGTAGAACAAGCCCCGACCGCAGGTGTTCTTGTGCGAGCCATAAGCCTTGCAATACTGTACAACGATGGTCGGAATATGGAAGATCATCGCGTCAACGATTATCATCCATTTGACGAATCTGAGTATGCGTGCATCGTTAAGAACAAGACCGAGTCGCGAGTAGAGAACAACTGCTTGACCAGTGATCAGGCACACCCATCCTAGGTTGCTCAAAGTTATGGCTGCCGCATACACAGTGAGTTGAAAGTATTCTGTGAGGAAACCTATGAAATAAGGGAAAACACCCAGTGTAGCAACTGTCAAGGAAATGAACAAGAGGCTGCGCCAGTCCTTGAATCTGTGACCGATCAACAGCAGAAGCTCGAAAGAGTTGTACATTGAAACTGTCGCAATTGTGACGATCGAGATCGATTCCGAGTTCCATTGTGTAAAATGTTGGTCCTCAGTAATCGCAGACATCTCGGCATGCCTCGACACGGCGAGGGTACAATAGCTGAAATCAGAAAGCTTGCTTCATTTGAATGTGCGACACTTGTAGGTGTGGGAAGAAACCACACAAGGATCGTAGAATCTACACTCGCTGGGCAGTGAAACGACAAAGCTCAACGCTATTTAGTGCGCCTCACTATTGCGGGGATTGAAAGTCTATCTATGGTTTACCAAGATCTTGCGCCCCAGTACAGGGCTCGAGAGTCGAACAGATACGGCAAACGTGGCCGACCGATTGGCGAGCCGATGAAGTTTTCCCAACGAGCAGCTTAGGGAAATACGAGCCTATGGTGTCGAGGGTGTGTCGAAGCACCGATTATTATTCACACAAGTAGAGGCTACAGGCATGGGAATGGCAATAATCGGCGGCATTCCGACCGTGAAAATTATCCCGAACGAGTAGAATCGTACCTGGAAGCTAGATTCCGAGTTAGGACTGATCCCGCATCGCGGATGCTGAATTGAGTTCCGTGAGTACGGTATTGCCGGGTTCGACCGATTTCACTCGTTCTTCCAGTAACGCATCTGAATGCAAGAACGAGTGAATGATACTTCGATGAGACGGGTGTGGTTGCCCAGTCGTAAAGAGCAATGTTATTGTACCATTCGAGATCCATTAGTGGACAATGATGTGTGGACTGACAAATTGATGGAGACTCTTGAAGTGGTGGACAACTGAAATAGGGTTACTTGCAGTAGCGAAGTTGCCACGGTTTTTAAACTTTCGTCAAATGTTTACTAGTAGTTATTGACTACGATGCCATTAGTTAGTCCAAAACTTCTGAAATGTGCAATCTTGCTTGTCCTTAGCAAGCTCCAGTCTACGGTGTGGCTATGTCAAGTGATTATGACTTAAGCTTAAAGCCAACGAATTGTCAGCGGCAAGATGCAGAATTGGCTTTGCTGCAGGCTATGTATCCTGAACGGCTACAGTGGGACATTGGGCGACAAGAGTTGACCTACAAACATGAGAAGGGGGCATCGCTGACCATCCGACTGCCGGACTGCTACCCTGAGAGGGACAAACCAGTTCTAATCGCTGCTCTAGGCAGCCAGAAGAGCGATGTGCGCGATTCACTTAAACGAGAGATTGACGCCAAAGAAAGCTCAGCTGGTGAAGAAATACTGGATAGTATCATTTTGACATTCGAAGACTTGATCACTCACGACGACCTCTCGCAGAACTCTGCCAGCAAATTGGAAAATATACGAACGCATTCTGGATTTCCCACGAACGAGGCCGCTTGTAAAACGGTTGTCATTTGGCTTCACCATCTCCTAAACGTCAAAAAGCGTAAACTTGCCTTGAATCCTTGCAAGGATTCTTGTCAAATCGTAGGTGTTAGCAAACCGGGATATCCAGGTATTCTGCTATACTCCGGAACAGCTGCTGCGATTGATGGACATGTCAGAGACCTGAAAAATCAAAGATGGCAGGCATTCCAGGTTCGCCTCGAAGAAACAGATACTCAGCCGTGGTCGTTCTCACACTCAAGGGGTATTGCCGAGGTAGAAACAATGGCAGAGATATCTCAGAGCATTGCGAATGTTGACAACCGAGAAACATTCCTGAAAGCGATAAACATTAAGTAGACTATGCATCACGGCGGCGAAGTCTTACAAGCAATCAGGCACGAATGTACAAATATTACAATTGCTTTCATCTACTGAGCTTAAGCCGTAGAGACAGCGTGAAGATCAGACGTCGACATTTCTCAGGCACAATGAATGCTTCAGGAGATGTTTTAATAGTGCGAAAACCTAGTTCAGAGGCAAGCTTGAGTGATGGGAGGACTGGGAAGATAAATATCGTCCACTCATTGCCCCGGCGTTCATCAACCATGACCTAGAAATGTTCACTTATTCTGTACAATTACTATAGCATTTGCCATTGACCTGGAACTTCAAGATCGAAGCAACATCACGGCTGTTGCCATCTAATAATTCGGCGTGCGAGGTACCTAGAGGCTAGCTGTTCAGTAGCAGATATTTACCTTACTGCCTACCCTTCAAGCTGCAATTGGGAGTAAGCTTTTTTTTAAGGGAGCATTACGTCAGCAACGTGCGGGCCGATATCAGTGGCGCCCAGTCTTTAACGCATTTTCTGGACTAGTTCTGTTGTGACGATCCTTAGGCCTGAGCACTCAACACAAGATACGGTATCGAAACAGTTGCATATCGCGTGTCTTTCCGTCGACCTCATAGACGGCCTGAAAGAAAGTTGTCAAGACACTGCGCCATGATCGGGTCTTCGCTTGCGGACAGACCTACTTTAAAGAGGTGAACCTCCAGCGCCTTATCGTTTGAGCCACGACTTTATGGCGCGGTCTCCATCGCCGCAGCACGAACCTCGTAAAAGAGGCCGAATAGCATGTATTGCATGTCGACAAGCTAAGGTTCGCTGTGATTTGGCGACGATACCTTGCCATAGATGCGCGAAATTCCACATTGAATGCTCTGTTAATCCAGACTTCAAGCGTACCAACAAGCGAGATAAGGTGCACGAGCTCGAGAGCAATGTAGAGCAGCTGCGCAGCATTGTAGAGAAGCAGCAATCACTGACGGCCAATCCACCTCACTTTGATGCAGGTAGCAGAGTTTCAGCGGACGATGCTCTCAATCATAGCCCCGATGTCCCACAACAACGCAATCCCAGCTCTCACGGAACTCGTGACGGCATCCCTTCAGCTGGCCGGGGTAACGCCTCTCCTCCAAATGGAAGAACTCGATCTCTAGGTGGTGTGACGCTTTCGTTCGACGAAATCAACGACCTGTTCTCTGTGTACTTTGAGAAACACCATCCACATCTTCCCTTGCTCAATCTGAACACGACGCCATCTGAATATTACAACGCGTCGACGCCCCTTTTTTGGACTATCGTATCTGTTGCACTTCGATCCTGCAGGCAGAAGCCAGATATTTTGACTGAGCTGACACCGGCACTTTGCACACATCTGTGGACAGAGGTTGGATCAAGTAGGAAGAATATCGTTGGAGGTAATTGTATCTGCTTACTTTTTGAATTTAGGACCTGACATCGGTAGTGGATGCAAGCAATATCTTCGAAATACAATCGATGCTTCTCCTGTCTGTTTGGCCATTACCTAATGTAAGATTGTGGTCAGACAGGTCGTTGATACAAAGTAACATGGCTTTGACATCTGCAATGCACATCGGGTTGCATCGTCCTGGATTCGATTATGAGTATGCTCGTAATGTGCGCGGCCTGAACGAAAGCTCGTTTGAAGAGCGGTCGTCAGCTTGGGTTGCTGCATATTGTTTATGCGTCAGCTTGGCCCTCGAATCCGGTCAAGTTCCGCTGGTACCATCGAATGACTGGCTTATAAACAAAATCTGTCTACAGATGCCTCAAGTCTTTGTGCCCCAAGAACTGCGACATTTCGCTATCATCGAAAAGCAGGCCAACGACGCTTTTCAAACCTTCGCACAAATGAACGAAAACCCTGCAGCGATAGCTGAAGAGCCGGCTTTCTTTGCTCACATGTTGCTCTTCGAGAAGGCTTTCACAGATATCGATACGCTACACGGTGGTGAAATGTCTCTTGTCAACAGAGTACGATCTCAAGGCAACCTCTTGCTTCTACGCATGATGTATTTTCTCGCCGACGAAAATCTAGACGAGACGAGAAAGGGGTTGTCGCGAGCATACGATACGGCCTCATATCTAATAACGAGTCTCATCTCCGAAGACAACATTAACGAGTTCCTTACCTACGCACCTTTCATTATCTTGCGCATCTTATTGACAGCTGCCTGTACAATCCTGAGAATCCTTTTTTCAAGCCATGGCACGGAAATGGAACAAACCTCGGGGAAGATTCTGTATGATACAGCTGTATTGCTCCTTCGTCAGATGTCAATCCAGTATAAGGAAGATGACCAGCCAAAGCGTCTGGCAGAGGCTTTAAAATCGATGTGGAAGGCCATGGAGAAAGACACTTCCTTAATGCAGGAGCCTCCAACACTAAAGATCAGAAGCCGTCTTGCTGCTAGCATGCAGTATGATTCCCTGTTTTATTATCGTAATGCAGTAAAGTTAGCGGCTGGACGACCCAAGGAGGTTATGGACATGGAAAAGAAAGGCCCAACGCTCTCACCGACCTCTTTAGCGTCAGGTTTTGACCCCCAAATCAATGAAATGATGAGCTCACAGTGGTCGACACCCACATTCGACACCCTTATCGAAACAGATCTCTCATGGCTGGATGACCTGATTCAGTCGGGACCATTTCCAGGAATATGACGATCTTGCTCCGGATCAGGAAATTACTGATTGGGCTCAACTGTGTGGCTTCTGTTCTTGCATGCTTCCAATCATGGCTTCCAAGCTATTCTCACACCGTGAATATGGTAAGTGAACTCTTGGAAGTTGTTCGGCCACTTAACAGTTGAAACCGGCATGATCCGGGCCAGTCGCCTTCATAACCATGACGCATTCTTGTCGTTGAAGGAAACGGCTGCTAATACTAAAATCCCAACGACTAGTGGTGATTACACCAATGCATGCTCTAGAAAGCTCTGTACATGGCTCAAAATCTTGGGATTCCGGAGTTTCCCCAACCGTAAGAGAACTATGCGCATCGGAGAAGGGAGTTTGGAATTTGTCCAAATAAGTAACATGACGATACAGTTACGGATGTGCGCTACCTCATTGTGGGCTCCGGCTACGAACAGCCTTCCGGCAGCCGCCTGGGAATGGATATGGTATTGTAGGATAAAGGTCTTAACATCATCTGATCGCTAAGTCTTCAGCAGCACCGAGATCATAGATTGATACATTGGCTATCTAACGGAATGCTACTGACCACTTCCAAAGCTGATGATCATGGTCATATCAATATATCATCTGCCAATCCTTAGTACCGCGGACTCAAGACCTCGCCACCAACCGCTGAGCAATTGCCATCTTTTTGGATGAATAATTGCAAGATAGCATTAGAAATTGATGTTTCGATTGGCCCAAGGCTTCGGAGTATGCACTAGTTGTTGAGGATGATATTGCTGGCATCACACAAACAATAGCTGTCGATACACCAACTTCCTGCAACATATCTTCGCCGAAATCAACTGTAATATGAATCCACAAGCTTGGGTTACCCACAGCAGACGCTCGGCTCTTCAATCTCATGATTGATATTTTTTGCGTCTCCATCGGCCTGACATGAGCTCAGAGGTATCCTCACTACTAGCCAGTCGCACAAGAATTTGCCAATACCTGCCCCAATAAAGATAGAGATGAGAATGAATCCGTTGTAATACATGGCCAACAGCATCACTATATATGCAATACCGAAAACGACGGCGTGAGATATGGATCGCACGAGTTGTTGAAGGGGCGTTACTCGGAAGGTAGCAAAAGGTGGCTCACCACCTTCACGAGTCGACATGTTCTGAGGACCAACGACTGCTGCTCTTGCGTTCAGGTTGCGTTTAAATTGTCTGACAATAAAAGCATCGTATTCTTTGCTCATCCTGCGGCAAAACTCTAGAGCTACCACCAAAGCAGCTACGCCGACACAGGACGCTGCAAACATTCCATTACTGCTTATGTGCCATGATTCGGAAAGGAAGCAAGCGTCGATCGTGTTCCAATTCCACATCATCTTATACGCGTCAATCCACGCAAGTCCAGCAGCATCTTTGAGTTTGACTCACAGAAATTTTGCAGGAGTTGCCTCCCATATCCATGCCTCCTCCCATATCATGGCTCGAAGCAGCAGCACTTGATGTGGGTACAGTAGTCGAAGTTGTCATAGAGCCCATGGACATCGAGCTCATCGTCATTGAACTCATGGAAATCGTGCCGTTACTGGACTTTTATGGACGAATGAACTGAGACGACTCTGCTCTGGCGTTGTTTGCAATTTGAGGCGGAAAGAATACATGAAATGCCCTTAGGGCAAGAAGCTTTATCTGGGTTTCGTCTAAAGCCGCGGTTAGCAGCAACCGATGAGCAAGATACCATTGTCAAGGGAAGCAATATGATGAAAACTTTATCCAGTTGAGCGGAACACTAGGCATGGGCTATCGGCACGACTTACAAGAGCCTTAGACTTGGCATCTTGATTCGTTTACACACTCGTGCACACTTCAACAGCAGGACAAGTGATCGTGACGCCAAGCCAATGATGGAAGGACAGCCTACTTGCAAAATGCAAATTCTGCTGGTGTAGGCGAAGGAAACTTGCTCAGACCCCGCCCCAAGAACATGCTCGCAGGTCTTGGCACGAAAATCGTTACAACTATACCTGTTGAAGGCATGGTATGATGTATGATTCTGAACCACAATCAAACATTCCCAGCGTAAAATCTTGCGCCACTATGCCCTGGTTGGGGAAACGGCTGCTATCGTCGGTGTATGAGACACCAATGTGTTGACCTAGCCGTTAAGCTGCGCTCAACGTACAGAGTATAGGTATATCTGGAGCAAGTCAACGTATTAAAAATTGTACCACTCCCGATTCTTCGATTTACCATGCGTTCTTTTCATGATTAAGTCAAACAGTATGACTTCTCCGATGATGCCTCACCACGTGAGGCATATCCAGAACATGAGTGAAGCAACAGAAGTCACTCACCACTGGGGATATGCCGACCGCATGGTTCCATGCACCAATGATGCTGGTTCTTGCGAATATTTAGATGTCGTGTACCACTCACATGATCTTGGTATGCTGTATTGTGGCATCATATGGGCCACAATACTTGCGATTCTCTTCTTATGGGCGCTTTACAATTGGTCTTTTAAGAAGGCCGGAAAGCAATATGAAGCAGTTACAGATGTCGATGGAGTTAGCAAGCGAAGCAGCTGCACTATCGATCGATTCAGAAGTACGGTAGCTTCGTTTCGACGACAGTACCTTCTACCTGAGCTCGCCAGACCAGTGTTTGGACGCACGACTCGTAACCAAATCCTTGTGTTAGTTGTTCTGACTGGATACTTAGCCGTTTTTTCGTTTGTTGGCATCGTTTACAATACTTGGGTTACTCCAGTCAAGAACATGCCAGGGGTTTACAACACGAGGACCAGTCTAGGGCCGTGGTCGGATCGAATCGGCGTGCTGGCCTATGCACTCACCCCCCTCTCGGTTCTGCTCAGCAGCAGGGAGTCTCTCTTGTCTCTGATTACAGGCTTGCCATATCAGAATTTCAACTTCCTCCACCGATGGCTAGGCTATATCATTCTTGCTCAATCAATACTCCACACAATTGGCTGGTGTGTCATCGACATGCGTCTTTATCAGCCCCAACCGAGTGTAGGTTTGGAATGGATCAAACAACTTTATATGATCTGGGGTGTGATCGCAATGTTCTTTCTCTTTGTGCTCTTCCTATTTAGCACGCCGTGGGGAATCAAGTTGACGGGATACGAATTCTTCAGGAAGTCACATTATGTCTTGGCTATGCTTTACATCGGTGCATGTTGGGGTCATTGGGCAAGACTGTCTTGTTTTCTGATTCCATCCCTGATCGTCTGGTTTATCGATCGAGGTGTTCGCCTTGTCAGGACAGGCCTCCTCCACTACAACTACATCGATGGTGGAAATAGGATGAAATTCAACAATGCGCAAGCCAACTTGACAACCTTTCCAGACGACATAAATGGTGATGTTGTGCGCCTAGACTTCGTCCATCCGCAACAACCGTGGGATGTCGGACAGCACTTCTTCCTTTGCTTCCCCAATCTCAGCTTCTGGCAGAGTCATCCGTTTACGCCACTTAACCTACCGATACCAAAGGCATCAGGCGTTCCTCACTCCTACATCCTCCGAGCCAAACGCGGAGAAACTTTGAAGCTGACCAGATTCGCAGCAGATTCTCTTAACTTTGACAATAGCAGCGACGAAAAGGAACATTCCTCGCTCAAATTCACCGTTCCTGTAATTTTAAGTGGGCCATATGGAGTATCCATAATGAATCAGCTTACACCATCGACCAATATCCTTTGCATTGCAGGCGGCACTGGTATAACTTATGTACTCCCCGTCTTGCTCGGTCGAATCGCGAATCGTGAAGGTTCTCCGACAAGTCAGTTGCAGCTTGTTTGGGCCATTAGACAAAAAGCAGATATGGCTTGGGTCCAGCCAGAAATTGATCGTTCATTCCGTGCGAGTCAGTCGATGAATCTCCAGATCAGCATTTATGTGACACGGGAAGATCCACAAAGCAACAGCAGCAACAGCAGCATCCACAAACCAAGCGAGGTCAAGTTGAAAGAGAAGTCTTTCTGGTCTCCAGGAACAACCATCTCGCGCGGTTCCGACGACACGAGCACTGTAGGAGGGTACACGCCGTCAAAATCAAGGCAGACAGATGATAATATTGAGTTTTGTCCGCCACCCGGCCCGCGACGACAGTCTCTTACTATTGAGAGAAGAGGTAGCCTAGGTAATGCACCACCAGAAATGAGACACCCCGATTTGGACAGCATCGTCAGACAGTTTGTCGAAGGCACTAGTCGCGGATCGACGAGTGTGTTTGCTAGCGGACCTGGAGGAATGATTAGCGATTTGAGGAAAATCGTGGCTGCATGCAATGACGGGAAGAGAGTATGGAAGGGAGATGAGCGGTGCGACGTGGAGCTAAGGTGTGACGATCGACTGGAATGGTAAAAGATTTTACATATTTGCTGCCACAGAATGTATGAATTGTCTGTACGACGAGGAATGGTATGACTTCGCTGTTCTCTCTTTGGCAAAATACTTTGTGTTGTTCACGCAGAAGGATGAAAGGAAGATGGGTTAGCGCTAACCAGGCACATATCAATAACACGAAGCTTGAGAATGGTCAAAAAGAGGAATGGACGTCTAAAATATTTGCACCTTGGCCAAACTTTTAATGTTGCAGGCTGGCGGGAAATAAGTGTACAGTCTTTCGCTTGCATGAGCAGCATGGACCAGGTGACCTAAGATCACATCTTCCTCTGCTTACAACAGAAGCATGCCGACAGGTAGAATAGCAAGCATTCCATTCCCACTCCATTTCATAGCTGCCCCGGTCGATGACGTAGCAGCAGGGGCAGAACCCGTTGATGAGGCGGTGGAGGAGGATGTGTCATTTCCAAGACTGGTATCTGAAGTCAATGAAGCCGTGACGCCAGTAGCATTACTGCAGATACTTGGTGCAGAACTGGTCGTCCCCTCGACGAAGTTGACTGCTGCGCACTGTTTCACGAGTCAGAATTGATAAACGACAAACACAAGCACGTTTTAGACAAAACTCACCTGGTACAAATTGCCGTCAACAGCGCTTTGTGTGACCTGAATGACACCTTGTTTCCCAATGAAACTGTCAGGCACACTCAGAGCAGGCAAGCAGAATTCACCCAAGCCAGCTTGCGAGACGACAGGAAGGATATTGGTCCAATTGTAGGGCTCTTCCGTTGATAGTGTCGCTCGGAAGAGCCAGTTGGCTTGTGGGTGAGTCGTGCGTGAGGCGACCGCAAAGCCACCAACTGTGACGTTTGTGTCGTTGGAAGAGAACTTTATATCGAAACCACCACAAGGAGATTCGCCTTCATCATCATCGCTGAAGCCGAGAGAGGTTGGGTAATTGAGGACAAAGTGGCCGAGGGCAGCCGGCAGGACTGCGAGAAGAGCAAAAAACTTGTACATTATAAACTTGCGGTGATTAAACGATCAAAGAGTGGTTTTGGTTTTTGAAAAACTATGACTTCGAATCAAGATAGATGGAGATGTGTTTCGACAAGTGCTAGTAGTTTGTATCTGAAGCAGTGACGGAATCTACAGGGTCCCTCGGTTCTTATGCATTCACTTGCTGTGTTATGACTACAAACAATAATGGAGTAGCAACCTAAATTTTGCCCGAGTTAATCGCATTCACGTCGCGAGCAAATTTCTCTTGAACTCCCCCCATGCTGAGAACGTCCATGCGGCCAATCAACGAAAATTGAGGATTTAGTCAGGGACAAGCTCGAGGCTGCTAGCCACTCAGCAGCCAGCGAAACTTGCTCAGCGGACTCTACTGAGACTCTGCTGCTGATCCAGGCACAAACGCTAACCATTTACAGAAAACTTGCTCACCCACCGCTCCAGGAATCTGCCACGGGGCAACTTTGATTCACTTCGCGGGACTCGCATCCTTTGGTAACGGATTCGACACGAGTCCTGCCAAGCAAAAACGTGGTCATCTCCACGTTGTGAGCAGGTTACTTTGTTTTGTTCTTCCACGTTGTGGACGGCTGGCAAATGCGTTGGCTTCGTCGTCGGGCCTGGATGTAGGTGTGGCCGTTACGGTAGAATACTTCGGTTTCAACCAATACGATTCAGGATGTCGCACTCACACAGCGGCATGGAAGGCATGGATGGTATGGAGGGCATGGGTGGAATGGACATGAGTAGCACCGCTCTCTTCCAGCGCGACAACATTCGGATTGCCCACACGCTTTGGTACATCATTGCTGCGGTTGCTTTCACTCGAGGGCTTCGTGCGACTGTGGATGTCACTCGGAGCAAATACGCAAAACGCAAACACTCTCTCCGATCTGATGTTCCATCGAGGCCAACGAACATTCTCACACAAGCATTCGACACCCTCGTCACAACATTTCGAGAGATGGCCTATCCTGCACCGCAACCATTCCGTGGCCGGATCCTCCGCTCCTTTACACCTCCCGCGCTTGGTCAGTCCCTCCTTATATTAAGCTACTGGACTGTCATTCTCATCATGCTCTTCTCAAATGTTTTCCTGGCTCCGACTTCATCACTCTATGGTTACCGATGGGAGAAGCCAGCATTTCGCGCAGCCTGGGTTTCTGTATCTCAAGTTCCGCTGCTTTACGCTTTGTCCTGCAAGTTCAATGTCATTTCCATTGTCACGGGCATATCCTACGAGAGGCTGAATTGGCTTCATCGATGGGTGGCAAGAACGCTATTTTTCACCGTCATTGTTCACTGGGCGTACTTTTTCCATGAATGGACGTTGGCAGATTTTGTCAAATACCAATTTCAGATGATGCCAATGGTCAAATATGGGTTTGGTGCTTGGGCGATTGTGGGCTGGACTGTGCTTACTGGATTCGGACTGTTCCGCGATTTGTGCTATGAGCTCTGGGTACTGCAGCATCTGGCAAGCGCTGGCGTTTTCCTTTGGCTGCTTTGGGTGCACGTTCCAAGCTATGCCAGGTACAACATCTGGATGGCAATTGGATTCGTGGCTTTTGATCGAGGCGTCAGAGGTATTTGGTCTATCGTGACGAACTTGCATCTTAGGGGTCTTGGGAAAGGCGGAATTGGATTCCGGGCAAAAGCCACAGCCTTGACCAAGGACTACTTGAGACTGACAGTCAAGGATGTTGATTTCAACTGGAGGCCCGGACAACATGTGTTTCTATCGATCCCAGCTTGCGGAATCTTTGAGTCTCATCCGTTTACCATATCGAATACGAGACTTGGTCCGGCAGCCACTTCGCTCACTGGTGAAGCCACGGGTTCTCGAGATCTTGAATTATTTCTCAAATGTCATTCTGGCTTTACTAAACGACTTCAGAAAAATGCCCAGAAGTCATGTTGCGGATCCACTGCAACACAACGAGTTTACTTAAGCGGGCCGTGGGGGAACCCTCCTCTAGACGCTATTGAGCGTTCCAATGCGTTGATTTTCATTGCGTCATCTACAGGAGCAGCATACACTGTACCGCTTCTGGAGCATGCGGTCAAGCACGCCCCTTTTGCTCAGAAGATTTGCTTCTTCTGGATAGTGCGGCACACCTGTCAAATCTCATGGTTCGACCTTCGCTTAAGAACAGCCATGAGCCAGCTAGCATCCCTTGGCTTAGAAGATGTAACTTTCAAGGTACTCTTCACGGGTTCGCGCTCTGATTCGGAGTTGGAAAAGATCAATCTTTCCACAGAAACAACGGCGGGAGGTGGATGTTGCCAGCCAGAGGATCATGGTCCACCCATGGCGTCGACCACCTTGAAGACCCCAAAGCTCGGAGAAAAGGCAGAGGGATATCAGGGTCTGGACGCGGCCAAGTCTGAGACTGCAGGCAACGCTGTATTTGAGAAAGACATAGGCCAATCTCTTGATCAGGTTTCGTCCTCAAGTTCCTCAGCCACTTCTGCAGATCAAACATGTAGCTGCAGGAACTGCAGGTGCAAATCAACCACATTGAGACCTACCCTTACCTTTTCCATGGGTCGGCCCCAGTCCTTTGATCCTCTCATACGTCCAACGGTTGAGACTGCACAAGGTGAGACGTTCATCGTCGCTTGTGGAGGCCAGGGCATGATGGCACAAGTGAGGACGTATGTCGCCTCCTTGTCAGATGAGCGCGCCGTTCACAAAGGCACTGGAGCGCAATGCATCCGTCTATGGACCGAGAGCTATGGATGGTGAGACTTGAGGACTAGTTGAGGAGTTATGCACAATGACCAATACAATCTAGACACCTTTTGTCGACAAATTTGAAGAACGCAGCCAGATGTTAAGCAAGTAGAGCGAAGTACTTTTCTACTCCGGGTGCTTTGTTCCTGAATTACGCTATTCGAGAGGTTCGTAGGCACATGACCCTGGTTCGAATTCTCCGGCTAGATGGATGCAGTTTTACATCGAAAAATGGAATGTTGAGTACGGTGCTCACCAAAAACGGCAAACTGAAGTCTGATGTCTTTCGCAATCACGAATCTGCTGTGTTGATGACGACGCGCAGTGGTATGACATGTATCGGGTTAAGGAGTCTCGAATCCTGGAAAGCATGTAGGAATGCCCTAGCTTATCCGAGGCTCTCCCGCAGAGCTGACGAATAAGTGATTCGATCAGCAAATTTCCGAGTTTATCACCAACTACAGCACGACGCGCAAGCATTTAGCGTCTTTTCAACCCAAAGAGCTTGCAACCTCCAATGGATCGGAATGGCTTAGTCGTCAGCTCCGGTGAGCTGACGACGCTGCTTCGCATGGTTTCAATCCAGCGTTGACCCAGGCTCCAAATAACAAGGCTCATTGTGAATTGCCAAACGTGCTTGCCCTTTGATCTGCTCCAAAATGTGGGCATGCGGACTTCAAACTGTTCTGGCGGCGATGCTTGCTTTGCCCGGCTTTGCGCTTAACATATTGATGAGCAACGATGACGGCTTCGGCACCGCAAACATTCGAGAGTTGTACAAATTGCTAGTGAAAAACGGGCACGATGTGGTAATCGTCGCTCCTGCAACTCCACAGTCAGGACAGGGAGGTCGATCTTCGTTCACCGATTACGGCACGCTCCAGGAACCGTCCCAGTACAACATCGTCCGAGCTGGAGCGCCAGCGGTTGGTCAAGACCCCGATGATAGAAATGTTTGGTACTACAACGGGACGCCAGTGGCTTGCACCTTTGTTGCGCTAGATTGGGTCATCCCCGAACACTACGACAATAGGACGATCGACTTGTTTGTGAGTGGACCTAATTATGGCAACAACGTGGGGCCTTTCCTTTGGACATTCAGCGGGACGGCAGGTGCAGCTTACACAGCAGTTGGACGAAACTTGCCTGCAATCGCGTTTTCAGCCGGGAATTCCGACCAAAAGCCATACACCTGGGTGAACGCCTCCGAGGAAACCGCATCGGGCTTGCCTGATCCTGCGACAGTCTCTGCCCAACTTTCGATGAAAGTCATCGACGCATTGATAAACGCGACAGCGTCGGGCGAACGTCTTCTTCCCTTGGGGTATGGCCTCAACGTCAACTGGGCGAAGATTGACACACTCCATTCAAAACCGAAATGTGTAAATCCTCGGTTCTTTAAGACTCGCTACACTGGAGGCGCGCTTACCAATTCTGCTGTGAGGGACAACACCACTGGCGTCTTCAGATCTGCCAATAAGTGGAGCGAAGGCGTGAATACGTGCATCAATGGCAATTGTAGTCTTCCGGGAGAGACGGAAGTGGTGCATTCAGGATGCCATGGCGCGGTTAGCGTTTTCACGGTTGACTACACGGCACCAGTTGGTCACGCAGATATGAGCATACACAAGAAGTTGGATAGCATTTTACTCACTGTTGAACCCAAAAGGACATTCAGATGAGGAGTGATGCACGAACGAAAACGCGGAAACAAGCGCGGACGCAGGCGTGCTTAGCCCGCCCGATAGGAGTGATGTGATTCTAGTCTACTAGAAGATCATTCATAGCCACATGATCTAAAACCTGTCACCGATCTATCAAATAAGCCCCGATTTGAGCCGTGCCGTGTTTGCTAGACCGCACTGCAGAATGGTCGATCGGCATCATCGCAGTTCTTCGGGCAACGATATCTTTGTGTTACACTCAGGGAAAGAGCAGCAACATCCTGCCACTTTGGACGACCGAGGCGAGCTTCGTTTTCACAGGTAAATGAGACAAGATTGATTCTGGAGATTTCGTGGATTCAGGTGCTCGAATGCAGTCATTCCAAGTACTCTATTTGGATAAATCTCGTTGTTGGCAATAGTTGCCATGGACTATAGGTACCGGTCTCGATGGTGATACACTGGGATCCATTGGACGGCACAGCAATTTCACATTCACTTGACGAAGGAATTAAAATGACGCAATTGGAGACCTCCGGCATTTCGAATTGCTCCCAATTGAAATCTATCCTGCTATGAACAACGAATCTGAAAGGGATTGGTTGTAGGGCACCAGCCCACTCATGTCGAGAGTAATCAGTGGACATCGTTTGCTGCCAAGTCTGCGCTAAAATTCGGAAATAAAAGGGCAGGCACGAATCGCGTTGCACGCGCCACGCTGGCCAAGCCTGGTTGGAATTTATAACACCAACGGCTGCTCACAACACCACGAAAATGCCTGACCGATGCATAAATGGCATGCTCATAGTACGCATGAGCATCACTGAACATGATCTTTGTCATGAGGTTTCTGTATATCGCTGGTTACCTTGCAACTGGTGGCCTCGTGGCTGCAAAGCCCTTAGCATATCCACAAAACCCAAATGCAGGCACGAGTATACCGGCAACCGTTACAGCTACTGCTGTCTCAGAGCCCGCACCCTCAGCCTCGACGCCAATACAGTCGTATGATAACCCATGTGCTCAAGTCTCAGCCATTTATTCGAACAGTTCCCTGTTCACACCGATGGTGCCATCACAACTTGCTTACGATTGTTTGAATGATGTACCTCTGGATGCAGCAACAGCAAAGCAGTGGTTGCAGTTGTTGCAGCCCTACATCGAATGGCAATCTACGACTGCTTACATGAAAGACCCACCAGAAGGTTACCAGGGGCCTACTGTTGACGTCTGGGATGAGTTCGAGAACATATTAGCCGGGATTTCCAATGGCAGGTTTGCAAATGAGTATGAGCTCGAATTCGAAATCTACCAACTCTTTCAGGCAACCCACGATGGTCATTTTCGATACCTTCCCAACCTGGTTGCGGGGATTTTTGGATTCGGGCGCCCTATCTCACTCGTTTCATATTCTGCAGACGGAATAGCAGCTCCGAAGCCGTATGTCTATTCAGATGTGTTGTCTTTCTTCGTGAACGGCACGTCTGAACCGTCTGCAGTGACGCACATTGACGGACAGGATGCAGTGGACTTCCTCAGAATTTGGGCACAGTTTGGATCCATACATGACCCCGACGCCTTGTACAACAATGTGTTCTACGAACTTGCACAAGTCTCGCTTGGCATGGCTGGTTCAGGGACTGGAACATTTTCTGGCGGTGGCAGAGGTGCCTATATCTTTCCTGGCGCAACCACAACGCTGAAATTCGAAAATGGAACAACGGCCACTTTCGAGAATTTTGCCCGGGTGGTTGTACCGTTCAGAAACATCCATAATGCATCGGACTTGTATCGTAGCTATGTCAATATGGGCAACCCGGCACGTTCCACCCCGGCAAGCAAGAGTTCAGAGATCACCAACGGCGCCTCAGCGATTTTAGCAGCCTCAGCGTTGACGCCAAGACCTGGCTATCCTTCGCCAGTAGCACTGCAGGACACTAATTACATCGGAGGCTACTATCTCGATGAGAAAGGCTACGAAGATACTGCAGTCCTTGCGATTACCAGCTTTCTGGGACAGGAAGACTTTCAAGACGTTGCCTATTCTTTCCTTGACCAGGCATCGAAAGCTGGAAAGACAAAGCTGATCATCGACGTCAGTGCTAATGGTGGAGGTGCTGTTATGCAAGGTTACAATCTTTTCCTGAACCTCTTTCCTGATATTATGCCTTATGGTGCCACCCGGTTCCGTTCCCACGAAGCTTTTGACATAATTGGCGAGACAGTCTCTGAACGAATGTTCCAGTATCCCTTCGATTATGAAAACCCACCAAACTTCGCTTGGCAAGACTTTGTCGGTGGTATTCCTTTCAACTATCGGGTCGACGTCGATATTGATTACAAAAACTTCGCTTCATGGAGAGACAAAAATCCTCCGAATGAGTTCATGGGAGACAACTTTACCTCTATCATACGTTGGAACCTTTCTGATCCGCTCATCGCCCCTTCCGAAGGGATCGAGCTCAACGGCTATGGTAATAGAACTGGTCTTCCTCCGAAGCGCCCTTTTGCGCCAGAGAACATCGTCATCCTTTCTGATGGTTACTGCGCGAGCACTTGTGCCATCTTCAGCGAGTTTATGACACAGCAAGCAGGAATCAAAACTGTCACAATCGGGGGACAACCCAACGACAATCAAATGCAGGCAATTGGCGGCGTCAAGGGCGCGAACAATTATCCTTGGTCTTTCATCCACCAATTGGTATCAGATGTGTACAGGCTAGCCCCTGATCAATCAGGCTACTTCAATTCTACAATCCTGCACAGCTTCATCGACCCAGAGACTTATGATATCCCGTTCTGGCGCGCCGTCGGCAATTCCGGCCAGGTCAATGTTCGGGACAACATCCGGAAAGGTGACAAGACACAAACACCCTTGCAATTCATCGACGAGCCCGCCGACTGCAGACTATACTACACCGCCGAGATGACAGTCGACGTCACAGCGATGTGGGAGAAAGTCGCCGACGTCGCCTGGCATGGCGATAGTTGTGTTGCTGGCGGCATCAATCCAGACAAGCAAGCCAAACGCAACGAGCATGACCTTGGTCAGATCCAAGAACGAGCACAGGAGAAAGCGAAGCGAAGAATGCAAAAACGCATGACACACATGACTGCAAAGAGCGCTGCAGCGATTGAGAAAAGCCTTGACCTGTTCACCGACCCGCGCGGCATACTGCCACAACAAGGTCTGATGCTACCATAGACTACGAAAATACTTTTACTTACGACTTCACGACACGCTATACACTACAATTTTTGTAGAGAATGCTAAAGGCACGACGGTGATGTCACCGACGGCCCCCCACCCCAAGCAACGGCTATTCACGCGATAGACTAAAGGCACAAGGGAACGGCAAAATGATAAAATGGCATATGATATCAGATGGAACCTGCTCTTCATGCAAGCGGAAAAAAAATGAATGTATACTAATAATAACATGGTTTCTCAATGATTGCATGATTAGGTAGAGCGAGCGTGCATAGCATGATGGCACCCCTTAACGGCCAACTAGAGCTAGTTTTGTAATTTTTCTCATATTTTTTTTCAATTCAGAAGCATCACTTCACTTCACACTTCACTTCTACTACATTGGTTTTTTCTTGGTTTTCTTGTACTTTCGTGGTGTACCTCCTCGCGAAGTCTAGCTGTCTGAGTCTGTCGTCTACGAGTCTATACGTAAAAAAAGCTTACGGGTCTAGACAAAGATCATAAAGTAGCAGTGTCGTGTGTTGCTTTGTACCTGTTCGTCTGCCGTAGAAAGCGGTGGTAGGAGCGACCGTTCTGGGCATTAGTGGTTGGGAGGTGACGAAGTGGCGATGGATCTGCTAGAAGTTTTTGTGTTTTGATTTGAGAACGCATTGGAGTGCTCATGCTTTGTAGAGCGAGAGATCTTAGGGTCATGAATGAAGGGGAGGGGAGGGGAGGGGAGGGTACTGTTTGTTTGAAAGGGGGCTGGTTGGTCAAGTGGGAGGGAGGGAGGTGAAGGGTCGCGTTGGTCAAATTAAGGCTGGAACAGAGGAGAATGGGTTTGATATGATTTGATTTGGGTCATCCCCAGGAATGTCGTGACTTTGATGTAGCAAAACAATATGAGTCTTGTCTAATTGAGGGAAACCTGCTGGTGAGCAGCTCCGATGTCGCATAAATCCACAAAGTAGTAATGCGTTTGTCCAGCGAGCACGCGAGCAGAATATGAACCTTGATCTGGTTGATCAGATATAGTCTCTTAGAACCCGAACTTGCCTGTAAGGTACCCCATGGCCGCCTGGCGTTTCTGCTTCGCCACAAACTTGCTTACATCGTCACTCCAAGAACTGCTTGCCTCAGCAGTTCGGTCCATGCTATCGCTAGCCAGCCCTAAGCTTTCTGTGCGCTCTTGTATCTGTCTCTGCATGTACGCCCAATAGCCTTCCTGATTGGGATCTGGCGGTGGCGATCGGCCGGTCCTAGCGGCCTCACGCTGCCTCTGGAAATCGGCATCCTGCTGAGCCCGCATCTCTGCAAGCATGCGCTTTGATGGAGGTCTGTCGGGTCCACCGATGAGAATATCTAGGTCAGCTGGGGTGATATGCTGTGTACCAGCTATCCATTGGAGATTGCTGATTGTCGGCCGAGGAATGGGGAGCTTGGCTGGATCAAAGAGACGGTCAGCAGAGGGTGGGAGACTTTGGTTCGCACCCCAGATTGATGCCACGGCGAGCTCGGAAGGACCAGTCCAACCCACCACATCCCCAGCTGCGTTGATGGTGGCTTCCCGGAAACGTTTTACATCGAAGAGGTGATTGAGACGAACGTTGCCGATCTCTTTTAAGGATGGGATTGCGAATGCTCGTGCACAACCATCACCAAAGAGGCCGACAAGAGCATAGCCTCGTTGCTGATACCTCGTTACGACTGCTTTATCACAGAAGACATTATCGAATGACTTGGTGGCACCCTTGGCACTCGCTGGCCTGAAGATATGAGCCGAAGAGGATGTGGTGACAACCAGCACACCGTTTGTCTTTTGACCTGATTGAAGGCCTGCCATAGCTTGACTAGTTGCAAGAGCAGGCCCTCCAATATCGGCATCAATTGGCGATATCGATATGACTGGGTCTGCGGAGAGATTTGTGGCTCCAGCAAATTGGGCTGAGAATCTGCCACTCTGAGAGGGTAAGATCTTGAACGTAGCAAGTCGGCCTCTATCAGTACCAACAAACATTCCAATCGAAGAGTATTCTGCCATAATCAGCATTGAGAAGGGAAAATCGATAGTCTCTACTTACCATCGCCATCCAAGGTCATAATTCCAAACTCGATAACGGTCGGATGCTCTTTCTGCGAACTTTGGGAGTGAGTGGTACTGCCCTTACCTCTGATTGTGCCGCTGATACTACCAGAGCGCTTCGTTACCAAGGCAGACAACAACACAGTATGTATGATGGCAGGACCGCGAAGGTCGATAAGCGTGATACCACCACTTTCATAGCCAGCAGCAAGAAAGCCTATGTTTGACAGCTTAAGTGCTGTAACTGGGCCCTGCTGGTCGTTGGTCAGTGTGAGAGGTACCAGACCCTCCTTAAGCGTCGGATCAGCCCTTCTAGTAATGTTTGTCATGTGGCCAGGACCTTCATTTTCGGAAGCAGTCACGGGCGGCTTGCCGAAATTTTGGTTGCGGTTCAGACGGAAGATGACGAGTTCACCGGTTTGCAGGCCCACAGCGAGCTCTCCGGTGGCTCCAGACATGGCCAACGAAGACACGTCCAAGTTCTCCCACCTGCCCACTGCACGGGCAAGATCTGCTTGTAGGACTCCGCCATTCTCTATCTCGTCACCGCTGCCAACATCCCAGACTCTCACCGTCCCATCTGCGTGAGCCAGCTGAATGATATTACGGCTCTCGTGACGTTTCATTGGTTTTGTTGCTTCGGCGCCGCCAAGGAGAAAGTTTGGACCATGTTGCCTCGATTCCTTCATGCCAAGCCATCGAACACGATCTACATCCGCCACGGCAAACTTTGTGGCAAAGGGATGTACAAAAGAGAGCGATACGTGAAGCTGATTGGAAGGAGATATTGGGTGTCCTGTAGGGAAAGACATGGTAGTCATCTCGCCTGAACTCAGCGTTACGAGAATTGCTATGGGATCGTGTGATCCTGAAAAATGAGGAGATAATCTTGGGATGACGATGAAGTTTACGACCTTCACTCCCGGTGGGGTTGGCAGAATATGGGTACGTTTTGGCTGTCTGAAATGAGCGGTGAGAAGGTCCCAGGACGAGGTTTGATAGTTTGGGGTTTGACCCAATTCAATAAAAGTCAGGCCTGGAGCGGGGGAGGCGGGAGACTGTCCACCGACAAGGAGAATGCCGGTGTCGTCTGGGTTTTCCTTGGAACACCAAACGATCTTTGTGTAAGGTTCTTTCACGGCTGCAGCCATGCTGCCCGGGTTGGAAGCAACTGCGGCTCCTGGGACATTGACGGCGGCGTCTTCAACGGTTCGGGCCTCGAGTATTCGACCATCGCGGATGTCCCAGAAGACGAGGCTAGTATCTTCGTGTGCAGTGAGGACAAATGTCCCGGTCGGATGCCAGATTGCATGGGTCAATCTTGGAGCTCTTGCTTGATTCATGTGCCTGGGGTCTTGGTCCCCACCTGGCGCACCTCTCGGTAGTTCATAGTGGAAGTATTTGGTTGCTTTGTTTTGCTTGAAAGAATAAATCGCAGCGCCTTCGGAATAGCCGATAAGCAGCGAACCGATGTCTTTCGGGTGAAATTGGAGGGAGACGACGGGGAGAAGCTTCGCTCGAGGATTTCGCTCACGCCAGAAGTTGGGTATTCGAAACTGGATCATCTGTTCACGATCGAGGTCGAATGCCACAATGTCGCCTAGAAACGATTCAGCTCAGTAGAATACGGCTGCAACAATCGGGCCTCACCATTCTGCAAGCCTGTCAAGCAGTAATCCAGGCTCGGATCGGTCAGCAGAGCCGTGACCCGGCCTGGAGGGGAGTAGGTAGCACCACGTTTCCTCGTGTCGAGATTGAAGATGGTGATATCGTTCTTGTTGTCCAGCACAACAAGCTTCTCTCCACAAAACTGAATTTCCTGGACCGAAGCTCTTCGCTGTAGGTTGAAGGTCACGCAAACACGTCTCTGGCCAAAAACGTAGACCTGGCCGGGGCCGAACTGGGAGTCATTGGTGCCAACGGCGAGAAGTGACTGCACAGGTTCATATGCAAGTGCCGATACTTGCGAATTGATGCCATACCGGGCAAGCTACGCCATTAGCTGTATGAATGAGACCCGGCCTTACCGTGCTTACATCGTCAAGCATGAAGAAGTCGGACGAGACGCCTTGCGAAAGATCATTCTGCACACCGGCCTGCTTGCCACGCAAAAGGTATGCCATCTCATGAACACTCGCTCATGCACGGTTTGGACAACCAATTCCAATACACGTCGCAATATCTGGGGGCAGCAGATTGGGACATGCGTATCACCTGCACGAAATCCCATAAAGCCAAGGAGACTTACGCCTCTTGGAATCTGTAGACTTGGCACTGAATCTACGTCAGTATGTGGAGCCCCCGGAATGAATGTCCACTCCGATTTGTATTTGCGACTCAAAATAGGGTCGAGCTGGCCTTGGGAGCACCTAATGGTAATACTAATGGAAGATTCACATACGCCCAAACCATGCGAACTACTAAAGGACACTGTCCCAACAGACACAGTCCATCGACCATGCATAGCTCAAAGGAGAAATGATGCCCACACAAGTATCCAAGCAAGCTGCCCTTCGTTGCTGCCGTGTAGCTAAGGAACCGAGCAGATTAATTAAGAAAGCTATGTTGTGAAGCCCAATTGTTAAGCCCTTTGAATAGTCTTGCTCATTCAAGCAATTAACGGCAACGTGATGGCCAGGCAGCTTCGTTGAGCATGACCACTTCACCAGATGCCTTCATCTAGAAGACACAATCGTGGAGGATGAGCCCCAAGATATTGACGCACTTCCCGCCTTCCTTCAGGATTGGCAGGTAGGATTCTGGTCCTTTGGAACAGCTAACCCGATCAGGAGATTCCTCGAGAATTCACCCGTAGGCGGGTAGATCTCAGAAAAACACCATAACTGGCGCGGGAGCCATGCCAAGGTTTGACGCTACCCGAACCGAAAAGTACCTTACTTTCGATGTCAACCACTGTACAACTCGCTACGAACAGAATTGTCTCGTGTTCTGGACTATGGAGACCTTGTTGGTCTTCGGTAGAGCCTCTTTTGCGACGAGTGGTAAAAGGCACGGAAAGTATCGTCGATTTTTCAGAAAATGGTCATTCCTAACTGCCCAGGGTACCGGCTTCCGCTGAGTTGCCTTCCAGACAGGTCCTCAGATTACTCCTTAATAAGACGTGGCTTTTTGCCATTGTTCAATGTTCTTTTAACATTTGAATTTGCTCTCCTTTCTGCATTCCCTACGATCACCAAATTCCCTTGTCTATTGTTTGCTGGCACTTCTCACCTAAACATCCTTACTCCAAGTTCCCCTAGGTCGATTTGCCTCTGCCTTTGTGCTGTCATCCATAGCATGAGCTTGCTAGGAAGTTCCTCCGAAGCTGGTCGACGACGCCATCTCATCGTTGAGCGGCGCGACCCATTCGCACCGATCGAGACTTACTACGACGATGCAGCTCTCCAGCAGAAACTCCTAGGAAACACACAGCGCGCCATCGCTTCGTACACGAAGCAGGCCTCTACGTCACCTTTGAATGAACCATCATGCTATGTGCCTAGACGCCGCACTAGCCATGATGAACACTCTCAGGTCAATCAAGAGCTTCTAGTCAATGTCGATCAGACCATTCAAGATCTCTTGGAACGGGAAGACAAGGATCGAAACTACCAGATTACAATCGAAGATCATGGTCCCAAACATATCTCTCTAGGCACGTTGGCTTCCGCCGGCTACCGTTCTACCGATCTTCACGGCAATTATGCCGTTAGCAATCTTCTCCAGGAACTGACCTTGGCACAAGATCTAGGCAAGAAAATAGTCAAAATACACCGGTCAAGGCTGAACGAGAACCCTGTTGCCCGACTTGAGAGACGAATCAGGGACGAATTCTGGAAGAATCTGGAGCGCAGCTTGGACGCCAATTCTATCATAAAAGCTGGAAAGGATCCCAAAGACTGGACAAAGGATCCAAGGCCACGCATCTACATACCTCCTGGCTGCCCGGAACAGTACAATTACTACGCCCAAATTGCAAGAGATAGACCTGAGCTACGGCTTGATGTGCGCTGGCTACCACAAGGAGTAGCATCTGCAGAATTTGTTCGAGATCTAAATGACGCCCCGGGCATCCTGGCTTTGGCCATGCGGAAAGATACCAGAGATGGCAAAGAAGTCCTCAAATGCGAACCTTTCACAGTCCCCGGTGGCCGCTTCAACGAACTCTATGGATGGGATAGCTACATGATTGCCATTGGCTTGATTGAACACGGCAGGCTTGCGATGGCTAAAAGTATGGCTCTTAATTTCATCTTTTGTATCCAGCATTACGGTAAGATCCTGAATGCCAACCGTTCCTACTACCTATGTCGGTCGCAGCCACCTTTCTTAACAGATTTCGGGCTCCGGATCTATGACCATATCCGTCACGAGCCGGACGCTCTCGACTTCCTCAAATCGATCACGCAAGCCGCCATCAAGGAATACTATAATGTCTGGATGTCCGAACCTCGGTACGACCCTGCGACAGGTCTCTCGAGGTATCGACCCGACGGACTGGGTGTACCTCCTGAAACTGAGGCGTCGCATTTCGTACACATCATCAAGCCTTACGCAGAGAAGTTGGATATGACTCTTAGAGACTATGTCAACGGCTATAACGAAGGCTCGATCGTGGAGCCTGAGCTCGACGAATATTTCCTGCACGACCGTGCGGTCCGAGAGTCGGGCCATGACACTACATATCGACTTGAAGGCGTTGCCGCCAATTTGGCTACTGTCGACCTGAACTCACTTCTCTTCAAGTACGAGAGCGATATCGCGAACATCATCAGAACACACTTTCGCGATCATTTGATAATCGACCCAGATTTCCGGACTGAAGCAAATCGAATTAATGGGTACGAAACGTCTTCGGTCTGGGACCGTCGTGCAAAGATGAGAAAAGCCCGATTGGACAAATACATGTGGGATGAGCATGCAGGCATGTATTTTGACTATGACACCGCCAAGAAAGAACGCACCAATTACGAAAGCGCGACGACCTTTTGGACCATGTGGGCTGGTGTAGCAAGTCCAAGACAAGCGGCAGGGTTAGTTTTGAAAGGTCTCCCCAAATTTGAGGAACTTGGTGGCCTGGTATCAGGCACGGAAAAGTCTCGAGGAGAAATCCACATTGCAAGGCCTAACAGGCAATGGGACTATCCCTTTGGCTGGGCGCCTCAACAGATGCTTGCTTGGGGTGGCTTGCTGAAATACGGATACAAAGACGAAGCACAGAGGCTTGCATACAAATGGCTGTACATCGTCATCAAAGCATTTGTCGACTTCAACGGAGTAGTCGTCGAGAAGTACGATGTCACCAGGCAAATGGATCCACACAAGGTAGAAGCAGAATATGGAAACCAAGGGGCTGACTTCAAAGGCGTTCCTCGCGAGGGTTTTGGCTGGGTCAACGCAAGCTTTGTGTACGGCCTCTCATTTCTCCCGACACACATGAAGAGAGCGCTGGGAACAATCACCCCTTGGGACACCTTTGAAGAGAAGACGGTAATCAAGGTTGACCAATAGCAAGAGTTGACTATTGAAGAAGTTGACGAAGGGATGGAAGATGTTGCACCAACATATTGAAGTTCCGACTTGCGTTGGATCTGGTAGGACTTGGACTTGCCGAGTGTTTTGGGTAACAGTCAAAGGGCTCTCGGCAAGAGCTAGTTTGGGAGTTTCGGTCGAAATCCGAGGGTTGAATATGGACAGGGTTGCCTAAAGCGTCTTTCATGATTTCCTGGGGTAGCGTGGCCAACGGAGAAGATCCGTGCGTGAACCAAAAAACTCAATGGTCACATGTCGTCCGCGGGCGTCATTTTGAAACCTGCAGTGTTAGATTGTGGGTCCTACGAGTCAGAGAAACTTGAAGATGAGTGCTTCACTTCAAGTTCTCCAAATAGTAAGCAGCGACGCAGCAGTTACAGTGTTCATCAAATTTCCGATACTCAGTGTTCTAGAATACCTCCCCTTGAAGTTATAAATTACTCTTAGAGCCTGCCAGACAGCCAGAGTATAAGGGGTCTTTCAGCTTGCGGCGAGGAAATACCTTTGATCCCGCCGTCCAATCACATGCCATAGTGGTCGGGTGCCCCCCCATGTCACTCTACAGCCGAGGCTGCTCGGCCAGGTCCCGAGTTCTTTTCATGCTTATTCCACGCCCTGATGGGAAACCTTTTACCACTTTCACCTGGGCATTCCTGCAATGTGGTTGCTTCATTGGACAATGAAGCTAGCACGAGTAAAGTTTTGGTCCCCATCTTCCCCTCGTGGAGAGACGGGCCTGCGGCTCATACGCTCTAGCCAAATGTTTTTTAATTCGGTATTGACTCACTACTTTGGAGCTCGGTTTCGTTCAAATACTGCTGGCATGTCTCCGGATAGGAGGGACTGTGTTCTATCTTTCTCTCCACTGCTCTGCCACCGCATAATCTCCTTCAACTTTGACCCTCCTTGATTGAAATTCAAGAACCATTGCATCTTGCATATTCCCCAAGACCCTCAGGACTGTTTTCGTTTCGATAGCACATCTTGCTCAAGATCGTATTTCTGTACAAAACCTGAAAATCTGCCTAAAATGGGAGCCATCGACCATGAAGAGCAGGCTTACCGGGATGATGTAGCTGCTACAAAGCAGTGGTGGCAAGATTCGAGATGGAGACACACCAAACGTCCATATACTGCAGAGTCCATAGCTCAGAAGCGAGGCAATCTCCGGGTACAATATCCAAGCGCTGTGCAAGCCAAGAAATTATGGCAACTCGTCGAGACTAGATTCGCAAATAAGCAGGCGTCACCGACATACGGCTGTCTTGACCCTACCATGGCAACGCAGATGGCACCATATCTGGAAACAGTGTATGTTTCAGGGTGGCAAACGTCCTCAACGGCATCGTCTACAGACGAGCCATCTCCAGACTTGGCAGATTACCCCATGGACAGTGTGCCAAAGAAAGTCAGTCACCTTTTCATGGCGCAGTTATTCCACGACCGGAAACAAAGAGAGGAGAGGTTAAGTACACCACGAGAGAGCAGGAGCAAATGCCCCAACGTGGACTATTTAAGACCGATCATTGCGGACGCGGATACTGGTCATGGTGGGCTGACGGCGGTGATGAAGCTCACGAAGCTTTTCATTGAGCGGGGAGCAGCGGGAATACACGTGGAGGACCAGTCACCAGGCACCAAGAAGTGCGGACACATGGCTGGCAAGGTCCTGGTGCCCATCGCCGAACATATCAATCGACTGGTGGCAATTCGAGCTCAAGCTGACATCATGGGCACTGATCTACTCGCAGTTGCCAGAACTGATGCCGAGGCTGCCACGTTAATCACCTCCACTATCGACTACCGAGATCATGCATTCATTCTTGGAAGTACCAACGCCAACTTGCAGCCGCTGAATGACTTGATGGTTGCAGCCGAACAGGCAGGCAAATCTGGCGATCAGCTCCAAGCCATCGAGGATACATGGGTCTCGCAAGCTGGCCTCAAAGTTTTTGATGACGCGGTGGTTGATGCTATCAACGCAGGAGTGCACGTCAATAAGCAAGAGTTGATTGAGCAGTACAAGGCGGCCGTGAAAGGCAAGTCAAATTCTGAAGCGCGTGCCATTGCCAAGGGGGTGACGGGTGTTGATGTATATTGGGATTGGGATGCACCGAGGACGAGAGAAGGATATTACAGGTTGCAAGGTGGATGCCAATGTGCTGTCAATCGAGCCATTGCATATGCACCGTACGCCGACCTGATATGGATGGAGAGTAAATTGCCTGATTACAATCAAGCTGTGGAATTTGCCGACGGAGTACACGCCGTTTGGCCTGAACAAAAGTAAGTCGAACACCTGCCTTGGAGCACGCGTACGAGCTGACAGTCGGTAGACTTGCATACAACCTCTCTCCGTCCTTCAACTGGAAGACCGCCATGCCTGCGGACGAGCAACAAACCTACATCGAACGGCTTGGCAAGCTGGGTTATTGCTGGCAATTCATCACGCTCGCAGGCCTACACTCAACCGCTCTCATCTCAGCACAGTTCAGCAAGGAATTTGCCACGCGAGGCATGAGAGCTTACGGAGAACTGATCCAGGAGCCGGAGATGGAGCAAAAGGTGGACGTCGTGACGCATCAGAAATGGTCGGGAGCTAACTACGTCGATAATATGCTCAAGATGGTGACGGGCGGAATCAGCAGCACATCTGCTATGGGCAAGGGCGTAACGGAAGATCAGTTTCATTGAGCATAGCATGGTGTTTTGAAGGATCAAAAAACATTTTAGAACGAAAGATTGGTCGTTGTAGGTTGAACACTGTTGCTATGCAGCCAAGGTTGGGAGCTCTGCGATGGCAGAAGCTAAAGAGTGTTGTTGTTCAGTTCAGATGGTCATATCACCGTTGCCGACAAGGGTAAGAGGAGTGCAAAGAGAGTCAATCCAAGCACGATGCGTATGCGAAGTACTTTGTAATCTAGGTAAGCTCATACGTTGTGTAACAATCAAGAAGTCTTTCCATCTTTTGCCCGCGATCCTTGGCCTCTCGGCATAGGCTTCGAGCAAGCCGAGTCAGGGTCCAGGGGCCAGACTCCGGCTCAGGCTCAGGCGCAGGCTTAGGCAAGCAACCTTGGAACTTCCCAGCAAGGCGAAAGGACCCGCGGACGTCATCAATCCATGTTTCTGATTTCTCGTCTCGTTCACTCCGGGTAGTCGAACTTTTGTATCTCCGAGTCGACATGAGCGTGCACATTGGCTTGAAAGTTATTGGTTCTTGGGTACGTTCCTCATGCAGAAACTGGTTTGTACTTGCATTGGTATCATAATCTATTGATACATTTGGCGACGACGAAGTACTCGAGGCCAGAGCCCTTTTACTGATACCATATCGCCGCTTGTGGACCAACCACCTGTCTGCCTGCCATTGCCGGTCCCGGTGCCATTGTCCTTGCCATCTACCGTCGACTCTCCGAGTTTCTGGGAGCCCTCTTTCAGCTCCCACGCCTTCTCGGCTCGAAGCCTCTCATCCTCACTGAGGGGCTCGAGGTTGAGGAGTTACGAGCATGGCTTCGGCCACGCCCTCGTCTGGCATGCCGTCGGGGACGACGACGCCGCTGATCGGCTCCAATCCACCGTCACGACCGGGCACACCTAATTTGTCTACTCCCCCATCCTCTGCAGCATCGGCTGAGATCAAGGGCACCGACGACTCGTCGCGGATGAAACTGTTCGTCAGCATCCTTCGAAAGTATGTTGTCCAAACCCCCCACCGTCGAGGGTGGGACGTCCAAGTGGGGCCATTGAGCCACGAGACAAACAGCTGAGATATGCTATGTTAGATTCATTGGTGTCGCCGATATCGCCAACGTCCGATTTTCTCTCCCTGCGCAGTTACTTGAGCCCATTCCCAACCTAGGTAAGCACCACCTGGAGTCGCCTATTGACGATCGGCCGGCTGAACTAGGGCAGAATACTGGCACTACATAGACCGACCTGAGACCTTTGTGAGGTGTGCAACCAGCTGAACAAGGATATTATCAACCGTCGCTAACACCGCGCAGCATTGGCAAGTCTGATGATGATTTGGGTCGAATGCTCGAGGTGATCCGCTTCTGGTTCACCAAAGATCTGGTACGAGTGCGATCGAACATCAGCATCCTCAGCTGACTGTACCGACAGAAATTTGTAAAAGGGAGGCCGTGCAAACCGTACAATTCTACCTTGGGAGAGTTTTTCAGGGTGGGTACACCGCATCTAGACAAGGTCATCCATGGCTGAATCCAACAGTGTAATTGGGAAATCAAAGAGGATGCCCCTTCGATATCCTCGCCTGCGAAAGCACCTCCACAACCTCCGCAAGATCCTCTGAACTCTAGTGAAGGCGCACCCGTTCGAATATCCTACCTCACCGAGCAAACCTCACATCATCCGCCCGTGTCTGCCTATTGGGTAGAATGCCCGTCCAGAGGCTTGGTTGCAAGAGGCTATGACCAGATATCAGCGAGGTTTAGCGGCACGTACGTCAAAGTGGTGGCCGGCAGCTACAACAAAGGCCTGTATATCACGCTGAAAAATCGAGGAGACGAAGAATACCACATGACGCACCCGGATTCACAACTGAACGGCTTTCTTCGAGGCAACCTCTACATCTCTGTCGCCGATGTGGCTCAGATCACCTGCCGGAAGACGAAATTAAAGGTGCTGCTGCACTACATTGAAGAGAGTTATTTTGGGAGAGCTCAGAACAAGGTCATCGGTGTGGTCTATCGCTATGACCCGGAGAACGACAAATATACAAAGCCAAAGGATGTGCCCAGTGCCGACGTGCTCGTGAATATAGAGGGCGACTGGAAAGACAAAATATACTATACGATCCCCTCCTCCAAGGCGGTCAAAGACTACCCCAACCTGGAACCGACCAAGGAGAAACAACTACTCATGGATATTAGTCCACTGATGCCTGTTCCCAAAATCGTCCCACCGCCTGAAGAGCAGCTGGACAACGAAAGTCGGAAGCTGTGGGGGGAGGTGAGTACCGCGATATACGAGAAGAAGTTCGGAGACGCAACCAAATATAAACAGGATATTGAACAAAAGCAGCGAGATCGAGCCGCTGAGAGAGCGAAGGACAAGAAGGTTTTCAAGCCGAGATTCTTCAAAGAAGCAACAGATCCTACAGGGAAGCCGGAACTAACGGACGAAGGTCGGATGGCGTTGGACAACCTACAGGATTTGAATTTTCACATAGACCCGAGACTTGATGACTCGATCCCAGCTTAGATTTGGTCTGTCCTGAGGGGGCCCTGGCCAAGATGGTAGGTAGGTAAATGGGGGGCAGCGGCGAAGCACATAGAAAGAGAAAGGGCTTTTGTTTGTCACGGATTATCACTTTTTGATACGTGCAGCTTTCAACAATCGAATTTCTTGACTTTGCACAATGGCTGGCGGGCCGGGCGTTTAGAGAGAGGTTCAGCCGGCAATGTCCCCATGCAAGCACACCGCATGATACAGTCACATTCGACAGACTTGTATATATTCTCGGAACTTCCTCCGCTTTGGATCCATACTAGTAGCGACAATTCGTACTCTCACAACGACTGCAACATTCTGTTTCTTTACAGGGCAGGACTCAGTCAGATTTCATCCTCAAGTATTGACTAAAAACAAAACTAGAAGACTTTTTTTTTTTGACACTTCTTCTAACCTCGTCCTCAACCAAACACTGTTTTACCAGTTCTACACACGCACATGGATACCCCCCCTTCCCTCTGCATCCTGCATCCTCTCAGTGCTCTCACCATTCCAGACAAAGCATGGCAAACCGGGGAATACACGAGAGAGAGTAAGAGTAACTGTGACGACAGTGGCACGAACGGATGCAGAGCCCGAGTAGTAACAAAATGGTCATGACGCTTCGATTCTTCTCTCTCTATCTTGCGCCTGCCTTGCGGCCGGCATTGCTAGAGTGCCAGTGCAGTGTGCTCAATGCTCATCATTCTGCTCCGAAGCCTGAGGCTCCTCTAATAAGTCACTTTGACTCTGAGCCTGATCCTCCTCGTCGTCGTCGTAGTCATCTTCTCCATCGATCCCTTCTCTTCGTGTCAGAGCCTTCAAATCCTCATTTGCGTCTATATCTGCATCTCCATCCGCATCCGCATCCTCACTGGCATCTGCATCTGCATCTACATCGTGATCGTATTCCGTTCCTTGCTCAGGCCGCAACTTCGCGCCCTTGCGTTTCGGCATGACCTGCATAAACGCCTGACCCCAATCCGCGCACTGCAGCCAGCGCAGCATGATTTCGACGACGTGGTTCGTCGCCAGCACCTGCCGGCTCGCCATCTGCATGTACTCCCCGATCGGGAGCTTTGCAGTCTGGATCTGTCGGCGGCCGCCCCGAAGCAGTTCTTTGGTGCGCGGGTCTTTGTTCTTGTCCAGCGCCGTCTTGTAGCAGATGCCCTTGTGGCGGTTCTTGTCGACGAGACCGCCGATGATGTAGGTGTGGTAGGGTTTCAGCTCGGTCAGGGTGTGGGGGGAGTCGGAGGTCAGGTAGATCACTTCACCTGTAGTCTCTTGGCCGGGAATTGGATCATCTTGAGGCCGTTCGTTCGTTTCGTTGTGAAGAGAAGTCTGCAGACTACTAGTGTGCGGCTTCGTTGCATCTTCTCCGTCATCATCACCGGCTGTGTCTTTTTGATCCTCCTGAGGCCCCTTCTTAGCTATGGACTCGGCTTGTACATCACTTCGCTCGTGTTCATTTGTGTGGCGAGAGTATTTCTCGAACGCACCAACCAAATGACCTCCCCGCTTCTGCTTCATCTTCTCTTCTGCAGCGACACTCGCCGCGACAAAGTCTTCCGGTGTAAATGTGACACCCCTCCAATTCCTGTACATCCCCTTCAGCAAGCCGTCAAACCTCTGTCTCAGTTTGCTCTCTTTCGTCCAGCTGCTCACCACCAGATGCGCCTGAAACTGTGCTTTCGTATTGTCACTGTACGCACGCGTCAGCTGTGAGCCAAGCGAGATCAGTTCCCGCTCGAGCATGAGGTCATCAAACCCGCAGTCTATCACAAAAGCTACAGGAAGCAGCTGACGCCGGGGTCTTCGGGCTTGCTGCTGCGGTTTTCTGGCCTGCGCCTGAGTGTCATGGTTCTGAACAGTATTCTCTTCTTTTTCGTTCTTGCGTCGCGCTTTGCGTTCTTTCGTCTTTTCTCTGCGCTTCAGCTTTCGGTCCTCTCTCCCTGCCTCCCACTCTGCTCGTTTCTTGAGCTTCTTGAGCTGATTCTTCGAGAGAGATGGACGATTCGCGTCATTTGAGCTAGCATCACCTACTCCATGAGCCCTCATCTGATCGTCCTCTCGTCCATCTCCTCCATTGCTCGAGTCATCTTCATCGACTGCGGCGGCGTCAGAATGCACCTGGGCGCCTTGTGCTGCAGTTGATTGTCTGTCAACATTGTTCTCATGCAGAAAAAGACCCACGGCAGACTCGTTGTGGTCGTGACTGAGCTTTCTCAGCTTCGTAGGCCGCTCTTCTGCTTCCATGACTTCGCATTGACTACAAACCAAAAGTCAGAAATCCACGGGAAATAATTAGGTCGCTCTTACAGGATTTCCCGAAGAATTGCCGTTCATTCACCGAGGCAACAAGGCAGCAAAAGAGGAGGAACTTGAATTGCCAACAAAATTTGACGCTGCGATTAAAATACTCCCTACTCAGCTATGCTAATTTGAGTCTGGATCTTCTTCATCCGAATACTATCTACATGACACTACAGTTCTCACCGACCCGTTTCATGACCTCGAAGTATCCATACTCCTCCTCTGTTGAAGCGCCCGCACCTTGTTCGCTAGACTTTCTCACAACCCCTGTCACTTTGATGGTTTGCTCACCTTCTGCATGCCACCATCTCATCCACTGCATGCCTTCGCCGTCAACTGGTCGAGTATCGATTACCCATTTCCCGCCGCTGACGTCCACAGTGGTCTGACCTGGAGGGAAATGGAAGTCAGGAAGGAATATTTCCGAGGGTGCATCGTCAGGTGTCCTTGACGGCGCGGACAAAGTAAACGTGAAGGTTGCGCTCTTCAGATCAAACCCGTATTTCACGACATCGCCATGTGTGGCAATTGGAGAAGGCCTGAGAAAGGCTTCTGCTGCTCTCAAGCCCGCTACTCCGATCTCCGGAGGGGTTTGGGAGGGTGTGTGCGCGATTGTGGGCTTGGTCAAGCTAGCTCGGAGGTTGTCTGGCCCAACTTGTGACGACGACCTCGTCGAATCTTGACCTGTGAGCGTTGTGTTAGATGCATTCGTTGACGCTGGCCCGTTGTCTAACGGGAGCTTAGGCGGAACGTGGTCATCAATGCTAAAGATTGATAGGTCTTCCCCATTCCAGTTATCTCCCCACTGATGATTGTTCGTGCCACAATACAGCCAGAGCGTTGAACCTGCCGCGCCACTGCCTTCGAGAGCAAAATAGTTCGCGTCGAGAGCTGCTATTTGGCTGCTATAATCGCCAGTCTTGTATGCGTGTTTATCGTCCATATCATAAGGAATACCAATCTCCGTGAACAAAGTCGGATGAGTGCCAGTGTATTTTTCACCTTCCTGCCGGATTGACTCGAGCTGGTTACGAAGACAATTCCTGATCGCAGCCTCTCCAATCTTGACCGCGAAGGCGGGTGACCAATACTTGCCGCGGAGCACACCAAAAACGTCAACGTTGTAGAGCTTGTTCCAATGTTTCGTCAAAAGTGTCAGGCCATCGTAGTAGTGAGTCGCAAAAATCAACCGGTCGTCGTCGTCTTTTGTACCTTTGATTGATGGCGGGATTTCTAGAACGGGACCTTGCAAAAGCAACATGCAATCTCTATGTATATTTCTGATGGTCTCCTTGAATTTTCGCACGTGTTGTAGAAAGTATGTGTTGGTAAACTTTTCGTAAGTAAGCGTGTCGCCGGTCCTTGGGTTTTTGGCAAAGTAATCTGGTTTCAGCATCGTGTCGGTATCCGGATCCCATACTCCATGTTGAGCCCATATGCATGAGCCCAGTTTCCAGGTCTGGTGACGTTTGAAGCCATACCGCTCATCCCGAGAATCCTCGGTTGATAACCAGGCTGAAGTGCCTTCCGGATCGATCAATTGGGTGCCACTTTTGTAAGGCCCGAAATTGCCAAATTCATAGGTGTCCACCTCACAAGCTCGACCAGAACCCGTGAGAAGGGATTGCCAGGGAGTTGGGCATGTGCCCTTTCTCATGTTCAGCTCTTTTGGAATCTCGTCCAGATTTTCCCAACCCACAAGCCCATGATTTGGCTCGTTCATACTTTCCCAACCGATCACGCAAACGTCTTCAAGGTCACCGGCTTCGTGAATCTTCTCAGCGAGGTACTTGCAGGCATCTATGAAATGAGATTGCAAATAGTCTTGTATATTCTGACCGTCAATGATTGCCCTGGGCGCAAAATCTCTTCCTGCCCAAAACAAGGTGAACATGGTGAAGGCGACTAAGCGCTGGTAGTTTGTCGGCCACAGCATCTTCGGGAAGGTGGCAGGGTCAGGCCAGGCGCCATGCACCATCGCAGCATGAGTCTTGGTGAAGTGAGTTGGGTCGAAACCAGCGGCGTACAAAGTCCACATGGGGGCGCCGTCTCCGCCAGAGTGTCGCGACCATACATCCTGGTGGGGGTCCATGAAGACGTGGAAATCGTAACTCTTCGCTACCCGTAACACTTTAATGGTGTGCTGGACGAATTCATCGTCGTAGATGCCAGGCCCCGCATGCTCAATCGCTTCCCATGTGAAGACATAGCGTATACTGTTGTATCCCCATCTCTTTAGCCGTGCGAAATGTGTGCGTGCTTCCTCTTCGTTGAAGGGACGGCCCACAAAGGAGACATTGTCCCCATCGAAGAAATCATCTTGGATGTGGGTTGGAAGGTCGGGTCTGCGAGGATATTTGGAATCGCCGGCGAAGTTGATGCCCCGGAAAGTCACTTCTCGATCGTGGCTATCTCTGAATCTTGTGCCAGCTATTCGGAGTACCGATGGTGCCATCACGGCCAGTACGCAGCTGGCAGCCTATTGCATTTAGCACAACTAGGTGACAAGCAAGCCGTCTGCTCCAATGGAGTGTCCTAGGTATTGAGTGATCAGGAAATATGGGTAGAGATGAGGATATTCCAGCGGTGCAGCAGCAGCAGCAACCGGATCAAAGAACAGAGATCCTCATGTAAGGCGCAGAATCAGCGACTGACTTAAGGCTTCATAAGATTTACTTCAAGTTGTATCTAGATGTTTGGGCACTTCATGGGAGGGCTCATTAGCTTGCTCCGTGAAGAGCCGGCTTATTTAACGTCATCATGCTGATCCAATCAGTCCTCGACGACGGAATATGTGTTTCGCTCCGGATAATAGTCTTGGTGATAGCACACAACCGACCATGATTTCCACGTGGTAGTCGTGATTAATGGTTTTGCTGAAGTTCGAGAAGTAGAAGATCAGAGTGAAACACAATTATTCCTGCAAACAGATTTCTATAATTTATAATTGTGCCCCAACCCCGTTGAACACCAGTCAATGGTCATTCGTAAAATGGCTAGAATCCTCGTCCACAGCTCATTGAATCATTCTCCATCTTGACATGGCTTCTGGCCTTGTGAGACAATTTTGGGGTTGTCAGCCACTATCTTCGCGATGGCAGCATCCAAAGCTGCTCTAAAATCAATCAAAGCCGCCATTGATAGCAATGATTTTGCAAAAGCAAGTGCCCAGGCCAATGAGGTGCTCAAACAAGATGGGCAAAACTACAACGCTCTTATGCTGCTTGGCTTTGCTGAAGAAAAGCTGAAACATCTAGATGCAGCGGAAAAGTCGCTCCGTACGGCGCTGGAGATCAAACCGCAAGACGTCCAGCCGTACAAAGGGCTGGTTAGACTATTTGAACAACAGGGCGCTGAGAAGGTCGATGCCTACCATAATGTCGCCAAAGGCTTGGCTCACATATATGCTCAGCAGGACGACCGACAACAGTGCCAGGGAATAGTTGATCAATACGAGCTATTCGTCAAAAAGAATGGATCTCGCGCTCAATACCGACGGGCTCTCGAGTTGATGCTGCCTTCCTCTCCACTATATGAGGTACTAGAAGGGAGGGTGCCACATCCTTCTCACACCTACCTGCGCATTCTCGAGTCGACCCAGGCCGAAGAGAAGCAGTGGATTGAGACCCAAATCGGTGAACGGCGCACAAGGCTAGGCGCTCGCCTTGACAAAGTTACTGCCGAAGTCAAGTCTGAAGCAATCGAGGCATTCAATATCGAGCAAAGTTACCAAAATCTCATCGACTGGACACAAGATGACGAGGTCCGCCATGTGCTCGAGCAGGAACTCCTCCAGCGCATGCTGGAAAATCTCCTGGCACTCCCGACACAGTCGAAGCCACAACAAAGAGACAAAGTGTTGAACCAAGCCAACGGCATGGTCATCATCAAGCAGCCTTTCGCTCTTGCTTGGAACATTGCCCTTGAATGGGTCGATTCAGAGGATCTCGCTGACTGGGATGCTGGCATCTTACACGAATACATCGAATTCTTTCCTGAACAGGGTTTGGCCAAAGTGTTAAAGGGTTTCCTGTTTGGAATCACTTCTCCATATCCATTGCCTAAATCACCAGATCCGCAAAATCCAGTCGAAAAGCTATCAGAAACTGATCAGCTCATTGTGATGAGCGAAGGCTTAGAGGAATGCAAGGACTCGATGTTGGCACACCGGATCATGGCGCATGTGTACATTGCTTTAGGCGAGCATGGGAGAGCTGCTGAGATGGCAAAAGCATCAGCCAAACTGTACAGAAAGGCCGAGTCCGACTTCGCTCTGGATCTGCAGAATAGTCTAGATGCTGTCAATCTCATTCTCGGACGATCTCTTGTGGAGTATCAATCTCCAAGACATCATCCAGAAACTCGAGCAATTTTTGAGGGGATTCTCTCGCGGAAGCCTCAATCGACAGAAGCTTTGATTGGAATCGGTCTCGTCTACGAGGAAGATGAAGACTACACCGAAGCTGTCAAATTTCTTGCCAGAGCCTTGGACCGTGATCCCGAAAACAAGAAAATCCGCCTGGAATACGCCTGGTGTAGAGCACTGGAGGGAAATTTCAGTGCTGCGGCTGATGACCTTGACGCTCTGCTTGAAGAGATGAACCAAGACAAAACACCAGACCTAGGCATGAAAGCCGAAACATTATATCGAATTGCTTATTGTCAATGGCACCTGGATCCGTCAACTAAAGCCCGCAAGGACAAAGCTGGGCCTTACAGCCAGCTCATAGAAGCCCTGAAGGCCAACCCCAACTATGCCCCAGCGTACACATTACTCGGATACTACTTTCAGGATTATGCGAAGAAAAAGGCCAGGGCACGAGTCGCATTTCAAAAGGCGTTCGAGCTCTCGACCTCTGAGCTAGGTGCTGCTGAACAGTTAGCTCGAACGTTTGCAGCAGATGCTGAATGGGACCTGGTCGAACTCGTGGCACAGCGGGTAGTTGAATCTGGCAAAGCTCGGCCAGCTCCCGGGTCAAAGAAAAAGGCCTACTCCTGGCCGTATGCAGCATTGGGTGTGGTCCAGATGAGCCGTTCGCAGTACTCTCAAAGTATAGTATCTTTCCAGCAAGCATTGCGAATTTCGCCAGATAACTATCACTGTTGGGTTGGTCTCGGGGAAAGTTACCACAATTCCGGTCGGTATGTTGCCGCATCTAAATCTTTTCAGAAAGCTGAAAGTCTCGATCACGATCTGAACCCAGAAGAAACGTGGTTCGCCAGATACATGCTGGCTAACGTCCAGCGCGAGCTTGGCGTCTATGATGAAGCGGTCCATGCGTACGAAGCGGTGCTTGATGTCAAATCAAATGAGCTGGGCGTGCTTTTGTCGTTATTACAAGCCTTAGTCGATTTTGCTCAGGCAAGAATCCAACAGGGGCATTTTGGACACGCGGCAGAACTTGCAGCAAAAGCGATAGCCACTGCTACAGCTATCGCGTCCCAACGAGTAGATATCTTCAACTTGTGGAAAGCCGTGGGCGATGCTTGCTCAATACTCAACGCCACAAAGCCATACGCGCAGGCATCTATCATCAACGAAATTGTCGGCTTGCTTCAGGTTGAACTCGAGCCCGAGACGTTTGAAATCTTCCAGAATGTCGACAAAGTGGCTCTGAATGACCTCGAAGCGCCAGAAAACGATACACCGAAAGCATCTGAGCTGTTTCTACGGGCAGCGGTATTAGCACACAAACGTGCTATTGCGGCCGCTTCGGACGATACTCATGCACAAGCTGTATCATTCTACAATCTAGGATGGGCAGAGTACGACGCGTATATCGCACATTCCTCAGCACAATCACGAAATGCGAAGCGGCCTCGCCACTTTCTCAAAGCTGCCATTCAGTCTTTCAAGCATGCCATCGAGCTCGAACCTGGCAATTCTGATTTCTGGAATGCTCTTGGGGTGGTGACATTAACGCTCAATCCCAAAGTCTCTCAGCACGCTCTCATTCGTAGTCTGCATCTCAACGATAACAACGTCAGAGCGTGGACAAATCTCGGCATTCTGTACCTTCACAACTCGGACCACGAACTGGCGAACGAGGCTTTTACCCGTGCGCAATCCTCAGATCCGGAATATGCCACGGCATGGGTTGGACAAGGGCTGCTTGCTACTCTTTATGGAAGACCCAAGGAAGCGTCGGGCCTTTTCAAGCATGCCTTTGAAATTGCCGAGTCAAGTAATGTCCCAGCCAAACGCTATTATGCCCTCACGGCTTTCGACCACATGATCCACGGGGGTACCACCGGACGTGATCTGTCTGCTCTCATACAGCCTCATTTCGCTGTGCGTCAACTGCAGACTCAGTTGCCAACGGATTTTGTCACGAAGCACCTACTTGCTCTGTTTGCAGAGCGTGTCCATGAGCACCACGCAGCTGAGAATAGCCTGGGTTATGTCTGCGATGTGGCTGAGGCACGTTACGAGGAATCAGAGTCGGAAGATTCTTTGGTCAAGTTTGCACAAGCCAAATCGGATCTCGCGCGCCAGCTCTTTGCTCAAGAAAAGTACGAAGAGGCCATTGAATCGGCGCAATTTGTGCTGGACGTGACAGAGGACGAGCTTCCTGAGTTTGTGAATGAACGTTTGAAGTCACGCCTCAGTGCTTACCTGACCCTTGGGCTTGTGTACAGCTGCACACAGCAGACACACCAAGCAATTTTGGCCTTGCAGCAAGCCTCTGAGACATCAAGATCACTCAAGAGTGACGGCACCACTGAGCCAGATATCATCGTCCTCCTAGCCCAAGTGCTTTGGTCGGCATCGGGCGCAAAGGAACGTGAGGCAGCACGTGCACAACTCTTCGAGTGCATTGAGCAACACCCGTCCCACGTGGGTGCTGCGATCCTCCTCGCCGTCATCTCTCTCCTCGACGAAGACAAGGAAGGACTCGAAGTCGCTGAAGACGACCTCAAATCACTCAGAGCAAGCCAAAGAGTCAGTGTGGTTGACAAGCTAAAGATCGTAAAGGTCTTGTCGGCTATGCTGCTCCACAAAACTACCCAGGGTGTTGCCGACGAGCAGGTCAGAAGTGATGCATTGGGAAGTATCATGTTGTCTCCCGACCAGCCCCAAGGCTGGCTGGAATTAGCACAGGTCGGTCAGGGTACGAGGGAGGATGAGTATGCTTGTGAGATGGCGCTCAAGAACGCATTGAGGCAGATACCGCCTGGGGGTAGATTGGGAGCAGAAGAGTTGGCCAAGACTTATGCTCTGGTTGGCGCAAAGGAAGATCTAGCCCAAGCTTCGATGCTGGCGCCCTGGGTGAAGGAGTGACCAAGCTCTGAGTCGGCGATCACGAGTCAGAGAGTTGCTGGTCTGACTTTAGAAGATTGTAGGTAGAAAATTAAGCCTGCTCTACTACTGTTTTATGATGAGTCTTAAGAGAAGCTCTGGGACAAACTCTACATTGCGATCTGCACCAAAACCCACTTCTCCTCTCTCAGTGTCCAAAATGTTCTTCGATACATGGTAAAGCAGTTGAGAAAATGTGACCGTAGCTCGAGAGGGTTCAAAATTGCCCAGGGCGCTTCATAAAAGCACCTAGACGGGTACTCTGTAACGAGTGGTTCCAGCCCTGTTGAGGGTCCCTGAGGTGCCTGGACTTAAGCAGGGGCGACGTGGTCGTTATCGATTGGGCGAACCCCAACACGCGTTGTGACGCTATTGGGGCAAAGCTTATCGTGTTCCTGCATGTGCATTTTTGTGACCCAAAAATTCGAGATCGACGCAGGCGCCGCAGTTTGCCAGTATTAATGTAAAGAAACATACAAAAGCTGGCAGACTTCCGTTCTACAAGGTCGCCATCTCAACAAGCCAACCATGGCGCTCACGATCCTGCCTCCTATCCCAGACACGGATTTCATAGCGTCAACGAGCTACAATGCCGGCTTAGCGACGTCGTTAGACGAAGGCTCGGGCGACGCCATGTCCATCTCGTCGAACGAAGACGTCGACGTGCGACCCAGAAAACGGCTGCGTCTCGACAAACGCAGCCTGTCCAGCCGCACGGTCGTTGTCCCCGGCGAGCCCATCACGGACGAAACGCAATGGATGCGTGGGCACGGCACAACGACGAACCTTGCATCCACCTCCTCCGCGGCCACGGCCACATCCACGCTCATCACAGCGACCCTCGCCGGCGCCGTCACGCCAACAAACAAGCTCCTCTCCGTGCTCCCGCTGCGGGCCCGCTACCAGCCGGAAGTCGGCGACCTGGTCGTCGGACGAATCGTCAGCGTGGAGAAGCACCAGTGGCGGGTGGACGTCGCCGCGCCGCTCCTCGCCAAGCTCTCCATGTCCTCGATTAACCTGCCCGGCGGCACGCTGCGACGCCGCACCGCCAACGACGAGCTGCAGATGCGGCGCTACTTCCAAGAGGGCGATCTGCTGGTGGCCGAGGTCCAGAGCGTCAGCGGCGGCGACGGGTCCGCGACCCTGCACGCCCGCAGCCTGCGCTACGGCAAGCTGCGCAACGGCGCCTTCCTCGCCGTCTCGGGTACCGGCGGTGGAGGTGGAGGAGGCGGCGGCGGTATCGTCAGATCACGGAGGCAGCAATTCACGGTCAACACTGGTGCCGGGGCGCAGGGAGGAGGCGACGTCGATATCATACTCGGCGTCAACGGATACGTGTGGCTTAGCAGGCATGTAGACGATACTACTACAGCAACAACAGGAGGTGGCAAATATGTGAGTGCGACTCCCACCAATGCCAGTGCAAAGTCAAAGGCTGGAGGGATCGATTTGAGTATTAGCAATTTGGACGAGGCTGTCAGTGCCGAGGCGTATAGTAGTCAGAACGATATGATTGATGAAGGCACGCGGAGGGAGATTGCTCGGTTAAGCGAGGTCATACGTTGTTTGGCCGAGGGAGCCGTCAGAGTTGACGAGGAGAGTGTGAGGAGAGGCTATGAGGTTGTGGTCGACCTGGGCTTGAGTCGCGAAGCTGGCGTGGAATCCCTTGGACGAGAGTTGCTAGATATGGAATTACGGAGATTGGTCGTGGATGGTGTGCTGGCGGGATAACTGATCAATCTTCTTTCTCTGCATTAAAATGATTGAGAACTTCGTCGACATTTGGTAGCGTTCTAGTAACGGCAGAAATACATTTGTGCGATCGAAAAAATCATATAACGACGAATCGCGAGCTCTAAAGGACCGGTAAAAACTCTGGTCTATCCACAACAGACAGCTTTTAACATTATACACTTGATTACTGCAGTGTCTATAATACTGTACGGCCACGTACAGCCCAAGTATCCAAAGTGTCCAGAAGCTCATGGCCCCGGGTACATTACTTTTGGTCATCGTCCAACACCAGTGCTGATGCTGAGGCCGTTTTTGGTAACGCCACAACATGATACAGAGCTCCCTCCGCCGCCGCCGTCAATCATGTACTTGACTTGGCAATGATTGCGTCTCCATCCAGTGTCCATCGGCCGCTCTTCTCGTCCCAAGGTACAGGTCTCGGTCCTCTTGGAGTGGACCTTTGACTGCGGCGGGGGTTGTCGTTGTCGTCGTCGTCATTGTCCTCGTACTCTTCGTGCGACTCTGTTTTCCCTCCGACACTGGCCTTCTAGACCTGTCTCATGTCTGGGCCTTTTCGGCCTCCTCGTAGGTTGACACCACCTGATGATGTGACCGAGAAGAACAAGCTAGCCATGTAGCACACCCAGTTGAACCACAAGAAGGCCGTGGAAGCTTGGGCCTCGCGACATCGACCAGCTCTGTTCGGGGACCCGTTGGTGATATGGTTCTTTTCGGTATAGTCCTGTACCGAAGTTAGTTTCATTCGGTTCTGTTAACAGGATGGAAGGGATGATCATTAACTTACGCTATTGCTGCACGAGTGAGCTCCGAGCTCTGCGGCCATGGCGACGGCGGCACAGAAGAACAGAATGACATTCAACAAGTCCAGTGTGATAGGAACAAATTTGTGAACGGTAAATTGCTCTCGGAAGCAGATGAGGATGCAATAGAATAGCGTGAGCATCGAGAAGGTGGCCACAAACATGTCAAAGTTGACGAGCGAAGGATTGCCAGCAAAAGCCGTGGCAATCATGTTGCCGACCAGAGCCATGATGAGCGTGGTCAAGAGCAGCTGCAGCGGGTCAGATCCAGATTTCAGATTTTAGATTTAGATGGGGAATGAGACGGTGGTGGTGGTGGTGGTGGTGCTGATTGCTGTAACTTACCTCGGCGCCACGCAGGCTGAGCTGTACGATGTTAGGCATGGCGATGGTGGTAGTTGAAAAGTTGTTAAGGAATTGAGTATGCTACGTAGTATGGAGGAGACAGAGTAATGCGACGATAGGGCTGCTTCACAATATCGTGTGGACGAAGAGAATGCAAGGTAGAGTCTATGGAAGCAGCAGAGGTCAAGAGGTTGAGCTCCAAGATGTTTAAAAGAAGAGCAAGTGTTACCGGTGACGTCTAGCCCGAAGCCTGGCAAGTGCCTGAGAAGGTTTTCTAAGCCCGAAGCGTCGCCAGGGGTGGTGTGAAATGGAACAATCGGAATGGACAACCCACCTGAATCACCTGGCTAGGGCCTACGTCACCTTCGGCCTTGGGAGAGCTCTGAAGAGCTCCAGAGCTTGGTTTCCAATGGTACCGGCTAGGCGCCCACTAAATTCGTGTGAAGCCAATCAATGTCTTACATTTTTCCGACATAGTTTCTGAGGTGAAGCTATCCGACTGCTTCCCTGGACGCTGAGGGTCAGGGCCTTCTCTGTCATCAGCGAGGATCAGCTAATCAATATGGGCTCCCCTACTCCTTCGTGTCCTTCCTCTCGGATCAAGGACAAAGTCCCTCAATCATGCGACATGACAAAGAAATTCGCTCAAAAGTTAACCTGGAGTCTTGTTTTCTCCAGAAGCGGTTGATGCTGTCATTGTTGTCACAGAGACGAACGCCCAGCTCCTCCGAGACGCTAACCGGCTAGGCAAGGGGGGGCAAGCTGAGAAGCGTCCCATCCACTCAAGCCACAACCGCTTATCGAGACAAAACAAGCACCGCCCCGACCATGCGTTGCCAATTCCCGTATTGGAGCGTCTCCCCGCGCGTGTTAAAGTTCAATATGGAATGTTGTCAACCTTGGGAAGTCTTTTGTTTTTGGCTTTGTTTTTGGCTAGATTTGAGATTTGTGCTCAAAATGACTCTACTGAAGAATTTCGGCGTTGATCAAATCAGCGAGCGCACCTCATTTCTACTCCCGCATTTGCGCACATATGTGTCATCCAACTCCCCCCTCGGCCGTCATCTTGTCTGTCCTCCACATCGACTATGTAAAGTCGCCTCGTATCTAGTAGCATTTGGACGTAGTCAGATCCCATGACTCTTGGAAAGCCGTGAATTACTATGCTTGACGGATAGACCCGAAATTCATCATATCGTGCCCATGAAGCATCGACATCTGACGCCTCTGCGTGAAACAAATAGTCTCGGGTTAGTGACTTCAATATTACATAATATCTCGAGCCGTCAGTGCACTTTGCTGACGTGGGCGAGGTTGCAAATGAGTATCTTTAAACGCGCGTTTGTCACGAATATCTTAATTGATTCTTCCCAGCTGTTGCGTGGTGTGGAAGGTGCGATACAGTGGGGTTATAAACTGCGTTTTGTCTTTTCATCTTGATCATCAACAAATGCATACATTACACTTCACAGTGGCAAAGTCTGCATTCTGAATCCTGCACCCAAGCTTTGCTACCTGATCACCTTCAGACCCGACTCCCAACCTTCCACTGTTCAGTGCTCCACAACAAAGAACGCGAAATTCGGTGATGAATATTGTACAACGGTTCTAAATCGTGTCGTGGCATCTCCAATGGCACAACGCACAAGGTTGGCTCGCCTTGCTGCCAAGACCATGTGAATGCCCCCACACGCTAGCCGGAATTATTGTTGTCTATGAGAGTCATCGTGATAGCGGGATGCAAAAAGAACCTCGTACGGGGCTTGCTCGTGCCACATTTCCCGATGTTTTCGTAGCTTCGTATCTACTCCGAAGTGTTATAGAGACTGATTCTATGCACACTCCATGATGGATGAATACTTGGATCTGGAATTGCCACCTATACTGCCATACCCATCAAAGGATATCAAGGGCATGCTCCTACCGGAAGAGTGGCAGGAATGTCTTGATCTCTGGATTTCCAGTGTCGAAGTGCGCTTAAACATTGACGAGAGCTACTTCTCAAAAGCTTCGCCCGACCTATTAGGTATTGATTTTCTCCAATCCTACTTTGCCTCAGCCGTGTTACATGTGCCCCGTGGCTCTAAAGAAGCTAATCTGCACAAGCTATGTTATGCACTGCTCAAGAGGCTCGTTCTCGATCGTGGTGATTCACTGTTGCCGATTGATTATTTTGGCCTCCTAAGCGGTGCCAGTGCGGTCTTTGGACATACGGCAGCTTGGAAAAAGGCGATTAAAACAGCCTGGAATTCACAGCCATCAGGGGTCAAAAAGGCAGTCGATGCCGCTAAACTAGCCTTGACCTCTTCAACCGTCCCACAAGGGCAGCTTAGATGGCTACAGAGTATATCGGCACTGACGAAATCGATGCCTGAAGCAGCGACAATAACTGTCGCCGGAGCAGACTACCTGGACACTCTCACCCAACTTTACAATAGTGGACACCCTGCAGTATCCAGAGCAGTGACGGAGAATGTTTTCTACACCTTTGTCGCTCTGATCAATACCAGACACGTAACAGCTTTGACGGATAATATTTATCACTTGAAGTCGGAAAGCGATCGCTTGCGGAAGACAGACCCCGGCGCCACGACTATTCTATCTAGCGTTCTCTGTACCACTACCTTTCTCAGACACATGCTGTCAAGTCTCGAGATCGCGACGAGGAAGCAGCCCTTGATAGAACAACTCACCGTCTATCGAAACGACATGCTTCATTTGCATCCCCTGCCTTCTACGCAGCCAAGAAAGAATGGCAAACAGCGATCTTCGAGTAATGACAATATCCACATGCACAAAGCGTCACAAATCTCACAAGTTCATGAGCTCTTCCCACATCTAAGTACGGCATACGTCTTGAAAGCCTTAGACTTTTATGGCGACAACGTCGAAAATGTTATAGCCGCCTTGCTAGAGCCAAACTCACTACCTCTGCTACTCCAGGACCAGGATGTTCCTGACTCTGCACCAAAACTCCTTGGCAGTGTTGAAGATCTTGTGCCTCGTCCTACTCCTCCTCTTCTGCCTCAACGGGAACAACCGGTCGACCATGACGACTTAGATCGTCTTCAGGTATCAATGAAACAGATGTGGAGGGGGAAGCGGGACGTCAGCGCTGATGAGCCCACCACTCAAGACGAACACACCAGATCCAAAGCAGCGATCATGTCAGCACTTGCAGCGTTTGACTCTGATGATGACGAGCGTGACGATTCATATGACATAGCCGATGTAGGAGGAGCAGTTGACAATACTATTGATAGTGATGAGCGAAGACAACCGCAGCTCGCTGAAATCGAATCCGCTTTGTTCAAGTCTTGGAAGGAAGATCCCACGCTGTTTGCGAGGGATAGTAAGATACGGGCCTCGAAAATTCGACAGCAACTTAAGCATGAGAGCGGAATGAGTGACGAACAGATTGAAGGATGGGCTATTATGCTCAGCAGGGATCAGAAGCTGCAAGCTCGTCTGGAGGACAAATACTCTGCTGTCAGAGCATTCGGTGGGCAGCAAAGAGCGCTTGAGTCTACAAGATGGCACGCCAACACCTCGAACGAGAACTCAGAGAACGAAAGTGGCCCAGAAAAGTCGAGTGATCGCAGGAGAATGGGTCTACCAGGAATACGAGGTCAAAGAAATTTTGAACGAGGTCGAGGCAGTGGGCGTGGGACCACTTCTGGACCGGCTAATGATGCTAAAACTCAGCAGGCGAGAAAACGAAAAGAGCAAGGTCGTGGCGGTGGAGGTGCAAATCATCGTAGAGACGACAGAGCGAAGAAGATGGGTCGAGGGATAGGTCCAGTGCCTCAAGGATAGCTGTTCCTCGAGTAACCACGAAACATTTGTAAGATCTAAGTAGATTGCTGGCAAACCTCATTGTGATTGGTACATTAGAGATGGGATCGATCACATTTAATTCATGGTGAGTTCAGGTACCGCAAGGACTGCAAGCCTGCGCAACATCAAAGTTCAAAGGCCGACACTCGTCAGTGGGTCAGTCAGCTCCACCTTAGTAATCACGTGAGTAGTACCCGCCATCCACTTCTACAAGAGACTTTTCAACCACAGATATTTGTTTTCTGTTTTGGGTTTTGCCCTGGCGTTAAGGTGTATTCGTCAACTTCCTGGCTTGTCTGTGTGTCAGGGTTTGTTGACTTTAGCTGTTTGCAAATTCGCAAGGCAAACGCAACGGGCCAGGGCCGCTTCCTGCTTGCTGCCTGCCCTTGCTCCATTGGGCGCGCTTACCCGACCTACACCTATATAGGCAATATCGCATCTGCATTACACAGTTCCCGACAGCCTTCAGCACTGTGTCCAAAGCCTGAAGATGGTAAAGGCAGCCTGTTTGTGGTGATAATGCTGTGCGCGTGATCCGCGCAGAATTTCTTTCTCATACACCGCTCATCTGATTACCTATATACTTATAGGCATGGCACAGATCATCAAGACTGCTGAGCAAGCCAGCCTATCTGTAAAAGGTGGTATTGATACATCCACGGTCACCCAAGCATTGGAAGTCGTGCACGATCCGTCATCAAAGAATGATCATCGCCGCCAGGCTACTGCTTACCTGGAAGCCATTAAGTCCAACGACGCCGTCGCTGAGGCTGGTTTCACTCTAGCTAATGATGATTCGCAGCAGTCAGTCGTCCGGTACTTCGGCCTTGATCTACTTGATCACGTCATCAAACGGCAAGCGTTCGCCCTCAATGAAGACCGAAGCACGAATCTGCGGCAGCTCGTACTTGCCCTGAGCATGACCCTCGAGAGGACTCCACAGCCTTTCGTACGCAACAAGATAGCTGCTCTATGGGTCGAGCTAGCAAAGCGGTCGTGGGCTCTGGACTGGTTTGATCTGGACGGACTTTTACAACAACTGTGGTCTCAATCGAATTTCGGCAAAGAGTTCGTGCTTTGTGTGCTGGAAAACCTCTCCGAAGATGTCTTTATTAGAGACGACGCCACTGCTATTCTTAGAGACAGAGATCTTAACAATGCTGTTGTCGAAATTTTTACAGCTTCCTCAAACTATTCAGGCGGGCTGAAGATAGGTAATACTACCTACCACATGAGGAAAGGAGACGAAGGCTGGATGATCAGAATTACATCGTTCCTGACAGATTGCTTGAGGAGTGGCGCTGACGACAAAGAGACCCGAAGGCTGTTTCTAGGTTCCCTGAACACATTGCGTTCTGCCTTCACATGGATCATGACACCTGCAATTATCTCTGCCAACTCTATGTCTGTTGTATGTGATGCTCTGACCTATTCGGACGCTGAAGTCACCTTGGCAGCCACCGACACATTGCTGGCATTTTACAGTCGCAAGGTTCTCGAAACGGTTGAAGTCGAAGCACTGATTCATCCTCTTTGCCATTCCTCCAGTGTTGATGTTCTTGATCGTGTCTACAAATGGTCCGTTGTTGGACCTGATGAGACTATTGATCCAAGATATGCCATTTCCAAAAAGTTTGGAGAGCTCCTATATCACCTCGCCTCAGGGTTAGCCAGTACAAAGCCACCTACGGATATTGACCTTGTTCCATTCCTCACCCTGCTTATTACTGTCTCTCAACACGACAGTTTGATAGTCTCTATTGCAGCTATCCATGCGTGGCACAAATTGCTCGAAGTTTGGGGCCGGTCGACTGCGGTGGAATCCTGCATTCAGCCCATCCTACAAGTCGCCATGCAACGGATTATTGCGTACGACATGCTCCCCACTGAATCGGAGGAACCAGCTGTACAATTCGTCAATGACGAAATTGAGCTGCATCCAGAGAGACAAGGATTCTATCTAAACTACCGGCGGCTGTGCTTTTCCGTCATTGAGAGTGTCAGTTCTGCGTACCTTCAGGACGCTCTAGGGTTCATATTGTCCACTGTTGATGCCGGTTTAGAAAGTGTCCTTGGCGCAGATCGTGCCGAAAACCTCGATCAGTATCAGCGGCTATCTGTGAATATGCTGCGCGCAGATGCTTTGTTCTCCGTGAGTGACGCCGCTTTCAAGGGTATCCAAAAGCATACCCAAAGGTATTCAGACAGTGATAAGGAGGCTGTGATCAAGTCACGAGATCAGCTCCTTCAGCAGTGCAAGGATTGGGCAACAAATATGTTGTCACAGTACCATTTCAAAGACCCCAACACCACTCTCCGCCAAATCAAGAGCGCTGTTGAGACTTCAAGCAAGCTCTTGAAGAGCGACACAGAATTTGCATTCAGTGTTCTACAGCATATCATCGCGTCTTTGAACACTCCTGAAACGAGCAACAAAACTTTAGCTGATTCATACTCAGAATTGCATCAGTATGCAATCCAGGAACTACGAAGGTTATGCTCAGAACATGCGAATTACTTCATTACTTTTTACGATCAGCTAGAGACGAGGTTGACGCAGATAATGGGAAGTAACCTTGATCCGAAATTTCAAATTGATTTAAAAGCCATTTTGATGCTTTTGGTTGAGCATGCCAGCGGTGTTGACAGATCAGTGCGTCTTGATCGGTTGCGGAGTTTCATTGACCCTTTACTACCGGCATGGGAGCAGAACGAGGCTTCATTAAGCACTTTTGACTCATTTGTACAGTCGCAGGCTTTTGATCAGGTTGCGCCATTTATGATGAAAGCAAACGCGAAAAACATAGAGGACTGGTCATCTATTGGGCTTGAGACGGATGCTCAACAAATCCAGCAGGTCATGTTAGATGCTTCATCTAGACTACCGTTGCGAGAGACGCGGGTGCTTCTAAGCATGTCAACTGACAGAGTCAGTTCGTCCTCAGATCTTCACGGAACACTTTGTGAAGTATGGGTGCCTTTGTTGCAGCCGATCATCGATTGCGTGCTACGCTTGATTAATTACTGCCACAGATTGCATGATCCTTCCTCATGGCCGAACTTTTCACAAGACCAGCACGTTGTCATTCAACGCATCCTTCGTGATCGATACTGGCAATCAGGTATCTCTGGTGGCTCGATGCAAGACTTTCACAATAAGGTCAAGGCAACAAAGAGCACGCTAGAAGGATTCGCGTCATCTGTGAGAGGGCGTATTCGTGCCACTCTAGAGAATTGCTATAGCATCATTCATACGTTGGGACGGTTAGGGTCACATTTCTATGGCATTCAAGAACTGCCACAACTGCTTTCAGGGGCGCTTCTCCATTCGTCCTACCATCTCAGTCCTCATCATTTTGGCCAGTTGTTGTCCATGTTACCGAAGCTGATAGAAGAATGCCCACCTGACGACATGCAGCATTTTCTGACACCGGTATTGGCAGAACTCACTTCACAAATGGACCAGAAGTGCACTCAAGAATGGGAGAAAAGTCGTGCTCGGGGATCAAGCGAGACTATGCAACAAGTCAATGGGGACCTGAATGATGAGATGCGCGATGAATCAGTTCTCCGGCAGATGACCTCGCGAGCAGTCAACATGGTGATTTCGTGGGTTGACGCCAATCGAGAATTGAAATTGTCCACGGCCAAGAGAATCGCGAACCGATCAAAAATCAGCTTTCGTACTTTTGTTCTCGGTAATCGTACAATACTCGAGCCCTTACTCGTGTTCTACACCCACAGCATTGGGTATCGAGACACCAAAACCTGTTCGATGATGGTCCCTGCGCTTCAGAAATTCGTCCCTGCGTTCTCGACGGAACACTATTTACAAGGTCCAGATGCAGCAGCCGTGAGAGAGTTTATCTCCACTGAAATGCTCAAAGCTGCTATTAACAGCTTGAACGATGGCTACTTTGCGGACTATCACCAGCATCTCGCTATTCTCATTGCCGTTATCTGGCTGAGCCTCGGGTTGCCAGCGCATGTAGCGGCTACGGAAACCCAGCCAGCTCATGATCGTCCAGCCTGGACGGATACGCCGCGAAATGTTCTTCTTAGCATTCCTGGTCTCGATCCTGCAAAAGTGGATCAAGCCGGGATGCAACTTGCTCAAATCACACTCGCAGGGAAACAACGCGCAATGCGTGCCATTATATTAAACCTGTTGGAAGGAGTGCGAGGAGTGCGAGTTAGTGAGCTGGGCAAAATTGACAATAGGCAGGAACGCTCGGGCTTACTCGAGAAGTACAAGCAGAGGGATTCGTTAGGGATGCAGGGTGTCGACGAGATCGGAAGAGCGGACGGCGAGAACGGGTTTGACCTGGGAGGCGTTTCAGAAATGTTTGGATAGGAGCCTGCTGCGAGCAGCGACCTACGCCGGGGACTTGGTTTGTATCAAGCAACTGGTGCGTCCATATGGATCTAAACCAATCGCGCGAACAGCCATCGCCATAGCTAGCGCTTGCAAGCTCTTCCGAGACCAGTGCCACCGACTTCGAGGTACTATGCTTCAAAAACCAGTCTCCATGGCTTCCTACACACACAAGTCATCGTCAATCGATGCCGGATTTGCATCAGTTGAAGAACAGTGTCTCTATGCTGGCTGTAGGCTAAAAATGCGGGCTCCGGCGCCAAGCGACATAAAAACAAGCTTAGGGGGGCCGAATTTTGAAACGCCTGCAGACCAAGACGTGATGAAGCTACACTTGAAGAGCGAATGCATATCCCGGCGTTGTCATTAAGACATCCTTGGGCAGAATAATGATCCAACAACAAAAACCAACTCCCTAAACGAGTAATGCTATATCACATCACGCACGTATCTAGGCAACCTTTTCCTTTTAGCGGAGAATAAAACTCGTCTCTTGAGGGATATTCGAAGCGATTTGTATTTGCACTTGACATGTGCTTGTCGTGCTGACCGTTGTTGCCTACCAGAATGCGTTGCATGACGTGCATGACTAGACACTACACAGACGCATGCAGGCCAGAAACGCAATGGTTCCTCCGTGGGCTGAGGAAGATGGAATCAGCCATCGATTGCTGTCAGTGCACAGCGAAGGTTCGAAACTTTTTCAAAACTCGCTCTCCGCGTAGACTGTTGCGCCAGGATATGTACTACGTAGTAGTAGTGTGTAGCATTGATCTATCTCCCCCTCTCAGAGCTCTTGTACACATGGTATGAAAGGTAATCACTCTCGAGAAGGCTGTGGTTCGGTAGGTTCCCGAGCGTGGATCCAGCCGTAGACGAGGTCACACTCGAGCACCCTTAAAACCTACCAGCCGAACGTTTCGGTATGCAAGGCGACCTCGGCCAACTGGCCATTCAAGACTTTGCGCTGTGCTTTGGCGCACGCGTTAGACAGATCAACTTTGAGGCTCTCGGGCCCGCATCCTGCAAAATGAAATCGACAATGTTAGTCATGTGATGGTCCGGACCCCATGAGCGAGCGAGCAAGCAAGCAAGCAAGCACGGGTGCTAGAGATAAAAACAACAACAATCGAGTGACGTACCGATGACAGCTGTTTTCGAGCGAGCTGGAAGGGAGGAGAAGAGTTCCTGGAAGTCGATCCTTCCGTTGCGAAGCTGCAGCAACGCAGGCAAGCTTTCTTTGATATCCCCTGCCGGGAAAGTGGCTGACTCCTCCTCCTTCTCTTTCTCAGCGGCTTGTGTTGTTATTGTCGTTTTGTCGCCCAGATCCTCGCCCGTCACGTGCACCACTAGGGTGAGTTGCAACTCCGAGGCGAGTGAGTCGAGGTCTAGGTCTCTGAGGATGTCTGAGATCCACGAGAGGGCAGATCGGTGTCTGATCGACCAGTACACCTGCAGATGGGTGGTGCGGATCCTCTGCTTGCTTCGGACAGAGCGTGCAACGTGCTCGAGCCATGGCACGATGGCGCTGATGCCACCACCCCCGGCGGCGAGAACGATGGTGTCGAAGCTGAGAGAAAAATCCCTGTGATATCCTCCGTACGGCCCGTCAAGCCAGGCGTCAAGTTGCGCCTCGGGTCTGGCGCTGAGGTAGTCGTACATCTTGCGCGTGAATCCGGCGTTAGGTCGAATGTACAGATACAAAACTCGTTCTTTGTCGGGGCCCTCTTCAGCGCTGTTACATCCTGCGATTGTGAAAGGATGATTATCGAGCACGCTGAGCTGCGGCATCCGGAGAAATACGTGCTGACCAGGCTTCCAGTGGAAATTTCGAGGCGCCAGAATCTCAAGACGTGACATGTTGTCTGGAAACGTTCGTGAGATTATCGGAGATCCAACTGCCCACCGCGCTGACAGGATACTTGTTGGACGGGTGAAATAGAAGGCACGCGCGATAATCGACACCAACCACAGTGCTATCGTGGCCCACAGGTAGGCCCAGGAGTCACCTAAATTCTTGGCGTGCCAGAACAGCAGCCCGATATAAGTAACAGCGAGCCAGAAGTGAAGGTGATAGAATGTTTCGTACATGCGATGGCGGATCCAGGGGATCGAAAAGAGTAGCAGACCGAAGAGTATAGCTAAGGGCGGAGTTCCCGTGTACTGCAAGAAGTGATGTTAGCATCAGATCCAAGCACCGATAACAAAAGGTCGCTTACCTCAAGTCCTCCTTTCTTGTAATATTGCTTGTGCAGGGCGTGGGGTCCGCCAAAAGGCATCTGCAGAGGTGCCACAATGAAAGGAATTGTGTGCGCGACAGACAAGCCGAATGTCATCCACCCCAACCATCGATGGTAAACGTTCAGCTTTTCGTGACCAATGCCTGTAAGCATCGTCACCAAGTTCGCCTTTCCTGATAGTGCAATGATCAGAGGCGTTGGGGCAAATGCCATAAGCCCAGTCCTTACACCGATGGGAGGCGACCCATATCCTCGATAGAGCCGGTAGTATGGCTTCTCCCAAAAGACGAGACATAAGAGATACGTCAGGACGACCGTCATGAAAAGCAAAATTCCCAGTGAAGGCATTCCAAAACGGTCGCTAATGCCCCCTGGGACGCGTCGATAAGCTATCATCCTCCATGCCGCCTGTGTCTTGCTTTTGAGCGTTCGAGGTAAGAGCTCGATTCCGTTGGACCCTCGCTGGAATCGAAACTCATTCCAGCGTCGGAGTACATAGTGGCCAGTAAGCAATCCGAGACAGGCCATGTAGAACCAGGTGACATAATGGCCATAATCATACTGGTGGTAATACGACACAGTTGCCTGCGACTCCTGATGTCCTTCGTAGAAGGCTTTGCAAGCGTCACTATTGCACCTCGGGTCCGACAAGGTCAAGTTTTCGGTCGGCGACCCAACATACGGCAGTGCTGTCGGAATCAACATTGTATATTGCGTTTGCTCAGGGACCACAAACTGTTCAAATGAACAATATGTAGTGCTCGTGCGAACAGTGAAGTTAGTCTGGACGCTCGACATGTGCATCCCAGGGGCCATTTGATCCAGCATAAAATGTCGTTGCCACATCAGAATTTGCGCAAGATCTGCGTTACGCTCTACCGGGAGCGTATAGTGCTCGGTGGAGATTTAGGGACAGTCCGCACCGGCCTGGGATTGAAGTTTTGTGCTCACATCGCAGCTGCAGGGGCTCTCACCCAATCAGAGGCCACAAAAACTTGCTCAATTCGGTTGCTAAGTCTTAGTGCCTTGTCACGCAGTCCTATCGAAGGGTTAATGCTAGATTGCATAGTTCGAGATTTAGGCTGGTGGTCTGGCCCGTGGGATACCTAGGAAATTCTTTCGTCTTTTTCCTATACTGCTCAAGATTGTCGAAATTTTGTTTCGCGCTCTGGAGGGTTGAATCGGTTTCGCCTGCAGTTGATTTATCAAACGGAATTTGACCCTTCTATCACAAAGATGAACATGGATATGCCCTCTTCTACGACGGGGTCGATGGGGTCGATGACTTCGTCTTCGGCGGTGTCCAGTTCGACAGCATCGTCCAGCATGGGAGACATGGGGGGCATGGGAGGTATGGCTTGCAAAATCTCGATGCTCTGGAACTGGAACACTGTCGACTCTTGTAAGTAAACTTTTCGAAATTTCTTGAGATCGGGTTTGTTGATGCGCCCCAGGCTTCCTATCCGAATCGTGGCACATCACCTCGACTGGTATGTTCGCTGGATCTTGCATCGGCGTGATCTGCTTGGTGATATCTTTGGAGTTCCTCCGACGTGTTCAAAGAGAATATGATGCGTACATCAAACCGAACAAGCGATCCACTGTTCCGGTCTTCTGGAGCTCCCGAATGAATGACAACTCGACAACCGAATCAAGTGATAGTGACAACAGTAAGACTGGCAACACGGATTCCGTGAACGAACGCCTTACCGATACAGCAGCATTCCAAGCTGGTACCTCACAAGGAAAGCGACCAAGCTGGGGAGTGCTTCTGCCGAGGCAATTTGTTCGCGCCACAATCCACATGTTCCAGTTTGCGGTCGCCTATTTTGTCATGCTGCTGGCCATGTACTACAATGGTTTGTGTCCCGTTGGAAAGTTGAAAACTCACATGGCTAATTTTCCGTTACCAGGATATATCATCATCTGCATATTCATCGGCGCATTCCTGGGTTCCTTCTTCTTCAGCTGGGACCAACTTCTACAGGAAACAACACAGGATCAGCCGCCAGATGTGACTGGCTGTTGTGGCTAAGCGCAACTTGGTGATAGTTTCGGGGTTCTGGAGGAATCGCGGTCATCTATCGACACTGTGCACCCCTCACTTCTCGACGGGGCAAGCGAGCTTCAACGCCTTGCTCTAGAGGTCTGCGAGGTGCGAATACATGGAGGATTCTGTGAATAGTGAAATTTTGACCTAACTTTCGGAAATAAGCATGATAGGTGGGTGCTATTGAAGTGTCACGAACGCCAAATTTTGATGATGATTTCTGAACCGTTGTCAGACTGTTAGTTTATGTGAAAACATTGCATAAAAGTCGTCTTGCACATGCGGGCATCAGATTCGTATACGTTTGGTAGACTCAATACGAGAGTCTATGCAGGCCAGACTTCTTCAGCCCCGTTCGACTTCTAGATTATTGTCATGATATCTTTTGTCGATCACAACTTTAACCATGCTGAACGAAAGTTAGAAGGGTCAACTTCGGCACCCCAAATGGGCTTAGACTAAAAATGTCTCCGCCAGGAACTCCTTTCCTTGCATTCCTTGTCCAAAAGTAATTGTAAAACTACAATAATGTTGGTTCACAGCATTAAGCATATTTACTGGCAGGTCCGCATCGAGCGTCCGGACCTAAGGTCTAAATGGCAATTGTTCAGAATGAATTAGTGGTCCATTTCCCTACTATATTATGCTTAGCCTTAATTGCTGGACAAGGTTGTCCACTGGCGTTGCATGTTCCAGTTACTCATCCTCCTTGTCATCTCCGAATGAATTGACATAGAGGCTGAATGGTCGAATGTACTGTGATATGTAGTAATTGCTCTTCAACTATCTGAGCTAGCTTATACTCCGAGACAATCTTATAGCGAGGTTACATCTTGAACAGTGCCGGGCTTGCTGTCTTTCCGCTCGATCGCCCCGCCACTGGCAACAGTCGTAGCATCACTCACAATATTGGGTGGCGCTGGCTCCGAACCAGTCAGTGTCATCAACCTCCTGTCAACAGAACTGTGCATCTTTCCGTCAAGATTCTCGTCAATCTCCTCCAAAGTGCGTCCTTTCGTCTCGACCCAGAAGACCAACACAACGACGAGCTCAACCACGTCCCAGGCACCGTTAATCATGTAAGTCTTCCACCCGATCGCCTCTAGTGCGTATGGGAATGAGAACGTAACCATTAACCCGAAACCATTCACCAGGAACGAATACAGACCCATCCCAACGCTCCGAATGCTGTAATTGAGCACTTCGGGCGGGTAAAGTACAGTGAGAGGCGTCCAACCGAAGCTGTAGGATCCCTGAAACAAAAAGATTGCAGCCACGGTGCCGTAGATGCCAGATTTATTGGTTGATTCTGAGCCATAAGCCTTTGTCAAGCCACCGACCAGGAAGATCATCGCAATGCACATGGCAGTACTAGTGGCTGCAAGAGTCTTGCGGCCAAGCTTATCGCACAGCAGCGTGCCTGCAATTGCAACAACAAGGCAGAACGCGTTCAGAATTATGTTGATTTCGAGTTGCGTTGTAGAATCGGTGATACCGGCTTGTTCAAGCATCGTGCCGAGATAGTAGGAGATGATGTTGTTGCCTGAAAGCATGCAGAAAGCTGCCACTGTGGAAGATAAGAATATTCTTCGCATGACGCTTCGGTCGGTGAACAATTGTCGGACGAAGACCTTCGACTTGTGTTCACGTTCGAATTGCAGCGTATCGCAGATTTCTCGTATTTGAATGCGAACGATATCATGGTCCACCGCTCCGTTGGAGTAGACCTGTGATAGTGCGGTGATAGCATCCTGCGTACGACGGTGAGCCTCCAGCCAGCGAGGACTTTCGGGTGTGAAGAACAGCAGCACAATGCAGAGGCCACTGAAAATACCCTGAAGCAGAGACGGCAAGCGCCAGGCCCAAGTTGATTGCATTTTGGCTGTTCCAAAGGTGACGCCAGCTGCAATGAAGCCGCCTAAATTTCTGTCAGAGTTTGTTTTGGGTGTGGTTGGAAGGTGATGTAAAACTTACCAACATACCAAGCATCGTAGAAAAGACCAAGACCCAAAGCTCGAAACTTGACGGGAAGCGTCTCTGCCAGAAAGACGGGCCCAGCGATGGCAGAGGCGCCAGTGCCAAAGCCCACAATGATTCTCGAGATGACGAACATGGCCACATTCTGAGCAGCAGTTTGCAAGATAACGCCGATGAGCGTGAGCACGGCACCCCAGAAGAGAGCCCACTTCCGACCAACAATGTCCGGGACTTTGGAGTAGATGATCGATAGAGCGCCGCCCATCCAAACGCTGGAAGTGTTGAGAGCGAGTGTGGTGGTGGTGAGAGTGAAATAGTCCGTGTACGATGGTAGGATGTTGAGAGCATTCATCATCGAGCCATCATAACCGAGAGTCTGCAGGGGGCACCGCACGTCAATTCTTCAGAATTTCGCTTCCTTTTGAGGTTGCGACCACATACCGTCGATGTGACAAAGGATGTCATCACAAGCAATGTGCATACTACATTCGAATTGCTCGAGACGTACGCTGGGAAGTCGCGACGACCCATTGTGCCGGTTTGCGCCTGACGTAGAATAGAGTGAAGCTGACTTTCAGGTGTATTCCTTCCATTCAAGTTGCGTGGTCTGTTGGACCTTCAGTCGGGGCAGCTGCCTCCGGCGCTCGTCGGCGCACATGTCCACGATAAATGAACGGTATGGACCCGGAAACCCCCTGTCAAGAATCGATACGGGCTAGAAGGTATATTTCAAGCTAGAATCTCTCACTATCACTCCTTACTTACTAGTTTGTTTGTGAGGCGTGGCCATTTGCAGCAAGCTTTTTTAGCCTTCTGCTTGGTCAAGTCCAAGGCTCGTGGGCTCTCAGTCGCCAAGTTTTGCCTCAACTTTGTGGGCTAACGAATATATCTCCGAACCCCGAGAGATACCTACCCGTTATTCTGGGACGATCAAAGTGGAGTATGGCTCGGGACACAAACAAGGCTCAGATTATTGGACATTGTCCGCGGTTCGCAGTCTAGACCTAGGCAAGTTCCGGCCTCAGGAGGCTATTGCAGCATTCCCGGAGTTTTAGCAAAGTTCGTTATTAGAGCTTCAGTTGTGGCACTTTAGCTCCGCACGTGGAAGTTTGGGGGCCGCTCACCCCCGCGAAACCCTGTCGTGGATACACAACCTCCGTTCTTTATATTTCCAAACTTGGTGGTCAATTGAGGATTGAAGCTCTACGAATCTGTAGCTTATGTTTGGGCTCGGAGTATTCTAGGGCAATACGCGCTCGCTGAGTAGTCAGCTGCAGTAACCGCTCCTTTTCAAATGTTACGAACAAGGGAGTTATTGCTCTGGTACACGCGGCACGACCGAGTCCAAAAGACATGGAAAAGAATTCCAGCATAGAATGTGCTCGCAGGAGAAGGAGGAGGTCATGCGCAACACATGATCGAGAGTGATATATTCCATATTCTCTGCTACCATAGTATTGCTACAGTGGGTAGGTACCTCATATATAATGTGCCATAAACGAACTTCTCATCTGACTGCGAAGGTCTGCCGTGTCAGATTGGTTGCTTGTGAAGACGGAGATGGGCCATCCTCAAGCCGGCGAGACAATAGCATCTCGACGTCTAGGGTCCAGGTTGATTGTACGCCTACAGTGGAGTTCGGTTGTATTAATTGGCTACTCGGCATTGTAAAGACTGATACCCATGATTGCTTTGTTCGGAGCTTTGCTTCCACACGCCTTGAGAACTCAGGTGCTCTAATTATCATCAGGATCTACCAAGGCCTGCTTGTGCAAGGTCGAAACTTTCCAGAGTTCGTACTCCACTCCAGGGCTGGCAAATCGTCAAATGTTTACGTTACTTCAGTAAGATCTTTTTCCTTACGTTGGTTTAAATCGGTAGAGGCGCACGTGGATTGCTGCAACGGAGATGTGCATTTTGTGAGCCGGTTAACTCCTGCCATGATTCACGTGTATGAAGGTGGCCGGACTCGCACTTTTAGATTTGTAGTCCAACCAGGAGGGCGATATTCTATTTGTAGGCTTGCATGAGATGGCCGCACCATCAGCAGAGTGGCCAGCGTGGCCCGAATTTGATCTGGCGACTGCCGAAGGTGGCAATGATCTCATTACATACAAGAAAGCGATCATTGACAAGTACGGCCAAGAAGCCCTCACTCGGAGCTGGCTGAAGGTGTGTGAGGAATTGAAATCTATCACAGAGGATATTGCCAAAAAGGGTACATCTGCCATTCCAGAATTAACTCTGGACGAGCTGTTTACATTGAAACCGGAGCAAAAAGAGCAGTTGAAAGAGGTCGGATGCTTTAAAGTTAAAGGGGTGATTCCCAAACAAGAGGTAGACGAATGGTTCCAGGACCTCAAGACCTATGTTGCAAAGAATAAAGCCTCTGTCCAAGGTATTACCTTTTTGATCTTCACTAGGGGTATCCGCTGATCCACAAGATAGGCTGGCCGAAAGAGACCCCTTTTATTCTGAATTTGTACTTCTCAAAGGCACAAATTGCAGGTCGATCGCATCCAAATTCACTCAAAGTAGCCAAGGAGCTCAACGGTTGGTGGGTTGACTCTACGTCGTCGTCGTCATCGGAGCCTATGTCGTACGCGGACGGCGTACGTATTCGTCCACCTGGTGTTCAATTTTTTGGCTTGGGTCCCCATATCGATGCTGGCAGTCTAAGCCGTTGGGCTGATCCAGTCTACCGGTCGTCCTATGATGCTGTATTTTCAGGCCAACCTGAAAAGTTCGACAACTATGACCTTGGAATACGCCAAAAGGCCAACCAGGCAATGTTCGAAGGCTCAGCCCACTCTCGAGTCTTTCGGTCTTTTCAAGGATGGACTGCTCTATCAAAAGCCGCTCCCGGCGAGGGGAGTTTGATGCTGTACCCTAACGTGAAATGGTCCATCGCGTATGTCCTGCTCAGACCATTTTTCAAAGCCCCAGAGACCGATGACGAGCGTGAGTTGCTGGACGCATCGAAGTGGGAGTTTGATGCTACAACCCCATGGTTCCCTGGGACATTTCGAGCTGACAGTCAGCTGCTGTCACCGTCGTCTCATCCGCACTTGAGATTGAAAAGCGCGTTCGTGTCCATCCCAGCCATGGAACCTGGAGACACTATCTGGTGGCATGCTGATATGTGCCACGCGGTTGAGGTGGAGCACAACGGAGCGAACGAAGCAAGCGTGGCTTATATTGCTGCCACACCAAGCACCGACAGCAATAAGGACTACATCAAGCGCCAACTGCAGGACTTCTTGAATGGCATACCGCCTGAGGATTTTCGTGCAGGTGGTAGCAACGAGAGTGCTTTCGAAGGGTTTCAGGGTGAAAGAGCCTTGCTTAGTGGGGACGCTGGCCGACGCGCGATGGGTTTCGATTTGATCACGGCATGACCCTACAAGATGACCTGATCAAGAATGAATCGAACCTACTTCAAATCCTTTCACCAGGGTAGACACGTAGTTTTGCTCGTCTGTTCTTTTCCCGCTACGTCGCTCGTCGTAATATGCTCTCGAAATTAAAGGCGAATGCGGCAGGTGCGGCGAGCCCTTGATGCGGACTTTACTCTGCTAGCGGTCTTGGCACACACGTTTGCCGGGGCGTCCTGCGTTATCAAAAGTGCGCATTGAAACTTGCAGTTTGGCAACAACAACCCGTTCATCTCCCTACAGCCTTTCATCACATTACCGAACTCACGTTCAGGTCTTGATTGGCGACTCCGCAAACCTCAATCTCTCCCCTTGAACCGACACCAAAGAGTCTTTAGACAAGAGAGGGCCAGGCCAATTACGAAAAATGTCTTTCCAGAAGCCAGAGAAGGATTTCGGCGAAGGCCCAGTACGTGCAAACTTCCCGGACCTGTTTGCTGTTTGAGTTCGCGGCGCTCTCTGGCTGTGCGAGAAAAATCCCGCGGGAGAGTGTGTAGTTAAGAAGAAGAAACACATGGGCTAACGAACGACCCTGTAGAAAATCCACAAGATCCGAATCACCCTCACTTCACGAAAAGTGCAGGCTCTCGAGAAAGTGTGCACCGAGTTGATCGAGCGCGCTAAGAGCAAGCAATTGAGAGTCAAGGGCCCCGTGAGGCTGCCAACCAAGGTTCTCAAGGTATGTTGTTGCAAACCCTGCCGTTTTCCTTTTTTTGCACGGCAATGCACATTCAAGACCGGAAGGGGGGCCTTCAATCGCCAGAGAAGAGCAGGTTTTTGGGCAGGCCAGCATTTTTGCACGATCATACATGTATTGCGCTGGCTTGAAATTACACCTGCACAATTCAAAACATTCGTGTATCGATTAGCTAGCTGTAGCACGCACTTTTTTCTCTTCCTGTGGAATACTAATCAATCGGCAAAATAGATTACGCCTCGAAAAACACCTTGTGGTGAAGGCTCGAAAACCTGGGACATGTATGAGATGCGCATCCACAAGCGACTGATCGATTTGAACGCCCCGACCGAAGTCGTCAAGCAGATCATCATAAACATTGAGGCTGGCGTGGAGGTTGAGGTCACGATCGCCGCATAAAGAGCCGGATGGACGCTGGGAGACACGACCAGGGCTTGATAGGTGTGGCAGACTAACAGCTAGCGAGCGTCAGTAGAGCGACGCGTGCGGCAGCTCAACTCAGCTCAGCTCATTGAGAAGCAAGAGTCGTGGCTGGCGCCCCCCGAGTTGTTGCCATCTGGAACAGAGACTTGGAACATGGGCTTTGCGCGTCTAGTTCATATGCATCGAACGGCTGGAATGCTTCCGGGTTGTTGCTACGACTCTTCGAATATCGTTGAATATACCGATGTCGATGATCGACCGCTTGACTTTTTTTCAAATTCAAATTCAATAAAATGACAAGGAATGAAACCATGTGATCTTGACCTCCACTTAGCCGGCCCTGCTACAAGGCGAGCAGGTACACCAACAGTAGAGTTACATTCCGTATGAGTGAGTTGTAACAAACTATTTCTACATAGCATAATGCTTACCAACAGACATGACATACCTCGTTATTCCCCACGAGTAGTTAGAAACGCCGTCGGTCATCCCGTCTCTACTCCTGTCGCCACGCCATCTTTGCCGAACACAGCGTTGACCCGAAAGCACCATTCGAACCCCTCCTTGCCGTTGTCTTGACACACATATCCCCCCTAGAGGTCGTAGTCAATCCACCCTCTCATGGGCGGGACAAGCGGCACCTTGCCTTGCTCAAAGCGCCCGGTTTCGAACATCTTGCCGTAGGTGTCCTTGACCTCCTGCGTGTACTGGTCCTCCTCTACCTGAAAATCAAAAAGCACGTTGGCAAGACGCTGCACAGTGGCCTCGGCGGCACCCCTGGGGAACCAAATTCGCTCTTGTCCTCTGCCATCAGGCCGTCGGTAGACGGGAAGTTCAGCATCAATGACCTCTTCGCCGCTAGCTGTAGGCCGGTATCGAATGTCATACGTCACTGGCATGGACCGGTAAGTCGCGAGTTTGCCGTTCTGCAGGAACTGAGGAGGCGTGCTCTGAAGAGTTTGAGTGTAGTGTAGAGGCTGGACTGGCTTGTCTGTGGGCTTGTCTGCGGACGGCATCGGGACCGCTGCTTGTGCTTGGTGTGCCGGCTGCTTTGGTGCCTGCGCAGCACCTCCAAAAGGGCTTGCTTGAGCTTGGGCCTGGGCTATAGTGCCAAAAGGGTTCGGTCTGGCACTTGCCTGTGTTGGCCCAAACGAAGTAGGTCCTTGCGAGGAGACAGTTTGAGTACTTGAGCCCTGTCCAAAGGCTGATTGAGTAGTGGGCTGTGCCGGTTGACCAAATGGCGAGCTGCCGAAGCCAGATTGTGGTTGCTGTTGTTGTTGCTGCTGCTGGCCGAAGGGATTTTGTCCAAAGGCTGCTTTCTGCGTATTTTGTCCGAACGGGTTCGTACCAAAGCTAGACTGTTGTTGTGGCTGTGATGGCTGACCGAAGGCTGTAGATTGTGGTTGCTGTGATGAGCCGAATGGAGATGGATTGCTAGCAGCTATCGTTGCATGTGAGAATGGAGACGCCGCAGGTGCAGGAGCGCCGAAAGGAGACGTGCTCTTATTCTGTTCTGCGTTTTGCGAAAATGGGGACGCATTGCTTGCAGGAGCTGCCGCTTGGCCAAAAGTGGTTGCCCCGAACGGGGAAGTTGTCGCTGTGTTGCCGCCAAAGGCTGCAGCCGTCGGTTTGGCGAAGGCGTTGGTCGAGGCTGCTTGTCCTAGTGTCGATGCTTGTCCGAACGCTGAAGCTCCATCTGCAGGCTTGCTACTAAAAGGGGAGTTTTGAGCTTGGGGTTGACCGAAGGGAGAGCTAGATTGGCTGGGACCGTTCTGTCCAAAGCTTGCCTGCCCGAATGCGGGCTTTCCAAACGCTGATGGCTGCGATGCTTGTCCAAAGGCTGATGTTTGAGCCGTTTGGCCAAAGCTTGCTTGTCCGAATGCTGGCTTTCCGAAAGCTGAGGGCTGTGACGTTTGACCAAAGGCCGATGGCTGTGCAGGCTGCCCAAAGCTAGACGTCTGTGCAGGCCGACCGAAAGGCGATGAGGACTGCCCAAACGACGGCCTTGTGAAAGGATTGGCGGCAGGAGTTGCACGAGCTGCACCTCCCCAAGCACCAGTAGATGGGCTTGCTCCCTCATTGTTTTGAAAATTCTTGACGAACCCGTCCTTTGAGATGGTGCCATCCCATTTGCAGAAATCATAGCGGTTCGGATGTTCCTTTTCTCGCTGCTCCATAAAGCTCTGTATATCGGTGACTTTCGTTGCGGCACTTTTCATATCTTCATCAGCTTTATTCCAGACCTGAACAGCTTCTCCATTTGCTGCTTCAGCATTCCCTGCCGCTTGGGCTTCATAGAATCTCCACCGGACCTCTTCTGGACTGTATTCATTTTCGGCAAAGAGAGCGGCAGGGGTTTCTTTACCAGGACCGTAGGCTGAGAGAATCCATTTGGGTCTTGTGTTCGTAAGATCAGTCCTCATTTCGTCCACGTTGAGGTGCCATCTTTCAGGCCGACCAATATTCCCGAAAGTCGCACCGCCACCAAAGCTGCCCTGCCGATTACCACTTCTATCAGGATGTTCGAAACGACAGCTGCTGCCGTTGCGGCAATTGCCTTGCCTCCAGTACTTGCACACAACCATCTTGCTTCTTCCTCAATTCGAGGCTTGCTTGATTGGGCCTTGACGCGTTGAACGACAGAACGCCAAACCTTGTTTCCAGACGAGCCGACTTGAACAGCTTTCTGTATCCGGCAACCTTGAGAGATCAAAACGATCGAAAAGACGTGAATTTGGTTGACCCAAGTCAACAGTTATATGGTAAAACACAATGGAACGAGAGAAAGAAATATATCTATAACACAAGCAAGGAAATCTGTGACGAGTGCGGTAAGGCAGATGGGTAAAGGTGAGAAGTCAGGGTTAGGAAAGAAGTTGTGAGTATGGCTTAGCGGAGACGAACTGGGTACGGCAAGGCATAGAGGCACACTACTACCAAACTTTCAAGTTGTACCTTCTCGGCTCGATCAGTGAGCTGAAGTACTGTGATTGCAACCTTTTAGGAGACAAACCTGACCCTTCTCTCTTCTAAGATATACAGACCGTACGCCTTGGTAGGTAGCCTTAGGAGCACGCAACGGGAAGAAGATGCTGTGACAATTGCTACTTTTACTCGCAACGGGGCTGTTGCATCTTCACGCGCATGTCTAGTGTGGCTCAGGCACAGTTTCAATTTTTCTGGTTCCATTCCAACTCTGTCGACTCTCCAATGGCAACGTGATTTAGTGTGATCTTGGACTCCAATATTGCACTGCCTTGTCCCAATCACCTAAGGAGCTATAGGGACTCCTCAGCCATGATTCGAGCTCACGTAGAAACAACCTTGCATGTTCACGGCCGAGAAAATCTTTCAGGAGCTCTTCGGCTTGGCCCGCACTGCCTCTGATATCGATGCACTTGATAATAGCAATGACATATTCGAGCAAATACTCCGCATTAGTCGCTCTCCTGTCAGTCCGTCCAAAGGAACTGGAAGAGGGCTCGAGAAAATCGAAGACTGCCAGTTCCCGCCTTATCCATCTCCTAGCCTTTGCAACCAAGGCTTCATCTGTCCTGATCAGGGAGGGCGTTAAGGCACGATATCCGCTGATCCTGTTTGCTCCGACGTAGCGAGAAAGCAGCCCTTCCTCGTAAACGTGTCGTCGAATTGCTAAAGTGTCGTCTTCGAGGATATGCCCTGGACCGTCCAATCTTGAACGAGCGCAATCCGATGCCCTCCTGCTATCAGCAATGGTGCATGTATGCTGTTGAGTTGGCTCCGTCGTGTTACGATCCGCTAAATAATAGATCTGTGGAAGTCGGGCCTCATCATAGTATCTAATGCCCCTTACCTGCTTCTTGCATAAGGGACATGCTTGACTTTGTTGCAGCCAAGTTCCGAGGCAAGAGAAATGGAAGGAGTCGTGTTTGCATGGCAAGGCAATGGCTTGATCAGCAACTCGTTCAAGGCAGATGACGCAAATGGCAGGGTTGAAGTGCTCTAACGCGTTACTGGAATCATTTATCGTCTCATTTGCGAGAAGCAAAATCCCAGTAGTCACATTTTCGGCGACATCCTCAGCACTTGCCATGAACCTGCGCCCCCCCTTTCGTCCGCAGCTCTGGTTCTCCCGACGTCTGGCATACGGGTTGCGATCAACTTCAAGAGTGATGGTAATGATTGAATGATCGATTCAACCGATCTCGCCAACGTCGGGCAAATAGAGCAAACACTCGGCAAACACAGCAAACACATACCTTGGTGCCTTCTCTACTGTCCTCGATGACTCGCAGCATGATTCAAGCCAAAAGCAATTGTACACTGCGATGCTTGTAGATGTTAGCTTCAACCGAGATTTTCCGTTCTCTGGGCACTACCTGACAGTAATGTGTGCTTTTACAGCATGATCTGACGTGACCGCCTGGATTTGCGTACCATGATACTGACATTGCGACCATTCGCCTCTACCACGCAGTGACTAGTGAAGCTGCAGCGTGCAGCCGGAAAGTCGATTTCTACCGTTTCTGGTCAGTCTCGACTGCCTGTCAGAATGAAGACCACTAGTACGATCAACGGCCTGCAGAGATGGTCGTGCAAACCGAAAGATCTGCCTGATGTGGACTCAATCAAGAACATTCATGTCTATGACTTTGACAACACCCTTTTCTCGAGCCCTCTGCCCAACCCCCAGCTGTGGCATCCTTCGACGATAGGCTTGCTCCAGTCGTATGAAGTCTTTGCCCACGGTGGCTGGTGGCACAATCCGGATATTCTGGGTGCGACAGGAGAAGGCCTCGAAAAGGAAGAACCACGGGCGTGGAAAGGATGGTGGAACGAAGTGGTCGTACAGCTCGTGCAGACAAGCATTGCAGAAAAAGAGACGCTGACAGTTATGCTGACTGGCAGAAACGAGACTAGCTTTGCGGATTTGATCAACAGAATGGTCAATTCGAGACAGCTCGACTTCGATATGGTGGTGCTAAAGCCCGAGGTTGGTCCCAATCAACAACATTTCATTTCCACCATGGACTTCAAGCAGGCATTTTTGCGCGATCTGATCCTCACCTACCGCTCGGCTGACAGTGTCCGAATTTACGAAGACAGAGTCAAGCACGTCAAGGGCTTTCGAGATTTTATGGAAAAGTTCAACAAATCTTTTCTTGCTCATGTTGCAGAACCTTCGCCGGCCGAGCGAAGCACAGCTTGCACTGCAGATGTCGTTCACGTCTGCGAGCTCAAGTCGGCTCTAGATCCTCAAACTGAGATCATGGCTGTCCAAAGTGCCATCAATCGACACAACAAGGCTATCAAGACCGCTGGCCCCAATCCCACTCGAGCGCCAGAGAAATACTATCGAATCCACGAACAATTCCAGTATTTCGGCTATTTGATCAGCCAGACTGACTCAGCACGGCTCATCACCTTGTGTAATGCTCATGCTCACCTCATCGATTCGGGGGAGGTGAAATATATGGCCTCGAGCATTTTGATTGTCCCATTCTACCCACGAAAAGATATTCTAGAGAAAGTGGGAGGCAGAGGCACCAAAATCACCTGGCAAGTCACGGGAGTGGCCAAGTTTGAGGATCGCATATGGGCTGCTCGTGTCGCTCCCATCAGTGACAAGCCTGTCTATACACAAGACGAGACACCCATGGTGATCCTCGCCATCCGCAAAGGTTCAAGACAGATTGATGCAAATCGGATTAAAAATTGGCAGCCACCGAGTGCCGAGAAACAATACATCTTCGAGACGGTTGCTGAGGACAAGGTCATGCTTAAGCTAGAAGAGCTGGATGAGAATGCTACTGTCGACGAGCGTGGTCATAGAGTGAGGCAGCCGCGGCATGGCACACACAAACGCAAGTTCCATGAAGACGGTGATTCCAACAAGGAGAACGGCTCTACTCAAAATAACAGTCCGTCCTGGGCACAGGTGGCTCAGGCCAACAAAGGCAACCCAAATCAGCAAGGCGGTGGAAATCGATATTTTAACAAAACGAAGAACAACTTTAACCACGGCAAAGGCCGAGGTCACAACCAGTTCAACAACACAAACAACCCTTCGATCAATCCGAACGCGGTGCCCACTCAGCCCCAGAACCTGGCGAACACTCGAAGACAACGAGGAGGAAATCCGGGGAAACCTGGACGAGGTAGCTTCGCTGGCTACAAAGGCTTGGACGACTACGGCGGAGGAGGCTTTGATGGGGCTAATGATACGCAGAATAACGATGCTGCTGCTGCTTCCGGGGCAATGATGATGAACTACTGAGCATTTGGTCGAAGAAGTGTACGGCGAAGTTCGAAAGTAATGTACTACTAGATGTTCGAGCAGGGCGTTGTCGGCTTCACACTAGATGGGTAAAGTCTGCACAGGATCTTGTCAGTGAATTGACGTGCTGGATCGTGAATGGAATGGGTATGAAAGGTTTCACATAGATGCTGCACGACGAGCCAAGCCATGATGAAGTGATTGATAGGAGCTCAAGGGGAAATGAAAGCTCGATGGTAGATCTCATTTGTTTTTGAGCATTCGCCAGAGTTGTCGTCGCGTGTTTGACTAAAGAATCCTGCTTTCCATGTCTCGAAATGCCCCATTGTCATGACTTGTGCAAACTCGTTGATCATGCACAGCACTTCTCCTTCTCACCATCTTGGTGCTTGACAAGAGCACCTCTTGGTCATGCTGCCTTCTTCAACCCCCCCCCTAACAAAAGCTGACTCTCAAATACGACCCCTTCTACGACTCTCGAATGTAATCCCGGGTGAACGCGCTCGCACCAATCGAATTTCCATTTCCTCCCAAACCAGCAATTTTACTTCTTCGTCAAGCCCGGCGAATAGCCAAACGTCGGTCGAACAAATCTGCAAAAAAAGACAGCAGTTAGCAGACACCCAAACAAGTCCCCACATCCTGTAAGTCTTTTTGTCCCTCATCAGCTCAAAACCAATGCACTTCTACTCCTCCTACTCCTCCTCCTTTCTCGAGCAGCCTCTCGCCGTGTGCCCGTGGAATCGATTGCAAGTTAACATACCGATCAGCCATGATATAGCTACTCTGGGTGCCAAAGAGCTCTTTCTCGCGTGCCTGGTCCGCATACCACCGCCGCACCTGGTCTCGGTCTTCCTCCGCCTGCAGCAGCGGCATGATGTGTATGCGGCTCCACATCTTCTCGCGGGCGAGCTCGATCTTTTCGCGGTTGCCGAGGAATAGTTTGCGCCATCCGTACGCCATCACGGCGAAACAGCCGAGCATGTAGAAGATTGGTTTGGGTCCGCGGATGGGGATGTTGCGCTGTTGGGTGGAGAGAGAGTCAGTGTCACACTTTGATTTTGCAAACTGTGCTGCTGGATAAACTCAAGGGCAGGGAAGTGAAGTGAAGGGAGTAACAGCGGTCTTAGACGACTGCGAGGGAATATTCGTGTTGCTGGTGCTGAAGAGCAGAATAGATTTCGTACTTTGTATTGGACGGCCTCATAGCCGCCCACGGGCGGCATATCCTGAGGCATGGTGGGCGGCGCTGAGTTCTGGGACTCGAGAGAGAGGAGATTTGGGACAGGATGTGGTCGTTGTAGCAAGCCACTCAAGCTGCCGTTCACGATGTCCTCGTCAATTGGTGTTGTCTACAAGGCTGCGTTTCAAGCTCCTGCCCGCAGCCTCGTTCTGGCATCTAGCCAATCACCTAATCTGGGTTTGGCATGGAGGCTCTTATCGATTAACGCCAGTTTGCGGCGTTACGGCGTTACGGCCTTAATGTTCACTGCCGATCTTTTTAATCGACTTGGTGGTGTGGGGCGCAACTTCCTCGTTTGCAACTGCGTCGGTCATTACCAACGAGTTTTGCACGCTGTCTTTTATTCATCCTTCGTTACTACATCTACATAGCTACAATCGAGTGTTCTACACTGTTCTTCTCTTTTCAGTGGTCGAGGTGGCGTATGGTCCAGCATTGTTAAGAAAAGAACGACAGTTCTATAATCCAGCTTTTAGGCAATTTCGTGGTACCATCTAATACAGCAAAGCTAAAACTCTCGCTTAGGCTGATTTGATTGCCTCGTGCCCTCTTCACGACCGTTCAGGGCAGGCTTTGCAACTTCAACGACAAGGACAAACCATGGTCCGACACAAGAAAGACCACCCATCCAAGGGCAAGAAATACTCCGCCAACCCACGTCACACTCCACGAACACAGAGAGACAACCTTCCAAATCATTCAGACGGAGATGGCCATTCTGGTCCACCACCTTTCAAAGCCGCCTGCTGGGACTTTGACCACTGCGACTCTAAACGCTGCAGTGGCAAGCGACTCCAGCGTTTTGGCCTGCTTCGCCAGTTACCAGTCGGCCAGAAGCACCCTGGTGTAATTATTTCACCAAATGCCATGACCATCCTTTCGCCCGCAGACACTCCACTTCTCGAGCAGCACGGTGCTGCAGTGGTAGAGTGCTCCTGGGTGCGGATTCAAGAAGTTCCGTGGTCGAGGATAGGCGGGAAATGTGAACGACTACTCCCGTACCTAGTCGCAGCGAACCCGGTCAACTACGGCCGACCGTGGCGGCTGAACTGCGTCGAGGCACTAGCAGGGTGTTTCATGATCTGTGGCAAGCAGGACTGGGCCGAAACCGTGCTCCAGCACTTTGCCTACGGCGAGCAATTCTTGAAGATCAATGCCAGCCTCTTCAAACGATATGCAGCAGCAAGCAACGAAGCAGACGTCAAGCGAGTCGAAGAAGAGTGGCTCAATCAACTAGAGAAAGAATACGCCGATAGCAGGAAAGTCGGCGAAGGTGCAAATGGTGAAGAAGACATTTGGGCAGGTGGCAACGTCAACAGGAGAGAACTTCCCGAGGACCTGTCGGATCTTTCCGATTCTGACTCTGACGAAGACAAGGCAGCAGCAGCACGCGACTCTGATAATGAATACGAAGACGAAAATGCTGTCTTCGACGGAAACGGTAATCTCTTCCAAGGCGTGCCCCTCGCCTTACCTCCGAACTCAGACGATGAGGCAGAAGAGGCTGAAATGGCCGAAATCCGCCGGAAGATCCTCGCGAGCAAACCCTTTCAAAATCCCAATCCAGATGCACTTTCTGCCAACTCCACCGCCGATCCAAGGCAAGCAGACCGAGATCCACCCTCTCACCAACAACAACAACAACAACAACAACAACAACAACAACAACAACCAAAGTCCACTGCATCCCAACCAGCAACATATCAACGGCAACCTCTCCAAACAGCATCAGCAGTAGTACTTCAGGCAGACTCCGACGCCGAATCCGGCAGCGCAGACAACGACGAAGAGAACTTTGACGACTTCGACCAGATCTACAACGCTACGCCCGTAACAGACCGCACAGGCATTACAGCCAAGGAACGTGCGAAGAAGCTGGAGCGGCTGCCTGGAAACTCGGCCTCGGCCCCGGAGCGGTTTGTGAGACCTGAAGTCTTTGCGCCGATGAGGTGGTGGTGATGATGATGATGATCAAAGCACAAGAACAGAGAGAGAAAACCAAATCACACAAAAAAGTCCGGATCTGGGAAAGGGGGAATGGGGAGAGGAGAGGAGCAGGGCTAGGGCTAGATAGTGGAGTAATTCACGAGTGTGTATGCATGTAGCAGCTGTAGCTGTAGCAGTAGAGTAGGAGTCATTTCCCAACGTTTTCTTCCCTTGTGACAAGTGAGCTACTGATATGACTGAGGTTAAGATCGTGATTTTGATTGAACGATTGACTGATTTGATTGTGATTTCTGGCTTTGCAGCTGCAGAATGTACCGTGCATCCATCCATCCATCCATCTGGCCTCGTCTCGTCTCGTCATATCTCGTCATATCTCGTCTCGTCTCGTCATGTCTCGTCATGTCTCATCTCATCAGGTTCGTTTTGCCTGCCTGCCTGTCTGCCTGCTCAGGGTGGGCTATTTCCCTCATTCCCATTCTCATTTCACCGTGTATCTCTTGGTTTTTTGGGCAAGATAAGGTAAAGATCCAATCTCCCATTTCTCTCGCGCGCATGCATCCCTGTTTTCGGTTCTTTCCCCGTTTCCCGCTTCCCGCACCCGCACACGTGCGATTCTCGACTCGAGTGACCCACCAAAAAAGAAAGATCTTGCTTTTTCCCTCCCTCCCCCTCTCCTTTTCTGCCTGTTTGAAAAATGATGAGCTTGGGTACTTTTTTACACTCTGCACCGCCCGCACGCCCTACAGACGCCACCCTAAGTTGGAAGAATCAATTTTCCTTTTTCTTTTTTATTTCCCGTGGGGGGACTTTTGGTCTCTCTCTCTTGGCCCCTTCACGACTGTGAAGTCCCCCCAATCCCCGCCTTGCTGTCCTGTCCTTTTTCTCTTCTCTCTCTGCCTACGTGCGTGAGGAAGTCTGGACTTTTGTCCGTCTCTAGTAAAGTACAACGCTCGCTCCAACGAATCAGGGACCGCTCCCAACTCCTCGATTTCGCTGGCCGCGTGCTCCACGTCCCCTGGAGGCACCACTAGAACCACCACTTGGATCGTCCCCCCTCCTACTTCCTCGGCATTTCATGCCCGTCCGCGGATCATCAAGGGAAAGTCGTCGTAGAACGCAAAATGCGGGTGGCATGCAAACTGCGCTCCGATCTGAGAGAGGTAGATGTCGGTCATAGATAGTAGCCCCAGCTCCAAGCACAACTCCCGCTCTTGCTGCTGCTGCTGCTGCTGCTGCTGCTGCTCTTCTAGCCTTTTCGACACCGCACGATCGTTTGCTGCCATCGAGACACCAGTCCTCTTCATATGGACACCGCCCACGTGTTGAAGCGTGGCGGTGGAGAGTTTTGAACTCCCACTGAGGTGTCTTTTGTGTTGAACGTCCTTGATGGCAGCAGCGGTACCAGCAGTAGTAGCGGGAACAGAGCTGCGATCTGCGCGGTTAGAGCTGTGGTTAGACGTCTTGCTTGCCTCTTTCTTGTGGCGGCTTCCGCTACCGGATGAGCAGGCGAGTTCAGTTGTAGGACTTCCTGCGAGCCGTTGTGATGATGATATGCTCATGGTGGCTTTAGAGGATGCGGAAGCTGAGGACGGTGAATTGGGCCTTGCGTGATGATAGCTCGATTTCCTTGTCCATTTAGCTCGCGTATCGCCTGTGTCGGGGTCAACGAGAATGGAGACGTCTTTGAAATCCATCTCCTTTTGCCAGCTTAAGATTGCCGTCTTCAACTGCCCGTGATTCCGATGTTGAGATGTCCTTCTTTGATTGCTGGTTAGTTGAGTCATGGAGAGTGATGTAGATCGGCAATGCTGGGAGACCGCAGAGGTGCCGGGGGTTTCGATTCTGCTCTTTGAGTTAGTTGATCATGAGTTTGTCCTGATTACAAAGTTAACTCGCTCACTTGGCAATACAACTAGGTGGTAATTGAGAAGGGCCGCTTGTGACCAGTTTGTTTTGTTCTTCGCGAGGAGAGGTTAAGAAGGACGAAGATTCGCAGATCTGATGAGCAGATGTTTCGTTTCTTAAGTATGTACATTACCATGAAGCCATCGTCCGAGTCACGGTCGTGGTTATGCCGGCTTGCCTCTGAAAAACTCCTGAACCTTGTTTATTCCCATTTGCAAACTGCCAGTCCCCATGCCCATCCACCTGTGTCTATGAGAGTGTTGACCCCACTACGCCTCACTTAGAACACCGCATGCCATGGCAAACCATTCATAAACTTCAATCGAACCTGAAGTACCCTGGAGATTCGGTCACACCTGTGACCTTGGACGGAATAAGGTTAGGCCACCCTTGTCCATTTTCCAAAAAGGGATAGCTTGGCCCAGTACTGGAGAGAGAGTCTATTTTTGGAGCTCATTTGAGGCACGAGCAAGCTGATCGACTCGTATATTGTGAAGGGCGATCTATGTGCTCGATTGCCGCCGGTTCTTGCCGAAAGAGACCACTTGCTTCGTCTAGTGAGGCGGGATGACTTCTTGGGTTCGTGATATGGCTGACATTGCCGGTGAAAAGATAAAATAGCCAACTATAGTGATTGGCCGGAGGCTGTTGAGGCTGTTGAGGCTGTTGGGGCTGTGATCAGACTCATAACGTATGTTGAATACTCGTGCCTAGGCAAGCTTCCATCTGGCCAATGACATGCTCTCGCGGAAGCTTGCCAGGAATCGTCAGGGAATCCGCCGTTCCCTTCGGGTTGTGCTCTGTGGGTTCTCTATGACAGCAAACCCTTCGAGGTCATCCGGATTCAGTGTCCCTGTCCCATATAAGTCGGCGTCCTCCACAGTGGCCTCAAACTCCGCCATGGTGAGGAAAGGATAGCTTTCGAAATCATGTGCATTCCAGGAAGCCTCAGAATACTCAGGCGGTGGCGGGAACATAAAAGGCGCTGGGCCATGTCCTGAGGGTGGCGCAGGCGACGCAAGTGGGTTGGCCAGTCGTGTAGGAAGTTGAAACGTGTTCGAAGACATTTCTGCATCTGGAGCTACGGTACCAGCGAGCGATTGAACAGAGTCTGTTTGGCTGTACTGCCTGGGGAACGACTGGGTTGAGGGTTGGTTGACATCCCGTGCGATGACAGTATTCTCACCTAGGTCCATTGAGGAGAGTTGGGGGGGATTTTGCTCCTTTACATCTCGAAGGTTCGGCGGTTGTGAACGCTTCAACTCTGCCATGAACGTTTGGTTTGCTTCTTGGAGGATCACTCGGACGAGCTGACTGTCTAACTCGTTATAATCCTCGGGTTTGATGTTTAGATGTTGCCGTGACAGCCGTATCACATCTGGCAATCTTAGCTCGCAAAAATGCATGAACCGCTGCAAAACTTCGTGAGAAGGGCCCTCATAGTCTTGCCAAGCCAAAGTCAGTTATCGCACCTAGTATGTTGAAAGAACTTGCTTACATGGTTCCACTGGTTTCTTCTCCCTGGCTTCACGCCCAAAGACGGTGTCATACACTTTGTACCAGTATTCGATCCTGTTGCTGCCTACTACGTTGCGTGTGCGTAAGCCCAGTTCTACTTGGACTTCAGGCATAATTTTCTGGGTGTCGAGATCCTTCAGCGGACAAGGCGGCTCTTGTCGACGATGTTCTCTCAAATTGGTCTGGTTTACGCAATCAACGCCGCATCTATCGCAATGGTATTCGGGTATGCAATGGTTCCGCAGTAAATGTTGTCTACAACCTCGTGAGCTTGATCCACAACCAGCTTGTGAACACCAACTTGAAATATGCTGTTTTCACGTCATGCCATGTCCCACACACGTGGTAAGCTGCATTCTCTGAATCTCCTCCGAAAGTAAAATTATCGTACTTGTTGAATGGGCAAGCTAGCGGTCGATTCTCAGGGCTAACAAATCCCGGTCTATTTCTCAATTTGTTGTTTTTGCGTTCTTTTTCATCGTCTCTGTCATTAGACTGACGTCTTCGTTTAGCGGACCTAGAACCAGAGAAGTGTGAAGATGGGACTGAACTTGATGCTAAGCTGTCTCTAGATTGGGACGCTGAGCCGTGGGTGGCGTTCGAATCATGGTACGGAGCCGCTTGCCGCATTCCGGTGTTGAAACGCCGTGACATGTCACAAATTAACTTCATCCAGAGGCACAATAGCATCCGTACAGGATACTGAATCTTAGCAGAATCTGGCTCAGCAATCTCGCTCACTTCCACGCCTTCCATTCCATATGTGGCGGAGTAGGTAGTTTCGACGCTTTCAAGACTCGGAGATGATCTGTTGGCTTTCGATATCGACAGGCCATCCATGGATGCGGACAAAGGTGTGGACGTAGACTGCTCGAGAGCTTGCAACGAAGCCTCAGTGACTGCTGTTGACCTGAGCATTTGGTCTCCCACCCCGAATTCGCTAAGCGTCTCTGGGTAAAGGGATTCTGAGCGTGTATCTGGCATTCCATGGTTGAGCGACAACGGCCCCTCGATTTGGTCACCTTCATGGACGATTTCGATATGATTGGTGAGTTCTGCTTCACTGATGAACTTTCTCATGCAGCCAGGCACTATGCATGGGAAATCCTCTAGTCTTTCAAACTTTTCATTTTGAAATATGTTTGCCTTAGCGGCGTTTTCGAGATCTTGCTGCATCATGCTTGGATCTGCTTCCACGAGGGTGCCTTCGTCCCAGAACGCAATTTGAGAGATCTGAGGTGCAGTAAGAGGTTGGAGAACTTGGTGTGAGTTGCAATCAGAGTCGTTTGGTGGGGCGATCTGCCATGCTTCGAATTCTCGTTCATTCATCCTGACCTGAAGTCAATAAGGCAGCCATATGATTGAGATTCAAACAATTTGGTGCTGCTGCTTGAGACATTGATATTGATCGGCTTTGACGGCAAGATCAGCTGTAAGTGGCCACAGTTGAGGCCGAAGTGAGCTGTTAAGGCGAATTGGAGCTTCCATTGTTCAAAACGGAAAGTCCAATTCACGGTTGTAACTTGACACGAGGCAGCTACCGTGATGGAATCCTAATCTCTAATTGGCCAATTATCTCCCGCTGGGTGACCTAATCTGCCTGACTTGTCTCACTTTTCATCTCCAACTTTATATTTGATGTGCTGTTGCTTCCAAGTTCATCTGCTGTCTGTCTTAGTACATGGACTAAAGCAATGATGCCTGAACAAATGAGGCGGACGTGATGCGCATCACGACGAACATCAATCAGGGCCTATAAAAAGACTTTACCGCAGAAGACTTCTTCGAAGGTCCAACTCGACCAATGTATGCCAAGTCAAACGTGATCATGAAGAGCAGGATCGTAAAAGCGCAAAAACTGAAAGGACAGCGGACCGACAGGAGAAGGGTAATACGAGCAACGAGCGGACCCAGATTAGCATCACTTTTAGTTGGCGAAAACCCTAATGCCACACCGCAATTCGGGGGTCAGCACACCCGCCACCAGTGTTTCAGCGGAGTTAATATCACACAAACTCGGCAAAAGCAAAATCTGCAGGAACCAGGCCACGTTGCATCTCTGAGAACGCGTAGATGCAAAAAAACATCCCAGTGAACGGCCTCCCAACACCGGGACTTCTGGTCATATCTGCAGTTGACACTTCGCCAACCCAGGAAATACTGGCGTCGGCTGGGACTTTGGCGCCTTGCTTGACCTCGTTGAATCCGAACTTGTAATGCGACTTATGACACTCGATCACAAGGTCGATCTCTGCATGTGGCGCATTCAGACCTTTTGAGACAACATCGCCCTTAACCGGAGTGAAGATTATTTTCCGGTTGCCAGAAGTTCCACGCTTCACACCGATGCTGCTGTACGTCAAATGGTTCCAATACACCGCTGAACCTGCTTCAGAATCCGAGTGTTCTGGATCGAATGAGAGTCTGGTTCTCCAGATGCCTTGCCTGTGTACCTGCTTGCGAAATAGTGCGACAGGACTTGCTGGGCTAGAAAGGCTGTATGGGCCTGGGTGGAGCCGCAAGTACCCTGCCCGTTCTGCCAAACTAACCTCTGCGCTTGGTTTGAGAGGGCTGTTCTTTCTGTACCAACCGAGTTGCAATTGAGCACTGACGAAGTTCTCTCTCCATTTGGGCTGATCGTACAGGTACAGACCTCTAGCTGTGCCCCTAAGACTAACAGGCCTGCCGTAGTTCAACTGTGGCCAGCCATCCTCTGACCAAGTCATTGGTACCAGGAAGGTTTCACGACCTACAAGTGTCATATCAGCGAAAGCACATGCGTGGGTAATTAGCGATTCATACCAAACACCGAAGGATTCCATCCAGAGTCTGTCCTGTCAGGACGCACGGCCAAACAGACCACCCACCAACGGCCGTCTGAGTCTTGGACAAAGTCGCAATGCCCTGTGGCCTGCACTTCTTCGTCCGGAGTGTTATGCAGGATAGGATTGTGGGGACATGCCTCCCATGGACCTAACGGGGAGCTGTCACTTCGGAAGCAACACTCGCTATGGCTACTCTCTGTGCCTCCTTCGGCGGTGAAGAGATAATAGTATCGCTCTGTCTTCAAGATATGCGAACCTTCCGCAATACTAGTATCTGACTTACGGATTAGGGACGAGTTCGAAGTCGAGTTACCAGACTCCAGGTCAATGGTGCATATGTGCACGGCGAGATTTCCGAGGTCCACATCGTAAGCACGGTCTCGTGTGCTAAAAGTGGTCGACAAATACACTTTCCCGTCATCATCCCAGAACAAATCTTGATCAAAACCAGGCTGGTCAAAATATACGGGGTCTGTCCAGGAATCAGAGTTCCAAATGTCCTTGGTCTTCACATAGAATCCGCGTGGCCATGCCCTCTGTTCCGCTTCCTGTGGTCGAAATCTATCCCATACACCCGTTGCAAGGTAGAACCATCCGTCATAGTACCTCAGGGTGCAAGCCCATACACCTGAACCCGGCTCAGGAGCCTGGATGTTGAGCTGGGACTTTCTGGTCAAGGCATGACCAATCAGATTCCATTGAATGAGATCAATGCTGTGGTAGATTGGCGCGCCCGGCGTAAATTCAAACGACGAAGTGACCAGGAAATAATCTTTGTTCACACGTACGATTGACGGGTCCGGGTTGAATCCTGGAATTACCGGGTTGACGTAGGTTTCATCTGCCTCACTTCGCGACATCCGTCGCAAGGCGTGTTGGTGAAACATATCAGCAGCGCGTCAACCTCGAATCACTATGTTTTACTCACTACTTAGTGCACATCAAAAAGTCGGACTTTCACATCCCAAGCTGTCGAGATACTTGCTTGTTCACTGTCTACGTACGTTTCTCCACCCGTAACACGAAATGCAAGCATGATCACTGGGGGACATTAGCCCATGCGGGGAAGCAAGGTTTTCCCTTCTTCACTTGCTAACCACACAATTCGACCAAAATTAGCGTCGCAGGGTCCGCTGATCAACATTTATGCGCCTCATTTTGACAGCGCCCGAGCTGACGCGGTCGATCTTAACGCACACGGTCGTGAACATGTCTCGAATCGCAGCGTGATATGAACTGGCTTGCTCATTTTGATGTGCAAGTGCTGCCAGCGCTGCCATTACTTTGAAATTCACAAACTGCACTTTGAATCGGTGGCAAAGCCTGGTGCGCGACTCGGGTCAGCACACCGCCGAAAAAATCCAAGATCGCATGATCATAGGATTTGGCGTCGCGCTTTCTTGCAGCAAACAGCAAGAGGAATGTGGCCTGATGGTCAAAACTGTGTCAACTAGTTAGGACGGAGCGGTTCCGGACGAGTCATTGGACCCCTTTTCCCTTGAATACAGGATTCTCGGCCACCTTACCTTCTAGCGGTATGACTCTGCAGCCATATTCGATGTAAGAGCAGAGACCATCGGTGAGACTACGAAGCAACTGGTACTATTGACTGTCCTTCCAAGCGGCGCACAAACACAAACACGACACCTGCCAGCAAATCCAAACGCCATCCCATGAAACTGGACCCATACGCGTCAGTTTTGATCCCGAATTGACCACAAAATGCACATCCACATCTTTTTGGGCAGCTAACGCAACAAATGTCCGTCACTGTTGTGAGAGGTATTCACTTTCTTCCTCCGCTCACACTCAATCATTCTTCAGCGTCCTTGAGAGCACAGGAATCCCAGCCTCCCTCAGGCTCTCAAGCAAGCTGCCACACAATATTCTCGCTAGAGTTGAAAATTGCCCAGTGTGGCCCTCTCTCTCTCTCTCCAAATCCCATGCGCAATTGTGAAGGAACGGGAAACCCTCCCCCTTTCCCATTTCCTCTTTCTAAATTCGCAATCCAGAGCTGGAGCTGAGCCCTACCTCCACCTAAGGCAATACAATACAACCCCAGCCAACCGCAAAAGAATTAAAGAGAAAACGGAATCTGAAATTGCAAAATCCCCAAGACAAATCCGCTTCTGCTTCTCCTTCTATGTTGATGCAAGACGACGGCAGCAAATTCCCCGCAGGAAACGGTTGCCCCCCAGCTGCGAGTATGAGAGGACGAAAGCCCTCGTCTAGTTCTCTCTCTCTCGCCAAACAACAAAGAGAAACCGTCACGTCTTGCCCGCCTCCCCTCTGGCTCGCTGGCCTTCTAGCGAAACGGCCCACCTTGGTTCTTGAGTCAAGGTGAGAACATATAGCTTTCGACTGCCCTTTTCTGCCCTTCTCTGCCCTTTTCTGCCCTTTTCTGCCCTTCCCTTGCGTAACCTTTACATGCGCTGTCCTGCGCTTTCATGCACTGTCCTTTGCTCCGGTGTGGCGGCTGTTTCTTTCTGACGCTCAGGCTTCCATGAATGTTGAGCTTGGAGGAAGGAGGGAGGGAGAGAGAGAGAGAGGCGCATAGAAGGGGAGAAAGAGATGCTGCAAATGTAGCTGATTGACATGAGGTAAGGGCTTGTGCTGTGCTGTGCTGTGCTGTGCTGTGCTGTGCTGTTTGATACAATGCAACACAAAATTACAAAGCCATGGCCGAACAAGGGTCCAGAGAACTGGTCGTTCTGCCATGGATATGCCGAAGTCTATCTAGACCACGACATTGGCACCGGCTGGACACATTTCAGCGATGATAGACGGGGACGGACTGGACAGTTTTTGAGAGCAGGTGTGTGAGATGGCAGTAAAGGCGATCCTTCTGAACATGTTTTTCATCAAATGAGTAACTCTTTCTATTTTCTTGGTTTATATATCGAGGAATACTACTACTTCTATTCAGGAGCTGCCTTTGTTTTTTGGCTAGCTAAAAAAAAAATCCTTTTACACTTCTTCCTTTCGCCCCGGCTGCAATCCTTCTATCCTCGACAGGTCTGCTTCAGCTGCCATCTCCTCATCACTGAGGCCTGGAACGGGCCGCACCTCGTGTTCGTCGTCGTCGTCGTATTTTTGCTGTTTTTCTAGTCTCGCAGCCTCTCTCGCCGCATCTCTCGCAAGCTTTGCCTCGGACTTCTTCCGTTTTGCCTCCTGCCGTTCCTCGAGCTCCCTCATTTGTCTGATCAGCGTACTCTTCTCGCGAATCTTGTGGCCATATTTGTAGAAGACGAATGGGATGGGAATGATGATCACTTCAAGCAGACCGAGCATCGTGCCGGCCCAGTTCGCACCGAGAGCAGCGTAAAGCGCATGCCCGGCAAGAGGGAGAGCACCTCCCAAGACCGAGCGAACGACAGCATTTCCGGCCATCGCCGATGCCGCATAGATCCCGTACGAGTGCACGAGGTAGTTGCTTGCGTAGATGAACACGGCACCGTTGCCAGCGCCAAATGGAATGCCTGCTGCAATTGAGATGGCGGGATGGATGCTGACGGGTATGCACGTCCATGCAAACCACAATTCACCGAGCGGGATGAGGATGGCCGCGATGCAGACGACGCTAATCATGCTCTCAGGAGGCACTGATTCGACACCCGTACGCGGGTCTTTCCTCGGCTTGTGCGCGTCGATCATCTTCTTGAGCGGCCCTGCGGCACAGATAGTGATCATGCTTCCTACGCCGATCCCCACAAAAGCCAGCCCGGACTGGGCAATGGACCATCCTCGCAGCTCGGTGAAGACGATAGGATATGCGACAAAGCAGAGATAGAGGATGCCGTAGACGACGCCGATGTAGGTGTTCCAGAAAATGCAGATGGGCTCTTTGACGGCCATGCTGAAGGGTCGGGACAAGTTGACGCGCATGAGTTCTCCAAATGCAACACGCACATCGTACCGGCTCCAATACCGCTTGTCTCCAGTCTCCTTGCGGATTTTCTTGGCTTTGGCTTGCAGGATCGCTGGGGAGTACGTCTCACGCATGAAAAACATCATGAGCGCTGCTGCCGCACCCCAGATCATGATAAGCCAGTTTGCCCAGCGCCAATTCGCGTACTGGGTAACGAAGCCGCCAATGATGGGTCCAAAGACGGGTCCGTTCATGGGCCCGATTGACCATATCGAAAACACAAGTGCGCGGTACTCGTCGCTGATGATATCTCCGATTGTACCAGGGGCATTTGCGATGCAGGCGGATCCTGCCAGGGCGCCAAAGAAGCGAACAACAATGACTGTGGTGATGTTGGTAGCCAGAGCACAAGGAATGACCAACAGGAAGAAGCATGTCATGGCAATGACATAGACGGGTTTGCGGCCGAAAGTTTCGGATATCGGAGCTAGAATGAGGCTGCCAACCGCGAGGCCAAACAGGTAGGTTGTCATACCTAGAGTGGGAATGGTGTTGCTGGTCACATGCAGGTCGTCTTTCATAGGTTCAATCGTAGCTGTAAACGAGGTGCTGTACACAACAACGACGAGTGTTGAGAAGGACATGGCGAAGACAACCAGGCCTTTATACCATGATGGCCAGCTGCGAGGGTCTTCGGTAGTGGCCGGGTCAAAGTCGACTTCGAAGGATGGGTCAGATGTGAATACTGTGCCAAGCGTGGTGAAACGGGTGATTTCTCGGGAGATGGATGGTTGTGCGACTGTTTTTGTGGCTGTTCGCGATAATGGTTGAGAGACTCGGTCTGGTATGAAGGCATTATGGTCGTTAGATGCCGATGACGAGACGGTAGACGAGTGTGTAGACTCCTGATCATCTTTCAGCCGATGTGAGACGTGTGAATATGTTTTTTCGGCAGCTGGAAGATCAAGGGGTGTTGGGAGGCCGTCCATCTTGAGGTTTGGACGGAACCGCCTGGGAAGTCAAAATGTTGTAGAATTTAACCGCGCGTCTGGTTGCTGTTACTGAACGTTAAGACGATGAATCCGCAAAAGGCTTGGCTAAAGAACGACAGAACGTGTTTGTAAGTGAATGTAAAGTTAGTACAGCAGGTCAATCGGGTTAACTCTTTATCAACAGCTGGGTCGGTGAAGATATTGTCATCACTGCTCGGGTAGGAGTGCCGTGCTGACCAATGGCATTTCATGCTGGGAAACCGCGCTTCTGAAAAGACGATGCGCTAAAGAAAAAGCTTGTGGTGGGGAGAACCGATATCCGAGGGTATATCCGACTTCCTAGTAATTGTGAATGTTTCTTAGCCCCAAGAGTCCATAATTTGGAGGTGAAGACCTCCTCAGGTAACTCGAGCTCATGGCTGACTTCTTTGAAAGGCCAGCGATGAGAACATTTACGCTGGATGAGGAACTGCTGCTGGGTCCTTGCAAAAATACCTCATTAAGCTCGCTTGACAACGGCAAACTTGACGTTGTTCAGAAATTTTCTTCTGAGTGGGGTAATATGAGTGGTTGGATGAGCCTCGCCGGCGGAGCCTCGATTTTGCTCTGATCAATTTTGGGGTATAGCCGAGCGTTCTACGAATGATCTCCATGACTCCACAAAGGGAGGGCTGAGGCTGCGACTTCTACCGTACCACTGCAGCAAAATAAGTGTTTTGTGCCTACCAACTCTCTTGAGACGGCCTAAGGCAGATGTTCGACGCGCAAACATAGTAAAATCAAGCTAGCGAGGCGAATGACACTCTCAGTCGTGCCGCTGGTGGGCTAAGTTGTCAGATGGGCCAACATAGAACGTGCCGCTTATGCCTTCAAACGGAGTGATACGGCCACCAATTGCCTTGGCATCACCATAATACCGGAGTCGATACAATTTCCTGCTGCTAGGGTTTAGATCTTCTTCAATCTCCCAATCAATTCGAACTTCGCTTGTACCAAGGACGGTACTCTTGCGAGTCCATCTATACACTAAGGACCAATCACGATCTGATCGGATCTGGACCCAGCTGTTGGCCGTCGTATCATATTGCTCAACAGCTGCAAATGTGTCTTCCAGTCGGAAATTGTTACGCGGGTTCGCACCGACAAAAGTGGCGCTGACAACGTCACCAGGGGCATGTGTCTTTGCGGGATCTGGAGACGAAAGGGTTTGTCCAAAGCTCTTCAAGAATTCGGGATTGTCTAGCACCACGCCTGTAATGAATGACAAAGAATTATTGACATTGATCGGTGGTTGCGGTCCGTTTCGCGTCGGCAAATGTGAGTTTGAATCGAGGTATGGCAGGTAGGTCAAGGTCAAATTAACATACGCAGCAAGAGTGTGGGGCCCATACAAAGTGCTGGCCCCTTCATAGCGCTGAACACCGTACTCTTCCTCCGTGGCAATATAGTGAGCATAAGTGTTTGCCGGACCACCAATGACTACCGTAGGGTCACTAATTCCTAGCTGCTGCTTGGCGACGCCGGCCACGGCTTCACGCCACCTTCGGCCACTCATCGTAGTCGCTTCGCCCGGCGCGATAATGATCAGAAGTGAGCCAATTCGCATGGTTTGGATATTGACAATGTTTGGTGACCATGCGTAGGGCTTGGTTGCGGCGCCGACATCGAGCAAGATCGGTTTCGGGCTCTGACATTCGATCTGTTCGTCGGTTGGGTCATGGACGAAGCCTCGGGCTAGCTTCCACAGGGGGTTCTTTAGTGCAGGAGAATCATCATCCGTATCATTGGTTCCTTGAGTAAAATCAAACGCGCCGGGACCGTCAGTCGTGCCACCAGCAAAGCCATAGCCTAGAGCGGCGGAGCAAGTTCGCAAGCTCCGAGCATCTTCGAAAGGCGAAATGAAGGACAGGTTGGACATGTCGACAAAGTTGTGGACTGAGGCGATGGTGGCTAGGTCAATGGTTTCGGCATTGTTACGTGCAAGTATGGCTCTAGCGGCATCGGACTGCCGCTTTCCAATCTCAAAACAGGAGCGGGTGCCTTGATCCGGATACTGGTAGAACGGACCTCGGCCGTGGCAGCCTTGCGTTTTCCCATCGCAGGTCGAATCGTCGAATCGACAGGCAAGGCCAGTATCCTCGCAGAATGCACCGAGCACATTTGGAGAGGTATCGCCCACGTTGGATTGAGAGAAGCCAGCCACGAAATCCGCGTTTTCAGCTCGGAAGCTCTCCTCTAACAAGTACGCAGCCACTCCTTTGTTGTCTCCTGTGACGAGGGTATTGTTCTGGTAGAGGGATGTTCCATGGACCGGCAGCCAAGTGAGAATTCCCCTTAATTTTCCAGTGTCGGCGTCCTCGAACTTGAGCAGGGTCATGTCGGTGTCGGTGTCGGCCGAGTATCTTGCTCTTTCTGCCTTGGGATTTGCCAGGTAGGCGTAGGGGCTCCGGTTGACGCTGATGCCAGACGTGGCACCTGTCGCTACTGAAAGTTTGCCTGATTGGAGAGACTGGTGAGCACGCTGGATAGCGAGCACAGAGCCTGAGACGATGGCTCGATAGCTGTCCTTGTCGAAGCCTTTGCTGGTGATTTGTGGCAGCAGATAATTCAACCATGCGCCCGGTCCGCTGTGACTGTGGGTGCCAGTGACCGCCACCGTCTGCTCGTTGTAGACCGCATATTCATCGCCGAGCTCTTTCAGACCTTCCAAAATGCCATGGCGGATGGCAATATCGCCAGATTGGGTGTCGAGGACGAGGTAGACAATCCGCTCACCCGCTCGTTCGGGGTGTGCGACGATAAATGCTCGGCAGTACAGTCGCTGCCGCAGACCAGTGCCCGTCTGAGCCGAGTCAGCATATCCCATGAGATTGATCTCGACCACAGGGCCGGTGATGTCGGCTTTGCCCACGCCCAGCAGAAAGTTGGCACTGCTGGTATCGGTGGCTGCTAATCCATTCAAAGTGATGGCCGTTGCTCTCCTGCCGACAACCGACGTATGGTGCAGTGTCCATGGCGTAAGCAGCAGACAAGCCACAAGAAAGACGGCACAGAGACCGAGAACACGGGTCGACAGAGGCGACGACGGCATTGTGGAGACGATGATGGCAGCGTCAGCGACTACTAGTATGACGGAGACGAGTGATCTGGGGTGTCGAAGTTCAGACGATTCACACACATCTTGTTAATACTACTTATGGATCATCAAGGTGTCTTCCCTTTCTCGTGTCTCATCAGCTGCTGTGACATTCATTTCCGATGTCGTGGCGAATCATCGTGAGACCAGGCACTCGTCAATTTCATCCCCGGTGACGCGTGGTGAGGGCAGGGGCGAACCACGAGCCGCAGCTGTCGGATGACGCAAAAGAATTTCAGAGTGTTATGTCAGCCAGAATCTCGCCGCACTTTCTATTCTCGGACAATCGATAATACCCAATCGAGATTCGTCACTCGTCTGTGGCTCGCGTGGTACTTCTTTGCAGTGTGTAGAGAATAGAGATTATATAAGTAAAGCAAGAAGCTAAAATTGATACTCGAGTCAAAAATACTTTTAATGCTAGCTCACTTCTCAGTCGTGGCTATGGCATAATCACTTTCGTCTTGCCAACGCCGTCGCTTACGACCTCGAGTAAATTCCTCCATCACCTCATCTACAATTGAAAAGGAACCGTCAGGTGTCGTCTTTCGCCTTAGAGAGGCAGAGGCCGAAATTTCGGAGCCTGAATAGTAACTGCCACATTCCGAACCTTCGTCCGCCTCTGTAGACGCAGCTCTTTTTGCTTTCTTTGGACTCTGAGTCCGTGTACGCTTGGTAAAGTTGGGATCGCGACACTGGTCAGAGCTGTATTCCCTGGTTTCCTCCGACCCTGTTAAAGGATTCCATACTGTAAGCCATCTCGCGGATCCTTGGTCTAAGAAAATGTTCAATGATTCGAAAATTGTCCAAGCGAAACGACAGAAGAGGAACAAAGTATCGACGGCAGTGAGAGGTTGTAGGCGGACGTCGTGGTAGAGATTTACCACCTCTTGCGAGGGCCGCCTTTTGCACACGTAAGAGACCCAATGTGTCTTCGGCTCTTGCTCGTCGCCAAGCCGAGGGACGATGGTGAAATGTCGCTGATCCCATAACCTGTGAACATCGACCCTCAGAAGAAGATAATTGCTCTCATCTTCCATATTCGCTCGATTTGTCATCTCTCTTCCATGGAACCATTCAGACTCGCCAGCCGGTGTGACATCAAGTAGGGAGTACATCAGTTTAGTAGTAGCCCTATTAGTACTAGTGGTATGTCTAGGGACCACTAGCAGTACTTGGCCAGGAGACCTCCGAAGTTGGCAAACAGTCAAAATCGTATGTTAAAAAGCGGGCCGGAGGCCTCCTCACAACCCCATGAGTTGAGTAGTAGTATCTTTTCACTGGCATTCTGCTAATAATTGGCCTGTAATCATCTATTTCTGACCTATACCTATTTGTCTAGCATTTTGACTATTGCGCTATCTTGCCACGTGACTGTGCGGATCGCGTAGCATGTAGATCTAGAAGTCTCGCCGCACTTTCTGTTTCTGAACGGACGGCTACTCTCGACAATTCTGAATTCGATGATGGACAGACGCGACGACGAGTCCATGGTGGTAATTGTAGCGATTCTTCTCCCGAACACATGAGACGCCGGGCCGCTAGTGAACATGGAGTTGCACGATTCGCTTCCTTGTGAGTATAAGTATATGCACTAGAAGAAATAGACGCAGGATCTAATCTTTGTGGTGCTTGTCAGATATCGACGCCGACATTTCGCAAGCACAGCGTGATGCAGCCAATCTCTTGATCCGCCGTGAGCTGCCCTCAAAATATGAATCAGGTCTCCATCCTTCGCTCACCGAAGCGCCCACTTCTCGCTTGAACAGAGCTCAGCAAGACGAGGTGAATCGAGCAGGCACTGGCAAACCCCAAACTGGCGGCATCGACGTTGGCCGCTACGAGTCCTCTGACGAAATATCACCTGATAGCGATCTTACCATATTACAGTCAGCGCTGAGGACGGCGTATGCCAATATCACCTACCTGCGGGACCGTCAAGCCAACATCACATTGCTTGAATGGTATGGGAAGAATGCCTGGCTGATCGGCAACTCCCATCTCGACGATATGCAGAGACGATTGGATCAGGAGCTTACCAAAACACGAGAACGATCTGAGAATACCAACAGATTGCGCAAGACCGCTCAAGAGGACTCACAGGCCGAGCTCATTGGCCTGGAGGAGACGTGGAAGAAGGGCATTGGCAAGATTGTCGAGACTCAACTCGCCACCGATGATCTGCGACAACAACTTTACCAGAACAAGATTCCATAAAAGTCGTCCGATGCGCGACTGTCGTCTACACTTTTCCCGTGGTTTCGAATCTAGTACCAAAGGCCACGCAGGCTGTCGGACATAGCCTCCCTACGTAACGGACTGGGAGTTTTGTCATCTGTCAATGATCTTGTGCCAGTGGTTTCCACAGCATGGATTCGCTTAATCGTCCACGGATACCGGGGCTACCCCTGTCGCACAACTGTGGCCAGAGGCATAGGCTTTGACTGAAAATCCTCAAAGACGCTATCTGCTCTTGAATGAGCCAGCCCGCGATGCACAGCTCGGCTATCTGCACAACTGGAATCGCTGTGTTCGAAAACCACAAGTCCAGGAAAATTTACCAGCCGAACCTGGCTCGCCTGCAGACGCCATCGTTGGACCGCCATACGGGGGAAATGCTCCAGTCCTGCAGAGGGAAGGGCTGCAACGCCAGCATTCCTGTAAACCTCGTCTACAAACAATCAACCTTGAACCTCGAGCCGGGCTGAGTGGGACTCTCCGCTATTCCCCGCGTTTTACCGTAGTAGAAAGATAATTAGCGGGTTCCACTTGAGCGGCCCAGGTTTTCCACGTCCCCTTCAAATAGCACCAACACACCACACTTGGCATTTATGGGAGTCTTGTACTCTCAGCAACCACGCCGAGCCACGAACTCGTGTCGTCGATACTTCTTTTCAATGCGGCCAAAACATTATGAAGCACGATTTTTGGAGAAATGCATGCTCAGAGAACTCTAGCTATCGTCTTTGGTTTCCATAGAACGACCTGCCGACCATTAATTCGTCGTTGTCAAAACTCAAGGATAGGAGATCGACTTGCGATGCTATGTTGGATGGATGCCCAGACCCTCTTTCCACTTGCCGGACTGGACATCTCTCAGGATCCTGAAGTTTTCCTGTCTCCGCACTCAGCCTAGCTCGTCAAGCTGCGCAGCTGTAGGGTTGAGCCAATCCTACCACTTCTCCATCGCTGTGATTCTGCTATAACATTCTTATGATACCTGACGTTGTCGAATCACAACACCTAAATTGAACTTCGAGGAATTGACTCCTTATTCTTCAGATCGCTACGCGCTAACCCACCCCTCCTTGAACAGCATCTGTTTCGTCGTTGTCTAAAAAGATTTTCTGCATGACTGTCTTAGATGAAGTTGATATTATTGTTTGGCGGTGGAGGCAGCGATATCTTTTGATCTCTCGTCTTTATTCTTTTTAATAATACACGACTATAGCGGAATGTATTCTACACATATTAATTTACCTCTGAATGACCCCCCGGTTTTCTATTGTCCATGTTGATAATATATTATACAGCAAGCAAGCAAAAGCTTTTTCCCTCTCTCTCTGTCGTTAATTCATTTTCATCACCATCACATCTCATTTTTTCCTTTCCGTTTCCTTTCTGTCCCTGCTACTCCTGGTTCGGCGCATTCATTTCCCAAAACAAGCCCCCTCACAATTCCCGTCACACGACTCTCGATGCCGATGCTCCATGTACCCCTTTCCAGGTCCGTACCTGCCGACTGGAGACAGCAGCGATGAAGACGGTGATGCTGGTGACGACGACGAGGAAGACGGAGGCGACGAGGAGGAGGAGGACGAAGTATCAGTATGATCCATAGATTTCCGTGCTGCGTACTTGGCTCGGAATTCGCGCCACGCTGTATACTCGTCGTCGTCGTCGTCGTCGTTACCGAGTCCTGTCTTGCGAAGATCTAGTTGGGACTTGGACTCGCTTGGCGATGACGGCTGTCTTGGTGACGGAGAAGACGGTGATGGAGTACATTTGTTTGAATGTGTGCTTGCTGCCGAGGGGGAGGAGGAGGAAAGGGACTGGGCTTGTGGATTTGCTTGGCTCGTTCGAATCGCTGGTGGTTGTGGTGATGATACAGATGGTGATATTGAGGGTGAGCTTGGTCGCTGATAAGTTAAAGACGAAGTCGAAGATGTAGATAGAGTGGAGCAACTCGAACGGCAACTGGAAGTGGCTTTCTTCCTGCGTTGGCCGCCGAATGCCAGGACCGAGTCGAATGTGATGTCGTTTGCGATTGACGACGACGACGATAGTGATGAGGATGAACCGTGTGTCGAAGTTGTGGAGTATACTGAGGAGGACGATGATGACGATGATGGCCGAGTCCTGCTGTGGCTGCTCCGCTCACTGGGGGTGTACAGCGGTCTCGTGTCGACGCGCTTGAAAGTGATGAAGTCGTACTTGGACATTTTCTCGTCCTGGTCCTGCTCGTGGTCGAGGTCGAGGTCGAGGTCGAGGTCGTGGTTCTGCTCGTCGGCTTCTATTTTCTGGGTTTGGGCCTTGCTTTCTTTCCCTAACCCAAGAAAGCGGAACATGCTGCGAATCGTCATATTGGCTTCTGTGTCGGTCTTCTGGCTGGCCGTGCTCGTTTGCTCTTATCACAGTTGTGATGATATACGTGGTATATGGTATCTACTGAAGTTATGGCTGTCGACGATGGTGAGAGTGATCATCTTCGCCCATAATATCATGCGCGAGCAAAACTAGCGCCATATCTATATGACTTGGCCACTGCATCACGAAGGCTACGTCGATGAACTTCTCGAACATCCAGAAATGGCACCTCGCTCGCGAAGTCCTGTAACCACAAGTGCTGTGCTGACACCGAGAGGTCAGATCCGAACGGCCGAAGTCGATGACCGAGACTTTTAAGGTTAGGAGCGAGCTCTCGTCTACCGCTTCCACTTTCGTACGGGGGCCGTCTCGCCCGAAGGGGAATTGCATCCTGCTGCACCTAAAAGGCGTCAGACCATTAAAGAAACCTATGCGCAACGAATTCGATGTTCTATTCTGTTCAAGTTCGTTTGTTCTTCACTAGACAGTTGCGAGTGTCAAAACCACACAAAAGGATAAAGGTAAGTGCCTACAACATTCTAGTAGCTGGGTGTCACTGAGCAGGTAGGACCTGCTTGGATCTGTCAGACTTTCAGCAACGGGTGTCTGATTTTCCGGCAGATATCGCACAACTACTGCGCATCTAACGCTATCAGTTTCGAGATCTACGAGACTATGCGCTCTCGAACGGAACGATATCAGGTTGATCAGTGTTGGTGTTTGTAGGTATGTATCTCCACGCTGAACTTGAATGAGATGCCTGCTTCGGAACAGTCAAGACCCGCATGGCGTGGTGTGGCGCAGACCCAGGAAGATAATTCCGGCATGGGTACGACCTTTTCCTGGTAAGTTTACTGCATTGGACCAACCAAAATAGACGTCTTAGCCAATCCGAAACAACAAGAAGCTTTTTTGATCTTCTGGTCCACCTGGATCATGATCGGACATTTTCCCCCACTCCAGCCGTTGACATCATCACCGACGATTGGCGCTTCGTGGCTGATCTGCCAATGTGTTCCACGATTGCCGTCTCCACACGTAACCTGTTCGTGCCTGTTAGAAGAATGTTAAGTAGGTGATCGTGGTCATCGACGATGTGTGCACGCAAGCACGACTCGGGCGATTGCCCTGTTGTCGAATGGCTCGAGACATGGCGCGGGCATACGTTCACTCATCACTTCCTGCTTCCATCCCTGAACGAAACAAAAGATGTCATCTCGCAACAACATTTTTAATGGTATGTCTGTTCTATATTAGGTCATCTTGCCACATGGCTGTGCACTACTCCCCAGCTATTTGCTTAATCCATGTACTGTGCTGAGCAACCCTGAAACTTGGCCTACCATCGCTGCAGCTTTTGTCTAACGTTCGTCTCTAACCATTTCGGCTGTTCCTCGCCCCCAGATCGCTGGAGCTGTATCTGAGACCTGCTGCTTGAACCAGCAACTTGCATCCCACCACCGCTCCAATCAGCACGTGTGGTTTGGAACAAGCGTGCGCCCACTGATCGGCTTCTTGGCTGCTGCTGCACTCTCGGTATGCTTCCGCAGGCGTAGAGATCACCGTCGCCATGGAACCGGATGAAAGTTTTGAGCCACCCAGAAGACGACGCTCGGTCTTCATCGAGATTGGACTTGCAGGCCACGACCCGATCATCGACGAGAAGCTTCGCACACACAGGCCTCGACTGTCAGTGAGGTTTCATAGCAATATTCCTAACGCCATTGACTCAACACCGGCGACCCCAGACGAATTGTCGTCGTCGTCGTCGTCGTTTTCTACTCCTGTACAACCTCATCATTTTGTATCACCCCCATTTTCTTGGTCCCAAATACCCTACGTACAACTGGCGTGTCTGATAGCAATCCTCGCAGTCGTCTTCAATGGCCTTTCACCAGACTCGAATCTAAACCCGGCCTTGGCTGAAGCTGTTCCTATGGCTCCCAAATCAGAAACCCCTCGGACATTCCCTGCGAAGAGACAAGATGCGGATACAGATGTATGCAAGAGATGGTCAGGCCAGAGTGCGCTGGTCAACGGCACCATTTACTACTATGGCGGACGGGCGACAACGGCTGCCGACCAAACAAGCAATGAATGGAGTGAGCTGCAACCCCATTCCACCCCATTCCACCACGGCAGCGCATACTGACTACAGCAGACAACGACTTCGTTACTCTTGACCTCACCAAGTCCTGGCAGATATCCTCCCCCTCACTGACAGGCCTCCCAACTCCGTCCGGACCGCCCGCCGTTTCTTTGGGCTATCTCTGGTCGTCCACCGATGATCTGTACCTCTACGGAGGCCAGTTTTCCGACTCACCCGCCACCTCGCCTGTACCCTTCTCGCTGTGGTCGTATGACATCAAGTCCAAAGAGTGGAACGAGCATGAAGACCCGACCTTTGATGATGGCTCGCACGTTCAAAGAGCAGCGGAAGGTGCTGGAGTGTCAGTCCCTAGTCTCGGACTTGGCTACTACTTTGGAGGCCACCTCGATGGCTACACCACGCCAGGCTGGTCGCAGAGTATCGACCGAGTCTACCTTCCGTCCATGGTTGAGTTCACCATGCCAGGTTTCTCCAACTCCGAGGTCAAATCGGCTTCTCCTGCTGCCAGTGACGGAGCGTATCGCAATATCACCATGGGAAGTGCTGGCTTCCCGGAGCGAGCCGATGGCGTTCTCGTCTACATTCCCGGCTATAGCGACAAAGGCATCATCGTCGACCTTGCGGGCGGCACCAACCAAACATTTACCCAATTGAACATGATTGACGTCTATGATATTGCCTCTTCCAAATGGTACAAGCAAGCGACCGAGGGAAGCACACCTGACGTTCGAGTCAATCCGTGCGCAGTGGCAGCGACCTCGGCGGATGGTTCATCAACGCAGATCTACATGTACGGCGGACAGAACCTAATCCCGTACGGATCTCAGAAACAGTACGATGATATGTGGATATTGACCTTACCGAGCTTCACCTGGATCCAAGTCGACACTGACGGTCAATCCAACCCTCCTCCACGAGCGGGTCACATGTGTCATCATTGGAACAGTCAGATGGTTGTCATCGGTGGCTACGTGGGGCAAGATCTATCCTGCGACAGCCCCGGCATTTATGTTTTCAACACTTCTTCCCTTCGATGGCAGTCACAATACCATGCACTTGAGGGAGGCGATGCCCTCAACCGTCAAAAGTCTCAGGAGAACGATGCGAATGCCCTCGAAGGCAGCTATGGTTATCAAGTCCCCCTCGTGGTGCAGTCAGTGGTTGGTGGGGATGCGGTCGGTGGTGCGACCGTGACAGCACCTGCACAAACTCCCACCGCTGGTCCTCTCGCAACTGGCAGTCCGGTAACATACACGGTGACTGGGACAGAAGGTTCAGTCGTCACTGAAACCGCTTCACCCGGCTCAGGAACTGAAAGCGGCAGTGGCAGTTCGAGCGGAGACGGCCATTCAGGCACGAATGTCGGCGCCATCGTTGCTGGCGTGATCGCAGGCTTGCTGTTTGTCCTGGCTCTTTACCTCGCCTTCTGTACGTATGTGTATCGCAAACAGGTTAAACAATACAAGAACCACGCAGCCATGCTGCAACACGAAAACTTGACCAACGACGGCATTCCCACCACCGGTTTCTACGTTCACCGGCCAAATCGATCATCGGAGAAGAACAGCAATCGAGCATCCTCTGACAACCGGTCAACCCAAAGTGGTAAAGCTGGGTCGTCCGAAGGAAACAGCTCGAACCGGTATCAGGAGATTATGGAACATTATCCGTACAACAGTGTTATGGCGTTGAAGCAAGCAGCCACGGCCCACAGTTCGACAGAAGATTTACTGAAGGGACAGGAACCGAGCTTTTTGGGAGTTTTGCTTGCCCCAAGACGCAGCTTGCGGGTTGTAAACAAAGACTAATGATATATATGTAAAGGTGAAAAGGAACATGTAAACACACGAACAACGAACACCCGAGGCCATCCGACCGTTATCAGCCATAGATCGATGAGTAATGTTAGGAGGTACCGCTATGCATTACTAGAAGTCCTCGCGGAGGAGGATGGAGCATTGGGATGCTATCAGCCGACGGTTTTGCGTTGGCCATTGTTTCGTCGATATCCAGTTTTCAAGCACAATTTGAAATTGCATATAACCTATGCAGTCACAGCGTGGGTGTTTTTATCCCTTCAGCACATTGGCGTCACAATGCCTGCAAGAATGGAATCAATGATTTATTTATCTTTACAATGTTTCTACATGATCCAGGCCGGCACATACTTGAGATAGACACACCCAATCAAAACTATCGGTGGGGTTTTTTTGCATCTTGGGTAGCAGCCAGGAGGTATTACATATTAATTGCTCGTACCTGCCTTAGTGGTGGCGACTCTGAAGAACGGAAGGCTCAGGTTCAAAAAGGTCTCCAGCCTGAGGTGTGCACGGTGTGGTGTTTCCAACCTGGGATTGCACACTGGCACTCAGCACTGTACGAAGTACATCGAGTGAACTTCGGCCAAGCCGACACCAAAAGTCCTCAGTATATTAGTATCAGCAGCACGTATGAGTTCTGCGTCTCGGTGCCCTCGGTGCCATTTGCCCATTGACTCAAGCTAAAAGGCCGAACGATAGCAGCCAGCGAGATTCCCCCAACCAGGGCCCGCAGTGTCGAAGGTGAAAAACTTTGTCCCCAACAAGCGAAACTCCACTCGGCAGCCGGGATCCCCTGGAAATAACCAATCGATCCGCCACCTGCGCCTATCAGCTAGGTTTCAATTGGCTCAGCTAATAGTCCCTGCATGATGATGCAAGCAATTTAATCTCGTCCTTATCACTCACTCCCCTCACTGGGTCCTTGGATGGTCCATGATAACCACGAACGACACGATTCGAGAAGAATGGCCCTCTGGGCAAATAATTCTGGTAAAACGTTTGTAAATATGCTATCCAGCGGCTGATAAAAAATTCGGTTGACCCTGGAGGGCAATTAATTCCCAGCCCGAGCCGATGAAAATGTGGGCCAGAAGATCTCTCTCTGTACTTTCGTCATTTGGCCAGGTTCCGTTGACTTTCCTGGCCTCTGACCTGGACTCACCGAATCACACTCAGCTTCATTTGGGTGTTTGTACGTGTGCATTATATATATTTGTGACTTCAGGAGCCTCATACCACGGCAAGACCGAGGAGACTCCGTGTGGCGTTGTTCACAGTGGCGCTTTTTAAGATCTTGCTGATGCCCCGCCCATATCTATAACATCTATCACCATCTTTTTCAAAGTTGTGAACCTGAACCTGAGCGATCAAACTTTCTCGACTGTTGTCATTTGCAGGGCAGCTATTGTGTTCAAGCTGTTACGTCGTCACCATTCTGGCATACCCACTGACCACATCCAACTCACTCCCACCGATAGCTTCTTGACTGTGTGCACACTCTCTCACCAGCCTTTGTAACAAATTCCACCCCACTTGCACCGGGGGACTATCGTTCTTCACGGAGCCAGGAGCCAAAAGCACAAGCACCGCACAGATAAAATGGCGAACAATCATCATGGTCACAAACTATCATGGCCATCCAGCCAGAGTCCTTCGGCATCGAGAAATGGCAGTATAGTCTCTACCAAAAGACACGAGTCCGTGCCGACTCTGCCCAGCTCGACCAAGACTCAACATGAGAAGCAAGTGTCAGGAGCGTCAGACCCTGCCTCCCACAAGAAAGGTGGCTTTCGAGGCCTCTTCAGTAAAGATCCTGAGAAAAAGGCAAGGAAGGCGAAAGAGTCACAACTGACTACCCTACACAACATACAGGCAGAAACCGCTGCTCGTAACAAAGTCAAGGCGACAATGCGCAAATACACAATGATGCTCGATCCTGATTACAGAGAATTCACAACTAAGCACAAAAAGCCACAGGTCAAGACGGCGGGCATGAATACTGCAATTTCCCCCGACAGCGCCGCCGCTGATCAAGAGTACCGATTCCCGCATTCGGGCAAGCCGTCGCAGTACGGACATGTCAGAAAGGCAAACCTGATGCAGATTGAATCTGACGACGAAGTCGATGAGGAGCTTGACGAGTTCGAACAACGCCGGAAAGACTGGAATGAAGCACCAGAGCATCAGTTGATCGACATTCCTGAAGCCAGAAGCCGCCACCCTTCATCCGCACGAGCGAGTCCCTGGCACTCACCCGTCGGTTCACGAGTGGGTTCACGAGTGGGTTCACGAGAGCCATCGCCCAACAGACTCAGCGTTGGCACCGTCAGACCTGACATGGGAAACCACAAACACAGTTGGGGCGGCGCCTATCACAAAGATAATTCGGGCCGATGGCGAAAAACCCCGCCTTCCATGACCCCTGTGGCGCCCGGCCCGCATGACATGAATTCAGACCTCTTCGCCAAAAGTCTGGCAGAGCGCCTGCGAACGGCTGCGTGACTGTCGGACTTTTACGATCAAACCACTGCAAGCAAACCAAAATCGTCCAGCCGCCACGATTCGCGTTGTCCATCAATCTTCTCGAGTTTCAGCAGAAAGAGCAGCTCAACTTCGGTCAGCGACATGGTCAGCTGACGACGTGACTACAATGGTGGATGACGTCCGATGGGGTTATTCGCGTGTTTAATGAGAAGACTGGAGAATTAAAAAACAGCGTCGTGTGCAGCACCATCTTTCATTGAGGAGGAAGTCTTTCCAGTTATTTTCGAATGGTTCGTCGGTGGTTTTCGTGTGTTTTGCAAAAAATGTTTGTGAATAGTTTCCAATGACGAATCTCCTTGTGTCTTACCCTTCTGAAGAAAGGCCAAAACCAATTTCTGTCTTCGTTTGGTTTTTACAAATCCCAAACTCTCCCCATCACTGGCACCTGCAGTCCACCAGCCCCGCATGCAGTGGCCCAGATCAGCTTCGCCAAGTCTCCAGTCCCCAGTTCCCCGAGTTCGCTGCCTGTTCTAGCCGTTTCTGGGTTCAGCACTCTTCAAAAATCAAATTTGGACAGCACGAAAGCACGAAAGCAGATGTTGAATTCCGCACAACCCACCACACACACATTGCTAGGACCACATTCTTCTGTGCAGTCGTTTTATTCGGGCTTGAGATTGGAGCTAATGTTGTGTTTACAGCCCCAGGTGTAAGCCTTCTTTTACTTCTTATTAACCATCATCCTCACCAAATCTGTCCCTCCTCTAAAAGATGACACCTTGTCTTGTACGCCTCAATTCAGCTACTTTTCTCACCTTACAATTTTACAACAACTTACCGCCCAGTATTTTTTGCTAGTCTGGGTGCATAAGTCATTTTGCCCAGGATAGCAAACTTGGCCGCGCCGCTCGCTGCAGGTATGTTGTTTGCTAACTGTTTACTCGTGGCAAACGCCAGCGTGGCAAACTTCATGGCCTCCTTGTACGGAGCCGGTATTCCATATTCATCGCTTGTTTGCAACTGCAAGCCCCTTTCACGCAGCCGCGTAGCCAACATGGTGAACAGGGTTCGATTTCGAACTCCACCACCTGACGCTACGACGCTCTTCAATCCCGGCGCCACAGGCAAGATGAAATCGACAAGAGCGCGTTCGATCGAGGTAGCAGTAAATAATGTAAGGGTTGCAAGGATGTCTTCAGTGCTTGAATCGGAGTATCTTTCGAGGACATTGCTCGCGAACGAAGACCCAAAGTCGAGTCTCCAGGCCGAGCGCGGCGGTTTGCGCTCGAAGAAGGAGTGCCCTTGCAGCTCGTCGAGCAGTTCTTGAATGATATTACCTTTGGCGGCCAACTCGCCATCCTTATCGTAAGCACGGCCTGTCCGCACTTTCGCCACGTGGTCTATCATTACATTTCCGGGACCCGTATCAAACGCCATCATCTGGCTGCGGTCTTCCTGGACAAGCTGAAGATTTGCGATCCCACCTATATTCACGGTGACGAAAGGTGCTTCGTTGCGAAATGACACAAAGTCGAGATACTGCATGAGAGGAGCGCCCGATCCACATAGAGCATGGTCGACGGGTCGGAATTGAGTCACGGTCGTGATGTCGGTCAGCGCTGCCACGACGCCAGATTCGACAATAAATAAGCCACACGGTAAGCCATATTTAGTCCAGAGCTCCACCAGCGACTCTGCTTTGTTCTCGCTTTGACCCATTCGTGCCATCTTGGGCCTGTCCGGCGGCTCTTGATAGATTGTCTGGCCGTCATACCCTAGAATCTCGATGTCCTCAGCCTTGAGGTTATTTCTCCTGAGTAGCTCGTTCGTTGTCTGGGCATATAATCCGCCAGCTGCGTAGTTGAGACGAGCAAGCTCGAATATAGTCAACTCATTTTCGAACGCCCGCGTCACCAGTTCTTGCAGGTCTGCTGGCCAGTCAACGGTGAGTGCGTCAACATAGACAGGCCGTGTAGGGTGACCATCCTCAGCCACGTCGATAGTGCATAACACAGCATCGACCCCATCGAAGGACGAGCCACTGTTCAGGCCGACTATATATGTCATTGTGTTCCCCCCGCGGGTATAGGTAGAGCTGGAGGAAATGCTAAATTAAAGGCCCCTTGCCTGATTCGACTAGAAAAGGAGACTCGCCAAGCGTGTTTGCATGTGACGTATGGGTAGGTATCTTCGAAAGTATATGCCCTGCCCTGCTTGTCGGCCTTCTTGAGATGTCTGGACAACTAAGGTGTCAGTCGCGAAAGTCAAAAAACACAGAACTCCTACCTAGGTACGATCTCGGTGGTTGATGCCGAAAATTGCAACACTAACCAAAAAGTTCGGTTCACTGTTCAATTGGCTCATCGTAGGACCAAATGAGCCCTTTGAACCAATCAAATGCGAGAAATCGGACGCTCGGGAGCTGGCGCAGCTTCCACAGACTGTTGTGGGGTGCAGAATTGGAGATACTTTCATGCTAGGTATTTTCTTCGGAGGAGTACCCGAGGCTGGCGAGCTGGAGTTCCTTTGCAAACACTCTAATAACCTTTAAAATTGCTATGTACATGGCAAATTCGAGCCAAAGAGTGGAATTTTGCAGCGGCCGATTCGAATCATTGTTCATCTCCCCAGCTTCCCCGTGGGGACCTTGAATTGAGGTTCCGTTGCTTTGGGACTTTTAAACTCTACACGGAAGAAACTCCCGGTCAGCGAATGCAATCTCATCCCTGCAACACGAAGTACTGCGGTATAAATACCTCCCCCAAATCACCTGCAAGCTTCATTTCCTCGTCAATATTCACAATCCACAGCCAAGCTCTTTCCCCAGAATACCATCACCATGGGTCTGGCAGTACCTGCGCTTCAGTTTCGAGAGAACCGGTGGGCTTACTTCTTCTGCGGCGTCTCCGCAATCGGCGCACTTGTATACGGCTATGACAATACTTACTACAATGGGGTCCTGGCCATGCGGCCTTTCAAAAATGATTATGGCGATCACCTCGATGAGAACGGACAGAAGGCTCTGAACGTTAACTTTACCTCTTTGACCGCTTCATCGATTTATATTGGTGATACAATCGGCGCATTGATCTCTGCTCCCATGAACGACAGATTCGGCAGGAAAATCACGTTCTGGGTGGCAGCATGTTGCATCCTGGCGGGCGGTGTCGCGCAAGTTGCCGATACGCACTATGAAGCTGTCATCATCGTTGGACGCATCTTGATCGGTATCGGAATGGGCCAGTGCACCGTCACATCTCTACTCTACATCGGGGAAGTCGCGCCTCTTAATATCCGCGGACCGGCGCTTATGATGTTTCAATTCTTGCAATCTGTCTCACAACTCGTTGCATCCGGCATTACCCAGGGCACCGAGACTATCAACAGTTCTCTCTCGTACAAACTGCCCATGGGCGGATTGATAATCTTGCCTCTCTTGCTGTTCGCTGGACTTCCCTTCATCCCAGAAAGTCCAGTGTGGTATGTCAGCAAGCAGAGACAGAGCGAGGCTACGGATGCGCTTCGGCGTATTCACCGAGGGCAAGCCGGGTACGACCATACCCGGGATCTGAGCATCCTCAACGAAGCTTACGAGCGAGAGCTAGAAAATAAAAAGGGCTCCTCCTGGGCGTCCTTAATCACAAACCCCATCGAAAGGAGAAAGGTCATCTTCTCTGCGGGCGCCATGTACGCGCAGCAGATCTGCGGGATTCTGTTCTTCTACGTCTACGGCGTCGTGTTCGCTCAGGCGATCGGGATCTCCCAGCCCTTCACCATCCAGCTGATCACCAACATCCTCCAGATATTTGCCGTCGGCGCAGCGGTGTTGACCGGCAACAAGGTCCGGCGACGGCACAACCTCTTGATCACCACAAGCATGATGTTCCTTGCCTTCATCGTGATCGGAGGCATCGGCACCAAACCCCTGACCACAGCATCGCAATACGTCATCGTGATTTTCTCGTATGTCATCATCGTCGCATTCAACTACGGCCTCGGGCCCCTCGCATACACGGTTGCGCGTGAGATGGCCGTCGGCCCCAACCAGAACAAGATCATGTCCTTTTCGATCGTCTTCTTCTACGTCATCACCTGGGCCGTCTCCTTCACCGCGCCCTACATGTACTACACCGCCGGCTGGGGCCCGATGCTGGGCTTCTTCTACGCCGGCACCACTCTCACCTCGTTGGCATGGGTGTGGTTCTGCGTGGGCGAGACATCCGGACGCAGCACGCTTGAGCTTTCGCTGTTCTTTGAGCACCGCATCCCGGTTCGTCAGTGGAGGACCCATGTCTTCCCATCGCTTGAGGAGCTCACAGAGGAGACTGAGCGGAGGAAATCGACTGCTTCGATGACGAGGAATGCGTCGTTAGGCGTGGGGGTGTCTGAGCTGAAGAAGGGTGTTGATCACCGAGAAAAGACCGTCTGAAAAAAACTGATCTGTTACACTAGTCCCCAACTTTGCTGGATTTCCAGTTTAGAGATTTATACGTCGGTATGAATGTTGATTGCATTCTAAAATGAAGATCCTGGCTGTAGGAAAATGGCTGCGATGTCCTTTGAAACTGTAAGAACGTTCGTAGATGTCCAAGAGCACAATATACTCGCTGGAATTCATGATGAGGAATACCTCCTCCGTGGTGCTAGTGGTTTTTCCACCAAAAAATTCACCGTCGCGATGCCACCATTGCTCCAAGTAGATTCCTGGGAGATGGGTGAAATAGGGACTGGGAGAGCTGAGCAGCAACCTGGAATGTAGTGGCCTGACTGTTATAGTCGCTGAGCTATCTACAAGCCTTAGGTACCGCTCAGTTATTAGGTTGAATAGGGTACGTGTGAATCTGATAACTACTACTGGTACTTCTATAACTACACGCGCTCTACTCTCTTCCTCTACTATATCTTAAGCTTAATTCTCGAAAGCTACTTTATAATGTTAAACTTTACACTTGCCGCTTAGTAACAACCTAGCTCAATATACTTCGCACGATCGTATTATAATTTGAAGTAAACCACAGCCCTTCTGTTGTTGCTTAATATTATGCAACATGGCAGTACGGAAAGAACTAGGCTGTCTGTCGAAAGCGTTGCGGGTGAAGCTTACCGCGATCTAATCAAGAAGCAAGCGGTAACTGGATTTTCTCTCACAAATTAACGGAATGTAGCTGAAAAGACGAATGGTCGGTCGGCGCTCACCTGCAGACCACAGATTTCCACTTGATACAAAGCTACGTGTTGCTGCTGTTCAATCATCATCGAGGCTAGACCATTTGGGGATAAGCTGAGCTGAGCGTGGATAAAATGTCGGGCTGCCCCGCTTTCGTTCGACGTTCTCTTTGCAGACTCGGAGTGTGTGCGCCTAGATACCCAGCCCCCAACTAGTCATGGACATATCACAAGTCAATATTCCCAATGAATTAAGCGCCAAAGACAAACGCACTTGTGAGAAGCTGTCGTTTTGGTTGGGAACACTCGATTGGACTGACGGATCTAAGACTGGGGGGATATCGCATCTTGCTGATCTCTCACTTCAGAGCTCAGTCATGGATGTCGTCTTCAATCTGGACATAATTAAATATGTCCGTCTATTAATTTAAACGATATTTCATACTCTGACCACTGAAACAGATACGGTCGACGCGCTTTTGCTTTGTAACGATCCCTAAACAATACACTGTCTTTAACACTTCAGTCTGGATATCGCTTGCTGTTGTTACGGATCCTGACGCTGCAAACAAGGACATGGAGATCATGAAGCCTATGGTGCTAGAAAAGGGAGCCAAGTTGGTGACGGTGCGATATCTGGTTTTCCTCCTTTCCCAAGAAGCTGAAATCGCCCCTGGGATAAATGCAACCAGCGATGTTTCATTTCTGCAAAGATCATTCGTTTGACCTCTCACAGCACAATTACCGTCGCAACACGTACATATGATTACATGTTTCTCGATGGCGTCCTGTAGATTATCGTCGTGCCGAGTCATGGCCCTTCTTTCAACATCTCCTGAACCCTTAAATCGGGACAAGGACACGCATCAGGAGATTTCGTTCTTGTAAGGAAAATGCGGATCCTAAACTTCTGACGCTATTTTAACAAGAAATAGTCTCAATTGGAATTTGGCCAAGTCACCGCATATCTAGCTCCGAGCCTGGCATCACATCAATACCCTTTCCTCGTCCCGATCTCCAACAGGCTCAGCGAGGAGTTCCATCTCCATCTCCACTTCCATCTCCATCTCGCCCCTCGCAGGGGGTCCATTAATCCAAAACCAATCCTTATGGTCATACAGCGGAGGCCCAACATCATAGCCATCCTGATACAGCGCGGTGATTTTGTGCGTGAGCAGCAGCTCCTGAAACGCCTTGCAGTCCCTCCAGCAGTCCCTGTCGGCATCCACGTTCTTATTGCGCCGCCAGCGCCGGGCTCGGCAAAACCCACAACTCCGCAGATGCGTGCAGGTGAGGCATTTGCGCGACCACCGCTTGGAGCAGAAGGGCGTTTGTTCGTCGTGCGGAAGAAGCTCGGTGTCGTGCTTGAGCCGGATCTCTACGAAGCGGCCGCGGGTCGGACAGGTGCCGTCGGCGATTTCGCGTGGCGTGTGCGCTTGCTTGCGGATGCTCGTGTAGTCGTGCCCTTTGCGGCAGCTGCATGCGTGGATTGTCGTGGAACACATCTCGCTTCGCACACACACACACACACACACACACACTCTCTCTCTCTCTCTCTCTCTCTCTCTCTCTCTCTCTCTCTCTCTCTCTCTCTCTCTCTCTCTCTCTCTCTATCTCTCTCTCTCTCTCTCTATCTCTACTATGTGCTTTTCGTACTTTCGTACTTGGTGCTTGCTTTCGTGGGGGAGCTGGTGAAAAAGTAGAGAGAGAAAAACCGGGTTCCAGGATAGGCCAGAAGAGAAGTCCCAAAAATCAACAAATAATTGCAAATGGGGTCTTTCGTTAATGAAAGTGCAAGTCCCCACTCCCAAGTGTTGGACTTCGTTTCGTGACTCTGTATAACTTCCGTAGAATCTGAGAAATAAAACACTAATAGCGTAGTCCCCAAGTACAGGATTCCTGCATCTTCCAGACAAGGACACACACTGCTTATAGTATATCTATATCTACCCAAAGTGCGCACCCACCTCGTTTGCTGAGTGTAGTGACTCTAGTCTCCATTGACCCCTAACAAACCCAAGCAGTCATCTGGTCACTGGGAGTCTCTCAAGAAGCTAGACTAAAAGATCTCGTTGGCTTTGCGCCCGTTTTCACAAGTCCCCTTTCCATCCAGCTACAGAGAAAAGAACATGCTACAGGAAAAAGAAACGCAAAACTTAACTACCTACGTACCTACCTAGGCAGTGTGAATGGAATGTTGAGTAAAAGGGCGCCCTGAAAACAAAAGCAGAGGCGCCAGTTCAGTCCGTCAGTTTAACAGTGTGTGTGGTTTCAAGTTTGGAAAAGGGTTTGCTTATACTGTGTGAGTGGTAGGTAGTAGGTACGTATTAATTCATCCCGTCTTCTGCACCTGTTCTGTTTGCCCCTAACGGAAACGGCGAATTTTAAAAAGGTAAAAAAATATTAGGGACATTGAAAAGTTGCCGATAAGTGGCTTCCCATGTATCGAAGAGAAGAAGGTATATTATTTGTATGTACAAGAATTGCTTCAAGAATAAACTTGATGCTGTCGATGATGATGGTGAATGATACTACTAGTATGAAATGAAAACTTGACCCACCCCCCAAAAAGCTCAACTCCAACCGCGCTTTATGCAGTTTTCGACTCGTCTAGAAAATCTCCAAAAAAGATTGTGTTTTGTTGAAACACCCCTTAAGCATGTTTAATGCTTACATGGTTTGTGGGGTGGGATTTTTTCTACCTCATGATGTGCCCCTTCTCGCCGACGATAAAATGCATCCTCGCACCGGGGAACTTCGCCCAACTCGCCTCCTTGACGACCTTTTCGCCGGTGGCAGGATCAAACGTCTCCCTCGTCAGGGTCGAGATGCGCCAGTTCCACAGGTGCTGCTTGAAGCCCTCGCAGGTCTCGACGTTGTCGTCGTCGGCGGCGCACTCTTCGCACTCTTGCTTGTGGAAGCACGCCGGACAGCGGCCGTTGCGCTTGCGATTGTCCTGGCCGCGCAGGCCGCAGAACCGGTCGTTGACGGTGTGCTCGAGGTCTTCTTCGACGTAGACGCCGTCGGTCTTGCAGGTGCCCGACGAGATGCCGCGTTCCGAGTGCTGCATCTGCGTCGTGTAGCTGTAGCCGTCGCCGCATTTGGGGCAGTGGCAGTTGGAGTGCTTTTTGATCACGCACATCCTTTCTTTTTCACTCTGTCTGTCTGTCTGTCTGTGGTTACGCCCTAGCTTGCTTGCTTTGCTCAACGTCTCGTTAGGAGTCTGAGGATAACGAGAAGTGAGTGCCCCCTACGTTATAGACGATACTAGCGCAGATGTTCTGGGGTTAAAATTTAGGATTCGCGAAGTTCTCGGATAGTGCTTTCGGTTTACTTACGAACTTCGGCAGGAAGGAGTTATGCTCAGGGCTCAGGAAGGAGTTATGCTCAGGGCTCAGGAGGGTTATATCTCACACGCCCTACCTGGTGCTTGCTTTCTCTAGCAACTCGTGTGACTCGATACATGGTTGACGTTCCGTTTGTACTCACGCATGCCCGTTGTTTGATTTCCAGTGACGGGCGACCGAAAGAAAAGCGGCGTGCGCATCTGATAGCAAGCGGCAACCTTTTGTGCGGGATTGTCGAAACTGAGCACGCATACCTATTGTCAGGCAGCATTGCTGTTGCGAATGACCTGAACAGGCAACCTTGATTCTGAGCTGTGCCTGCCAGGAACGTTCCAGAAAGAGGAAGGTCGTGCATTTACCTAGACCGAGTTCGCCACCTAGTCAGACGCATGAGTATAGGTCTCATCACGTGACATAAAGGGGACTGACCCGGCTTACAAAACGTGGTCAAAGAGTGGTGGAGAAGGCCAGTGTTTGCTATTCGCTACCCGTCTCTGACGAATCACTGCAGTGCCTCTGGCACCTCTGGTTAGGCGATTACGGGAAAACGTCGGATCAGCCTGGTTGAGCCACGTCAAAACTTCCAGCGAATGGGATGCAGAACGCTATATTGCGAAGATCGCTCACAGAAATTACATGTCAAGTGACAACACCAAACCATCGCGAAAGACATGATAAAATAGTTTGCAGTATCAGCCGGTCAGTCGTCTGACAGCAACCAGGCTCACTGCAATCGGCCGAACGCCTGATTTCAAAGTGCCCTGCTTGCTTCTTCCGATTTGTGCCAGCTTTCGGCCCACCTAGCGTAGTGCTGTACTACTTCGTATGTTACGCGACGTATTCGTGTCCTCGTCTGAACGCCATGGTGAATGTCATGACGTGTGCCTATTACGGGGTGAAATTCCACATACTCCCATCCGCCGGGTTCAGGGTTGTGCCTTCAAAGTCGAAAAATGGCATACCAAGTCCGAGGGCAGGGTCGTTAAAGTCAAACGTACCCATTGTGTCGACTTCAGGCCGTCCTGCAAGGGTCACGTTCATGGCTGTATTTGGATTGTTGACTGTGCCATTGATCAAGACTTGGTTGAGTGCTTCGCCATGAGTCTTTTGATCGTTTGCTGGATCGGTGTCGTTGTTGATGTTTGTGATGGCATTGCCTGGAACAACCGAAGTGAGTCCGTTGTGCGGTGTCCGATTCTTGGACGTTGATCCGAGCATTTCCGCCATCTTCTCGACACCATCAGCCATGCGATGAATGAGGTGATCTTTGCTGACGACGTTAGCCTTGAATTGACGGGACAGGCCACTCATGAGGGTGCTCAGATGTGCCCTGTCGATAAAAAGCTGTTCGGCATGCCTGGTGGCGACTTTGAGGAGAAACATGGTGGCAAAGGCAATCATGCCGTGAATGTGGTGGGGTACGTATGCTAGAGCCACTTGAGCGTCCTTATCTTCGAGGAGCAGGGCGATGATGTTTGTTGCGGCAGTGACGGCAGCGCTTGCTATTTCGAGAAAATGCTCAGGGATGCGTGCACCGTGCTCTGGGAGACCACGGAGGGAGTAGGATGTGAGGTAGAGCTTCGCCCAGTGGTAATGCAGGATAGCGCCTTTGTTGGGCCATTGACCGATCAATTCATGGGAGTTGTGACGCGAGAAACGGGCAATCCAATCGTCCAAATTGGACTCAAACCTCACAATATCGTCAATGGCAGACGGCGGGAGCGGTGAGGTAGTGTCCTCAGGGCCGAGGGTCTCGCGCACCTGGTTCATAAAGTACATCAGGCAGATTTGGCCAGCAATACGTCGATCGGAAGCCGTGGCTAAAGGACAGGAGAGATATTTCTCCCAGCCGGTGATGTATGATTCATTGTCGCGCATAACGCTTGAGCGACCATAGAGGACGGACAGATGATGATCGCAGACGTAGAGCAAGTACAGCACACGAATGCCGACCATTGCTTCTTGCAGCTTCTTGGGGTCGACCTTGTTGAAGGACTTCTGCGACTCTGCGATGATCTGGTAGCATTGCTTAAACTGAAATTCGCTTGCTCTTCGAATGGCATAGCCTGACAAGGTCCAGGAAATATCGGACAGCCAGTAGGAGCCGATGACCAAAGCGCGCAGATATTCCATGTCGATTTTCCGCTCGAACATTGCATTGGCCACTAGTCTCCGAAATTCTTTCCCACAAATGGTGTACAGGTTGCCTCGGTCCGGGTCGTGCAAGGCCGCGACAGTCAAGACGGCGGCCGTCAGGGTGGGCGAGCGACTCCTGAAGGACTCGAGGTCAGTATAGTCGCCGGCGAGGTGCCAGATGTAGGGATCGAGCTTCCTGAGGTAGAAGCTTGCCAGGTGCTCGGCATCTTCCAGTTTGACGATGCCGCGTGAGATAAAGTCGGTGTCGCGCAGCTGCTTGCAAATGCGCACTTGATCTTCGGTGATGCCCTCGGTGGCGCGCAAGCTTTTGAGGCCCGTCATTTGATACAGGCTCTCAATCGGGACGTGGCTGAGGCTGTTGGTGATGGGGGTGACCTTTGGACTGTTATCGGCACTTTGGTCGTCGTCGTCGTCAGCACCGCCCTGATCCTCGGTCTCCAAGAACATGGCTGGATCACTGGTGGACAAGTGAAGGGTGGGTAGGTCGGGCAGATTCAGCAGCTGCAGGACCTGCTCCAGACTGCTGTACACGGCCGTCACGTCTCGTGTGACGGAGGCCTTCCACTTTGAATCCTCACTCATCAAGGTCTGCAGACTCTTGTTCAGCTTGCATGATAGACCTCGCTCTTTACACCTCTGGCACGGTGGGTCGCCGACCATGATGCACTTGATCTTCTGCTTGCGACAGGCGGCACAGGCTTTGACCTTGCGCGAGATGCCGGGGAGTTTGCTGGTGTCGGAGCCATTGTTGGTCGCATGAGGATTGGTCGACGACCTTGCTGGGGCTGGCCTTGACGGCGCAGGTTTGACGTCGTCGACGGATGTGCGATGCTTTATCGGACTTGAAGCATGGAGAGATGAGTGATGTGAGTGGTGTGAGTGGTGGGAGTGGTGGGATAGGGCAGGTGAATTGGAGGAGATAAGCTGACCCGGGCCTTGGAAAGAATGAGGTGAGGGCAGATTAGCTTCATGCCAGCTGCGTTTCGACATGATGGTGAAGTTCAATGGAATGTGGATTGTGGAAATGACTCGTTTATTCCGACTCGGAGTCACAAGAATTAGCAGTACTAGAGTCACGCGAGTGGATCCGGGAGCGGGATGGAGTGCTGCGATAAGACCAATAGAGCTCGGTATACAAGCTGTCCAAACTGTCCGTCCAGTGCTGTGGTTCGATGCAATCAGGTCAGATGCAAAGCTCATCGTCTCTTGCGAGCGCATGGTGGCAAGCAGAATCGATAAGCAAAATCAGCAAACGCGGTGACGGTGACCGGCAGCCGGGTGCCCCCAGCGTGCCCTTACCCGGCGCTCGCTAATAGCGGTAAAAATGGTGTGGGGGGACAACGTGGACACCCTACACCCTTGCCCCCAGTTACAGGCCGGTCGGGAGCACGCTCGGGGGCAAAGCTTAGGTGTGCTAGCGTCTTTTGGGAAGGCACCCCGCAGCAGCCAATCGCAGCTTCCGTCAAGTAATCGAGGGCCAGCACGTGACTCGACCACGGTTGAAGTGAATGGATTGACGTTGATTGCTGCTGCTGTTGCTGCTGCGACGACCACGAAGCTCCTCGCCGGCCTTGACATCCGTTCAGCATGGCGTCGACAACACGACTGGGCATGCGATGTGCTCGACAATTCCTCCAGCCATCGAAACGAGTCGTATTCCGACCGGAACACTTCAGATCGAGCTTCCCCATCGCCCATCGAATAGGAACAGGAATAGCACCTTTTACCACCACACGCCCACAGAAGATCTTACCGCCGGGCCCGCAAGTCATTGAAGGAGGCGTCAATGACGCTGCGGCAGTGCCGGAACCGCATCCCTCTCATGGGTCAGTCACCCAGTGCCTCGATAGTGTGTGATTGGGAAACATGCAGCCGGCCCATTATATCTATGGATCAATTTGGGTGCATGGTTTCAGATACACACAATCAGACAGACAGTCAGGCCCCTATCTTCCGAATCGAATGCTGACCAGAAAAATTTCACAGCTCCTACCACTGGATCGCTGAACGTGTCGTCAGCGTCGGCCTGATCCCGCTCACCCTCGCGCCCTTTGCAGGCGGCGCCCTCAACCCGACGACCGACGCAATCTTCGTCGCTCTAATGATCATCCATACACACATGGGCTTCCAGTGCGTCCTCCTCCCATTTTTTTTCGGTTCTTGCGCACAACACAAACACGCACACTCATTCCCTGTTTTTTCTTCGTCTTCTAACACATTCCCCCCAGATCGGTAATCACCGACTACATCCCTCAGTGGCGCATGCCCAAGATCCGCAAAGCCTTTGACTGGCTCCTCATCCTGGCCACGCTAGTGGTGGGCGTGGGTCTGTACGAATTCGAGACGAATGATGTCGGCGTTACCGAGACCGTCAAGAGGCTCTGGAGGGCGGCCGGCTCCAAGGATGCGACGGTGAAGAAAGACTGATCCTTTTTGGGGTTTGGGTAATGAAGGGAAAGAAAGCCGAAAGAATTTTGAAGCAGTAGATTGCTTACCTCGGCCCCCTTGCTCGATTGACCGACCAGCGAATTTAACGAGGAGGATATCTGTGCAACAATACCTATATAGCGGACAGCAGCGCAGAGCTATCTATCTATAGCTGAGGTGCTGTGAGCCCTCGGTCGATTACCCATTGCAATGCAAGACGATACGAAAGACTATTGAAACCTTTCCGTTTTCTCTTTGAACAGCAGCCTTGTTCATATCCTATTCTCCTACGTACAGTGAGCTAGGCTTCTTCATTCGAAACCTACTCAAACTAGCTCTACTGCTGTCTATTTCCTGGTCTTGTTCGGTCTTGTCCTAGTAAGCCATTTGTCCAGCCCTGAGATCTTTAGCCTGGATTTCAATTCCAAGGCAATCAACCCTTCAGTGAGCCATGTCCGTACCCCAAGCTTGTACATTCCATGCCCAACACCTCTCCCAAACCTGTCACGTCACAACCAACCCCCGTTCGTTCAGCCCTCAATACCCCAATTCCTTCATCTCCTCACACAGCTCTTGAATGAGTTGTCTGGTCTTCATCGTCGCCTCCTCTGCACGCGCCGCTGCCTCCACTGCTTCGTCCTTGGCTCTCTCCACATCCCGTGCCAACGCGAGGGCCCTCACAATCGCCTCGGTAAACTTGACGTACTCGTGCCCGAGGACTTTCAGCTCGCTTCTCGTGCTCGCGCTCGCGCACGTGCTCTTGTCTTCTTTGCCTTCGTCACTTTCCTCACTTGCTGCTCTGGACGGTCCTCGCTCAGCTGCGTTCGCCTGGCACGCCTCTCGTGCGCGATCGAGCAAGGTATATGCCAGGGTGCTAGCTTCGCGGATCTCAGCTGGTTCCAGAGCGTTGGTGACAAAATCGGGCGCCCATTCTTGCTTCTTGTCGTCGTTGTTGGACTTGGGCGAAGGAGGCTCGCTGTGCTTGGGACGTCTATGTGGGAATTTGCTCTTGGGAGACAGGCTATCTTTCACCGCGGTGTTGTTATTGTGGTTCGCTGCTGCTGCAGGGAAGGAAGTAAGAGGCGAAGGTTGTGTGCTGGCTGGAGGCGAAGACAGCGGGCTGGGACGGTAACCTTTGTAGCCATTTTTATCGCCGTCCACGTACGGCATGCCGGCTGAGATTGCATTACGGCGACCCATGTTCGAATGATTGCCAAACACCATTCTGCCTGGAGTCGGGATTGCGTGAACAGATGCTTTGGAATCGGACCGGACAAGACTTTCATCCTTTATGCTTTTATGGAATAGCCCACCGATTTTAGATATCATTCTGACTGGCCGGCCAGTATGAGCGGATCCTGGGATAGGTAGTGGTGATGACGATGGTCCAGAACCGACATCTGTGTAACCTCGCATGTGATGTGTCGACACCTTGTGTGACTGCGAATGCTTAGGTTCAGCTGCTTGGGTGGGTACAGAATTGACGAACGGAGTTTTCGCCTGACGCTGTGCATGACCTGGATCACGTCGAGACTCTGCGCAAGCAAAGTTGGTCTTACCCTCGCCTGCATTGTGAGAAGGCTTGAGTTCGGCGCGTTGGTCATTGTATGACCTAAGAGGACCACTCGAATGTTTGCGTAGGCTGCCTGCATGAGAGTGTGACGGGGTGCCCGTTTCGAGTTTGGATGTTGTCCGGGGTGGATAAAGAGGCCCGGAAGAAAGATTTGGCAGGGATCTATAAGACTTGCCCTGAGACTCGACGGCCATCGGCTCTGCTTCCTTCTTTACTTTGTGCAAGGCAGTCCGAAGTGTGTATGCGCTGCCCGGTGAACATTGTGCAGAGTCGCCCGCAATTTTGAGGGGAGTCCCAGGACCAACTCCGCGAAGGTCCGACTTATGGTACGCCTCGCGCTCGGGGGACAATCCGGCTTCCCTTAATGTATTGGCATCTGCGAAAGGGGCGACTTTGGATATCGACAGTGGCCAACCAGTGTGACTGTGGGTGAGACTCGGTATGCTAGCTGGAATTGGTGGAGCAAGTTGCTTTCCCACCTTGAGGGTGGTCTTCGGCTGCGACTTGGGTTCTGAATCAGACACAACTGTGTCAATCACATCGAGCATCTTACCACCGCTTTCAGCCTTAACCTGCCGACTGTCGCTGGCAGAATGCAAATGCCCAGGTTCAGGGACAATTTCATCATCAACGCCGATGTTGATGTGCTTCTGGAGGCTCTTCTTTTCATACGCTTCACGCTTTGCTTTCACCACAGCAAGCTCCTCATCATCGAGGAAAAGAAGATCTGCAGAGTCGTCAATGCGAACATGGGGTCCTTTGAAGGGATTGGCCTTCAAGACAGGCTTAAGGCGAAATTCGCCATTCTCATCGTGCGCGTAGATTGTGCCAGCTTTTGAAATGCTACCTATCGACGCAGTCGGGCTAATGCTGGCATGGGCATTGACTATTTCTTCTTCGAGGATATGTGCAGGAGCTTGGTCTGTTTGAACAAGTGACGATTCTCTCTGTACATCCGGACTTTGTGCATGGCCAATCTCCTTGAAGCTCGAGTGCTGTGACACCGACTGTGTCGATGATGCGGGCTCACTCTTGATCGTCGTGTTGGCAGAAGCTTCACTCTCAGCTTCACACGCATTTGGCTGCAGCCATGTCGATAGGATAGTCATTGCACTGACAGCCCCTTGTGGAGAGCTTTGAGCGTCGTCAGGTGCTGAACATGTAGACTGAGGTCTTTCCAAACTCGCCTTCGCCTTCGCTTGGATATTTCCGCTGGCAGATTTCGGTGACTTAATCGTTGCTTTGTACATCGTGTCGGCTGAGCGGCCTTCTGTCTGCTTTGAGTGCCCGGATTTCTGCGAGTTCTGCGCGTCCATGGTGTACGGTGAGCCATGTTCTGTGACTCTTCGAAGCCGAGGTATGCTCGATGGTTTCCTAGTATCGGTTGAATTGTTGTTGACGGCAACGTGTTTTGTAACACCTGATTTCGCCGAGGAGTATAGGCGTGGAATTGAATTGTTTGGCCAGGGATCTGTGGCGTCACTCGCGTCATCTGCTCGTGCTGATATTGCACCTCGCCTTATCTTAAGTATGTTCAGTCCACTCGGAAGCGACGACCTCTTACTAGTATCTGAAGTGATGGAAGCCCGATCTGGTTTTATCGATTGTGGTGTTCGAGGTACGGGGCGTGGGTCAAGGAAGCTCTTGTCGTGATCCTCAACGCCAGAGGCCATCTCTCTCTCAACCGCACTGGCTAACTTGACCTGCCTTAGAGCACGCTCCTGGACATCAGACTGAAGGGCTGGCTCTGCGCTAGCTTTGTCCATCGGGATGTTGGCCTCTTCATTGAGGTTGAGTTTGCGCAGGCGCTCGACCACACTTTCACTCAGGCTAGGCTTGACTGGTGTATGCTTGTGTTTGGGGCTCTCATGCTTCGTGGTGGTCATTTTTGTGCTGTTAGCTCTCTGCGGCGAGAGTGCTGGCCAGTCTTGCAAGATACCGGGTGAGACTGATTTTCGAAGAGGCTTCTCAGTCACATCGAGGAGCGATCTTCGTTGTATGGGTGACCGCGAGATGAAGGTTGCGACTGGCAGACTTGGAAGTGGCTTTTCTGTAGGAGAGTCGGGGCCTAATTTCTTGACTGGCTCTGGCAAGTGGCTGTGATGGATAGTTGGACTCGAGAACACCAAAGATGACTGTCTTTCATCAGTACTGGGCTTTATGAGATGCTTTACAGGTTTTATCACCTCTCTTGTGTATTTACCAGACGCAGGTGAAGAAATTGGCAATTTACTTGCAGCCTTTGACGCGCTGAAACTGGTCAAACGCTGAGTGGCACGTTGGAAGAAATGTTTCCGCTTGGATCCAAATGATGTGGCTGGTGCGAATTCTGCAGGGCTGCGAGTAGGTGAAGGGTTCCTGACTTTCGACGCTCTTGACGCTTCAGTTGACTGCATAAAGCGAGGATGAGGGCTTGGTCGCATGTGGTGATTTAGATCAGCACCTTGAGCCATGATAGGTGTGAGCTAAAACCAAACATATTGATGCATCAAATGTTTAGTAAAATATATTTACCGACAAGCGTTTGCGATATTGTTGTGTTTTGTGACGGTGGCGAAAACGGGAGATTAAAATGCCACAGTGAAGGTCAATAAAGTGCACAACGTTGTGCTGATGCCACCATGTTGTCTATTCAATCACAGCAAGTGTTTGCGTATTCCTTCACTTCTCCCCAGTTTTTGGACGTTCAATGCATCGGTGTAAGAATAACTTGGTTGCCGTGTGCTCAAATCATCATCGAGAGTACCGCCACTTGGCTATTTTCTTCAATCAGGGTAATACCAAGATCATTCTGCTTCGTCTATATCCCAATTCATTCCTTCTCACAACACGCTTGATGAGCCCCTTTGGTGAAGATGCTCGACATAGGAGATGCCATACTTTTTTCGTAGACTGATCTTGGATATTAGACTTCGTCTTCTGCCTCTCCATCGGCATCATCTTGGGCGGAAGCATCTTTCGAAAGCTTCTTATACTTGGACTTCTCGTACTTAGCGAGGTTGGGCTGTTTCCACTTCGCACCACCATAGTCAATGGCGTTCAATTTCATCTCTTCTGGCACGTGGAGGCCCCGCTGTTCGGCTAAAGCCTCGAGCTCTCGAATCTCCATGATTGAATTGCGGAGGTATTCACTCGTTTTTGCCAACATGACTTGTTCACTTCGTTCCTGTCCCAAAGCATCGGGAACCAGTTGAGAAAGTTCAGTGAATCGCTCTCTGATAGCCGTTCGTCGTTTGTTTTCGGCATCCTTGTGGTTGGTGTTCTTTTGCACAGCCGTCAGCCGTGGCTTTGAAGATTTGCTACTCCTCTTCCTTGTCCCGGGAGTTCTTACGCCATCATCCGCCTCCGGTGACAGGGGAGGCGAGTCTGGCGTCGAAGCTGCTGCTTCAGAATCCGCCATCTCGTCTCGGGACATGCCTTTTCGTCTCCTTCACTATCGCATCACATTGATGCCTACAAATACAGATTGGTTGACTTTACGTCCGGGAGAAAGTGGTTGAGTGAAGAATAATGTCTTCGTTCCCAACATGACTGAGTGCCAAGCCACACACCAGGCTGTCAGGCAACAGTATCGAACCCCAACCCAGCCAGCCACCCGGGAGTGGAGTGGGATTTTCTGCAGCTCTCGGCCCACCTTCTCGCGCGACGTCAAGGCTTCACGTTGGTGCGATTCGGTGCATACAGTGAGCTCATAATTGGAGATTCCCAGTGACTAGCTGGCCGGTCATTTCGACTGCCGTGCAGAGTATTTCCGTCGCGAACAATCAAATACCACGAAATTTCTCCCGACACAAGTTATTAGCAATGAAAATGAGTGCCGAGGGGCGATTACGTGGCTCTTGCAGTTGTGGACGATACAATTACGTCGTCCAGATCCCGAACGATGAAGATGCTCGGAATCAGGCATACGTCCATTTCGGCACAGGCGATTATACTCGTGAGATCTTCTGTCCTCGAATATTCATGGACTCACTTTTTGCTGACTAAATGCTCAGGTCAATCTCACGGCTCAATTCTTTCTGCGTGGCTAAAGGTTCCCTTGACTTGGTACCATTCAGCCACTGTGGCCTTCTTTCCAGACGAACGACCCGAACACATCGCCAGGACGTTTGAGCCTCTCCAGCAGCCCGGGCGGCAGAGAAAGTTTTGTGGCTTTTGTGGGGCACACATCTCATACTGGACGGAGCAACCAGTTCGAGAACGGGATTTCATGAACATCACGTTAGGTAGCCTGCGAGCACGAGATCTGGTGGCGTTGGAGGATCTCGATCTACTTCCTGAGAATGTTGATCTCGCCGCAACCAGCGAAGCAGAGTCTGGAGAGCCGGAACAAGATATGACGACCCTCCTCCATCCGGAGCAGGAAAAAGAGCCTTCGTCGAGTGCTGGCAATATCCTTAGGGCATCACGCCGTGGTTCGGCCGGAGGCATATCTTGGTTCGAAGACATGATTCAAGGCAGTCAGCTGGGTCATCACAGCAGGACGAGACGAGGTCAAGGTTCAAGTGCAGATGGCACAACAACGATTTCGTGGGAAGTTTCCGAGTACTACGAGGGCGGGGACGAGATGGACACGGAGCAGAATCCGAAAGGCGCCAAACGCAAAGCTGGTGCGATAGAAGGTGACGAAGCTGCTATGCGTGAATGATTCAACGTGACATCACCACTCCAACGCCACAACGGGCCACACAATGATGTCGAAACAGGAAACAAGGAGTAGCTCAGCAAATGGGTAGCACAACTGCCACCGATTGAAAACACGGAGAATAACTAAAGATGAAGAGGGAGAATTGGGGCTGGAGCAAGTCGCCATATTAAGCAGGTCAAATCGATATCTAGCTTTCTACAAGCAGCGTACGACTCGGGCCAGAGGATGAAAAGATGCACAAAAGCCGATGACTCTACTTGCTAGATATGGCTGGCATGGCATCAACCACCTTTTGCAAGCCGGCCCGCATGCTTTCCGGCAGGGTGGCTACCTTGGAATTGAACAGGTCCTCGGCTTGCTGCCAGACCCGCGTCCCCTTTCGATCCTTCAAGCTCATCAGCGACGGTAACAAAGCCTGTGAAAAGGCCTCGCTAGCTTCTCGCGGGAGTAAACTTGGGAGATGGTCGATACTGATGACGGAGAGCGGGGGGTTGTCGTAGCCGACAACAGGCAGGGTGGGACGGCTGAAGGTGCTGTTTTCCGTGTACACCGGCACCGGGTTGTGAGGGTTGGTTGTGTCACAGCTGACGTCACAGATGACGGACAGCTTTCTTTTATCCTGCTTCAACGACTTCTCGTTGACAAATGGCGGGATTTCCTCGGACAGATATATGCAGTTGACGAAGATATCCGACTCGACAATCTCGTCAAAGGGCCCTCCTCGGGCGGTTTCGGCCATGTCCCATTTCAGAATGTTCTCGTCCGGGATGCCAGCTTGTTTGCATAGATCGACGGCACCCTTCCCGCATCGACCCAATGCGCCGATGACGAGAACCGTGGGCTTGCGCTTGGCAATCGCTTCACCCTCTTGCATCTTGGCCTTGACGTCGGACAAGAGAGCATCGACGTTGGGATAGCTCGACACGCCTGGCATCGTCTTTGCCTCGGGATGTTGCAGTTGGAAAGCCCAAGCTTCGACAGCCAGGGCAGCACCCGCATACCCGGCATGATAACCAAATGCAGCCACTCTTCTGCCAACGTCGTCGGTGAGGAATTCCAGGTCGAGCAAGGTGCCGCCTCCCTGTGGAAACCTCGAAAGCACATCCTGCCAGCCACCCTGACCCTTGTAACAGTGGGCAAACTGGACGTGAGTGTGCTTCAGGGCAAACTTGTCCTCGGGCAGCTCTTTCAAGCCAACGATGATGTGATCGGTGGGCGCATCTTTCCACGAGCCTTCGGGCACAAGCGTTGCTCCGACTTTCTCAAATTCGTCGTCGTCGAAGATTCGCTCGGGTGACCGTTCGACGTGGACTTTGTATCCTGCATCGAGCAGCTAGTTCGTGTCAGTATCGCACAGCCTACAAACTTGGTATAGCAGACAGAACATACCGCTTTGGTTGTAGTTGGAGTCAGGGCCGACCGATGCTCTAGAGGCTTGCTCTCCGAGCGCAAATGTAGTGTCGTCGCCATGGCTGCAGTGACTTTGTAACCTTGAGAGATGCAAAGAATCCGCTGTTCTATGCTGTCTGGAAGTGTGGTAAATGAGTCAGTAGGGCAAAATTCGGACGCAAGTTTCTAGAAATTCTTAGTAGCTCGGTATTAACTAGGCCCATCCCTCCTCACTCGTCATAGGTTCATTTCTATGCCTGTGGTGCCCCGGCGTCGGCCCCCCAAAAACGACCGCACTAATATTGCTTATGTACTAATAGATTAGCACTAACAAACCCTGCTAATCCTCCTTATCGATCATTACGCACTTCACCGCCGATCCAGCACAGGCACCACAGGGTAGAAATTAGTACAGTCGTGAGTCAACAAAAATGATGTTCCTGACGATCAAAATCAAGATAATGCCACTTGTTACAAAACGGAGCAATATTTGGTTGTTGGTGGGAATGATATCGTTTGCAAAGATCAGAATTTAGGGCGATCTGAGCATATAGCAATCTTTATTGTGTACTCGTCACGATTTGAGCTGCCTCATTCCATCACCATTACTGCTGTCTTTTTATCATCTTGTTGTCTATTCGTCTGGCAGGATGGCTGAGAAACAAGGTCTATCTTCAGGTCTATCTTCAGGCGATCCTCCCTCCTACGAAGCAGCCGCTGTTCCCGCACAGAACCCACCTCCACCACGGCGACTGGCTCGGCCTCCACCTCTCGAGCTACCGGCGCTCTTGCTCTTGAGAGACAAGCGAGTCATCCTCGCATCCCAATCGCCCCGTCGGAGACAGCTGCTGGCCCAGATCGGCCTCACCAACCTCGAAGTGATCCCCTCTAATTTCGAAGAAAACCTGCCCAAGAATGACAGCCCTTTTGAATATGTTCTCGCCACGGCCACGGGCAAGGCTTTGAGCGTATACGAGTCAGAGATCAACAACGAAGATAAAGGCGAGCCGGGTTTGATTATCGCAGCAGACACCGTCGTCGTCAGCAGCGTGGGCGAGATCCTGGAGAAGCCGAAGAGTGAAGCACATCACATTGCCATGCTCAAAGGGCTGCGGGACACCGGTCCTCACCGAGTCTACACGGCTGTGGTCTGCGTGACTCCGCTCGAGTCTGCACGAGACCCGGGATATGCGATGGAGCGGGCTTGGGAGGAGACCGTTGTCAAGTTTGACACCTCCATCACCGATGAGCTGCTCATGGCCTATGTGCGGACTCGGGAAGGTGCAGACAAAGCCGGCGGATATGGCATTCAGGGCACCGGTGCTGTGCTTGTCGAGCGGATCGAGGGAAGCTTTGACAATGTGGTGGGGCTTCCCTTACGGACAACACTGCATTTGATCGAGAAGGCTATGGCAAAAGCAGATGATGATGATATCCTGGCGGGGGAGGCTCTAGAAGAGCAGGACGGAGACGAGGATCTGATATGAAGAACAAAAGCCCCAAGTGTCCATAAACAGTTCGAACTACGACCCCACATGACCCTGGTGTGACAGGAAAGCTGATGTCCTTGATCAGCATGGGTCCCAGAAGAACCCTTTTCCAGAATTGAAAAGGCGATTTAGGTCCTGAAGTTATATGATGGCAGCCGGATAGCAAGCCTCAGACCTGTAGTAGATGCAGAGCAGACGGTGGGTCCCCGATAAGCAACTCATGCCGCTGATAGAGGCACTACTCATGACCTGCACGATCCCACACGCGAAAACGCAAAGCTACAAGAGAGGCCCTGCTTCCAGCAACCAATCCGAGACGAGAACCAAGTCAGGGCCAAATTGGCCATCGAACGGCGGGCCATGGTTCCAGCTCACTAGGTCACAGCCAACACTTGCCAAACAGACAGAAGTAGCAGCAGAGTTGCATCACAAAGAGCCAAACACGATTTTGCCGCATCTCTCATGACAGGCCAAGCTATGCGGAATGTTCATCGAGTTCGTCTCGGCACCCCATCCGTGTCATGGTGCTGCCCTTGCAACATGACCTCACTCACCACACCTCCGCCTGACATATATCCTCATTTCGCCTGTAGATATGTGGTCAGATTCTTCCTTGGCCAGCACACCATAGAGTTCATAGATGGTGTAAGCACCACTAATTTATATCAATCTAGCCGGTCGAGTTCAAGTTGCGGAGATCAAAGCCCTCACAGGGCGAATAATATGTACTTTCCATTCAACAGCCATCAATGCCAGCTCAAGTCACTCGCCCACTCATGCCTATGCTCAATATTTACCAGTCGTCCACCACCAGTCTGCCACGTGTGATAGAATCCCGCGGTACCTGAACATATATACCAGTATCGACCGGGGGTTTCAATCGTCCGGCGATCGAAGCGCTAACTAACACAGTCTACTCCAGCGTGAGTGCTCTGGAGCAAATGCAGATAGCCAACAGTTATTGGTGTCTTTATGTATGTAAGTAAGAGCTCATACGAAACGAAGGAAATACTTGAAGTACGCCAGCCGACAGGTCAGTTCCAGTTTGAATGATGTTTGTTGTGATTGAGTCGCTGCTCCTTGAGGGGGCTCGCTCAAGCGTGTTTTGTTGACAGCTCCACGAAATGGCGTGCACAACGCGATTGCACAACGACAGGCACGACAGAAGATCGGTGGGCACTCAGCGGACAACTTATGCATACCGCAGAACAAACGATATCACTCGAATCGAGTGGCGCTGACAGCGAGAAGTTTGCCAATTGGATCACGTTTGACCGCGCTCAGGTAAGCAAAGTTTAACATTAGAATATGCCTTCCTATGGCAGAAACCCAAGCGCCAGGCTGCGGTTTTCTGCACGTTTTTCTCCCACAATAGTCTTGGCGGACCTCATTGTCAGCTCCTGCCACTGCAGTGTATGGCACCTGCAAAGGATGAAGGAGTCTAGTGGCTCTTTCTTGTGCAACTGTCCGCAGAAGAGTTGCAGCATTTATGTATTTTCCGAAAGTCAAGCGAACGAAAATAACTTGAATTTTGACGAACAATCAAGTTCACTCTTGGCTCTTACTCTCAAACTCAGAGACCACACAGTGGAATGTCTTCATTTACGCCCGATGATCAAGAATTGCTCAGGAGGGTGACCCTGCGGTTGCGTCGCCATATGGGGCTCGGAGACAAGCCCGGGATGCCACCTCCAGATGATCCTCCAGCATGGTTTGCTCTCTTCTTTATTGAACGTGCTCCGGACTCACACGATGGCGCTGCTTGCAAGTTACCCACCTGCACGGAGAGGATTTGGCCCGGCAAGTATCGGCTTGCTTTGATCCCAGGCATGAGCGGTCCGTCATCGGCGCGAGTCTCCAACGCAAATCCAGGCAAGTGGTTCATAGCAGAGTTTCCTGCGCTCATGTTTCTGGATAGCTAAGCAGCATGCCTATATTTTCTAGACCTCTACCACGTTTCCTGTTTCGAGAAGATTGCCGATTTCACTCAATCGGACTTCCGTACCCGACTCGACATCGTGTTCAGAAACAATTTTGCTCTCCGAGGCATCAACACGATGAGTATCTTCGACGGCAAGTACCTTGTCGATGGCGGTGTGGCACGGCTCGTCGTCGAATGGAAGATGCGACGTGACAAAAAGCTCGATGATCGGGATGGCGTGGATCAGGGTGAAGAAATTTCTCCTGCATTCGAAAGATTGTTGCGACGAGCAGGCTCCTCGACCTATCAGTATGAGGCGGTGCCAGGTATGTGTCAACATGAGGACTCCCTGTTGCGTTTCACGTTGGCTCCGATCGAGAGTGATGGCGAAGGAGACACACAAGAGTGGAATCTCTTTGATGAGTTCATACATGACGAAGAAAACGAGGAAGGCTTGCTTGACCGTCATAGTTTGAGCAAGATGCTTGACCTCTGGACATTCCATACGGTGAGCTTGAACTTTTTTCTTCTTTGACTTCTTTGCGTTGCTGTTGGGGCTTAACACCGTTAGCGTCTTATAAGGTCTCATTTTTAATGTCAGTTTGAAAAAAATATCTGCTAACCAGTTCGGCTCGAACTTCCAGAAGCTGGTGGAGAGTGATGAAGCTGACCTCACGGAGGATGAGCAGCAATACAGAAACAAGCTCAGCGAGAAAGCTGTCAAAGCCATCAGACGGCTCTCTGCAATTCCACTGCCGGACCTTTAGTAAAAAGACGAGTACGAATGAAGTTGCCTTACCTGACTGCTGGGTGAAACTTTCAAATCTCACGAGACCCGCCGGGCAGGGAGAGGATCGAGTCGCCACTCTCACTGAAGGCGCCTGCGAAGACCGCCTCTATTACCGTCGGCAGGTCCTGAGGCTGGGAAAGGAAGGGGACAACGTTCGACGCTATCGTAAGCCGGTCGGCCGGTTGGTTGGGTGTTTTGATTGAGTGTTATGAGGCGTGCCTCTACAAGACCAACGATAGTACGAATGAAACCTCAAAGGTTTATCCTCAACGAGCTGTGGGGTTCAGAGTACACAAGTTGTAGCAAGTCAAGTCTGCACAGGTAAGGTAAACTTAGATTGACTACAGAAGTTATGGAATACAAAGGGAATTCGTAGATACATATCCTTCCTCTGTCATGCCGTAATAGGAAACATAACATGGTTCTGTGGTACGCTGGTCCCTTGTGTACTAGTGTACCAACGTACCACTCTTTCCGCATGACTTTCCATATCTTCTGATCGAGGCGGCCGCCCCAGCGGTCACCTCACGACATTGAGGCGTTCTTGGGATTGGACGATGCACCGGAGAGGGGAATGGTGGGGCTATAGTTTTAGAGCCAGAAAGGTGACAAGGACGGATTTTTATATAGATCTTGGTGGTAGATCACGAGGCGGAGGTACTAGTGCGGTCAAGGCCCACCGAGCCCGACCTTACCGCAGAAGGCAAACCCCAAGGTTGCACGGGTCCAAGCCTGGGCTCCTTAAACTAGCCAATCAAAGCATAACCTTAACAAATCGCCTAAAGCTAGCTTCGCACCATGGATATAAGATCACGTGAGTATTTAGAGCCCCTGGCGGGAAATTGGCCTTCATCTTCGGGAACGGATTCCTTGTGGAACCTAAATTACGATACAATGTGCTTCCACCATGAGGCTCGTGGCACTGCAAGCTCAAATTGGCGCAGAGGGTCGACGATCTCTTCGTATGAAGGACGACAACACATCACAGCTGGCGGATCGGGCCTCATTTACGGCATTGACAAGAAAACAGTTATAAAACAATACTTTGAGGGCGAAGTGAGTGATGCTGAGCGTGAGCGTCGAGCATATGCACGTCTCGGCTCACACCCCAATATTGCGAGCTATCTGGGTAGCCTGAAAGATGGATCAATAGTTCTGGAACGAGGTCAGCCCCTTCGGGGAAAGATTCAAAAATCGCTTCCACACGATATTCCGTTTGCATAGGAGAGTCCGATGGTTGAGGCAGGCTGCAGAAGGTATAAAATACGCGCATGACAAGGGCGTTGTCCAAGCCGATGTGGGATGTCATAACATGATACTGACAAGAAGAAGAGGAGCCTATGGTCTGTCGGTATCTGACTGCCTGAAATTGATTGACTTTGGCGGTGCCAGTATCGATGGTGGAGAAAATGGCTCCTGCTATCAATGGTATAACTATCGACGATCGACACCAGAAGTAAGCAAGCAAACCGATATTTTCGCGTTTGGGTGTGTGATATACGAAATCGTAACGGGAAACCACCCGTACCACGAATTCGAGGCATCTGAAAATCGATCTCATCTTGTCGAACAACTATACCAAAAAGATCAATTTCCTGATGTCACAAATCTACCATTGAGCCAAGTGATACAGGGCTGTTGGCATGGCACTTTCAATTCGATGAGCGAGGTGCTTCTGGCGTTGGAAGTGAAGAATGAGCACGCTGCTTCCAAGGTCCTCAAAGCTGCTACTTTTTCTTCCGAAGAATCTGCTCGAGCAAATGAATCATTGGTCGAGCAAGGGTGTTTTTCGGCTTAATCTACGAAAGGGTCATGGGAATTGTCGTCCTCATCGATCATGGGACCAACACGTATTCCAATGGAAAGCAAGCCACGAAACCAAACACTGGCGGTAGCAGGCGAGGGGTAGCACATCTGCGTCCTTGGACTGGCAGGAACTAAGCTTGGCTCTCCTCTCATTATTCCGCCTCAGCAACATTGCGATGGGAGTTGATATGGCGGGGATCGGCCTAAATCCTTGCTATAGGGGCCGAAGATAAAGCCATTAAACCTTTTGTCAGGTCAACATGGGACATTTTTTTGGCATTCCACACAAAGTGTGGGTTTGGATCATACGACAAAATTATAAAGGTGAGTGCTCGGGGCGAGAGCCCTGGTGCAGCTATTTTAATTCAGTCTGCGGGACCAACCTGGGATGCGATAGCGATATGTACATACCGCTACTTGGATATGTCCAAAATCATGGTTCCTATCATCTGATGATCAACCGGATTGTCCAGGGTGAAAAAATGCTGTCATTAGAAATCATAGGAAGAAAAAAGCGCGAGCGATATGAATTGTGCTCCGATCATTTGCTATGTACAGATAGATGCACTATCCCATGTCACCTTTCATGGGACAAAATTGTATCTGACTTCTCAGCCCACCTTCCGCTCCAGCCCCGCTTCGATAGAGAAACCCTCGTCACTTAATTAGCCTATCGCCTGTACCTTCCTTGGCCAAAAGCGGAATAGGTAGCAAAGTGTTAGCGTTGTGGAGAAAAGCGGTCAGACTCTACTTACACGACGGTGAGTCGTGTCAAATCCAACGTTTGCTTGTGGTCGTTGTTACTTGTAACGGCGGCTCGCGGCGTAACATCATTTCTTCGTCTTTATATCTGGTCCTATTCTTGAATATCATAATCATGATCAAAGATGAATATTTTTCTATGGGGGTTGCTCTTCCTTGCGGGAAGGGCCCAATTTTGGGACCACTTTATACACCGGGGGCACAACGGGCTCGAAGAGACTTGACCCACTCAGAGTAGTAGCCCTCGACTCGGACTGCAAAGAGCGCCCCTCAGGGCTGTTTGTGATGTGATTGGATGTATTAATACCGGCGTGTACCGGGTGCCAGGGTCCAGGCTAAACAGCACTTTCAGCCTTACTGGCCTACACCCAAAAGATCCGGGGGGCAATCCTTTGCCACCCATCAAAGTTTTCCTCTACGAGGTCAAGATGCAGGGTCATAGTCTCAATGGTGCAGCACAGAGGGTTGGGTGCATATTACAGCTACATCGGACAATGGTTTGATTTTGTCAATATTGGTTGGTGAAGATGATGCTCGCTAGGACTTTGCAAAGGCTGCCAAGACAGAAGGAGAGGAGCCAGAGATAAACACAGAGCCTGTTAGTGGAGCGTGGGGGAGCTAAGCTAACCCTGCGCATGAGGGTGGCTGGCAGGCCGCCGGGGGGTAATCCAGCACGGAGGACCTTGGCGCACGGCGCTGAGAAAGGAAAATGGTACTTGGTCTTGGTCTCGTCGCATTGGTCGAGTTCTTGAAGCTTCAGCGGCGATCATTCGCTCAGCGCGCAACATTGGGGGCCAAATAGTTAGTGCGGCCGCTCGCACCCTCGAGACCAACACAGCCAAGTTATAAGTATGCTAGTTCTCTGGCCGTCCGTCTGGTCTATCGCGAATGTGTCTCGTATTTTTGAGCTAGCCCGCTCTTCGATGCTTGAAATGGCGTATTCCTCCTCTAACATTCACGGTGTTTTCGAGACCACCCACCGCCCGGAGACATACCCTCTTGACCCTCTTGCATGGTGGTATGAAGCGCAGGCAAAAGTTGCTGACCAATGGCGGGCGCGGGCTGAAGCGCGGGCTGAAGCGCGGACCCGGACCTTGTTGTCAACACCAATTTTGAACTGGTCCCAGTCAACAACATCAAAGGTGGTATTTAGGGTCTCCAAGCTTGCTTGGCTGGTGCTGCTCGTCCTATTGGTGATGTGGCAGATATATCTCGTGGTTCTTATGATCCAGTGCCTCAGTGCTTCACAAGAAGACCAAAATCCATCTGTGTTTGCTCTCTACAAGAACACAAGAGCAGCGTCATGTCTAGAGGGTACAACGAACAACGCAAACTGCACGCTCGTGCAGCAAAGATTGACCGATCTAACGGACCTAAACAACTCGACCTACATTGGCCAGCTTGCATATGGCAATTCGACTTGGTGCGATGTCCTCAGCTGTATGAGTGATTTCAAAGTGGTGCCGTCGAAGCCAAAGCCAATTGCATTCAGCGTCAACGGATTGACCGTCTTATTCTGGATCAATATCACCATGTTGGGAGCGCTTTGGACAATGAGAACACTTCTCCTGGTGCCAATGCACGAGCCCGGGTCGGAAGAATGCAAAGGAATTGGAATCATTGATTGGGTGATTTTCGCCGTTGATATTTCGTCATTCTTCTTTTGGCTGGCCGCATTTGGCCTGCTGGCAGCGGATCCACTTGGCGCCGCATGTATTTCACTGACGAATTGGCTGACGGCTTGGCGCTACAGCATGAGTGTTGGTTTACACCCCGTCTCGTGTCGCCTTGCGTCGCACCAATCCACCAGGAACTGGAAAAAAATCATCTTCGGACTTACCACCGCAGTAGCGGTAGTCCAGTGGGCTGCAACATGCTGGGCTCTTGGCGCCAAGGCAACGGATGTGTATGAGCCAGTCTTCGGATCGGGGCATGGATATAATTTTAAAGATCGTCCCAGGTACGACTGTATGCTCTCTGAAATTGAGGCTGCTCCTGGAAACTCTTCATGCTCACCACAGCAGCTTTGTGCGAACACTGCCTTATACATCGATCCGGGTTTTACTTGGGACTCTGGAGCCAATCAGTATACTGCTACTTACGTTCGTGTTCCAACACTGTATGGCACGTTTTTCATTATTTTCAGTGTTATATGCATACCAGGCCTTGTAATCGCCACGATGGATGTCTTCTTTGACCGGCGAAGGAGATGCAGAATGATACCGCGCCTTCAATCATGGGCCTTATGCTTTTCGCTTCTTTTCATGTGCTACCTATATCTAATCTTTTTCATGGCTAACATCGCCTCCTTTGGACTGCATATGATGACCGGAAACCGGGAGGCAGTCGTGGCATATGACCTCAATTGCACTGCACTACATGTTACCATGAGCTCTTGGAGGAACTTCTTAGATGTTGATACTTATGGGAAAGCTGTAAGAACAGCGAGATTATGGTTCAATTCCTAAGCTTTATCATGGGATGATGCGCCTTGATTGAGTCTCAGAGGTCCTCCAGCGAGCACAAGCATTGAGACGTCGGCGCAACAATACTCTGTCAGGGTGAGAATTTCGACTACGACAATGGGCAAGAAAATTGCCGAGGTTGTTTGGTGGTGAATATCAGACAGCGTTATGAATTGTTATGAAGTTATGAATTGTTTTGAACCTTGGCCATTGGGCTGCCACCACACTTATTCATCAGGAGGTACAAGCAAGCAAAATCATGAGATATATGGATGTGATCTGTTCCACATACTACTGTCTCTTTCCTTCATTTAGGCTCTGGGGGTCGTAGCTTTGTGTGAAGTTCAATCCCGTCGTCCGAGTTGAAAACTAGAGCAGAACTAATGGAGAGATCTTTTAAACCAGAGAAGAAGTCCAATTTTGATTGTGACCAGCTGCCGCAGACATTCACCGGCTATTGCTACGTATCTAGCAACTGAAAAAACGTCTTGCTGCCGAGCAGTACTTGGTCAGAGAGCCATGGATCATCTTCCAACCCGAGAAGGCTCGTCTATGATATGCCCTGCCCTACCGAGAGATGGTGAAATTGGCCGTGCGAAGGTCAGAATGGGATAACTCCATGAGAGTGCATGTAAAGCAATCCACAACTAAGCCGTTGAACCCAGACAGCCTTTGTTCGGCGGAGAGGGACCTATTATGGACGACATCAGTGAGACACTTTCCGGCCTCAATACGGGGCATCGAATCGTGTGTGTGATGCAGCTCTGCAATGTTGTGATGGCTTCGTAGGCGTTGGTTGACACACCGCACGCTCTCATCGATAACGTTGTTGATTCGCATCCAGGGGAGACACTTTCTTCGTATGTGTTGTTTCCGTTACGAGCCGAGCTGTAATCACTTTTGCTAATTTTGGACGCACTCTGGCAATTGACAGTCAAATCTATTGCGCGTTATACAGTTCGGTATTGTGTGAGGGACTTAGTATCTGATTCTGTACATGATCATCGTGCTTCCAGCGCAAAGGCAGGGTCGCTGAGGCAGCTCAAAGATCAAGAAGCAGCCCGTAAGCGATACAATACGTACCGCGATCGCAATATGTGCCTGTCTTTACCCTTGTCCATTAAATCTATCTAGAGCATCGTTGTACGTCTTTGTATCCATGATAACAGGTCGCTGGGTGGGTGTATTCATCCCCAACTGCCAGCACGGCCTGACTTTATCTCCTTACACGCGTTATTCGAACAGCTACATATTGCTACCGACCTATGAGTGACAGCGACCCAACGCTTGGAGGGATGAAGGAGCTGATCTCTGCTGCAGCGATATAGCTATGTGCTCCATCAAATCCCATGCCTTGCCAGGGGGTGGTACCTCTCACATGGATGCCTCATGGGATGTTGCAGCGTCTCAGGCCTGAACACGCACGAATATACTGCACTTGTTCTGGATTTCTGCAAGATGGGGGGATGAGGTGGTGATTTATAGAGCAACAATTATCGTGCGGAAGAATCTTGGCATATCGAAGCACTTGCGTTGCCCGGCAACTGCGGCGGCCCTGAATCGCGCCTTCCCCACTGTCATCTGTTATATTGCTGTGTGGTACGTACGCCCTCAGGCTGCTGCCTTGAAAACGTTGTTTATGGAGAATGAGGATGGTATCCAATGGTAGATATGTGTGGTCACCGTATCAAGCACCGTCCCATCCTGAAAAACCGCTTCCACTTCCGATTTCCGACGAGCCTGTCAGTATTCGACACCCTGGCTATCCGGACACATGCAACACCCTGCTGCAACTCTATCCGCATGACGACGGCGGCGTACACAAGGAAATCGCACGTCTAGGCTGCGCAGTGTTCACAGACGCATGGGATGGCTACCTTTCGGAAGACCGCGATGGCAAGTCCCGAGTCCACAATGATTCAGTCTATTCTCCGGCGGAACTCATATTACTTCCACACTGGGACGTCTGGTGAGCCGGTGCAAGATGTGAGAGACTGAAGGCTGACTGCAAGAGACCTCTTGGACTATGCTGTTATACCGAACTTTACTCATTGGCCATATCCACACGGGAAACAGCCACATTGCTATCAGAGTATCCTGTCCTTTGACCAGACTTCGCGACCACCCAATGACATGTCTTGCCGACTGACACAGTGCGGCTATGCAGTGGGAAATGCACACCTGATTCCATCAGCGCAACAAGAATGGTTCCATAAAAACCGCATGCAAAAGTATGTCCCCTCGACGACCACGGACAAAATGAGCCATACAAGCAGTATCATCCGATTAAAGAGTGATATCCACATTGTCTTTGACGCGAAACGTTTGACTATCGTGCCTATGGACGGCAAAATCGTGGCTTATTGCTTCAATGAAGAGCCACATTCAGAACTCGTGCGCCAATATCATGGAGTTGAGCTGCATCGACTGCCCGTTTCTAAAGCCTTCACCCACTTTCTGCTGGTACGCTTCGCATACACTATCTTTGAACAACTAAGAGATTTCCTTGACTCAAATGTGCCCCGGAAGCTTCGACTGCAGCTCGACGACGGGGTGGTTGTTGAACAAATGTGTGACGAGGAGAAATGCCAAGCATATGCCAGAGCTACGGCGATGCAGGGAAAATCGCGAAGCGTCAGTCCTAAAACACGACAAAGACAGCAGGCGGCTGGTGAAGAGGCACTAGACGAGGAATCGTGGGATGACGAAAGTTCCAGAGGGAGGAAGCGACACCGCTCAAGCGATTCGTCCCCGTGGACACGGTCTAGTTCCTCCAGCAGCACCGATCGTGCCTCTGCGGCGACTCCAGAAGCCGTTCTGTCCATCCAACAGCTATACAAAGACCGAATTTCTGAAAATCAACTCCACGAGTCTCTGGACTGAGAGCAATGTCACTGAGGCCGTGCTTTGGTTGTGACAGCGTTTTCAAGATCATGTCTTGGTGCCCACTTGAAAGTCGGTTCCGCTGGTTTTTGGTAGAGGATAAATTATTACTAGCAGTTATATAATAGAAGAGGCTTACTCTTGCTTACTGTCGGTGGGGATCGTCAGCAAATGAATATATCTGCTACGAGGCAGGGTCAAGGTCAGGAAAAGGATGCGAGTTCTTGTGAATTACAAACAGCGACCCATCCATTCCTCCCACCTCACCACTCCTCTTCCGTCGTCGCCCTTGACCGCGCCCCCAACTACATCCACCATGACACCGTACTCGTCCTCGAGCAGCTTGAAACTGAATTTATCTTCTCCGCCACCTCCCAACACGGTCTCGTCTTCGTTCTCATCGCCTCCCTCGCGTGCATCAACTGCACTAACGCCTCTCCGCTTGCTGGCTTTGACTCGGTCCAGCTCCGTCTCCAGCTTGGCCTTGATGGCGCCCGCAGGTAGGCTCGTGAACAGGTCCTGTTTGTTGCACGCCACCAGCACCCGCACATCCTCGGGTTTGCTCTTCTTGACCACTTTCGGACGCCGCTGCAGGCTCAGGAGGACATCATGGAGATAGCTTGCCGTGTCCTTGGCGACGCCGCTTCCTTCCACCGACGTCGTCGTGTCCATTGCGCTGCTGTCTAGCAGGAAGATCACCCCACGTAGCCCGAGGCCTGGTCTGGTGATGTAGTTCAATCCCTGCTCGAGCCGTAGCTTACCGTGACCGGGCGTGTCGATGATCTTGTACTTTGGGCCTTCTGCTTTGGAGGCAGTCACCTCGAAGTCATTCTCTGACCGGTATTTGTTGCTTCCCAATGGTGTGCCAGGTGGCAGTCGCATGCTTATCGTGCTCGCAATCTGGCTGAGTCGAGTTGTGGAGGGCCCCACAAGGCTGTGAGTAGTAGTGCCGTTCCCGTTCACCACAACGCGTGGTTTCGGGTCTCCACCTGACTGACCGTCGCCATCCTTCTGGGTGGTAGGAGCCGTGAGGGCCACCAGGCGTCTCTGCAGCACCGTCACCAGCGCGGTCTTTCCGCTTCCGCTTGGTCCCAGCAAGAGGAAGGTCGGAATACCGTCTCCTGCGCCGCCACCGTGTCGTCGAGATCTTGCGGCTTGTGTGTAGAAGTAGAGGTGTAGGAGGACGGGGAGGGTAATTGTGACGAGGAAGGCGAACGCAATTGTAGAGGGTTCGCCGGAGAAGAGCTTCGTGAGTAGAGAGTCTGGTGAGGACCAGCCGCCGCCGCCGCCATGTTTTGGTGGAAGCTGAGGTTGACTGTCGGACCCAGATGCGACTACGGGGACGGGGAGGGGAGGGGAGGAGGAGGACGAATGTTCCAAGACTGACGACAGGATGCTTGTCGATGAGATGCCTGTCATGGCCACGACAAGAGTTTCAACACCGACAGATGAACCGGATTTCTAGGCAAAGTTTCTGCTAGCTCTGAAGCAGGATGCCTGGTATGTAAATCATTTAATCCAGCCTCTCGAACGGTGCCACTTTTCAAGGCGAATAATCTGGCAGGCGATGCCAGTGAGTGACGAAAGTGTTTGTGGGGTTCCATGCCGTGTCCACCGGCGGCGTGACGGCGCTAGAAGCCTCGTGGCCGCCCAGCCTAGGCGTGGCCAGGGTCTTTTGGGGCCTTACGAGCCTTAACTCAGGGGCCACAAGCCTTGCAGTATTAGATCGCCCGCTAGGCGACCCCAAGCATGGTACCTGCAGTAGTGGTCGACTGCGCGCTGAGCGACTCCAATCGTATTGATAGGCAGTGATAGAACTCCCACCAACACCTTGTCAAATTCGATGAGTACGATAATTAACAACGATGACAGCGAACGATATCAGTCTTTGAAAGGCAACCTCGCGCGTTGAAGAAGTGCAAGACGACGATATTTGTAAACGACGCACGATTAAACCTGGACTTGACGCTCACCGATTCGATTGAATTGCTTTTGCTTCCAGCTTTGGACCGTTGAAATCATCGACAACAAACTCTACATCACTGACAACCATGATTCTGCGGAACACCCTGCAGCTAAGCTTCCTGGCTACTCTCTTTCTACAATCTTGCTACGCCGATGTCGGCTTCTCCTCGCCAGCAGCAGGCGCAACAGTATCAGGAAGCACAATAAGTGTCAAGTTTACTGAAGGCGACGGAGACCCGCCCCTAGCAGACTTTACTACCTATACCTTACAGCTATGTGCAGGTGGCAATACCGAGACTGAATATGTACGGCCCTGGCACTGCCTATACTCCCCATTCCACCACAGCCGCTCCATACCGGTGACACCCGAATCCCCTACAGTACCTATTCCACGACGGCTAGCTGACATTTGCTCTCCCAGACCATCCTCTACACCTTCACCGACAAGGGCGACTTCTCCAAGTCGACCTCCTACAGCGCCCAAATCACCAACCTTGCCCTGGGCGGTAACACCAAGAATGCCTACTTCCTGCGCACAATTGGCGCAGCTCCAGGCGGTGTGGTCTACAATTTCAGCCCTCGCTTTACCCTCTCCTCTATGACCGGCACCTTCTCTCCCACCATCAAGGCCGCTCTGGCCGACATCAGTGGGACCTCCGGTCCAGATACAGTAAATGCCATCAGCAACCCTCAAAACGCAGGCGCAGGCGCATCTGCACAAGCCGGAGACTTCACCGTGGCTTATGGCATGCAGACAGGGCCTCTGCGTTATGCGCCCATGGCGAAAATGCCGCCCAGTAAGATCACCGCGAAAGGCAACGCGAGACAGCACCCCACCAGCGCCTACACTCCTTATCTCCGAAGTGGCATGCCACATCCAGATGCTACCAAGACCATTGTCCAGTCCCAAACCTGGTCGACCAAAAGCATCGAAGCAACAGTAAGTCCCGCCTTACCTTTTGATGAGACATCTCTAATGGTTCAATCAACGCCTCGCTAATATTTGATTTTCACAGATCGCTGCCGCTAGCCAACCGGATGACATGCAAAAGTTTCTGAACCGGTGGAAGGATTGAGCGACGGGAGTAAGCGAGTAAATCACTGGACTCGATTGATGACAATGATGACGATGATGATCATGCACAAATCAATGTGGGATATTTGAGGCTGAACTATCGTGCGTGCATGGCTTCTTGGCTGGAAGACCGATCCATTGGGTCTGCAGCTCTGGCGTGTACACTGGCAAGGGAAAGGGCAAATAGAAATCAAATGCAACACTTTTCGCCATGTGTAAAGTCAAACATAACATCAGCAATCATCGTCTTGTTCATGAAAAGCGTTTTGGCAGACTGGCGGAGGTGTGTACATTGCAAGACTCGGATCTCGACTGCGTGGAGAGTCCTCGAGAGTGAATAAATTTCAGAGCCCTATCGCAATGAATTGCAAATCGTAATAACACACGAAGGTTTGGGAAATGACCCAAGAATCACCGAAGAACTGCTGGAACCCCTCCCCCTCCCATTCCCCGAATCATCATTTAGCGATAATCACGACGTACTAAGAAAACCAGTCGCAAGCAGAAGGTATATGCAGTAATGTCCTTTTTAGACGGATAGATGCATTTTTCTACTCGCCGACCTTTAGTACGCTACTAAGCTGTCCCATACCTTGATTGATTCTACATCGCACAAAGTACCTTCCTTCCATCTTTAAACACACCTCCACGTAAGTACCCTCTGTCTTAAACACCTCGACGTATCTTATCTTATTTTCTCTCGTGAAGCTCATGTCATGTGTCAGCTTGACCCACGTATGTTAGCAGAAGTTTAGGTTAGCGGTCCAGTCGTAGGCTTGCTTCTTGCAGAAGTCAAGTAAATCGTGGAGAATTTGGCAAGTGGGTGTTGTTAGAATGAGGCCGAACGAGAGAGTTGTGGTCGTCTAATCTGCTCGAGATGGCCCGAGAAGATACACGCTGGCATTGTTGAATGGGATGGTTGAGTGGACTTGCTCTCCGAGTCGCATCCCTGGTTTTGTTTTTCGAGTTGAGATTTCTGTTTGGTGCCCCCCTGGGCAAGGGAGGAGATGCCAGTGCGGGAGAGTGTGTAGGCCCCCACGCCGGAATCGAAATCTGAAAATGGCTTTCCTGTGCCTTCTTTGAACGTCGAAAAGGCAAGATTGAACTGATAATGTTTGATCTCTAGCAGCATGGTATACATGTTGGCAGGATTGCTTTTTGATTTGATATATATTCCGCCGAAACGGTCATCTGAAAATCTCGTCAAACGGCCGTGTATCTCTAAAGCAGCTGTCCCAGACTTCGTTCACCGCCTTCACCGCCTGCAGGTCGTCCTTACAGTTGGGCCTCATCTTGACGCTTATTATGGCCCTTCGTCTGACACAATCCTGGTGGTGGTTGGTAAAGTCCAGCACTTTGTTGCGGAAAAACTCATTGCTCCACCGACACTCTCCCGACAGATTGCTTGCTCTGATTTCAGCACACGCCACTTTCCGCAGTTCTTCGTCGGGCCCGAGGTCGGTCTTGAATCGCAGGTGGTCGTAGGCGTGTACCATCTCGTGGGCCATGACATCCTCCAGCATCGAGCGCTTCTCGATGTAGTTGGCACAGAGCATGATGCCATACTTGTGGTCGAATCCTCCCAGTTGTCCTGTCTTGCATGAACGGCAGCGGATGTTCGTTCTGTTCAAATCGCCACCCAACCTTCTGATGTTGTCGCTCATGTATCGGATGATAGGCGAGTAGGCTAAGAGGTAGTCTCTCTGCGATTCGCAACGTTTGCAGTCGATCTCGGCGTAGCGAGCATCTGCGTCAGCCCAATATTTCTCCTGACCTTCCTTTGACATGTTTCCTGTAGCCATTCGATAGAAGTTCTTGAATCGGTTGGTCATTGTCGTGGCTGGCAGAAAGTCGTCCCCACCATCAGCCGAGTCCTCGCGGGCGGATGATGCAGCAAAGAAGCGTGGGAGTGGCCGCCATTGCGCTCGAGCATAGCTCTGAGAGGATGTATGTGCTTGTGAAGAAGTTTGGTCTGATGGGGACGAAGACGAAGATGATGTAGATGTAGCTGATTGCTGTTGTTGCGACTGCAGAGCTGCTTGTATTATATCTGCATTCGTCATTGCAATCAACGAGGGGACAGAAGACTATCTGGGCATTCCCGAAAAGCTGTCAAAATGTTTAGAGCTTAAGGCTTTGGCCTAACTTGATGGATTCGTGTGATGCCCTCAAAGAATCTGAGCGTCTCTATGCGGATGTGCTGCAGGCGCGATACACTCGACCAATTAGCAATGGTAATCTGCGGACTCTCCAACTCCACTGGCGCTGCTATAGGCCCCACAAGGCCCTAAGGACGGCGAGGCTGGTCAGCCTCAAGGCGACGTAGGGAGCCTCGGCCAAAGCATCGCCGTTGACTTGCCGAGCTTGCCAGTGTGTTGGATCAAGCTGAGGCTCGCAGCTTGGGCAGCTATGCTCAATCAAGATGACGGAATTATTGGCCTTCTCTCAATGCTTCAGATTGCTCTCCTGGGTCGAAAGCTTGCACCCTCAAGCAAAATGGCCGGTACATGATGTTCCTAGTAGCTCCTATGCGCCGCACGCCAGATCAATGGCCTCCTGATAGCTACCCATGTCTACATCTTGCGCCCCACCCTCGCCACCTAGTCCGTGCCATCCAACCCCCCAGATATGATCGCTCGGTACGAAGTAAGGATTCAAGTTCGGAGCTAGAGGCTACTTCACTATTCAAATCCATGAATCTGCTACGGTGGGTGGCCATCACTCGTGGGTGATGGCTCTCTGCGTCTGCGCTTTGACCGCCCTGCATTCACACCGACTCCGAAAACTGGTGAAGAGTTGCTTACTTGCTCACGCTTCGCTAAACCCAATACCCATGCAATCCCCTGCGGACCTTCGAGCTGATGCTTCTCTAGGCTCAAGCGACTGACCTCAGACTAGACAAGCTATTAGCTTCGCTTCCTTTGTTGCCCATGCTAATTTGATGGCTGGAAACATTCAGCCGAGGAAGCATACCTAGGTAGGTAGCCAAGCATACATCTGTCGCCCCAAGAAGGTTCCGTTGAGGCTCGCATACTAGCTTGTTAATCTTGAAGCCAAACAACATACCTATATTGCGATCCACCTTAAGACGCCCACACATAGTTATCATTTTCCATGCTAACGAGGATTTTCGTCAGCATAGCCTGTGCAATTGGAGGCCCGTAACCAAAAACATGTTTCTTTTGTTTTACCTTCGTTTATGTTCTGTACTTAATGAGGTAGGCATTTCACGACATATTGCACCACTTAAACGCCTCAACCCTGCGACCACGACCTCAAGGACGATCAGCGAGGCTCGCGTAGTCTGAACGGCACTCTACCGGTCTCTCAAAGTTTGCGGAGGTACCTGTGCTGCACATGACATATTCGTTCGCTGCAGTGCGCCGCAAGCGATGAAAGAGCATAGGCCGAATAAGAGGATACCTTCACTAGACGCCACATCCTCGAACCACCAAATTGTTTCCAAATCAACACTCTGTTCGATCCTCCAAGCTGACGTGGCGTCTTTTCTTTCCTTCAAGTGGACGACTCAACAATTCGAATCAACCAATCTGGACGCCTCCGACAGGATATCCGGTCGGAGTCTTGAACCCCTTAAACCAGCAACGCGCAAGTCTGGTGGCAAGGGTTCTCCAACAGCACAAACAGCGGTGAGGATGTTAGGACATAAAACGTTGATTATAAGCCCTGATAGCAAGATCTTGGAGAATGGTGCCGTGGATTCTGGCCCTATCAATAATGTCAGAAAGACTCATGTCCAGGTCCGTCGTCACAAAGGCCACGGCAATTTTCCTAGCAAAAGGGCCAATTCATTTCGCGCCACTTGACAAACTTTCGGGGCACTCGGGGTAATATCGATAGTACCCATGGACTGGCCACTTCCGGGCCAAGCTAACCACCAAATGCCCCGGATCAACACTCCGCTACTAAGCTATGCCCAAGAATTGGATTATGCGAACCCTCCTACCCACCACATGCCATTGCTTTTGCCACAGGGATCGACCTACTTCGTTTATTCAATCTTTTCAATTCAGTGCAGCATCAAGACTACGCATTGGCAGTGAAAATTGGTTCAATGGCGGCCACTCGCAAAAGCGCAGAACAGGCTGAAGATAGATTTTGGGACAAGTCCAACGCACCTTAGTTATTGGACTCTTGAGCACGACCAAATTTGATAGCGAGCCAGAAGAATCATGTGGCAAACCCTTCGTGCACAGCCAATGCCCTTTCTTGAAGTCCCTGCGACGGCAGCTGTAGGCACCAACATGAGCTTTTCCGATGGCCTTGACATACGATGTGGAGACCAATCGTATTGGCATCGCATGGGGCCTTGTGCTCGTAGGTTAATGGTATATAATTCAATGGTCGTGTGACAATATTGAGTCGACTGCTGCATGTCTCGGACTTGGAAGCGGTCCAAACAGTCTCGTAAACATGCTTTGCCCACTAATTGCCCGGTTTCTGGAAAACAATCCTCGACTAAAGGCTGGCAACACTATTTGCATCTGCTTCTCCCAAGCACCACTAAAGAACCAAGGACATGATCTAGTCGCTGGCGAGACTTGCCTGCCAGATGTGGAAATCCGGCAGTGTCTTGCACACATTTATATGCGCGAAGAAGACAACACCCGCGTTCGCCAAAGACATCAGCTTGTTCACAGCCACGAGGATCAATCACTCAATAACTGCCAGTCTGATCAGAACTGCGCGGCCCTGCAACAGATCATTTCTGAAGCCGACACGACCATTTGTGTACTCCCAGAAGAGGCACAAAATCTCATTGAACAAATAGCTCAAGCATACTGCGAAAATGGCACACCTTGCAGCACAGCAGACACACATGACATGGAGCACGGCGACGGCCTGTCTGAAACGATTGCAAACCATCAGTACTTACAACCATTCTGTAATCTGGGAATTTGGACTTGCCTGGACAAACAAACATTGGAAAGCTCGAAAAATGTCATTTTGCTGGCGGGCGATGTGACGATATCTTTACACGAAATTATCAGGAGTCTGAAACAACTGAAGCACGTTAATGAGCAAAAGAATTGTCCTTGTCGGCTGAGGATAGATGGAACCAGATTCTGCAAGACTTACTTGCAAGTGCCTGGACCAGCTCAGCCGATGGGTGTCGATGAAGACATCAGGGCTGGAAAACAGACAACTGCAGGTAGAGAGAGGTCTATGACCGCTCTCTCGAGGAATTTCGAGCTGACCAGTGACCCTCAGATAGGTGGACGAACAACATGGCCTCGTAGCATGGCAAAGTCTTTCCTCGAGGATTCTGCCAGATGGAACGCAGAAGGAAATTGGGGTTGTGAATGACAGTGTTAGTTGCCTTCTGCCGAAGGCCAGGGATCACCAGTATCTTCTGCAATCTTCAGATATCTCGATCCCATCAGACGGCCTTTCAGGCAGAACTGCCTTTTTGACTGGCATGTACTCCCGAGATGAAAAGGCCAGACAGGCAACAGCATGGAATTTGCTCCACATTCAAGCGAAGGCTGGTTTGGTGACCAAATATGCCAGCCACTGACGAATGATCCCGGAACTTTTGTCTAAAGCAAGGGTCGCTACAAGCACATTTTCTCTTCATTCAAAATACGAAGTTGTAGGAACTTCTGTATGATTCTTGATGTTTCACGAAATCCGTTTTGTAGAAAATAACATATCAAATTTTGCTATAGTCCTTGATGCACGTAGACAACATCTTAATTAAGTGACCTTCGCCTCACGCGCCTCACGCGCCTCACGCGCCTCACGCCAGTAGGGTCAGTCTCGGCTTACCTGCCTTCCAGTCAAAGGCGTCTCTGCCTGGGTCGGCATGACGTCCCGAGATCGGAGCGCCTTCTGCTCCGCAAATACTAGTACTAGTAGTCCTCTGACAAAGGGCGGTGACAAGGCGGGCTAGCCTGAAGAGAATTTGAGACATTGGTAGAATAACCTAGAAAGGCTCGACTCCCATCCAGAATGGATCAAAGGGCGTGAGCGAGGTGCATACTTGCAAGCAGTCAACGTGCAAAAAATGGTGCGAGGCAAAACACCATTTTATACATTAGAAACACAACACCGACGCCGTCGAAAACTGCCGCCATGAAGGGCCACAAGAAATTGACCATTGTCATCAAAGTTGGTAAGCTAATAGAGAATTTGTTTTGACAGATGCTAGAAGCTCACGGCCACGTGCAGGGAGCTCGTCGATTGTCGACGAGAAGACGCATGAACCAATTTTGCCGATTCTGTCTTTGATTGTCGACACAGCGATCAAACTCAAGCGAGATGGCCACCGAGTGGTGATTGTGTCATCTGGTGCCATTGCTGTTGGGTTACAGCGCATGAAGATTGCCAAAAAGCCGAAGCTTCTGCCTCAGAAACAAGCTCTGGCAGCAATCGGTCAATGCAGATTAATCGCGATATGGGACTCGCTCTTCGCACATATGAATCAGCCTGTGGCCCAGGTGCTACTAACGAGAAACGACATCGCTGACCGAAGCCAATACCTGAATGCGCAGAACACGTTGAATGAGTGTTTGAACTTTGGTGTTGTTCCCATTGTCAACGAGAACGATACCTTGTCAGTTTCCGAGATCAAGTTCGGGGACAACGATACATTGAGTGCAATCACGGCTGCTATGGTCGGAGCTGACTATCTATTTCTCATGACTGATGTTGAAGCATTATATGACTGCAACCCGCGAACAAACCCAGACGCAAAGCCTATCGAGGTTGTTGAAGACATTGATACGCTTGCTGTAGATGTTTCGTCTGCAGGGTCAGCTCTTGGCACGGGCGGAATGGCCACCAAGATTACTGCGGCCAGACTGGCCACTAGCGCCGGTGTCACCACAATAATCACCAAAAGTAGCAAGCCAGGAAATGTGAAGGACATCATCAACTATCTGCATCCCAAGCAGACGATGATGGCAACAAAAACGACAAGTAACACCACCCCTGGTCAAGTGCTACCCGCAACGCCTGCACCACTACATACGCGATTTGTACCCTCGGCGATACCGATGCGCAATCGAGCATTCTGGATCCTGCACGGGTTGGCTCCACATGGGACAATCTACATCGACCGAGGCGCAGCAACGGCGCTGTACAACAAGGCTGGCCTTTTGCCCGTCGGAATCGTTGATGTCAGCGGGACCTTTGCACAGCAAGAAGCAGTTCGGTTAGTCATAGTTGACCGGCAACCGATCGGCTCGTTGTCGCCAGCACCGACCGAGCACGCCGGACAAAAGGCATATTTCACATTGTTGCAGAAGGGTGAAGAGATTGGGCGAGCGGTAGTCAACTACTCATCTGAACAGGTTGCTCGAATCAAAGGTGTTAGGAGCACCGAGATATCGAGGATCCTGGGGTACGCTGACAGCGAATACGTCGCGTACAGGGAGAATGTGAGTCTCAATGCAGATTATCGAAGCCGACCAGAGACTCCCGTTGGTAAGGGAACTGGAACACCAGAGGACAGCATCGCAGACCTCAGAGACCTGAGGACAGAAGTCGTGGCGAGTATGCACAAGCGGGAACATAGCACCGAAATGCCTAGCGAAGGCACAACTTTGGTGCAGTAACAGGAGAGTTAGGCAATGATGAAATGCAAGTGGGACCCCAGATCTTGTCGTATCGTACGATTCTTTCGACCTGCGAGATTCTCCATGATTGATTGAGTCGCACTGCAGAACGTCAAAGCTATCAAAAGGAAAAAACAATAGACCAGTCACTTTTAATTCTCCTCTCGACTGACGCCAGGCACGGACGGGGGGCGAGTGCAATGATCTAGAGGTTTTCTAGAAAAGTCATTGATGCAAGTACGCATCGTCGTGACGCGTTCGGGAGGAGTACAGCAGTACAGCAGCAGACACCGTCCAAAAAGCAGTGTCACGCTGTTGCCCGGCGAGCCCGGTAATAATCTATTAAGCGAAAGGCTGTCAATAATGGAGAAAAACCGTCTAACTTAATCTACCCGAAAACGTCTGAATGCTGCAAGTCATCTCAAGCACGTCAGGCGGTGCCGATCCTACGTGGGCGCAATCCCCCCCGCGCTGATTACTCCGTACATGTTAATATCTCGTGATGTTTTGCAACTTTGACTTTTGAATAAAGGAGTTTCCTGTCAACAACACGAAAAAGCTAGTTTATACTGTTCTGGACTGTTTGCGTAAGCAAGGGGGAGTGGGATTTTCTCGTGTTGGTAGTGCCGCGCGACAGAGTACCAAGGTAAGAGTGATAGCCTCGTCCAATAACACAGGGCGCGACGACACTGGTCACCTTTTTGGTCGAACAATCCAATGCAGTGCATTGACCCCCCACTGTATCCTCGGCGACCACTCTAATATATTGGCACACGTTGATTGCGAGATGATGCATGCAAATTATGTTATGTGATAGGCACTGCATATAGAGAGATTGTCCTTTGAGAAGTGCCGTAGCAATTGCTGATTTGTCAATTTGACACAGATTTCTATTTTTCCAAGTCAACGACAGTCGTTCAAGTTGTTGCCAAAAATTTAGGATTTCCCCCCCACTTGTTGCCGATCCTTGCTGGCCAAGATATAGCGGCTGTTAGAGAACTTCTGGTTCGGGATTGTTCACAGAGTTAATGGCGTTTGATGTGGGTGTCCAGGTGGTTTGGCCTCGTGAAATAATACGAACTTGACGAACTCTGCAACGGAAAAACTCAGGGGTAATTGAAGGCTACTGGGGCCCACCACGGTTCCTTTCGCTCGGCCACGGACCTTTAGTTTTGGGACTGTCCAATGTGCGTTGAGAATATTCACGCCCGCCGAGCGCCACCAATTGGGGGCTTGGCCCGCCGGCCAATTGCCAGCCTTCTCACCACGCACAAAGCTGCTCGAGCTCCCAGGAAGAAAAGGGTCGCACACGCGTCCTAGTGGTTCAGGCTTATGAGGCTAAGGCTAATGGAGTCTAATGAGGCTGCTGCCACAGCACAGACGCCGTGACGGACTCGTTTTGGGGGCGTTCTCGGGAGCCCTAGGAGCCCCCAACGGAGCCCTTGCATGCTTTTTTTCGCCAACCTTGTTTCACACCTTGCTCTTACTGGCACTGGCTGATGGTAGTGAATCCCTTGAGAGCTGCATCATTCCCGTGTCCTGTTCCCTGCACCTTGCAACCTGGGATCGATTGCCATCGTGCCTGAACTTTATCGTTTCACGGGTCACAACCTTGAAGTGACGATTGGGCCCATTCGGTGGCTGGTTGTTCCTGTCTTGCTGCTGCCGCCGCCACACAGTCAGCAAAACCTGTAGACCCGACATCCTGGGCCTGCAACCAGGAAATATTGCAATTCTTCCGGTCGTACAACAACTGCAGCTGACCCTCGGACTTCGCGACTTGAATTCGACAGTGGCCTATTCCGATTCCCCTTCACCATTCCCCTTGGCGGAAGAGAACCGACAATCTCGAAAAGCTTTCAACCGGGGACAGGGCGACAAGGGGACAAAAGGACCTCAACGACTGTTGCCTGGCTGTCAATACGTGCGAAACACAAACACCCTGAATTGAGCCGTCTAGCCTTCCAATCTTGGTTCAACATTAACCAGTCACCATGGCCAGGCGCAATTGACGCCTGCGACACCGAACGAACGCTTGGTCGAAGCAGGCTGCAAGCAAGGAGGAGGAGGAGCAGCAGCAGCAGCAGCAGCATTAGCAGCATTAGCGGTAGCGGTAGACGGGGCCTTTTTGTTCTGTCGGCACCGGCGCCGGCGCTCAGCAATAGCAAACGAGCTCGAAACCTCTAACACCACCTGAAACCCGAATACTCGGTAACCTCCTGCGCCGTCTAGACCAGAACTCGACACCCGTTCTCGATAGCTTCGTGCTCGATCTTGCCTCAACGCCTGCTGCTTCTGTACGATCTGTACCCATGTAGGCGCGAGGGCGAAAACAGTCAGACTCGACCCGCTAGCCGAACATGAACATTCCAACCCTCCCGTCTGCTATCAACCGAAGGCTTTCACGCTCCAATTCGACTTCCTCCTCCGTCACGACTGTCAAATACATCGATCCTAAGGTCGGATACCGGACTTCGTATGCACAGGCAAGACCCACAACTTCCGGTTCGGTCAATCAGCACGATTCCAGTCTCGATGCTGCACCGGACCAGTCGGGCAGGATGGATGGACCTATCGAACGAGGCCGGTCCCCAAATTTAAACATCAATCGGTGGTCGCACTCGACTTCCTCTAGCATGGGAGCAGTCGATTCCGATATCCTGCGCCATGTTCCACTCAATGTTGTGCCGGCAAGATCGTCCAAGCTCGAAATCCCTCTCAAAGGCCCAATAATACCCAAATCGCAATACTCTCGACAATCCAGTGAATCCCCCAGGCTCGTTCCATCTCCCGCTCGGAGCCCTGGCCGACGTTCGCGCACGAGTTCGAGGAAAGCTTCTCCGGAAGCCCTGAGGAGACCCTTCCACCGCAACCTCTCGAGCGACCAACTGTCGACGCTCACCTTGACACCTACACCTGAGCTGAATGAGGCGATGACTCGATCGAATGGCAACGACTATTTCGGCACAGTGGTAGATCACTCCCGAGGGGCGAACAAATACGGTCAGGCAGTAGAAGGAATTGCGTTACAGTTTACGCCTGCTCTGTCAAGACCGAAAAAGTCGGATCAAAACAGGCCAGGAAATGCCCTCTACCAAGCTACCAATTCCAGCCACATTAGCTTACAGAGGAAGCAGAGTCATAGCAGGCGAAGAGATAGATCTGAAAATGGAAGCAGAGATAAAGTCGCCGGAAGTTCCATGTCATCGGTGCGCAGTGAACACAGTCGAAAAGGAGGAGGGGGAGGAGGAGGCCACAGAAGCCCAACTCAGAAACACATGCTTTCCCAGGCTCTGGCCCAGGCCAATCAAGCAGTCTTACTGGATAACGCCCAAAACATCCAAGGCGCAATCGAAGCCTACCACGAGGCTTGTGGCATCTTGGAAGATGTCATGATGCGAAGCGATGATCCGGACGATCGCAAAAAGCTCTCCGCCATTCGCGCAACTTATTCCACCCGGATAGCGGAGCTGTACGACCTCGACAGGTCGTTCGACTACCTCAATACCGAAAAAGAGCTCCCTCAAGCCCCGGCCACCACCAGCTACCTCAGGGGCCAGGATCGCATAAGCTTTGATGGTTTGGAGGGGACTCCTTCGATTCGGTTGGACGAACGAGAACGAGAACGAGAACGAGACCCTCCGCCGACCGTGCAAATTCCCCCGCGACAAGAGTCCTTGCTCCCGCAGATATTTGGAGGGGAAATGTTTATCGAGGAGCACGAACTGCAAGAGTCAAGATTGAAGCCTCCCTCGATGGGCGACATGCAGGGCCCAATGGATGCAAAATACATGCCACCTCCACTTTCTCCCAGGCGTTTCCCAACAACGAATCCGATGGCTGAACTACCCACTCCTACCGCTGCATTCACACCCCAGGTTACTATGATGGATGAGTTCCTGAACAGGCGCATCAGCACCGAATCGACCTCGTGGTTGGATACTGCTGCAGATGGCAATGAGTCTTCTGTAGGCTCGTCAAAGAGGTCATCGATCGACTTTGAGGGGCCAGACAACGACCTGATGTCGGCAATAGAGGCCGACCTCGATGCCGCCGTCGACGCTGCGTACGATGACGAAGACTATTCAGCTGAGCAGACACCCAGACCATCAGAAAATGCAGCAGATATCGCACAGCGTTTCACAACCAATCCTCTAGCGCAGCAGCAATCAGCCAGCACGCGATCCCTCTCCACACAGTCGTCTCAAGAGAGAGTAGCTTCGGACTCAGGAGACGAAGACCTGACCCGAGAGTATTTGGATGAAGAAGCTGAAGAAGAGGAGGCTCTCCTCGAGATGATGATGGCCGAAAGCTTTGCCCTGGAAACTCAGATGCAGGCCCCAGAAGTCATGTCTTCATTCCCACGCCAATCAGATTCGAGTGGCTTTTCCGCACGTTCCTCAGGTAGAACATGGGGAAGTACCACCACTGCAGGCACTCAAGGGACAGCGTTGAGCACGTTAGCCGAAGGTCCTGAAACGCCCCAACAAGACCCGCCGAAAGTCCCAAGGGCATCGGACGAAGTTCTTCCTGCTACGCAAAATGCAGACGCTCTATCTCGCAAGCAAGCCTCGCCATTGCCACCCATCCCAGGTGCTGAGATAGTCTCGGCTCCCGGACTCCGGGATCGAAGATTATCGGGGCAGAGTGCGAAGCAGCTCAAGATTGAGACATTTGCAAGGCGTACTTCTGTCAGTCAGCAAGGACAACCTGCGCAAGCCCCTCTCTTAGAGATTCCTCTTGCACAGGAGAGCCAACCGGAATTGGTTCGATCAGCTTCAGGCACCAACCTCAGCGTCAGCACCCTCCCCATCACACCTCTTGCCTCCATCCATTCAACAGACTCCACAGACTCTCCCGGAACGCCTGGGCTGCTGCAGCTCGTCTCGAACTCCACCACGAGAGACGACGAACTAGGGCCTGCTCAATTTGACCCCCAGGGGACTCCTGATCCGCTGCAAAAGAAGACGCGGCCGAGGAACCTCTCCCTGAACACAAATGACCTCAACGATCCTCCTGCGACGCCCGGGACCTTACTCTTTCCCACACAATCGGGGTCTGCCACGATCGCCTCGAGTATACCCCTGACTAGTGCAAGTCCGAATGTCCTGACCACCAACGCCGTTGGTGGGATGTATATTTTTGACCATATAGTACGACCATCGTCGCCTCAAAATCTGCGTTCCCCCGATGCTCCACAACTTGAGCCCATGGCACTCGAGCCTTGTCCAGAATCTTTCCTGCTGAGACCGTTTTGGCTCATGCGATGCCTGTACCAAACTCTGGCACACCCCAGAGGAGGCTACATCTCGACAAATCTATTCATCCCACGCGACATCTGGCGGGTGAAAGGCGTCAAGATAAAGGGTCTGGATGATAAGATTGGGCAATCTGACATGCTTACCGCAGCCCTCCTCAAGCTGGCAAAGGTCGACACGCTGGACGCCGACGCAGTCTTGGACGAACTGCAATCCTTTGAAGTGATCATCGACCATGCGCGACAGTCTCTGACCAAAAAGCTTGGCAGCGACGTTGGACTCAACGGGTCATTTATCGCGATGAAGCATTCGCCAGCAACGGACGAGCCCGAGGGAAATGCATCAAAGCCTGGAGCTGCAGTCAAGGCACTGGCGTCGTCGAGTTGGCGGAAGCTCCGATCAAAGTCCTCCACAGCAGGACTGACGCCGGCGGTCATGACACGAAAAGATAGCACGAGCGAGGTAGTGATGGCGAGCCTCCCAATGACGAGTAGTGCCGGCATAGCTACCTCTCGAAGTCACAGAACTCAAAAGCACCCACCACCGACGCCAACTGGTATGCCGCACATTCCAGCCCCGCACGCGCATTACATGTCGTCACTGGCGCGCTTGTTCGATGCGGTGCAAGTCTTGGACAGCATCGCGCGGCAGGTGGTGGACCCGGGCCTCAAAGCAACGAGCAAGACTCAAGTCGGGCTGGAACTGAGCATTCGCAGTGCAGCCGAGTTTTTCAGCTTCTACGTCATTCGATTTGCCATGGCAGACATTGGTGTGCTGATCGACAAGTACTTGAAGAGGAACGGTGAATGGGTGACGACGTGAACGGACGCAAACAGTCATGATGAGCATGCACGATGACGATGCACGTCTGTCTATGAAGTGAAGACTGTTGATAATCTCGAAACGATATTTCGAACTGTCGAATTAGCCTGCTCCAGTAGGCGATTCGTGTGTAGAGAAGCATGAGCGAGGTCTTGGCATTTGCATACCTTTCTATTGCCCAGGCTTGAATGGCTATTTAGAGATATCCCGCCCTGGAGCAAGAAATTTATAGCAATCATATCCTATTAATCTATGCTCATTCTGTATGTGTGATTGTAGTGCAATTCAATCATATCCTATTGATCTATACTCATTATGGATGTGTGATTGTGGTACAATTGCTTGTTGATCTGTCCGACTGCCCTGCTGCGGCTTGCCAATCGAGGCACAGAGGACAGAGTACCGTGTAACATCGAAATATCTGACCTTAAATGGGCAAGTCATTTCTCCGAGAATTGGAGCGCTTTCTTAACTCAGTCTCTCAAGTCACACACTAGTAACATTCATTCGAACTATTAGAAGCCGTGCCGGCCCAGCCGAGAGCCCTGGACCCGAGTTTTCACAGAATCCCGCCTCAAATACCACTAGTACCACTATGGCACTAATAATGACTCGGCTCCTCAACCACATCTCAAATAATATAAAACCTCAAGATGACATGCTTCTGCGGGGACTCTTGACTCCTCCTTCCATCAAAGCAACAACAACGATATGTCATCCACCACAACGGCGACGACAGCAGCAGCAGCGGCACAAAAACCAATCAGCCTCCTCCATTTGAAGACGATTGACAAGAAGAACAAGAATAAAAAGAATAAAAATAAGACCCAGATCCAGACATCTTCATCTTCACAGCGAGGTCAAGCATCTCAAGATCATCGCCATCGCTATGATGAAGATAATAATGCTACACAGAGTCATTCTCAACTTCAAGGAGGAAGAGGAGACAGGGACGGAGACGGAGACCTCGAAGACACGCTGACCCCGCCCAACGAACCCGCCGTTCCAGCGTTGCAGAAGTGGAATGAACCGCGGGGGAATATTGCGAGGTTCATTGCCAGCTTTTACTCCATGTTTGTCTTTGGGCTGAGTGATGCTGCTTATGGTGCGCTGTTGCCTTATGTAAGTCAAGTCTACCCCTTTGTCTCGCAAGTTCTAGCACCCCTTTTTTGAGGTTGTGGTTGTGTTCTGCATGCATATGCACACACGAAGATACTGAGAGAGAGAGAGAGAGAGAGAGAAACATAGGAAGTATATCTGTTTTTGCGACTGTCAGAGGAGGAGATGGTACAACCCAGGAAACCCATTCAACTCTATAGGGGAATATGTCTCTATCTGATGAGCGTTCATGGCGTGTTGCCGTGCACAGACTAACTCTCCTCCAGCTCGAGCGATACTACAACCTATCCTACACGGTCGTGTCCCTGATCTTCCTATGCCCTTTCGCCGGCTACGCCGTAGCAGCGTTTACGAACTCTTGGTTCCACCACAAGTTCGGCCAGCGCGGGATTGCCCTTGCTGCTCCTAGCTGCCATGTCACAGCCTACATCGTCATGTCGCTGCACCTACCGTGGCCGGTCGTGGTTCTCTTCACCTGCCTGGCAGGGTTTGGCAATGGCCTGATCGACGCCGCCTGGTCTAGCTGGGCAGGCCACATGGTCGCAGGCAATGTCCTTGAGGGCTCTCTGCATGCTTTCTATGCGCTCGGCTGCACCTTCAGTCCGCTGATTGCCACGAGCTTGATCGTCAAGCAGGGAGCCGAGTGGTACTACTTCTACTATATGCTTGCGGGCCTCTCGGCAATTGTCCTCCTCGTGTCTGGCTCTACTTTCTGGAGCAAGACCGGCGCGGTCTACGCACGAGAACACCCACGTGAGCCCGGCCAGAGCAGCACGGGACTGGCCGTGAAAAATAAAGTCACCTGGCTCTGCTGCGCCTTCTTCCTGGTCTATGTCGGTGCTGAAGTCGCGCTGGGGGGTTGGATCGTCTCATTCATGCTGCACGTCCGTGGCGCGACGCCGTATGCGTCTGGCGTGATCGGCACCGGCTTCTGGGCCGGCATGACTGTCGGCCGCTCACTTCTTGGGATCTTGACACACAACCTCATCGAGTTCACCAACAAGCCGGAAAAGCCTGGCTTCATTCGTCGGCTCCGTTTGACGGAACGTTCAATCATTGCTACGTACCTTTCTTTCGCCATCGGCCTGCAACTCCTGTTCTGGCTGGTGCCGTCGATCTACGCGTCTGCAGTCGCAGTCGCCCTTCTTGGCATGTTTCTCGGTCCTTGTTTTCCTAGTGGTGTCATCATGGCCACGAAACTGCTGCCACGCCATCTGCATATCCCCAGTGTGGGCTTCAGCACTGCGCTCGGCGGCTGTGGTGGCGCTGTCTTTCCGTTCATGATAGGAGCTATTGCGCAGGCAAAGGGCGTGCAAGTGCTGCAGCCGATCATTCTGGCTATGATAGCTGTGCTGCTGTTAGTGTGGTTGTGCTTTCCACGTCTGAAAGTCAGCAACCATGACGAATGATAAACTGCTTCGACTTGTTCGTATTTATAGATGAACCCAGAGTCATCAGAAGAGCACGCCACATCTTACGGCATCGGTATGACTTGCAGTCCGTTCGTCAACCCCGGTCGCTTTCCCAGCGATCTAGTTGAGAAGGCTTGCGTGGCCCTGCTACCTGACCAAACCACTGGAATCCAAGCCCAAAACGAAGGCCCTCTCAGTTGTCCTCGTTTGTGGCTAGGTTAATCTCCTTTCGAGTACGACAAACGAACTAATGTGGTTATTTTGTTACGCTGTTTGCAACCACGAGACGCGGTCCTTCGAATCAGAAATCGAAGCAGCCATTTAGCTCGTTAGCCAGGTCTTTGTTGTCAAGACCACAAATTGTCAACGACTCGAAGTCAAACTCTGAAACTGATCCCTACGACGTCGGTGTCACCAAGAAAGAAGCCGATGAAGCTATATATATACATTTCTAGAGGAGAGGCTGCTACTCTCAGTGCACACACCCATGGGTTTTGATTTGGTCAGAACTCACTACATGCCCAGACAGAGAGACTGGTCAAAACGTGCGCACCAGGTTGGAGCATCTCTTCACGCTTACAACTCGAATCGTTGAGCGCACTCACAGCCAGTGACCAGCGGCACGGCCAGCGAACCGATCCAACCCACCAGCCACCGCACTAAAGCACCCTCTTCCCCCCCTCAACTCGCGATGTGCAGCGCAGAAGAACAAATCTACAGATGCGAGCTCGAAAACTGCCAGCGCACCTACCGCTGTCAGCGGCGGTCCACGCGCTCAAACGGCCTCCGCAACTACCGCGGGGCATGCCCGTTCTGCGAGCACAAACGCTCTGGGTGTGAGCGGTGCGCTGAAAGAGACAGAGCAGAGGACATTGGTGCGTGCCAGGAGTTTGCCGACGAAATATACGATGCTGGGATCAAGCTTGTCGAAGTCGTCGAGGATGAAGGGCGTATAGTGACTCTCCGGATCGTGGTTCAGGACGAGGAGTCTGACGAGGAAGGGCCTAGGGACGTGATTGAGGATGAAGAGCTCAAGGACGTGATTGAGGAGCTGCTTGAGGAGGAGGAGAGGGAGGAGCTGGAGGAGTGGCTTGAAGAGAAATCCGAGGAAGACCTGGAATCCCAGACGGAAACGGGTATCTTCGTGCTCGAACTGGACGAGGACGAGGAGAGTCGCCATGGCGAAGTCCAAGTTCTAGGCGGGCGGGCGAGCGGTAGGTGAGCCGAGCCATCCATCCTCCGTAAAACGTCAAAGACAGCTATTACTACTGTGAAGTGTAATGTATGTTGTGTTGATGATCAAAGATGAAAAGACAAATACCGCTGTTTATAGCCCCACTGTATCGCACCTTCCACACTACTATCAGCTCATATAACATTGACATGCCACAAAATGAGTTCCACTCAAAGGCTTCTTTCTCCCGGGTTCATCAAGCGCGAAGAAAGGCAGAGCTCTTGTCAAGCGATAAGCACATCTACGCCTAATCTTGATTCTCTGCTGAGCTACCTAGATATGTCGACGACTCCATTGTTGACCTCCATATCCGTATAAAGCAAGCAAACAACGTTGAGAAATATCTAGTAGCTACGTAGCCAACGCTGTGGATGACGATTTTAACGCCTAGGGGAGGCCAAGAGAAGCAAAAAGGAGGAGGCGGCGGTATGAGGTGAGGTAGTAGTAGTTCTCACTCCTCGGGGGGTCGGTCCTATATCTGTCCAGGAACATTTCCCCCCGAAAATTAACCCTACATGTTCCCTCTCTCTCTTAAGGACGTGCTCTTAGGGTGTGTGGACTAGGACTTCGGAAAGAAACAGTCTTGTCTCGTGACGTGAAATGTCAAGTAAAATGCGAGGATGGGGGGTTTTTTTTTGGGAAACGTCCGTTGCTGAATGTTAGTTAGGGCTTGGGAGAGAAGTCGCCCCCGACTGGCTTTCCGGAAGTAGCAGCAGCAGGGCGAATACGTCGAGTTTGAAAAAGACGTTATATTGGCACATCAGTGGAATAACGTAAATTTGGGCTCAATGGGTCAGGCTCTTTTAACGAGGCTGGAATTCCGAGATTTTGAACTCATAGCTTAACCTATTCTAACGAGGTCGTAGCGCAAGGAATTGGGAGCCGCCCAAGATGAATGTCGAGATTGAAGAACGTTGCGATTGATTGGGTCCGAAGTAAACGGCAGGAAGACTGGTGACGGTCAGTCGCATTGTTGGAACTTGAGGACGCTGCCTCGGCATGCCTAGCTTCTTCTATAAGGGTGGTGCTTGATAAGGAGGACTTCCTGATGCTTATTCTAAGCCTGTGTCATGTTCAGTGACCTTATTCAAAATGTGTCCTTGGCTTCTCATTTGGTTCCTTTATGTCTTTTGCCTACTTTTAATAGCCTTCCCAAGATCACCTTTTTCGCCAGCTTTCTGACAGTGCGGCGCTATCTAGATTGTCGTGATGGAATATGGATATCTAGTTAAGCCACAACTATCTACCATATAACATCATCTCTCTCTTCGATTTGGATTGCTTGTCGTCTTGCCCAACGCCAACGCCTCTCAGCCCTAGATAGCAGTTCAACATCGACCATTCCAGACTCAACCAACATCTGTGGCCCCTGTTCTTGTCCCCGGTGAGTAGCATAAGATAGCAGTTTCCTATACAGTCCGTCGTCAGCGTCAACATCAACCACACCGGTCTCTAATAATCTTTTCGCCGCGTCCTCATGACCCATAAGTGCAGCCCACAATAGAGGCGTCAAACCGTCGTTGTCCTTCTCGTTGATATTAACACCATCAAAGCCGATCAGCAGTTGCACTATCGCTCCGTATCCCATCATCGCTGCGAATGACAATGCCGTTCGACCGTCCTCGTCGGTAGAATTGACATCGATTTTGCCTGTCTCGGCTGCATGTTGAATTAACAGCTGAACTATTGTCACGTACCCATGCTTTGCAGCCCAATATAGAGGAGTCCGCCCGCCCTCATCCTTCGAATCGGCATCGACATCATCGCGCTTAACTAGCATCTGTACCACGTCATAGTGTCCGGTTTGCGCAGCGTAGGACAACGGAGTCCGCCTGTCCTCATCCTTCGAATTGGTATCGACATCATCGCGCTTAACTAGCATCCGTACCACGTAATAGTGTCCGTTCTCCGCGGCGTAGGACAGCGGAGTCCGCCCGGTAACATCCTTCCAGTCGGCATCGACATCATCGCGCTTAACTAGCATCTGTACCACGGCGTAGTGTCCGGTTTGCGCAGCGTAGGACAACGGAGTCCGCCCGTACTCATCCTTCGAATCAGCATCGACATCATCGCGCTTAACTAGCATCCGTACCACGTAATAGTGTCCGTTCTCCGCGGCGTAGGACAGCGGAGTCCGTCCGGTAACATCCTTCCAATCGGCATCGACATCATCGCGCTCAACTAGTATTCGCACCACGTCGTAGTGTCCGTTGTCCGCAGCGTAGAGCAGCGGAGTCTGCTCGCCGAAATCCTTCGAATCGGCATCGATATCATGTCGCGTAAGTAGCGTCCGTACCACGTCGTAGTGTCCGCTCTCCGCGGCAATTAATATTGCGGTGCGTCTTACAGAGTCTTTATGATTAACATTAGCCCCAGCCCTTAGCAGCACATCCACAACGGCGTTGTGGCCGTTCTCAGCCGCGTATAAAAGCGGTGACCGATGCCCGCTATCAGGGTTATCAGATATATTTACGTTCGCGCCCTGCTCACACAGCAACGTCACCTTTTCTTTCTGTCCCGCTCTAGCCACAGGGAGTAACAAAGCATCGCGCAGGTGTCGCGCACCTGCAGCACCAAAATCATCCCAGCCCGCAGTATGCCACTGGCACGTGGGTGCATGTCCGCTCCAGTTCGAGCACGCATATGCGAAAAAGGGGGAGTGCGACAATTTCAAACGCGCATCATCTTCATCTGATTGTTCCCAACGCGCATCGTCTGATTTTGCCAAATCCGCGTCATCTGATGGATAATTGATTCTCCCCGCAGCCGTGTAATGCCCGGCGGTTTTGCAATCAACGACAAGATTGCAACAACGAAAGACTTTGGAGCTCAGGTATTTCCAGCACAAGTGGAAAACGAAAGTATCGGCATCGTCCGCGGGGACATAGCTCCATCGTGCGCTTGAGCCGCGATTTTCTGAGAGAAAGTCTTTCACAGATTGATGACAGAAGTTGACGGTCGGATCGCTATCGTCGCTGTCGTCGCTGTCGTCGCTCTTTGTGTCATCCAAAACGATGATAGAGCTGCATGATGAGCAGATTTCGGCATATTTCCACACGTCGTCAGTTTGTAGAATCTTGTTTCTCTTGTAGAGCGCAAATGCGGCTGCAATTTCACTTTTTCGAAGGGGACGTTTGGCACCGACCATGCATTTGAGAAGAAATCGAGCCTCCCCACGCATGTCCACGGGGATATTGTCGTCAAGGATCTTCTTGTAGGTTTTGTTGAGATTTCGCGGAAAAGTCTTGAGCTTGTTCATCAACTCATAAGTTTTGGCTTTTAGGAGCTCACCAATCACCAAAGATACCCACAGAAATGTTCCTCCTGACTTGCGCTTGAGTTTTGAAATCAATTTCTTTTTCAGTTCCAGTTGTGGCTCAGAACGCCAACCCTTATGCTTCGCAAGCTCATCAACTTTGACATGAATGTACTTGTCGATATCGGAATTGATCATTTCAGAATTGACTCTCAAAGTTGACCCTACTGCGTTATTTGCACCTCCTAGCGCATTCTCAATGTCAAGGATCTGTTGTCTGCATGTTATCAAAAATTTGAATCTTCCTTGCTTTGCTGCCTTCGATGGCATAAAGATGTCTCTAATGCCATTGAGGAGACCTCCACGTGTAGATTTGTCACATTCATCCATGGCATCGACGATGATGAAGATCTCCCCTGCATCTGGATTCCGCATCAATTTTTCAAAAATTCGCCACAGGGACGAGAACGTCTCAAAGAGACGATTGCCTTGTATGTTAAAGTCTTCTCGAATGGATTCGAAGAAGCTCCTCTTCTGCAAGAGTAGCTGCCATATGAGGCTTCTAAGCATGCCTTCCGGCGTTTTTTGATCTTGGATTTTGTCGTCACAGAAGAAGAATACAAATAGCTTTTCGTCAGATTTCCTAATCTTCTCCTCCAACACTTCCACGAGATAGGTAGAAATCGTCGTTTTGCCAATACCTGGGGCGCCTACAAGACGCAGAAGCTGCGAACTTTCGGATGTTGCCCAAGTCATAAACTCTGGTCTTGTCAATACCCACTCGCAGGTTTCGGGTGCTCTTTCCCCTCTTTCAAACTTGATAGACTGCAAATAATCGTGAGGGCTTCTCACATCCAATGCTCTGAGGCACTTTAATGCCTCTCCTGATACGCCGCTTTCCTCTCTTGGAATGTCTCTGGGTTCTCGCCGGTTTTTGAGCAATGAGTTGGCGCCCTTAGCCATTCGCAGGATCTGGTTAGAGACAAGCTGGAATGAGGGGTCATCAGCACCAGAATATTTGTTGATTTTGAAATGGTCTGTGAGTAGTGATATCTTGTGATGGCCATCAATACAAGCGCTGGTCTCCGACACGACCTGCCAGAGTCAGTAGCCTGTAGTAAAAAGCGTGCCAGAACACGGACCAGACGTCTGAATAGTCCATTAAATAGTGGTAAAAGATCTCGTATAATGAAAGGGGCCCTGCTCGAATAGTCTGTTGGCTTGCTTTCGAAGCAACATACCACTGGCACTGACTCGTGAAATAGCCAGCAAGAGAAGGCGTGTAGGCGATCCTGGAGAGAATCTGACACTTCCTGTAGCTCTTTTAGTATTCTTCCCTCGTTTATGAACCCAGGGAGGTCCAGATGTGCCAGTATCGTGGCCCAGGAAGCGAAAATGCTACCTCGATGAGGCGTGCCAAGAAATACGATTCCAACGGTACACTGAGCAATGTCGATATAGTTCGAGGTTAGCTGAGATGCGGAAACTATGGCCTGCTTCGTTTTAGCTACGTTCGAAAGGGGCTGTGCACTTTTAGAACAACAGACCTGCTCAATGATATTGCCCCCGAAACTGTGTCCGATAAAGATTAGTGGTCGATTGACATCCTTCTATTACTACCGTCAATGAGAATCTCGTAGCTTTGAGGGTTGCGCACTCACGCTACGTTCATTCCGAAGATGATCCAGCAGCTTATCTGAGATATTAGAAAATCGCTGCTGAGGGGCTTCTAGAAACCACCGCGATTCGTAGTTATAGACCAGAATGCGGCACCTTATCTTTTCTGAGAGAAGTACAGCCGGTAATAGCTCTTTCAACCAATTGAGCGGGCTTCTGGGATACTGCGTGCCCTTGGTCTCGACAGGATTGTTCTTTGGTAGCCACAGCCACGCGTAACTTGGGTTGGCTGCAAGTCCATGGACAGCTACGATACTGAGACGGTCAACCTCCATCCTAAGTCCTGAGAGAAGCAGACTTACTCTATAGTTGCATCTTTCTCTTCGTATATGACCTGGATGCCGTAACGACCGTCGGATAACGCGACCTCATCCAGACTATGCTTCACAGGAATTGAATATCCCTTTGGGTGACTTAAAATCTCCTTATCTTCTAAATCAGATGCTTTACCTTCTTGTTCAGTGCCCTCATCACCGTTTGGCTGCATTTCCTTCTCTGCAAAAATTCTAGAATACTGACCATTATTGCGATGTGCCGTCCCTGACCAACGGATGAATGTAGATCCAAGGAAAAGTGTGCAGCATGTCAAAACCACAATTAGGATGCCTCTGTAAGTCGTGACATTGTTTGTAACCAGACTCTTGAAGTCTGAAAAGTAAGACATTTTGGGCTTTGCTTGTCATCGCCTTGTCTCCAGCTTCTCTTTCGCCTTTTTGGAATTATCGAAGCACGATTCAAAGCCGCGATCTAGTAAAAGTTTTTGACTTCCATGTCGGGCGAACGTAGTCGCCCTGAACTGAATGTTGCAAAAGAAAGGCTGGGGAAAAGGTCCTAGCAGTTGACTGCTGCGGGTCTGATGTGTTGCAATACTTTAACGTGAATTTGTTCAATTGGTCAGGCTCTTTTAATAATAAGGCTGAAAATTCCTTTTTGGCTGCGGCTGACCCATTGGACCGCTATGACCCAAATTTACGTTACCTAAAAATAGGGTTCCTTAGGGGCTGAACCTTCAGGAGCCAAGAGGTACAAGGCTGGAAGTTCGATAAGTCGGTAATTGATGAAGCCTGTCTTCCCGTCTTTTAGATCAATTAAGATTTTATTACTTCGTTCAAACTGCGAGGTGCGAGAAACGTTTAGTAGTCTTAATCGGCTTTTCACCGTTAGAAAGTGAACAGTTTTCAGCTCGAGAACGGTGAATCTTTGTCCAGGCAAAGTATCTTCCCTACTGGCTGCAAGTATATATGATGAACCCGAGCTGATTATATTGGAACAGATGCCTCCATTCTCTACTCAGCTGCTCGAGGCTAAGAGTAATACTGTTGTAAAATCACAGCTAGCGATATCACAACCAACAACGGCACCACCACCACACGCAACAGCACAGCCATCAGATCATGAAAAACTGCTCTCGCTCCTTCCCGCAGCGTACCGGACAAAGGAAGATCACATAGTCCCTCCCGTGATAGACGAATTGGTATGCGTGCAGAAAGAACTTGACCTTGGGAGACTCGAGGAGGTTTTCCATCGGCTGTGGATAGTCGGTCGTCCAATGCCGCCTCGTGCGTTGCACCATCAACTCTTGCTCAGCCGTGAAATCTTCATCACAGAACGAATGGACATGCATCTCGTCTGGACTACGGGCCGAATCTTCCTCAAACCCATCCCTCGATTCTTGCTCGAGCCCAAATTCTGGAGTATCGTTCTCGCCTGCAAGGCCGACTGTTCCTGCTCTGAACGTACGGTCCAACCTGAAACCAGCAAGGAATGCGCGAACCGAAAACTCTGGAAGACAGGTCTCGGATTTTTGTTCTCGTACGCTGCTCTGATTTGTCATGAAAGTGATTTCTTGATTGCGAAGGAGAAACACCTCATTCCCGAAGAAGTTCAATGGCCGTGCTGGAGGGTATTCGTCAAAGAACTCGATCCGGAACATATCTATCCGAATATCCACCAGCGATTTATCTACGGCGAACTGCGATTGAGTCGCCTGAACAAGATCTACAGATTTTTGCATCGCCCGTTCTTTCGTTCATACATGACCCACTGGCACCAATACGGCAGTTTCTTTCGGGACAACTTCGCGTGGCTAGTGTCCGCCATCGTGTATATCACGGTTGTGCTGACCGCAATGCAAGTTGGTTTAGCGACGAATCGTCTCAGCCAAAATCAAGCCTTCCACAGAGCTTCATACGGGTTTACTGTCCTATCAATCCTGGGACCTCTCATCTTCGCGTTCCTTGTGTTTGCAGCATTTGTCGTTCTGTTCGTGTCTAACTGGGTCGTAGCGGTGAAATACAGGACCAAAAGATTCAAGGAAGTACGGCCAGATAAGCAGGATGATGAGCAGCGTGTAACAACTAGCATCAAGACTTAGATGTAAACGTGCTTCGACCAGCATATCTCGAGAGAGCGAGCGCTCAATAGCAGGTCATGGAAGCACCTCTGCATCGTCTTACCAAGCAAACTCTGTTGTGGTCGCCCATGCTAAATACCCTTTGTCTAAACGTACTACGTTGCCAACCCAGTGTTATAGCACGCTTACTTCCACAAGACCAGTAATGGTAGGAGTGGAAGCTCAAGGTGGTTCTACTCGTTGAACTGGGCCCCAAGACGGTATAAGAGATGGAGCGTAACGGTTGCTAAGTCGCACAGGTGGAGTTCTTATGTCCTCTCGGAATGAGTTACCACCTTTCCACGTGCACAATTCAAGTGCCATGGATGGATCACAGATCGCCTTTGCCAGCTTCTCCACCGTGCTGATGCCGTCGAGGGCTTCGAGACCCGACATACTAAGCTAGATAGACATCCGCAAAAGGATAGATAGGATGGTGGTACGTACTGCGGAGCAGCTGATCGATCGAACAGGCGGGTTTCGCGATGCGCACATTGTTACCCAAGCCAACCTACAGATTAGTAAGGCAGAGGCAACGCATGTTTTAGCCTTACACAAGCGCCAGAAGTTCACGCGTAGCGGCTAGCCCCCGCCGGGGACGCGCGAACCAGAGTCGCTTTGGGACTTTAGATGTGCTCTTTTATGTTTCCGAATGATGTGTGCGCTTGGATGGTCGAGCTGCAGGCAGTTGTTGATCATGCTTCTGTTTGCATGTTCTGAGATACATTGGCAAAATCAAGCCCTAGGGGCCGGCGTGTACAAAGCTGGGGGGAGCAAACCAAAGTGGTTTGGAGGGCGTTGGGATGTGACTGTTGCTATTTCGTGACTGCGATGGGAACGGGGAAATATTTCACTATGTCGCAGTCATGGGGTCCAAACGCAATGCTTGGTTAGAGATATAAAGCTTGAGAAGGAACTTGCTGCGCAGCACCAACATACCAGAGCAAGGAATAGTCTATTCACCGATATTCGAGCAAGCTTTTCCTCAAAAACGCGAAGACAATTTTGAATTCATATTATCCAGGCTTCACGCCAACCCTTCCAGCACCAACCCAGAACGTAAACCCACCCACCACACCATGTGTTGGATCCGCGAGCACAAGTGTCGGTGCCTCCAGCCATCGTGCGGAAAGGAATACCTCGTCGTCCTCCAAGGCCAACATTACCATTGCCCCGACGATTACGTATACCGCTTATTTGACCCAGAGCATGCACCCGGGTCAATGTCAGATGAGGGCCAAACGCTTCCGAAGGGCCTTTGTGGCGAATGCCTGTTTTGCAAGCATTCGAATTGGTGCCAACAATCTCACACAACACGGGCTGAGATTGCTGCCTGCAACAACTTCAAGAGGCATATGAAGGCATTTGCAGTTGTATGGACGAAGATCTTCGAGAATGAAGATGATGAATCTGAAGGCCCCGAAGTCGATGTGCCCGGAAACTACGTCAAACTCGCTGACGGGTTAGCGCACCGAGGATCCCCATGGAAAGAAAAGGGAAGCAAAAAGGCTAAAGCGCGAGACGTTTCAGAACTGGTCCAGATACGACAAGACGATGCGGACTGAGATACTTGAAGATTGCGGAACAGGGGATGGAGGTCAAATTCACTGTTGGCGCATGAGTGTTGATTGTTTGCTGGCATCCATGGATGGGTTGTGACGATAGGACTTGCGTATTGTGCTTGTTGTATTCGTAGATTACCTAATACTGCACCTCTGATAGCATTGAATCAAACTTCATGAGGTGTCAGAGGGCCAATTGTTTGGATTTTCATGCTTTGTGCGATCGTGCGGTGGTAAGACAAGGGGAAGATAGATTGTTAAGCTGTGCCAATTTGTTTGCATTGGCGACGGTGAAGCAGCCTCCCGCCAATCAGACGTGTCGCAAAAGCCGGTTACTCTACGGAAGCCGTGGACAACCCTCAACGCTGGTGCCTTTCCGTAGTAGACCCGCACGTGATCTGAGAGCTCCATTGCGACTTTCGAATATTGTACCCGGCGGCCAGGAGCTCAAAGGTGATCAACGGCCGGCTCTACCACGACCTCGACATTCTCTCAAATCTTGACCATGGCGTCTCAACGACTGGCATACAGCTTGAGAAATGCCACTCGAGTCAACAAGGCCTTGAACGCCGTCGCGCCGTTTCGTCGATACGCCAACCCCGTCACGCCCGCTCGAACTGAATCGACGACGCTGTCAAATGGCCTAACAGTATGGATTGCAGCTTGTACTACGCATCACATAGCTAAACAATTGTGTTAGATTGCGACCGAGCACTCGCCATGGGCTCAGACGTCGACCGTTGGCGTGTGGATTGATGCGGGTTCAAGAGCTGAAACTGAGAAAACAAATGGCACAGCTCATTTCTTGGAACACCTGGCGTTCAAGGTTGGCACTGTCAGAACATACAGACCGGACATGCAGCTCACAAAGCGTAGGGTACGGGCCGACGAACGCAGCATCAACTGGAACTGGAGATTGAGAATATGGGCGGTCACCTAAATGCATACACATCGGTACGAGTGGAACGTCTTGTCTTGTCAGGAAATGCGTTGACAGTCTTTTAGCGCGAGAACACCGTCTATTATGCCAAGTCATTCAATTCTGATGTCCCCAAAACAGTCGACATTTTGGCCGATATCCTGCAGAACTCCAAGCTCGACCACCACGCGATCGAACGTGAGAGAGACGTGATCCTAAGAGAATCGGAGGAGGTCGACAAGCAGCTGGAGGAGGTGGTGTTTGACCACTTGCACGCAACTGCCTACATGGACCAGCCACTGGGCCGAACAATTCTCGGCCCACGAGAGAACATTCAGTCTATCACGCGGAAAGATCTGGTCGATTATATCAACACCAACTACACAGCCGACCGCATGGTCTTGGTCGGTGCCGGTGGCATCCCTCACGACGAACTTGTCCAGCTTGCGGAAAAGAACCTCTCGGATATCAAAGCCCAACCACCGACATCGTATCAAGCCACGCTGGCTGCCGAGCAAAAGCGAAAGCCGGAATTCATTGGCTCCGAAATCAGACAACGAGACGATACTATTCCTACTGCGAATATTGCCATTGCGGTTGAGGGTGTTTCGTGGAAGGATGAAGACTACTTTACCGCTCTGGTCACTCAGGCCATAGTCGGGAACTGGGATCGAGCTATGGGCAACTCTCCCTACTTGGGAAGCCGACTCAGCACCTTTGTCAATGCTAACAATCTCGCCAACAGCTTTATGTCATTCTCTACTTCTTACAGCGATACCGGGTAAGTATTGGATTGACCCTAACTAGCGAAATCGGCTGACAAATTCTAGTCTTTGGGGCATCTATTTGGTCACCGAAAACAAGACGCAGGTTGACGACCTTGTGCATTTCACCTTACGAGAATGGTCGAGACTATCACTCAACGTGTCAGAGGCCGAAGTCGAGAGGGCCAAGGCACAACTGAAGGCTTCTATTCTCTTGTCACTGGACGGTACCACGGCAACGGCTGAGGACATTGGACGACAGATCGTGACCACTGGACGACGTATGGAAGCTAACGAGGTTGAGAGAGTCATCGGCGCCATCACCGAAAAGGACGTCATGGCCTTTGCACAGAAGAAGCTCTGGGACCAAGATGTTGCCATTGCCGCTGTTGGCTCGATCGAGGGTCTCCTCGACTACAACAGGATAAGGAACGATATGAGCAGGATGACTGCATAGACAGGGCCCAAGAGATAGACGCAGGGTGTTTTGGGTGCGGGCTGAGCTCGTGTATATTTCAGCCAGTGTGACAAAACTCGTTTCTCTTGGCGTGAGACAATTCCAAGTGCTTACTTAATTCATGTCGAACGTGCTCAGTTTGGAACTTGAAGAGTGCTTGTCTGTCCGAGTCTGGTGATAACCGCGCCGGCCTTTCACAAGGCTGTCCTTGACCTTCTTCCCAGTGCCAGCTAGTACCTAGGTAGGTAGTCTGTGTCCTCGCGCATCGTTCCCCCTCTCCGTGTCAGGGGTCTCGGCAGTGACGTTCCTACTGATCAGCACACACATTTCCAAACATCCTCAGTATCGACCGGTCCAGAGCTCTCCTTAAACTGTTCCGGTCGGGCAGGAGTTTGAAAGTATGTGATAGAGCTAGGTAAAAGCACTTTTCTAACGAATCGGTTCTGTACCATTGTTAAATGTAATCAAGCAAAACACTAACCAGCAAAGAGTTCTAAGCTTGCCCGAGATCTTATTACCACTTCCATCTACGATTTGCACGATCTATTTAGTGACTCTCAAACTCTTAAAAAGTTTGTCAACCTAAGTTCGGTTTTTTGGGCAGCAAGCTTCAGGTTGTTGGAGCACGGATTAACTTTCAAGTTAATGGTTCGAGACAGTATAATAGTTATAGACTTCCGGAAAACGCAACTCAAGCTTACCGCGAGTGTCCAATCACTGCGCATGATCGACGAGTCCGGCTATTGATCATGCAATAATAATTAAATAGGAAAATTGTGTCCAGTTTTCCGAATTCAGTATACATGTCTACCCGAAGTAGCTGATCACATCACAAGTGGGACAAACCTGCTTCGCTGGTGCATCCGTCTACCCGAGTAATAAGCTCTTTCCCATATTTCGGTACAGGTTCTCCTATCTACTCACTACTATGTAACTACCGTACTTAAGAATGCCACTTGGCAAACGGCCGGTGGCTGCAACGGGAGGATCTTTCACAAGCTTTAGAAGCGACCTGGAACAACCTTAATCCACGATACTCAGATACTGTAATGTCTGGCTGTCCACAAGTATGGATATGGATTCATGGCTTATTTCGAAACCTGTCCCATAGGACGATTCTATACCATCTACTAGGACGAAGACAGTAAATGGGGCACGATGGGGTAAAGAGCCTCATAGTCACGAGAACCAAAGATCAAAGCCCGAAAGAAAGGGTCCAAAGAGCAAAGCCCGAGTCCAAAGAGCGTGCGGTTGTGTTAAGCACGTTAAAAGTCATTTTAATAGGCTTGTTGGAGTATTTTATGAAAATGATCTTCACGGCGATCAGCAAAAGTGATGCCCAAGCATCCTGCATGTGACTTGCATGTGACCAGCTAGTGACAGCTGCAGGGCAGTTTCTCCCGAACCCTAGGTAAGCTAGAACGAGCCTCATCTGAGAGGCGTTATCTAGTTGGGGAAAGGTGTTGTTCCTCACGCCAAAAAGGCTGCCGATACACGCGAAGCGGGATCAAGATCTGGTTCGATAGAAAAATAAAGCTAGAGCAGGGCAGAGCAGAATAAGGAAAATTCTCGCTTAAGCATCGTGTTTTTTCTTCGCCCTGGTTGGCCCTGTCCCCAAAAACAAGTGATGCAAGATCAGTCATGGGATTTCTGGGTGGCTCACTGGTGGCCCCTCCACGTTCCTCGCACTGCCCGTCGCTACTAGTAGGAGCGAGCCTGAGTCTTTTTCTGGGCCCACCACGTTTCTTCAAGTTGGCGGCCGTTGCGCGGCGTTTGCAACATCACCAACATCTATTTACTAATAGTTGACTAGTATAGCAGTGAGCATATAGAGCATCTATATGTCAGGTGCTTCAGGTAGGTAGTGGACATGGTAAAATCGGCGATTCAAGTTCAGCATCTCAGTCTAGGAGGTTCTCCCTACTAGTATCGACAGGACCAGCCTAATTGGGACTAGAGTCATGGATCATTTTTCCGCAATGCAGCGAATGGCCTGTCGCACAGGAAAGTGGCTATGCAATTTGCGGGCACATTGACGTGATGTTGGGCAGAAAATACCCTATCCACCCTATCTTGCCCAAAGAGATTTCCTCCCTTGTTCCCTGTCGTTCCCCTGCTGTCCCTGCTTTTTCCAGCTTTTTTGTTTCCACAACCCTGTCGGGGCACGTTGTGGCTAAAGCGTGTAAGCGTTCCGGTTGCGCTTATTTTCTAACCGAAGCCGATGATCGTCACTGTAGGCGTTGCGTGGCGTACGTTTCTCCTTGCTCAGGTGTTCGCATGAACTTGCATTTGCTTTGCAGCACCGTGAGTGTAGGTATTTTTCTTCCCGGTTGTTGCGGATTACTTGATCTCGCCCTGGTCGCAGCAGCGTGATTGCTTCTTTCCAGTACCCGAATCACAGGGACTGCGTATACAGGAACCTCCAGGCACAGTGAGGGACTTTGTGATGGTGGGGGAGGCCATGGGAACTGTCTGTGCTGATGATCGTCTATTGGGTAGCATTATTTCTTTGCCCTTCGTTCCACACCCCAATCAAGCAAGGGCGACTGGTATTTTTTGGACTGTGCACACTGTGGTAGAGTCTAGTGGCTTTCTCCCGAACGTCTGGACTCCATTAATCTGTCTTCAGTTGCGCCCCCTTGCTAGTGCCGTGACCTTATTATTGCATGTAGGTGATGGTTCCGTTCCGGCCGGGAATGGCCACACATCCCCCCAGGACCTGGTCATGGTATATCACTCCGTACTGTTTTAAGTTCCAGCCACTTGTTACAGAAAGGCAAGCGTACTTCGAGCACTACTCCCCGCAAGACTTAGTAGGATCTGCCTCTCTTCGACGTCTTCAAACCGAATATCATTACACTACAGATATTGCTGGGTAGTGGGAGTGTGGGAGTTTAATAACATCACTCACCACGACCATTTGCGGTTTTGGTCCCAATCCTTCAATTTCCCCCGGTATATCCGCAAATCTCCACTACAACACATCTCGCAAATCACTGGAATACAACATACAATACAACAGTGCTCACAACGACATCCAACGGACCCGGCGCCGCAAGTACTGTCTACACGAGTGCCTTGAGAAACGTTGGAGTAGGTCCAGCTTATCGAGCTCGACTGTCAGTGTAACCGTTTCCTTCGCGAAGCCGAATTCTCCTGCCTGCTGTATTTGCGACGGTTCCAGTCCGTTGCTGGCCGACAATAATCGATATTGCGACCACTGCAGATTGTCGGAAAACGTTCTCTGAATTTCTTGCTCGGGTGCAACAACAACAGCAACCGCAACACTTTCCCACACGCTTTGATTAAACTCCCCTATCAACCTTAGATCACCCCTAGCCACAATCGTCACTTGGAGCTTTCTTTCTCCCGTCAATCGCAGAGACTCTACGGCGCTGTCACCAGACTTCAGCTCTCCTACGATCCTTCTTGTCCGAACGTCTCCGGCGCATGATCCGCCCTGATTGTGGTACAACCGAGATTCGAGATCATTAGTGCGGGTCTTGCGGCAACGACTGTTGCGCGCAAACAAAGTGATAGCAGGGATCAAACATGACAGAACAGATTGCGGACAAGATTTCGATAACGGTTTGTGGTGACGGAGGTTGCGGTATGTTTAGCAAACCTGCCTAGGCAGCAGCGCATTCTTCGCAGATCCCGGGAGACTGATTGTTTGCAGGAAAGTCTTCCATAACGCTACGCCTGGTGAGATCTCAGTGGACATCGGAGTAAGTTTGATCACGCATGGTCCTTTTCCTGTTCCTGTTCCTACAACGCAACGACTAACGTGTGTAACCTTTTCAACAGTTATGATCCGACGATAGAAGACTCGTATTCCGTCACTCGCACCATTGACGGACTCTCATATCATCTTTCTCTCACAGACACTGCTGGTCAAGAAGAATACCGAGGGCTATGGGCCGCCTCCAATCTACAGTCAGATGCCTTCCTGCTGGTCTACGACATAACCAATCCCAACTCTCTCGAAGGCTTAACATGGTTCCTTGACATGATCAGCATAGAAGCTGAGAACCGGCTCGAAGAGAATAACCGTCTGTTACGAGAAAAGGGTACCCGAGTGAAGGGCAAGAGGGAAGAGGGATGGAGGATACCTCCCGTTATGATCGTCGCCGGCAACAAATGCGATCTCAAGGACTCCCGTGTCGTGTCGAGCAAGGCAGGCTGGGAGTGGGCAAGGGGCAGGGGCTGTGGTTTCATGGAGACTTCGGCCCGAGAGATGGTCAACATTGAGGAGACTTTTGCTTGTACGTGCTTTCCTTGCCGGCTGGGAAATTGGTCACTAACGACTTTCTAGGGATTGTCCGACGAGTAGTAGACAACCGACGCTCCGAACTCGGGCTGGCAAGCGCCCGGAGCAAAGGCCACACCCCTCAGACGAGCGGTGCCGGCCTGTCTGCTTACGGCATTCCATCACAGATGGCCACGGGCCAATCTCCTCATCAACCAGCGGCTTCCGCCAACCGAATCGTCGACGAGAAGAGCGCCTTTGACATCAAGACGCCATGGTGGAAGAAGCTTTTGAGCTGTAGTTGTTTTTGCTAACCTTGCTGTCGTTGATCGGCTTCCTGCTCTTGCAAGGCATCGAACCCTGAGCAAGCAATGACGGTCTCCTGCTAGCTACCGTGGCTTACCTCCTACACAAGGCTGCTTCCAGTTCAAACGCTGGGAAAAGGAGCTGACTAGGGCGTTCTCTCCTTTTTGGTGGTATTTTGCCTTGGGTTTATCCGTGTACACAAACGGAAGTGATATACAGTGGATCTCCGCAAGGAGGGAAAATCAAGGTCTCGCTATGTAGGCTATAGTGTCGACTTGGGAATCTTAATTGTCCTTGTAGCGCTTGCTTGGATGAAGGTCAACATAATCTTTGCGATCTGTATACCGATTGCGATCACCGCCAAGCGAGCTAGCAGGCGTTTTACTTATGCTTCAATTGACCTGGACGCTCTGCTAACCTTACGTTGATTGCACTACGAAGTACATTATATTAGAAATATGCGCAATTGTGTTGTAGAAGCCTACTTCAAAACGCTTCCGTCCTCCCCGTTCAAGCGAAAGCGCTTATATCCTCAGAAGCGTCGAATCGCGCTACTGCTTTGGTTCGCTAACTATTAGGCAGAAGCAATTGCTTGACCGTTTAACTGCCGTACGCGAGCCACCTGTCCCTCATGGGACTTCCCACTTTCCAGTATTGGGCTAGTTGCAGATTATCTCAACCTGATTGACCAACCAACCACGCCCAACTTCAGAAAATACGCGTGGTGCTGCGTCAGCTCTTATCAGATGTGTGTGATGTGTCCATCATGCTTCGTCAACACACATGCGTACTTAGTATCCTATGGGAACGACCCGAGACACCGCTTTGATAGTGAGCTTTTCGTCCTACATAGCTCTTGTGAGCTGATCATGCCTCATCTATCGGGGAATCATTCCTGAAGAACAGTCATGAAATTACCGCTCGCGCTCGCGCTCGCGCCTTTGCTTCTTCTTGCTCGTACCACCGGTGCAGCCGTCTTGCAACGATGCCGCGGCTCTGCTGACAAATTTGATCTTTCTAGCATCACCGAAGCTTCAGAACGGCCAGCACCAACAATAACGGTCAATCATGCAAATCACATCTTCAATGCTCTTCGCGGGGCGATGTGTCAGTGGGACGCCTCTTGGCACCACAACGGCATGTCCTTTTTCAAGGCTTTGGTTCCCCAAGGTGTTCAGCTCTATCATGGAACGTGGACAGACCAGCCCGTGACCGGGATGCAGTGGTTGGCTTTTGAGCCGGAACACGCCCTCATGTTCGCAAACGGTCGGCCTTACAAGGTGCCCAGGAAAGGAGGCGATGATGATGCTGATGGTGACGCTGATGCTAGTCTAGGACAGGATTTTGGGAGAGCATATGATGCACACAACCCACATCTCGAGCAACCTAATGTCGACAGAGATTCGCCGAGCTCTTCGCTTCCGTCACCTGAGTGGAAACTTGAACATCAACAACTATTTCAACAACATGTACCCAAAGTTGAGCACTCGAACATACAACATGTCCTAACAAAACCCCCACATGGTCCATACTTGCCACCAGACATCCATTTCAATAGTACGGGCTTTCTTCACTTCTATCGCACTCTCCATCCACTAAACCTGCTTTACATCGACGGCATGTCTGCGGCCAAAACCAGCAAAGGCACTCTTGACTCTCAAGACTTCATTCTCCGACACAGCCTGCACCCAAACAGCACCTCACCCGAACCACACGATGACTATTCACGTGCACAAGCTCTTTGCAACACTTCACGTGACGACTGGGACAGCAAGATTGACGGTTTCATCCGCATGGAACCTGGCTTCGAGATCATCCTGTGCAACTTCAGTGCGCACCTGGATCTCGAACGGGCCCAGCTCGCGCATGGAACTGTACTGGATGGCGAAAAAAACAATCAACGCTGGTTCAGGGTCTATCGTGCCATAGCAGATCGCTATCACGGAATCGGAGGCGGCCGAGTTGAGTTGGATTACGCCAACATGGTCAGCGCCTTTAGCTACGAGCTTAATACCGAAGACTTCTTCGTGGATGACCCAGCGATACCTGGGACGAAGCTGCCGCGCTTGGTGAATCAGAGCTCTGATGTGCTGGGAATGATTCAAAAAGACGTTGGGAGGATGATTATGCAGCCGGCTGCGACGACGGATGTGAATTGGCAAACGATCGCAGACATGTTTGTGCAGCGCTACGCGGCGCCACTGCAGTATTTTGTCGCGTCTGGCCTGAGCGGCGGCAAAGAACTCAAGCTGCAATTGGGCTCAATGCTCGAGGTATTCGTGTCGGACAATACGAGCGATACTGAAGCCGTGACCAAGCGATGTGTCGAGCAATTCGTGCATCCGACGTGGCGCGAAACACTTGCAGGAAGAGCCGTGCAAAATGTCGGATTGAGACTGTGCAGCACGCTTGTCGAGATCCTCGCCAGCTTGCAGCGCGAGAATCCTACCAGCCTCGAGACAAGCATACACTCTCCACGGAAGAGACTCGCTGATTTGGTCAGCTGGCTCGACTGGCCCATCTGGCACGAGTGTGTGCCTTCATGCGCTTACGACGAAGTCTGCGTTCTGCCCATCTGGCCGCTGGTCTCTAGCATCGAGGATCGCAAGCACCCGAGATGCAAGAACATTACCACATTCAACAACGAAAGATCAGTTTGGCCGCCTGGGGGTGATGATGATTATTGGACTAGACCGGGTGAGCGGCCTTGGCTGGGGAATTAACGCTGAGGGGGTTTGTGAAGTTTTGTTGTCGTTGGCACAAAAATGCATTACGAGATATTGTACTTGCTTGGACTGTTGAGCGTTTTTGCAATGGCTGAATACGTCGAAATCCGAAAGCTGTGTGTGTGTGTGTGTGTGTGTGTGTGTGTGTGTGTGTGTGTGTGTGTGTGTGTGTGTGTGTGTGTGTGTGTGTGTGTGTGGTCTTTACCTGGTGGTTATTGCAAAAGCAAGAATGGACTTGAGGTACGGTTGAACAATGAACAGATCCATAATGTCTTTCATTGGCTGTGCCTGACACTCCCTGCCTACCTAGGTAGATACGGGTGTAACGTTGTACATTACACCACATAGGTACCCGAATATATGGGGTGCCTTAGGAGCCTAAGCGTGCTAAGCCTTATTACTGCACGATCCTTTGGTGCAGCGTGTGCAGCCTAGCGGCGGTAGCAGCCTAGCCAAATGTGTGCACCAACAAAAAGGAACCTCCTCTAGAAACTCGGGTTTCTTGGCAGTCCTACTAGTCAATCTGCTCAAGGATGCTTTCCATCCCTTCTAATATCCATTCTTGCATAATGCATCGAGAGAGACGTCGACTTTCCTGCATACTGTAGAGTCCCACGTCCAGCTTTCCATGTATAAGTAATGTCCTGTACCTTGTGAACAGTTGCATTAACAAAAATCCAACAAACGCGCCCCCCATAAGGCGTTATCAACCACCATGAAACGATGGATTATTATTCCGTTTTGGCCGCTGCCTATCGTAGTTCCCTGCGACCTCTGAATTCGTTCAAAAACGCCACCATCAACTCCCAAACTCAACTTTCCTCCCAAAACGCAAATTCTCCGATCTTAGAGTAAAGCTATGCAGTTCTTAGATCTACCACCGGAGATCCTAACCTCAATAGCTGCATATCTCAGCTTCACCGACCTCCGCCACCTATGCTGCGATCCAGCAAGCCATGCCGTAATCAAGACATTCGCTAACGACGAACTGCTGCGAAGGAGACGAAAGCTTTTGGCTGAGTGTCGCGAGATCTCAAGGCGTGGACGGAAGGATTTGAGGGATGGCCCGGATGGGGAGTGTCGGTCGTTGTGTCTGCAGATCCACGCCAAGAAATGGGTCGGGAAACAGCTTCTTTGTGGTCGTGAGGAGAGTACGAAAGATGATTGGGTAGGTCTGTTAATTTCTCATATATCTCGCTCTCCTAGATCGCGGATCTCGTACTTCAGGTCTTGAATGCCAAATCTCTACTATCGGGCCGAGTCTCAGGGCGTGCTCGATACTCACGAGAGATCATTCGCATGCTCTCTATACCACAGGATGGCCCTTAGGAAAATGAGGTGAGAAGAAGGAACGAAAATGATGGGAGCTAATTGTGATCGTGCTTAGTCCTTCCGCAGTGACGAGCTTGGGCCTAGATGGGTCATCAATTCATGGGCCAGGCGATGGAGAGGCGAGTCGCGTCAGTAAGTATACCCCCACGTCTTTTCGACTGAAGGCCCATTTCTCGCGTTGGGCTTTTGGGGGTCCTAGTGGATCCAAAGAAGACTTTCCTGATGCAGCAGTGTCTGATGAGTTGCAGGCTGAATATCTGCGTGCGCCACGAGTATGCTCGTTCGTGGTCTGGTTCGACGCCGTTGATTTGCTATGCTGTGTGCTGGGCTTGAATCTAGCGCTTTCCTCGGCACAAAGCTTTGGAAGAGCCATCGCACTCATCAAAAAGTCGCCCACGAATTGACGATAAACTCTGCAGATCAGAGTGTACAAAGCAATATTAAGATTGGCGAACTTGTCTGTCTTGAAAGAATGTCCTCATCGCTCCAAACGCTATCTCAGGCTAAAGCAGCAAAATGTCCAAAATACCTTCTCGTTTTGAAATGCACCCCTAACGCCGTCCAAGAACCGATGGCACTACAGACTCGATGCTTTGTTCGCCGCCTCCTTTCTGAGGAATTCACTTGCGCAAGGCACACCGGCGTATATCGAGACCTATCCGCCGTCAATTGCTTATTACGTGAACGGCACAGCGAAATATTTTGATCTTTGAGGGAGAACCTACTTGCAAAAGGGCTTCTTGAATTTCTTCCTCCGTGCATCCATTGGCGATGGCACCGCGTACGTGCACAGCCAATTCATGGTCTCGTCCGAGTACTGCACGCATGACAAGGCACAGAAAGCGACCGTGTTTTCCGCTCGAGCCCCGGTCTAGTCCCAGCATAACGACCATCCTGCAGCGACGGCCATTGTCTGAATGGGCTGCTCAAAACTTTGATGAGGCTTTTGACTTTGTGATGTGGTCGTGGCCAAATATTTCCTGACGAAGCTTCGTGCCCTCCTCATAGAGAGTGTACTGTGCTTGCTTGATGGCAGCGCGGTTGGCCTTGTCCATCATTGTGAACCGCTGCTTACGTGCTCGTAAATCAATGTCGAGATAGTTTGCTCGGCAAGGGGCTACAAAGTTACAAGATTTAGATCATCTCGAATGCGGCGTAGGTGTTCCCGGAAAGAATCCGTGCCTCCTTGACACGGAAAGCGGTGCTTAGCAGGCGCCTCATCCATTTCGATGACCTTGAAAAACACATCCATTTCTGCTCGCTGGAGGGACGCAACGACAAAGTTGCACCCAGGCACTCGACGAAGCCAGAATGGCATGAGATATTTGCCCCCTACTTCTTCTCTTTCTCGGATCTTACTTCAAACGGGATGAGGGTGCAACTATAGACGCAGTGCCAACGCGAAGATTTCCATGTCACACTCGGCGCAAATTTCCGACCAATTTCAGCGAACAGTGTCGCTGCTTTTAGAAGTTGCGCTTCCTGAACGCTAGTGGTCCCGAACTCCGAGTCTGAGGTGGCCGAAGGGCCTCCGCTGATCACGTGAAACACAAACATCTGCCGACTTTTTCAAATCCATTCCTTTGGTTGTGCACGTTGTGTTAGTAGACTAGAACGTGGGACATTGGGGTGCGGCTGCTACTAAGCGAGGAATTTCATCGTCTCAAGAGAAACATGTAATAAGCAAGGCATAAGCGATCTTGGCGATTGATGGGCTGGCGCTGAATTGCAATTTGCAAATTGGGACTTCGATGGGTGGTAGACTCGACTAACATGCCACCGTACAATAATTCAGTTGATGATCCTAATGCACCTTTGGGTCGATTCCTGACAAAGGACACCACTTGAATGTGGGAGGACCGAGACACGACGACGACGACGATGGAATTAGCTATTTTACAGATGACCATTTGAGGTTCAAACTTGAGACTAGGAGGGATATCTGCATTTGTGCTGGTAGGTTTTCTCACTTTCCAACGGTAGCAGAGACGACGAAACGCCCGATTTGACTTTTGCGGACTCACTCGGCCGGGGGAGCAACAATCTTGCCTTTCAGTCGGGGCAATTTTATCGGCCAGACCAACAGATTGACCATGACGGCTCCAACCGTTGCGCATATAAAGGCCGTCCTCAGGGAGACTTCGTACGCGCCAGTCACTGGTCAGGTTAGCAGGTTTCCTTGAACAACCTCCTGAGACTCACCTTCAATTTGAGTATCCGGATCCAGCAACTTGATCGACTTGACGCTCGTCCTCACCTGTTGGATGATTTCCTCCTTAAATGGTCCAGTAACCATCTTGTTTAGGTTCGCAATCAAGCTGTTTTGGAAAACCAAACTCGAAACAGCAACACCCATGACGGTTCCAAGGTTCCTCCAGAGACCACATGTCGTTGTCACAACCGCCTGTTCGTCTTGACTCGATACTGCGAGCGCACTCATCATCGAGTTAGGAAATACGAAACCTTGCCCCATTGGCACCCCAATGATGAGGACCAAGCTAAGAAAGTCAGAGACATTTCGATTCATGAACAGTATCACGACAGAGCCGACCATGTAGAGTATTGCTCCAGCAACCAATGTTGGCTTCAGCTTCTTTGTATAGGTAATTATATAACCCGTACAAACGCCCATAGCTGACCCTGCCAGGCTGGGAACGGCAAGCCGAAATCCTGAATTTGCGGCGGATGTGAGCAATACGGCCTGGAAGAACAGAGGAATGTTGAACAAGACCGTGTTGGCCGCGATTGCTCCAAAGAAGTTTGAGAAGATCAAATTGGCGACTGGAGGGGTGCTCAAGAGCTTTAACGGCATCAATGGATGCTTTGCTTTCGTCTCCCGCCAGAGGAAGAGACATGCCGAAACGACGAATATAGCTGCACACGAGATGACGATCGGAGATATCCAAGGAAAGATGGTGCCTCCAATATTCAGAGATAGGATCAATGTTGTGATTGTGACGATCAGCAACACGGATCCTTGGGAGTCAAAACTTTTCAGAGCTTCCCAAGGGCTACCGCCACCTTGCTTAATCAACATGGGTCCAAGGTCAGCAGGCGTCAGCAAGACTGCCATAATAAAGCATATTCCAATGATTGGGACTTGGACACCAAAAGACCATCTCCAGCCCAAAGAGTCACAAAGAAACCCTCCGAAAGCTGCCCCCGCTGCGGATCCCGCGCCAAAAGCGACGTTGATATGGGACTGGAAGACTCCTCGGTATTCGATCCACACTACGTCGCTCACAATAATCATACTTAATGCCATGGTACCACCAGCACCAAGTCCGCAGACGGCGCGAGCAGCGATAAAGCTCTCAATGCTGGTGGCGGTCGCACACCAGAGGGTAGTCAGGACGAATATAAGCAGCGAGGTCGCAAACATCGGCTTTCTCCCGACCATGTCTGAAAGTCGACCAAAGAGAGGCTGAAAGGCGGTACTGGTGATAAGGAAGACCGTACTCAACCAGGGAGCTGCCTGTGAAGCTTGGAAGTAAGACGTTATGACTGGATGGCTGGAGGCCATTAAGGTCGAATCGAAACATGCCACAAAGTACGCCAACAGAATGACGACGAAGATGCCCCAGAAACGTTTAGGGCTGATGTTGATGAATCTTGGGTCTTCTGCTTCCTTTGTTAGATTTTCTGAAAGTCCAGAATCCTCCAGTGCCTCCTCGACATCGGGCTGTTCATCTGGGATTTGCAGCATGGAGGGACGTTGAGGCCTTTGTGTATAGTATGGATAGCCAGGTTCCAGCCCAGTGCCCGAGGCGATAGAGCCACTTCGGGCGAGGCTGAGGGACAGCTGATTGATGTCAACGGAATCATCATCGTGATCCTCATCTTGCTCCTCAATGAGCCTGCTGATGGATTTATCGCGATCCCGAATACCGAAGTCAGGCCGAAAGCCGAAATGCGATCTTAGAGAACTTGGAAGCAAAGGTGTTGTCTCGCTTGGTCGCCTGGGTCTTTCCTCTGCCATGATTCTGGTTTGGATAATGAGATGCTTTGTGCTTAAGCAACTAGACAGAACCAGACAATGTGTAATGTGTCAACACTAGTGACACGGCGTGCTCAGGACGGCTTTCATTAAAAAATTTGTGCTTGGCCGAGTCTTACTGTTATCAGAGATAAAGCTACGTGATCAGACCAATCCCAAACGCCACAAGTCTGGCACGTGACAGGTAGCGTTTCCCCAAGAACGGGCTGCTCGCTCGCTACGGGTAAGCATTCGGAAAGGAACGCAAAAGTTTTTGTAGTATCCGGGTACGTTGGTACTTCCCGAGCTTCCGTACGTCTCAAGCCGACGTCCACTCGGAAGGTTCTTTTTACGACAAAACGGTTTGGGAAGACACGGAACATCAGCAAAGTTTTGTTGCAAGATTTGTGCAGATGCGCTCGTAATGAATCAGTGCATACTCCAAATGGCGATGCGGCAGAAATCTACGAAGCCTTTGCCCTCATTGGGTTTACCCTCGTGCCGAACAAAAGCTCCCTCCGGGTCCTTGGCCCTAGTTAGCTGCAATCTTCTAGGCCACTGCCAAAAATTTCGAAAAGGGGCTCTAAATCCATAGCCAACGATTCAAAGAGTACTTGGAAGCTGTGTCATAGGCGCATTCTTGCAGGTGTGGCTAGTATTGCGCGTTATATGCCAAGCCAGTATACATATCTGCTGCCGCAGCCTTATTTCAGTCCACAACCCGAAACATACAACCGCAGTTCAGACTGGTTGTACACAACAACGTCGGATCCGGCAGTCAACGCTATCTTTGCTGCTGCACAGAATGCCACCTACTACGCATTTGATGAAGGGTTTTATGACATAATCGGGACACCTTCCCCTTAGATGAGCCTCGTCGCGACTAGCGAAGAGCATCTCTACTTGGAAGGAGGCTAATGGATTCCCGATCGCAATGAAGTATGCATGGTGAGCGAGATTCCAACTGTGATGACGGTTCTAAATCTCGAAACCCACCAAACCAAAACATTGGACATCCCCGGGTTGCACCATACCAACCCTGTCGGGATGGACTATTACGACGGTTTGCTCTGTCTAGCATGCGCAGGAAACGAAACAGTTCCCGACGGGGCTCCAGCAGTGTACACTATCGACCCAAATACTTTAGAAGCATCCGCAGTATTGAACAATTTCTTTAGTCTGCGAACTCTGATCATTGACGACCTGACCATCGTTCGGCCAAAGATTAACTCTCCTGGCGGCTCAAAGTCGCGCAATGTTCCGGGAGAAATGAATCTCTTCTTCACCAGCTTTAGTCTGGGCTCGCAAGGATTCCATTCCGCCCTGCCGCAGACGTTGCCAAACGCCGTCTGGCGTTTCAGTCCTCAAACACAGTCACTGCAAGGAGCTATCGCACGAGCTGACATCAAATCTCCGAATGGAATCTGCGTAGATCCCACAGGGAACTACCTCTTTGTCACCGACTCAGACGCTCCGCACAATCATGGGAATGCCATATACCGTTTTGACCTAGACGAAGACTGCATACCCTACAACAAGAAGCTGATTGACTTGGTTCGGAGCTATCCAGACGGGCTTCACATTGATGATTATGGTCATATTTGGACCCCAGAGTATGATGGTATCGTTGTACGTCTTTCAAATATTGTAATATCTCCTGGGAGGTAGAGTAAATACTAAAAACTGGTCCATTTCGGATTAGCCTTTCAGGGAAAGGTGTATCCAACGCTTGGAACACCACAAGCACAGCCAGGATATCTGTTCTCAAGCCATGTGCCGCCAATATCAGCATTTTTGTCGTAACACGCAATCGACCCCGAGTCCTGCCAATTGTCTTTGGCGCATAGTGTACAAAATCAATGCCAGCAGCACCGGCACCAATCGTGATAATCTTGAAGACTCGTCCGGGTGGTGCCTCATTTATCATGTGCGGTGATACTACATATCTTCAAGCGCCGGGCGTTGAGCACCTGGAGTGTTGCTCCCTATTGTGATGTCTCCAGGCAGCCCATACTGTTCGAAAACGGGATTTATTTGCTTTGCAATCATCTTGGGTCCGGTATTAAGACTCGTGATTCGACAGAGTAATTCTTCCTTTCGACAAATTTGGGACAAGCAGCCGACTGAGTGTTAACATCCAAACAACTCAAACCTCAGGTTTGCGCGCCTTGCCGCAGCGTTTGGCCAACTGGATGCGCTGCATCTAACTTCATCGTGAAATTTAAATCACTCTCAAATCCGTCGTTACCTCAGCCATGCCAATCCTCGTGGTAGCAAGGAATGCCGACCCAAAGCGGTAAAGGCTCTCCGCGCCCCGAGGCTTTCTCCGCGAAGTGACGATCACTTGAGCCCACTGACCGGCTTGCCCTCCATCTACTCTTTGCCACCAATAGTAATACTAGAGAACGATCCGGCGAGTCCCTCCGGTTGTCGGTTGATGACCCTTGCGCTTCCAGACCACTGCCTACATAATATCCAATTTGTCCATGTCATTTTCTATGCAAAATTAAAAGCTCACCACATTTAGTCTAACCAGAATGGCAAAGTCGCTCTACCACGACGACGTTGTTGATTGTTCAACAGAGATTGACCTTGCGCAAGTCAAGGGTAAGACAGCTATTATTACGGGAGGTAATGAAATGAATTCACTTCCCTGAAGTGCAATATTTGACTGCTGGGTTAGGTAGCAGTGGAATCGGTCTATGCTTTGTAGAGGCATTGGTCAAAGCAGGGTTCGACCCTAGACATGAATAGCATTTCAAATGATGCTGACTACAGTAAGGGCATTCGTTGTTAACGGCGACGTCCAATCTCCACCCGATGTCTCGTCTTCGAGCAAGTGAGTTGCATCAGAGTTCATGAAACACTTCAATCCTTATCGGCTCAGATTTCTATTCGTAAAATGTGATGTGAGCAGTTGGGAGGACCAGCTTCAGCTTTTCAAAATGGCCAAGGAAAATTCCCCTACAGGCGCTATTGATATAGTTGTTGCCAATGCTGGGATCTACGGACCGGACACTTTAGATGGTGCGAAACCCTCATTAAGTTCAAGTTTTGATGCTGAAGTGAAGGTACACCAGGTCTACGTGACGAGGAACCCACAAAGCCTGTCACAAAATTGGTCGATGTGAACCTGATTGGAGTGATATACACTTCGAAATTGGCTGGGTGGTACTTTCATCATCAACCTGAAGCCGGGCACGATCGGTGTTTGGTATTGACTTCCAGCATTATGGGGTACCTCGACACCCAAGGTTCATCTGTGTACTCTGCTGCAAAACATGGAGTTAGGGGTCTCATGACATGCCTGAGACGAAAAGGCTTACTTCGAGTCAACTGTCTGGCCCCATGGTATGTCTTCACTAAGCGCGACTTCATCATTGGTAACAGAACCACTCAGGTTTATTGCAACTTCAATCCTCCCTCAAAGTTTTGTAGACTCCACCAGAAGTCAATTCAAGGCGCAGGGAGTCGATTTTGCTCTTACGGAAGACGCAGTGGCAGCGTTGCTTCGTCTGGTCACAGATTCGTCGCTCAATGGTAAGGTGATACGCTGGAATTCTTCACTTGTCAACTCGGCTAATGGCCTCTTAGGACGTACGCTCGGGATATTACCCCGTCAATTGGTATCAACAGGTTACTGCGATCTACAGATAGACGACTTCAAGCAAGGCAGTCTTTTGGACAAACTTCAGACAGTGGCGAGTTCCCTGGTATATGGAGAGTTTGGAAGCTCAAAGAAGTAGAATATTTTGTTCCATAGGGGTGGTTTCCACGTCTTGTAGTTAAGGAAAGATCTTTTCGCCATTGGGGTTGCCTCGATGCTCAGACAGTACTGCATTGTAGTCGGGGATCTCACGGCGAAGTCATAGATGTATTTCGAATGACGAAAAGGGACCTGCTCGAAGGTTACATGAATTGTGGAAGACGTCTTTTGTGGTACTACAAAGTTGAGAACTCTTTCGAGTTTGCCCTATCAATCTATCCGACATGAACTCCCAGACATCACCAGTAAAGGTGCCTGACCCTTTGACTGCTTTGGTTTCGGGGGTGATGGCATGCGAAATAATGTTGGATTGAGGCATCCTCGCTAGAGACGTAACTGCTGATACTGTATGAGCTTTGCCGGAGCCATCACAGAGACTATCCGAGCAGCGTTGTCACGGATGGATTCCTCCAGAGGTGCATAGTCTGCCGTTAGACTACTGTATCCTGTACACGAAGCGAGAAGGAGAATCAGTTTGTGATAGGTAAGCGGTGGGCATTGCACTTGGGAAGCGCATCGAGCTTACCCCTACTGACAAGGTGCGCTTCTCCCCCGAGTCAAGTTCCAGTTCCAATTCGCCTTCGATGACCGTCACAATGTCGAGAGATAGCGTTCTGTGCATCTTGGTTTGGGCTGCGGGTGCAAAATCGGTGGTCATGAAGCTAAGTCCATGAGGTTTCAGGTTCTGGCTTGCATCGCTGATGCCGGACTGGCCGACAGATGACTGGTCGGCAAAGTATGCTTCGAGGTCCTGATCGTCGTCGAGCTTCGCAGGAAACTGGCTTGCCGCATATGTTCGTCCAACGTGATAGCCAGCACGGTCGATAAATCGAACATCTGTGTTGCGATGGAACGTAGTGCTCCCGCTGCTGTCGTGAGTCGTGATGTATCTCTGCACCTGCCGCATTCCAGGTTGCAGTGTAGATCCTTGCTCGGTCATACTGGACAGAGGGATTGCAGCGTATCTGAATTGAAATGCAATAATTGCACCATACGAGCTGTTGAGGCTTTGTTAGGGCATTAATGGTAGTTTCTACATCAATTTTAAGTCATGTCTAAAGCGATCATTCGAAGGTGCAATGGATTCTCGCAAAACAAGATCCCGAACTAAATGAGTCGGCAATGGGATAAAACTTCGGGGGCGCTGACTAGTAAGGCTGGATGGGACAAAAGTGAGTGCTCTGTCCATGAGTAGATCCCACAAAACATGTCGGCGGAATTGTCAAGAACGTGCACGAGAACAACGAAAAGTGAAAATCGATTACAACATAAACAAGACTCGCAGCTTGAGACTTTCAAGGATTCCGAACTCAGAAGTCCCACAAGCAACAAGATGGGCCTTCGCCTAGCCCTGGGAAGTGATGATCGCGGATATGGAGAGCACCAAGGTTTGGAGTCATGAGTCGTAGAGGTCGAATTCTTGGCAGAATCGTCACATGATCTTGCTTCGCATTTTTAACTTGCAGGGCAAGGGCTACCCAAAGTGGACCCACCGTTAACGCGTGGGGTTGGCAGGTACTCCGATTCGTCCATCACCCACAAAGGCGACATGTTTTTGATGGTGAAATCTCATTGCACATCGTGTGTCGATGGCGATGGGTTTCAATGTGTTGACCAAGGTGTAGCACATCTAGGATGCTTTTGAAGAAAAGTATGTGCAAAGCTGCCAGCTACGCCTCTCGGTATCTGTGGGAGGGTTGGCCTCCCTAGCCGTCGACAGCGTCGAGGCCATCGATAAAAGAGGCCAAGATGGAAGCCAGCATCACAGCCGGTACGGGATCAGCTATTGCTGTCTCTACACCTACCTCTTCGGTCGTGATTGAATCTCTCACGAGCAATGTGACGGGGATGAGCATTCTCTTCGCTCTGGGCCAGGTGCTGCTGGCAATGCTAAAAATCATTCCGAGTCTGTTGGTCTGGGTGGCTGCCTTCACCACCTTCACTCTGCCAGCATGGCTGTTCACCGGCCTCTCGACGAGTCTGACCTTCACCATCAACATGACTACGGTGTAAGTGCTTCGAACAGGTCACACGGGATATGCTAACGATGGCAGGATGATCATCGCAATCCTGATTGTTTCCGGGGTGAGCTGGTTCATCCGATATCGCTTCTTGAACGTGTACACTCGACTGCCTCAAGAACCGCCGAGGAAAGAGCCACATATCGACTTGTTCCCAGACACATCCGACCGAGACTCGAAGCCGGGAATAGGACAGTATTTCGATGAGATTCTCAGTGCAATCAAAGTGTTTGGCTACCTCGAACGACCCGTCTTTCACGAACTCACCAGGACGATGCAAACGAGGAAACTGATTGCGGGAGAGACATTGCAGTTGGAAGAAGAGAAGGGCTTTTGCTTGGTGGTCGATGGGCTCGTCCAGATATTCGTGAAAAGCCTGAGAGAAAATACAACCATTTCGGGCGAGAGGATCGACGCTTTTGATGAAGATAATGGTTATCACGAGGGAAGCCAGGGCTACCAACTGCTCACCGAGGTCAAAGATGGCGCATCCATGTCCTCTTTGTTCTCTATCCTGTCCCTTTTCACCGAGGACATCAAGTTGAGATACGATGAACCATCCAAACCAGGCTCGTTCCATGACTTTGTCAGTCCTCCGACCCCCGGCATGCAACCAGCCTCATCCGGGCCGTCCACTCCGGCGCAGAAGCAAGCCTTCAGCAACCACGCCTCGCCACAAGATCCTCGGATTGCCAGGCTCTCGCATGTCCCGGCGCTTCAATTAGAAACCTCTTTTGAAGAGGACTATTTCCACCTCAAAGCTGCCGCCTTGAAAAGAAAGGAGCAAAAGCTCAAATCAATCCATCCAGATATCGTTGCTCGTGCCATGGTCGATACTACCATCGCAGTCATCCCCGCCAGTGCCTTTCGTAGGCTGACTCGTGTCTACCCCAAAGCTACCGCCCATATCATTCAAGTGATCTTGGCAAGATTGCAGCGAGTCACTTTGGCAACAGCACATCAGTACCTGGGCCTGACTACTGAAGTCTTGCAGATTGAGAAACTCATGAACAAGTTCACCAGCAACGATCTTCCCAATCTGTTGCGCGGTGGAGCCATCGATCGCCTTCGAGACAAATTCGCCAAAGAGGTCGAGCGTCTCGGAGGTGAAGACATCACCAAAGGCATCGCACTGCACAACCCGGTCACGAATCGACGGAGGTCGTCGACTGGGCTACGCAAAGAAGCCGCCTTGGCCGCTCGTGTGGCCGCTGCTCGAAACCGGCTGGGCAGTATCGATCAGAGCCCGACATCAGAAGTCATTGCTGGTGACCTGGCAACCAATCTTTCGTCGACAAGGCACATCGGCCGGCCGGAAAGCTCTACTACACGATACCCACCATTTCAGCTGACTTCGGACCTCAACAGTGCCCGCGCTGGGGGCCTGTCGAGTCCCTTGACCCTCCGTGAAAATAGCATCATTCGACCCCCGTTTGAGAATCGACCTCTTTTACGTCAAGACTCAGCAAATGAAGACAATCTGCTTCGAGAGTCTGTCCTTGATTGCATGGTCAAGGCCCTAGGGCTGGACATGAATGCCAAAGAAATCAATCGCAGAAGTGGGACCGGTGCTGTTTCGGTAGAGCAATCTCCCCGCCTGGTATCTTATGATGCTCGGCGCCAGATGGCTGTCTTCAGTAATGCCTTTGGCATGTTAGACCCTTATGACGAATCCGTGGACGGTGATTCGGAGTCCGTGATATCCTCTTCGGCAGCCAGTCTAGCCGGTCACGGTGCGAAGAACATGCATGACGAGCTGATCGACGATGTTGAGATTGTCTTCTTTCCCAAGGGTTCTGTGCTTGTGGAACAGGGCGAGCGAAATCCGGGAGTCTATTATGTAATTGATGGCTTCTTGGATGTGAGCATTCCGGTGGAAGACAAACCTGACCGACATACGACCGTCTTCCCAAATCGCCATTATCAGGAAAGGATGCCCCCAGCATTACGCAGAACCAAAACAGGCACCAGTAGAACATCTTCTGTACCAGGAGTCGGCCCAGATGCACGCAGAGCGCAGGTGCAGAAGTCTTTGTTCCTTGTCAAGCCCGGCGGGGCAGCAGGCTATCTCGGCACAATGTCGTCTTACCGTTCTCTGACTGATGTCACGGCCAAAACAGACGTGTATGTTGGGTTTCTGCCGCGTCAATCGCTCGAACGTGTTGCTGAGAAGTACCCAATCCTCTTACTGACAATCGCAAAGAGGCTCACAAACTTGCTACCCCGCTTAATTTTGCACATCGATTTTGCGCTGGAGTGGGTTCAAGTCGATGCTGGCCAGATCATTCATCGACAGGGTGACGAAAGTGATGCAATCTATATCGTGCTCAACGGCCGACTCCGGGCTATTAAAGAAATCTCCGACGGCACTATGCAAGCAACTGGCGAATTCGGTCAAGGGGAAAGCATTGGAGAGCTCGAAGTTATGACAGAGGCCAAAAGGCCTACCACTCTGCATGCAATCCGCGATACGGAACTCTGCAAATTCCCTCGCTCTCTTTTCAACAGTCTCGCGCAGGAGCATCCAAGCATAACGATCCAAGTTTCGAAGCTGATAGCGCAAAGAATGCGCGCCCTTATCGACAATCCTGCAGTTGAAGATGCAAGAGAGCGCAGAAAGGCGTCCTTGTCAGAGAGTTCAAGCTCAACTCTAAACCTCCGCACGATTGCTGTCCTGCCGGTGACCGCAGGAGTTCCTGTGGTGGAATTCGGAAACCGCTTGTTGACTGCATTGACACAGATCAGTGTACCAAATGGTGTCACTTCTCTCAATCAAGCTGTCGTCTTGAACCATCTTGGTCGCCACGCGTTCAGCCGCATGGGAAAGCTGAAGCTATCTCAATACTTGACTGACCTCGAGGAAAAGTACGGCATGGTCTTATACATAGCCGATACCAGTGTCAATTCTCCTTGGACACAGACTTGTATCAGACAAGCGGACTGCATCCTCCTGATAGGCCTCGCTGAAGGCACACCGGCTATGGGTGAGTACGAAAGGTTACTTCTTGGCATGAAGACCACAGCCAGGAAAGATCTCGTCTTGCTACATATGGAGAAGTTTTCCAAACCGGGGCTCACATCCAAGTGGTTACGGAATCGAGGATGGATAAACGGCGGCCATCATCACGTACACATGGCCTTTCGTACCCAAGCTGAAGCCATTCCCTCTCAACCGCAGCGAATCGGCACGGCCATCAAGAGACGAGTCGAAGTCATCCAGGCCGAAATACAGAAATACACCTCCCGTCGTGTGAGGCAACAACCTCTCTTTACCGCCAACACTCCTTTCAAAGGGGACTTCCATCGGCTTGGTCGAAGGCTTTGTGGTCGATCCGTTGGCCTGGTCCTAGGCGGCGGCGGTGCTCGAGGCATCTCGCACGTCGGCGTCATTCGAGCACTCGAAGAAGCTGGCATACCCGTTGACATGGTTGGGGGCACCTCAATAGGAGCATTCATCGGTGGACTCTATGCTCGAGATGCAGAAATGGTCAGCATGTACGGTCGCGCTAAAAGGTTTGCTGGCAGGATGGGTAGCATGTGGCGGTTCGCGCTGGACCTCACGTATCCTACTGTTTCCTACACCACAGGCCACGAGTTCAATCGGGGAATTTACAAGACCTTTGGCAACTCGCAAATTGAGGATTTCTGGATCAACTTTTACTGCAACACCACCAACATCAGCAAGTCGCGAGCCGAAATTCATACTAGCGGGTATGCTTGGAGATATATACGGGCGAGTATGACGCTTGCCGGGCTGATTCCACCTATCTGTGATGATGGCAGCATGCTCCTCGATGGAGGCTACATTGACAACCTGACCGTCGCCCACATGAAGTCCCTGGGTGCGGATCTCGTCTTCGCCGTCGATGTTGGCTCTCTGGATGATGAGTCACCACAACAATTCGGCGACTCTTTGTCCGGATTCTGGGCAGTGCTGCAGAGGTGGAATCCCTTTTCCACAGTGCCCAATCCTCCGACCCTTTCCGAGATCCAAGGTCGCCTCGCATACGTTAGCAGTGTAGATGCACTGGAACGCGCCAAGACCACGCCTGGCGTGTTATACATGCGCCCACCGATCGATGCATATGCAACGCTTGACTTTGCCAAGTTTGACGAGATATACGAAGTCGGCTATAATTATGCCAGGGAGTATTTAAACAGCCTAAAAACGGCCGGTGGTTTGGACGGAGTCTTGAGTCCATGGGACAGAGTGTCGGACGGTGAGGGGGCTGGTGAGGAGGCCAGGTTGCGGAGGACTATGGCGCCCCGAAGGGCAAGCATCTAGCATCTAGCATCTCGCATTCCTAATACGGATTCTCTCCTACCCGGTGTTGATCAATTTGCTTTTGCGCACTGTCTAAATTTTCTAAATTTCGGTTGTGAACAGGTGTAGGATCTGGCTCGCTATTCTCCTAGCCACGCCACTTTGAGTCGCGCTCACCATATAACATAGTAGTCTGCGATCACGCTGCTGTTACCAGGCGCCCGCCCACCCAGACACGCTGGACATTCCGGTCATCACCATTCCACACCCATTTATCGACCCTCTCAGGCCAGCTCTCCCAGCCAAAGATATCGACAAGTCCATGGTCCTCACCAAGCGCAATCTCCTGCACATCGAACAGCATCCCTTCCTCAAACGCGCCCAGCCGGCCCTGCATGCCGACACACTTGGCGCCGCCGACCGTGGCCAGCCACAACGCCTCAGTGACACCAATATTCCAGCTCTTATCGCCGCCATTCACAAACCCCAGATGCCGGCTCACAAAACACGCATGCCGCACACTGTCCAGCACACTGACACTGTACCCGCCACTGACATCGGTGCCGAGCCCGACATCCACCCCGGCCTCCAGCAGCTTACGCACGCCGCAGAACCCAGACCCCAGCGCGCTATTGCTGGCCGGGCAGTGCGACACCTTCGCCTGCCGCGCCGCAATCGTCGCGATCTCCTCATCCGACAAGTGCACGCCATGCGCCAGGATCGTGCGGGACGTCAGCAGCCCCGCCTTGTCGTAGACGTCTGTGTACGACTCCCGCTCGGGGAACAGCTGCTTCACGAGCGCGAGCTCGCCGGTGTTCTCGGAGATGTGGGTCTGGATGCGCAGATCGTGGGTTTGCGCCAGCTGGCCGAGCGAGTGCAGTGTTTCGGCTTGGCAGGAGGGCGCGAAGCGTGGCGTGATGATGGGCGCCACGAGCTCGCCTGTCGGGTCGAGCGAGCGGATGTGTGAGATCGAACTGCTGGCCGCTGCGAGGGTTTCGGCTGTCGTCTCGTCCCGGTAGTATGCTGGGCACGTCTCGGGGTGGTCCATGCACACCCGCCCGATGTATGCGCGCTGCCCGTGGGTGTATGCGATGTCGGCGAGCAGGTTGGTTGCGGCCACGTCGATCGTGGCGAAGTAGGATGCTGTCGTGGTGCCGTTGGACAGCGTGCGTGCGATGACTTTGCTGTACACTGCGTTGGCGCGGGCTAGAGGGTCGAGCTTGCGTCTTTTGGTTGTTGTTGTTGTGTGGTCGTCGTCATTTTCTGCTTCTGCGAGAGGTCCCTTTCCACCGAGACTTGCTTCGAGCGGGAACGTGTACGTCGTCAGCCAGTCTAGTAGAGTGGATTTCCCGAAAATCCCCGCGTTCGGGTACTGTGGTGCGTGGATGTGCGTGTCGATGAACCCAGGGAAGAAGAAGCCGTCCTCCTCGCTGGCTTGCTGGACTTCTACGTCTCCCGTGTCGTCGACGCCGAGAGCTGCCAAAGCCTCCGCAATCGTAGTCACTGTCCAGTCTACCTTTTCGATAATGCCGTGCCCATCCTGCCCGGACACAAGAACTGCGCCGCGTTGAATGAGCAGTGTGTCTGGACCTGGGGCCGAAATGAAGCGACCGAAGAACACCGTCTTCTTGGCTGGAGAAGCGTTCATGGTTGAATAATTTGCTCGTTGAATCCCATTGGCACCCGACTTTGTTGGTGCAGCGGCTTGCTATAGATAGATCTGCACTTACCGGAATGTGTGCGAAGTCCTGAGATAGATTCTTTTACAGCACTGAGCCCCGTGTCAAAGAGGTGAAAGATCTGTGTTACAGGTATTTAATTATCTTATCGTGCATTGTACGAACTAAAAGCGGCGGAAACCGCCGACAGAAGCAATTATCCCCTTTTGCTTTGCCTCCAGCACCTCCAGCAACAACAACGTAGCTGGACGAATTTCAGTACGATTGAACGAGTGCCATAAGCACGAATCCAGCAGAGGCTTTCAAGCGATTTAACACGGCTCGTTAAACAGATGCGATTCTTGGCAGCTCAACGCGGGATGCAGGGAGGTTAGCCCGCCGCTTTTGGAGGGTCCTTCGTTCGATGCCAAAATTCGCACCACTTCCAACACTTTAGCGGACTTTAGATGTACCTCTGGCGAAATACTCTCCGCCGATGATCAAGGTAGTCGGCGACACCTCACGAAGTCTCGATGAATCGGCTGCTTCAGTCTGAAAGTTTAGGTGTACCATTGGTCGCCATGCTGATGGGCACCTGGAGCATGCTCTTTTGGTAGCTTCAAAGTAATTCGATTTACCATCTGCCGTATTATGAGCTCAGTTGATCACCAAACGAACCAACTCGAAAGAATGGATCAGCAGATTCTCAATGGACTTTTTGGTGCGCCGCCGACGAATGTCGGGCTTGTTCATCAATCCCCCGCTTTCCTTCGCAACCCCCCGAACTTTAACGGACCAGTAGGTGAACGCAGGGAGGGAGCCTATAAATCCTCCTAGAATTGCCTAGCACAAACAACGACAAATCATTGCTCTAAAAATCAGGACTTGGCATACGACAGAATGACTTCTCCTCAAAAGGTTCATTTTCCATCGTTCATGCTTGACGTTGTCGGCGAGCTGTACAGTCCGTACCCAGATTCGCATGACCGCAAAGGCGCAGCGGTGGTGATCAGTCATCCCATGACGGGCGTGAAGGAGCAAACAGCCGCCGACCATGCTCGCCTCCTTGCACAAGCCGGCTTCTACGCTCTCACCTTCGACGCAGGCTACCAAGGCGAGAGCAGTGGGGAACCTCGGGGCCTGGAAGACCCCCACCAGCGTGCAGAAGACAACAAAGCTGCCGTCAGTTATCTGACTACGTTGAAAGGTCAAGTAGATCCTGAGCGAATTGGCGTCCTTGGCATTTGCGCCTCTGGCGGGTACACCTCGTACGCTGCACAATCCGATTCTCGGATTAGGGCACTCGCCACCGTCAGCGCCGCCTGCGTTGGCCGCATGACTCGAAACGGCGGCCTGCACAAGGAGAACAACAAGGAAAATCCGAAGGCTATTGCTGGGGCCCTCAAAGCGGCTGGTCAATGGCGTACGCAGGAGGCTAACGGTGACAATAACAACAACAAAGCACCTCCTATGTTTTCCACGGATGTCTCTCAAATTCAAGATGACGCAGACTCGTTCTTCAAAGATGCTGCCGCATATTATGGCTCGAAGCGGGGCCACCACGAACGTTCAGATCAAAGGGTCCCACCGATGAGCTATGATTTGATGGTCGGCTACGACAGTTTCAACTTTCAACATCTGATCTCGCCACGAGCGCTGCTCATGATTGCGGGTACCGATGCACAGACACTTCATTTCAGCGAAGCGGCCATCGAGGCTGCACGAGAGCCGAAGGAGCTTTTCACTGTTGAAGGAAGGAATCACTTTGACCTCTACGATGACCTTGAAAAGTCCGGACCGAAGCTAGTCCAATTCTTTGGGGAATATCTTTGATAGGGGTTGTATAAATCAAATTTTGAGCGAATTCGTCACGTTACCAACCAGCTGAAATAAAGCTCGTTATACAACTCTGCCGTTGTCCGCCAAATGGAAGCATGTGGAAGATGGGGTATCTTGCAGGGTTTGTGAAGAAAGAAATCCGATTGGACAGCCCGTGTTAGCATGCACCACAGGCTTGTCCCACCCTCGTGGTCTTAGGCATATTTTTTGAAGGTCCAGGAGATGTACACTACGAAGATCAGAAGACATTGTGGCAAGTCTTTGTAAGCTAATTAGTATAAGTAATCAATGTTATTGTAGACGACTAGCAGCACAACGAAACCTCTCAAACTCCGAATGGCGTCATGCATGCATATATCAGGTTGTCTCTCTCTCTCTCTGCCAACAGACGTCACCGCGGCCGCGTAGGATGCGAGCGTAGCACCAGCGCCAATGACTTCACAGAAAGACCTTTCCTGCAGAAAAAAGGCCTTCAAGATTGGATATCATCAAGGTAGGTATGCCCCCCCAAGAGGTAGCCGCTGATGAACGCAATGTAGAAAACATCTAAGCGTGCGCTTTGCGCATAGTTAGGCTTTGCCTTAAGACCGAGTAATGAAAATCCGCAATACTAATAATTTTGAGCCTGCAAGCACCAGCACTCCATCCGCCTAATTAATAGATTAGACCTTGTCGCTCACCCCCGGACCCCCGTACGGGCCTGGCCTAGGGTCTGGCCGTGCCGCTTTTAATTAATAATAGCTCAAGTCAACCTACCCTGCGCAACGTCACGTGGGTTGGGTGAGCCCCCTACTAGTAAGCGATGCAGCCTGCCTGCCTGCCTGTGTGAGGCAGCACTACCAGCACTCCAACAAGCAAAGGAAGGGATGAAAAAGTGCGCTCTTGCCCGCGAATTCTACTAGTAGTAACTCTCGGATGGATTGTGTGGATTTCCTGGCATATTTAGAAGGTTCCCAAACGGGGGTTTCCCCCTCATCATGTCAAAATCAAAGTACGGACGGAGCGGCGTGCGAACCACAAACCAAGATGTCTCTTTGCTTTCTCGAGGAAAGGAGACCCCGAGATTCTTGACCTCCTGCTGCAAAAAGGGGCCACGTTCAACGAGGAGGTTGCTGTGGCTGCTGGACGAGCGGTGGACTAGATCGAAATGCTTGAATTTTTGTGGAACAGAAACTGGCGCAATCTTCAGCATTCACAAAACCAACAGGAGTATGTGGTACTGACTGTCAGACACAAAATGGCCGGCATGCTCGAGTTCTTGCTTCGAAAAGGAGCCAAATTTTCACCGCGAATGTTCGACCTGGCCGACAGTGGAACAGTGTCCCTTCCAGCGATGAAGCTACTTGTCGATGGGTGTGGGGCTGGCTCGCTGGAGGGGAAGGCTGTATGCACGCTGGCTGTCGAAGAGGGCAATCGGGACGTTGTAGAATATCTCTGCCAGCTGGGAGTGCCGATTAACGATGTGCCACCAGAATATGACATACGGGAACCATATACCACCTGCTCGCCGCTTTGGGCAGCGGTGAGGAATAGAGGCATTAGCATGATGGAACTTCTTCTGGAGCATGGTGCTGACCCGAACGCTCCCTACGCGCAAGATTATCCACAACCGCTTCTGAACGGGGTACAGGAGCGGTACTCGGATGACAGCGAATTGCTGGCTGTTCTTGAGAAATATGCTCCTACGGGACCTTTGAGCCACAAGGTCTAAGGTTGCAAGTGTCAGAAATGGTGAGCATCCGCCGGGGGCACCATGTCGATATTATGATGCATGATGATGGCTGTTTTGGGAATCTTCGGAAGTGGTCATATCATTGATTTCGAATTCTCGAGCTATTTCCCATGCAACAAAGAAGATTAGTGCTTGCGGGATGATGGTGGTTTTAGCTACGAGCGGCAGAGAGCCAGCGTTGGGAGAGGATTTCGGGCTCGTCCAAACGACAGCTGCCTCTTCACTTGTATTCATAGAAACCTTTCCCACTCTTCTTACCCAGCCAACCGGCGTCAACATACTGTCTCAGCAAGGGGCTGGGTCGGTACTTGGAATCTCCGAGTCCTTGATGTAATGTTTCCATGATGGCCAGACAGGTATCAAGACCGATAAAATCGGCCAGGGCCAGCGGACCCATGGGCACATTTGTGCCATTCTTCATAATGCTGTCAATGTCCTCTTTCTTGCCTACACCAGTCTCTAAACAAATGATGGCTTCGTTGATGTAGGGCATGAGGATCCGGTTGGCCAAAAAGCCGGGCGAGTCAGCCGAGACTGAGGGTACTTTGCCCATCTTCTCGCAAAAGGCGATGGCAGTGTCTACTGTTTCTTGTGAGGTCTGCAGGGCGGAAATGATCTCGACGCCTTTCTGGACAGGGACAGGATTCATGAAGTGGGTCGATACAACCCGACTCGAGGCCTGGGTGTTGGTCGGGTCTTTGGTAGTGGCGGCCGCGATCTTTGTGATGCTGATGCTGCTCGTGTTGGTGGCCAGAATTGCGTGTTTGGGGCAGACTTCAGCGAGCTGTGCAAAGATTTCTTGTTTCAACTTGGGGATTTCTGGTACGGCTTCGATCACCATATCGACATCTGACAAGTCCGATATATTCGTGGTTAGAGTCAACCTCTTCTTCGTCGCATCCGCCACGTCCTGTGTGATCTTTTGCTTCGACACATCCTTGGACAGCAGTTTGTCTGCAAAGGCCATGCCCTTGTCCAGCGACTGCTGCGAGCTGTCCACGAGAGTCACGGGCACTTCGGCTCGTTGTGCTGCCACCAGAGCGATCCCGAGTCCCATTTGGCCTGCTCCGACCACGCCGAGCTTCTTGATCTCTGCAGCCATGGCGGGCGAGGTGGAAAACTGCCGCGAAAGGGAGTTGAGCCGTTGTGCTGTTGTTGCTGTTGCTGCTGTTGCTGCTATCGTCGCGTGTCGACCAGTACCGGGCGACATGAGTCGCTGTGAGACACCACGTGCGACGGACAGCATTATACGAAACTTTAGGAAGATGTGGCAGAAGCAGAGCGATGTTGGAGCTGTGCGTGCATGTCCTCCAATTCTTATACCAGCCCTGAACAATGTGGACGTTTCGTTTAGCCTCGGCACCTGCGATTATGCTACGGCGTACCTAAGGGTGGTATTGTGCAACTTCACGGAGCACGTGGGTGTGCATGTGTGCAATCACGTGGTCAATCACGTCAATAGGCAAACTGAGCAAATGCAGCAAACCATTCGCGTAAAGTCGCGTCGACGCGTCTTCTTCATTTGCTTAGTGGATTGTAGCGGCTACAGCGTGGAGACCATAGAGTAGCTCCCACCACAATTCTCTCACTTTGCGACTGTGTGCTGCTCTTCCTGACGAATCCTCGACCATGACTTGAATCGATCCGCAATCAAAAGCCGCCATGGAGGACGACAACCCGTTCACCAAGTCCCAGACGATTGATCCCGAGGTGCGAGCGTATGTCTACAGTCTGGTCAACGCCCTTGGTGGCACCGGCACTGATGAGAACGGAAAATACGTGCTCGGAGACGATGCCCTAGCCGTCCTGCGCGATCTGAAGCGGTGGTTGAAGCTCTACGACGAAAAGACCAACCGACTCGATGTGGCTCGATGTCTGGCAGAGGCCAACCTCGTCCGAGGCGATTTGCTCCCCATCTTGTCTACGTGGAAGGAGAACAAGAAGAATGACAAATCCAAGTCGAGGGTTGCTCTGGCATGTCTGGAGCTGCTGGTGCCTCTGACCTGGCCACTGGAGCAGGAGGAAATGACCGTCAATCACCATCGACACACACCCTACATCTTGCAGTCGCATGTGAAGTATAAAGCAGCAGTCTTGCATTGGGAGGCGACATCTGTGCTCCGGCAAGCCATCCGACTGGCTCTCCCGGCACTGGCGATGAAAAGAGACCAGCGAAGTCCTCGAGACGAAGCCATTATCAAGCTAATGCTGTATTTCATCAGAAACATTGCTGCCATTCGTCAGGTGCCAAACCTTCCCTCCCAAGGTCTGGACGCCGAAATTTCAAAGTCAGCCACCATCGAAGCTTTCCGTGCCCAAGATGTGTTTGCCCTGCTGCTCACTCTGTGCTCCAACATGGCCGAAGATTACAACTCCATCGACGTTGTTGTGCTAGAGATTGTGTTCAACCTCATCAAAGGTGTCGACGTGGAAAAGCTGTGGATGAACGAGGCACAGCGCACCAAGACGGGAATCAACAACCTCAGAGACACTCTGGCAGCCGAAGCTAATATGCACATGGAAGCGAAAAAGAAGGCCTGGAGTCGACACGGTCGGTTTGGAACCATGATCTGGGTCAAAGGCCAAGATAAACAGATGAAGGCGGTGTCGGGCCAGGATAATCTCAAGAATCACAAGACGGCTCTCTTCAATGTCGACAACAACAAAAAGTGGAACAAGCCAGTACAAAGCCGAAAAGACCTGGATCACAGTATGTACGACTTTGATCGAAAAGAGTCGCTGTCGGGGAGCGCGTCTGAGCACTTGAGAACCTTTGCAGAGGAGTTCTTGGACTCGAGTTTCAACCCACTGATGACCCATCTGCGCAAAGCCATCGAACGAGAGGCCGAGCGACTCTTACCCATCAACTACCGACAGTTCTTCTACGTCGTCGCTTGGTTTTTGCGAGCTGAGCGAGTAAGGAGAGATCGCAAGCAACGGGATGCGAAAGCCTCAAAATCACAGCAAGATTTCGATCCGGAGAGCTATGCACTGGTCGCAGCCGTGTTGAACCAGGAGACCTTCATTACCCTCAATAGATACATGCAAATGGCCTACGATGACAAAGCATGGCAGGATTTGAATGCAAGCATGCGATGCTTGACCGAGATATTGTTGACTGTGCAAGACATGGCTCAAAGCCCGCTCGAAGAAGATCAAGAAATTGCCGAGAATATCCAAAATCGTATCTTCTACGAGGAAACAACGCACGATCGTGTGCGGCTGTTGCTGCAGGGATACAAAGATCAGGGCATTGGCTATCTCGACGCCTGCACCGAGTTGGCACATGTGTTTCTGCGCATGCTCGAGCGATATTCCAAGGAAAATGTCGATCTCCAGATCAGGTCCAAGCGGAAGGCACGCAAACGAAGGAAGGAAGCACAGCAACAAGCAGGGGATGACAACCATTTGGACGCCGACAACAATGACGATGACGCTTCCGAACACGAAGACATGATGGACGTGATTCAGCTGAGCAAAGAACGCAAATTCGATTTCAAACGCTTCGCTGCCAAGTTCGTCTCTCAATCGTCAGTCGACACTTTCGTCGCGCTACTAAAGTTCTACAAAGATCTGACGCCGGAGCAAATGAAGAGAACACACCGTTTCCTCCACCGAGTCGCTTTTAAGCAAGAACAGGCAATCTACCTATACCGACTTGACATCATTGCTTTGCTGTACAGAATCGTCGAAGGACCGGAAGGGCTGTCGAGTCAAAATGCCATGTTCGGTGAATGGCAAGAGTTTACCCGGCAACTCTTCAAAAAATTGTTCAAGAAGATCGATCAGCGCCCCGAACTAATCGTGGAAATGCTGTTTAGCAAAATTCCGAGCACAATGTATTACTTGGAATATGGGCACGACAAGCAGATGAACACAAGCACGAGACCACCAGCCGAGCTCGAAGTCAAGAACGCTTTGGCTCGGGACCGCAAGGAGCAGATCGGAATTGTGGTGACCGTCTTACTCAGAGACCACAAAGACATCCTTGTTGACTGGGTGAAAGGCATCGTCAACAGAGCGTACGAAGAACGACAGGCATGGGAGGCGGAAGCTGAAGCTCGTGCAGCTGAGGTCACGGCACCCTCAGCAGCAGAAGTGGAAGGACAGGGTGCAAATACTGACAACTTGACCGAGCCCATGCTCAACATGCCAGCGGCTGCTCCATCTTACATGTCGGTTGTCGGAAATACAGACGAGATCAAGATCGCCATGTTCAAGAATGCTCGCCTGAAGCTCCTGATGAGACTTGTGGGCATGGTGGAAGAAATCAACGACAAGTCCGATACACCAGATGCAACCTGGATCATTCCGTCTACAGTGTCAGCGTCTCACTTGCAGGAATCAAAGCAAGCCATAGCACAATACTCGGCCACTCCATGGCAACCTGACCATGAAGACGACAATCCAGAGGACTTTTTGCGACGGGTTCGGAAAGACAACAGGTCATCCCACGGCTACGCAGAAGAGCTCGGAGAGGGTGAGGCTCGTCGGGACGATTTCATCGACGATTCCGAAGGCGAGGATGGTCCGCTCCCCGAAGAAGAGGAGTTTCTCTTCCCTGACAATCCTCGCCGAAAGAAGTCGGCGCTGGAGCAGCTAAAAGCGAAGCGTGCTGCCAAGAACAAGAAACGCAAAAGAGGATCGGATGAGGATGAAGATGCTGAAGACAGCGAGGATGAGGCCGCAGCTGAAGAACGAAGACGCAAGAGACAGGAAGCGGCTCTCGCGCGACGCCAGAAATTCAAGTCTGAAGCCTTCATTAGAGACTCGGATGACGAGACAGACGACGAGGCCGACCGGCTGTTCTTCGAGAATGAAGAAAGGACCAGGAGGTTGCAAGCAGCCAAGGTCAAGCAGCAGATGGCCATTGGCGGAAGTACAGAGCAGCCGATGGATGAAGAGTCGCTGGCAAAGAGACGTAAGATCGTGGCCAGACTGAAAGGCGATGCGGGTGCGGAATCCGAAGATGACATGGAAGACAGCCCTGGTACCGGGGTTAACTTCCAGAGTAGTGCTCCATCTTCATCGCAGCCGGAGCTAGACGATGAGAGCAATGATGTCGGATTACGCAAGGAGGAAGACACGCCTCCGTCGTCTCCGCCAGCACCAAAGCAGGCACAGCGAGATGCATTGAGGGCGCTTCGCCAAGGCAGAGCGACTGGTCCCGGGAAATCTGTGGGCAAGATGGGTGCAAGATCGCGCGTTCCAGAACACGAGTCAGATTCTGATCTCAGTCAGTCTTCAGACTTGGAACTCGAGGATGCGGGAGACGCCGTTGTGGCAGTGAAGGCTGCAACAACGATCCAAAGGTCGCGTGGGGGTTTCGTAATCGATGACGATGACGATTGATTGATCTCACTTTGCATCCAAGCGAAATCCAATAAAAAATTAGCTATCATTCCTATCACTTGTTTCCGTGCCTTGTCCCGTGCGATGTAGCCTTGAGAAGCAGAGAAGACACCGTTTCTCCGCAACCACCACATGTCAGAAGCCGGGTGGGAGTGATGGATATTCTTCCCATCGTCAAGTGATGCTTGCACTATTGGAGAAGTGCCTTGGCACATCACTAGGTAATGATCTCAGATAATAAAGCGGTAAGTCTGCAGGATCTCGTGACCCCAAATTTAGTCCCAATCCAAGACGACAGAAGACAGAAGGCCAGTGGTGATCGTCGCGCGCCAAGCCTTTACTTTTCCCCAATTGGCTAGCCGTATTGTTTCGTTCCGCCCGGCTACGTCGGGCTTCCATGCATGATTTGATTATCTCAGATGACGGGGACATTTGACGCGATACAAAACATCGTGAGACACGCAACTGACAGACCATATCATGTCTCGCGATAGATACCGGCGATCACACAGAAGGGAAAGTGGCAACAACTTTGTCTGATAGATTTTTGAAACACGCGCGCCGCCATGGCCGACACCAGTTCGGAGAAATCCAGTAATGACAACCATAACATATCGACCGCCGTTCCGATAAGTCCCGTTGTTGATGAGCCTGGTCTGCCGTCGCAGTAAGTCTCGCCCTTGGAACTCCTCTCATGATCGTTTTCATCTATACATATCGACATATCGATATCGCTATTACGCGTGCGCGCGCAAGAGAGACACGGGGAGAGAACACGCGCGCGCCTCCACCGCCATATCAACAGATATATATATGCGCTACGAGAGAAAAAAAAGAACGTGAAATACGCGTATCATTCAAACCAGCAACTAACGCAACTTGTTTCTTTATCTCAGCTACACACAAGACGACATCGTCAAACTGCACGTCGGGCCCGACAAGCGGCGCTTCCAACTGCACAAGCGACTAATCTGCGCCAAATCACCGTACTTCCAAACACGGTTCAAAGACTGCTGGAACCTGACACTCCGAGTCGACAGCGACCTCAACGATATCAACGACAATGACTCACAACAGCAACAAGTAATCACGCTGCCAGAAATGGACGTGCAAGGCTTCGAAGTCGTAGTCGACTGGATCTACGCAGGCACTTTACCAAAGCGCATCACAACGTACCACAAAGACATCCACGACCCGCTGCCGCTGATCGACGTGGCGTACAAAGCGGCCGACCAGCTCCTGCTGCCGGACCTGCAGAACATGCTCGTCGACACCGCGCTGACGATCTTGCGCGACTATAAGCTGCGCTTTACGCTGCGCAAGGTCAAGACGGCGCATGAGCTCGAGCTGACGCATACGCCGTACTACCATCTGATTCTGAAGGATTGTACGCGGCACCTCGCGCTGAATGCGACGGATGAGGAGAATCTCGAGGAGCAGCTGGCCGGGCTGGATGTGTTTCCCGTCGCGTTGATGGATATTATTCGCTCGATGAATCGGTTTCGTTTGCAGGGCAGGCTGCGCGTCGATCAGGAGAAGAGCTGTGCTTATCATATCCATCCTGATGGGCAGCGGTGTCCGTAGGACTGAAATTAAGTGAGTATGTATGTATTTGGGTATGTAGGGAGGTAGGCAGGTACATTGGGTAGGTCCAAGGTATGTGGGTATGTAGGACGTGGGTAGGTCTATGGTATGAAGGTAAGTTAGCGGATATGCGGGTACGCGAGTAACTAGGTATGTTAATGAGCAGGTTGGGATATTGGTTCAACTGGAAGGGAATGAAGTAGGCTATACACGTTAGCGTTGGTTGCGAAGGGCGTCGGGTAGTTCTTGGTCTTGAATTCCTTTTTTGGGGGAACTTTTTAAACTTCAACCCAATTATTCTGTGCGTCGGACTACGAAGCGAAGCTGGAGAACAGGAATCGCACAGAAGGATGGGTATATAGATATTTGTGAGAGTAGGAATCGAGAGTTCAAGTTAGACATGTCTGCGATATTTCTTTAGCTTTGTTAAAACACGGTAGAGGCGAAAGGACTGGGATTGTATCAGCTTTGGAGAAGGTTTGATGCATTTGTATTCCCAAGCCAGGTCTTTGCTGCTAAAGCATAGATCGACTAGACCTGCTCCATTGCTCTTTCATGAGACTGTGCTAACTCTTATGCTTAGACCTCAAAGAATGCATCCTATTTGCGCTGCTGAGATCGTTGCACTTCCGCGCCGGCGTTGATGTGTGTTATCTGGATGTGCACTGTTGAGTACCCGGTGCCTTTTTGTGGCCTCCTGTTCGAGTTTGATATGAGCTCCGTGATAAAAGGCCTCACTAAAATTCAGCTTCCCCACACCCACTTCGCCTCACGTGAACATCATGGATCACCCATTTTGCGACGTTTGAGTGTCGTAGGCTGACAGCTACTCCCATGGGCGTGGTCGTGAAATCGGCATTGTTCCAATCCAGCAACAGAAATGAATTTTCCCGTCCGATAAGTCAAGATATCCTTGACAATGTCCTGGGCGATGCGCCCGTCTTCACAAATTTTCAGTGCGTCCTGTTCGAACTGGTCCATCTCAGCGCGGGTTTCACCGATTCCAACCCCACTCTGTAGCAAGGCATACGCACGTCCCTCTTTGATATTCATCATGCGATTCACCAATCTGTTCTGCAGCAACTTCCCGATTTGAGAGTCCCGAAAACCGAGCATATACGTCATCTGTAGGTCATCCGTTAGAGATTTGTAGCCTTGGGTTGTGACTTTGCGCTGAACGGCATCGATAATGCAGTTCTTCAAGCTGTACATCAGCCTGACATCTGCAAATCGATAAAGCCGGAGAAACAGTTCAGTCCCTAGTCCTGTTGAGCTTTTCTCCTCGCAAAGTCTTTTTTGATAGAGCCAATCTATCAAAGATTCGATTACCCTGGGACACTCATCTTCCAGAGTCAATTCCTTGGAGGTAGTATCAGCCCACTCGCCAGTGAGGGATGATCTGAAAACTTCAGAGTGCCGACGCAGCAGAGCAACATGTACGTTGAATGTTGTTCTCTCTGTGCCGACAATGAGTTTCACAACATCACTTTGTGAGTAACTAGCACGATCGTGTTAGACAGGATATCAATTGCAAGAAATGTACGAACCACCCGGCTGTTTGTTGGTCGAGACAGGCATCGACGACATTTTGTTTATGCGTCTCAGACCTCCGCTTGGCCATGTCTTTCCTTGAAATACTTTTGGCCTCAGGGATTTAGGGTTAGGTAGTCTCAGGACCGGAAGCGATGCCGAAAAGTTGGTATGCGAGTTGTTATGGTGTCCGAGTTAGTGGTCTACATGGATTTGCATTTGAGGCATATCAATGCAATGCAGAACCTGATTATTTATTTGTATCTTGCATATCTCCAGTATGCTTCAAGTGAGCGAAGAGTGAGTCGAGCGTGGCGGTCATCATTGCTTTTGCGAATACCACATCCTGGTTAAGTGAAGATTAATTGAAAACTGTGCAGAACGCAGGTTTTCCAGAGTCATAGTCATGACATTATAACTTTTACGCCAGCTTGGAGAAGCATGTTCTAAGATTTCACCCTGATCCTCGAATGAGTTTGCAACCACTCAGAATGAAATGATTTGCTAAAGGTCACATGCATGGCACGAATTCTGACCATAGATATTGTTTGGGAAATCCGCCTTTCGGTTTAGGGCGGTCCTGCAATTTCAGATCTGGTGGCCCTCACTTTCAACGTTTATGATTGTACAGCAGCTGCAAGAGCATTTGGGGGTAAAAGACGTCAAACAAACTGCCAGAATTCAGCTCACACGCTTTGTAGGTACTATTGAGTCTGTTCGGCTTGGTGTCATTCAAGACTTTCAAAAGCGTGCGGGAGTTATCACCCCACTAACGCGCAAAAGTTGAACGCTATCGCAAAACTGAGGACCCACCCGTCGGTTAATGGGTTCCAAGCCATTTGTTATGGAAGCTGGAATCCTTCCAACATGATGACTTCACTATTCCTAGCCCTCGTCCTGTACTGATTCTCGGCCGGGGTGTTCTAAACTTTTCGCAGAGACCCTTGGTTATGAGGGATCCAGCCAATGCAGCGTCCATGGAGAAGACCAAGTGTATTTCCTGATAGAAATTCTCGGAATCCATGACTGGAAGCACGATCTACCTTTGATCCACTCTAAGGCTTACCGTTGTGGACGTAAACAACGTTTGTTGGAGACTCCTAGCCCTGCGGATATCCGAGCAACGAGTGGTGCCGTTGATCGAGATCGATTCTTAGGTCCAGAGACGAGTCCATCGTGTCCAAGACTGGGGCGCCAAAAACAGGTTTGAAAGATGTTATTTCGGGTCCTCTATTGGCAAGCGGATCTGCTTCCACATCAGCAGCAGAACCAGCAAGTTCCTCCTCGAGTTGTGCTTCGAGTGACTCTTCATGCTTCCACAGCATTCCAGGTAATAGGCCCCACTTCTTGTTCCAGATCGCACGCTTCACCCAGGTGTCTCTCACATTCTCGTAGGCTTGTGTATTGATGTCAGGAAGGCTTGCGGGATCGAAATCACTTATCCTGGAGAGTTTCTGGATTCGACTTCGCTCTTGTGACACCTGGTAGATGAATTGGAAGAAGGGTCGTGATGCGTCACGTTCAGACTCTCCCGGCGCATGTCGCTTCCCACCCGGTCGCTGCTCCTCGTGTTTTCTTGGCCGTTTAGGCCTCGATTGCGGTTCACTTCCTCCATTTGAGAACACACCAATTCGAGATACTGCCTCTGTTTCGACGTCGGTGTCCGCGTTTGAGTTTGAGTCGGGGGTTGGCGGCGCTTCATGCCTCCACAATAATTCAGCGTTGGCCAGCTGCGCAACGCAACTCGTTGCGCAACGTTGCGCAACTGTAGCTATTTATAGATCATCGTCGTTATCGCTGTTATTGACGTCGCCGTCGCCCCCCTATAGGATTATATTACCCTTCCACTAGTTACGTAAGCATTCTAAACGCAATCGCGTAAGGGCTAATATTTTAGATCACGGGTGGCGAATATACAAAGATATCAACAATGAGCAGCAACAGGGTCAAGAAGAGTAAATCTTGATATATTCTACACTAGCTATTCCTCTTTCATCTACGCCAAGGGCTCCACTTTCGTTGCGCAACGTTGCGCAACTCGAAATCTGGCGTTGCGTTGCGCAGCTGGCCAGCACTGCTCCACATTCCTATCGAAGCCGTCTCATTCCACTTGTGATTCCAGATACCCTGCTCTACCCAGCGCCTTTTCACATTCTCCTGAGCGAGTCGGTCGTAGTTCGTTCCGACTGGGACACGGCATATTCCGTTATCATGTTCTTGAAGGATGCGGGCCTTTTCTTCCCTCTCTTGAGCCTGACGCTGGTAGTAAGGAAGTGATGCATCTCACTCTCTGATTAGCTGCCATCGTCGCGCCACCTCGCGCTGCTCTTTCTCGCTTGGCTGAATAGGGCTTTGGGATAGAGTGGAATTGTGCGATTGGTGAGAGGTGTATGATGGAGGAGAGGCGTCAAATCGTGTTCTCGCTTGGTCAAGTCGTTGTTGGTCTTCGGCTAGCGCTGCTAGAGATTTTACTGCCGTGATGAGCCCATTCCCCCGGATCGAGCTAGCCATGGAGAAGTGGAATTCACTAGCAGAGCCAGATCAGGCGAGGTGAGGGACAAAAATGAATGTGATGATGGTGGAAATCAGGAATGGTGGAAACCTTCAAGGGCGTTAGGCTGGCCGCTAAACGGCCCGGAGCGATGACTTCAAACCTTGAACACGAAGGTCGCTCTTTTATATGTCTGCAATGATGGAAGATATTGACAAACGGATACCGCAGGTCTACTGACAACTCAATGAATCCTGTACAACGTCGGGCATATACTCACTGGTTCTTTTTCAAATGTATTAGAAACTGAAACCTTCGATGTGGTCGCTTAAGTTTAGGCCAAGCTTAGGCAAAGCCTGTTTGTTGTGGGGTAGACGCCAAGCGAAACGGGCTAAACCGGCGACTCATTTGGGGTTTAGGGATCGAGGATGGAGGATGGAGGATGGAGAGGCTTACCCAACTTCGTTTGGTTGCGAGGTCATCTAATTATGTGAATCAGATCTTGACGCCTAGGCTGAGACATGAGCCAATACGTACTGCTCAATTGGCGTAGTCCCATCCAACCAAACCGATGGACTGCGGACACTTACGAGTCACAGAAGCAAACGATGGCGATAATCTCGTTCGATAAAAGTCGTTCAATCCCTGGATTCTGCTCTTTCCTATCCGTATTCCAGGAACTTGTCCCAGCTCACGTCTGGAAACAATGCCTCGTTCTCACCCCCACCACCTCGCATTGTTTTCGCTCCGGCCTCTAAATGAAAGGGCCGAGGAAGTCCTCTTACATCCGATAAACGAGTCCTTCGTCTCACTTTTCAGAAACGGCAGACTTGTTCTTGACGTTGGCCACATCCGCTTGAAATCGAGTACTGGTACTCTAGCCACGCTAGGACGTGGGGACGCCGATATTTTTGTGGCAGGTTCCAGCATTTCGAAGATCCAATGCTCTTTCGAGCTAGACTTAGACACTAAGATTGTCATGCTCTATGACAGGTCACACAACCAGTCCACTCAAGTTTTTGGTGAGAATGCCACCCCCTTTGAACACGGACGCCTTCGCAAGGTTGTTGTTCAGGAGGATCTTAACACCATAATTGAAATGGGAGGCGAGAGGCGAGATCTCATTCAATTTGCCTTGGAATGGCATGGGAACGGCAATCACATCATGAGGGACCGAGGGAACATCTCCTTTGGCTATGAAGAGAATCCCCGCCTCGGTCGAACTATCGATGGCGCGGACACAGTCTTACCATATCACCGACGGACTAGAGTCCATACCCCAGGAACTCGACAATTGAAAATACGACACGTAAAAACAGACGTCCTCGGATCTGGGCAGTACGGAGATGTCCACAAAGCAATTAATGTGGATTCGGGAGAGCTTATGGCTGTTAAAACCCTGAAGCAACCTCTGAACGAACGAAAAGATCAGCTAGAAAAATGGCAGCAGTCCATGTATTATGCTCTAAAGCGAGAAGTAGAGAATCTCGCTCTCATTAGCCACGTGAGTGAGACACTCAATCTTGCGCAGGTGAACTGATGAATACCAGCCTCATATCATTGACTACATCGCATCACAAGGCTGGGATGGGCCTGTGGTGGAGATTTTCATGGGTCTTAAAGAAGGCACCCTGGAATCGTTGTTTGAGCATGGCGCTTGCCACGCTCTCGCCGAAGCAGTCTTCCATCAGATACTCCAAGCATTAGATTGTCTTGCTTGGAGTGACATCGTACACCGAGATGTCAAGCCAGAGAACATTCTCTACGTAATGGGCCCGAATGACCAATATCAATTTCAACTGGGAGACTTTGGTCTTTCCAATCGTGTTATTGACGCCAGTGCCCTTGTCGGCAGCCCACTCTACATGGCTCCTGAGATGTGGCAGAGAGGGGAGCAGACCCACAAGGTGGATGTCTGGTCACTCTTTGTCACAATGTTATGGACGCTTGACGTTCGGGAATTTCGTCGGAAGTGTAGGGAGTTCAAGTCCATCAGTGAAGCTCATGAGAAAATTTTGGTAATAGCTTCGGACGAGGATATGGTCGCAAATATTCGAGATATGGCGATCTTGAACCCGGCGGAGCGTGCTTCAGCGGCTCAAATGCTTGTCAAGTGCTTTGATGGAGTTGGCCTCAGCACTCCCCGGACTCGGGTTCCGGCACTAGAAACCAATCCTGCAATGATAGCGGCCAAAACTCTTCCCACAGCAGCTCCTGTCTAGATTCCTAGGATTGTACAACGAAACCCAAAGGCTTCTCAGAAGACCACAAATGCGGCTACTCACCAGTATCGAGTTGAGAAGCATCACCGCACTCGGCAAGGCCAGTCACCAAAAGAAAGACAATGTCCGCCGTTAAGGAAGCCTCTGACACCTCCAACCACTTATCCACCTGTGGAAGAGCTTCAGATCCCTGCTTCGCTTCCTGGAGTCGATAATAAAGGCACTGAAGAGGGTGCCTAACTTCTGAATACGGCGTATAAATAAACAACTGCCCTGCCACTTAGACCCAGAGACATTATCACACACGGAAGAGCAGTTTCAAAGATTGAAATTGTATCAGAAAACGCGGTCTAGGGGCGACGCACTGTACACAGAGGCACCTACTTTTCTGTGTCCTCTTCTTGCGGCGGAACATATCCTTCCTCCACCGCATACCACACTCTGCTACAATCCTCCGCCCACCTTGTGCGATCGAAGTTGTCTGGCCAATGGTAGGTCTGCTCAAGAATTTCCTTCAGCCTATGGTATCGGCGAGCTTCAGCTCCCCGGCCCGGAAACATGAAACAATGATCACCGCTCTCAGAGACGTAGGGAATATAGTTGAGATTTCGTAGATCTGAAATCCATCCCTGAAGGAATTCAGGGGCCGATACAGCTTTGTGGTTTTTGTAGTGGTCAATGTCATCAGGTCGTGGTAGCTTCAAGCGCGAACCTTCGTCTTCTGGCTCCAGCTCTGGGCCACCATACATATTGTAGCAGCGGATTGAATCTAATATGCCCTTTAGTGATTAGTCTTGTTAAGTCAAACACGGAGCGCATATTTGATCTCCTCCTTCGTGCTTCTTGCCACTTTAGCGCATCGACGGATGTTCAGCACACATACTACGCCGGTGATAGGAGTGTAGCATGTCTTAACAAAAGAAGCCACTTACTTTCGACTGTGTTCAAGATAATCATAGTTCCATCACGACTCGTCTGCATGGTTAGTGCCAGCTCATCCGCCTCGAGTGAGGGGGATTCATCCGGACTTCTATCGTCTGGAAATCTCGCAGCCTTGACGTAATCCTCATCATCATAACAGTAAAATTGAGTGGCTGTAGGATAGATTTCATACATGTCAGCTTTCTCACAGCGAATGTGAGGGATGCGCCCTATCAGCGAGATAACACTCGGAGAAATGCCGACCTCGGCAAATAAGCCTTGCGTTGCCGGTGCAATATGGTGGCGGGGGACTAGTTGATCTGGCGAGGATTTTTCAGGATAGACTGCATTTTCCTTATCGATGTAGCGAAGGTCGACGTAGAGGTTGAAAATCTGCGCAATTTGTTCAACGATCACATTTTCGTCGTAATCCCCAAAAGTCTGTGTTGTCGACATCGTTTAAATTCAATTAGATAACAATTTGACCCATTTAGAATCCCCTTGGCAAAAAAAGTCTTTTTCTTCAATGAAGCGAATTGTGCTGAATTTGGAATTTGTGTAAAAGTCACTGGGAGGCGAGGATCGACGTGACGTCTACACGCGATCCTTCCGCCTCAACCGCGACACCCTCATACCCACCGGCGCCTACACAAACGGTTGAAGGGACCACACCGGAATGCAACAAATGGCATGTCGTTTCCTCGGGCGACAATTGCGAGACAATCGACAGTCGATATGGCATGGGCCTCGAACAATTCCCGAAGATGGAACACCTGCATCAACGAGACATGCACGAACTTATGGGGCCAGTTTAGACGATGTTGATGCAATCGATGCAAGGGGAATGTATTCGTATTGTTGAATAGATGAAAAAACATTCAAGATGCGCAAATTCTAATCTAAATGCATTTGCAAAGCAGATGCACGTCAAGTCTCAGGTTTTGGGTTGGCACGAAAGTGCGCTCTCTGGCTCTATCATATTAGGAAGGTTTCTCCCACTTTTTGGGTAGGTGGATCTGTGATGCCGTCCCCTAAAAAGCAGGTGGCCCGAAAACTCTGGATATGTTGACGGATACCTGTCTCATAGTCCACCCACGTAGAGCTTCTTAGGACAACCACCCTACGAAGTCATTGCCATGAGACATAGTAATAGCTCTCGAACTCGATGTTTCAGTGGATGTGGAACGGTATGCAACTCTCCTCCAACAGCAACGACTCGTACGAGTGACTCCTGCTGACAGCGAAAAAGTGTCGCTCGCGTCACATGAAATGCGATGAACAACGCCCAAAATGTTCAAACTGCATAGAGTACGGCTTAACTTGCGACAGTTATGCTAGGAATATCTTCTTCGAGGCGGAGGATGATAACGGAACCACGAGATATCGACAACTACTCTTTACAGATCGTGAGCGACAACGAATGAACAATGTCATGATTCGTCAAGTTCCCATGAACAGGACAAGTTCGACGATCGCTGCCATCGATGGTGCCTCCCAAGACTCCCCAAAACTGTTAGATCCAAACTTCCATCTTTGTCGGGGGCCGTTTAGTGTCTTCAAACTGAACGTTTCTGACATGCCACAGACACCTGTTGCATTGCCCAGTCCCACATTCGAAGCTCCACAAACGCCTTGCAGTCTTGTCGAATTTACCGAGTCAGACATTTTCCAAGTACGGGAATGGATGACGGCTTCCTCTGCCCTCGATTTCGAGACCAATTTAATGGCGATGCCATGGGAAACACTCGAAACTTCAAGAATCCGCTCACGGCGCTCAAGCGCGACGCCTTCTGGTAATGATCAGTTTGATCAATGGTTGGAATACACGACTGCGGAAGACTCTTCGACCATAAGCTTAGAGTGGGCGCCCACACTTCTCAAACATTACACTGACAATATGATCTCATGTCTGACCCCATTCCGACATACCAAGACACCATGGCATGTGTTGTTCGTGCCAAATGCAAAGACGACGTTGGCAAGCCTTGCAATGAAAGACCACGTCGACGATGCCAACCTGACAATTTTCCACGGCATTCTCACACTCAGTGCGTTGGATCTTTGCAGTTCTGCTCCTGGAAGCAGCTGGCAAGTCGAAGCAACACTACTTGAGACCAAGACGCATGAAGCCTTTGCAAAGGTCTTGAAGCATGCATTAGACCAACCAAAAGCGTTCAAATACAAATCAATCGTCATGGCAATGCTAGTCATTATCCAAATCTCGGTAAGTTGTTCCGCCTTTCACAATCGAAACTCGGCTAATCTCAAGCAGATGATCACTGGATCGTGGGAGCAGACCGACAGGTACTTCCTAGAAGCAGAACGAATCATCCGGCTTCGTGGTCTGACTAAAACGCACAAGTCTCGCAAGGTTCGCCTCCTTCACCACTGCTATGCCTTCCTGAGAGTCTTTCACGAGAGCCTTTCGCTACTGCCCGTCAAATCTCCTTCCAGATTGACCATTACGAGCACGGTCGAAAAGAGTGGGATTTTTATTCCATTCCAAGACAATTTGTCCTTTCGACTACTACCTTGGGGTGATCTCGAGAAGAAGATCGCGGAAGAAAAAAGCCGAGAACAAGGCGAGAACGATTTACACCTCTCTACTCCTGGCTCATGGTCTGGCACACTCTATCCCGAGATCTTTGGAGTGCCCGAGACCTGGCTCGTGTTATTATCGCAAGTCATTCGACTTGCGAATGAAAAAGAACTCTCAGAGGCAACAGATGCAGCTGAGACATTGCCACTGAAAGATTTCATGACAAGAGCTAAGGACTTGGAAAAGTGCATCCTTCGCTGGGAGCCTTCCGCTACAAAGACTGTCGTTTCCACCTTGTCTTACACTGGTCTTCAGATTCTGGAAGTGGATTGGATCACACTCGAAAGCATGCTTGGTGCTCTCCAACACGCCCTGGCCATCTACTTCTACCGCAGAATATACAATGTTGAGCCGGAGATGCTTCATCTCAAAGTGACAAAAGTAAAGGACTTTCTCTTTGCTTGCAAACAGCTCTGCAGATCAAGCAGTAGGTGCATGGATGGTTTGATATGGCCTGCCTTCATCGCGGGCTGCGAAGCGACTGATGTCAACCTGCAACACTCGTTCTCAGATTGGTTCCAAGCCTGTACCCAGCAAAGCCAGCGTACGGCGTCCGCAAGAATGAAAGAGGTTATGGAACAAGTCTGGCAAGAGCGACAGAAAGATACCAAAACCGCCGTCAACTGGCATAGACTGCTGAGAGCATCAGCTGTTGCGGTGTGACGAAGAAAACGATCGATTTATGTTGAAGTGTAGTAAGCAATGAAGCGCAACGAAGTTCATGCTGCGGAGCTCACACTGGCTTGCAGGAATGAGGAACGCAGTTTACAGAGTGACCGAGTACCGAATCCCGTCGGACGCTGTCAATGAGTGCACGGATTAGACCATGCTCAGAAATCTGGTATCGAAATTCCGAGGCCTCTTTCCTTCGCAATCGCTACAAGAGCCTGCCCCGCAGCAAGGTCCATGATACCCATTCCTGTACTTTTGTACACCACCAACCCGTTCTTGACACACGTCTCGAGCCGTTGCTGCTCTTCTTGACCACTTGCGCTTGAGAGCTGATCCAGTACTTGGCCAATCTCGACGATTTGGTGATCAGACAAACCACTCTGGACGAGTTCACCTGTGTCTTGCATGCAACTTACACGGTCATCCGCAACGACCAAACCTTTACCTACGCCTCTTTCCGCGGCTTCGGTAAGGATTTTGGGGTCGAGCTCGATCATGTCAGGCTGGTAAGATCCAATGGCCGATATGTAGCGGCCTTTATCTTTCTTGAAGATGAAAGAGGCTGGAAAGAGAACATCGTGCGATCCAGTCGTGCAGAAAATCACGTCCGAGTCGTTCAAAGCCATCTCTAGCTTTTCTTGATGTTCGGCGGGCTGCAGAGTTTCGAACTCCACTCTTGCTTTCCATCTTGAGTCGTTCTCGTCCCTGATCTGGGAAAGCAAGGTTCTAAGCCGTTCAGCTGATCGATTGACGATAGTGATTCGCTCAATTTCACCTCCGCGGAGCGCCAATGCTAATCGGATATGCCAAAGGGCCTGCTTTCCAGCTCCAAAGACGACGATATTCGAGGTTGTCGACCGGTTGTAGTACAAAATCAAGGCACATAGCGCGGTGCGGAAACCAGTGATCTCTTCGGCGTTCATGAACCCAGTAGGAAACCCGTTCTGATCGCAGAGAACCAAGGGACCATGAAGCGCTTTAAGTTTTTTAAGCGCTTCTGACTCTAGCCCAGAACCTGACAGGTCCTTAGCCTGCGACGGGTCCACGATGATTTTGACGCCTACACCAGTGGAGGAGGTGAATGCACGAAACGCTGCTTTACGGCCATCGTCGCGACGCACTACAGCAGTCCTGGGTTGGTGAGCACGCTCGTTTCGAGTAGAAAACGCTCGTAGACAGTCTGAAAGCTGATCACGGAAGGTCAGAATATCAGCTTTAGACAGGCTAACGAGGATAGACCTAATAGTTTTGTCGTTGAGAACGAGGCACTCAGGCGGGGCTGACATAATGAAGTCCTTCGCACCTTGAAACGTGCCTGCATCCAAGCTGGTCGAAAATTTTGAAAGTCCCTGAGGGATAAGCTTAGAGTGCAGACCAGGCTGATCTTTGGGGCTGGAGATCGCAAAAGCCTAATCACCCCTATCCTACTTTACACCACAACATATAGAAAATTTCCCCCCGAATTTGGCGGACAGTGCCGCCGCTTTTGGAGGTTTTCTTCCCTCAATGCCAAGACTGTAACCCTAACCCGCGTCCTGGACCTGCGGCACGCTGCGGCAAGCCTTTCCGTGGCTATCTCCGCTCCATCACCAAACAGGCAGTTTACCACGCCCCACACCCGACTTTCCTATTCGGTCATGGCCACTAGTAGTACCCTCGTACCGTTAGCTTTGGTCCCCAAAGTACCTAGGTAGGTACCTAGGTACCTGATGCACCGCCGTCCCAAGAACTTAACGCTGCTTACACGAATAGGACTTTGTATCGTCTGAGGGCAAGTTCACAGACGTTCAAGTTTGCGCTCTCTGCCCTGTTCCGCACCAACGCAATGCAATTCAAGTTTTACTTATCGAGCCAAAGCCCTTGTTCGCAACGTTTGCATTTTTGCCTTGTTCGTAATTTGATGCCGCTAGAAGCCGTGACACGCAAAGCTTTACAACCATCATCTCTCTCTTTTCTTGGAGGCGTCCAGCTTGGGAAATCTATGCTTGGTGGTTCATATCGATGATGTATATATAAGAGATCTCTCGTTCCCCATCAAGTTTTTTCTGTCTGGTTCGATCCTAGCATGCTTGTATTCAAACGAAAGCACTTCTTCACTCCGACTCATGAATGAATGAATGAATTGAGACGTAGTTTTGTGGGGTTTTGTCTTTCACAGAGACTAAGTCATGCTTGCAGGTCTTGTTGAGGCTGGGCTGACTCACTCAAAAAGCGAAAATGATGCCGCCTGCTTGTTAGCTAGATTTGACCTGTTTAAAATGTGAACTCTGTAGTTGGTGTGTGATGATGATGATGACGACGACGACGACGACGCATTGAGCATGAAAGTGGGCGCGAAGCGTTTCAATGACCACGCTGTATGCCGGCAGCCTTTTTAATTTATTTATTTTTACCTCGGAAATTTGACATCGACGGGTCAACATTTGAGTTGCCAGACGCCAAATGAAGCTCGAAGAATCGGGTCCTTTATTACTTGTCTTCTGCGTTTGTGGCATTTTGAGGTGCATTCTTGGTACTACATGTAATCTTCCAGAGTCAGAGCATTGAGGATTAGAGGGCTTGTGGTCGTCATGCTGAGCAAAATGGGGTCTTTTTGCAAAAAGTCAAAAAAAAAAAAAAAACCTTTAGAGCCGGTCTGCATCGGGTGAGGGAAGCCACTTCCCATGCAAAGCCATCATGAAGTCGATGCGATTTTTCTCCACCGACACGTGTATACATGTCAGAAGGACATGCATCAATGCAGCGTGCGACATCAGTGGCTGACGTTTCACGACATCAAAGTGGGTGTTGCTCGGTGCCAGGCGCTCGATTCTCGCTTTACCGACGACAAGCTCCCCTTGGCTCAAAAGTCAAAATCCCAGCCTGCATTTGGGTCCGATTTGGGTTCGTGAAGCCGCGTCATGGCGTCGTTAGTTGCCGACGGGAGTGCAAGGGACCAGCGGAGCGCGCGACTTGATTTTGATTCACCGTACGAGACGAATGGAGTTCGGTAACACTCGGTACCTTTCAGTATATATACGCCTTGACTGATTCAAGCAGGCAAAGAAACGCTGCTGGCTCAATGTCACTGTGGCGAAAAATCCATCCCAACTTCTCAAGATCTGACCTTGCGATGTTAAGTGAGTGTTATAATGTGCGTCGCCAATGCTGCGGTCTGATTATGTTATTTGGCCGACGAACGGCCTCGCACATGAAGATGCTTTCATACATCAAAATACTTTCGTGTCACGTAGCAATCAGTACCGGCGAGAGCGACATCGGTGCATCTAGTGGAAGCCGCGGCACGAAGAAGTGATCAGATAATAATTGATTAGATGAGAGTGAGATTACTCATTGGAGGCCAAGATCAAACTCGATTAGATGGATAAAATTTTGCCTGTTGCACTAGCCCCACTCGTGGGCGAGCTACGGTCGCAACGACCACTTAAAAATGGGCTCTTGCCACCGAGGAACTACTAGTAACCTACTCGCTAGAATTGCTGAGAAGAGTTTTGATCGCCTGGATGCGACGAGCTTTTTAACTTTTCTCGGAGAGAGAATGCCACATCATGTTACAAGCACAGACCTGTCTAGTGGTTCTTCAACTCCACGTTTGGTTGCATGATCCTAGTATTGAACAATTCCCGCACAGTACTCTACGTTCGGCACGAGCAATCCCTGTCACGAACCTGGCGCCTCGCGGGTCTCGTGTATAGTCGAAGAAGCTCATTGCCATGCTTGCTTGTGTTTGCCAGCGTCTCCACCTCTCGAATTTGAGAAGAGTTTGTTGACCCTTGCTAAGTTATGTGCTTATACGGCCGGCCGGTGATGTAGAATATGTGAATGTCTCAGCTCGATCTTCCCAATCTTAATCTTATCAATCTGTAAGTACACGCAATCACTAATTTACTGCCGAACATTGTACGGCACAGACCTCAGTCATGCCTTTTTCTTTGCCTTATCTTACCAAAGTTGTTGGAGCTGGTCAGGACGGCTCCCAAAGCTCGCGCTCTGGCAGCGATGTCGAGGGACACGGCAAGAAGGAGTCTGACTTTGATCGACCTGACGACCAGTCCGACCAAGACTCTCTGGAGAAAATCGATGACGATGCACAGCGCGGTACACAGAAGGCACAGGCTGTCACCCAGATTTGGGAGAAACGAGACATTCTTCTCGCATATGTTTTGTAAGTCCGGTGACTGTCACAATTCGCCAGACGATTACGCTGACACAATGCAGCATGTGGTTGATCATGTTTGTCCTTGCTTTCGCCAACGGAGTGACCAGCACTCTTACGCCTTATGTGACAAGCTCTTTCCAGGAACACTCGTTGACAGCACTGACGGGCGTCATCTCGTCACTCGTCGCCGGAATCTTCAAATTGCCCTACGCCAAGATCATGGATGTCTGGGGTAGACCGCAAGCTCTAGCCGTGATGGTGGGTTGCGTCACCATTGGCATTATCATGATGGCTGGGTGCAACAACGTGGCTACTTATTGTGCCGCTCAAGTATTCTTCTGGATGGGCGTCAACGGCATTGACTTCTCGATGACAGTGTTCATCGCTGACACGTCGAAACTGAAGAACCGAGGCTTCATGCTTGGATACGCATCCTCGCCATACCTCATCACTACGTGGGTGTACGGATATGCAGCGAAAAGCATTCTTAGTGGTATGGGATTCCGATGGGGCTTTGGCGTTTTCGCCATTGTCGTTCCCATTACTTGTGTTCCTCTTGTCAGCCTGCTCTGGCATTACGAGCGTAAGGCAGCCAAGATGGGCCTTCTCCAGCCGCGGCCGGATACGGGAAGCTTCGGCCAGTCAGTGATCTACTACGCGAAGCAATTCGACGTCGTGGGTCTCCTCATCCTCGCGACTGGGTTGGCACTCTTCCTCCTCTCGTTCAATCTCTACACCTACCAGCCTAAGGAATGGCAATCGCCCATGATCATCTGCTTCATCGTCTTTGGTGGGCTCTTGATCATCGCTTTCGGCGCCTGGGAGAAATTCTTTGCTCCCATTACCTTCGTCCCGTGGACACTGCTCAAGAACCGAACCGTCATCTTCACATATACCATGGCAATCGCGCTCTACATGGGCTGGTACATTTGGGACAGCTATTTCTACTCTTTACTGATCGTTCTCTTCAACCAGAGCATCGTCGACGCTACCTACATCACCAACATCTACACCCTGGGCTCATGCTTCATCGCGCTTGTGTACGGCATCTGCCTGCGCTTCTACGGCCGCTTGAAGTGGTATTCCCTCTTTTGGGGGGCGCCACTCACCATCCTCGGCGTCGGTCTGATGATCCACTTCCGCCAGCCGGGCGTCAACATCGGCTACATCGTCATGTGCCAGCTCTTCGTCGCTCTCGGCGGCGGCGTGCTCGTCGTCTCGGAGCAAACCACGCTCATGGCCGTGTCGAAGCAGCAAGACTTCCCCGCCCTGCTGGCCTGCGAGTCGATGGCCATTTCGATTGGCAGCGCAATCGGAAGCACCATTGCCAGTGCCATTTGGACCGGCGTCTTCCCAGCTCGCTTGAAGGCAAACCTCCCAGCCTCGGCAATGAGCAACTTTAGCGAGATCTACGGCGACATGACGGTGCAAGCGAGCTATCCATGGGGCAGCCCGACTCGAGACGCTATCGACCAGTCATACGCCCAGACGCAGCGATACATGCTCATTGCCGCCACGTGTATCTACGCGACCATGCTTGTGTCGATTGCAATGTGGCAGGATGTGGATGTCAAGAAGCAGAAGCAGCGGACGGCTGGTCTCCTGTAAGGAAAACCAACTTGTCAACTTGTACAGTAATGGAGGTATAGAAAAAAGGGGGCTTCAAGCTCTCCGTGGGAGGATTCGAGCTTCATCATTACTTTGGCATCGTGATACGAAAGACTTTCATATAGACTGCGTTGCTTCGATTGACTTCCGACTGGACTCCTGGGCATAATACTGGTACTGCACAAAGCCCAGGGTCAAAGTTTTATTTAACCTTTAACCCAGAGCAGCCTCATTTAGCCGGGGGCCATAATCTATTGTTAATTAGTAACGCGCTGAGATGAGATCAGTTAGAACAAACACAGCCATGTCCAAAAACCTTGCTAGTCTTTGGCTAGGCTACGTATAAACGCAGAGACTGTCAGTCATATTTAAAGCGAAAGGACCTCTTAAAGCGGATCGCATCCGAGGCAATACAAACAGAGAAATGAACAGCAGGAAAAGCCAAGAAAAAACTCGTGACAGACTTTCTCGTTGTGTTAGAGTGCTTTGCGGGTCTGAGAGAGATAAAAAGTGGCATCCCCTTTACAGGAAAGCCATCTATTTCATTTTCTTCTAGCCCCCAGAGGCCTCCTAATCGTTTCAAGCAAGCAAGCCAATGAACACACACGGGCTGGTTCACCACCGTCACTTTTGTTGATCCCCTCCGTCTCAAAAAGTCATTCAGCTTGTGTGTGCATGTTGGTCACGGAAACCGAGGAATATTCGCTTTTTTTCGATTGCTTGCTTGCTGGCACGTAGGATTGGCAAGCCAAAACTCGTGGCTTGGGACGGGATATGACAGCTGTGTTGCATTGGTGACCGGAGACACCCCACGTCACATCACAGCCCCAGCATCGAATCGCCTGTGGGACCTATTTAGTTGGCTGAATTTCTGACAGAGCGTAAAGATGCCATGGATGAAGGATACCGGGGCTTGTATGACGCTGATCTGCGCTAGAGAAAAATGTCTCTATCTCTCTTCTTTGCGCTTTTGCCCAAAGAAACCAAAACCAAAACACATCTCTACCTACCTAGATGAGATGCTTCGATCGGAAGTAGGCTCTCAGGTAGACAATCTGCCACGCGCCCAGGCCGGCCAACATCCCCATCGTGCCCAAGGCAAACCACTTGACTCGCTCGTTCGTGCTCTCGTTCGTGTCTCGGAGTTTCTGTTCTCTTCCTCGGAGGTACTCCATCTCACTGACGATCTCGTTGATGTTCTCCTCGATCCGCCGCAGTTCCGTGTCGACCGGTCGCAGTTTCTCGGCCGCCTGTACCGCCGACCAGTCTCGGGCGTCGGCTCCAATGTCGATATCCAGTTCGACGTGACGGGAGTTCGTGTATGATGCTGGGACAGACAATTTGGTCAGTTTCCTGTCCTCTCTGATTTTGCGGCATTGGAAAGGAAGGCAAAAACAAATTTGGATTGGGCTTACTTCGTCCGGTTTGTGTGTTGGTGAAACACACGTCAAAAGCAGTGTCTGCCAAGCTGGTGAAGGCCATTCTCTTCTCTCCGGCGACGTCCTTTGGTCGGCCATAGTCATTGCCTACTGCGTCTTTGATCTGGAATCGTCGAGTCAGTTTGTGAATGCGCCGAGTCGGAAACACTCTGGCAAGCGACGTACATGCATATCCACTCTCTGCCCGTCGCCTCTGCTTCCGCTGATTGTTGCTGTTACCACCACCAGCGTGTCCTTGTTCACAAAGTTCCGTATGCATCTCTCTTGCGGTCGAGATTCTGCTTGAAGTTCGAATTTCAGGGCGAACGAGAGGAGAGGGAAAAGACAAAGCAGGAGCACCTTGACCATCGAGGGTATCGAGAGCGCCATGTTTGCAAGTGTCTTGCTCGGTTGCAACCTGAGAGCAAGCAACTTGAATGGGCTCTTGAGATCTGGTCTTTTGCCCGTTCCCCGTTCAGGAGTTTCCAAAAGTTTCGTGTGGGGATCTCGTTATCGGAGAATCACGTGCTGATACCGTTTGCCCCAGTGTGCCCAGTGCACGCCAAATGAGAACCCCGACCTCTTCTCCCACAATATGGTCGAGAGACCCTCACTCTGCTTATGAAGTGCCGTGTCTTTCGGAGTCGAGAGCTGTACCTGAACTAGTCTTTCCGCCGCAACAACGAGCTATGAAACGTCGCTGACACAAATGCATTCATACGGAGAGAAAAGGGACTCGATGCCTACAAATGGACCCAACAACTGCGCATCGTCAGAACTCGAAAGGATGTTTAAACATGTTCGAATGACCGTCTAACAGAATCTTAGTACTTCAATATATGTCAAAGTTGCGACCCGGCACATCGTATATAGAGAGCATGATCACCTCCCCAGTCCGACTCCGCGCTTTGCTTGTGATCACTGATGCTGCTGAAAAAGACAGCGGATTCGTGGTGCTGAACACCTGCGACAAGGCTAGAATAACACATGAGCGTAAGCGCGTACTCGACTCACTCAATCCCGTACAAGTCCTTGAGACATCAAGTCCTCCTTCCAAACCCTGCATAATTATCACATTTTACCTGAAGGGTAAATCGATTTCAAAGTCCATAGTATTTCCTCTCGGGAATCTTCTCCACGGATGTGTTAGCCACTCTCGAATTCCTGTGAGGAGGTCTGCCAAGACATCTGGTGAGTCTCGCATGGTCTCCAACTGCCCATCCCACCGTTGTGATGAGTAATGCCGTGTTTCGAGCATCATTTCTTTGACAGCACTCATGAGGACAAACTGGTAATACTTGGTACCTCTTAGGTCCTCGTTATAAGCAGCTTGCAACTGGCCAAAGTTCCACGACTGCTTCAGCCTGACCAATGCCTCCCTCTCGTTGTGAATGATTGCATTCTGGAGTGGGTTGATTAGCAGGATATGTGCTGCACTGTAAGCAGCAATTGACCTTTGGCCGAGCTTTTCCAAGTCTTCTCCGTACTCCCTCATCTTCTTGGGTAGCCGGCCTGAGTAAATCCAGTCGACAACAGCGCTAAAGCCATCTGGCGAAATCTGTTGTAACTCGATCAGTTCCTCCTGCCCTTCCCAACAGTCTTTGAAAATCGCCTTGAAGAATGGTGAATTCGCTGAAAACAGGCCTCTGTGAATCGAATACTGCTTCTGTTCCGGCCCTACAAGGATAGTCACCGGTTTTTCTTGCGTATAACTATTCGAGGTTAGGTTAGCACTTCTAGGTATTCACTGCGAGCTGCTCTTACATCGATGGGTGTTCTGATGCCTGGAACGCAGGCAAATTCGCCCTCTTGCTGTTAGGCTCGGTCGTAAAGTTCTGTTCAGATACTTCATCTGTGTCAACGCCATCAGTCACTAATGTATTGTCTTGCTGCTTACTCATTTCGAATGCGACTTGGACACAGAGAATTAGGTTGAATTAGTCGTAGCGATTGACTGTAGAGACGAGATTTGTGGAAGGAATCAATATTTATAAGTCGGCAGCTTAGGATATTTAGGTGGCCTGCGAAAGCGTGATTTCCTGATGCTAAAGTGAAGGTCCGGTCACTTGTTTCGTTGACTCTCAGTTCATTCGAATATATCGACTTCTGAGACAGGCACCGTCCTGAAGATAGCATACCACGCCACAGCGCGAAGTCCTGTTGCACCCTGCACTGCAAGCAAGTTCGAGCACAGCAAGTGAAGTATTCCTGATCATCTAGTCCAAATCGAAAATATAAAGGGATCGAGCCACTACCATACCGGTAGCATACGAGACCCTGAACTACATTACGAGAACTGTCATTGAAATTCAGGATTGTAAGGAGCACTTGAGAGATAGTAAATTAGTAATCTATTTCACGAAATCAAATACGCACCTCTTTATGCGATCCTATCACCAGGTATACCCTGCCATTATCACGTAGCCTGGAAGTCAGGTCGGATTGTATATGTAGATATGTCTGCGTCGCTAAGGTAATTCTGCCCCTAAATGTCTGCGGACTAGGATGAGTTTGCCAAGGTTTGGATTTACCCTCATAGTGGGACACCGTTTTTTTTCCCTGTTCCACTCTCACCGACCAACCTGAACTACTGCCGCTTTAACCTAAGCTAAGGGTAACGCAGCTAAATTGCGTCTATCGATGCCGAAGCGAGAAACGATAGGCCTGAATTCTCGCTTCTTCTGAAAAGGAGGCTATTTCGGCCTCTATACCTCGGCTACGATTTCTAGTACCGCTAACTAACTTCTCCACCCTAATCCTAATTATAACTACCATTCAGCGTGCGAAGGCTCGTCTCGAAACTAAATAGTAAAGCCTCCCGACATGCGTCTTATAAACGTGAATACGTTCAGTCTGGAGGAATTTTTCGAACCAGGCATTCCACCCTATGCAGCGCTATCTCACAGATGGGGCTCAGTCTCAGACGAGCTCACGTACAAGGAGGTAGCGAAGGATAGAATTGACAAGACGAAACGAGGCTTCGAGAAACTAACACAAGCCTGTAAGGTAGCAGCCCGGTACGATGTCCAGTATCTCTGGATCGATACGTGCTGCATCGACAAAAGAAGCAGCGCCGAATTATCCGAGGCTATCAATTCAATGTTCCAGTGGTACAGCAAGTCTACGATCTGTTTGGCATATCTCGAAGATGTGGAAAGTGGGCCAGGCTTAGAAGAGTCATTCAGAAACAGCGTTTGGTTCACCCGTTCGTGGACTTTGCAGGAGTTGGTGGCGCCGCTGAACGTGCATTTCTACGATCGTTTTTGGACACGCATTTACGACAAGGATGCCGACAACGAGTTGATTCAAGGAATAACCAGGATTCCTGCCAATGTGTTGACGGGGTGGAACTCAGTATCCGTATATCTCATTGCTGAGAGATTATCATGGGCGTCTAAGCGGACCGCGACAAGACCGGAAGACGTGGCGTACAGCTTGATGGGTATCTTTGATGTCAGCATGCCTCCTCTCTATGGCGAGGGAACAAAAGCCTTTGCGAGACTTCTTGAAGAGATAGCCAGGCGCAGTACGGATCCATCCTTCCTTTACTGGATGCCGAAAGGGCGGGCTCGGAAATTGCTTGCAACGAGCCCTGCTGACTTCGCCGTAGTTTTCGAGAGTAGGGTACCTATGGCCCCTAGTGAGACTCCGTTCAGCCTTGCAAACATTGGGCTAGAGATTGAGGGAGATCTTATTCGGTGGCAGCCGGACACGTTCGCGTTGATCCTCAGTGCGCAACATCCTGGTAACCTCAACAATAGTCTATGGGCTTTGATTCTGAGGAAATCGCACGCCAGGCCCCAATTCATGTATAAGATCGGAATAGCCGAGTTTGATGCAGGTAATTTGTCGATGCGAAGAACTCGGAAGATAACTATCTTAAAAGATCCCAAGCCAGTCGACGAGCAAAAAGATTCGCCCGACACCTTTCGTTTCAATATCGAAATTGGAAATGGGGTCCAGGTTTCACCACTCACAATCGAACGTGGCGTGCCTTGGTCAATGACATGGAAGACCTGGAACGTGACGCACGACAATCGTAGCTTCAACTGCATATTTGACGCACCGAGGCATAATGCCGTCGCGAGGATGCGATGTTCCCTAATGGACGGTAGTGAGTTTTGGATCGAGTTATCCTTTGACTTCGACTGCCGCCCTTGTGCTCTGATTTACCACAGGAAAAACACGCATCCTGTGTGGAAGATCTCTGACGCCATCACTAAATCCGATGAAACTATCTGCGAAACCGGTAATAATCTGATGGAAATCGACTCAGTTTTCTTCCGCTCGCAAAACTTACACCATATTCGTGCGGAAATGCCAGAATTTTCAGGTACAAGAGAATACTCTGGATGGATCGCAATGATCCCTCCTCGTGAAGCCCTTCATGGGAATGATTCAGAGTACTGGACATTCAGAATCGATATGACAAGACAGTGTGGAGGCGATACCGCTCCTTCCAGAACAAAGTCTAGTGAACAGATCGGTTCCAGTGGTAAAACCGAAGGCTAAGGCACCTGAAGACTTCTTCACTGCACAACGAGTGCCGTATTACAAGAAGCTCGAGGCCAAAATTATTCCTCGCAAAAGCACGCAATAATTGATCTCGGCGCTGACTCTAAGTGATCCTTTGAAGATTTCAAATGATATAACCGGAGTCCGGATATTCTGTTACCCTTCCGAGAACTTGGGGCAGACCAGACTGCACTACGCCTTTAATGCCACTCAGAGAACTCATTTGCAGACATAAAGTTCGAAGCACTTTCTCATCATTCATACGCTGCATATTAAATTTTACGATTGGATTGTCTTCAAGTGTGTCAACCTGCATTTGCCTCTGTTGATTCCTACTGTCCTACACATGAAACTTAAACGCACATTTAGCGCATTCGATCTTGTCGCTGCGGTATTACTTTGGTGGCGGTAGGCGAGAAAGGTTGGAATGGCTGCAGTAGTTGTTGGATTCTTCGGTGATGCTTACGGTCAACAATATTTAGGAGGGCAGGAGGCGGTGCTGTACAGCACTGCTTGGACTGTTCTTTGGTCGATAAAAACAACAGTGGCATGGTGGAATTTGGTAATGTTAAAAGCTCCTATATCAACCGCCACCGTCTTCCCTAGACACCTTCTACGGCACCCAGGCAAGTCTTGAAACTTTACTACGCAACCAGAGTTGTAGAAAATTAGGCATTCTTATTCGCATAAGGAGCGCTCTTTAGTTTGGCAGCAAAGCTAGCAATAAAGGGGTTTTAGGGTGAACCACGCCCCCACTAAGGAGGCGAGAGCGACTAACCGAAACGGGCATACCGGCATAATAGGATACTATTGGTCACCGTACATGGCTGCCTGAAAGCATCTTTACACAGCCGACACCCTCAACTTTCTTCCAGCAGTGGGCAGATTGCTACTAATTGAGAGATCAGACTGAAGTTCTTGGTCATGATACCTCACATCTCCTACTTTGAAGCTAGGACGCTCGTTCTATCCACGGAAAGCTGACTATGGCTACGTTTCTCGATCAGGCTGAACTAGAGTTGTTGTGCGGACCTCCCAGCCAGTGGCCTGAATACAATCATTACAAGCCCATCGATCAGTCAAAGCATGAAATTCGCCTTCTTCACATCCGTGTTGAAGCAAAGACATTGAATCTGCACGCAACAATAGAGCACGTCAGTCTCGACAATAATCCCGTCTACGAGGCCTTGTCCTATTGCTGGGGCGTACCATCCGAGCAGAAGCCACTCTTTGTGAACGGATACAGAGTGCTAATTCGCAAAACGTTACATTCGTTTCTCACAAACTTGTGCATCCATGGCCAGAAATTGCCAGTATGGTTGGATGCAATAAGCATCAACCAACGTGATACCGAAGAACGAAGTTGGCAAGTTGCCATGATGGGAGACATCTATCGTGCAGCGCAACGTGTGAATGTGTGGCTTGGTGACTCAACTGCCGAGAGTGATTATGCCATTGCTTACTCCCGACACTACACGAACGCAAACCTGCTGCAGTCGCAATACTATTCGCTCGTTCGCGATAGAGCTCGAGGATGCTTTTCGCAGATGGCGTATCGGCCTTATTGGAAACGTCTATGGATTGTCCAAGAAATTGTCCTTGCAAAAGACCTACGCGTCCTCTGCGGAGACAAGGTTATGGCGTGGTCAGATATGGTCGGTGCAATAGAAGACCTCTTTACCACTGACAACGAATCCATGGGATCGTCGTCCAGAAGCGGGCAGACAGAGGATAGCAATCAGGACCATATAGATGACCTGATCTCACTAGCCCAACTCCGAAACAGTTTCCTCCACGAAACACAACCGAACAGCATGGCCCCATCTCTCATGGGAATTGCGCTCCAATTCAGCGGCCGAGAGTGTCAAGACTTCAAGGATAAGATATATGGACTGGTATCACTCGCGAGGAATGGTGACAAGATCACTATCGATTATCAGAAATCGCGAGCGCAAATCTTCATAGATCTAGTTATTCTCGAGTTCGAACATCACTCTCCTCTGGATGAGGATGAGGAAGCGTCACCACCAAAGGGACTATCCAGCTCCAGTGCGATGCTTGGAGATATCAGAAGCCTCATGAACCTTCTAGCTCTACACTGGGTTGATGTGTTCGCCGAAGTCGATGGCAAAGCAAGTTGGAGAGGCTACTTTCCGCTGAACGCGACAATTCAGGGCTTACAATCGCTCGAAATGATTCAGACATGGTATTGGAGATATTTCCTTCCTCTGGAAGACGGAGACGAGCCTGACCGAAAGGATGTAGCCATTGTTATGCAAACATCACCCAAAATGCCTATTTTCGGCAGGGTTGCACTCGCGATTCGCACTGAACCCGATTCTTCTGAAAGAGTCGTCGGTGCGCTTGTTTTTGGCAGATTCGAGTGGTTGCTGAAAATGTGGCCAAGTCCAGCTGAACTTTACAAGGCTGGCCATATTCAGCTCTGCCGAAGAATGCACGCAGTCGACACGGTGAACATGCAGCTTCGCCTGCATTGTACACATGTTGGGTTACTATATCTTATCATCTGCTACGCCCCTCTAAGTTTTAACTTGGATGAGAATTTTGATCGTTGTGGTTCAATAATCATGGAGCAGAAGCTACAGCCAATACCACGATTATGCAAGTGTGAACCAACCTCTTCGCAATTTTCAAAGAGGTTCGAAGGCATTCGTAGGTATTGATGTGCTCCAGGTGATTGATCGGCAGAGTGTCCGATAGCGCTGATGAAGTGCATCCGTCAGTCTTCACAGAGTGTCGCAATAATTGATAGCAGCGACAGTCATAGGATACCTGGGCTTGAAACGTGTCTGTTCATTTCCCGATGCTGACCATATTAACTCGACCGCGTCTTCCTCTCTCGCACTAACTCCTGGGTCAGCTGCGACCGCCACTTCATTCTCACTTCTGCTCATTCCATTACCTGGAAGGGCATTTCGAATATAGGAAGTAATGGTCTCCACCTTGCCGGAGTTGCTGAAGGATTACTGCCGCCTCGTTATCGGCTCTAGAGCGTGCAGCATTGACGAGGGTCGGGAGATTTTCCTGTGACCGTCTAAATGTTGCAAGTTCTTGCTCTGCCTCGTCAATTTTTTTTTTCGTGTTTGCAAGCTCTCTTCTTGCATCACTCGGGAGTGTAGTGTAGGATCAGACACGGCCTTTCGAGACGTATGTCGTACAACTCGGTTGTGCCGCATCACACTAGAAATGTCAGCACTGCGCGCTAACGCTTCGTTATAAGCAGGCTACAGTGGGCTTGCTTCTTTCACAATATTACGCATACTGGCGCTTTTTGTGAGGATAGGGAAGGTATGCCCGAGTGGGACCCTGAAGCGACGATGACTAAACTTTAAAGTGGGTGGAGGAATGGGCATCGGCTGTGTTAGGCAGACTAACTAGCACGGCACGTTCTTTGGAGGGATCCCGTAGCTATTGCTTATCCGGTCGCTTAATTGTATTTACGATTGAGAATTGTGCTTCACATGTGGCAGCTACTCGAAGCGTCCAGTAATACGGCAGAGCCAATTGGCAAGAGTTTGTTTATGCAGCGAATCAGAGTGTCTTTAGGCCAGAATCTAGCTGGATCGATCCGTTAATACAGAAGAGCTCACCGTGATGGTCAGGGCAGGAGGTAAGAAAGACAAAGGTGAAGGCCGGCACCACAACTGAAAGTACCAGCATACTCTCCAGTGGACTGTGGAACCTTTCCAAAAGTCGCCAGAGAAAGATCTTAGCAGATAAGCTACTGTAGGACAGGAAAATCTACAACTAATTTCTCTTATACGCAAAAGCGTTTGTTTTCAACGCAACCACAAGGCTGTTTGTACTTGGCGGACGTGCGAAGGCACGTCTTTGGATAGCTCTAGAAGGTGGGAAAGGATAAAGATGTCAAGCCAACATTGATTGAAGTACTGAATAACTCAAGAAGTAGGTAGCAGCAGCAAGGCTGGTTACACAGGGAAGTACGGAGTCAAGCCAACATTTAAATCTCCTTCCATCGACTCCGCTAAAGAAGCCCCACTTCTCGCCACCACTGGCACCGCACAATGCTAGTACTACTATAGTAGCAGCGGGCACGACTCTTTCTCATTAGAAATACCAAGCATACCGCAGCTAACGAGCGAGAGTGAGTGGCACTATCAGCATTTTTTGGGCAAGTAAGTGCGTGACTCTAGTCCGGTGGTCAAATAGCAAAGTGGACCTTAAAAGTTAAGACTGTAAAGAATCTCAGACCACTCTCTAGGATAAGCACCTCGCTCGCTGAGGGTTCTAGACATGTCCTTTGGACAAGTTACGAAGAAAATTTCAGGATTGTGGGATGTTTGAAGGAAAGGACGCTGGAAGTCTGTGTAAGACAGCTGGGAGTTCATTGTATCCTAAAAGAAAGGGAGTATAAAGCCTTAGAGACTTCGATGCAAGACAGAGCTATTCAAAAGGCCCGGAGGCCGGATCAGTACATTTGCTTGGGTACGAGGTAAACCTGAAGCGGTGAAGACCTCGGAAGCCACCAGATCGTTTCGATTTCATGGAAGCATCAACGAGTGACACCCATGCAGCATTCTCCATTGGTAGATGGCCCGCAGGTACCGCATCTTTCTCGCTCCATTGTCTATGTATGGCTGCTGGAGGACGGAGGCGCAATGACAGTGCAATCAGTGACTTGGACGGGAACATCGGCCGTTGTTATAGTGCAGTCGCTTAGCTTTCCTGAAGACGGGCTGGCTGCAGCATTCGCTGCCTGCTCGATAACTGCTCGTATCTGAGCAGGAGATATCCCCCCCGGCCCAGCAACCTTGACAGTCTGCACCGTGCCGGTCTCAGTGTTGGCGATGATGATGTATTGTCCATAGTTACGCTGCATCACATCGAGCCACAACGGTGCTGTAGATACAGCTACTTTGGCCGAAGCCCAGAAGATTTTGGCAGTAACCTGCCAGACCGATGGGCCATCCCCAGTCACAGGACTCTTCCTGATGTGAAAGTTGCGAGCACGTCGTTGCTTGTCCAAAAGTTGTTTCGCATCGTCGGTCAATGTGGCTTTTGCGTACAACGCTCCATGCCACACTGAGTCAGGACCCTCCTTGCCAAGTGAGATGGGATAACAGGTATGCGCTACTTGAACTTTCAACTTCGAGTCGGAGCTGGTGTACTCATAAGTCACTGGTGTAATGCTCGGGGAATTGGAGGGGAATTTGGTTGGGACAGGGACTGGGTCGTTGGCAAAGATCGCCTGGCAAATGTTTGCGGCAATGTCAGTTGTAGAACCACTGTCTTGGTATGTTATCGGCATTCCATACATCCCCAAAAATTTCGTGACATCTTGATACATGTCTCGAACAGGCTCGCCATCTGCTAAAAGTGGAGCAGGTAGTTTCCAAACTCCACAGAGATTACCGTCTAGCACTGTCGAGGAGCCACGGACTGCTTCATCATTGGCTAAGCTTGACACTGCTTTTTGAGATTGCTCCAAAAGATATTTTTCCGCTTTCTGCAAGTAGGTGAAGAAAGTTGAGAGGTCAAAACTAATCGAGACCTCGTCATCATTCTGCTCTTCTGCCTCACCCAGCAGGCCAGCAACCGCTTGGACAGTTTTCAGGGCATCGATAGCGTTTCCAGAGTGGTCGAATAGCCAACTCGCGCCAGATTCGACTTTGGAAACAATTGAATCTTACCAAGGCATCTTGAACCAAGAGTTGAGAGAACTGCTGAGTACCTCGAAGTTCAATTAACTGCAATGTGTTCGTTGGAAATGATATAATATAGAAGTTCGATGCTTCACTATGACAATGGAAGGCACTCGAGCTGGCACAGTTCTAGGAGTAGTCTTTGCCCTATATATAGCTGTTCTCAGCTCTGCTCACGAACACAGGGTTTTTCGATGATAGTATCAAGATTGTCTTCCAAACGAAGGTCTTCTGACTTTCGAGTGATGGTGTCACCGGTGGCTTGGATTCGCACAGCTGACTTGCCAAAGCATGTTGGTCGTTTATACCTGATTTATCGACAAGCATGCAGCCATCATAGCTGTTTGCAGCTGAAATCGTCGTGTTCCAAATGCGTTGCAACGCTCGGTTACGCGTTGAGCTATGCGTCTGAACCTCACCGGGCTGGTTACTATGTGATGATTCGCGGAGTTCTCCCGAAAGCGACCTGATGACATTCAGCTGAGCTAGGAAACTCTTGTGTCGTGCTGCAGACCAAGTTCAGACTTGCATTACGACTTACATATGAAGCGAGGCGCCGAGGGCTTGAGCGGTGTATGGGAGCGATACGGAGGGTCGCCATCACGAACGGACCGCTCGCTTAAGATTCGCATATTCTGGCTCCGCAATGGCTGACTAGCAGCAGGAGGATTTCGCAGGGACTCGGCTGGAACTCATCAAAATGCAACGGACATCTGTCCTCGTGGATGACATCGCGCACATATCTCTGCTTGGTCTGACTTAGGAGAACTCCATATTCTCTACGGCCATCTAAGATCGCGGACTTTATGGTCCGGACTCCGGATCACGCACACGAGTGTGCACTTTTTTTTTTAGGTTTGGAGAAGAACAAAGTCCAGACTTTGTGCACAAGTGCGCATAATATGGCTAAAATTGACGGGAGATCGACCTGTCGTATGAGTTTGTCATCAATCTGGAATGCGTGCTAAACTCCTTTTGTTAGCTTGGTTAGAGCTTGGCTTCGAAGTATCTCGGGCGCCTTTCGTAGTATTACTCAGTACGGACCAGGGTTGTACTCACTCACATACCTTTGCCTTGGTATCCAACATGAAATTGTGCGGTGACAAAATCTGGATCGGCCTTTCCCTTCACCTTCCTCCGCTTCCTAGCTGAGCACGTACTGACGTACTGCACGCGAGGGGGTTCATGCATCAACGTGTCTGCTCCAACCCACGGTACACTTCTACAGAGCACTTCGAAGACATCAAAGCGTGAGGATCTTGTGTTTTACAGTTGGTAGAGGGTCGTAAAATCCCCACGTCGCTGGAGTGCGGGCGAAAGAAAAGCCTTTGAGGTTGCCGCCAAGCCTCGCTCAAGAAAAATTATAAGAAAATGTAGGAGCTGCTACACAGCAGACAAGATCATATAAAATATGCAGGCGGGATCCAACCGACGATCGAACGATGCCTTAAAAAAAAGTTTGTGGCGCCTGAGCATTTGCCTAGTCTCTAGTATCCAATAATAACTTCCACGAGATCAAGGAGGTGGGATTTACACAGGAGATATCACAACACAATTCCAAATTCCAAATAAAAAAAAGCATGCGCTGATTATGCCCAACTTCTACCAAAATGGGTCTTTTTCCTTCTTCAAGTTCACCGGACCTCCTCCTCTTAGACTGAAGAATTTCTTCAATCCAACAGTATTACCATTACCATTACCATTCCCACTCCCACTACCACTGCTATGCCCATAGCCGTTTTCCTTCTGCTTCTGCTTCTTGTCGACTTCAGCAGCCTTGGCGCCGTTCAGAAGAAACGGCTGCACCTCTTGCTCGGGTGCGGTCGGCGCGGGACCGGTGTTGCGCAGGTATTCGGCTAGATCGGCTGTACCGCCGTAGCCCCTCGAGCTGGATGTGGCGGTGATGGCGGTCGCTGCTGATGACGAGCCGCGTGACTCGGCGCGCTGTTGATGATGATATTGGTTGGATTTCGTTGCGCGGTTGCGCTCGATGTGCGAGGCGTGCGTGGCGTGCGTGGGCCGGTAGCTGTCGAGTTTGGAGCCTGTTTGGGTAAGGTGTGGGGACTCGGCTCGGGCCCCTGTGCCTGCAGGACGGGACCGGTTTCCATTCGAACTGGTGATATCGGAGGCGGTCGTGTTGGTGTTAATCGTGTTGGCTACATTGTAGCGAGCGTTGCGGACAAAGTCTTTGAATTTGTCCCTGCTGGGAGAGCGCTTTCGCGGAGCTGCTGCTGCTGCTGTTGTCGAGGAAGATGGCGTTCCTTTTGATGTCGTACCAGTAGCGGGCCTAGCTCTCGCCTGTGTAATGCTGCCAAGGATTGGCTGCGCCGTCATACTTGGTGGAGGAGAAGTATTCCGCAAAAAGTCCATAAGCGACTCCTCCTGTTTTGCTGGTCTCCGCGGCGGTTCGTCTTCAAACAGGTCGTCATCGTCGCTGTCGTCAATCTCGTAAGGGTCCCTCGGAGGGCGAGATTTCCTTTTGGGCATGTCTTGTTCGGTCTCTTTGTTGACATCGTCCGGCTGACTGGTTGTACGAGGCGGATTTGACGTTTCCGTTTTCGCGTCGTGGTTGACGAGAGGTGTGTGCGAGTTGGCCGTTGTTGCGATGGACGGAACTCCTGTAACTGCGCTCGAGTGTTTGGAGTTTTCTGGCATTTCGGAGATGAGTCCCTTGAAATCGTCCGAGTCCATCGTCGTTCGGAAGGGTGCTACATGCCGGTCGATGCGATGCTCGCCAGGAGCCCGTGGTGGGCCCTCACGAATAAAATCAATTAATGCAGAAGACTCGGCGTTTCGTGATGGTCGTGGGTCTCGAGCTTGTAATCGGTTTGCGGCCTTGCGCCTTTGTTCGGCGTACACCGTAGTCTGGGTGTTGGATGTCTGTGGGCGGCTTGGTGACGAGACTGCAGGAAAAGCTCGTGTAGCAAGAGGTCGTGGCAGTTGATCGTCGGTACTGGGCCCCGTAGACCTCACATAATCGGCGAGGTCACGCACTCCACTGACACGATTGACTTGGGGGTCTCGTGGTTCGCCGAGCGGGTTTTTTGGTCTTGCAGTTGCAGGGCGTTGGTGCGCCTCTGCCCGCTTAGGTGAAGTGACAGGCTGCACTTTGCGCTCGCGCTGGCCAGTGACGGGTTGGGGTGCTCTATTTGCTTCGATGCTTGCCTTCCTGGAGCGAGTCAGCGGCTGCTGAATCGTTGCGGTGCCATGCCCGAGCTGAGGATCCGGTTCATGCTCTGCAAAGTCTTGCGCGTCTTTGTGGGCCGGCAATGCTGTAAGCTGCCAAAAGTCAGTATGTGTGCACATCTCTCTCCTCGTTAGACTCACATGTTCTTCAGAAAAGTTCGCCCTAGCAGGAGTCAGCGTATAATGCAGTGTCTCGTCATTCTTGATCATCTCTTCCAGACTTCGCTTGGGCCCATCGCTGCTCATGTCGCTGGTCCTAATGCCACGGTTATAATCTGAATCAGCACGAATCCGCAAATGTTGTCGGCGTGGAGGCGAGGTAGAGGCTGAAGTGGCCGTCTCTGGACGAGGTTTATTCATGCTGGTTGGCGTGGAGGAGTGGGCGCGCCGCATTTCGTCCGTCATGTCTCCAGCTGCCATCTGCTGGTAGATAGTCTGCGGGCGGCCGGTGGCATCCCTGGTAAATCCGAGCAGTCGGCTGCTGCTTGACGAAGATTTGGAGTGGACACTTTGACGAGTCGGGTCGCGTTCATCGATGGTTGGGATGCTTTGATTGCGGATTTGAGGCAAAGCTGAGATTGATTCTGCACTGGCGTTGGACTGACTGTGAGGGAGCTTGCCGCTTATTGCAGACACTGGTGAGTCCGTTTCATTAGGTGCATGGTGATTCTGGGGCGGGCTGAGGTCATGCTCATCTGTCGCGGGCGCAAACCGACTCTCATGAACCCTGTTCGGCTCACCCGCATTTGCTGAAGCTGGCCTCATGTCCCTAGGAAACCTTGGTGCATGATCTTTGTGCGAGTAGATGGACGGGGTGTCTAGTTCTTGCGACTGTTGAGAATTCCGTTGGTACCCTTCATATTGTCGTGCTCTCAATTGTTGTTGAGGTGCAGTGGAATTAATGACTAGTTTTCTAACGGGCGGTCTTTGTTCAATTGGTGAAATAGGACTTTCTGGCACATACATCGTATCAAAGTCACCTGAGCCTTTGATTGAAGCACTGGTGAGTGGCTGATTTGAGGTGCCTGTCTGATTTCGTGCAGCATCCGCACTGTCGATGTACAATGGCTGTCTGAGCTTGCGAGCATGGTGCACGCCCACAGCGCCCAGTGCACCTGCGAGGGCTCCCACTGTTCTATTCAGCTCTTCCGGTGACGGCGTTGTTTTCTGCCGGCCGGGTTCCTCGTCATAAGTCGGTTCACCTTGAAGCTCAAATTGGTCATGTTGACCCGAGCGAGGTATCGAATCCCGCATCATTGTTGCTTCGATGTCGTCGTTAAAGTCTGTCTGTGCCCCATCGGCAACGTCACCATCTCCATTGATGACGAGTCGGCTTCGACGTCGCCTGCCCCGCACCGAGGTCAGAGACGCATCGAAGCGAGGCTGTATAGTCGGATCCGAATTTGACCGTTGGCGCGCGAAGTGAGGTCTTAATGGGCTGCGCTCCTGGAATGTGGGTGGCTCTTCTGTCAATGTATCAAGTTCTGGGGGAAACCGGCCGGGCATACTGATAGGCCTTCGTGTCGGGATCTCGGGTGAGAGAGAATAGCCGTTCTCAATCTCCTCGACATCGTTCTCCGAAGATGGTAGCGGAATTTGCGATGGAGTGGATGGTGCCTCCGAATTCACTGGTAAGGGTACTTTCTCTTCCAAAACGGGCAAATTTGATTGACGTGCACTCGTCCCCGATGCCCGGCTTTGGATCGATTCGAGGGGTGAAGAAAACATGGCATCCGGAGACATGGGTCTGGAAATGGCCTCAATGGGGGAGCGGGTATGGCGTCGCCATGATCGCCACAGACGCGAAAGGGGACTGTCGCGACCGACATGATTCATGTCTCTGCCATCTAACACGACCATGGCATGTCGTGCGGCGAGCTGGATCTCGGGCGCAGACGCAGAGGCGGCAGGATCTCGGCTTCGCGCACTGTCATGGCGTTTTTGTGCATACTGCGCAGCGTAATACAGGGCTTGCTCTCCCAAATACTCGATTACGGCCGTCAAGAAAATGGCAGCATCTGCCGTGATAGACAGAGATTGTCGTCCATCGGCCGGCGAGGATGCGGCCTGATCTAGAAGATGTTCTTTTTCAAGCCACTCCTCTTCATCCTCTTCCTCAAGATCACCCATGCGAGAGTAGACCATACAGCGTAAGCGAGTCAATCTCCAGATCAAATCAACATCGACCTGACCCTTTGGTCGCCCGACAGTCTTGTCCGAATACAGCTCCTCGGCCTCATCCTCCTCCATGTAATCCTTGAACTCTTCCTCTGCAAATTTCAACGCTGTTTTACCTAGCCTGGGTTTGAGGACTACGGGGATGGCGGCCTTCAACTGACTGATAGCGACGGACTGCGAGGTTACGATAAGGCTGTATAGGACATGATCGAGGAAGCTGTTCAACAAGAGCAGAGCTGACTGCGAGACATCAAATATCCTATCCATTTCTCTTGTCACCAGATTCGAGGCCTCGTCCTGGGCAAAGTATGTGGGCGGAGGATTCGCATGGGGCGGCTGATTTGGCGGGCCTCCTGACCTGGCCGACGCCGACATCATGTCGCTGGAAAGATCAGGTGCTCTGACAGGTCGCAGAAGAACACCGTCGATGCCATCGTTTCGCAGCTCGCGGCTTGCGAGCATGGCGACTATGGGTTCCGGATTCGAGCCAGACATTGTAGGGATGGCTTAAGGCAGCGGTCAAACTGGCGCGTGTAGCATCGTCGCAAGGTTTCCACGACAGGCTTATCACTTGGATGTAAGTACTCGTCGCAGTGACCACTTTCGTAGACAAGCAAAAGGTCAATCGACGAGTTGAAACATGGACTTGCGAAGAAGCTCGCGCACCTCGCGAAAAGAATCGGAGGGTGGTGGAAAACAAGAGATCAGACAAAGACCCGAAACTGCTGAAGATCGACAGAGATGTTCATCGTCGACTGTTAAACTCGCGAGGTGCTCCAACTTGGACGTGGATCCTCGACTAGCGCCGTCCCATTGATTTAGACCCAATGCTAGTCAACCAATTTTGACATTTCTCAGAGGGCAGGGCCGAGTATGCAAAATGACTCGGTAAGATGCAGAAACATGCGACTAGGTTAATGGCTCCCAACACCGGGCACCGTCCACTCGGTGTAGGCGGCGCATGGCCGTTGTACCACGATAAAAGTAGGGTACCGTGGCCAAGTCAATCTTGCACCAACATGGGACCCACCGGGAATCACTTCTCAGCTCGGTTCAGGGATGCATGAAACTCGCCCAAACGGGTGGTGCACTAAGTAGCTGCATCGGATAACTGGCGTCAATGAGCCCAGAGAAGGCTAGTGGCAGCAGACCTGGACGGCGGGGAGTTTTGCGCATCCGTCTGGCTGCACGCCACCGGCCAATGAAAGGCGGGGAACGGGTTAGCCCCGGAGGAGTTGGCGAGGATAAGCAGAGCAGCAGTCGGCGCAACAGCTGATCATGGTTCAGACTGGGCAGATTTGTTGCCATGAGAGTTCTTCTCCAAAAGGCCGAAAGAGAGGCGAATCTGTTTTGACATAAGTTAGTATACGTGGCGTGCACGAGGTCGCTCAACATCGAGAGAAATGGGTGGCATCAAAGTGGCTAGTAGGCAATAAAGTTTGGGAAGCCCCTGAGTTCTACGACGCTTCTCTTCTGGCGTCTTCCCTATTTTGGACGACAGGTGTGACAGGTGACAGGTGACAGGTCCCATTATATTAGTGGTTGCTGCAGAAGCAAGTGGCATTATTATTTGCAGTGGGTGGCCACTCTGTAAGCGGGAGGAATTACGTGAAAGCCTGAATTTTAGGGCTCTTAAATTCAAACCATTCTTATCACCATCATGCTCTATTGCATCTTCATTGATCGATTGTAAATGAACCGACTGACGGCTTGCAACGTTGTCGCCCTTTTGGATCATCGTTTCTGCGGGTCGTTTACGTTGAGCTCATCGGTTGCGCCAACGCCGATTACTAGATATTGGCATCTACTGGTATCACTTCGTAGCCTGTCTTGGAACATCAGTCGAGGCCCCAACTGAACAGGCTACAGCCTCAGGCACATATTCAATTGAGGGGACAATTTTTATGAGGGCGTTGCCAAACCTGTGGGCACAACACTTGCTTGTCTGAAACAAGTTTGACATTGGTCGATGTGGGCAACATTCTCTGTCAGATTCAATCCGGCCAGTCAGCAGTCCGGGGATATCTCATTTGCATTTCGTGGTTGTCCAAACGGCCAGCAGCACAGCGACCAGGTGTATCTGAGTCTAAACTGGGGTGGGCTCCTACACGACCCTCCCCGGAATGACGACAGCCTCCGAAAGGGGTATTCAGTCAGATGGCTAGAGTAAGTAAAGTCTTGAGTCCACAACGCGGTCTAAGAAGGTGATTATGCCTTGGTTGGTGTGGGGGGCCAAGTAGGGCTCATCGTTCTTGTAAACCTGCCAAATCTCTTTCCATGCCTGCGACTCTGATTTCAAGAGCCTTTTTCCTTGCTTCAAGATCTTTGATAACCTCTTCTTCGGTGAGCAAGGCGTTTTCATCGACGGATGATATTGGTTCGGATGAGACGGCCAGCGTGCCTTGCTCCTGTTCATCCTCGGCAGGATTTCGATTCAGTCGACTAAGTGACGATTGTTGACGTGTGACCTCGTGCTCGTAGCGCTTGATAGAAGTCGAGAGGTGATGATACCTGGCCCGTAGAGCGGTGATTCTATCCATGGCTCCAGCCACTTCATAAGCGGTGCACAACTTCTCAGCGCCACGCAACAAAACTTCAATGTCGACACCTTTTTCTCGATGGCCATCTCGACTCGAGGCCTGAATCTTCCTTAACATGTCGCTCCCCAGCACTCTGGCGACGGCAGACGACTGTGTGGGCAGGCCTCGATGAAGCGTCTTCCTTGTTGAACCAGGATCATGGGTAGAGGACTTTTTGGCATTCTGACCAGGACGGCGGCTGAGGCTGGAGTCTGAAGAGAACAGGCCACGCTCATGGGGCTCGGTGTCGCGAATCAGAGCTGTGATTTCAGGGTTGTGGAGCAAGGCATTGGTGAAGGGTTGTGGAGGGGAGAATCTGGGCTCATCAGTATATGTTGGTTGGCCACCGACCTGCAATTTGCAGTGACGCGTACTCGAGCTCGCTAATTGCCTTTGCAGACAGATTGATTTGCTCCAAATGGTCCTGGAGGAGGGCCATGGTGGATGTTGGGCAAATGATCTCCTGGATCAGCCTCAGGCCTATTGAGCCCGTTTGCGCGGGACCGCACCAAAAACTTAAGCGGTGGTAGGCAATCTTGATCCACTGGAGGGGCGCTCTAAGCCAGAACTTTTAGGCATACTGGCACCTGGGCGGTATTAGGCATCAGCGGAGATCCATGGGTACCTAATAACTTTAGGTGCCCAGGTGGTATTACAGAGCAAGTGCGATGGTGTTTGTGTACCCCCAAGTGCGTGCCTGCGGCGTGTTAATAGTGGGTAATATGACGGTTCTGTTAGTGGTCTCGGTGGTGACGCGATGCCGCAGAGGCCTTAGACCCACTTTTCCTCCCGTACTAGTAGCAGCACTGGCAGTACGTATCAGACACGGCCGGCCGGGAAACTTGAACGACAATTTGAACTTGACGTTGGAGTACATTACAGCAGCATTCATTTACCCAACTCCTCAACTCGCGCTCGGTCTATCGCCTTGGCCTCAAGACGCCTTCTGAACCCACCTTCCTCTCTTAAAGGGAAAGCCTAATCTCGTTGGTCAAGTGCTGTGCTTGCCACGTTTCCGGCCTCACTCGCATCTTCACACACACTCGACCATCGCCAGCCAGTTCCATCTCGTCAGCCAGCTGGTATCTGTCCTTGTCTTGCCGTCTGCGAGTGAAGTGCGCCATTACTAGATTGCAACCCTCGGGTGCCTCACTGTGTCGATTCGTGTCTCTGGCAGCACTGTCTAATTCCCACGATGAGCGGCGGTGACAAGTCCAAGAGAAACAGTGTGAGCCGGTCCTCGGACCAGAAAGCCAAGGACAACAAAGCCAAACCGTCGAAAGACTCCAAAAAGCCACAAGATACCGACGGCGATGACGAGATGACCGTCGTTCTCCCGCCCTCCAAGCCAAGCGACGCGGAAAAGAACGATGATGTGACAATGAATGGCACTGATCCGGAGAAAGCAGAAGAGCCGCCGCTTGACCCCAAGGTGAAAGCTGCTGCTGGTACGAATCCCGTTTGCTCTCTACCTGCAAAAGTGTATCACTCTCTAACCTAAGCCACAGAAATCCGGAGCAATCTGTCCTTATTAGATCGAGCCGTCAGCCAGTTCGATCCTCGATTCACTCTTCGCGTCCTGCGCACCATTCCCTCCATCCGAAAATACCTGTCCGCTGAACTGCTGGCCCAAGTCATCATCGAGACCTATCCCATTCCAACGCCCACGCCCTTTGCCCTCCTGAAAGCCCTAGGGGAAGAGGATGGCTTTCCTCGAGCCGATGCAGATGCTTGGTTCAAGAAGAAAGAGTCGACCCAGTCAGCTCCGAAGAAGGGCGACACGGTCGCGAAAGATGTCTTGCCAGAAGTCGACATTTTTCTGTCCATCTTGATCCAGGTGTATTTCTACGACACCAAGAACATCGAGACCGGTGCCGAGTTCTCCGAAGCCCTGATCCGACACTTGAAATCGCTAAACCGGCGCACCCTCGACTCTCTGGCCGCAAGAGCTTACTTCTACTATGCTCTGTTCATGGAGGAGACGGCGCCGTTGCCTCCTTCACCTAATGCGACCTTGGTCTCGATCAGAAAACCCCTGCTAGATGCCCTCCGAACCGCCACCCTACGCAAAGATCAAGATACACAGGCCTCAGTCACTACTCTCCTCCTTCGAAACTACCTATTGACATCACATATCACCCAGGCCGACCTTCTGATCTCACATACCCATTTCCCAGAGTCAGCCGCCAACAACCAGGTCGCTCGATATCTCTACTATCTCGGCCGTATTAGGGCCATTCAGCTAAACTACTCGGAAGCTCATGAGCATTTGGTTGGTGCCACCCGCAAAGCACCTACTTCCTACAAAGCCAGTGGCTTCTACCAAGCCTCGACCAAGCTGCTGATTGTGGTCGAGTTGCTGATGGGCGACATCCCTGATCGAGCCATTTTCCGCCAGCCTAGCCTCGAGAAAGCACTCGCGCCTTATTTGCAGCTGGTTCAGGCTGTCTCCTCGGGCGACGTGGTCGGCTTTCAGAATCTGACCCACAAGTACAGCTCCACCTTCCGAGCCGATAGCACTTACACCCTGATTCTGCGTTTACGACAAAACGTCATCAAGACGGGTATCAGAATGATGTCGCTCTCCTACGCTCGTATCTCCTTGAGAGACATGTGCCTCCGCCTTGGCCTGGATAGTGAGGAATCCGCCGAGTATATCGTCGCCAAGGCCATCAGAGACGGAGTCATTGAGGCTACTCTTGATCACGAGCATGGCTATATGAAGAGCAAAGACGTGGGCGATGTTTACGGTAGCTCAGAACCATTTGACGCTTACTCGTCGAGAATAAAAGCATGTCTTGCTCTGCACGACGAAAGTGTCAAGGTGAGTCGGACTTCCGCTCAATTCCGTTGCCCTGGACTAACTTACCCCTCAGGCTATGCGCTTCCCTATGAATCAACATCGTCTCGAATTGAAGAATGCTCAGGAGGCACGCGAGAGAGAACGAGAGTTGGCCAAGGAGATTGTGGATGGTGAAATGGACGAGGACGACGGCCCGGGTGGTGATTTTGAGGGCCTGTGAGTTGCCCCTCCGCCTTATCTACTCAGATTGCTTGCTCGCATGCATAGCCTCTACAACGGTGTCTCGGACTACCTTGGATTTTTAAATGGCCACAATGCCAAGATAGAGAACAGAGTAGTTTGGAGTGAACGACAAATTCTCATATTGTATCCATCTTCCGTCCCTTCGAATCATGCAAGCCACCGAGATCAAATCGATCGACAGCAATCATCTTGTTCAGACCCAGCGTCGTGAGGACCTATGCGGCCTCGAGGGACTTCACCTAGATTACTACCACCAGCAAAATGGCAGTCCAAATGTTCCATTACACCTACCAACGAGACACGGTAGCTCATCTATCAAGCAGGCTGTCTAGCTTGAGTTTGTACCACTTCTACTCTTGACTGAGACGACTTCCGCATAGTCCTCTCTCTTGACGCTCACGGATGGCTGCTGAGAACGTTCTGGAAATTTGCACGTGTGGACGCTATTGTGTTACGGAAGGTGCGTGCACTGCAGCTGCATGGCACGAGTCGATCTTTGTCTCCGTCCACACGATATACCCTTTAGTAGGTTATCCTTGTCATTTTTTTCTCGTGTCTTCACCGCTGTTAGAATCCAAGCATTCTACGAGAAACCCTTCGAGCAAGTCATCAGTTTTACTTACAGACGCGTCTAAATTGACAGAGAGCGGCGATTGCTTCGATCACGACCACGAGAATGGCGACTAGCAATTGCAATAGCGCCAGGACATCGCCTCTGTCCCACGGTTTGGTGTTCGACATATCAGTTACGAAGCCTGGGGTTGAGGGCGGTGGGTGGTGCTGCTAACTTGAGTTGTACGCGTCTTCCATTTTGCATTTCTACATCCAAGTCGCGTACATTGTGCGGACTACCAAAACACATACCTTAACGTGTCCGGGAACCTACCAGTAAGAGCACCCAAGAAGGCCGCCGAGAGGCCTGTTTCAATCAAGGATAATTTAAAGTTCGTGCTAATTCATTTTAGAAGTGCGGCAAGGGTGGGCATAGTCGGCTACTGGCTATCGTTGGAAGGTTGAAACAAGCTAAAGGGCCGGGGGACGTATATGTATATGGTCCGAAATCATTGTGCGGTTTTTTTCTCCTTCATTCTCGATTATCACCGTCTGCTAGTTCTCACTCCTGAACAAAAGAATCAACAAGAATGGACTCTGAGAATGGTGACACCTTTGTGGCCGATCAGTTCGACGCTATGTTACTTCTATCAGACTTCGAACATTTCGAGCAAAGCCTAAACAGCGACAATCTCTCTACAAATCATATGCCTCAGGCGCTGACTCAAACAGGAGACGAGGAATTAACACATGAAGACGACGTCCATATACTCACTGGCGAAGGTCCTCACAGTCATCCGATACAAGCAGGCCATACACCAGATTTCGACCCCGATTGCGCCCTCTCAAGCTGGTCCCTACATGAAATCGACGACTGGTTGCTCGATCCAGCTCAAGCATCTGCAGACCAAAGATTTTCTGGCATTCGAGCCCGAAATTCTTGGGATCCGCCTGTCAGTTTACTCTTGCAAGTGACCACGAAGATGGCTCTGACAATGCAATAGGAGAGCTCAACTAGCTCATACACAAATCTACCTCCGCAGAATCGTCCCAGCACCATGTCGAGCGAGGACCCCACTCTGATCACCTCGCTTCCACGTGAACCCTTGCAATACCTTTTTTCAGGACACATTCCACCAAACACCCCGAAAAGGTTACGTCGTCTGCTTCCACGTCAACGCTCATTCGAGATGGCATCGGAAACTAAGAACGCGTCATCCCAACTGGACGACGCCTTTGCTCGCGCACATAACATCTTGCAAGCTGACAGTCCGCATGGTGCCAAACGCAAGTTGGATGAGTCGTCCGGTTTTCATAACTTCCCGTCAGAGACAAACTTGCCGATGTCCAAGCCGATGTCCAAGCCTGCAATGACCGAAGAGAAACGGCTGAAGCGCACGTACGGCTCGTGTCTCAAATGCAGACGTTCGAAGCGGACGGTGAGTTCTCCCCCCACTTAGATGGATCTGCACTGAGAATCAGGTAGTGCCCTGGCGATCCATCCTTGCCCTGCGAAGAGTGTCTTGAATGGACCAAAAATGTTAGAGACTTACATTTTCGACCTTGCATCCGTGATCATCCTCGCGACTTCAACCCGTTGAGGAGATACATTGCCATTGGTACGTGCTGCCAGGGATCCCCATTTGCTCACCACTGACCACTGAGAAGATCCAGCTATTCTACATCAATGGCAACAGGGGCCCCTTTTTGCAATGCGTGCTTTGTATTGCAACTTCAGCGAGAACGAATATCCAAAGCGACTTCAACCAATCGTGCTCATGGTGCTGTTTTGTCAGGCCATTTCGTTGCTAATTGAAGCTCCGAGCTCCTTGGGTGTCATGAAGAGCCTTGAAGGGGAAACAGCTGCGTGGTTTATCCTGTCCTTCGCGAGTCAAGCTTTATTAAATCTGGTCGAAGAGAGTCTTTGCGGAAGGGGACAAAAGCCGTTCTCTGGAGGCGAGGATCACGAACTGTACATTGTGGTTGAGCATCTTTACACATGGATGGCGTATCTTGACATTTCAGAGTCGCTAAAACTGGCATCAGAGGACAAGAAAGTCTGCAAAGATTATCTGCTGATGTACCTCCATTTTGCGGCTTCCCAGCCCGTCTCCGCAAAGCTTGCTAAACACCTCAGAAGGAAGAATAGATATCTAAGTGAGCAACGATTGATGGACCTTCACAGATCGGCTTTCCACATTTCAGCAACTTCTCCAAACTTACCTTGCCCAAGGGGGTCAGGTCGGGCCATTTATGAGGCATTGGAAGGCTACAGAAGTCTCTCATCGGCGCTGTTCTGCCTCGCACCGGATTTCATTCCAGATAAGTTGCGTAGGGACTCTACAGCCCATGAATTCGAATTCTGGGCTAGTTCCTTCTACGGACTAGATGAATTTGACAGCCGGCTTTATCAACTCGCAAAGTGGGGACTTTTCTGGCGAGCCATACCACAACAGGTTCGTAACATCATGGAATTCACCACGGAAGAATTTCTTCGACCTCTGCTGGGTTCCGGGATAGATCCTAAACGTAAAAAGACTACAGGCAAGCACCTAACAAAATCTTTAGAAAATTGGAGCGTTTCCGTGGACGAGTTCCGTACGTCGTTCTGTCTCAAGGTCGAGGATCTACTCAATACTGGATTTATTACTGAGGCTGACCGTGGTGTCCTGACAATTGTTCAGGAGTGTTTCGCTAGTCCTATATTCATCAGCCAGGACTGGATGCCTTGGACTTGGAACCCACTGTTCAAAGCTTCCAGAGTCTTACAGTTCATCTTCCGTTTGTGGACCTTGGAACTCCTAGCCTCGCATGGCTTGCTAGGGAAGCTTTGAGAATCCTTTGCAATTCGCCATCAGCTATGCTCTCATAGTCTTTGACAAGACAGACAACGCCACGATATGAGTCTGATCTTCCAAATAGCCTGGGCATGCCTATTCGAACGGCAGGCTTGATTAAATGGGGCGCGGCAATATCTCGACTCAACTTCGAGGACCGTTGCGATGGCGCATGAACTTCAGGGTGGTACGAATGAGTGCACATGGGAGAGTGCTGTGTTGGGTAGCGTAGCTGAGGCATGTAGGATAGAGAAGTCTAACTACCACTGGCGGAGTGTTGACATCAGTCAAAATATCAGGACCCAGGCTACCGCCGGGCGTGAGAATAGCGAGGATGAGAGGTCTAAATAGTGGTGATTGTAGCTATGAGTACTATGGATAACGATTCAACGCCTGGAGAGGAAAGGAAGAAAGGTGAGGCGGTCAAAGGCGGTTCTCACCCGAATCGGGTGGCACATGCCTTTGGCGTACTCGGAGAAACTCTCACCCGAATCGGGTGGGTTACTCTCACGTTTCCATCTCCCATTCCGTGACACAAAATCTTGGGACAACGACGCCGTCCATGGCGGCAACACCTTTTAGTGCGCTCTGGTATATGCTCAAGCACATGGTGGTTCCGACCTAGCTCGAGAGAGCGAAGAGCCATCGTTTCAACTATAACAGATGGATGCTAGATGCGATCTCAACTTTTGGATATTTCCCGAAAAGTAAAGGGAAAAGCAGTGCGAATTGCTTTGGGATATTCAAATAGACGAGTGGTTTTCTTGAGGTTTAGAGAGAAAAGATGTGGTTCAACCCCCCAAAAAAGACATATCATAGCAACCCTAACTAAAAAGTTTACGAAAATGTTGCTCAAAAGCGTGGCCCGAGTTGTTGATATAGTGCTCCTCGTATATGGAATTGAATTTACCCAATGTGCCTCGAACTTTTGACGTAAATACTGTTAACAAGCTTCGAACTATGCTGCTCCATCATCGTTAAACGCTAATCGTTTCCGTATTCCAAAACTAGCACTGTTAATGTTCAATCTTTTCCACTCGTCTTTTCCACCATAGTTAACATGACAGAGCGAACAGCAGGGAAAGCTGTTATGAAAGAATCTAAAGGCAGTATTCCCCGAATTTCAGCAGAATTTCATTATCATACTTCATTTATACCTTTCCTAGGTTAATTTCACAATCATACTGAATTTCACAATTATACCGAATCAGCCCGAAATTCAGACCATGTTCTATAGCACCAAAATAAAAGCAACTCATAAATATATGGTCCAGGGCAATCTTCAGTAGTTAGCATATCAGAAAAGTAGCTTGTCACGGAATGGGAGATAGAGACCGGAAACGTGGGAGTAACCTTCCACTCGATTCGGGTGAGAAACGCCTTTGGCCGCCTTACCTTTTTTCCTTTCCTCTCTAGGCGTTGAATCGTTATCCATAGGACTTCAAAGCTACAAATACTATTCAGACCACTCATCCTCCGCAATTCTCACGCCCAGCGGTAGCCTGGGTCCGGATACAGCTGATCTATAGAAGGACGTCGCATGTAGAGTATCTCACTATAGCTACGAGGCATAGAAGCAATACTTAAATCGCGTCATAATAGGTCCAGGCCAAGATCTGATGTATACAATCTATTGTGTCTACTATATCTGTTCTCTTTCGATGGAATACCTTTCAAGACGGAACTAGTAAGTCGTGGTCTGTCGGTCGTAGTTGGCGCCCATGGCTTTGCGTAACTTCATGGTGACGGTATCCGCAGCTAGCTCTCTCTTGTCTCCGGTCTGGATCTCGACTGCATACGTGCGGATGACTTGCTTAACCAGACCGCTCTGGAAACTCATTTTCGCTTTTCGCATCACTTTTGTCTTCGGTCCTACGTGGTTTCGCTCGTTACTACAGATTGCAAAGCGACACCACATAACACAACACAACATAACACGGAGAACAACATGATAAACTTATCACAAGAACAAAATAACAAAATTTGCCACAAGAACAACGGTTGGCCAGCGCTGAGCAGCATGGAGCACCTTCGCACAGGAATCGTCTCCAAACAGAAGAAAAAGCATGAAGCAACGAAGAGATCTTGGAAAAAGAAAGCAGTTGCCCCTCAGCTCCGCAGCGATAAAAAAAGGCAAACGCAAGCTCAAAAAACCCAACCACTAAAACCGGATGCGAAACCATAACTTACCAGCCCACACCACAAATGCAAACTTGACGCGCTCGCTATACTCGTCGTTCCCCAGCTTCATGCGCACATACGCATATGCCGCCTCGTCGTCACCCAGCGATTCACACATCTCCGCAATGTCGCCTGTGCCGGTACTGTCGAGCTTCAGGTTGTCCGACGTGGCCGAAGCGTATTTCAGGATCAGCCACGTCGTCTCTGACTTGTCGGAGCGCACGTCGTCGTATGCTTGTGCGATCTCTGGGTCAGACAGGAGGTCTTGTGGCGGCGGCATTTTCGTATTGAGTGGAAGCACGGCCTAGGCCGAGCGGGAAGGAGCGAATGCAAAAAGAAAAATTTGTTCTGAAACTCGTAGACGGGAACTGGAAAGTTGTAAACTATTTTGATATAATTTTGACAATTTTCGCATGAACTATCACATACTAGTAAGCGAAAGAAAATCTTTGATTTAGTAATAAGCTTTCCAGATTTGGCAAGTCAGAGCGAAGCGAAGGACTCTCCGCTTTGGTGGCAGCTCTAGGCTCAAATATTGGCTTTCAGGCATGACATTAGGGCCTCGGGGGAAAGGCTAGGCCCCCGCATGACACCAAGCGGGGACCTGCCCGGTAGGGCTGTTTGCTGATCCAGCGATCGACCTCTTGAATCGATGACCTGCAAAACTGATAGCGGCACGAAAATCTGCATCATGGTCTCACGATCCCAAGCATAGCCAAAGCCTTGCAAATTTTCGTGAAGCATTCACCTTTGAGGCGGTCGAAAACAAAATCCGGTGGTTTAAACTTTAGACAAGGTTGCACCGCAGCCGCCGCCGCGCGATCCTGTAAAGGCAAACGTGAGCCCCAGTCTCATGCTTGACTTGACGGCTTGAAACTACCCAATTGAAATTATGCCCTGAAGACTTCTCTATGGATGAGCGATCAGATCTAACGCGCTATTCATACGGTGGTCTAAATGCACGGGACCATTCACGGGTAATCGCTGCGACCCTCACGGCTACAGATGGCAAATCGTGGCTATAGGCAATGAAAACCGCAAAAAAGACTATACGAAGTGAAGAGGTCACTGTCCTGTCTGTGATTCTAGCTCGAGTACCGTGCGATCTGACCTCAAGGTGAGGCTCAATTTCGAGTTAGGCGTGAACTGTTGAGAAGACAGTGTATGGAGCAGCCAGAACTCCCTTTCGAGCTGAGGCTTTTCGCATTCTGAGACCTGCAATCCCATAGCAGTCAAAGTTTTCCAGCCACAGACGTGTAATTCAGCAACATGCATTTCACGCTTGCCATTTTTTGGTCCGTGATGCTGCTAGGTGCAAAGGACATCTCGAACACCAGGCACCTGCACGCGGCAGTGCCACACCGGTTACGAATGTTTCATTGATCGCTTCATTCGCAGAGAGCATAGCTTGGGAGTGGGCGCTAGTGCATTCATGCCGGACCATCCCGTTCCGGGGATCATCACGAGTCGCAGGGAAGAGAGTTACATATTGGCGATTCGCCCCACACCTTCCTCCGCTGTGCCTTTGCACACCCTTTCGCCTTGTTGCAGGGTCTTTTTGCAAGGCAGAGACACCTTACTTACTCATGGCCATGCAACTTATACCTGCAGAAACAGGATGGCTGTCAACTTACCGCGAGTTCTTCGCTGGCAGCACATGATTGGTCCTGAATCTCCAGCATCATGCGGTGTTGTGCAGGTGTGGGGCAGTCAGGATTCAGGCTCTTCCAGAGCATCTGTCGTCTTAAGTCTTAATTCGTTCCACGGCTTACACTTTGACGTATCTCTCGCGTCTACGTCTCTGCCTCCTGCAATGCGCTCCACAGGACGCTTGTCAACAATGCATTCTCAGAGAGAAGCTGTGACATCTACGGCAGAAAGTCTTATCTACATCCAGGAAAGTCGAGGTCGATTTTCGGTTGCTACTGAGTATGATTTCCTCAAAATCATGCATTCCGACAATGCGTTGTCTCTGCGTTAGTTGACATGCCAGCTACAGGCATTTTTATTTAGTTTTGAGCGATACCCAAAATGTCGCTGGCGTTACAGGCATTGCCAAAAGGCCATCGGAAACCATTTAGGCTGAGATCAAACCATTGGAGAACCACATATATCCAAATATCAGACGACTGCCTGTCTTGCCGTCTTCTCGAGTATCAACACCTACACTGATCACTGCGGAAGCACGTAATCTCTTGTCCTGAGTTTTGTGAATAAGTAAGGGCTAGTCTATTCGGCTCACCAACCAGGCTCATTATTCAACAAGCAAAACTATGTCTCCAGACATTCCGCCATCTGGAGACCCAGAGGCATCATTACCTCCTCATCGACTGCATTCGGAAAGTCTTGAGGAGATTTTGAATGTGATCGACCAGCTGCGGTCAGCAGGCATCAGCAGATACATCGACTTGCCGCAACTGGTTGTGTGCGGAGACCAATCAGCCGGCAAGAGTTCGGTGCTTGAGGCTATTTCAGGATTCAAGTTTCCCATGAAGGACAGACTTTGCACACGGTTTGCGACTGAGCTCATCCTACGACGTGCGCCTACCTCCAGTGTCAAGGTTTCCATCAATCCTGACCTAGACCGTCCGGAGAAAGAGCAAAAGCGCCTTCGAGAATTCCAGTCGCCCGATCTATCATACGATGGCTTTGAAGGCATTGTCCAGAAAGCAACAGAAATCATGGGTGTAGGCGAAGATGATCGACCCTTTTCCAAGGATATTTTACGAGTCGAAGTTTCTGGACCAACACAACCCCACTTGACATTGGTCGACCTTCCTGGGCTTTATCATGCACCAGACGAAAAGCAAGATCAGAACGGTATTGCATTTGTGGAGTCCTTGGTGCGGTCTTACATTAGGAATCCTCGAAGCGTGATACTAGCAGTCATCTCGGCGAAGAATGAGATAGCTCTACAAAAGGTCACCACTCTGACTCGACAAGCAGATCCTACAGGTGCACGAACTCTAGGTATCATTACCAAGCCAGACATGCTGCCCGAAGGCTCAGATCTCGAGCGATCATTTTATCTTTTGTCACAAAATGAAAATACAAAAGTACAATTTCAGTTAGGATGGCACGTGCTCAAGAATCGAACTTATCAGGAACGAGACTATACTCTCTCAGAGCGTCATGAATCAGAGACAACTTTCTTATCCAAAGGTATATGGAACTTGTTGCCACGAACACAAGTTGGCATCAATGCCTTGATACCGAAGCTCATGACGGTCCTGAGGGATCATATTCTTACTCGAATGCCTGAACTAATCGCCGACACGCAAGAATCGTACAAGTACACCAAATTGAGCCTGAATAGATTAGGCGATCCACGCCAGACCTTATCGGAACAGCGAAAGTACCTTACTTATGGCAGCATGAAATTCAGCGCCTTAATGAAGAACTCGCTGGATGGCATCTATCTTGATCCATTTTTCGGTGATGCACTAGACGACGATGATTATCCGAAGCGCCTCCGTGCAGTGGTCCAAAACCGGCTGATGCATTTTGCAGATGCTATGAAAGAGGAAGGCGAGTATAGGAAAATCCTGGATGAGGGGACAGAGTGTGATCGTGGAACAAGATGGATCTACCGCGTGGAATTTGTGGAAGAAGTTCGCAGTAGAATGCAGAGAAGCCGGGGTCGAGAATTACCGGGCAATTTTAACTCTATGATAATAGGTGAGCTGTTTTACCAGCAAGCGCGACCGTGGGAGAACATTGTCCGCGAGTACGCCAATCTGCTGCTCGAGGATGTGCGATGTGCAATGATGTTGATATTGAAGGCCGTGATTGACCAGCAGAGCGTCCAAAGACTGCTCAAATATGTTCTGAAAGACGTAGTCACAGGTTTGGAGGACAGTCTTTACGCAAAGATCGCCGAGCTCTTGGAACCGCAGAAGAATGGCCACCCGATCACGTACAATCCGCAGTATGTCGAAAACATCCAGGAGACGCGCGACCAGCGCCTTCGTGAGTCTATCACCTCTAAGCTCAAAGCCTTTTTTGGACACAGGTACCCAGCCAATCCGCATCAACCCTTCAGTCATGAGTTTCGTATGCAAAATCTGATCGACAGTGTGACTTCTCAAACCGAGACCGATATGGAGCGCTTTGCATGCTCAGATGCCATCGACTGCATGTTAGCATACTATAAAGTGAGACCGATCTATATGAGACCAGTTACAGGACACTGACGACCACAGGTTGCCATGAGAAAATTTGTGGACGACTTTAGCAACTTTGCCGTAGAAAGACACTTCTTGGAACCACTCTCGCATGCTTTCAACCCTCAGACTGTCGAAAACATGTCCGATGACGATGTTCGCAGAATTGCACGGGAGGACGAGAGCTCGGCAGCTGAACGTAAGCGGCTACAAGAGAAACTAGGCATTCTGGAAACGTCTTTGCGTTGCCTACAGCAACTGGATGCGTACAACGTGAAAGGTCAGTCATTAAAAAACGGCGCCTTGCACGATGAAACTGACAGAAAGAAGACTCTCGCCTGTCGCGCAACGATGGTGATAGAGCCAAAATCGAGGACGGCGTGGGAACTCCCAGGATCGACGACGACGACGACGACGACACAGAAGCGAGTAGCGACCGTCCTTGGCTGCCTAGATCGGTAGCGATGGAGGAAGAGAGCGAGGCTGACGCGCCACCTGAGGTATCGCGCGAGGGGCCAGTCTTTCCTTCACCCTCGGGCTCGAAGGGGGCGAAAAAGCATCCATTGGTAAGAAAGTTCGAACGTTAGACCTAGACAAGTCCGTGTTGGCATCGAAAAGGCTGGGTAGCAGACTTGAGATCCGGGTAGGCCGTTTTTGGGGTAACAAAGGGTATGCTGCCAAGGTAAAATAATTTCATATTTACAATCTCGCGGCGTATCTCTTTATCAGACTCTGACCATTCCACGCTCCTGCAACAGTAAAACAGAGGGGCAGAGACAGTGGGGAAGACTGTTCAACGTTTTGATTATCAAGGGAACGGGCATGGGCGCAGGTCTAAAGACGAAAGTCCATGGCCGCCGATGTTTACCATAAAAAACAGTTTTTCACGGTTTGGCAAAGATCCAAAGTTTCTTCTTATTTTTTAAATGACCTGCAAATCGTATACGTGATCCTAGCCTCATATCAGCTTTTGTCAGTTCTTTATTTCACACACATTCACTACCCAGTGATCTATACAACCAGCCCCCTACGCAAGCTTTAGAGCAAGATCGAAAAAGCTCACCACACATCTCCTCCTGGTACGGCTCAAAAACGCTCCAAACCCATGTTTTGACTTGAACTGCCTTGCGCTTCTTTTTCGACGCTCGAGTTTCTGCACGCACCGCAACCGTGCCTTTACTACGTTGACTACTGACAAACACGAGTCGGAGGCAGAGACTCCAGGCCTGAGAAAGAGGGACCGAAAAAGATGGCCCTTTTTCTTTGCTACAGCTTCAAAAACAAAGCACAAGCGCAGCAGCAACCACAAAAACTCGCAGCAAAAACCCATGTTCTCGCTGTGACATATCATTCCTTCGTCCCAACCGTCCAACCAGTCGAAGCAACTAAATTATTAACAACCCAATTAATGGCGTGAAATGCAAAGGACCATCCAAACACCATCTTCGCCGCGTACTGAGCGGCAACTGGCCACGATGCAAAAAGACGCAGCTAGGCTTGCAGACGTCAAATCCCACCCCAATACAGGCGTAGCCAGGTAGGCGATGCCGAACAGGTAGAAGGTGCCGGAGAGGAGGATGCCGGTGTTGCGTTCGAGAGCGGAGCCGAACGGAGTGGACTTGCCATCTGTATTTGGCCGAGGTTTGGGGAGACGGGACGCTTGAGGCGTCGACAAGATCGATTTACCAGGTTAGCCATCTTCACTTTATTTCAGTCACCGAGGAAACCAACAGCCCAACAGAGCATTACAGCAGAGGGAATTTTGTTTCCTGCAGTGTCGTCAAGCAACGTCTTCCACGCTACGGGCACATGGGCGCCGCCTATTTCTTCGATTATCCTGGCAATGTAAGCAATGAGGGCTGACTACTGAGTACGGAATAGTAGTGTCCCTCTCATGAACACTTCTGCTGGTCACATGTCGTACCGGCTGGCAATTCATTCAATACCGGAATGTTGGAATGCTTTCAGGTCCTTTTTGCACTTACCAGCTAGACCCCTGAAGCAGTATTCAACGGTGAAGAAAGCATAAAGAGTACAAATTCCATATCGATGATTTGATCGGGGTTTGCTCGGCTGCTGGTGCAATTCTTCCGAGGCACACAGATGCTTGTGTCCAATACGAATTTGGCAGCAAAGATCATCTTTTCCATTGACTTTCTCAGAAAGCTGTAAGCGTCGCGTTGCATGTGACATGTCGAAGTGAGGTAGGGGGAATTCGTGATGAGTGACGTTCGGACACTCCTACGAATCAATAAATTATCAGATCAGGCGGCAGTCTGTTACGCGTGTACTAGACCTGAGGGGGCTAGCTACAACGTCAGCCAGTTAGGTGCGATCCGCAGAGTTTGTGGACCAATCAAGGAAGAAAGGAGCTGGGGGTGACTGGTCATTGGTCAAGAAGGCGTCTGTTGGTCTGCTGCGTCTGTAGCAGACGCACAGACGCAACAGACGCAACCAGGTGAAGTAAAGGATATATATCGCTCGAAGTTAGACAACGTTCGGAAAGTGCCTCTCGTAGTCAATTGTCATTATCACCACGACAGTGTACGGGTATCCCTGCTTCCATATCCCCTCTTGTTCAATCACTCTATTCTACTCGAGATCTCGGTTCCACTTGCTAACTAGGCTTGCCTTGTTGGGAAGTGACTTGTAACACAGTCGCTTGGGTCCTGATTCTGAACCTATCGCTTGGAACTAGTATGATGTGCTGGACGTTCAGACCTTCTGAAGTATAGCAATATGTCTCTTTAAGGGTAACACCGTAACAGCCAAAGCTATCGAGATTCATGGGCTATGATTCTGATCACCTCGACCGGTCGATGATGCAGAAAACTTGGATAGGTGGGTAAAGGGATATGAGTTAAAGAAGGGGTGTGTTTTAAGGATGTGCAGATGTACTTGCGGGGCAGTCGAAATTACAGCGGGCAGTAAGAGTCGGAACAATCCAAGTTTCGCGTCTATTATACAGAAAAGTGGTATCGGTAAAACTGTAGGAAGGAAAGGAGTCGAGCAGCTTCATAAATCATTAGTACCACTACCACGAAGATGACTAGATTGGTTCGGGTATGTGTCATGTACTAAGAAAGTCCATAGGGAAGGTAGATTGTCTATCGAGCCTGCTTGCAGCTATTCTGGTGTCGCTGCAGACTCTTCAATTTGTTGCAGCTCGGCTACATAAATACAAGTACGGTATTCTAATCCAGCACGCAGAAGCTAATATGTACGAGATCAGATCTCGTCGAGCCCGAATCGCTTCCAGCTGAGCGACTGCACACAAGTAGAGGACATGTGGCCGAAAGTGAAAGTCACCCATCAGAATTCGATTTCGCATCAAAGATGAGCTCGGCGCACAAGCTAACTGTTGCATGCTAAATGCCATACTCGAATAGATCACCTCTAGATCCGAATACTTTGCTGAAGTCTCCGTGAAAAGGTAATATTGTCTCCTTCACCGAGCCTGACACCCAGATACCTCGACCGATACATCACCTCTACAATCCTCGATGCCGAGGAGTGAAGATAAGTCTTAGAAACCAGTGCGCAACGAAACTTCCACGATCATGCTCGATCTGGATTCGTCACCAATCACGGGGCACCACGAATTTTCCATCACGGGGTCCCACAGATTTCCCCCTCTGTGTTCGTCAAGGATAGACCGACAGATTTTGTTCGTCATAACGTCTCGGAACGTGAACGCGCCAAGTAGAGAGAAGTCTGTCACTGCGTGGTAACGTCCCTCACGCGAATGGCTTGGCACTGTTGCCTCGGGTATGAACTGAGTGAGTTGTATAGAGTCACTGAAGGCGAAATGTCGTTTGCACAAGCTGTTGAAGTCTCTCGAAACCTGGGCGCAGGATTTCAGTGTCGAGCGGTCGACGTCATCGAGGATTTGGGCGTATATCTCGGTGGGCAAGATTCCCTGGTTGCATCTGGGCAGGTCTTGAGTTGTGACCAGTGCGAAGGCGAAAAAGTTCTGGAGAACCGCAAAACCTGCATTCCGTCGATAGAGGTCCGCTAACGGTGTCGATACTAACTTTTGCTTTTTGTGATGTTTGTCACCGTTCTCACCGCCCTCACCACCATCACCGTTCGTATTGCCCTCACTGTTCTCACAGTTTTCGGGATCATCTGGGGCCTGACCCCATATGGACACGATATCTGACCGCTGGATCTGAGTGGTACTTCCAACAAGGTGGGCCTGAACAAAGACAACGCTGGCAATCGAAAATAGCACGAGGGGGAAACTTGTCCGACCTTGCTCTCTTCCATATTGCACAGCCTTCGCAATCAGTGCAGTCAGGTCGCTCTGCAGGCTCGTCTCTGGCACAATACTAATCAGGACGTTTTCAACCCAATACATACACTGTAGTGGTGCTGAGCCAGGTTCCTGACCATCCATGTGGCATCCTGAGCCAAATAGTGGCATCATATTGACACTCTCCGCGTCAGTCCGTCGTACAAGATAGCCGTGTGATTCGCTTCGATCGGGCCTGCCGTAGAAGCGAGTCGGCTTCTCAAGATAGAAACGACCCATTGCGAAGGACAGAATAGCAAAAGCTATTTCTTTGAACCCGAAGCTGTCGTACGCTCCGCCATGCCATGCACGGTGAATCTATGGTCGATATGCGTACATGAACTTCTCGAACAGCACCATGGCAATTATCGATTGTGGTGATCCAGATGTTGGACGGCGAGCTTTTCGCACGTTCACCATGCTGTATTCATACTGATTGCCCTGATTTTGGTATTCTGTAAGTTCTTGCTGTCGATCTTCAAAATATTCCACTGGCTTGACCTCGTCGAATCCTTCTGGAGCAACCACGAAGGAAAAGACGTCTTCCCCGTTTTCGTCGTATTCAAACGCGCCACACCAGCGATCCTTGGGAATATTCCATAGATCAAAGTAGATCCAGTTGTTTACAGAGAAGAGTTGCCGGTCCAGATCCATGATGTACACCCACTCGATCATGAAGCTGTTTTCGACCCGGCAGACCGCTGAAGGCAGCTCATAGAAGTCGTCGATCTCCTTCCATGGTAGGGAGATCGGATGTTGCTCACGTTGATGGTAATCGGCCTCTTCCGCAGCTACCAGGTCGTTCAATTGGTGATCGGTGACAGTCAGAGCAGAGCTTTCGAGCTGTTCGCCTAGGGCGGTAAAGTATTGGCGCTGAGTTTGCAGCCATTCTGTTCAAGATGCAAATTAGTACAAGTGGTGGGCGAGAAAACAAGTTCATATGGTTTACCTTGATACTGCTCCGGTTCAGATGGAATTTGCGCCACCAGCGATTGACCGAGGCCACTGGGGTAGCTGTCATGATTATTGGAGTATACGTAATGGCGACCTCGAAAGAGGACAACGCGCAAGCCTCGAGTGCCCATCTTTTGGACGAAGAAACTGCTCACATCAACGCTGGTAGGTAAACCGTAAACAGCACTAGATGCACTTCACTCACGACGACTTTGGTTTGCTTGCTTCAGGGCACAGAATTGTTGGCAATGTTTCGTGCTGGTTGCCTACCTAGGTAAGTTGGAGTGACGACTAACCGGAACTTGTATGGTTGTGCAAAGTGGATGGGTCAAAAGATGATGATCATTCATCCCCGCGGGGATTATAAAGCCTTCCCCGTATCAGGTTTAGTCACGGTCCTGCTGAAATAAGGCTTTATTAGAATGATGTAATAATTGTTACACCTGAAACACTGGTAAGGGAAGGAGAAAGAGATAATCAGCCGGAATAGTAACATTACCCACTAATACCCGATTGTCACACAGTTACAAACAAGCAAGTGCCGCACTGACCACACTGAATGCGTCGCGTCTCTCAACTGAAACCAATTGTTACTAAAATTTGGTCATTAACCAACCTCCATCAACGAAAAACACGCCTCGTCTCCAGGTTTATGAGCACTCGCAAGCAGCGACAATTCTGCTTAAAATGCTGAAATCTGTATTCCTCGCACTCGTCGGCGCATCGACACTCGTTTCCGCACGCGCCTTCACCTTCACAATGACCACAACAACAAACCCGTCGCCCTTTGTCATCTTCTCGACCGGCCTGTAAGCAAGCAGCTTCCCCCTGCCCCAAACCCCTAACACCGACTTGCAGCACAAAAACATAGACGAAAGAAACACTGAAAGCGAGCTGTCCTTCCGCCGGCTCTTTCTCTCCCAATCTAGCTTTCTCTTTACTAAGTAGTTGTGCAAAATAAATAGAATCCACATCCCAGTAACACAGCCGGACATCTCGCCCGCGACCCCCGAAGACATCCACCACTCGATCCTGACGTTTGCGCTGAACGGCTGCCCGACAACGCACTACATCGTCGTGAACCAGCCGGGGGTCGTCAGCACCGACTACGACTACGAGCCCAACTCGCCCTTCCTCGCCAGTCTGGCGAATGCGCCCATGGCCATGAAGGTCCGCGAGGTGTTTGGGCAGGTCGATGTCACGGGGACGGTGAATACGATTCTGATGAATTGTCTGAGTCATGGGATTACGAGGGTCGAGGCGCTGGATACGGAGGGGCTGGAGGTGAAGGAGCTGGATGATGAGACGCTGAAGACGAGTGTGTTGTATGCGAAGATGCCGCGGATTGAGGCTGGATTGCAGGAGGAGGAGCGGGTGGAGAGACTGAAGAAGCATGATTCGTACCTGCGTGAGGCTGTTGCGACGTATTATGGCAAGGAGAGGGGATATACGTTCATCTACATTACTGAAGCGCAGGAGCAGAAAAAGGGTGGTGCGATAGAAAATGATAGAACTGCCTTTGGAGTGCAAGCCATCGGTGCGGAAGCGCCGCTGAAGAACGAGTAATGCCAGAATTTAATGAGTTGGAGTTGGAGAAATGCTCACGTTTAATCACTCATACTGTGTCACTGCTGCTGGCACCCTCGCCCTCGAATCACAATGCAAGAGAACCCCCCATGCCATTCTCGTACCATGTGAGAGCTGCAGGCTGACTAATGTTGGATTTGCTTTCATGCTAAGGTCATGTCGCACTAAACACGATACCTAAGACGGCATGAGTCGTGACTGAATCTTCTAGTCCCTTGGGACCTGACCATTTCTACAAAGTAGCAGGGAGCTCTTCTAGCTTTGGCTGAGCTCGACATGCAGGAATCCAAAGATGGTGCTTGCTGGCTGTCTGCACTCCACGATCCGCAGCCTTTCGTCCGCTTTCTTCAACAACACTTCGAAATCGTTCAGACTTCTCTCTCGAGCTGCAAACAGGGTGAACATCAAGACATCAGTCGTCCTCAGCGACCATTCTTTGTGCTGCGACATCTCACCTGCTCGATCAGGCAGTACGCGCTCAATGATCAGCAACTTCGTCCCATAATTCTCCATGGCCGGCAGAAGCTGCTTTATGATCTTAATGCAGTCATCGTCCTGCCAGTCGTGAAGAACACGGCTGAGAAGATAGGCCCCTGGCTTCAGATCTTTTGGCTGTGGCTCGAAAAAATCATGAGGCAGAAACTCGACTTGACTCTCCATGCCGTGGTGCTTGACGTGCTGACTGGCTGGCTCCGCGTTTGATGGTAGGTCCTGAACGACGAACTTCGCATGTGGAAGCTCCTTGGCAACCGCCACATCAATATGGCCGTTCCCGCCTCCAACATCAATAATGGTGCGCCCATTGAACATTTCCCAATCGAATCCTTGTACAAAGCCGGCACAGCTATCTCCCGAGAGAGCCGTGTTTATTGCCCGCATCGCAGCCGAGAACTTCTCCATGCCTCTTCCGTCCTTGTCGTCTTCGGCCATCTGCTTCCATGCACTTCGATGACCTTTATCCGCATCAGCGAGCTCAGCAGGTACCTCCACGGATCCATTGCCGCTCTCTTGCTTCCCAACTCTTGCAGAATCTGCTATCCGGTAGCTACCTCTCGCTGTGACTTCACTCAACCTGTACTGGGTGTACGGGCTAAAACTCGGCATGGCAGCTGAAATCCCCGTGTGGGCGACATACCCCTCACGCGGCTCGTGGAAGATTTTCATGAGATAACCAACTTTCAGCAGACGAGACAATACGTCCTTCCGGACGCATAGCTTGGTAGATAGGTCGGCAACACTGATTTCACCATCTAGCGGCACCGCTTCAGCAACTTTGAGTTCGTCCAGCGCCCGTAGAACCTCAAGTTTGGTATTCGTGGATCCGGTGAGGTGGAGAAGGGTGTCCTTAGGTCCAAGTACAAGGTCTAGCATTGTCTGAACCGCGTCAATGAGTTGCAGGCGCGTCGCGAGAAGGTCGGGGAGCTGAAAAGCATCGTGCCAGTCGTGGCGTCCATCAGCAGCAAAGGACGGTGCAGGCAAAGAAGCAGACGACAGTTGTCCTTGGAGTGATGTAGCCAGACTAAGAATCTGTTGTGCCTGAGATGTCAACGTGATATTTGGTAAGGTGCCCATCTTGCTATTTAGACAGAAATGTTTTGCGAGTTTTCGACGGAGTTCCAAAATGTGAGTTCCAGGAATGACAAGGCGAGCTCCTTAACATGAGCTTCAAAGACGGGCGCCATTGCAGGTCAGATTGTGTCCCGACCCTGGTTGAGCCTGCCACTGTTGCACAAGTCAGTCCTGAGCGACCTTTTGAGTTAGCGTTTGATCTGCATCTCGACCGAGCTGTCAAACTACGGCGGGTAGTGATCTGACATGTTCTCATGCATGTGTCGGAAGCTCTGGAGATTCGGAGCTTATGGCGCAAATACACAGTCAGTCTGGACAATTTTTACCCAACCATTGAAACTTTCACCGGACTAAGATCATCGTTTCTGCACACCGGACTTCCGACACGAAGAGGCTGCTTCGAAGGGGCGCCTGATGGTGCAATTTGTATGAAGGTGCTTCCTTACGGAATGAATGCCAGACATATCAACGGTCGACATTTAACATCCCGAACTAAATATAATAGACATTAAATTATCAGAGAATTAAGGTGTCAGATAGTTCTAGCCCAAGCAACAACTCCATCTTGGTCAGAGTCATCGCTTAGGTCTATTGTACTTCTGACTGCAGACGGCCCCTGGAGCTAGCTCCAAAGGGGTCTTGGTGAAAAGTTTACACGACGTTCGAAAGTCGATCGGCATGTGGAGCTATCCAACGATGGGAAACGATGTAATGCCGAATAGCTGCATTATACTGATCTCGAGTATGGCAGACTGGGCAGGAATTTCAATTCCAGAACACAAATGCCTCTTAAGTGCTGCATTTCTGATATTTATCAATTTTCCCATCTTCACGGATGACAATTTCGCTAATTACAATTGCCCGGATAAATGATCTAGACAAGAAACTCCGCGCTGCTATTTGAATACACAGCAGGCTCACTTGAGCAGCCGATCAACCTCCATCCGATGCGGACCTTTACCTTCTACATTCCCATCTCGCACCATTGGCCAATCGCTCGGCCGCTCCCAGAACCTCTCGTGACTTGGGTTACCACTGAGCATTCCCTGAATGTCGAGGGGATCAACAAACGTCTCCCACGTAGACCTTCTGTCAATCCAGCCTGGCCCCAAACGCTCAGTCTTTCCATCCACATCCAGGTACACCATGCGCTGCTTTGGCAAAAGTCGGCCAGGGTGCACAATGTTGAGCCAGTAGGTATAGAGCACCATGGGTGCAGCCTCGAAGACATAGAGGTACCATTCGTGGTTAACTGCTACATCGCAAATGCCTGTGCAGGACCCTCCTGTGGATGAATAGGAACTGAAGGATTCGATGGCGCGGAAGATACATCGAAACAGGACGAGTGTCGAGGTGCCATAGAGCATGAAGCACAGCGTCCTCACCTTGGGAGTGAGAGTAGATGCTCCAATACAGCGTCGGTGGATCGTAACAACGAGGCCCATGAACACCAGCTCCACAACACCCTGGAGGACAAGTGCGATGCTGATCAAAGTGCCGCCTCGCCGGTATTTATCCAAGTCCCCTCGCGAGGCCGCAATCATGCTTGCGCCAGCAGCGGTGAGGCTTTCGACTGCGGCACCGATGTAGATGAAGACAACGACCACGCGGTGTGGGTGCAGCGGGGCATGCATAGGTACGTAGTGCATGAGTCGACCGAGGACGTTGTATTCAGCCGCAGAATAGATTGGTGGACCGGCCAGAATAAGGACGTTCTGAGAGATGTAGAGGTCTAAATTCGCGGGTGAATAGGAAGAGAAGACGCGCATGATCCATCCTGCCGTGAAGACCGTGCCTGCCCAACAAATGAAGAACATTAGACGCCAGGACTTGTAGTGACTGCATAGATAACATGTTAGCACGGATGGATGATATGGCAGGACAGGGGATGTTACGTACAAGTTCTGGTATGTGTGTACCAGCAGAGAGATGCCGACGATGGCAGAAAAGATGGATGGGAGTACATGGTTGGGACTGTACTTGTAAAGACTATCGGTCGATGTTGCGCTCATGGTACCCGTTGGAGCAATGCTAACTCGAATACTGATAAGATCGTGGATAGCTAGGTAATGCAGACGTCGAGCCCTGCCTTGAAGGAATGAGATATGGTATATGATGATGCTGTCGTCTGAGGGTGACTATGTTTACATGCTCGCAGAACTCCTTGATACATATAGTGCGTGCCTTGCAACAGAGTGCTTTGAGAAACTGCGTCATCGCACAGCGCTCGATTTCAGTGGCTTCGCACGACTAGCTAGCGAATGGTATGTCATCGTCGAACATTTGATTCCTCGCGAACAGTTGTTAGTGCCTTAGCATCTGATCCACTAGTGGCAGTGTACCACATACTTGAAAGAGGAATACAAATTTAGATCACCTGAAATTTTAACTGTTACGTAGGTCAAATTCGAAGACAAAGACCAGGCAACCAGCGTTGTTGCATAGCCCACATAGTCTTGAGATCGTGGAGATCGCACATTGATAAATTGCCAAGGTGAAAGAGTCAGGTTTGGAGGTGAGATCGACAGGACGAGGTACACGCTTCGACCCAAAAGCGGATAGCCGGGGCGGAAAATCTTCGGAGCGCCAGGTAGCGCCAAATCAGGACTAGCCCTATCTTTGGGTAACAAGTGAGGTCGATCGTTTCGCGACGGCCGGTCTTTGCACTTGATTCTCTCCATTGACCACTATAGACAGGGCTTTAAGATCTAGTTAAAAGCACCGCGAACATGACGTTCTCGTCGTCTAGTTCAAAGCTGAATGTGGAAACACGTGCCGCTGATGCTACACTTCGATAATGCCCGGAGTTCCCTCAAGTCGGGGTTGTGATGGCTGCCGAAAACAAAAAAAGAAGGTTCGTTGGCTACGAAACGTGGCGCCTTTGACAGCATTGAGCTAATACGTTGACAGTGCGACCAAGCGAAGCCTGCCTGCTCGCGATGTACAAGATTAAACATTGACTGCGTAGGCGCCGGCCAGCAGAGGTACAAGTTCAAACAACATCATGAACCCACCAATGGCAATGATACAGCCCTCGTGCTAGATCATAGATATTCTCCGCCAGCTCCGATGTGCACTCTAACGAATGACCTGACTGTGTTAGCTGGCATGCTCGTGCAAGTCATTCAGCCAACCACTAGTGTGAAATGGAATATTCTGTGGGCATATGGCGATCTGTTCCAGGATATTCCGCAGCGCCTCGGTAGCAACGACGCTCTCGACGCAGCCGTTGGCGCTGTGGTCAGCGCACATGCCGACCTTTACAAGGATCATGGATCGGTTTCCTCATCCATCGACGGAGCTAGAGTCTCCTCTCGTACTCTGGCGATGCATGTTCATGCAATCGCCGCACTAAGACAATGCCTAGATGATCCAAAAGTAGCTGCATCAGAGGAGACTCTCTGCGCTGTATACATGCTCATTATCTGTCAGGTGTGTTCAGCCACAGGCGCTACATCCTTGTACTGACAACATCCAGGCTTTGGTGGGATACGGACCCAAGCCGCAATCCATCAGTCATTGCGAAGGCGCTGTGCAAGTGCTAAAGGCACGCGGCTACTGCAAACCACGAAGCGAATTTGAGCGGAAATTACTACTCACGCTTCGAGGCCCGGTATTGTTTGAAGGATTGTTCAACCCAAATATCCAACTTTCGAAGGAGGAGTGGAAAGCGCTCATCGAAAACGAAATCGGAACAGTCAATTATGAGGGTCAACTATTACGCTACATTGCTGATATTCCCAATATCCTGCGCATGGGACGCGAGATCATAAGCAGTGGAGGCTCAAGCGAGCTCCTCATGAGGGATGTCCACGACCGATATCACCCCATGCTGGCGATCTTGGACAAAGTCCGACAGCGGTTGATGAGCCTGGAACAAAACCCCGACCATGGTCTCCCAGATATTGTCCACCTGACCTTCCAGCGCTCGTACGGCATATCTCTTATGGTCACAATCATCCTCAACGGCTTGTTACGAGCCCTCGGCGACACACAGATCGAGCTTGAGCTTGAAGCTGATATCTTGGCCCATGAGATCAATCAGCTTGCGGACAAGAGCCATGTGTACAGGCCACTAGGCTCCTCTTATGTGAGTCTTTGCTTACTTGGAGCGATTGTGGGAGCTGTTGACGTGAATACACGTCTAATTGCCATCGCGCACTTGCAAGACTATTGCAGTGACTTTCCGGGCATGCGGGAAGCAATCTCATTTGAGATGCTTGAAGCGACATCGGCCTACCTGCTGATGCAAGGCTCATGGTTGCCAAGTGATGGTAAAAGTGTAACGTGTTACAGGAAAGACACAGGATATGAGGCTCATTGAACCAACAGCATTTTTCCCAATCTGCCAGCCTTTCTGGAAAACGTTAATCAACAAAAATTGGCCCGTTGTGGAAACATCTCAATGACCTCGTATCTAGCTATGTCTGGCAGTGCGACCCACAAAAACCCTCATCTATGCACATCCAATCATCGATCGATTTGGACATGAAACATACAACAGTGCCTCTTCAAAGGCGTTTCCAGGCAGAAGTTGAAGCGTCACTGCAGATGATCAGGAAAACCAACATCATCCCCGTGGTGAGAAGCTCGTCCCTCACATCCAGCCTCGAGGCACTCTCTCCCTGAAATTCCATCGTTCCAAACTGGTTGAAATCCCACAAGTTGACCGCCAACCTGGCGATAGGCTCGTCCCGCGCGTCCACACATACGAGTATGCCCTGGGTCCACCCATTGTTCATCTTCCACGTGAGCACCTGGTTCTGCATGGTTGGGGAGATATAGGCGTAGTCTCTTAATTTCCACTTCTCCGTGGGTACGAGCTGCATGGCCTGACCACGGACCTCAACGTCTAATTTGGTGGAGGTGAAGTGCATTGTCCCCGTTGCGAACGGTTTTGTTTCTCCCGACGCCACTATGTCCAGGTGCGGTTTGCGCGCGTGCGTGTCGAGTTTGTACAGCGGCAGGGCGGTTGACGTGGCGCCGTCGAAGATTTCAGCGCTTTTGAATTTCCAGTCCTTGTACTTGATCCGGAGTGTCGGACCTGCATACGGTGGAGGCATTGATTGAAAGTCATTTCTGAAGGCAGGTTGAAGACCTTCCTTATCTGGCGCACCGAAAGTGGGTTGTTGAAAAGGGTCTGGTTGTTTGGCATTATTAAAGCCGGGCTGGAGTATTTCCTTTTCAGCTGCCATATTGTATATTTGAAATGGCTTCTTGCTTGGCGAAACACTTCACAAAATCCCTTTCGATTGTGTTTCCTAGATTGATACAAGCAAGATTCCTCTTGGATTATCGGACCTCAAAGCTATATAATATACCCCTCGGCCAAGCATGCTGATTAAACTTTAGCGGATACGCAGTGCCACTGGTAGTAGATAGGCAACGTGGGTACACCGATCACAACATTAAATGCAGGTCGGTCAAAAATAGTACGGGAGCACCCTAGTAGCCAGGGGCTGATTTGTCGGGAACGGTTCTTGGCCGAGGCCACAAGGCTCACACGACGCACCGGCGCTGGAAATGTGGCTTGGCATCATGCGGATAAGTCTTGGTATCATAAGCACTGGGCTTCTTTTGGTACCCGTTCCACAAAGTTGTTATCGGCCCCTCTTGCAACCTTCCGCTTGTTGGTAGAGGTGGTAGAGCAAAGGATTGAAATGCGAATTTTCACGTGAAGGAAGTGCACAAGTTGTCGATCAAGGATGGCGTCACGGTGGGCAAAAGCCACTCAGCCAGTGCTCTTTAAATCAGTTCAGCACGGAATAGATATCAACAAAAGCTGAAACAGTGTGTCAATTTGTCCTGGGCCAAACGCCGACGATGCAGCCAAGCAAAATCTGCTCTGCGTTAGGCGCCCAGAGCCCTAGCCCCTTTATCTGTCACGGTATGCTTTGGAACACAAGTTGAGGATCTTTCATTGTCCATTCGAAACTCTTGACTCCTCTTCAAGCAACGGCTCGTGGTACATGTTGGTAGGAACGGAAAGGTAGAGAGATGAGAAGCCACGCACATGGTGAACACCAATGTTGAATTGTGGCACCGTTGACCCTTGGTTGAACCACCACTGCAGCAAATGCTCATGCTCTCCGTTTGGAGGGCCACGGTCAGGATCCGACCGCACACTTCAGAGACAGATGATAGGTCAGAGGTCGATTGGCTCTTCTGGTGCAGGAGGGCTAGATGTAGGCCTGCCAAACGGGTGTTGATGCAGAGAAAGGACGAGTACGCAAGTCTGAATGGACCCCAAACTCGCGACCAGCGGTTGGACTCAGTAGGGAGTGACCGGAGGCATGTACCCACGCGGCGCTTCAGGCTTGTAAGTCGGTGGTATTGCATCAGGTTTGTAGCTCGGCGGTGGTGCTTCAAGATCTTCACCGTTGCCAGTACTTTCATTGGCCATTTGCATCTGAGCGAGCTCTCTTTGCCTTCGTGCCTCATCGACTTCAGCCATATCCATCCTGACACCCTTCACATAGTGTCGGGGGAACCACCACCAAATGAAGAGAAACATGGCCACCACTAGTCCACCAAGGACGCCTACAGGCACAGCGACGCTACCGTTGACCATTTTTATAAGTATATCAACTCGTCTAAGCTAGGAAAGAAAAATGAGTCGTGTTGAAGAAAGCAACCTGCGTAAAGATTATGTAGTAAGGGATAGAATACCAGTAATAAGAAGTAAGACCAAGCTTTGGGAGGATCAGGCAGGATCTTGATCAGGGTTGCACGGCTCAACTCAAACGTGCCAATGTCGTATTTCATCAAGCTTAATATTTAAGCTTGTACTCCATCCTGAGATGAAATGAGCCCCAGTTATTCGCTCAAAGCCCTAACCACCTGTTTCGCAGTGATGCGACGCTGGCTCTGTTAGGCCCGGATATGTCGGTCCCATATCTTTTGGGGTCCCGTATTCCCCGCAATATCTGCCCGCACGTTACGGAGGAGATGCCTAATTGAATAGATGTACATGTGAGATGTGTCATATGAACATGACCAAACGACACTAACTTACGACTATCAAGGCACTCCGAGTTGTGGAGTGTTACGCTCGACTTCCAGTGAATGATTAGAGGGCCTGGTTTTGCGGTAACGGTCCTCTCTGTGCTCCGGAGGAAGAATCTCTGAAGCAGTCCACGCACGTCGCAGCTTTTCGTCGCAAATAAAAGCTCTAGCGAATCCCCGGAAAGCACTCATCACATCCGGCGGGCCGTTCACTGAGTGCTTTTACCCTTACTACAGCTTTTCTGACTCCAAGGAAGTTCTCTTTGCATCACTCCAGGTTTGACACCTTCGCCGCACATTTCCTCCCAAGGCAAAACGTCGTTTATCGGTACACGAGAATTGTGCCAAGACGCTGCAAGTCGTGCAAGATGAGATGTAGCCAATCCGAAGCTCGGATATCGATGCGCCATGGATTAGTCAGGTCACTGAAGCTTGTGAAGCTTGCATCAGGAACGGACTTGCGCTATCGGCAATCGTGGAAGCTATTGCCAAGCATGACTTGGGAGAAATAGTTTGGATAGCTACCCTCTTGCTTTTTCGGCTTAGTATGTTCTTCTTCTCCTGTGTACGGTTTTGGGGGGCAATCGTAAAATCATGAAGCTCTCTACAAAGCACTGTGCAGCTATCTGGGCGGTAGTGGCAGCAAAATCCTCTCATGCCTTGCCAGTACCACGTCAATCCACAAACCTGCGGCATTGGCCGCCCGGAGCAGCCGCAGCATTGGATGCCATGATTGCAGCAAATGCCAACCAGGGAAACTATGCTTGCTTCGATATGGATAACACATCTTGGCGTTACGACGTAGAGGAGTCAATGATACCATACCTGGAAAACCTCGGGGTAATCACCCGTGAGACACTCGACCCAAGCCTGAAGATAATCCCTTTCAATGACACGGCGGACCACCAAGAGTCACTCTACAGCTACTACAGCCGGCTTTGCGATTTTGATAATAAATTTTGCTATCCCTGGTCTGCACAATATTTCTCAGGCTTGACGCTGTCGGAGTTGAAAGGCCATGTTGATGATCTTATGGCCCTTGACCAACCTATCAACACCACGTACTTCGATGAGGGCGTTTTGACCTCCGTCTCTATCAACCCTCCCCGGATCTTCACTGGTCAGGTCGAGCTGTACAACGAGCTGATGCGAAACAACATCTCGGTGTATATTGTGTCAGCGTCTTCTGAAGAGCTTGTCCGGATGGTAGCGTCAGACCCAAAATATGGGTACAATGTGCCGCCTGAGAATGTCCTTGGCGTCCAGACTCTTCTCAGGAACGAATCGACAGGCGAGGTGACCAATTCTCGTTGGCAAATGAAGAACGGCGAGTACGATGAACAAGCCAATCTTGATCTCGTCTACACAGCTACTCTCTGGTCTCCTCTAACCTGGAACTCAGGCAAATGGGCGGCAATAATAGAGTATATAGATCAGTGGAAGAAGCCCGTGCTCGTAGGGGGCGATACGCCAGTTGGTGATGGATATATGCAGTTTCATGGTGTCGATATCGATAAAGGCGGCATTCATTTGTGGGTCAACCGTGGACCACAGGTTTTCGAGGTTCTGCAAGAGCTGATAGCCACGAACAGCGCCGGACAAGCAGAGAACGGATTGGAGGTGACAGTGGACAAGAACTGGGTCGTCGTCACGCCTGAACAGATTTTGTAAGTTGGAGAGCGTAGGCGCTCTGTATAGAAGCCAAGAAGAGCATCATCTTAAAAGAAGCAGCTCTGGAATTAAGTTCCATAAATATCGAGCCTCCGTGGCATCTGGCTCTGCGGCCTAATTGTAAGGCATCGCAAATCGTGGAGTGACATTACTTGACAAACAGTCCTGGGAACAGGTCACTGTCTTCTCAAATCGCGTATTCGGGTAAGCTCGGGTGAAGATCAAAAGTACGGCGCTAGCTCCCTTACCATACCCAAGTCTGAGTGGTTGTTGTGCACGACCGTACACAAAGAACACCAATGATGTAGGCGCCGCACTGAATATTCGCCAGAAATTATCTTGGTCCACATTGTAGACGATCTCGAATCGGCAGCCTGCCACGACCGTTGTGTTGTGTGACTCAAATCTGCGATCCAGAATTTTCGACTAATTACATCGGCTGCTACCTCACTACGCACATTCGTCCTTTCTCCTGCGTCAAACCGTCAAAATGCGACCGACTCTGCTACAAGGACACGAGCGATCACTCAACCAGATTAAATACAATAGCGAAGGCGACCTACTTTTCTCAGTAGCAAAGGACAAGGTTGTCTGTGCATGGTACACTAGCAATGGCGAGCGACTAGGAACTTATTCCGGCCACCAAGGCGCCGTATGGACTGTCGATGTCTCGCCAAATAACCGGTTACTAGCAACTGGCGCTGCAGACAATTCCATCAAATTGTGGAATGTTCAGACTGGTGAATGCGTGAAGACATGGGAGCTCACCACGGCCATCAAGCGAGTACAGTTCAGCGAGGATGGTTCTAGACTTCTGGCGGTTACGGAGAAGCGCATGGGCTACCTGGGAACGATTGTCGTCTATGGAATCAGATACGGCGACGACTTGTCAGACCAGACGGATGAGCAAGACCTGAAAATCACGTGTGAAGACAGCAAGGCCACTGTAGCAGGCTGGAGCTACTTGGACATGTACATTATCGCTTGCCACGAAGATGGTAGCGTGTCGCAATTCGATTCAAAGGTATGCCTTTCGTCGTTCGTCTTTTTGAATAGGCACTCCAAATACTGACGAGTGGTAGACTGGCGAGATGTATCGAAACGTCGAAGTACATGAATACGACACGTCCATCAACGACATTCAATTCTCCCCCGATCGGACATACTTCATTACCGCAGGCAAAGACAAGACGGCAAAGATCGTCAGCTGTCGAGACCTCGAAGTCCTCAAGAGTTACACGGCCGATACGCCGCTCAATACCGCAGCAATAACGCCAAAGAAAGACTTTGTGATTTTGGGAGGCGGCCAGGCTGCCATGGATGTGACGACGACCTCGGCACGACAAGGAAAGTTTGAAGCAAGATTCTACCACAAGATTTTCGAGGACGAGATTGGAAGAGTCAGGGGTCATTTTGGACCGCTGAACACCATTGCTGTGCACCCGCAAGGCATCGCGTATTCCAGCGGTGGAGAGGACGGATATGTGAGAATGCACGCCTTCGACAAGAGCTACTTTGACTTTATGTACGAGGTTGAGAGGGAGGCGATGAGGAAATAATCGCTTTGCATATCAAAATGCGCAATCAACGTCAACGTCAACGACTTTCCACTATCGCATCGTAACCAAACGGTCATAGTGTGTCAGTCAAAGGGTAAGTGGCTTTCGACCGGAACCCAGTCGATTCGGACTGAATGTATCACTTTTTCAGGTCCTGGTGACGACCTCGATGGGGGACGGAATTCCCCGGCAGCAGATACTCGAAAGCTCTTGTCAATGTTGCCTTGGGCGGATAAGGAGGCCAAAAACAACCACATTCAATCAAGGCGAGTGAGAAAAACTGCAGCAAATGCGGCAATGCTGTAGCCATCTCGACGGGGCGAGTTTATGAGGAGATGAAAGCGATTGGGAGAGAGTGAGAGTGAGAGTGAGAACACGAGAAGGAACGTGCAGAAGGTCAAAGGTCATGCATAGGCAGGGGGAGAAAAGGCGTTGGGCAGACTGCCCGAAAAAAGGACAAATGGCATCGGAAAGTCATCTTTCGATTTTCAGTCAGCCATGGCATGGCGCACAACATCTTTACCTACTGCTAGTATTTGGCCATTTCCAATTCCTAGAGAGCGTGAAAAAGGAGCAGTACTCACGGAAGCCGCTGCTGTGAACTCGTTGCGCAGCACGCTCACCCGGAAAAAAGAGTAAACCTTTAGCATAAAAAGGGGGTACAAAGAGCAAACCCGAAGCCATCATCATCTTTTCTTCAACCCACGCCCCACGTACCAGATTTCATCACTGCTTCCAAACATTCCCAAACTCGGTAGCTACCTCTAGTCTTCACATGTCCTTAGAACCAACACCCTATGGTCCAACACCCCTAAATGAATGCATCATATAGCTTCTAGCCTCTAAGGGTAGCCTTTTTTTTGTACCTGCTATCATACCGATATCATACCACATCTATCGTCTATCTCCTAAATCTCGCAGCGTACCAGCGTAGTCATGACATTAGTACCTACCTACCTAGGTACCTAGGTAGCAGCGACATCAACGAATCTTTCTACTTCTTCCTCTTCTTCTTCCTCCCAGTGGCCCCGGCCATCTCTTTACCCCCCTCCCCAAACCCCGTGTCTACTATAAACCTCCCTCACAAACTAACAATTCTCCTGCGACAAAAAACTACAAACCGTATCAAAAGCCCCATCTCCTCCCTCCCTCGGTGAAAGGTTTAGACCAAGGTTTCCCCTCCGCATTCGGCATCCCAGCGGCATACCCACCTACCTCTACCTACCCTTAATGTAGGTTTTGGTGCAAGAATCTAGAAAAAGAAAGAGTGTAGGTGCCGTCTCCTCGTAGAGCAGTGGTTAAGGATAATGGGCAACATTGTGTTCGACCGGTCATGAGTGTTTGTCTTCGAGAAAAAGCCTGGCCCCGCATTTACTGTTTCAGGAGACATACTACCTAATCTCTGTTCCTTCAGATGGGTTTGTTTCTTCACGGAAGTTTTAGCCACGGCCCAATCATGCTTATGCGACTCAGGACTGGTACAGTGGTACCCTGTGGATAGAATGATAGTGTAGACGACTGCCGATGGTCGTGCTCCTTGTTTTTTCCAAGGGATTAATTTGGCTAATAATACCTGCACCTGCACCTGCTCCTATTCTTTGAGTTACCTCCTCTCTTTCAGCTGCGTCAACGGGACCTCGACAAAACTAAAGTCGCCACCCTGTGCATCTCGCTTCCCCACGCGCAGGTCGTCGCCTGTCGCCTGATAAAATAGAAGTTCCTGTCGTCCGCCACTTGCAGGTTGAGAACCTGTGATGGCCATGTGCGTTCCTCCGATGCCCACGTCTTGTGGCTGGAGAGCCCACTCGTCAAGATCGTTCGAGTTGCTTTCTGCTGCGCCCTGAGTCGACTGCTTTGCAGTTGCGATATCCGTGTCCTCCGCAGCCCAGGTAATATTCACGCCGTGGATTGCTCCGTCAGGTGTTTGGTAGATTGCGTAATCCGTGTAGCCGAGACTCGTGCTCGGATGGAGACCTGGGATGTTGACGTCCGGAGCTCGAGTATAGTGGTCGATTGGGTGGCTCTCGGTGCTTGTCAGGTTCGTGTCGATGTCCTTCCACCATACCCCCAACGTGTTGTTGTTGTCGACCATGAAGACGTAGGATGTGGTGTTTGAAAGCCATGATTGGCACCCTACACCAGCATGTCCATTCATGTCGGGCCAGCTACGGGTGTGGTTCCACTGGCTTTGGCCGTTGGTCCAGTCATATTGTTGAAATGAAGTCTCTGTGTCGGCGTACCAGCTTAAGTGAAGTTAGCGGAATGGTCAATCGAAACGTTCAAAGCTGCTTCATGAGACTTACATGTTCATGCCTGTAGTGGGAGTGGAGTTGCTCGAGAGGAACGCTGCGTCATTGTAGTTCGTCAAGGAACCGTAGTAGTTTCCCCAGTAGCATGCTTGCATGCCAACTGTATCGCCATCATAGACTTGGAGGTTGAGGTCATTGATCGGTCCGTCCTCCCAAATGTTCGTTTGAAATTGGGACGAATTGGTCTGCACTCGTTGCTTCAAGAGGTTGTCCTCCGAAATGTAGAACAAGTGCCAAGTGGCTATTGAATCCACTATGTATGCTACCGTGGATAGTGGCGTCGCATTCTTGGCATTGGTTGTAACCTGCGTTACAAAGTTCCAGGATCCGTCCGACTCGTAGATAAGCTGTTCAATCTCGCCGGTGTACCTCTGATAAAACACGTACAGGCTGTTGTCGAGGCCAAAGTTGACGTCGGCGAGAGCCACACCACTGCCATTGAACGCTCCTTGCGTCGAATAGTACTTCGTGTCGAGCGCACCGCCGACGGCGAAGTTTGGGCTCGGTTCGCCGCTCCCGGACGAGTGGTGATGTTTTGATGTTCCAACACCTACACCAACGCCAACGCCGACAGCGACTGCAATGATAATCACAATTAAGGCTGCTAACAGAAACAAGAACTTTTTCTTGGATAATCCAAACAGATATCTCCTGCCCTCCTTGCTCTCTGCCGGAATTGGGTCTTCCCGCGGATCCCGATATGAGGTCGGAGACTCCTGCTCGAAGCTCGCGTTATGATAGATTCTGGGAGCCACATATGTTTCTTTCTCCCCATGGTCAGGTGTTCGTTGATACTCGGGGACCTTGGGCATTATCTGGTGCCCTGGACCTTGTTAGCTTCTGCATGGGGCCAAATCGACACGGAACTCAAATTACCTTCGGGCACAACTTCAGGATAATCTGCATTGTCGTCTAATGTTTCAGGAACAGGTCCTATTCCACCACCTTCAGATGATCTATGTCCTAACGGTGGTGATACTGGTGATTGAGCTCCGGTATATAAAGGTAGCCCTGCTGGAGATGAAGGTGGTGAAGATGCTCGGGCCACAGGTACAGGGGACTGGAAGTAATCGTAATCACTGACTGGCGCCGACAGCTCGCTCTCTCGTCGATTGTATTCGGTGTATTGTGATTGTGACTGCGACTGCGACTTGTAGTCGGAGGTCGACATCGTGGTTGAACACCATCGGTAGTCCACCAGGCATCTACATGATGAGGGAAGGGAGAAGCAGAGAATTGCAACGCAGCCCGTCTGCCTTACAACGATTTTCTCAGGCCTAGAATCTGTGGGACGAGGAGAACGGACTCGAGGACCGGCGCGCGGGCATGCAGGGCATGGTGGAAGCTGGAAATTCCGCCCGAAGCCTTAGAACTTCTGATCTTTGCTGTCCAAAGACGTTCAGCCTGACCCCATGATATGGACTGAAAGATACCGTATACGAGTCGATGCCACGTCAGCAAATCAACGTCCACGATGTAGCTGCACGCTGTAGCGAGACCGATGCTCTAGATGGCGAAAAAGTTGTGCGTGGCGGGAAGCTAAAATATTCTGACAACGCTTACGATCCTTGTGTGGTACAGCAGACAGGGTTTGCAGAAGCAGCCTGGTAACGCGATGATTCCAGTTAGGTCCAAAAGATATGCATCAGCAGGTGCACATGTTCTCCTCGGGCCTGCGATAGAGATTCATCGAGCTGCGAAAGCATAGGCAAGGTGCGTTCGGAAGAGCTCGAAGGCCTGGTCGAAGAAAACAGGATGAGGCTATTGGCGCGACGGAGAGCTTCACTCAGGCTTGCCGCAATGTGGGCAGTGGCATGAGGCGAGCACAGCTAGGGTCCGGCATCAAGTTTCCACTTTAGACAAGCGTAAAGGCCAGCAGGTGAAGCTGGACTTTGCCCAAAGCGAAAGCTTGCTGTGCGGTCGAATAGACATTGCAGAGAGCCGTATTCTGAGTTGAGACAGGGTGCATTAGGTGCAAAAGCTGGCGTGAAGCAATTGGCAGAAGACAGCGGGAATTAGACGAGTTTTTGTCCTGAAAGGGCAAGCTTCGCAGCAAGCCCGCAATGGTCTTTGTCAGCCTGCATGATAAGCCTACCCCTCAGTCAATAGGGAAACTGGCTTTCCGCGAAAATTGCAGTCGGCGCTTGTCTGAGAAGATGCATGATCCGCTGACAAGCTTTACGAAAAACAGTCGCGGTCAAGTCACGTGAGAACTCGTTTTCTATCTTCAGCTTAGCTCGATGTGCAGCACTGGGCAAAAGCTTATCTCGCCTTATCCGCTGGGAGAATCTCGAGCATGGGTTGGAGTTGGTAATGGCATTTGTTCCTGAACCATTAACGCGTTTCACTCTCGAGCTTGTCATCGATCACCAGATCTATTATAATGTCATATCGCGTTGCGTCACTTCCTCTACTACTTCACGATAACTGCCGCCTAAGAAAATATTTCAACGTATTTAACACACCTGTCAAGCTTGGACCGCCACACTTGGACCGTTGACATGACACAGCGCCAAACCAGCTGGAGGAGGTTCTGCAGTAAGAGCAGCCGCAGCTACAATGGCAGGAGGAGGATACGTAGATGCACGTCTCCGAGTTCTCATGCGTGGCGGTGGGCCATCGCGAGCAGGCACATGAGCAAGCGGTTCCCTTCCATTCCGCACCACCTTGTCTGGATCCACCTTGATTGCACACAGACCTTCTGCCACCTCTGCCGCTTCTGCTAGGAGGGTGGGATCCTGAGGCTCGGGGCGTCGAGGAGCATCAACTTTTGTAGAACTCAAGGGCACTGTATCGGAGACGGCTAGGAAAGTGGAGGCGGATTCGGCATTGGAGTTAGGCTTGCTTTGCTGGTAGGATCCGATGGCATCGAAGTCATTATCGTGGATAGCGTTCGTTTCTGAGGACACTTCATCGGATCGATCAAAGTTGCCTTCCACAGGCCTGTTCTTCGCTTTGACGGGCGTATTTGTTGCAAAGCATGCTGAATCTGATCTGCTGCGCGTGTAGTTTGTCTTGCTGTCCGGTGATGAGCTGTCCGAGTCGCCCAAACATGAGGAAGGGGTTAGCAAGGGATGTTCCGATAGTGTAGTCGCTTGTATTGATTGCTGAGGCTTATCATTGGCCGATAACATACTAACGTTGAACGGAAACTCAGATGCACACAGTTCGTTGGGCTCAAACAGTGTTGAGGCGTCGAGTCCATTTTCATCACTGTCCTCAACTTTGACCGAAGCCGTGGATGGCGATGCTCCTTTGTCCCAGCTCGGCTGTGTGTCGGCCACGTAATGATCAGAAACCGAGGATCCGTCGGGTCGTTCTAGTGTCTCTTCCTTTATCACAGTGGCGGCGACATTGTCGACGATAGTCGCTCCCGTGGAAGGTGTGGTGGTGTTTTGCACCGTGTCAGAATCAAAGACTGAGTTGATCCCGGCAGACCGAGCCACTGCTGCAACAGGGTCAGGCACACCAAAATGTGGTAGCTTCCTTAAGACTTCACTGAAAGGGTTCAGGGATATGCTTTCTCTGGCCGTGGCGATCTCATCGAATGATATTCGGGTTTCCAGCTCCTTGCCATGACGAAAGATGAAATTAACGCCATCGCAGGTCTTTCCCTTTGTGAGAGGGCGAGCCTGGGTCTGCGGCAAATCAGTCTTGTTGTCAGGTGAAATTGTGTGCTCTTTGGCTTCGTGTATGTCTAGAAGGACTCTTGCCGTGATAGGAGCTTTCGTCGTTTCCAGCTTACGGATGATTCCGTACCAGGTTTGTTTGAGTGCACCATATTCATCATATGGCTCTGCTTCAGTCATCCATCTTGCCCAAGTACCAGCAACTTCGACAGCTTCTTCCACGCCAATTTTGAACCACTCCGCATGATAGCGTCCATGTTTTATACATAGTATTTCTTTGTGCCAGCAGTCAACGAGCTCGTGATGCGCCAGAGTCTCTGCCTTTTTCGGATATGGAACATTACTGAAGCTCTTTTCGAGCTTGGCAACATAACCACATTTATTGAGTCTCGTGTCAGTCGAATTTTTGGTGTACCCAATCTTCACGAACCCCGGAGATGCGCTTCGAGTGAAGAGATAGACTTGGCCAATTTTGTCCTGTTTGTCTGAGATCTTCAAGTGCAGAATCTGCGAAAGCGTGCTCGGAACTGTGTGTTGCCGGAATGCAGCATCGCCACATATTGGATCGCCTTCTGTAAATAAGCCTGGTAATAGTTCAGCACCTTGAGACCGAGTTTGATACCGTGGCGTCGTGGAAGGCTTCGCTGTAGAGCGCTTGTCGTCTGGCGACTGGGTAGATAGACCAGTCTGTAACGTGTCAAGATCGAGACAGAGAGGTGTTTGTTCGAGCTCCTTCTTCCACTTTTCGGCTAATTCATCAGCAACACCAAGTTTTACAACCATCTTGCTATGTTTGGAGCAGCTACAGCAGGTCAGGATAGCGAATCTCCGCAAGGTCTGCAAGACATCGTCCTGACAATGACCTCGAATGAAATCATGCATCAAACTCCTGGCAGCGTCGTGTTGCCGCACGCCAACAAATCTCGAACAACATCTCCGTTCGTGCGCAAGGTACCAAGCACATTTCAGTCTAGGGTCTTGTAAAGCAGCGGCGATATGAGCGATCTTTGCGTGGTTCTCAACGTGAGCCATGTCTGGCGAAGCACCAACGAAGGATGCAAGAACAAGAGCGTTCAGACCAAGCTGGAAAGAGTAGGTTTCGGAAGTAAACGTTTCTTCTGGAAGATTGAGCTCAGAACCTGTTTAGCGATAATCAAGCTTGCTGGCACTTATATGTACTGGTGGTAGCTCTATTATCTTTGGCTGGAGGCTGGGGGTCGAAGGTCGAGCACATAGAAGTTGACTACCTCGAGGCCGGGGTGCCTTGCATAGCATAGCATAGTCGCTCCACCGCCTTGAGGTTCCGGGAACGCAATTGGCGAGAATTTCAGGTACCAAGTCTCCTAGCAGCGCGGAAATGGGCAAGAAGGAAGGTGCACAGCTTTTCTTCTGTGACTAGCATGCTCCATACTAAGCGCCGCCATGTTTCATGCTTGCCTTCTTATGCACGATTTCGCAAGGGGTTTTCCCGAAGAGCAATTAGACCCGACGGCCCCAGCTTCGCCCGAACGAAGAACAACCTGTCTGCTCCATGCGTATGTGTGCTGTAGATATCCCATATTCAAATATCTTCTGAGAATGAAGCTGTTCTGGAGACTTTTCTCCCTTCGACGTAGCCTACATCTCGAGAGTGTCCGAGCTACGTGATCGACTGGTTACTGACGTGGGATATTCTTTCGCTATCTTAGGGTTGTGGGTCAAGACCTGCAGGTCTCAGTCTAGAGGAGCTATGGCTAGGTGCAGCACGGTCCACTCAAAAAAAGTTGGACACGCTAATTTTGGCAGCACAATGCGATACAATCACGACGTCTTTGAACAGCTGTAATTCAATATTGTAATTAGCTACGCATTTGCAATCTTGTGTTAATCTACTATAAGCTGCCCGTTACTATTTATAACTCGTTGTAGGCGTTCCGGCATTGATTCGATCCAGCCATTGATCGTTTTCTGCGTCAGCTTCGCCCACCCTTCCTCCGCCAGCTCGCGGACTGTTTCTTCATCCCAGTGCGCAAATGATCGCAGCTGTTGCTTTGGCGCTATCCAAGCGTTCTCTATTGGCGTTAAATCAGGACTGTACGGGGCGTTGTAGTAAGACGTCCAGCATTGCGTTGATTTGAAGCTGCTGATGATTGAGTGTTTCCCCGATCCGTGGCCGGAGTCGTTATCTTCCTCTAGCACTACGTCGGCGGGCTAATTTGCAGTTTCACGCTGTAATAGCGAGAGGTATGTCTTCATATCCATCTTGCCATTGTTGTTCTTGGTCTTATACTGGTACAACGGGCTCTTATAGTTGTAGCCAATAACCGCCCAAGCGTGGATCTTCTTCTCGTCCTTCTCCTTGGGTAGCTTTTTTATATGAACGCAATCTGGGCACGATCGCTCGTTTGGTCGCCTGGTAACCCATATACGACCAGAGGGGCCAAACCCGAGGTGGGTTTCGTCTGAAAAGCGCACTTTATGCCAGTGTTCCGGGGTTGGAAACGTTTAAGCATCTTGTGGGCGAATTCTACGCGCCGGCGGGCCCCTGAAGGGCTAACCCACTGCTTTTCACAGCTTAGACAACGTCTATAATTAAGCTATCGCAAATAGCTACGTACAGTGGCTTCAGAAATATCTAAATCGCACTCCGCCGCTAGTGCGCTGTAGCTCAAAACGCGACCGTCCCACCCCGTTGTGATAAGGGTACGTTCAAGGCGTCGGACGTCTTGAGCTGTCAATTTTGGCTTACGACCGCGGTTTTTAATCTGATTTGTACGATTATGATATCGGCGGTCCTCTCTAGTCTTGATCATATGGTATGTAGTGCTTCTAGGGACGTTGTGGTGGTCAAATAGCTCCTTTTTAGTAATGGGGGGTGGTCCCTGAGTCTGACGGCGAATGAGGTCAGACAATTCAGCGTCCCGTAAAATGCGCGCACGAACAGGGGAGTCCCAATGCGATTTATATTTGCGTTTAGCAGGGGTCGACGGAACGGGTGTCATAGTTGTAGATGAATTGGATAATAGATATGTGTGAAATAGCTATTCAAAAGAAAACGAAATATCTTGGTGTGGTGGTGTCACAATTAGCGTGTCCAACTTTTTTTGAGTGGACCGTGGTGCAGAAGGCGGCAAGGCAGTTTTGGATTCAGCCTTGATGATGTCAGTTTGACGATATGCCGGCGGCACGAGCCATGGCGGGGAGCATCGATAAGAAAAAACCAACACCATTACGCAGCGACACTTTGAAGGTTGAAGGTGTTCAACGTGGTACAAAGTTGCAATCTACATTACATTGGTTATGACGAAGGATAAAAAAAGACGGAATCGCAGCTATTGTTATAGCCCCAAGATCGCACCTTCCACAGCCTCAGGCTTTATAGGGGACGGGTTTAGAGTCCGTAGAATTTGGCCCACATTGTCAACAGCAATAGCAAACCCAAACTGAGAGGCGGTAGTAGGCGTCGATTTTCAGACTGCTCTTCAGTGACACAATACTGCGTAATTGCAAGACTTCGTGCATCACAAGCAAACTCCTAGAAGGCTCCCAACATCTAGTTCAACGCGCCAGTACCCAGTATGCAGCCTTATGCTTGTCGCCAAAAATTTAGCGTCCACTTCAGATCTTCTCTTGCTGCGGTCTCGTTTTAAAACGTAAATAACTCTATCACCCAGCATATCAAGTAGGTGAATATAGACAGAAATAGACTGTTACCGACTTATTAGCTACGTAGGATATACTTAAGCTAGAAAATATTTGAATGTCGCTAGTAATTGTAGAGTAGAAGCTGGCTGATACTTTGGCATTCTACACAGTATTCTGAAGTGGACGCAGAATTTTGGCGACAAGCTTAAGCCTCCCAATGTATGACAATTTGCTACGCCCGCCGCAAGTGTGGGAGTAGCACAGCGTATACACTGGACGTTGTTCGGTTTGCCCTCTTTGCTCTCATTCTCGTCGATAATCCCCTCGTATTCCGTAACCTGGCACCAGCATAGCCCTGACTATCAAACTTCAATTGCTCAGCCTATGAACTGGCGAACCTCTAATCAAACCTGCTGCTAACACGTCTGTCTTCTTCAATCATCTCTACAGCGTCCTCGACGCTCCCATCCGCAGCAACAGCATAGACATGCAACCTGTCCTTCAAGTTGTCGTCATCGATTCCGAAGCCGCACATTCTCAGCTTTTCAACACAAGCTTCAAATTTGTTCTGACACCTGCTCGGCTTGTCGCCAGATGTGGCAGCAGGCTCGGATCCTTGTTCGAGCATTGGTTGAGAATCAAGAAGCCACAACGCTGGCGAGCTCACAGATGACGGAGCTGGAGATGAACTGGTGGCTGACTTTGATTGTTGTGAATGAGTGGGAGGAGGTGGAACGGACAATGGAGAAACAGCGCTGGGGCAAGCCTGCTGAGCCCAACTTGGTCTGGGCAACGGCTGGTAGAGGTCTGGAGCTCGTGTTCGAATAGGGACCAACTGTGAAGGACCTACCTTAGGCTGATATCCGGGGCGCGGTGCTCTTGGAAATTGGCCATATTGAGGATGGAAGACTGGAGGATGATTCACCATGGAAACAGGAGGATTCCCGACGGAGACAGGAGGCTCGACAGGTTTGAGATGTGGAGCGGATGGAGCGGGACGAGCTGCAACAAGTACTTTCGACGGCAGCATGCTCGGATATGGAGTGAAAGCTGGAGGCTGCTGCATATTTGGTCCTGGGAAAAGCTGTAGCATAGGATGTGAGGCTGCTGGACGAGGCTGCGTGTAACGTGGTCGTGATATTGGTAATCCTGGTAGAGGGGGGGTGGCGTAGGGTTGGAAGTGCGGTACGCTTCGATGATGTTTGACGCCTCTATGAGATTCATATTTGGAAACGCCAATTGAGCTATTTTCAGAGAAGCCGCCTGTGTCCGAAGCGGTATGATCCAAAGCAATAGGACCTCGGCGAGCAGCGCGCGCGAAGCTCGGTGCAACTCGTTTTGTGTCTAACTTTGGCAGATCTTTGGGACCGCTGGTCTGAGCCGAGTGTGATGAAAGTAGGTCACTGCCCGGTCGAGAGAGGCCTGTGGCACTTCTCAGAGGCTTCAGAGGAGCGGTCTCGTTCATCGACGCAGTAGGCTCATAAGGAAAGCCTGGATCGAAGGGTCCGTTCAGTCTCGAAGCTGGATTTGATGACGCTGTCGTGTTTGCCCGATGAAGGCCGAAAATTGGGTGTGCTCTAGGCGAATCACGGCCGGTCATACGATTGAAAAAGGCACCCGAGGATTCGGCTGAGATGGGGAGGGTAGGAGCAGAGTCATTCTTAACGTCAGGCCATGCTCCTGGTAGTGGTTTGCGCTCGTTGCTCTCTGGATTTTCCAGGCTGTTCAGCTTGCTGTGCAACTGAGATGAGACTTTTGGCGGGATTGGTTGAGGCCGAGAAAAGGGGTTCGCATCATGCCCTTTTCCCGCAGCAGTAATTTTCTGGCCTTCTTGAGGACGAGCAGGAATGTAAGGATGGATCTTTGCAGACGCGGGCTCGATGGCAGATCGAGCTCTTCGAATGGAGCGTAGAGGTGGATAACGTGCTGTAAAGTCTGCATCTTCACTGGAGTCATCAAGAATTGACGGGATATCAAGTCGTTGCTCGGGCCAACGAACTCTGGAAAACAATGTTGGGCTTGGGTCCAATATGCTGTCTATAGAGCTATCATCACTGTCTTGATCGTCCTCGTCGTCATCATTGTCGTCGTCAAGAATGATCGGGTTGAAGGAGGTCGAACCAGGGGAAGAAGCTGACAGTCCCTCTCGTTCATCTTGCTCATCTTCGACAAAAGCGAATTTGACACGGGAGACCGGCTTGAGGGTTTCGTCTTCCGACACAACTTTACGATCTGCCTCGTCGATAGTTTCGGCGGAACGTGCAAGGAGTTTGGCACGTCCTTCTTCCAGTGCTTCGTCGGCCAAACGTTTAGCAAGCATCCGGGTTTCATCGATGGTCAAAGCATCAGAGTATCGGAGCTGTTTGCGGGATGTGGTTCCTCTGGTCTCGAGATCGGTGTCAAGGTCACGCTGGCTGAGGGAGGTATGCACTGAATTTGTCTCGGCATGGCGATTCAACTCTTTCAAAGCCTCAACACCAAAAGAGCCAACTTCAGTCAAGATGTCTTTGACGCCCTTCAGAATATCTTCGACCACGCTGGTTTCGGTGTCGTGAGTCTTCTCTGCAGCCTTTTGAAGAGTATTTGCAGCTATTTGCAGAACACCGGCTAGACCACTTAAATGCTCTTCGATGCCACTGAGAAAACTTGTCGTTTTATCAGACGAGACGTGCACTTGGGCCTGTTCGGATGATGGCTTTGGTTGGGTCGGAACGGGAGTTAGTGACTTGGTAGTGTCCTTTGCGATGGTGTTGGTCGTGTCTGACGAAGGAGCTAGCGACTTGGTGTTTATTGGACCTGGCGCAACGTGGTCTGGGATGGTGCCGGTCCAAGGACGGTAGTAGTCGAGAGGGGAGGATCGTAGTGTCTTGCTCGAGTATGCCTCGTGGTCCCGCCATTCAGCCAAGCTGCTCGCAGAATGTTTGATGTCAAACACATGCACCAGTTTCCCATCAACAGGATTGTACGTCTCTGAGACGTTGCCTTTGGTGTATTTGGGTACGGGCTCTTCGAGACGTTGGCTTAGTTCGAAGCTGCTCCCAACCGTGATCAGCTCGCCATCGTCGTCATCGAGATAGAGTAGCTTGGCATCAGGCTGCGATTCGATCGTTGCATCGTACTGTCTGCCCGTGATGGATATCAAGCCTGGAGGGTTGGAAGGGCCGGTGAGATCACGAACGGCGAAGGTGGGCAGGGCTGGGGAGGATGGCGGGCTGTAAAACGACATCTTTGTCTCTTTTGAATCTCGTCTTCACGCGACGTGGAGGCGGTATGATGAATGTGTTGTACGAAAACTGCAGTCAAAAGGCAGTTCAGCCTAGAGACGGCGGCATACAGGTTGTCGACAGTGCCAGTGACGAGGGACACAGTTGTCACAATCGTTAGGCTGATAAGTTGTCCACGTCTTTTCTATCCTCGTACGACGAGGAAGTTGCCTCCACTGCATTCACTTGGAAGTGGAAGGCGGGCGATGCACAGGCAGGCACCAGCAATGCGACTGGTCGATCCTCCGATCTGCCCCGCACCCAAGCCTGATTTGGCACCATCATGGCGGCCCCAGTTGCAAGGGCAGCCAGACTCTGTAAGTACCACTATTACCTACTAGTTTCGTCAGCCCGGAATCTAAAGCCGATAGAATCCACTAATACGTCAAACTGACGTTCTTCGTACCTAATGTAACTACCTAGGTACACATCGTGATTTCGAAAGCAAACGAATGACCGTGTCTACAGTCAGATCAGCTATCTATCAAGACAGGTGTTTCATACATAGCTCAACCCCGCCTGCGCCGCTCGCTCAATCAAAAACATCAAAACAAACATCATCTCATGGCCTCGTAGATCAACAAACCACATGCATTTAGGAGCAAATCCATGATTTCAGCAAACAAGGTCATTTATCGTGCATTCGGGGAACTGCTTCGAGTTGACACCGAGACGTCTTCAAAAACCAGATCAAAATCATCGATACCAGCCCACTTCTTGTTCCAGGCTTTGATTTCCGGTGCTCTCACGTATGTTTTCACTCCAGCTTTCTCGTTGGAAAAGCTGTGTTTGTCGTCATCCACTAATCCTTCGTCGGATAATGAAACAGGCAGGTTTTCTTTTCCATATGCTTGAGACAGGTATCCACCATACTGCTTCTTTGCCCCTCGTGTGCCTTGCAGTTCTCGGGCGACTGATGCGGCGTTTTTCGACTTCTCGTGCATGGCCGTGCCCTGTTTCGATGGTGACTTAGCTTGTAGATTCCCAGACTTTGCGGAAGAGAGTGGAAGAGGTGTGCGAATTCGCACAGGTGAAGGCGTAGAAGATGGCATGTTCGTACTCTTGGGGTTTTCCTTCGTCCTCCTTCTCGCTTTGCCACTCTTCGTCGTGGTCCGCTTCGTACTCGCCTTCTTTCCTGTCGGCCCTTGCCTTGCTCGCGACGGCAAAAAGTTCGAATGATCATTTTCATCATAATCCTCTCCTTCTGAAGCACTGACAGACTCTGACGATATGTCAAATTCATCATGAGGTCGCCGCTTGCCTCTCTTGGAATGTTTCTTCGATGGCATGAGAGTCTGTAGCTGACGTGTGCTCGGGGCTTGGTTTTTCTCTCCCACATGGTTGGACACTCCACCATGCGCTTTCGATGGCTCTTCTGAACACTCTTCTTCGTCACTGCTTTCCGGTGGGGCCAGAACATCCTCACCTCCCGGAATCGTAGACTGCACCGTTCGTAGGGTCCTCTGTTGCGATCGCGAGGGTGTGGGGATGCGCTGAGAGGATGCGATTGGTGCAAAAGACATTGATTCCCGGTCGAGTCTTGCCTTACTGACTTCATCGCCTCGTTTGCGTTTGAGAGACGTCGTCTGGGTAGTGACTGGTGATGCTGGTCCTCCTCTCGCTGTGACGGGAGTGGATACTCCATCTGGCAGAAATTCGGCTTCATCGTCACTGTTAAGGATACTCGAATTGTTGTTCCCGTCATTCTCAATGAGCTGTAGGATGCTAGCCTGTCTCTTCCGGGGCTTGATTTTGCCGAGGACGGATGTTTCAGCCTGTGATGAATTCACGCGCCCGTCAACTTTGGTTTCGCTCTGCCTGCTTTCCCGTCTCTCTGGGCTACTCGCTGCCGGATCTCTAACATCTCTTCGCTTCCGGTCAACCTGTTGGTTCGACTGCTGGGCCGGCGTTGATGTTGCAGAAACGACTGAATTTGCTCTTGACGTGCTTCTCGACCTCTGGCTCAGGATCTCGGCCGTGTTCTCACGCATGGCCCTCGTCCTTTGCGACCGGGAAGGATAGTCTCCAGGTTTGTCGCCGGAAGCAACGGCGCCCGAAGCATAGATATCCTGTCGCTTCCGGTGACGGGTGACTGCTCGGGTCGTAACAAGTTCGTCGCTATCATCGCTATCGGGAGGTCGTTTTCCCACTGGTTTGGTGGATAGCTTCTGGGCAAGGGCTTGTCGAACTGGGCCAGAGTCGGGGATGCTCATGCGCTTTTTGAAGCTGTTCTGCCGTCGCCTTTTCACCGGCGGGCGCGGCATCGTGAAAGTGAGCGTCGAGTCGCTACTAGCCGGTGCATGAGCAGAGATGTTCAAAGTCTGAAGTCCGTAAAGTCGACGAGTTGCAAGATCTATGGCACACACGCGTCATCGAGCGCGATATTCAAGTTAGCCATAATGTTTGACATCCGTGTGTTTTGATCAGACTCGGACCCACTAACTACTTTCGTCACCAGGATCCTTGGCATCTGGCATCCTCTAGCGTGTGGAGCCTCAAAATGTCTATCCTGGACATCATCCCTCGCATCCCTCAACGGGGACGCAGGCTATTTACTTTACCAATATAGTATTAACTCGCAGCAACTTAAGAAGTATGAGGATCCTCTTTCCACTTGCTCATCTTGCTTCTTCACAACAACCGTAGCAGCTAAGGAATCATTTATCGTTTGACCCGAAACGTGTGTATCACCTCCGGGTCACAGTTTCATCTCGGCCGCATCATTACTGCTTCTACTTTCTGACACCTCTAACTTGCCAGTATATTACTGCACGAGTGTTAGCTTGATGATACGTTGTTGCCAAGCGAAGACCTATTTGTGTCCAGTGTCCTCCCGACCGCGCTTGCCACTAACATCACGTCGCACTTCTGTGAAGACAGCATGATATGAGCGTCGGTCTTCTCGTTTGTCAGCATCTAGGTCGGCTGGTTGATTCGATCAAACCTGTTGGCCTGCCTCATCGGCAGTGACATTTGTCATCGCTACCTCGTGGTCTTCTGATAGGTATGTTTACGAGCTCTGTAGCCCTGCGCGATGCAATCACTCAGACCTCAATGCCCTGCATCCTCCAGGATGAATTGTCGATTTGTCTTTCAAGCACATCTGATGCAGTGCCTGCCTCCGAACCTCCATCGTCGGCGTCCGCCAACTGCACAAATCGCCAACTGTCCACAGACATATGTCCAGACCACCTCGAAGATGTGCTTTTCAAGGAGGTCTTGCTGCCATGCTTACTCAATGGATGAGAAGCATTGTGAGCAGCGTACACGCTGCTCTTGGACGACAGAGTGTGGGTTGAATTGCTTCTGCCTAACATAATATCAAGAGAGCGCAATTCACTCCAATTTGTACTACTCTTGTTCGAGATCTGGCCAAGATAATGTTCTGTCAGTGAGACCTGCGCGATTGTGTGATGGATGGCGGCTTGTGGTATTACCCGCGAAGCGGCGTTCGGTTCATTGATCTGGGAGAGCTCCATTTGTGTATTTATCCAACTCAGATTGTCTGGAGACAAAAAGTCTTCCGGGTGTGGTAAAGACAGCGTTGAAGGTGTAGTAAGTTCGCTTGAATCGTCCCGGATGAAAAATTCCGGGCCGGGAAGGTAATCCTCCGAAATGACACCCTGGGTTTGGACTTTAAGCACCGAGCTCGAGACATCAATAGTACTTGTCAGCTTTGCTTCAAATGAGGAGCCATCAGAGACCGCATAGGCGATCGAACGTGGCGCCGAATCTCCTGTGTTGACAGCGTTGTTCGTGATTCGTTCTGCCCAATCGGGAGGTTCTTGCATCGATATGTCCTCGGGATTAATCTGCATATCATCGCCACTTGCTTTCAGAGCATCAATCAACGGACTTGCCAATGTCACCAACTCAACATGCTTGTGGTTATGGATTCCTGCGTCGGGCACAACCTCATCTTCTGATATAGTGGCCAACTTATCAGGCTGACTGATGACACGGTCAAATGCTTTGATGTCACTTCGAACATTTTCCCAGACACGCTTCGCTCGGCAAAGCCCGAAATGAAGTCCCTGAGGACCAAAAAGCGGTAAATCAAAGTCACAAACCCAGCAAGCTCGTTGAAAGCTTCTCAAGAAAGCACTCGGGGTTTCGTCAAATATTTGGAGGGCTCCGCCGAAAACAGATTGCAACATGCCTTCAACAGCATAGAGACAGAACCCCCGTTCTGGTGGAGCCGCTTTCCAGTGTTCGACAGTTTCGATGAGATGTCGCGCCACCATGATTCCAATAGCATCATGTGTGATCTGCATAATCGCGGCTGTCGCGATGTAAGTCTCCGAGAGTTTCATGTTATTCAGCAGCAGACTCGACACTTTGCCCGCGATCTCGAGGACATCCCACCCTGTTACACACAGGCTGAAAGGTTCATCATGCGCGACATTAGTACAAGAGACTCTCTCGCGTAGAAGAGTTAGGATGTCGTCTGAATGCTCAGCTAAGATGTTTCGACAGTCTTTGGCATATTCGAGAACCAGGATTGCTTCCCTCGAAACGGCGTTAGATATCTGCATGTAGAATTTGCCAGCATCTGCAGCTTCTTGAGGTCCATACGAGGTTCTAAGACCCAACGCCTTGAACTTGGAAATGGTCTTAAATCGTCGGTCTTGTGGCTCGGCCCCAGTATGGTAACCACCACAAACCTGTTTTCAATGCCAGACCTTCTCACCAACTGCATGTACACGTTCTTGACCCATCGTACCCTGTGGTATTCTGCTTGCCCACCAGACCAAAACTCATCGAGATAGATCAAAGCAAGCGCATATTGCAAGGATGTAGTCGAGTCGCTGTCCTCGAAGAGCATGCTGTAAATTGCCTGCCTGTACTTACGTGGAAAGCTGCCTCCGAAAAAGCTGCCACAGTTACACACTCCAGCTGGTAATTCTTCTCCAGAAATGTCAAGTGCTTTGAGTTTCTGCGTAATTCTTGCCCGCATAGCTTGGTTGCTCACGTTTGGCACAAGGAAACATTGTAGGCCCGTGGGAATCTCATGGTGTCGAGTTGCGGGCAGGGGATCATTATTTTGCACGTCGTTGTGCAGAAATTCAGCATCATCAACAACCTTTGGTTGGCTGTTCTCTTGGATGCAGTGGTCTCCAGAAGATTTTGTGTCTGGATCACGGCTGTCTAGTCTGTCTCGCGCCATTAAATTCCATTCCGTCATTTTTCTGACCAGCTGCCCGGTGGTCACTTCGAAATGTAGAAGTTTCAACTCCTCTCGAATCTGCCGCCTCGAAGCTCCCCGATCATACAGCTCCTTAATAAATGCACGATAATTTCCCCATTGATCCTCGGATTTGCGAGCAGCATAGGTGGCCACACCATGCTGATACTCCACGAATTGTGTACTCGCCATCTTGGAACCGACGATGACGACGTCCGGAGGGTCACCCTTGCCGAAGGCATCGCATCGGAGCTGGAGTATGGTTCCATGACTTTGGGCATGGTATCTGCGAGGAGGGACTTATGTACAGCTCCAGAGGCTGAGGATTTTGTACGATTTCCGCTTTTGTAAAAACAGGTTCTGATGCCTCACTGGACAAGATGCAGCCTGGCGGGGTACTAGAGGACGTTGCTGGATGTGGTGCAGTGGCTGAGCGAGGTGGGGTTTTTAGCTTAGGCTACGAGCACTGCCAGTGGGACTCTCTGTCCCGGCCCACTGCCAGTGGCACACTTCCTGTCGGAGGGTGGGGCATCCGTCAAAGCCGAAAACTAGAGCATTGCCTTCGTCATTCTGGCAGTGCTCTTGACCTGACAACAGCTGATATACCAACAATATAAGCAGATACCTCTCCTTCCTAGTGATAGTTTGGAGCCGAACGTGACCCGGCATCAGCCAAGCGAATACCAGAAGTTGAGACCCTGAAAACGCTAGTGCTGTCATAACCCCATCGGCGTAGGTACATACACTGTAGTCGTTGGAGCGGGACCTACTTTGAATTTTACGAGGTTGTTCACAGCATTTATTCTGAACGTATAGAGTATTCTATAGCTAAGACTGCACTCACAGAGTTCTCACTGAGTCGCAGGGTCAAAGAGTAGGGTAGGTAATTCATCTTAGTCAAGCTGGTAGAAGTATTTCACGTGGAATCCATGTGGAATACTTATTGTGTGGATTAAAAGAAGACTTTTTGAATCTCAACTAGGCATCATGCAGCAGTCGTATGATGTAGCATGAGAGCCGGTCAACAAGAATATCACTTCGTGACGGCCTTCGCAAGGTCGGCCAATCCCTCCTTCCGCTTGTAACGGGCATCTTCGATGACATCGGCGCCGGCATCATTCGAGAAGGTGGCCGTCCAGATGACGAATGTCTGGCCCTCGTTATTTCCTGCAGTGACTTCGTAGCAGCGTATCCGGGAGATGATTGAAGAGTACGACAACGCCGGCGTCGATGCAACAACCGAATAGGTTATGAAATGGTCGAGCGTCTAAAATCCATAAGTAATGCGAAGTGGTACGAAGTCTGCAAGACAAATTGACATACTGAGTGCTCTTCCTGCTTGACATCAAGTTCAGTGCCATCCTTAAATTTCCACTTGAAGATGTCGGTTTCAGGTGAGGTCGAGCCTTCAACAGTCTTACTGCTGTCCAGGGCGGACCACCTAGAGTTTGCAGATTCGTGAGTGCTCATTCAAATAGACCTGTCAGCTATCACAAATAGACTCTCTCAGACGAACCAGTTGGAAAAGTCTTGCAGCTTGATCTGATGCCACACGTCGGCCAGCTTAGCCGGAATGACCGCTGACTCCGAGACGGAGGTTGAGGTTGGGATTGCAGACATGTTTGTGCTTTTCTTCTCCCGCCTTTCAAATGATCACTTTCAGTCAGTAAATGTGCAACGGTGAAAATAGAGAGAAGAGTTGAAGCACCTCTGTCATCTTTGTCATCGTACCAAGAATGATGTCATTTGTAGCAGAATCGTTCCTGCCGTTTCTCGCAAAGGTTTACTGCTTGCAGGACGCCTCTGCAAGACTTGACTAGCACCTGGCGAGAACTTTCAAAGGTTGCATAGAAAGGCACTAACAATGATAGAATTTTCCGTCGTTGCCACAACCTCGATAGGGGCTGAATGGCATAACCATTCATAAGGCCACGTGAAGTAGTGCATTTGGTCAATAGGTTGACGAGTGGTTAGCTAGGTTTTGCAAACGTCACTGACAGAGCAGCCGGCAGGATATCCTACCATTAACGAGGAGTGCTATGCTCTAGCATCTGCCATCTATGGGTGAAGGTACTCTCACCTACGCTGTTCCACCAACGATGTGTCCAAAAACTTGTAGGGCGAGGCGTAAACGATAAGAGACATTGTGTGCAGGAGCTAACTCGTCTGCGCGTGGCTAGTGCACTTTTCAAAGTCCGAGAGACTAATGAATCATGCTTTATTAACTATGGAGGTCTATTGTACCCCTTGCCATAGATCGTCACACCAAGCGTCTCGCTATGACCTTTGTCCCCCAAGGTCTGTTCGACCATGAGAACATGCAAGTGTCACTACGCCAAATGCTTTCCTGATGCCCTCAAGCGGCTTCTGCCGGTTTTCAGGGGAAATGGCGCAGTCCAGGAATCAGTAGACAGCGATGGGGATAATATTGACCAGCAGAAACTTCCAGCAGAAATTCTCGAACGAGAGCAATTGGCCCAGGGATGCAAAGAACGAGTGGTGCCCAACGACAGATCCCACGATAGTAAGGGCATATGAACAAGCAATTGTGCTGATGGGAAACATAGGGCACAACCGTGAAGTTGGAGACCTTTCGAGATGCCCCTCAGGATTGTGCTTGAATATCCTTCGCGGAGCGTCCTGGGTAGCTATGGTCAAAATTGGAACAGGAAGTGGCTGATATCTAAAAGTGTGAATGTGGAATTGATGGCGGTACCGTTGAGGTGTCAATGAGAGTTCTCTATTTCCAGACTTGTGACTGCCGTTGTAATCTCTCACGTTCAAAGCACCATGCCAGCCCTCAAGTTTCGGGAAGTACCCTTTCTTCTGGAGGAGCCATAAGCGTGGGCTCCTGGAGCTGCAGCAGAGCACGGCTTTTCAAGAACGTTCTTTGGGTCGGAAGGGCTCCGGGCAAATTGACAGCCCTCATACAGTGGTGATACGACACCAGAAATGTCCAGCTGCCCTGTTTCTCCTGCAAGAAAGTCTGCGCGACTGGACGATCGCCAAAGCAGCCACCGATAGGCTTGCTTTGGACGGCTGCGGGCGTAGACTTGCGGGCAGGATTGAGCGAATACTTCAGACTCTCGCCAATGCAAAACTTATACTGATGTGTCCGCTTAACTTTGTCAGTAAGCCTACATCGACAGTGAATCATCTGGTATTGCTAAATAGGCGTCCTTGATCCGGTTGTTCTACTTAGTACGTGCGAAGCATATATATCGTCCCCAGAATATCCTTATATTATGCTGTAGGCACGCCGAGTTTTTCACACCACCTTGTCATGCGAGCAGATCTGTAGCTTCACATTGAGGTTGGCCTGCTTCGACAAAACCACCTTGAGACACGTATTTGCCGCGCCCGAAGAAGGACTTGCACCTTTACTTGAACATTGGAAATTCTCTGGTCTGCAAAGGAACGATAAAAGCTTGGGCTGAAAGCTTTGTGGAACCACTAAGGTCCTGCTGTTAGGGCTAAACAAGCATCGACGGCTAACCCCACTCTCCCCTGTTTCTGACGCACGACATCGTCAATAACTTCACGGTCGAGGTTTGGGAACATGCCACAAAGCGTATCGACGACATATCTGTGTTCTTTGCGCTGTATGCGTCGAGCCTCAGCAGCCTCAGCACTAGCTTGCCTTGCAGCTGCTTCTTGAGCATCGTATTGCTGCACATGGCGTTTTTCGACTTCAATTGCAGGGTTTCCATTTCGTCCTTCTGCTATTGGCGGTTGAAAGACCAATGGACTGGGTTTTCGAGCAGGCGTTTGAGGAGTCGATCTGGCGTCAGACTGTGTGATCTCTGAGTCTGAGAGGAATCGACCAATCGTTGATAAGGGTTTCTGGATTGTCCGAAGAAGTCCACCGACAGCATCGTCAGAGCTTCCATCAGTACCACTACTTGACACGCCCGAGCGAGAATTGCTTCTTCTCGGTGTAGTTGAAGTGACGTCCATAGAGTTACGAGGCGTAACTTCTGGTTCTGACAATGCAGACTTCTCTGGGAATGGTTGAACTGGTGAGGACACTTCTGCTTCTCGATTTTGAGCGGCAATAGCTGAGACAGCTTCTTCGACTTCTCTTTCAAAATCCTCGTCACTGACGGTCAAGGTAGTTCTATCTAGGCCTTCGATGAATTGAATAGCACCCGATAGCGAGGATAAATAGTAGCCTGCTTCTCCAGACAACTTGTCTTGGTTTCGAAAGCGAAGAATGTACTGAATGTTGGACACAAGATGTTCTGGATTTGCTTGAAGGACGACGTATATCAGCAATGGCACGAATGAATCAGCTGATGTATCAGAGGATTGAGTGTTCTTCAGTAGGCCGAAGATCACTTTGCAACAATTTAATATGCAGATGACTTTGTCCCTCGGAGCTCGGTAGGTTTTGATCTTGGCTAGTTCTTGTTGAGCAAGACGCAGAAAGCGTTCACCGTTGGGACCAACCGGAGGAATGTCAAGGTGCTCTTCACGAACCCAGCCATAGATACGGATTTTCTGCGCAAGGATATCGTCTCGCTCGACATCCTCTTGATGTTGTCCACGGCGCCCTGGTCCGAGGACTTTTTCAAGCTCTTTCCGTTTCCCGCGAGACCTTGGCGGTTGTGGCGGGGCCGGGATTGCTGGTGAAAATGTCTGGCTATATAGCCGGTTCATCACAAGTTTTTCCATTCCTTCCTTTGCATTCTCAAATTCGTTATCTGACACTTCCTTCCACACATCGCAATGAGCCATCTTGTTCGTGATGAAGGCCAGGAAATCACTGATCAATTTGACCTGCTCATGAACCAACCACTGCTTCTTGCCGAATTCGGTCAGAAATGATCGAAGAAACTTGGCTACGGGATTGGCAGATTTATGACGTAGCTGCTCAAGGAAACGGTGGAAATCAAAGGGAAGTTCGGGTTCGGGTTCGGGTACAGGAAGCTGAGAGGTGGAGACGCTCCTGAGGGATGGTGGCGGAGTTTTGAAGTCTTTCGATTCTGGTTTAGGGGGAACTGGGGGAGGAGAGACAGGGAAATTGTCAAACTTTTCTGTCACGCCTGCTTTGGGTGACGTTGCTATAGCATCCATGTCACGAGACCGAAGAGGTTCGAGGCTTGACCTCCGTGGAGGAAATCCGGTCGTGGAATCAGCTTGGAGGGGATCTGATTGCTCGTGGCGGGGGGACATGATCTCTTCCTTTGTGGGCGCAGCCGCCTCGTTTGTAAATTGTTCCATAATGGACTGTATCTCGACTGCGGATTCATGGTCATCCGCTACCACTTTATCTTTCTGGCCGCCATCTACAGGTCGTGGTTGACCTCCACCCTTTTCATCATACTCCAAGGCTGGGTCCTGGTGAGATGGCCTTCTGGAAATAGTAGGCGTTTGAGGGGTAGGATCTAAGTACGGCTTCTCTGACTCTGCTGGAGGATTTGGAGGCGGAGGTGGAGCGGGGAGCTTTTTCCCTGGCACCGGTGGTGTTTGACGTCCATTTTGCACCGTTATAGAACTCATATCAGACGCCAGCTCACTTATCGAGCCTTCAGACCCCGGTTCTTGGGCCCGAGTGCCGGATATGTCATGCTCGGTGGAATCTTCCCTTCTTACATCTTGCAGAGGCCGATCAGACTTCAAGCCTGCAGCCAAGTTCTTGGAGTCTGCCTGGTCTCCATAATTCGCTTCGGACATAGAGAACTGTTGCCGATCCCTGTGAAATCATCCGTCGATCGCAGATGTCTTTCGACGTGTGCAAAGTGTTGAATCCTCGTTCACCAGAATCGTTCTGAGTAAAGCCAACTCATGGGAAGTGGAAGGTCGGCTTCAAGCAAAGGGATCTATGTTCTAATAGAGGGCGTTCCGTCGAAGGTGATGCTGATCGCTTGATACGGAGGACCAAGCATGAGAAATGTTAGGTGTGCATCATTGCTGCCTTAATTATAGGGCTGCTTATCTCCCAGCTCACTTAGAGGGGCATGGCGTCCTTAGGCCGAGTGAATATCATGGTCTCTGAACCCTACTGTGCCCTACCCAGGCAGTCTTGGGCTGTTTTATCGGAAACGCCGGCTTAATTCAGACCAACTATTATTGAGTTGGCCTGCACGTTCCCTAGGGGACATATACCTTCTGCTTGAACAATGCGAATTGTCCAATATTTCCCACTCCTTGTCCTTCAAAGTGTTGGCCCTTCCTGAGATCTCAATTTGGCTCCAGCAGCCTATGATTCGAGATGGATGGACGGCAACATGCTCCAATTGGCTCTAGCCAGTCAGACTTCCCGACCAATCCGAGCCTGTTTGCAGAGGATGAGAGGATTTCATGGTCGAAACTCGAGGGCAAGCATATTTTAGAGACGGAGCAAGGGACAGAATATGCGTGGGATCAAAAGCTTCGAAGATGGATACCTGCAGTAAGTGGACCCCTTCTATGTGCCTGCACAGCAGTTACCCGGGCTGAGACTCTGTGATTTCGCGCATAAAGGATACCGACATTCTGACATGAAGCTCTTTCCTCGAACGAACAGCTGGATCCAGGCGCTTTGGAACAACAGCAGCAAATCTACAGGGTTGAGGACGTAGATGATAATGAACAAGACAAATCGCAGCAGAAGAAGCGCAAGAAAAAGGTTGAGGATGTGAGTACCGAACAGAGGCCAAAGCCAGGCATAGCTGAGCATGCGTAGTCGGACCAACAGCAATCGAAGAAAGCAAGGGTCAACACGGCTGTTTATGCCACCTCAATCCCCCTTGACGCCGATGAAGAGGAGATCAAACAGGTATTTTCCCGGTGTGGCATGATAGCAGAGGAGATTGATTCCGGTCGACCACGCATTAAGATGTACGAGGACAACCAGGGCCAGTTCAAGGGGGATGCATTGATAGTCTACTTTCGCCCAGAGTCCGTGAATTTGGCTGTACAGATGCTGGACGACTCAGATTTTCGGCCTGGAGAACGAGGTCCAGATGGCAAGATGAAGGTACAGATCGCGGACTATTCATACAAGAGACAGACCGAAGCTCCTGAGAAAACAAAAAGCAATGCTAGAGACAAGCAGAAGATTATCAAGAAGACTCAAAAGATGAACAGCAGGCTCGCGGACTGGGATGACGATGACCCCCAGGTTGTTCAAGAAACAAGCTCACGCTGGGACAAAGTGGTCATCTTGAAACATATGTTCACCTTGGAAGAGCTTGAAGATGACCCGGCAGTGATGCTTGAAATTAAGGAGGACATCAGGGAAGAATGCGGCAAACTTGGTCAAGTGACGAATGTACAGCTTTTTGACAAGGAGCCTGATGGAGTGGCGAGCGTAAGATTCAGCAATGCCACTGCGGCCGATGCATGTGTGAGGTTGATGAACGGGAGGTGGTTTGACGAACGACAGTTGGAAGCCCACATCGCCACCGGTCGAGAGAGATTTAAGCGATCCAATATTAAGCAGGCAGGTTTGGACGAGGGCGACGGCGACGGCGAGGACGAGAGCGGTAGACTGGATCAATTTGGACAATGGTTGGAGAATGAGGGACAGGCTCAATGATTTGGGTGACTGTCCTCCAGATGAGCTGAACCAAGTTTGAACGGTAAATCCTTTTGACAGAAGCTGTGAAGAGGTCGCCCAAGCAGAGTGCCTAAGGACATGGCCGTGCAGTCTCCCCCGCGCTCTACACGTCGTGCTGTGGAAATGGAACTTAATTTGCGGCTTCATTAAGATGCAGACTCTATTTGCTCACTGCTGTGGGTACAATTACCGTCTAACAGGATCTGGCCCCCCGGTGGACGGACTGCACGCTCTCGGACGACTTGTTACTTCATTCTTGAGGCCGAAGGAATACTAGAACCTCTCTCGGCCAAGCAAAGGAGGCATGGAGACTGCAAAGGTGCCCAAGTGCGCTTGTAAACACTCAGGAAGTGACGACTGCTGCAGGCGGGGGATCAGCTGTTACTCTAAACATAGGGGCGCTTGCAGCAGTGGAATCCGAATACAGGGTCATTTAACAAACCACCTATGCTCGCTGCTAGAGGCTAAAGATGACCATGATCGCAATCCAATCTTTCCTTGCAATCACGCCTTCTTTTGCCCCTTGGCGACGCTGGATTTGGGCTGGGATTTCGACTCAACGAATCTCAAAAATATGTTTAACGATGCTTCCTTTCGTATACTAGCGGAAAGAATCGTCTCGCCTGATTAGCTATGTTTTTCGATGCTTCTGCAGCAAGGAAATTCTCAGCGATGATTCTCGTCGATGTTAGTAAGTCAGGAAATCCAAGACACTGTAATCCAAACACTGGCAGAAAGCTGAACCCTGCCAAGCTTGCAGTCACAGAGGTTCGCTAGTGGTTGGTCGTTCCCCGCGGCTCAATCGAATGCCCACCGACCTACCCCTGTCATACTAGTATGCAGCTTTCTTTATCGATAAGATAGCAGATAGCAGATTGCAGCTCGGCAGCAGAAAAAAAATGCGTTCACCGACTGAGTCATGCAGGACAAGCAACTGAGTGCCAAAAAAATTGTTTTCTTATAAGTTTTGCTGTTCCAACCCTCCAAACAGCTTCGTCGTGTTCTCCAAGATCCCGAACTTTCAGACCTCTTAAGCAGCCCTCATAGACTGACTGTGAAACTCCTCCCACTAGCCTATATTATACCTTGCCCAGAGATGCCTGAGAAACAACGAGTGTGTCTGGCCTATTCTGGCGGCTTGGACACCTCCTGTATTCTAGCATGGCTCATTGAGAAAGGCTACGATGTCATCTGTTTCATGGCCAACATCGGGCAAGAGGAGGACTTTGAAGCTGCCAAAGCCAAAGCTCTCAAAATTGGCGCGAAAGAGTGCTACATCGAAGATGTGATTGATGAGTTTGTGAAGGAGCTCTGTTTCCCTGCAATCCAATGCAATGCTTCCTACGAGAACGTCTATCTTCTCGGCACCTCCCTCGCTCGACCGGTCATCGCTCGTGCCCAGGTTGCCGTCGCTCAAAAGGAAGGCTGTCAGTTCATCTCGCATGGCTGCACGGGCAAAGGCAACGATCAGGTCCGGTTCGAGCTTGCATTCTATGCTCTGCAACCGACCATTCAAGTCATCGCTCCCTGGCGAATCCCCGAATTCTACGAAGCCTTCAAGGGCCGAAACGATCTGCTGGACTATGCGGCGAAGAAGGGAATCCCTGTCACATCTACAAAATCAAAGCCGTGGTCTATGGATGAGAATCTGGCCCACTGCAGCTACGAAGCTGGTATCCTCGAAGATCCAGACACGGCTCCTCCGGCCGACATGTGGAAGTTGACGGCAGACCCAGTGCTGAATGCTCCAGACGAGCCCGAGGACGTCACGATCGACTTCGAAAAGGGCATCCCAGTCAAGATCAGCTCAAAATCTCAGAATGCCACAAAGCCCACGGCTTTGTTCTTGGCCGCAAACGCGCTGGCTCGAAAGCACGGCGTCGGTCGCATCGACATTGTAGAAAACCGCTTCATCGGCCTCAAGTCCCGAGGCTGCTACGAGACACCTGGACTCACGATCCTGCGAAACGCCCACATCGACCTTGAAGGCCTGACTCTTGACCGTGAGATCCGAGCTCTTCGAGACCAATTCGTCACAATCGGATACTCTCGCATTCTGTACAACGGTCTTTATTTCTCTCCCGAACGAGAATTCCTCGAAGCCAGCATCGTCGAGTCGCAGAAGACGGTCAATGGGACAGTTCGACTCCGACTCTACAAGGGCAACTGCTTCGTCGTCGGTCGAAGCTCGAAGACAAGCAAGCTGTACGACATGAGCGAGAGCTCTATGGACGAAATTGGCACGTTCGAACCCTCCGAGACTGGAGGTTTCATCAAAGTCCAAGCAATTCGATTGAAGAAGTATGGAGAGGCGAAGAAAGAGGCGGGCGAGGATCTGGTGAAACGAGCATGAGATACCCTTTTTCGATGAGAATCACTGACCGCGAGTCGAACATAAATGGAGTATGGAGCAATTCAGGCCCGGAGGCGGGACTGTATGGTCTGTACTACTACTTTCGAGGAGGTTCACCCTCACCCCGTATTAGGTGTAAAGAGCTCCCTCTATACTAGAACCTGAGGCTGCTGGCCTTGCCGGTATGCAAAATGAAAACTCGGGTACCCTTTCCTACGACTCGTTCCTACGAACTTGACTCTCCAAATTTGCGTTATTCGTGGTGCAGGAAGTGTCGTTTGCTGCAAGATCGACAGATCAAATATGACACAAGGAAATTTTAATCACTGATCTAACCGAACTGGTGTAGCTGCCACCCACCTTAGGTTTAGATTCAAGGAACTGAAAAATCCCTGCTTTATAGCAGTAGTATCGATAATCAGAGTCCGTTGATACAGCCAGCCCCATTCAGGCGCCAGTTTCCAACGCAAGAACAAAGTCTTCTCTTTAGGGTGAAGGCATTCAGGGGAAACTATTGACAGGACGACGGCTGGGCCCAAAAGCCTTGGTCGAGGTTCTTGGATAAGACTAGCTTTGATAGCGAAGAAATTTGGTAGAGACTGGCGGCTACGCGTGGAGAAAAGTATTTCAGTCCACAGCGGAGCTCTTGATCTAAACTCCTGCTAAGTTCCTCTACCCGTGTGCCGTCGACGCTGGGTGCCATGACGAGGGACTTCTACTACGATACAAAACTGAGCACTAAAAATGATGGTAATGTCATAGCATCACAGCATCAGTCTGACTAGACCATCCAAAGCCTGCGAATTCCTCAAGCCGCTGTTTGGGTTTTCTGGTGCCAAGTAACGCCGTCTGCAACCTTCGAGCGTCGAATGTCGCTGGGAAGCTGACGCTGACGCATGCCAATTTATGGGGTCGTAGAGCTATCAGTTCTGCCATTCTCTGGTAGGGTGAATAATGTACAGCCTGAGTAGGATTACTACCCATGCTACGCTTCGACCTTTGGCGGGGGTTCGATATGGCATCGTGCTTGATGCATGAGAAAGCGGTATAAAAGCAGAAGACGCAATCTTCAGCCGATCATGGCTGTTGAGAAAGTAACCCAGTGTCAGTGATTACTGCCTCGGCCGAGAATAGGAGTATGATCGTGGCACTGCGGTATCGGTGTGATGGTCTCGAATCAAGCGTGATATCCGGTTTGGTCATGCGTTGCTTGCACCGTTGAAGTCTAAAGGTGAATCTCATTCGTAATCCAAGCCGGTACTCCCTCCGGCGATGCTATCAATTCCAGTTTCGCGTTTCCGTATTAGCGTCCGCTGTCCTGGCCATCCTTTCTTGCTCTGACCCCGCGTTCAGAGTCTGATTCTGGGTCTGTTTCTTCTGCGCGGCCAAGTTAGTAGCGAGCTTGCCACCTGGCTTCTTGGTGGCAGCACGTTCCTGAATTCTCATGAGCACCACTTTCCCACCATCGTCATTGGTTGAACTCACCTCGGCAGCTCGGGCTGCCGCGCTTCTTGCATCGCCACCACTACTAGGTGCAGTGCCGCTTGAAGAGCCTAGTGGTCTACCTGGCGAACTCGCTGTGGTACTCTTCTTTGACGTTTGTGGTGCTGAAGCTCGTGCAGGTGGGGCATTGGCGGCCGATCCCAGAGGTCGTCCCGGTGTTGAGAAACTGCCATCCTTGTTCGCGGATTTCGAGCAGATATTTCCCATCTTTTTGAGGTCGTCGAATAGATTGCTAGAAATTCTCGAGATTCCCTTCTCCTGTGAGAGCGCAAAGATATACGGATCAGTTCAATTTCAATGTGATCATAAAGCCGAGCTCCAGCCACTCTTGGCATTACGTGGATCCGAATCTGCCATCTGCAGCAGTTACGGTAGTATGTAGCGATAACAAACGCACTTAGGGCCGTTTCCTCGCTGCACGAAAATTCGCCAACACCCTTATCTGAAAGTTGCAGCTGTAGAGGCAAGAACTCTGGGCACATCCGGGGCCACTTATATAGTGTGATGTTGTTATTTGCGTTGATCAAGATGAAAAGACAGAAACGCAGGCCATTATGCCCCACTGATCGCGCCTTGCACAATAGGGCCACTTGTTTTGGAGGTTTGAGGAATGGTGAGCCTCGCCGTTGTAATGAGAAGGGGTCATACACTGGCGACAAAGTAAAAATAAAAGGAAGATAGAAACTACCTGCGTCGACAACTTGGCAATATGCGGCGGGAGTGTGGCAAGTTCTCGTGGAAAATAACGCAGCGTGCAAGATGTGGTCCTCTGCACCTGCCTGATAGCGTCCGCCGTCTTAGCAGTTCCCGGATCATAAATTGGAAAGCACTTTATTCCCATTCTCTCTCTTCCAACGCGTGGTGCGCGTGGCTATTAGTGCAGAACGATGCAGGATCGACACCCGAAACTTAAAAGTCATCATCATGAATTTTATCAGCCGTTTTGTCCGCCCTTCCCTAAGATTAGCTCACAACATATTCCCGACATGGCCTAGTCGTATTGTATGGCTCTAAAATGGAGAGCATGATACAGCCGCCGTTCTGGAGCACATTCGTGGATGTGCTTAGCGCCCTCTCCATCTTGTGTCCTGTGAGATCCGAGTCTTTCACTTCGACAGATAGGACATTCGGGCAGCTGCAACACAAGCTGTCTGTTTTAGAGATTTAGAGAGTATGTTGTGGTCTCCATTACATCACTTGTGCGCTTTAGACAGGATTGTTGTAGGTGTTCGCATGCATGTAAGAGCTGTCGACGGATGCCAATACGACTTGTTGAATACTTTCAGGTTGCCCCTTCTCACAGGGTCCTGCGCGAAGTCTCCACTCTCGCGTGGTGAACGGATGAGGTGTGGAGTCTTGTTTGCGCCAGCTGCTCGCGCCACAAGATCATGGAGCTGCTTCAGGTACCCTTGGGTTCAATGTCTGTCGCCCACCGCATCATGCAACTCCGCAAGTCTTTCCAGTACTCCACTTACCATGAGGACAACGAACAGCCGAAGGTGGCCTCACCGCTTTCGTGCTTCATTCGATACTTTGGGACATCACACGGAGAACTCTATTTAGGATCAAAGACGCTGCGGGCGTGTACTTGGCCAACCGGGTGGCTAGTAGAAATATAGTCGTGCAAAAGTTGAGGTGGCATGTCGGAAGACATATCCACGTGTATGCTCGACCTGTTCCGATCAAAGTTTGCCCTTCTGTGGTACGGTTGTTTCCACCTCCTCGAATTAAAAAGCAAGTCACTAAGCCAGCTCACCCCTAGGTGTTAACCCTGAGCATTACCACCCCTTGGGGTTGATTTCGACGACTCTCAGCTAAATGATGGTTGCCCCAGAATAGTTGGCCGGTACGATTAGACTTCCACTTGATCTACAGAGTAGCATATTCAAATGCAGACACTCAGGATCGGATGGCAATCTCTGTCCTCTGCTTCGAATGTAGACTTCGCCTGAGCTGCAGCAACCCCAAGCTGGTGTACCCAGCAAGTCAGGAGGCCCAGAAACATATTGATGATACCATCTCCTAGACTGCAACGTTTGATTGAAAGGAATCGTAACCTTGAAACTTCTTGCGGCTGTGTTCGCAGAACAAGATGCTTTGCATGCGACCGAGAACACGCCGTCATGTTTCCTGATAGGCTTTTAGGCTTCTTTCGGGTCCGGTCTGAGTCGTTTCTCTGAGGATGGTCCTCAGATGAGGGAAATCTTCGATGGCGTAGTGCGTCCGTTTCGAAAGGGGTCGTACCGACCAAGTGTCGACGAGCACATTTCGAGATTTGAATGATCGTAGTCCACACAATGTTCCAGGTACAAATCAGAAGACTGCTTTTCTCTTTTGCTTTCTTCCTCCTCCCCAAGTACAATCAACGAGACATCCTGGTCAGAATCAGTTCGAACAACCTTTCAGCATCAAGACATACTACTTACCTTGCCTCACCTCAAAGCAAGTTTGCTTGACTTTGAGACAACACGTATTTCGACCTCACACACAACTGACAACACTTTCTCTCGGTAAATTTGCCTCTACTGTAAGACAAAGTAGATATCGTTCTGACTTTGAAAGATGGTTTCCGTTCGAACAAGAGCAAGAAAGCACAAGTGCGAGAGTTGCAGCTCGGACTTCATCAACAAGAGCGACCTGGTGGGCCACAGGAACAAAGAACATCCTAAGTTGGCCACCGAGGGCCTACCGCAGTGTAAATACTGCGGCAAGCAGTTTGCCGATCCTGCCAATTGTCGGCGACACCAGAAAAGGTGTGCACCGAACAGTGAGGGCGCGATCTTCTACTACTGCCCTCACTGCCAGGGGACTGAGCAAAAGTCCTGGCTCTTCGGCTCTCGGGGGACAACCTCAAGAGAGATCACATCTCTCGGTGCCCCCAGCGCCCGGGTGGCCCCAACAGCCCCGAGAGCAACGCCAGGGCAAAATTTGTGGGACAGAGGAGGAGCTTACGCAGCGCCAAGCGGGGTTCCTTCCTGCACCAGTACAAGCCCAAGATCCAGTGCCTGTACCCAGCCTGCATAGTGATTCCCCGATAGAATCCTACCCTGATGTAACCCAGAACCACGACATCAGGGTCGTTCAATCTCACTGGCAGCCCGACAGTAGCTTTCCCTATAACAGTGCTACGGTGGTTGACCAGCAAGTTCGCTTCTCGCAGCCCGACTGGGCCAGTACTCAGGCCCTGAGGTTGGCGGCCTCTGTCCTCAATACCATAGGGATGGATCCCTTCTGGGACCTCGATACCGCCGTCCGCGAGAGATTGAACACTGGCTATCCTGAAGACGTTCGCGAGGACGTCTGGATCGCGTACAAAACATTGGGGCTTCAGCAGATCTACTGGTATTGGCTGCAAGATACTGAACTTCAGTGAGCAGACCTCGACCCAATATCACTGATCAATCGCCCTGGCTTGTCGGCATTATCGACAATTCGTTATCTCTCAATCCTCTGAGGATCAACTTCATGTGCACCTGTTCTCGGGATGTTTTCGCGCGGCCACGGATACTCTGCAAGAGATCTGCACACCCACACTCCTTGTTCAGCTAACTTGACCTACCACTCAGCCCCAACACCTAATGGTGGAATCGACGGCGTTCACCTTGGTCATCATATTGTTATTGTATCAATTTCGTCGTGTGCTCTTGCACCGAAGGGCATCTTAATTGATTGTCAGCAAATGGCATATCGCCATCGCCTCACATGGACACGGGCATTGCCTACGCATTCTTCTCTCAGCTCCTGAAAATGTCTTCACCACATTCGACATTTCACACACTGCTAGGACGTACCGACCCAAGCAGAGGTCATTTCACACTATCATAAGAGGAGGTCCCACATCAACACCCCAACACCAACAGAGCACTCTGACTGTTGCGAGGAACCTGGGTTGGGGAGCCGCAGTCAGTGGAAGAGGTAGAGTCAGATGAACTCTGGGAAGAAGGAGACTTCTACCTCAGGATTGACTGGAAAGGTATGGCCGGTACCCAGATCACCGACAACCCAACATTGCTGTGTTTCACCATGAAGACAGCCTGCTGATGAATGCCGATGGCACCAGCATTTGCATGCTCATTTTCGAGGATGAGCATGTGTTCAACACTAACATTCAACCACCGTCATCGTCGCCAATTATTGTTGTACCAACCACAACCGCTTCAGCACCAACGACTCATTAACACATAGAAATTTGAACATCGACACCATCAGCTGATGAATGCTTCGCACCAGCATCACAACTCTTCGTCACCTTATAATCAACTCATCATAGACAACCTTCCTCTCTGCTAATGAATCCTTGAGAGACCCAGCAACGATATAATCAACTCTTCATCGTACTTACAAACCTTGCGTCCGTACCGGCTCGCTTGGTCTTGTAAATCACTCAGCATGGTTCGCATCATAATTCTCCATCCAGTGATGTCCGGTTCTGAGGGCACAGCAGCGCTGGCCAGCTGCGCAGCAACTCTTGCGCAGCTCGCCGGAAATTTAAATTGAGTTGCTGCGCAGCGCTGCACAGCAGAGTCACGTGAGCGTATACATGTCATCGCCTCTTAATAGTATCGCTACCAGTCGCTAACCTTATCGTCGATAACGATGACGATAAGATAAGATATCACGTGGGTATCTATCGATAGGCGGAATAATATCGGAAATGAGGATTTAGCCTACTTTAAAGCTCCATTTTTGCTGCGCGCAGCGCTGCGCATCACCAAAATCGCAGCTGTGAGTTGCTCTGCTGCGCAGCTGGCCAGCCCTGGGGCACAGGGAGTAGACACGATCATCCTTTAATTTCTCGTGGTATAGCCCCGGCCTTTTTCGACACCTTTTTTTTAACATGAAGCCTGACGTCTGCGATGTCGGCTTTAGGTTGGAAGGCTGATAGCCAGAAGTGCGAACGAAAAACAGGCATAGGGGAGATAACAGAAAGTAGATGAACGACGACTGCTGCCGAGGCGAAGTATATAGAAAGCAATAGTCTGCATGGCGCGGAATTCCATTCAGGAGATTAAAGGACGTCATCCTCCGTACCACGTTTCCCTTGTGGAATTTCCGTGAAGCTCCAGGTTTGTGCGCAAATGGTTGGATCAGATACAAACACCATACGAGGGCCTCAATGTGCTAAATTGTTTCGGGGACAGGAGGAAGAGAGGCTGCTCTTGGACATTGGATAGGTTGGTGCACACCATACCAAATATCCTTTTAGGTAGGCAGTGAATTGTTTAAGGTGAAAATTGATCGTGGGTGTTAAGGGAGGTAATGATGCAGCTCACTGCAAACCATCAAATCAATCATATCGATAGTGTTGCAACGTGGGGTATGTGATGGTCAGAAGCTGCCAGTGAGCCTGAGGCAGAGGCCAGCGGCAGGTACGTTGAGAAGGTGTTCACATGAGACGGACTGTACAGGTGATAGGAGGTTGTGGGGACGGACACGGATTTCGGCTTTGGACTTGTAATCTGTGATGATCTAGTACAAACATAATCGGGACAGCATTCCGCCTGCAGTTGATCGCAGATAGGGAGTCGAAGAACCTATGCGGCGGTTACGAAGGCAGCACCGTAGGTTGATTGAGTTAGTTGGTAGTATAGTGTGAGTGTCGATGGGGAATCCTTGGTATCGAGTTGGAGAGACAGTCCGGGGTTCAGTCCTGTCTTAAGTATTCCGAATTTTGCCGTTACAAATGCTATATTCCATTGTGGTGCACTAATACGATCAATAGTTGAATGTCCGGTCCTGTTGTATAGGACTCCTTCAAGTCACTATCTGATGAATCAACTCATTGGCAGGTAGCATCGAGTAGGAACTAGCTGCTGTTGCTTTCATGTGTTCGGGGAGACCTTCGAATCACAGTAAATTGAAGCGACCACCAGCCAAAAAAAAATAAGAGAGAGAGCTCCATTCCTGGAGGGCAGATTGAGACCATGAACTCGAAGGCTGATTTCGAGAAGTCTAAGCTTTGACTTAGGCGGGCGGACCGAGGGCATCGAAGGCGCGTTGGGAAGGGAAATGTTTGGGTTCGTTGACGTTTTGCGGCTGTATGTGCCAAGGACTAGATCATGCCTTATCATAAGGTAGGGTACATGGGCAGGCGAATCACTGCTTTTGGGGGTGGTGGTGGAATAGTGTTTACTCCTTTTCTCCGGTGCACCCCCAAGCCACCCGACATTGCCCATACGCTTTTTACCATACCAAAAGAATACGCGAAGGGATGATGTGTTTGGAACATTCGACTTTCTCGACAAGTTCCGACCCACTCGGCTGATCATCACTTGTAGTATCGAAAAGGGAACTTCACCGCAACTGACCCATAATGGAATACCTATGAGATTAGATGAGGTAAACCATTCGCATGAGTCTGCTGCTTAAATAACCCAGTCAAACCTTTCATCTTTAGTGGTTGCGACGCATCACGTTATGATGAACGAAGAGCCACTGTATTGAGCCGTTCCCCTAACCTTCAGGTGAATCACACGACCGAATACCTGCCAGCACCTCTGCTTTCGCCAGCAGCAGCAGCACTCATGGCACCTTCTTTTAGGAGACCAAGTAACTCCCTCATGGCGGTCTGAACCTGAAGCTCTGTGTCACCCTCAACCAGGATATAAAGCTTCGGCAGATCATTAGGGCCTGGCTCCTTGCCAGCGGCGTAGAAGTTTCCTTTGGTCGTGATCGAGGTACCAGTCGACTCCAAAATCTTCGCAACGTTCGTTCGATTAGTCACAGCCCATCTTGCGCGCTGAGGGAAGTCATTGATTTCGAGAGTAGCGTGGAAAGCGCCAGCATCAGGGCCTTTGTTATCAATAGGAACACCTGACCGCATAACGCCTGCCTTTGACAATTTAGCATTGATGCCAGCAACAGCAGCAGCGACTTTGTCCATCTGGCTTTGGTTGCCGGATGCAGCAGGCTTCTCGGTTTTGTGGACCACAATCTTTCCTTCAAGGTCAATGCCTTTGAGCAGGCTGTCTTGGGGTGTCGGAGTTCCAGGGTTGTCGCGAGCTGCCACAGTTGAGGCTGCTTTGGCGAAGATCTCATCCCCAACTTTGGCTTCTTTAACTTCTTCTTTCTCTTCTTCATCATCCTTCTCCTCGCCAGTTTTGAAAGCCTTTCGCTCCCGAGCTTTTTCAGCGTCACGTTGCTGATCAAGTCTTTCAAGACCTTTGCCACCGAAACCAGCTGCGTAGCCCTTTTCTTTGCCGGCTTTGACCTTTTCAGTGAAGCCATCAACGAGTTTCTGAACAGGTTCAGGCACTGTCTGACCACTTTGCTTGAGCGCCTTTGCGATGTCGACGGCGTAACGATCTTGCTCCTCGGTGAGAAAGGTCACAGCTGTACCGGTATTGCCGGCTCGTCCTGTGCGGCCGGCACGATGGACATAATCTTCGAGGTGGTTAGGCGCATCGAAGTTAACTACGAGTTTGAGCTGCTTGACGTCCAGACCACGGGCAGCTACGCTTGTCGCGATAAGGATCGGAACCACACCAGCTTTGAAGTCGTCAATGGTGGAGTCGCGATCATTTTGATCTTTGCCGCCATGGATCGACATACACGGGTATCCTTTCTTCATCAGATCCCGAAGGAGTCCATCAGCGGACTCTTGGCGATCAACGAAAATCAAAGCCCGATCGTCCTCGTGGGATTCGTCTTCATATAATTTGCCGAGAAGTTCTAGGAGGCGAACAAATTTGGTGTTCTCAGCACGCACTTCAACAATCTGGGTAATTTCGGGGGCCACCACGCTTCGTCCTCCAACCACGATTTCGCAGGGTTTGTTCAGCGTCTTCCTTGCCAAAGCTTCCATTTGTCTAGGAAATGTGGCCGAGAACAACACGGTCTGGCGGTCGGGGCGGATGTTAGCAAGAATCTTCATGACCTGCGGTTCAAAACCCATGTCAAACATACGATCCGCTTCGTCAAGCACAGTATACGTGACGCGTTTGAGGTTTGTGACTCTACCGCCATTTGCGGCAAGAAGATCTATCATACGTCCGGGCGTACAAACAACGATTTCAGCGCCTCGCTTGAGCTCAGCAATTTGGTCTTTGATGGGGGCACCACCATATGCGCATACAGCTCGCAAACCCAGTGCCTTTAGAAAGGGTTTGCATTCCTTGTGAATCTGAGTTGCAAGCTCACGTGTTGGACTCAGGACCAGGCCGATGGGGCCATTCAATTGATCGAGCGGACGTTGGTCTTTGATATGTCGGAACATGGGCAACAGGAAGGCAATTGTCTTTCCGGAACCGGTCTTGGCAACACCAATGACATCTCTTCCCGACATGACGGAAGGAATTGCTTGAGCCTGAATACTGGTCGGTGCGGGATAGCCGAGGCTCTGGATTACTTCCAAGACCTGAACGCCCAGACCACACTGAGCCCAAGTCTGAACTGGTTTGGGCACGTCAACACCTCGGACTTTAATGTCATCGAGTTCTAAGCGTAGATTTGCAACCTCATCCTCAGTCCAGTCTTGCATGTCAACCGGCTCTGAATAGAAGTTTCGGCGAAACGATTCGTAATTGATTTTGTCGTGATTCACGGTGCCAATATCCTTTTTCTTCTTCTTGGCTATCTCTTCGGCTTTGGCCATGATGTTTTCAGGGTCATCCTCGTCAAGAGCGGCCATTTCGATTTCATCATCATTGAAAAAGGACTCGGGTTCTTGAACTTTAGACTTTTCTTTAGTTAGAACCTTACCTTTGAAAGAGGTCTTCTTGATGGGCTGGGCAGACAGGTCTTGCATGAATGCATCCAAGGGATCCTCTTCTGCCGCATCATCTTGGTGCTGTACGGGGGCCTCAACCATAGTCAAATCTTCGGTCTGCTCAGCCCGACTGCGTTGCTCGGCAGCAGCTCGGGCTGCAGCCATTGCTTCCTCTTCAGTTTGATCGTCTTCAATATCAGCCTCATCATCGTCTGGATCTTCCATGGTCTCGTCTTGGGCATTTGGTTCGGCTGCGGGTAGATTTGGCAACTTTTCGAGCTTCATTTTAACGTCGTCGTCCTCTTTAAAATCCAAAGCCTTTTTTCCTATGTCTGCTTCTGATTGAGCCTTCCCACCTATGCTAAAGCCGCTGAGATTGCCTCTGGCCTTAAGGGAAACTGCTGGAGCAGGGCTAGCCGGTTTTCTGGAATCTGTTGCTGCCACTTTTGTAGAAACACCATTTTGTTTGTTGGTCTGAGGTACCGCAGCATCTGCTCCCAAGGGCTTTTCCACGGGTTTCCTGACGTTCAGTGAGGCTGAGACGGGTTTGGTTGCTGGTACTGTGGAGGGGTGAGAAGTTGGTTCCTTTGCGGTGGGAGTTGGTTTCGGCGAAGATGTTCTGGGCTGTTGCGTTGCAGCTTGCTTGCGCTTCCACTCTTCTAGCTTTTTCAATCTTGCTGCTTTTTCGTCCTCGGCGGAAGGCGTTGCGGGCTTCGAGCTCTGTCGATCCACATGAGTGCTGTTTCGAAAGGAAGAAGGACATTGACGTACCTGTTTTGAGCCCACAGCAGAATCTCGGGTGGGCGGCCGTTCGCGGCTGTCCTCTCGCTTGCGCTTTCTCGAGTCAGCAGAGTCATCTCGTCTCTTACGGGCTCTGTCACGGGAGTCCTCCCTCTTCAAACGATGGTCGCTGTCTCGACTCAGTCTCCTACTATCTCGGTCTCGGTCTCGGTTTCTTGATCTTCGTCTTTCTCGAGAACGGTCGCGACGAACCGCATAGCGATCTCGGTCATATCGATCATCGTATCTTCTGTCTAGCGAGCGATCTCGTCGACGATAGTGGTCACGGTCTCTGTCCCTCTCACGATCTCTAACACGGTCATGGTCGCGTCGACGTCGCTGTCCTATGTCAGCGTCACCATTCCTTGCAAACGCTGTAGTCATCGATCGTACCTCGGGACTTCTACTCCGCGAGCGACGTCGGCGATGGTGATGGCGGTCATCGTCTCGACGACTTCTGTCATATCGGTCCTCCTCCCTCCGGCTTCGCTTTGAGGACGAATAGGCGCTTCCTACGGGTGATGGTGAGCGAGTTTCCCCATACCTTGCCATCTTCAAGTGGCAGCGGACCAGTGAGCTTTACTGCATCAATCGCATGCGACTTCGGACTTGCGGAATCACTTTTGAAAGCTTGCTCTTATTTCGTGGCTACCCTAGAGCCCTCTTGCTTGTGAATGGCGAATATGCAAGATTGGAAGAAGTACACTGCTCAACAACAGTAAGTTCTGAGCGTGCTTGAAGGCTGGGTAGGCCAAGGTGTACCAGGTATTGTCCCCTCGCCAGATTTTCTTCGGTTCCGCTGGTCATTTCGTAAGGTTGCCTATCACGTGCTGCCATCTGGCTCCAAATACTAGCGCCCGGAGGCGCCTAGAACTGCCACGAACCGCTTAGGCATGGTGAGGCTCTATAGATTATTATTGACGTCATCCCCTCCTTAGAATCAGATACAAATCCGGGGCCAGCTTTTGGCACCGTTACTAACCGCCGTTTAGATGCCAGTTGCGTACAAATAAGCGTTTGCCCTTTGTCTTGCTAGACTAGGTATCGGCACTCAAAATCAACAATTGTGGGATCAGCGTCTTGATTAGGTTATAAAAGGAGGTGCACCGCCTATTGCTGGCTAGACGATGTTCATTGCTTCCGAGAGGGTATGATTCTTTCGAACGTGAGCTATGAACTTGCTTCAGACGGGAGCTTGCCATGGGACAAGGATTGTCGATGCTTGTCGCCCTAGCACGAAACCTACGTTCAAGAAGGTCAAGAAGATGGGTGCTCTGGACCGACCAGGGGTGGAGGGAGTAGAGAAGGGAAAGGAGCTATGGAGTGAACATGCTGTGACGAGGTGTCTGTCGATGGGATATTGCCCGTGATGCTCCCCAGCATGAATGAAATTGTGACTCGTGACTGACAGATCATGCACGTGGTCATAACCAACTAAAAAGCTTGTGGTCGCAGTCACCATAAGAAGAACAGCTATTTGCCATTAGTAAGAAGCAGGAGACGGCCGCAACATCTCTTTAAGGTCTGACGAGGAGGAACTTAGATTGCGTTGGGAGAGGTGTCCATATCGGGGCCAACAGTGATTTAGCTAGGTGGGGGCGAGAGAGGAGGATGAGTGTTTTACATCACTGCCATGCTTGATGATGAAAATCACATAGCATCGGCTGTCCATGCTATCGTGTCAAGCTGGTCAAAAATAATTGGATATTTCTGCATATTCACGTGAGGTGTCCCTAGGTAGATGTCAAAAGGAAAAGGGAGCTCGCGGCTGTCGTGTCCAACTCTCAGTCGAATCGGGTATCCGAAAGCCTCGGCATGCAGCTTAGGCTTTTCGACACAATGCTGTCGGTGTCCTTCAACGCAGCATTGATGACAGCAAAGTACGCAATTAGCCCACATTCCATCTTGCTCCGTCATAATCAGATCCACGACCTTTTACGCAAGAAGCCTTTTCAGATGTAATACGGAGTACATAGCTGGCCTGATCGGCACAAATCCGAAGCCGTAATTAGGCGTCCTTTGGCTTCGCACCGGTATCGCTTGGCACACTTTTCAGCGTTACGATTGGGCAGCCCAAGTAGTTACTAGAGTTTCAACTATCGCGCTGCTGCGGTGCCTGAGACAAGCAGACCTAGGCGAGGGCTATGTATAACGAGGCTCAGCATGGAGGAGGTGCCTGGACTGAAAAATAACAGGATCTTGACCTCTGGTCTTGTGGACTTTGCGGCCAGTGCCTGGCTCTTCCTCTACAAGTGTCCCGAAATATGGCTGTCACAACCGGTGATGACTCTGAGAGCCTACTAATACCTGAAGAAAGCGACAATGTCCCGGGAAGTCTGTCGAAGACCGTCCCAGTCACAGAGGCAGTGAGTGAGGACGAATCGCCACGGAATAGGCACAAATTCTATTCCAGCTTGCGCAAATCCGACACGAATCCATCATGGCGGGTCAGTGTCAGAGCTGGAGTGCTGATTGTGGCCGTCGTCTTGCTTGTCAACATTGTGATCATCCTCCGCTTTCCGTTGCAATACAAGGTCGATGAAGATGGGAAAACGACGATCTTGAGAGGCAACTGCAGCCAAGTAAGAAAGCTCAACACAGGCTACCATTTCTTGATCAACGTCTTGTCAACACTGATGCTAGGAGCGTCGAATTATGCCATGCAGGTCGTGTCCGCACCTAGTCGTGACAGTGTCGACAAAGCACATGGTTTGAATACATGGCTCGTTATTGGCGCGCAGTCGTTTCGGAACCTCAAATGGAACGGACCAAAGAAGATGTGGTTGTGGATAGGCCTTTGTGTTTCGTCTGTGCCGTTGCACCTCCTTTACAATTCAACATTCTTTGTCACTTACAATCAACACTTGCTGAACATCTATATGGTGCAGCCGAGCTTCTTGCGCACCGATGGGCTGAGTGCCATGGCCAATAAGACAACTCCCGATTGTTACGATAATGGAAACGGCGTACAAGTTTGCAGCTATCCTGGTGGTTTCTCGCCCATTGATGAAACAACAGCAGTTGATCTACACACGGCCGCTTTGAACAGTAGCCTTGAGTACGCTTCCAACTATGAATGCATCAAAAATCTCATGGATCCGATCAACACAAGGTACCGGTCAGTCCTGCTCGTGACTTCCAATGGCTCGACGTCGGATCCGCCAGCGTCGGATGCCATCTATCAAGAGATCAATGAATTCAACTACCGTCAAGGCTCGTACGCAGGAAGCGGTGCAAACAGCGTCGATGCTCGGGATTGGATCTGCCAAGGCATGAGTCCAGACAAGTATGAAATCAGATGCTCGACCCTCGTAGACCAAATCCTTGACGATCCATCAAGTTGGGCACCCTACGATCAAATAGTTGATCATTGCCTCCTGCAAACAGCAGAAGACCAGTGTTCTTTCGAATTCGCCATCCCCATCATGGCAGTCGTAATCACAACAAACATCATCAAACTGATCCTCATCACCATCGTCGCCACAAGCATCAAAGCAAGCCCGCTCCTCACGTTCGGCGATGCCATCGCCTCTTTCTTCCGCAACCCACCCCGACCCTTCCTCTCACCACCGCCACCATCAACAACCGAGGATTCCAAATCCTCCCGGTATCCGTCTCTCCTTCCCCGCCTCGTCCTCAATTCCAAACCCCGCCGGGCCTACCTCGCCACCACTGCGCTCGCCCGCACCATCTGCACGACGCTCCTCGCCCTCCTCTTCCTCTTCACCGTCTTCTGGCTCATCTACGCCTCCCGCGTCGACACCGACTTCTCCTCCACGCTCGGCCTCCCCATCGGCTCCATCGCTCCTACAACTACAATCTTCAAATGGGGCGTCAAATCGTTCGGCGCAGACGGCATCTTCGCCAACGCCGTCATTGCCAACTTGGCCCAACTGGTACTGTCGCTCATTTATTTCACGCTCAACGCGCTGTGTACGCGCATGGCCGGGGCGATCGAGTGGGATGGCTACTCCGTAAAATGTAAGGGATTACGGGTATCGGAGACGCCGAAAGGTGAGCAGCGGAGCACATATTTCTTGCAACTGCCGTGGCGGTTTGGGGTGCCGCTGATGGTGGGGAGTGTGATTGCGCATTGGGCGTTATCGCAGGCCATTTTTGTGGTTAGTGTGGTGAATGATGCAGGGACTTTTAGTATGATGGGGCAGGGCAGCGGAAGGAGTGGGAGGACGGGGACTGAGAGGCCATACGCGGTGACGTGCGGGTATAGCCCGAAGGCGATGGTTGTGGTGCTAGGGGTGTTGGTTGCTGTAGCGTTGTTTGTGGTTGGTGTAGCGATGGTGAAGTTGAAGAGTAGGAGGATGCCGGTTGTGGGAGTTTCTTCGAGGGGAATTGTGAGGGAGTGCTGGGTTGAGAGTGAGGAGGTGGGGAGGAAGGAGGCTGTGAGGAAGGTGATGTGGGGGCGCAGGAGGAGGGTAGGGGACGGTCCGGATAAGGGCCCGGAGCTTGGGTTTACAAGCTGTCCCGTGAGTGAGGCAGGAGAGAGTTGACGTGTTAAATTTACCCTATCAGCGATAGACGTGACTTGCAGAAGTCAATTGCCTGTTGTGACAATCGTGGCCCCTGCGATGAATAGACTGACGGCGCTGAATCATGCCCGGCCTCGAACTCGAATCAATCGCGTTCAGCAATTTGGCACGGAGGAAGACCCGTTCTGTTCTTTCATCTCGGTCCCGCAGGTTGGCAACCTGTGAGGCATGGACCAGCGTGGGCACCAAAGAAAAGGATGCCCGGTACACCTTTTTCCGACGTAGCACAATGTCTATGACGCTTGTTTTGACACAGCGAGCTACATGCTGCTGCTCTTTGGTTCTGTTGCTGTTTGTCCATCGATAATTCGACATTTGGATATCACTCAACAAATTGTGCTGGCAAGTACGGCTTCTTGCAAGAATTGTTCCTCATTCCAGTTTTGTCTATCTATAGCTACTATCTTGGCCATGATACCTGCAAGTGCCATATTGTGGTACACCTTAACCGCATATGTTCTTTCCTTGACGGAGAGGCCTAGTATTCAAGATTGCACACTGTTGGCATCTCGAGTGGTGCAATTCAAAGTCAATGCACGTTTCCTGGGCCGGAAGCTTGAAATGATATGAATATTTTGCAGGCAACCAGTGCGGTCTTCTCTCAGCCTCTATCATTCGCCACTGTGTCAGGAGTGGGTATAGAGGCACGAACTGCCAAGGACGTGGTATAGTAACCGGCCTCTCCACAAAATCGAATTATTTCTGGAATTTGAGTGAGCTGTGGCTTAGGGGCTGGTTTAGGCTGCGCTTAATCCTACGGCTCGTCCACGTGATTATGAGCCTTATTAGTCTGGGGGCAGCTGGGGCAGAACCGAAGTCCGGTACAGCTCAATACGGAAGTCGTCATGCTTGGCACTGACAGAGTCGCGCTTTCCCAGCCTCCGAAACGAAACAGGTAGACCAAAGTCGTCGATCTCGGTGCCGTTTTGCACGCATCATCATCCTTCAGCACAGTCAGCTACACGTCAAAATGACGATTGCAGCACCTGCGCACCGAGCCCTGTCGACTAAGCTCGCCAGCCGGAGCTTGAACGTCTTCACGCGATTACGATACAATCCATGGCTAGCACGCGTCGATTCCTCTTCACCAGACCATCGACGTATCGAGTCCGCACAGGCACAGCCTAGATCGAACTCCATATGCTTCGGCACGACGCGAACATACGCTACAGCTTCGGATGCCAAACCAGTGGGTCGACCAAAAGCCCATACTGGTCGTGAACCGGCCAAGCGGGCAACTAAGCCTTCAACTGCCAAAAAGCCTGGCCCAAAGACTTCTGAAGGCAAGAAACGTGTCGGCCGGAAGCCAAAAGCCAAGAAAGCAAAAGCGAAACCGAAGCCAAAGAAGCGCGCAACCAAAAATCGCAATGCCGTCTCGAATATCAAGAAGACAAGACAACTAGAAGAGAAGAAGCTGAAAGAAGCTGCTCTCTTGGACACCCCCAAACCACGGCCTGACACATCCTGGAAGGTTGTCTTTTCTGAAGCGGTAGCTGGGCAACGGTCAATCGCTGAGACGCAGACGGCCGTCAAAGGCGCTGCCGATAAACACCGGAATCTCAGCCCCGAAGAGAAGGAGGTACAAATCAGTCTGTGGCTCTCCCAGAATGTTCTTGCTGACTGTGACCTAGCACTACAACCACCAAGCTCGTGTAAACAAGGAGCAGAATGAAAACGATTTCAAGGCATGGCTCAGTCAATACACGCCACAGCAAATCAAAGACGCCAATAACGCTCGACGACAATTGAAAAAGAAATGGGCGACCAAGCACCCCAACGCCAAGTCGTCGCCGCGCAGGTATAATATCCTTTCAGATGATCGACTCGTGAAACAACCGACGATGGCCTTCGTCTTCTTCACCCGCGCTAGACATGCGTCCGGCGACTTCAAGGGGATGAGCATCGCTGAATCCAGTCGACTCATTGGCAGAGAATGGAAGAATCTCGACGCAGACGAGAAGAAGGTAAGCTCCACCATCAAGTTATATTATGAGCGAGCACCGCTGATGACGATGGACAGCAATACGAAGAACAGCAAGAGGCAGACCAGGCCAGGTACAGCGAAGAATTGAAAACTGTCTACGGCACAAAATCTTAGCAAAAAGAAAGCAAAAGAGCCATACTGAAAACCAACATTGGCAGAAGTTTGCTCATCTTGTACGAGACTTGTTCAAACAACCTCCGTCCGACACAGCCATCCAGAGCGGAGAGTGTGTTATAGCCCGGCGTCGACCGGTCGATATTTTATGGTCTATGCAGCATGATGTCCTTTCCGCCCCAAACCCGGGTTCTCAGACTTTATCTGTCTGTCTAGATCTCTCAGCCGGACTGCCACATATGAGGGCTGAATGACTCGGGCACGAAACACCACTTGGCCAGAGTAGTTTAGTGTAACACTATCCAATTGCCAGCAGGGCGGTGTTCTATCAGCTTGTGGGGATGGTTTTGATAGGTGAGTGTATGTTGTGTGTATGAACACTGGGGATCTGTTGTTGTACAGTAGCAATACACAGCACCGAACAGTCGGGTTGTGGCTCTGTGGATGTACGGAATTACCATGGTTACTTTCATCGGATGTATATGCACAGTGGCTCATTGGGTGTTGGACGGATATGGTATATCAAGAGAAGTCTCTCAGCTCCAAGGCGGGCCTATTCATGGAGTAACATTGCATCGTCTTTTTCGATGCTTAGCTCAAACCTAAGCCTGGACACGCATTCTGGCCTGGTGATGTCGTCCCGCCAGCCCCATCGTCACAGGGTTGCTACAGAATTGTGTCCGTACAGATATAATCAAACCAAGTCTAAAATTGATAGGACCCGCGATCAAGAGCTCTTCTAATGAGCTTTGATCCGCTCCTTTCTACTCGCGCTGGGTTGGCCCGAAGCCATTCGTCCTGGTTAGGTCCTCTCCTCCCAGCGAAGCCACAAGGCGGTGAGGATGCCGGCCTAAACTGACACCTTGCCGCACAAGACTCGAAGAGATCAGACTACTGAGTATCCTCTTCTCCCTTGCCCTCACAGGAGAGGCGCCCATGGAGCGTGCTTTGATGAAGGAAAGAGCGGGGCGATAGTAAATCTGATCGAGCTTCATTTTCTCTCTCTACTTTCCAAGGGGGAAGTTCTTCCTGCAGACAAGAAGTCTAGATATAGAAAAGTGTTTCTTTGAATTACTCGCTCTTTGGAGATCCTTCATCCTTTGGAGGCTGTTGTTGTTGTGACTGTTCGTCTTCTTCCTCTTCTAGCATCATCCTCCTCCGACCCTCAACAGTAAACCACAAATTGCGACTTGCAGCCTCGAGCGTCGTAGTGATACCCGCACCAAACCCTTGCAGCATCGCCACAAGTTGTGCTCGCAGCCCGTCAATTCCGCCCTCGATGCTTCCAACCCACCTCGTGCCTTCATTGTCGAATACCTGTCCGTCGATGCGCGCCCCGAGCAGGAGGAGTTTCTTGAGTCCGTCCTGCACCGCCGGCTCGTGGTATGCCGGGTTCGCACGACGCGTCGGGGCAGGGAACCTGGGAGCCTGCGGCGCGAGGATGGACAGCGCAGCCTTGACGTGCTGAGGGCTGACGGTGGGGAAGGTGAGGGTGGCGATGGGGCCCGTCAGCAGCGGAGTGAGCGCGTGTTCGTACATGTGTTTCTTGGACTCGAGGTATGCCGAGCGCGAAAGGGCATGCGTCAGAGATGGATCGAGCTTTTCGTCCTCGATGCCGTGAGCTTCTTCTTCCGCCGCCGCCGTTGCCGACACAGGTGGTGGTGGCGGCATCATCGTCGATGAAGAAGAAGAAGAAGAAGCTACCAGTGGCTTGTAGTATTCTGTTATTCGCAGTGCGGGTTCGAAGATGGTTGTCCGGATCACGGTCAGCTTGATGCTGTCGCTGAGCGGGCTGTAGTTCTCTGCGCCTTTCTCTTCAAGCTGTGCATCGTCGACTTTCTGCAGGGCGTTGGCGAGCTCGCGCCGGATCGACGCCCATTCTAGAGCTTTGAGGTTGTTGTGTTGGAACAGGATGATCAGAGGTGTCGTTTGTAGTAGTGATACATACGTCCGGAGGAGCTGGGATTTTCGCTGCCCTGGGTCCCGGTGCGACGGTGGCTGCACGGCTGAGTACCGGCGGGATATGGGTGATGAGTTGAGGATCTGTGCCTCGATCGGCGCGGGAGTGGTCGATACTGTCGTTGTGGATGTGGATGCTGTTGATGCCGTTGCGTAGTGGCAGCGTGAGCAGACGAAGGAGCTTTGTTTCGCTGCTTGGAGCTCCGCTAGCTGCGCAAGCGATCTTAGACGTGTTCGGGGAGGCATATTGGTTGCCTCGTTTGATCGCTTGGGGCCTGATAATTTTGTTGTTGTCGTTGTTGTAAAAGGGTCAACGCTGATACAGATCTATGAGAAACGCGAAGCAACTTATTTCCGAGCCGAAAAGGGAATCGCGTTTGGGCGGGTTTGGGGCTTGGCGGTACCACCGATGCAAAACCCGCACCAATCACACTATACACAAGCAACGTTCCGAGCATCTTGCTCCTTCGCAGGGGCTCGTCCGCCTGTGACGCACGCTGCTCTGCATCTTCCTGGGCCTTTCTTTCCAATGCCGTGGTTGCCAAGGACTGCCATTCTCCTCCGCTCGTCAGCTAGCGCTTTTAAGCACGAACCAGCCTTCACAGCCTGTGAACATCAAGCAGCAGACCAACCATGGTAAAGCCGGAAGTTGATTTTCCCTTGTGGATCATTAAGGTAGTAGCACCTCGATTGGAGCTGCTAGGAGTGATGTGCAGCTAAAGACCGCGTACAACTTGACCAAGTTTGGAAACACCTCAGTCGAATCCATTCGGCCATGATGTCACATACGGCTACACATAGAGGTCGCACAAGGTTAGAAACTATGTTAATGAACAGTTCGATATTAGAGAATTGTTCATCTGAAAACTGTCCCTGCAGCTCTCCCCATGGTTCGGGAGCCACATCGATGTGAATCTCTCGTGCTCTAGAAAGTTCAAAGTGGCCCAAACGCCGTGCTATTTCTCTCTACAAACCTTACAGAAATGAACGTAAAGCTGGTGAGTCTCATGAGAATCGCATTGAACGACAGGTACCGCCCAGTAGTCCCAGACCGGATGTGCTTCGTTGTTCGGCAGCCATCAAGTCCGCATGGCTTTTTGAAGTCGAAGCCTTCTCACAAGAATCTCATCTATATTCTTTGTCGATGGGCATCTCCACAGGCTGGGTCCATGTCGACTGTATCCGCGCTCGATCCTGCATGCGGCACCGGGTCAGCATTTGATCAATGTGGGAGTTAAGCTTGGCTTCAAATGTAGCAACAATGCTCATTTGAACATGTGATAGTTTTGCAGGAGACCTTACCAGTGTGTGTCCGCCCGGCGAACGAAGCCACCTATTGAAATCCCTCCCATCAACCTCCGCGGGCTCGGTATTCGCATTCTTCACACCCTGCATTTGGCTTTGTAAGTACGGATGCGAAGCTATGACGCTGAACCACGTGGCGGAAAATCAGAGCACTCACCTGAGAAGTCCCTTGGTTTTTCTCGTCCTGCTCAGAGTTGTTATCGGGCATTTCAAGACGATACGATTGGCGCAACTCTTTTTCTCTCTTTCGGATCCTTATGAGAAAGAACACCAGTAAGCCAATGATTGCAAGACCGGCGACGCCTCCGACAACACCGCCAGCAATCGCACCAACGTCTGTGTGAGATGTTTTCTCCGAAGAGGCCGCTTGCGATGCTGAGTTTGAAGTGGCCGCCTGCGATGTTGAGTTTGCGGTTGACGTAGGCCCGCCAGCCGTGGCAGAAATTGTAGATACAGGCGCAATACCCTCGCACAGAGGCTCAATCCGGGCTCCGGCCGAATCGTCATTTGGCCCTTGTTTAGCTGGGGCTAACCAGAACGTTTGATTGTCGTAATCCACAATCATGTAGTTCATGCTGAGGATTGGCATGCCCCAGGCATAAGGGTGTTCTTCAGCCTTTGTTGTATTTGAAAGTTCAGCCACGAAGTACGTATTGTTGTAAATCATATTACTGCCATCAGTGGACCGAGTACGAGGAGGTTGGAACACCTGTTCCGATGGTATGATCGTTTTGAAGCCATTACTGAAAGTCACACTGAGATTACCAACGTCACCGCCTCGCGGCAAAGTCACCAGAGACGTTGTGAGAGCCTGCGTTCCCATTATGCCACCCGAGGCGTCAAGAAAGTTGTCAAAGATGGTAGGAGGGACTTCCAGGGTCGGTGACCACGGCTGAAGCGAAATTAAGAGATCCTCGCCTGAGTCAGGCATGAGAGACGTGGACCCGGTACTGTTGATGTACGTGATGTTGCGAACGTAAACACAGGTACTGCAGCCTCCGGGGTTTATCATCGCAAAATCAGTGAATGCATGGTAATCATTCACTCGTGCTACATCCCAGCCACCTATCCACAACGATCCATCAACCGGCGTCGTTTCTGATCGGCTGCCAACCCACAACCCAAATGCTTTCGAAGGAGCTGAGCCGCTTTTGACTGCAGCATCGAGAAACCTAGATTGTGAGCCGATCCCCAGTCCACCATGACTGCCTGTCGTGGAAGTCAGTCATGTATCCCGAATGATGGAGATCTTGGGCTTCACCTGAGACGGCCGGATTCATGTAAAATGGGAAGCCAAACGAGGAGCCGTTCGTCCCGTAGGTTATATGATCATTGAAGTATGTAGATGAGCTCGACAACTCATCCGCATGAGTGCCATTCCACGGTCCTAGCGTTGTTTGTGCGTATGTCCCGGATAAGCTTAGGTTAAAGACACCACCACTGACGCCTATGCAATCATAATTGTCGTCAGTATCACAGTCTGCGGCGTTGACTACCCAAATGTTATCGTCGCTGATACTCGGGATGAGGGATACTATTTGCTGAAGCTCTCCTAGGCCTACGGCAATTCCGCGAAGACTTGTTCTGCCATTGGCAGCGACAGTAACATTTTCCCACAAGAGGCCAAGTGGTGGTGCGTCATTAGCACAAGTCATGTTTGCCGCGGATACGATCCCCTTGGAAGTTGTGAGAACTCACAGTTCCATAACCTAAACGTAGTACTTATTGAATCCATCGGAGCGCAAGCTGGAAACCAAGGGACAGAACCTAGCTCCAAGCCATGTCGACAGTCTGCCTTAAGATTGCTGCGGACACAAAAGTTAGTCGTGCCACCCACCACAAGGAATACCCACAAGCGATACCCTATACAGCGTAGCTATGGGGTATTCCTTGTGGTGTGTGGAGCGCATTTCACTGAATGCTGGACATGTCTATAAATGGGGACCATTATTAAGCAAAGCTAAATGAGCCAGGGACCGGTCCTACCTAGATACCTAATGTAGCTCATTACAACCTGGAACACATATTTCCCGTCTGTCATTTTGCACCTGTAACATGTCCTACTCATGAAGAACGTTGGCAAATGCCAAAAATGAAGCGATCCACCCTGCTCTGGATTACCGCTTTCTGACGGTGCTACACACCACAGGAGTGAAACTCCGACCGGGCACTCGAGTTGCACCCAGGTACCTAGGTAGGCCGTAATCTGACGAGGTTGTAATTACAACGCTCCAGCCTGACGATACGGCCCGGGCACTGGCACTCGGGTAGCTAGGGTACCCGCTACTGCGCAAGGGCTTAGGGGCGGTGTGCCTTAAACAACCTTGCGACCATCATCCATGAGTACCCTGTTAGAAGACATTTTCCGTAACCTCATTCATACCATGGAGATCGTACAATAATTTTGAGAAATTCATCACCAAGATTTCAGCAACTTAATCCTGTCAATAGGTTTTGAAGTGGAACCCATCAGAAAAAAAGGGGGGGAAGGATGAGACTTCCAAGTATTTTTGCTCCGCACCCCGATTCTTTCAATGGAAAAAAAAGGATTATAAAGTTGAGCGCTCTACGACCTCCTGTTCATGGCAAAAGCTACATATATTGTAATTGTAAACTGTTATTTCGCAATCGACCATAGGGCAAAGAGAATAGAGGTTCCCGTTCGATCACCTGCACTCAAGCTTTGCGCCGACAGGTTAGTAGTTGGGTGGGTGACCACCAGCGAATCCCTGCTGTTGATTGTTTTGCTCTGTCTGTCTCTCTTTTTGGGATTCATCTCTTCCATAAACCAGTTTACGTTCCAACGCTGCCCAGGTGTTTTTTGCCAGTGCATGCACGACGCAATTCGTAGCCTCTTCCGCACCCGGAAAATGCCGTGATAAAAAACCCAGGCCTTAGCAGGATCCAATCTTTGGCTAGGCGGATTACGGTCGTAATAATAATCCAAAAGGGGTAAAAGTGGAACTTATGCCAAGTTTCAATATTTTGCATGAAGAGCCTTCTGAGCTAGCAAGAGCAGGTTGAGACATCACGATTGCGTTGCATAAGCGACAATCCTTAGCGATCAAGATGGGTCCAGTAGATTAAGGCCCATCGCAACTGCAGTTGTAATTGGCACGCTTTGGGCCTGAAATCCGGGGTCGAGCAGTAGCTCCCACATTTTGATGCCAAGAGCGAGCTAAATGCAGAGTTGGGGCCAGGTAGCTTTGCCGTGCAGTGTCTCAGGCAAGCCTGGGTTAAGAGCACCTGTGTGTTCAGGCTCATGTTTCCTCAATGTTATGTCCATGGCTGCAGCGAATTGAAGATTTTCCAAGCCGTCATTGTCAGCAGAACGCCGGTGGTGTCCGACATTGTGACAGCGCCGTAGACAAATCGTAAGCTCGCAAGTCAAGATTCTGGTCGGTGGACGAAGCTACGGACCATATCGTTGGTAAACCCTACACGCTGTTCGTTTTAAGTCGAGTTTTGCTAGGTATTCCGCCACAGTGCGAAACTTTTCATGGGCCATATTCCACTTTTAAATGCATGTGCACGCAGAGTCATCGCTTTCTTCCGCCGTATAATGGTAGGATGAGGTAGGTTTCCTGGCGTTACCTTTCACAATGCCGCCACAGATTTGTGAAACTTCACTTCGCCGAAGAAAAGTTCAACGGTTACAAACACAATGTGTTCCTGCATCACAACTTCGAAATGCGAATTGGGATCCATCTATAGCCTTCAACGGTTGGTGTTGGTACAAACATGATATCGAGTTCGAAACACCGTATTATTTGAACGAACTACACTAAGACATAGTATCTGTCATTGGTGCTCACTGAAGGTTGCAATTCACGACCAATAAATGATTCGTACTATACCTAGTCCACAACTACGACCCGCTTAGAAGACCTGACAAAATCTGAAATTACCCATGGGCCCATTCAAGGTGCGAATTGATTCTGCGCATCTTGCCGTCGCAATCGGTCTGAGAGCAGTTCGAAAACCAGGTGGGCCTCTGCCTTATCCGCATCCAGATACCTCTTTGGTCCAATTCTCAGTCTGGGTTACTGTGAGATTAGAAACTCATCGTCAACCACGGACGTTCGTGCTTGCCAGAGTATAACGAACTTGTAGAAAGTTCCAACACGATTGCTACCAGAGCTTACGGTACCTTCCTCAACGATAGGAAGATGTCTGCGCGCATCAGGGACGTTCTTCTCGATAACGGTAAAACCTGGTTGATCTTGGCTCCGCTGTCTCGACTACAACTGCTCACCGGTAACATGAGGAGCTAGGCATAGCGTGGGCAATTTTGAAGGTATCGAGGACTGAAAGACTAGGGTCAGGGTCAAGGTCAAGGTCAAATCTACTGAATCAACCCTTGACCTATTCAATCGATGTTATGACGGAAAGTTCTGTGCGAATGACTGGGTTGACGATATGAGTAGTTCAGATGAGACTATCTCGGTGTTGAATACCACACAATGTCGTGTGACAGTGTGCGACGTTCAAGGAGCGGCAAGAGTTTTGTTCACCACAATGTCCTTCCATGAATCATCGTTTAAGATAGATTTCGAGACGAGATCCATCACATGTTTTGCGCTGGGATTGCAGGCTTTCAGCCCATTCTAGGGCTCGTCCATCGAACACCAATGGACACATTAATGTCTAAGGCATCTCCAGAGATCATTTTAGTGTCGACTCAGGGGGCCTCAACTTCGAGTTGGACGCCCGAAGGCTAGGGGAATACTCAAGCCAAAGCCAAAAACGGTCAAGCGCCTTGGCAAGGTCTCGTGGTTGCGATATGTGACTCAGTGATCGGGAAGCTGTTCACTCCCACGCCTTCGAGGAGGAATATTCTAGACTTTTCCCGAATGCGCGCGACGAAACCATTGAGCACAATGGGGGTTGTAACTCCAGGATATATACGCATGGCTGCATTCAGTCCATCGATCAATGGGAGTCATTCTCTTCAAATCCCAACAAAGCAGCAATATGGCCGAGTACACAAAATTACCGAACGGAGCCACACTTGATGTGAAGCCGTTCAAGGCCAACGTCTCCGAAGAAAAGTTGCAGCATTTCAAGAAGTTGTTAGAGCTCTCTCCAATTGCTCCAACTGTTTTCGAGAATACCAACGCTGGTAGACGATATGGTATGAAGAGGGACTGGCTCGAAAACGCTAAGAAAGTGTGGCTCAATGATTTCGACTGGCGTAAACACGAAGATCGAATCAACTCTTTCCCGAACTTCCAGGCTTCTGTCAAAGATGCAAATGGTAACACCATCGACATACAATTTCTGGCGCTGTTCTCTGAGAAGGTCGATGCTATTCCAATCGCTTTCTTTCATGGCTGGCCTGGGTCCATTTGCGAATTCTTGGATCTGCTGGATATTCTCAAAAAACGCTACTCTGCAAAGGAGTTGCCATACCACGTTGTCGTTCCTTCACTCCCAGGCTATGCTTATTCATCTGGTCCTCCAGTCGACGTGGATTACGGAATTGACGTAGCTAGCGGAGCTATGAACAATTTGATGGTCGGGCTTGGTTTCGGTACCGGGTATCTAGCCCAAGGCGGTGATCTTGGAAGCTTTGTGAGCAGGCTGCTTGCGATGGGCTATGATGCTTGCAAAGGCATGCACGTGAATATGATGGCAATGCCACCACCGGAAACTCCAATTGAGCCTTTTACGGACGAAGCTGAGAAGCTCGCGATGCAAAGGGCTACCGAGTTCCTGGATACTGGGAACGCCTTTTCTTTGGAGCAGGGTACGAGGACGGCTACCATTGGGCTAGCGCTGAGTGCCAGTCCATTGGCTTTGCTTAGTTGGTAAGCTCCGATATCCAAGACTATCTCTTTAAAGGTTGGCTGACACGCAGGCAGGATTGGGGAGAAGATGTTGGAATGGTCGGACGAAGACCCTCCGCTGGACAAGATCCTCGAACATGTGACATTGTACTGGCTGACTGATACTATACCACGATGCCTCTATCATAGCCGCGGGGTGAGTCGAACCTTGATCCCTTCCCTGACAAGATAACTGACTGACGCTGTGAATGTAGATGGGTAACCCAAATGAGAAGCCCAAAATCGCAAGGGCTAGTACGGTAAGTCTGGAAACTTGGCTAATTTTCAAATGTGTGGAAGAGGAGCTGACTATGGAGCAGCTCGCAAACCTGGGACCGCTCAAAATGCCCTACGTCAAGAAGCCTTCAGGCTACTCGCTGTTCGCCCGTGAAATCTTTCCGATCCCAAAGCGGTGGGCTGCCATGAGTTGCAACCTTGTGTCGTACAATCAACATGAGAAGGGTGGTCATTTTGCGGTATGTTGAATTCAGTCACGACGATGACAACTTTCTCTAACATTCTACAGGCAATGGAGAGGCCTGATGAGCTTCTTGCGGACGTCGAGGAGTATGTGCAGATAGCTTGGAAACCCGTCAATGCGAGTTCGCCAGCAGAGGTCTAAGCGGAAAGCCGCGACAGTCGAATGGGCTGCAATCCCCTGTCTGTAGCGCCATTCAGATTACATAAATCGGTAGTGGCTGTGCTGGAGGTGATGAAGGCTTCTAGCCTGCTCCTGTATGCTTGGGACTGATGCAAGGTACCCCTTGACATGTCTATGGAAGTTCAGGGCAGTACCATTCTAGTCAGGTAGAAACGTAAAAACAATACGATATTTTGGAGCAGTCAACTTCGCATCGTCATGTGCGTGACCCGTCTTTTATTACAGGAAACAGCGCAGGTCTCTAGCCGCCAGCACAGCACTTTGTTGCGACGTAAGCAGCCTTACCAGAAATTTTAGTAAGCTCTTCGAGATCTATGTTCACTCGATCCAATGTTGGCCCCTTCACCATGTTCATGTCTTTTGGAACTGTCCTTCTATTAACATACTCGACAAGGTCAAGCTCTTGCACATTACACTAGCTATCACCTGAGTCTCTTTTAGCGAATTGATCCTTAAAGCAATGGAAATGACAAATTGCCAACCCACACCACCTAAGAACGCCTGAGCAATAATATTTCACCACCATACCCTGCGCCTTGCTTTTGAGGATTTTCCGATCCGTCTAAATGTACACGTACATAGGTAACTCGCTTGGAAAACGCATGCTATACAGTAAACACCATGCAGGGGGCTGTTGAACCCCAAGAACAACGAGCAAGTGGATTGGTAGCGGCTTTGATAGAGCATCTCAAACACTCGACGGAGCAGGTGCCCCGTTGATGGGTCGTGCTGAGGCATCGTCAAGCGACTGTCGGCTCCCAGGCGTACTCGGGGTATGGACCGAGATCTCTACTTCTTCTCCCGCCATTGCCGCGAGCTCGTTCATCTTTTGCATGGTCTCGTGCAAGCGCTTCGCAGATGGCCTGTCCTTAGGCTTGATGGCGAAGCAAGACAAAATAGTGTCCGGGAGGAGCTTCAGTCCATTTGAGGGAACGTGCGAACCACACGCCTCGCAACTGTGCTTGATATTACCGAGGTATTCTTGAACTATTGGCTTCAGGTAGCGATCCTGTCCCTCCTGATACCAGTAGTAGTCGTAGGAGAATCCGGAGTTGGTGCGAGATACCTGCGTTCGGCCTCTTTGGAAATCTTCCAATTTGGCATCTTCCAGGAACCAAATCAAGAGCTCTGTCATGACGCATGCTATGGCCCATATGTCGAAAGGACTGGACCTTTTGTCATCCCATTCCGGGCCAAAGTATGACGCCGTACCACCAAGGTTCGACGCTTCGTGACTTTTCTCGTTTTCACCAACCGTTGTAAATTTACCAGCGCCGAAGTCACAAATCTTGAAGACTGGGTTTACACCTTCCTGCTTTTCGAAGATGAGAATGTTTTCTGGCTTGAGATCATGGTGGTAGCCTTTACGCCTGGTCATTGGCTTCATGAGTGAGTCGTTTGACAATTGCCTGAAGGTCCGTGGATCAATACTAGCGGGTGGAGTTGACGAGATTTCCTCCAGCTGCTCGGCGTGCTCTAGGGTGTCATGGATAAGACACAATCCGCTGACTAGTCCACATAGTTGGCGTAAAAACCATCTAACACTCGCCCAAGAGACTCTAGGTGGCCTTCGTTCGCTCATGTATTTGCGTAAATTACCTGTTGCCAAGGGTAACAGAATGTAACATGTCCCTTTCTGAGTCCAGCTCATAACGTTTCGCACGATATGGGTGTGTCGTGACGTGCGCAAGCGAGACATCATTTCTCGCTCTCTCTCGAATGCAAGCTTGTTGTTTTCATGGATAGTCTTGAGGGCAAATTGAGATTCGTTATGCTAGAACAGTCAGTAAAACGCCGTCAAAATCCCAAGAGAGGACATACCCCCGGCAGATTATGGTGACCAGGCTCAATCATAACCTTACGCACTGATCCAAAGGCTCCAGCACCGAGCTCAACCACTTTTCCGTCTTCGCCCAGGACGTCCAGGACAGGCATGACTTCATGTTCTTGGAGTTCCATATGTCTACCACCTCCATCATTCGTCCTCGCAAAGAATGTGTGAATGTGCTTTACCAGATCACGATACTTTTCATGCATTTGATGAGCCGGGTGGTATGGATTGTTTGACATCGGTGGTAGATTGTCGTCATTGAAATGACGTTCTTCGAACAGAAATCGAAACTCACTTATCGTCCAATATCCTGTGACACAGGCTAGGAATAGTCCTGTGGCTCCGTCCAGTATAATTTTGTTGGCTAAGTCCTCACAAGTCAGATTGAGGCTCGAATCTTCAGCAATTATACCTGAAATGATCTCTCTTGACGTGAACTGGTCACGATGAATTCGTGGAACAAATTGTTGATTTGTGAAAGTTGTGTTCCGTAACCTTAAGCCTTGAGTCTCTTGTCTCAACAGATCTGAGTACTTTTCACTGTCTCTGTTCTTCTCCGTGCGAACAGATGCATAGTTGATGTAATACACCAGACGGAATCGTTGTTTTGGATGAGCCCATATAAATCCGCATATATTCTGAATCGTGATTTCTTCTAGTTGTTCCAGCGCACTGACCTTTTCTGAGTACTCATGGTCCTGACCGACGATGCTAAACGATCCGTAATAGAGACGAAATTTATGGCCAGATTCAGCGTCTTGCTCCATTGCTTCCTGAGCTTTTTGGATCTTCTCGCTCAAATCCGAATAAGTCTTTGACGACTGCCAGGCAAAAGGCTCGATCTTAGGCGGATGTTTTAGATACAACTTATTTCTGTTATTGTAGGTCACGCTGAGAGTGTAAGTTACGTCTGTTGGTTCTGGTAGTATGTGATTGAGGGGTGGTTCTTCAATTATCTGAGAAGAAGGCTTCTTAAGCGAAGAGCGAGTGCTACCAACGCTGCTGCCACGGGGTCGATGCTGGACAGAAAGATAACTTGTATCCGGTGCATCCCGACCAAAAGTGTTGATTTGAAGCGCTGGTTGATTATGACCACCTTCACTAGCCTGTTCAATCTGGACAGAAGGACCTCTGAGATGACGCTGGGACTGGTTCTGAGTCCCTACATTTGTGACTGGCTCATTCGTGCTTCTGCCATCCACTTGACCATCGCGATTTTCATGCTGATCAAGCTGGACTGCTGTGGCTTCATTATGAGCCCAGTTAGATTTTCCGTTACCTTCAGCGCCATTTCCGCGTCGAGATGGATTGTCCGGAGTTGTTGCTTGGGTTTGCCTATCGAGTGCTTGTTGAATTGGCGGGTCCTGAAGAGGCGTTGAAATCGTATGGCTTGGTGGTTTACCACCAGAAGGCGTCGCCTGAGTACCTGGATGAGATCAGCAAATTGGGACGTCGCGAACCTTAATCTGGCGTTCCGTACTTTTCCGAAATGCATATCTAAACTTTGAGAGAAGTCGGCTGCTGCTTTTTTGTCGCCCATTGGGAGATTCCATATGCTTGGCCGGCACCTTTTGCTCGTCACTGAGGAAGCTCATGAAATCGTTACTGTCACACAGAGCAAGATCTATAGGTAGTGTTTCGATGTGTGATTGTGTTGCCGGCTGCTGTACTTCAAATGCGATCCACAACAGAAGAAACGAACGCTGGAGCTTTAGGGTCAACTAGGCTATGCTGGGCACTCCGTTTCTGCAGCCACAATCCCCTAGGCGCGGGGAGTACATTTTGTTCACGGCAACGCCTGTTGACGAATAAGCAGAGTGGTGTGCTGCTAGGTGGCCAAACTAACAGCCTTTAAGCGAAACTATTGGAGGCGATCGCGGCCAACCCTGGTGTTCATGACTCTCTTGAACGTGCAGACTATCGAGTCAGCCTTGCCTTACATTTTGGACCAGAACTAGCTGAAAGAAGCACAAGGTACATGGCGAATTTTTTGGTGACGCAATCAGTGATTTTTACCTTATGAGCTTCGCATGATCATTCTGGTCGATAGCATTTGACCTTGAGCCGCATACCAGGGATCTTGCTCTGGTGCGTTCCGTTGTCTATGCCTGAAGTTAGCAAGGCTTATCTGCACATTCTTTGTTGTTTGAACACAACGTTGCCAGGTTATGGGCCACTCGCCCCTTAGTTCTTTCTGCACATAGAACCACCATACATATAGAGTTATCACGGTGAGCGGAATCGTCGCGGCGATTGCTATCCACCAGTTGTTTGCTACGGCCAGGACTGTTTTGCCCGATTCCCCGCTCGAGATGTTCACAAATGAAGTCGAAAAGAAATTCTGTGAAATGATCGTCAGTGCATAGCTTGAGGAAGTCTCGTCGTGCGCATTACCATGACAACAGTAGAGGGCAAATAGATAAGCGTTAGGACTGTCAAAACCTTTACAGCTGCAGCATCTTGTGTAGCTTTTTTTGTCAATTCTTGCATCGTTTCACCTTCTTGCGCGGCTTTGATGGCGAGCAATTTGAGTGTGTTACTATTGTCCAACTCTAGAACGTTTGAAACCTATGTTTAGTGAGTATTGCACCGACGATGCTGTTGATCCGCTTACTAAGTTCGAAGTGCTCTTGACTTTGCGCTTCAGAGTCTCTATTTGGTCCAAGTAGTGATGTATAGTCTCGTCAATGCAAATAAAGGTTCTGGCACAGTCTCCGCTTCCACTCGTCTGCTCCTTAACAGGACAAGCTTCTAGCGGCAGGTGATTCTCGATTGTCTGATGTTGCCTTGCGATCGTCTTTGCTGTCTTCACTGTATGATTTAGGTTCAGCGCTGCTTCGTCGAGTATGTCCTCTAGTTTCTTTAGGAACTGCCTCGTTTCGAGTGTAGCATGCTCAACGTTATCTCTGTCCAGTTCGGCTGTAATGGCCACATCAGACTGGCGTGGTTAGCGTCCTTGATTGGCTCCTTTCGGCCTGCTCACCTGAAAATCGATTTGCTCGCTTAGGTACGATATGTATGGACGCCAGGCAGATAAGGTGGAGCCAATTAGATCACAGTGTATTCGCCACAAAGGCAAAACCATAAAGGAGGGTGCTCGGATTCGATCAGAAACCCAGTTTCTGACTGCCTCTCCAGTGCCTGTTGTCAGAAGAAAAGACGCACCAGCTATCGAAGACTGCTGATGATATATCAAAGATTGTCGGATAGAGAATGGTTCTGTTTCCGCACGACCGTGCTCTTCTGGGAATCGTATGATGTAGCTGCATACTGTGGAAGTCAGTAATTATTTCTACACCATCTGTTACTCCATCTCAACCTTGCTGTGTTATTCCCCCACTGAACAGTGGAACATTAGTAAATGCCATTGGAGGACAAAGTGATGTCTCCCCATGTCGTGGCCCAAAAAAAGTCACAAAATCATGCAACTTTGAGGACAAATGGCAATGGTCGATGAGCGATGCTAAGAGACTGCTGCTAATACTGAGACGACTCAAAGAGTTGCGTTGTCGGATTAAGCTACACCTCTAAGTAAGTCATGCATTGCCCCGATAGCGGGAGGCGATAGTACATGATATAAGTCACATTGACATTGATCTGTTCCTTTCTCAGCTAGTGGTGGTCTGTGATTGGATTGAAACGCATACATCTATCGCTTGACGTATTTGTGTCTCATCGTGGACCTGCACGCAGAAGGTGGGATCAGAGGTGGACGTCTGCTGTTCTGCAGTCTGGAACAATGTTTCAGACTTTCCTGGAAAGACTTCGGAGTCATCGCAGCACTTGAAGACCTTGAGATCTGAATCATCATCGTTGGTCACCAAACACCTAGCCAGCCTTGCCGGCAGGTATTTAGAAGGCTCCATCAGATCATTTGCTGCTTGCTGGTCGTCAAGGCCCATCAGTAATGTGTTAGAACTACCATATGGATAACCTCGATGAGCAGCGTTCACAAAATGTGTCTTCTTGATCTCGTTTTCTACACGTCGCGATGCTGGGAGTATATGACTCCTGAGATATCCGCCAAGGCCGTTTGATTGCTTTGTAACGATGTGCTATGGCATCACCAAAACTGACCGACCTCGACCACCCTTTCTGGTTGGCCCCCATGCCGCTTTATGTCAGCGAACTCAGGGCCCGGCTCAACCTCGGCTCAGTCTCGATCAGGCTGCATCGCCACGGCTCAGGCTGTATCCCTGGTGAGCTCAGTCCTTCCACTCCATCCTCTCTATCTTCTGCCGGCCGACTGCTCCCTTGCTCCCTGCGTGACTGCCACACACCCACAAAGCGTCCCCATGACACACTCGTCAACTGCACGCGGGCAGCATCTTTCCGCTGGAGGAAATGGACCCGTTTCTGGAACAACGGGGTGGCCCGGAACAGGGACCTTTTGAAGCACTGTCTAGGAGGTGAGTCTCCCCTGCCGCAGCATGGTGTCTGCCCTGTCACGTCCACATCCCTTCTTCCGTTTCTCTCTTCTTCTCTCCTCTACGTATCGTCCTCCCTTGCTGTCTACTCCAAACCCGTCCCCGTGCCGGTTCTCACTTACACCTCCAACAGTCCGCTTTACGTGCATGGGAAGAGTGCGTCTGGAGTTCCATGCTGACAACGTGACGAATGCTAATACGAGAGACAGCTATGTCAACAATGAACTGGAAGAGAAAGGTAGACGGCCTTCAGCGTACAATCTGAAGGACTTGAAAGACTTTATGAGGGTACGGGGTTACGCTATAAAAGGTACAAAACGCCTATCTGCAAGCGTGGAGAGTGTTCGGAACTATTGGAACAATTTCACAGGAGAGTGGAAGCGAAAGCATACCGCCATCCCGAGCGACATCGTAGGTTGTGTCACAAAAGTACGTCAGTCCCTATCCTGTTGCGATCAGTACAATATGCTGACTGTACTGTTAAAGTACATCTATGGTCCCCTCAAGGATGAGGTGGGCCTTCTTGACGAGAAAAAGCCGCGAAGGTACGCCAACGAGAACCATCTGCTTCTTTACGCCGAGCAGCTCTGGGCAAGGGATTGGTACATCTATCAGAAGCCAGGGACGAGAGTGAGCGACTGGGGTTTATTCTTGTCCAACGTCTTCAGCACTTCGCGAATTGGAGAATACATTGAATCCAACTCACGTCGTGGCTCTGAACGAGGCTTGTACTATAAGGTGAGTATAGTGTGACCCGGCCACTGGTGCACTGACCTTGACGCCTGATTAGGACGTAATGTTTATCTGCTTCTGGAACGAGAACAGGCAGCCAGAACTCGCTATTCAGCTCACCGAGGACGCCAAAAACATGTCGAAACTGCCTATCAGTAAAAGGCAAGGACCTCACCTTCTCAACTCATCGATATTCTCACTGACTCTGTGCTTACAGGCCCCGACACGCCTTGACAGAAGGCAAGGATCCAGACCTACTCTGCCTTAATAGCCTTCTCCCATTTCTCTCAAAGCTTCTCGAAATGAGAGCGTTCCGTGACCATGAGACCATTGAAGACCTCCTAGCCGTCAAGCCGCCAAAGCATACCAGGGCATGCCATATCCAGTGGAGAGACGATATCCTTGAAGCACCTTTCTTCGAAAGCCAGTCCACTACTAGGGTAGGTCGGATAGAAACATCCGGGGCATTCAGCAGGAGAAATGGCGACTTAGGTATCCGAGCGGGAATGCCTGACCCGCCGACGCAACACGACTGGAGGGCGGAAGGCCTCTTCAAGACAGGTATGTATGCAGCTGTCCCTTGTAGGTGCCTGTACAGGCTAACAAGATCTTCTATAAAGACAAGCATTACTCAGAGTCGACAAGGATGAGGCAAGCAGGGCACCAAGACCCTCGTACTTTTCAGAGGTACTATCAGCCCAACAACGGTGGCGTTGATGGTCAAGGTACCTTTCTCGGGAAAGAGAGGAGAGCGATCGTGAGCGACGTATTCCGCGAGTTGAGTATACCCTACAACCCAAAGCTATCTCAACGACTTCCTGCCCGTGAAAAATATGATCTCGAACTTAGCCAGGAGTATACTGCCTTGGAAAACGAAAGAGCAAGCATGATAGGAAATCGCGATTCGGAGGCAAAGAAGCAGCTAGAAGCACTTCGACAGAAGAAACGCAGAATGCTTAATGACGCTCTCAAACATTGGCAGACTCGGCAACCCTACAGACCGAACGATCAGCCAGAGTACCACCGATCCTTGTTTGCGCGAGTCCGATCCATGATGCCCGCGAGAGATCGCCTGGCGAGGGATCTGTTTCAGGTTGCCAAGCTTAGGGATCCGGTAGGCCTTTCTGTCCTCCGGGATATGATGGGCCTATACAGGCAGACCTCCGAAGTGGAATGCAGACCGGGCTTGGAACGGGACAAGTGTTGCTGTCCCAAGAAGGAAGAAAACGACGAGTCTTGCAGTGAGTACGATTGGAAGCATATATATGACTGCTACAGGAACGAATGCAGTAACATACACGACTTTACCGACCTTTGCTTCCTGTGCAACCAATGGGTTTTTGGGAAGCAGGAATGGCGCGAACATTGTCGCCACCATATCAACGACTTAAGTACGTTTCCCACCTGCTTAGACCCGCTTCTCATGACGGAGTTCTTGCCAGTCCAGGATATTGACCATGGTGCCTCGAAAATCCGGCACTGGAGCCAGAAGACAGGATGCACCAGTTCCCACATCGGGCGAAGTGGCTAGAGCATATTCAGCGACATATTGCGGCGCTAAAGAAGTCGGAGAGGGAGCATAAGAGCGCGCTGGTAGTGTGCCCGCATCGCAAGCCAGGATGCCCCAAATATTTTGATTGCGTATTGGAACTGGAGTTTCATCTCCAAGACATCCACGGCCTCGACAGGCCAAAGCAGTCCAAAACGCGAAAGAGATTCAACGACGAGATTGAAGAGGTCCAACAAGCGATGAAGAAGAGACGGCGACGTCATTATAAACAGGAGCCATCCGAAGACCACTTCTTTGTCCACACCTCGACGGAGCTGATGACAGAACGGTTTTGGAAAGGGTCTACAGGCTTCTCATGTCGTTCTTCACCTCCAAGTGACTCTGCCGCCGGCAGCTCAATTGACGTGGCAAAGAGTCGTTCCGCAAGCACACCACTGTCGCCTGTCTCAAGTGACACCCTCATCGATCCAGCAATTCTCAAGCAGAGCCAATCCCCACAGGGTTTCTGTGATGTTGAAGTCATTGATACGGTCATGCACGATCCAAATGAGACAGATTGTGCCATATTGTCTGCCACTCAGAGTGAGTATTGAAATCCCACGCGGGTTTTTGCTCCATCTAATCAACCATCACTTGCTCAGGAGAGCGTGAATGACATCCCTGCTGCTTTACCCATTGAATGGGATGAGGAAATAGGCTCAGCAACTCAGCCTTGGATGTGGCGTGAAAAGGTCGAACACTCCCTCCAGCGATGTTTGGTGCCGATGATGGGGTGAAGGACTAGGCATGTCAATGGAATACGTGGCAGTGTGGTTCGCGATGAATCCCCGCGATTGAAAGCCTTCGTAATCTTCTCTCCTAATGGGGAATGTCTAGCGACGAGCCATCAATTGTCGGAGCTCCTGCTCTCTGGGAAACAAAAGGAGAAGCGGAATTACATAATGCTGTGGCACGTGGTCGAGATGAACGTGACACCATGTGATATGCAAAAAAGACATTAGAAGCAGCTACGGGAACACGCAGAGCGCGAAAGGCAAGCTGCGCTAATGTCTCTGTGATTAACCGAGATTCTGCCATTTACCGCACCATTCCTCGAGGTAGAAAACCCAGTTTCGTTGGGGGATTGAAAAGACCCTGAGAGACACGAAATACACCATGGAAAGCTGAGGTCAAGTTTCTCGTTTGCATAGCTCTTCTCCTTGCCTCGAAAACGATCCCAAGAAGGGGGCCTCTTCCGGCTCTGCCATGGGCTGTGGTTCTGGCTTATGTCGTCTGACCTAACGGTTTCTCGGGACCCCCTTTTTGGGCTCTGGCATTCCATTCACTTCCAGAGAACACGGATTGTGGACGAATTCTGTACATACAGTACAGTACAGTGCCATGCAAAGTTGCGGATTTGCTACTCCCTCCCAATTCGGCGTGCTGTATGAACGAAGGCAATGGCCCATTTCCGGTCCCCTACGAAAGAGAAGATATCAAGGCCACGCCAAATGAATCCTTGATACTTGCGCGGCGATCGTAGCCTTCCATTCGAAGATATCTCCCAAACTTACGTCGCCCATTAGTGATGACGTCTTTAGCATCCACAGATAATACGAACCTGCAGGTTTTGGAAAAGCGAGATAAAAGAAAAGGAGGCATTAGCCGAAGGGTAAACCAGAATTTCGAAAAACGCAAGCGCAGTCTCCTTAGAAAATGTAGACATTAGAACTATCATTCATGCCCGTCCTTCAGTCTTTCAAAAAACTTTCTAAGCCAAGGCCACAATCTTATATTAGCCAAAACGTATTGGAGGAAGGCTTAAGGGTGTAGGATGTATCACACTTTTCAAAGATAATCTTTGGAGGCTTTTGGGTTGATATAGGCGCGAACTATATACCTTATAGATGTAGAGTCCAGAGATCAGTAATATAAAGGTAGCTTCTCCCTAGTATATGCGTTCTAAACGCTAAGTAACCTGTTTTATAGTTTAGGTCGGCGGTAGTACACTAATACTAGGTTAAGTATATAAAGGGGCTTGAAAATAGGTCCCTTTAAGATAATTTTATAGAGGTCTAGAAACGGGATCCTATTAGCGAAATCGTTAAGTGGTATAATAGTATTAACATTTAAGGGTGATCTCTTTTCACGTGTCGCTTCTTTGTCTTATTATCGTTTATAATAGCCCCAATACGACTAAGTAATATTAAACGTAGAAAATGGAGAAACAAATATCGAGAAAAACTATTAAAGCATATACGTAAGATCTAAAATTAGTCACTTCAAGTGTATAACTAACTGGTTCTAAGAAAGCAGACTGGGAATAAGAGTAGAGCCTTCCCGGGTTCGACTTATACCTGGACCGGAAGATCGGTATGTCTAGAAGCCACTACCAGAGCAAGAAGACAAGCTGTCTAAATTATTCGAGAAAAACATTAGCGATCACTCTATCGGCGCTTGGTGTATCTGGTCATTTTCCTCTTCGCCACGAAGTCGGATTTTAGGCCATTCGAAGTCGCCGATTCAAACCATCTCTACACGTTGTCGTACGGTCAGCTCGTTACCACGTCGCGCTTAGCTAGACCGAGCGCCTGGTGGCGTGCTTTGCCTCAATCGGTCATAACTACGCAGACTTGTGGAAGTGCACGGATGGCACTGATGTGCTCCGCCATGCCTCCAATCAGTCACCATGTGTACACCCTTTTAGACGAGCCACAGACGAAATCCACTGGCAAGTTCTCACTTCCCCAGGAATAAGAGCCCCTAGGGGCGTTGGTAGCCTGGGGGTTTTTTGCTGTAGAGTAGAGACTCCCCTACAGTTGTGGATAGCCTAGGGTGCGCTCTCCGCAGATATAGCAGTACCCTGGGGTCGTTCATTGACTAGGGGCGCTTACCGATAGGGGATACTTCTCCCTAGGGAATTGCAATCCTTCGGGACAGTTGATCCTCGGGGGAGGGCGATCCCGGTTCGCACGAAATCTGTAGGTACTGTAATGGATGTGGAGAGGATGGGCCTTCACTCTAAAATCTTTCAATGTCCGCGGGTCGGATCCACTTTGGCCTATTTACAGATAAGCTTGAAACATGCTGATACACCAACCAGACTCCGGATGAGTCGGCCTCTGAAAATTTACGTTTTGTCGGTACGTGGCTTTGGTTGTCATTAGAAGACTACGGCTCGAACTACATACACACTTGACTTAGCTCTTATCGATATCAGAATGGCAAGGCTTCACTATACCTTCTTCTCAATTACAGCATCTACTGTGTGATTAAATGCGTTCTATCATCTATACAGTAGTATTAAATCTAGATTTCAGCATATCAAACGTTAAGTTATATCCTCTCTAGTGGCAACGTCGGTACTTATAGCTAAGCGCTCAGCTTCCCACTCAGTTAACGCCTTCTTAGACGATAAAGACCGAGGATGCGTAGCACCTAGGATACGAGTCCTTTGCTGGACACAGTTCTTTATTAGCTGTATCGCTTCTGTATCTCGACCTAGCCCTTTCCACGTAAAGGCAAGATTGTTCATGCTGGTCAGCGTGTCTGGATGGTCAGCGCCCAGCTTCGTCTTGCTCGTCTCCATCACTTGCGCGTCTAGCTGCTCGGCCTCCTCCCACCGGCCTTGATTCCTGTACGTCGAGGCTAGGTTGCCCATGCTAGTCAGCGTGTCTGGATGGTCAGCGCCCAGCTTCGTCTTACTCGTCTCCATCACTTGCATAAATAGCTGCTCGGCCTCCTCCCACCGGCCTTGATTCCTGTACGTCGAGGCTAGGTTGTTCATGCTAGTCAGCGTAGAAGGATGGTCAGCGCCCAGCTTCGTCTTGCGAGTCTCCATCACTTGCGCCTCTAGCTGCTCGGCCTCCTCCCACCGGCCTTGATTCCTGTACGTCGAGGCTAGGTTGCCCATGCTAGTCAGCGTGTCTGGATGGTCAGCGCCCAGCTTCGTCTTACTCGTCTCCATCACTTGCATAAATAGCTGCTCGGCCTCCTCCCACCGGCCTTGATTCCAAAACGTCGAGGCTAGGTTGTTCATGCTAGTCAGCGTAGAAGGATGGTCAGCGCCCAGCTTCGTCTTGCGAGTCTCCATCACTTGCGCCTCTAGCTGCTCGGCCTTCTCCCACCGGCCTTGATTCCTGTACGTCGAGGCTAGGTTGCCCATGCTAGTTAGCGTGTCTGGATGGTTAGCGCCCAGCTTCGTCTTGCGAGTCTCCATCACTTGCGCCTCTAGCTGCTCGGCCTCCTCCCACCGGCCTTGATTCCAAAACGTCGAGGCTAGGTTGCCCATGCTAGTCAGCGTGTCTGGATGGTCAGCGCCCAGCTTCGTCTTGCTCGTCTCCATCACTTGCATAAATAGCTGCTCGGCCTCCTCCCACCGGCCTTGATTCCTGTACGTCGAGGCTAGGTTGCCCATGCTAGTTAGCGTGTCTGGATGGTTAGCGCCCAGCTTCGTCTTGCTCGTCTCCATCACTTGCGCGTCTAGCTGCTCGGCCTCCTCCCACCGGCCTTGATTCCTGTACGTCGAGGCTAGGTTGCCCATGCTAGTCAGCGTGTCTGGATGGTCAGCGCCCAGCTTCGTCTTGCTCGTCTCCATCACTTGCGCGTCTAGCTGCTCGGCCTCCTCCCACCGGCCTTGATTCCTGTACGTCGAGGCTAGGTTAGCCATGCTAGTCAGCGTGTCTGGATGGTCAGCGCCCAGCTTCGTCTTGCTCGTCTCCATCACTTGCGCCTCTAGCTGCTCGGCCTCCTCCCACCGGCCTTGATTCCTATACGTCGAGGCTAGGTTGTTCATGCTAGTCAGCGTAGAAGGATGGTCAGCGCCCAGCTTCGTCTTGCGAGTCTCCATCACTTGCGCCTCTAGCTGCTCGGCCTCCTCCCACCGGCCTTGATTCCTGTACGTCGAGGCTAGGTTGGCCATGCTAGTCAGCGTGTCTGGATGGTCAGCGCCCAGCTTCGTCTTACTCGTCTCCATCACTTGCGCCTCTAGCTGCTCGGCCTCCTCCCACCGACCTTGATTCCTGTACGTCGAGGCTAGGTTGTTCATGCTAGTCAGCGTGTCTGGATGGTCAGCGCCCAGCTTCGTCTTGCTCGTCTCCATCACTTGCATAAATAGCTGCTCGGCCTCCTCCCACCGGCCTTGATTCCTGTACGTCGAGGCTAGGTTGGCCATGCTAGTCAGCGTGTCTGGATGGTCAGCGCCCAGCTTCGTCTTGCTCGTCTCCATCACTTGCGCCTCTAGCTGCTCGGCCTCCTCCCACCGGCCTTGATTCCAAAACGTCGAGGCTAGGTTGCCCATGCTAGTCAGCGTGTCTGGATGGTCAGCGCCCAGCTTCGTCTTGCTCGTCTCCATCACTTGCGCGTCTAGCTGCTCGGCCTCCTCCCACCGGCCTTGATTCCTGTACGTCGAGGCTAGGTTGCCCATGCTAGTCAGCGTGTCTGGATGGTCAGCGCCCAGCTTCGTCTTACTCGTCTCCATCACTTGCATAAATAGCTGCTCGGCCTCCTCCCACCGGCCTTGATTCCAAAACGTCGAGGCTAGGTTGGCCATGCTAGTCAGCGTGTCTGGATGGTCAGCGCCCAGCTTCGTCTTGCGAGTCTCCATCACTTGCGCCTCTAGCTGCTCGGCCTCCTCCCACCGGCCTTGATTCCAAAACGTCGAGGCTAGGTTGCCCATGCTAGTCAGCGTGTCTGGATGGTCAGCGCCCAGCTTCGTCTTGCTCGTCTCCATCACTTGCGCCTCTAGCTGCTCGGCCTCCTCCCACCGGCCTTGATTCCAAAACGTCGAGGCTAGGTTGCCCATGCTAGTCAGCGTAGAAGGATGGTCAGCGCCCAGCTTCGTCTTGCTCGTCTCCATCACTTGCATAAATAGCTGCTCGGCCTCGTTCCATCTTCCGTCGCTATAAAGGCATTCTCCATACCTCCACATAAGAGCTACTCTTTGCTCTGTATTTTCGCCGACCAGATCAGACGCGAGTACCTGGTGTACATGTGGTAGGTACAGTCTCCAGATCGTCCTGTTGTTGTGGTCGTCGTCAGGGAACACCTGCTCGAGGCGTACAAGTGTTTTCTCTATGTACTCGCCCAACAGCTCCTCCTTACGCAGCCAGTTCCGTGTCGTTAGGTGCACCAACCGATGCAGATCGACGGCGGCACTCCCAGGTCGCCGGCTGATGAAAGAGTATGCGGTTAGGGTGCCAATGGCGTCCAACTCCTTCTTCCGCGATGGCCCTGGCGGAAGGAGCGACTGCGGTACATCTCGAGGATCGACACATGCAAGAAACGACAGATACTCGGCTGCGAGGGGGTCAGACCGCCGGATCTGGTCAAATGAGATGAGCCAGGTGGTGGCGATAGGATTCTTCACGTTCTGGTATCTTCCATAGTCCTCAAAGTCTTCACTAAGGATCTCGATAGCTCCGTCTTCTCTATCTTCTAGTAGCGACAGATACTCGGCGAGTGTGATGTCTTTGGCATTGATGTATGCCGTTGCTTGAACGATCGCTAGGGGTAGGTAGGCGAGCGCGGTCAGGAGTGCTGTTATATCCTGGGATCCATCGGCGAGGTTGAGATTGACTAGAGATTCCTTAAGGAGGTGCGTAGCAGCCTCTTCGCCCATCTCTAACACCGTAACAACGTTCTGGTGGGCGAACGTGACTGCTGCTTTCCGATTACGCGTAGTGAAGATGATGCATCCACGCTTGCTTTTCGGGAGATAGTCGATCAAGCGGCGAGATGCATGTTCCCCTTCTCGTGTAGGTAGAACCGTCGTCCACATCTCGATGTCGTCGGCGTTGTCGAACACCAGTAGCCACGGGCCTGCTTCGTCTCTACTGAGATGATCTTGGACCAGTTTCTTCACGTCGGCTTTGTTATCGTCATGCCCAGATATGTTCAGCTGCTGTGCGACCTTGAGGTAGTCTTCCTGTAAACTTGCCATCGTCGTCGCCGCTATCCACATGATCGAGCAGTCTGGTTGGCTCTCCTTGGTGCGGTAAAGCAGTTCGAGCACGAGCTGTGTTTTTCCAACCCCACCGAGCCCGGTGACGGCGATCTTCGAGGTGCGGTTCTGGCCAAATAGCTTGCCTTGCAGCTCGGCGAGCTGAGCCTCGCGGCCCGTGAAGCGTTCGTTCTGTTCGAACGGGACGACCCACGCTGTGTCTTTCATGGCGTACAAATCAGGATTGGCCAGCAATCGGATTTCTCTCTGCAACCGCACTAACGCATTTTGCTGTCCTTCACCGTAGATGAGGGGCATGTGCACGCCGAAGATGCCAAGGAGGCAGTACACATTATCCTCATCCTTTGTCGTCTTGCGCCGTGCTGTCCACGAGAAGCGCTCCTGCCGGCTGATTTGTGCAAGTGGTGTTCCTTGCAAGGCTTCGATCGCGATGCCAGTGATCTGATGGAGCTGTCGCTCTAATGACCTCTTGTTCCCTAGCTTGCGGCCTTCCGTCGAGAAGAACTCGACCACTCGGGGCGCAATCAGTTCTTGCAGCGTCCAGCCTCGCTCAAACCACTCGCTACGCTGAAATGCAGTCTCCCATTCTTGCTCGTATGAGACATCGGGTAGATATACGTAACACTTAGTCGCGTTCTGATACCACCTGTACATCGAGTTGATAGCTTCTGACAGCTCAGAATTGTTGGTCTTGTCGATGCAGCAGGTGTCGACCCAGAAGTACACCAGCCCGTCACGCGCAGCTTGTTCAGCACAGAACTCGAGCTTCTTGTAGCCACTCGCCTTCGCCTTCGCCGTGCCATTCTGGATATCCTGGTATGTGACTTCCTCTTGTCCCCATCTGTGCGACAGGATGGCATAAGAACAACCTTCTCGAGGATCGCACTCAACAAAGCTGAAGGTGTAGGTGTTCGCTAACGACCCTGATCTTTCGCGTTGCAGGAGTCGCATACTGAGGTAGACACTCATAGAGGCAGTCTAGGTAGATGGAAGGTCGTCGACATCGGCTCAACACCGGAGCCGCGCCAGGGTGACAACGATAACATTGCTGCTGCTGAACAATACTGTCTGACTTGCAAGTGCACTATACTGAGGTCAGGCAGCAAGCGCGAATAGGCATGAGCGTATCGGGCTTAGTGGACCTGCTGCCTGCGCTGCAAGAGATGGAACACCACAAATAATGGGGTTAAGAAAACGGCGAGGAGCCTCACGAACGAGGTAGAGCCAGACATTTGAATTGCAGAATTACATAGCATTGTTTCACCTAATACACTCCCGAAATTGGTGGAGGACGAATATAGATTTACATTGGTTGATAATAAGCGCACCTGAGGTCCTGCTAGTTGACAGCAGTGTTTGATGCTGTAGGCTTTTGTCGAAAGCCGGCAGACCGACTATGGTGCCTAGCCGAGGTTACTTCTGAAATGCTCCAGTTTGCTTTCATTGTTCTGTGCTTCGAGTTCGAGCTTCTGGTTAAGCTCCCTAAGTAGGTTGGCCTCTGCCTCAACCTATTGTCGTGGCTCCGACTCTGTATTTGCTTGATCTCTCCGTTCACTTACCTCTCGAGCTAGTTTGGTATTTTCTTCCTGGAGAGTTTTGATTTTGGCGCTAAAGCTGATCTCTGGATATTTTGTGGTCTATATTCATGTCAACTTGGCTTCTTTTCCTAGGATACTGAGCATTTACTCACTATGCTGACCGTACCCTGTGTGTTCGCGTTGTCTAGACTCCCTACTAAAACGGCTTCAAATACTTCTTCTACCCCTTACATAGTTCCTTGTAGGAGATCAACTTAGTCATCAGTCAGCGTATACAAGACTTAGCGCGTGAGTTGTCTCTCACTTATAACGTTCGTGACAGACTGCAAGAACAATAAGGCATCGAACATACCTGTGGCTCCATCTTGCCAGGGAAGAAGTCCGCGAAATGTATCGAGACAGTATTTACCTCGAGGTTCCACAAGAGTGGGACTTTCATGTCTAGCTGTGTAGATATGCCCAGAGTTTTCAATGTACAGGAATGTCTTACAACGGTTGAGCGCGGAGTACAGAGTAAAACCATGTATAACGGTGGTCCTGCTGTCTGCTTTCTTGGTAACTTCGGAACCGAGGTTACAACAAATTCCTCGTCAACCATGGTAAGAAAGAGATAGATATCACTGAGAAACAGTATTCTGTCGAAATAAATTGTGTTTGCACGCTCCGCGCGTGTTCTATTCCCTGAGACAAGATAACATATCTCGTCGTGTTAGATCTCCGATTACGCCTCTAGGATGTTCACGATCTCGGCCCATCCCTACGGCAACCCAACGGCGTTGCCCCCACCGACTACAACCGTTTCAAAGCTGGGCAAGACGATCTTTATAGCATCTCGAGGAAGCGAGCAGCTGCTTAACTGCTCTAGTGCCGCAGATAACGCGTTGTGTGTCTGCAGCACAGCGGACAGGCGCGAATGCGTCAGGTTAAGCACCGTTGTTTTTCAACGGTGGATTTAGTATGTCTCGTCATACCGATGCGATATATTCCTTACGAAGACATCCAAAGGATGCTCAAAATTTCTGAGAGGATGCACAGTTTCACGCTCTGTGGTAGGGAGTCATATCCAACCGCCATCGTGGAGCGCGTTTAGGTTGTACAGCATGACCACTGCGGATTATGGTTGCGACTTCATTAAGTAGTCCGAGATGGCTACATCTACTTTGAGCGGCGACAAGGCTCGTTGCTGCCTGCAGACATGCACGAACGGGAAACGCATATCGCTACGCGCTTATTCTAGCCCAATTGCGACGTGGACAGTGCTCATTTGTTACTGAGCAGCAGGCAACAGCCATCGCCATTACGGGATGCAGAATGGTCGTTTGACTCTACCACCTCGGATCACATCGTAGTGGTTGATGATTTATCTCACCTATGCAGAATCAAGAGAGGAATTAACTACGATGGTCAGGGAAAATCAAATCCTACTCCAACAGGATGATAATCGCCTGTCTGTATCTCTTGCAGCAATCGGTCCTTTAGCTCTCAGGGAAACCTCTTCAAGCATTGTCGAACAGCCAAAGTGCATCAAGGACAGTGGTGCGAGGCCCACGAATGGCTGTTTGTCGACGGAGATGCCTTAAGCAAACACCGTCACGATGCGTCCGACCATTGGATCTGTCCCATCTGTGAAGACACCGAGGAAGAGCTGGTCGAACACTTGGGCCTGAAACACAGTTGTTGCCACCACTGTGCCCGAAACGTGGGCAATTTTCACCGTCATCGAGTCGAGGAACACAACCGTTGCGACGAGTGCAGCGAGGAGTTCGAAGATCAGAATAAGGTTACAATAGTGTTTCATTAAAGTCAGTATTGGTTACATAGGTTGGTCAGCAATAGGCAGCAGTTTTGCTTGAAACGCTGAACATGACTAGCAACTAAAGCCTATTCCGCGAGACCCCAAAAGTGGGAACCAGAAGGATAAAAACTGGGCCCTCGAAACTGTTACATGGGCTGCTTCGCTACGTACTCAAGGAGTGATAGCTATTCCGGGTTGCTTAATATCCATTTAGGCGAAGGCCTCAAACAGGGAACCCAGAAATAGATCCTACTAGGGAGAGTCTCCCCGGAGAGCCTGTCCTAGCTCCTTAGGGGCCGGGATCTAGGACCCTACAAGACTCATGGTGGGCTGCTCAGGAAGACTGCTTAGGCACGTGAAAGATGGGAGCAGGGCTGCACAGCCACGGCTCAGGTTGGCTTACTCATCACTCAGGTTAAAACAGCAAGTACTCAGGTCGGGAGACAGAACGGGTCTTTGGTGAGGTCAGTTTTGGCGATGTTATATGTCGCTATGCGGCTAACCCTTACTCAGACATCTTTTCAGTTGAGGTGTACAGCAAGGCTGATAATGCCCAAAGCGGCCGTGAGTTGAGTTTGAAACCGTCCTGAGCGCCAAGCCGCAGAAGGTAATGTTGCAGTATCCACTGGGGAATTCGGCAACAAAGCTCCCGGATCCTTGAACCTGGAAGCCTTATGGCCTATCAACGTCACGAGACGGTAGGGGGCGGACAAGCTCACATCTGATTTGATTGTACGGCCTTAACCGGTCCAAGTTTGACTTGAAGTAGGCTGAACCCTTCAAATTGGAAGAGGATGATTGATGGTTCCTGGCTTCTTCAAAAGTCGGTAGAACTTCAATGCAATGTCGCTGGCGCCTTGCGAACCGCCCAACCCTTGAAATGTTCGTGTTGTTGACATGAAATTTCTCGTTTCTAAACCCGATGCTGGTCCTGGATCTCTACCCAACGTCCCGAATCGCGGCACGCTTGCCCAACTTGGATTGTAGGGGCCGTTTTTCCTCGGCCGGGTCGCGATCCCTGTCAGCACCGCCTCCTCAGTTCTTAAGAGATTATGTGTCCCACTTTCCATCATGTGTTGTACTTTCCACGCAATGTCTGTCTATCACACCGCCCTTAGCAAAACTACACACGATCTCAAAAACATCCCCAAAATGCGGATGAAAATATATCAACAACGGATACCAAGCCAATACATTGACGAGCGAAAACTTATCGAGTTGGTCGTCACGATTAATTCGCCACATGAAGCAAACGTGATAGTGACCAGAAGCCTGGATAAATACATCATACAAGCACCAAAGCTATTGACATTGGTATTTTCGAATGCCTGAGTCCTTAATCACGAATTCTCAGCCTTCTGACCAGATTCACAGGACGATGTAATACGGCTTAGGAGGTGAAATCGATGATAAATCGTGCACATTCAGGACTTCGAGACTGGAAAGGGCTTTTGGTAGGACTTTTGGTAGGGAAGCTGCAGGAAAGGGGGACGCTAGTGCCGGTCTGCAGCTACGTCCGGCAATGCCAAGCTATGCCACCTTCCCCCTGCAAAGAGAGCCTTCAATTGAGTCTGACAGCCTTGGTTGCCTTAGGCAAGATGCACTTACCTAGGGGACCTGTGCCTCAAGACTAGGATACGTTGTTTAATGACGAAACGAAACCTTAGAGCTACATAATTTGCCTAAAGCTTCACTCATTTTGCTGCACCTTGTACTTGCATGCAGTGCGACATTTTGACTATTTCGCAAGGCTGATCAAGATGGTGAAAGCTACCGACACGTCGAGGGGGTGGCTAATGCGGTCCTCGATACAAAGATGTAAGATCTATGATTCGTACGAATGTGGTCGTCGATAGGCTCCCCAGAGCGTCGCGATCAGAATGCGACCACTCTGCCTCACTAGAGGCCTCGACGCCCAAAGCAACGTTCTGATATGGACAGTTCACTCAGTTGGCAATCTCAGCCTGATCCAATGCCTTGGGATATAATTGATCAACGACCACAAAAAACTACGTCCAACTCTGACGAAACCTACCACCATGGGTTTCTCTCGCCGCTCCACAAGCTCCACAAGCACATCCAACATTGGCAGCTCCACTTCGACAACAAACTCAAGCATGCTTTCGGTTCCTCTGGCTTATGTGCAGAGGGAAAAGGAGAGGTATCTTGATCCCGAAAAGTTCAAAGCATACATGGCACGGAATTACACTCCGGGTACATACGCTGTCGACGTGAGTTCAAAGACGCGTTGAGTAACAGCATGACGAAGTGCTTACCTATTGAAAAAGCTCAAATTGGGGGTCTGGACCATCAGAACCCAGAACGGCATTCCTGAGGTACGTTTCGAGGCTTTGCGGGCTCTACACGCCGTTGCTGACAAGGACCAGGCCGAACTGGAGAAGCTTCGTGCAATATAAATCTAATACAAGTGTTGCAGCACGTTTCCAACACCGCGTTCTGTACGCCTATCAATGGCAGGATATCCTTTGCCCTGAAACCACGGGGTATATTGGCATAGCAGGAAGGCGAACTGGCTTGAGCATCTGACGGTCTGCAGTATGGAAACTGATACAAATAAGATTTGTCACTTTTAACTGTATTCATTTTTATCTTCATGCCCCGAAAACATCGAAATCTCCTTAGCTAGCCGGAAGTTGTACAGATGTTTCATTTTGGTGCTTTGCTCGCCAGTCCCAGTGCGGGGCAACGTTTGACTGGGATTCAGATCGTGGTATTCCTGCTACATCCATAGAAGTGCCCAAGGTGATGGGTAGAGTTAATCCACATACTGTACATAGTTCAAGCTCTCACAAAAGATATCCTTTCCTGCTATCATCTCAATGCTCTATATCTGTATCGTGGGAAATCCCGTATTCGATCCGGACATGATAGAAAATCGTGAAGCGGCAGATGTGCTGAATTGATGTCGTTTGCTTTCAGGTATGTCTAGAAGAAGTGGAGAGAGGCCTTATACAACAAAGCCCAGGCCCAAAGATTTCCCAGTTGGCCTTTGTCGAACAGCTGTAGCCAATATAACATGATCCCAGCCACACCGAGATAATTGTCGGTAATGACGAAAGCGACAAATACCAATGCGCAGTATGCCTTCATCAACGGAATAGGTGGTCTGAAATTCATCAGCTTCCAGAACAGTTTCGATATACCATTGGGCTGCCACGAGGGCCCAAAGGTCGCGACCCATGCATTGTGGACAAGCGTATACAGCAGATGCTCAACTATTCGGTACTGCAACTCCGAGATGATCATCAACCCAATCATGTACATCATGCTGCTTCCACAGAGCTCGTTAATGCGATCACCAACGAAGTGATGCTGGATTGAGTCAATGAGACCCAAGGTCAAAACCAAGATATGTGTCAGTCGATCGGAATACTGTTCGGGGTTCTGTGGGCGAGCTATGGCAAGCGTTTGAGGGGTTTCTCCCTTCTCGAGGATAAATATTTGATGGGCTGTTGGCTTTTGAGCTCTGTGAACGGCTCCTAGAGGTTGCGTTCCGGATCGAAGAACATGCCCTGCTTTTGCTTCGTTTAACCTTAATGGACAGTCGTAATGAAGAAAAACCTTGTTTCCATCAATGCGACTAACCAAGAAGCGGGCGCCACGTGGCCGGGTATCGCAGCGTATTAAGAGACACCATAAATTTCCAGGGTTGGAACGGTGCTGGGTGGCTCCAGAACCGAGAGCTTTGACGCGGTGAATCATTTCCGAAGAGTTCGTTTCATCAAGCCCAGAACAAAGGAATTCATTCGTTCGAGTGTAAGAAGAAGGCAACCAGAAGAACCTCGATCTAAGTCGCGTTGTAGGTTCTTGAAATACGAAGCCATCTTGACACAGATGCATCACCTGATCACTCGTCAAAATTTCAGTGATGGCTTCCCGAGGTATCCAACGGTCAGCTGCTCCAATTTGCCTGCAAGTTCTCTCACAGTCGGCGAAAAGCAGGTCGGCAGGGATAGTGCCAAGTCCGTATATCAGAAGTCGCATGCGCTCTTCCGAGTTGTGTATATGAGACATTAAGTTGCCATTCAGTCCTGACAGGTTGGCTAAGATCAGATGCAGGTCTTCGACCTTGGTTGTACTTCGAGACACGAGAAGGTTGTTGATGTTTATGAATCTATTCGCGTGCTCGCTCTTCCTATCGTTAGTGGGAGTACTACATTGTGTGCCTTGCGGATATGCCTACCGATCCTCTTAGGTATTCTCCATGCTTCTCCACATTCAAGGAATTCTTCACGATTTCGAATAATAGATCGCACATTTGATAATACAATGGCTGTCCCTCAACCTCGGTGCTGTTGGAATGCTGTCTTTCTGCTCCCGACGATGCAGCCTCCCAAAAAATGCGGCCTGCGGATTTCACAGCCTTGACAAAGCGAGGTTGGGAGCTGATTGAATGAGGAAACAGCAGTCGCAGATAAGCCAACGACCCCTGAAATACAAAAATACAGTGTGAAGAAAGCATACCTTCTTGTAGAGTCCTGGCCGCCATAATCAGCTCAGTATTAGCGATCGACGAAGTGCTGAACTCACCAAGCTCTGCCCATCCAAGTCGAGGCACAGATCTGGGCGAGGGTGTCGAGCAGCTTTTCCTCAGTTGGTCCCATAAAAGTAGGACGGCCACGATATCTGAGCGACGATGGACACTGGCCAGCATCAAAACTTTGCAATCCAGCGTCCATAACAAGTGTCTGCGAGGCAGTAGCGTAGATCATGTTCATAGACTCGATGGCCTTACGCCCCAGATACCGGTGCTCACGACTTTGAGGCACGCAGAAAGTGTCTAGCCAGAACAGGTCATACGTGTGACTGGGTGGTTCAACAGGGTTGGTGGTTCGCGATCTTTTTGGAAGCCAATCGCGAAAGTGCCAGTCTTCGAGTTGTCGGGGGAGTTTGGCCAGCAGCGACTGAAGATGTCGTACTTGACATGTTGGCAACGCGTTTTGTTTTGAGCCTAGCTGTCGATCGGCCCACACATGAGACACAGCTATGAATCGAGTCGTCCTCGTGAATGGAACAACTTCAAGCTCCAAGTCACCCGTGCTCCTTGATGTGACTCGTACCAGTGGGATTCCACCACCCTGGATGATCTGAACGACCCGATCTACAGGTACCACCACATCCTTGCACGCACAGTCGACAGCACGGTGGAGCGGCGTTGCTGGCTTCGTCATAACGAAGCATCGCGCAAAGGTACAGTTTTGATGATCAACATCCTGGCCGGCTGCAGGTCTAAAGGAGGAAAGGAAATATAAGCACGGGTAGCTGACCCACACCACATCGATGAAGTTGATTCGTTTGTGGCACCATCCATTCCGAACCATACGCTTGGCAAGTAATTGAGTTGACCTTTGCTGAAGGCTCGTTCGCATGACCTTGAATCCGAAGAATGTACTAATAATGAAAAGCAGCATGTGAACAGAGAGGCATACCAATGAGAAGTCTTCTTCATACGACTCGTCAGTATCCAATTCATACATACCTACTAAGATTTGTACCACGTCAAAACATGTCTCCAGGGTCGCTTTCGCGTCCATCCAGTGCTCTACGGATGAGTCTTTCTGTAGCCTTGTCCAGTAGCGGTAGAATTCCGCTACGAACCATTCAGGAAGGCGAAGATCGATGTACTTGTCATGGTCACAGCCAGCGTCGGTGTCATCGAAGAATTCGCTATGCTCGACATCGCGGCCTACAGCCACTGAGGCCAGGCCAAAGAAAAGCCAGGACTGTATGGCTGAGGCTCGCCCATTCACAGCAGCAGCTATGATGGTGGACAGCAACGTCTGCGTCTCCGATGCAGGCCTTGAGATGTGCTTGAATCCATTCGAGAAGATATGGTGAAGTGTTCGAGCCAAAAATGATCGATGGTTACGAAAGTCCTCAAAGGCGTATGATCCTGCAGTTCTGTATGAGCTGTCCACAACATACGGTACTTTGATAGGCTCAACGTTCGAATGTTGCGGATATGGGAACGAATACATAATTAAGCTCTCATGGCCACGACAAAACCAGATTCATGCGTTCCAGAAACACGGATGACTTGACGTACGGACGCACCACTGTAGGGGCGTCCATTATGAATCACAATCCAAGAATAAGGTACCTAGGTCCTGAGGGACTTGGCCGAGCAAGGTGATTAGGCAGGAGAGCAAAAGCCTTAGCCAAATCTTGCGTCCTGCATGAAAGTCCGTTGTGTCGGAAACAGCAGCCTGGGCCCTTATTGAGAAAGGATTTGCATCATCTCGCAAGGATTTTTGGCAACGTTTGGACTATTGTGGCTTGCAACGCGATAAATATTAGCAGTGTTGAGTTGAATACGTAATAACCAAAACCGTGAAATGTTAGTAGAATAAAGCGATACTATTTTCCTATCAATTTCCTTGTTCGATTCTCAATAGTAAAAAACCTAACCTCCCATTGAAAATGAGCACATTGCTGAGAAGCGGGAAGGCAAGTTGGAGTCAAGACAGTGGCAAATATATTCGAAGCATGTGAGATATTCTACGTCATTGTCTGATGGATTGTCATTCTAGTGAAAGGCACAAGGTAGGAGCACCAACGAAGACTTTAGTTAGCCCCTATAAGCCTGCCAGTTCTTCCCCCGCACTCGGACAGCCGTAATGAGCTAATATTCCTGAAGTACTACTAGTACGTAGGTACGGCTGTTAGCGTCGCCGTTTCTGGGTGCCCGCATTTTGGAGTCACACTTGAGCATGGGCGCCAAAAAAATGTCGGCTTGCTCGCACCTTCCTTCGTCAGCAACTGCAAAGCTAAAAACCACGTTCAACCCGGGGACACAGCATGGCGGCACCCAAAACATTAACCCCCAATGATGTGATCAAACCTGCAGCGCCGACAGAAGAGCAACCCGACCGCATTAGCATCACACCGCTGCTCAAGGCTTTGTCTGCGCCCCCTCCTCATCACCATGTTCCAGCCAAGTCGATTGCTTTGGCCTGGGCACGGACATTTGAGAACCGGCTGTCGCCTACACAGTTGTCATCTCTACTGACCCTCCTGTGCTCGACCGGGCTCGACAAGCACCCAGCCGTTATTGCAGAATGTGCGGAAGCTATGCGAGAAGCCGCAGCCCGGGTGGACGAGAAGGAGCTCAGCCAGATTCTGGGGAAACGGAAAAGAGCACGAGGCACATATGCTGGTGGACTGTGCGATATTGTCGGCACAGGCGGTGACGCCCATTCTACCTTTAATGTCTCCACCACTTCCTCCATCATTGCGTCGGCTTTGCTGGCGATGGCGAAACACGGGAATCGAGCACAGACAAGCTTGAGCGGTAGTGCCGACGTGCTGAAGGCTGTTGCTCCCAAAGCGCCCATCCTTGAGAACGTGACTGCTGAACATGTTCCGAAATTGTACGAGATGACCAACTATGCATTTTTGTACGCGCCCAGCTACCATCCGGGCATGAGATATGCTGCCACGGTCCGGCGTGAGCTCGGGCTGAGGACGATCTACAACCTCATGGGCCCGCTCGCAAATCCGATCCATGGACTGATCGAGGCACGCATCCTGGGTGTTGCTTACCAGCAGCTGGGGCCGGTTTTTGCCCAAGCCTTGCAAGACAAGGGCACGACCAAGGCTATGATTGTATGTGGGGCAGAAGACCTCGACGAAATCAGCTGCGCTGGGAAAACCAACTGCTGGTGGTTGAAACCGGTGCTCAATCCGAGGTATCAAAAGCAAGGAGAGGACGCAGACGATGACACAAGCGATGAGGACGAAGCTAAATACATTCCGCAGCTGGAAACTTTCTCAATAGAGCCTGCTGATTTCGGCCTCCCAACGCACCCGCTCTCTGATGTGGGAGGTGGGAAAGGACCCAAGGAAAATGCGCAGGTCTTGATGAAGATAATTAGAAATGAGATGGACCCAGATCATCCTATCCTCCATTTCATCCTCCTCAATGTTGCTGCCCTGCTTGTGGTGTCTGGCGTGACCGAATCCGATTCTTCAGATCTGGGTGAGGTTATTCCTGAGCGAGGCCCGGGCGGAGGACGGTGGAAGGAAGGTCTTCGCCTGGCGCGGTATTGTCTCGAGAGTGGCAAGGCGCTCGAGGAATTCAAAAAGTTCATCGACTTCACTCATACTACTTCAGCATCATAGGCCGCATGCCAGGCCAGGGTAGATATAGACGCCATAGTAAAAGTGTTTCACTCTCTTTTCACAGACATGCAATATCGTGAATGTTCGTGGTCATAGGTCACCCCCATAGAATTATGCTATCAGACGCATCGTGCTCATCGTGCTTCGAACTGGACCATTCTAAATCATTCCGTTAGCCGGCTGTTCTTTTCCAATATGACCCATCGCAACCGCAACTAACAACTAAACTCACCTCTTCGTCCGCTCCTTATACAACACCCGATGCCCACAATTCGAGCAACGGATCTTGTCCTCCTTGTCCAACGCCACCTTGGCTGCACACTCCCCACACACGTATTGAACTTTGGGCGCTGTCGACATAGAACCTGAATCGTAACCGTACCCGCCCGTCGCGCCCGAACTGGAGGGGAATTGATATGTTTCTCGCTGCGACATTTTTGGGGAAAGAAATTTGTTTCTTCTCCGGTTGTCTAGGTTAACGCGATCTGGTGAAAGATAGAGAGGAAGGAAGATGTGCTACGAAAGAGTCGAGTTGCACGAAGTATTAGAAATTCACTAGGTGGAAACCAGGCGCACGGAGATCTTTTCCTCGGTGGAACTTCGGGGAGCATTTTTCCTGTTCTCGATCATCCACAAACGTCCTTGCCCACACCTACCTTTGCTACATGATCATGTTCCACGAAGCGTTTCTATACTTCGTTACGCGGAAGAAACATTTTCCAGTTGTTCTTGTACATAAACCCTGGACTGACTCTCCGTTATGACAGCGTTCCAGACTCGGCATTGATTATAGTTAGGGTGGGTAGTTACGCACAAGCGTGCAAGCACACAGGACTTGACGAAGGAAATACACTAAAGCAAGCCTGTAACTCTACGGGTCGCGCTCCTTTATGAGCCATGCTTGGTTGCTCTATATGTCTCTTTCTCACCGTCTGAAGCTTTACTGGCACTACAAGGCTCCAAAATTGCTATGATGAGCCAAAAGGAGAAACATAATCCAGCATACAGCTGGTGAGGTCTTTGGAGTTTAGCTACCATGGAAGATTGATGTGATTAGACGTTGACACATCGAAGCGGAAAATTGACGTTGTCCGTTGAATATTCTGATAGCATATCTTCGCTAGCATCGTAGACAGGCGTACAAGTAGCCAACAACCTGCTCAGCAAGCTTCACCAGCTTACTGATATGAAGACCTCGATTCTTGTCTGAGAGATGTGAGGATCGAGCAACGAATGGCAATAGAGAATCAGCGTCAATAAGTAAAGGCTCGCTTTGAAGGGCCAAGTAGGGCTTTTGCAAGACTCCGTTTGACGAGGTACTTCGCATGACGCGCTTCGGTGCTTTGCGCCTGACATATACCAACGCGAATAAATGCACAAATCCAAAGATAAGCTCTACAGATTTGAGCTATCAGCGATGCCGTCGTTGACATTCATCCGTATCGAGAACATATTTTCTTTAGCAAGACCAGAGTCCCTTGGTCATAAGTGAGCGCAGCCATGCAACGCCAGAAATGGATTCTTACCCTCAAGACTATATCGCCCACAACTTGCCGCTTGTGATTCTCACAGGCCTCGAATCAAATGCAAGTGCAGAAACGCCCTTTGGTGAGAAAAGCTTTGCGTTCCTAGGAGATCGAGGGTTTCGTATCCGTGCTGAGCTGCCTCCTCTCCACCACCCACTGAACACAGAGCTTCGAGCAGCATTGCTTGCTCACGACCGTTCCAAAGCAGCATGGCGCTCACAGTCCATCGACAAGTCGGAGCAGGCGCCTGCTTTCAAGATTCGAAGCGTCGGTCGGGTAGGTCAGACTCCCTTGTATCAGTTGTCGATATCGAGCAATGCTGACAGCAATTGTAGGCTTACACCTTTCCTCCTCGCAAAGCACCACCGCCTCCTCACTCGCCTCGATTACGGCCTGCCAGTGACAATGGTCTTTCGCCCCCTCCACTGACCTTGCACTCGACCTTGTCACCGCTGTCCCCCGGTACTCCTCTGTATGCGGACGGCATCTTCACCCCAATATGGATCACCAAGCATCAACATCGCCTGCCTTCTGCACTGGTCTCGTTCTACAATCTCGTGTCAGAATCTACAACGAGCTCTCTCGAGGACAACAAGATCAAGAGCGAAGTCAACAGCATACGAAGTCTCATTAATTCGACCAGCTACAAGACCAAGTTTGTCATTGTCCTGGTGGCGGATGGACCTATCAAAAGCAACGACCTGGAAGACCGGCTGGTGAACATCAGGAGAGGGACCAATTTTGATACGAAAGCCCTTTATTATCTCCCATATGCCTCGTCCTCGGGAGAAATCAAAGACTTCGCTAAAGTCCTGTTTTCCACCTTACAGTCCACGTGTATAGAATATTATCGTGATTTGTCGAAGCATGCTCGACGAAAAAGAAACAGAAACTCTGTCCCTCCACCCACGATACCCCCGTCGTCAGGCACTTCCTCAACACTGCCCTTGCAAGGCTGGAACGTTCGCTACGAATTCAAGCTCGGCCTATTTGCAGAAACTAGGCAGGAGCTGGAGGCGGCCTCTCGTAATTACGAACAAGCATACGAAGGTCTATTCCATGCCGAACTTCTCGAGTCCATCCCAGTAAGGAGTCCTCGATTCAATGAAGCTCGTATGCTCGCAGATGTCATAGCAATTCGACTCATCAGGTGTGGGCTCTGGTCGGCTCAGACATCTACCGCTGTCAAATGGTGGCTGAAACATAGAGACCGTATCCGTGACCTCATTGACAGACGCGGCAAAGGGTCTGAAAACTATAGCTGGGAAGCCTGGGAAAGTATATGGTCAAAAGTGATGGCTGATTTAATTGAAAGAGCAGAGGTCTTCCAAGCAGCTAGTTCCGGACTACCTCCTGGATTCGGAATACCTGTGCAGATACTGCCGGAAAGAAACCCTGCAGGCACAGACCGCCAATTGCCCTGGGAGGTTCTGCACCACGAAGGGTACTGGCTGGACATAGTTCGCAAGCACATCGAGGCTCGAAGGAGATATGCACAGCTTGCATTCGGCGGAAATGAAGACCTTGCAACAAATGAAGTCAAGGCAATCAGACAAAAGGATCACATATACGATACCTATCTTACCCCCGAGCCAGCTCTAGAATACCGGCTGCTTGATGGAGTGGGCGAAAGCTACGTCAAGCGGATATGCCAGACCATAAGCCAGGCGATAGAATTGTTTCGGATGAGAGACCAGCATCGCATGGTTGACATGCTTCGATACATCGCTAGTTCAGAGAAAGCTGATGATGGTGGATCGACGCTAACATCTCTATGGCGTCAAAGCAGTTGGAGAGCTCAGGGTTGGTGGTCACTATTGTCTCATGTTGGCCAGCTAGTACTGAAAGACGCTGCCCAGGCGAATGATTCAGAATTGATCGTTCTCGTGCTGTGGGAACTCTCAGCCATGCATCATGGTCAGGCTGACCCTACACAATTGCCACAGACTGACAACGTTTCTACTGCTGTCGACCTCAAAACTTATCTCCCACGGATCACACCATCTGTAGCTTTTGCTGCTGAAAATGGTCATGTTGGCGAACCAATAGCATTGCAGCTATCACTGTATGGCCTGATGGAAAATTCATTCCTCGACTTTACCCTGAAGGAGATCAAGGTCGCTTTTGATGGTGGTATTCATCCTGTGCTTCTCGAAATGGAGGCTTCGCAAGAAAACGGCAATCATCAATTCCCGACATGCATGCATAACGTTGACCTGTCCGAGGTTGACCTTGGCAGTTCAAAGGCAAACAAACGGTTGTCTCTTAGTGGTGGGTCATTTTGGTCTGGCAAAGTCAACTTGGACGGTTCTGCTGCACACAATCATATCTTCAATTTCGAGGTAGTCCCCCGCGAGGCGGGGCCCGTATCTGTTGTGTCAATCACGCTGTTGTTCACCAACGGAAAACACGAAGTGACACTCAACACGACTGATTTGAGTGGTACTGAACCTAAATGGTGGGAATCCCGCAAAGGTCGTCCCACGTGCCGAAACTTTGGCATGCACCGAGACGTTACCATGGTGCTGATACAGCCAAACCCTCCAAAGGTTGAGATAAAGCCTGTGAACCTCGCCACCACATATTACACAAACGAGGAAGTCATGCTGCAGATCGATCTTATCAATGGCGAGGAAGATGTAATCGATGGCGAGTTGGTGGGGCGCATGATCAGTCCCGCTCTCGGCACGATTCAGGTCCGATGGCAGCATATAGAAACACCTGCGACTGTTTCAGACGGCGAAATCAAAGAAGTGATCTTGCCACCTGTTTCCGTACAGGGCCTGGAAGCAACAGCCAGCAAATCGTTCATACTACAGATCTCAGGGCTAACCGACTCGGTAGACCACGAATTAGATCTACAAGTTTCTTATGCCCTTCGCTCCGCCGTGGCAAACAAATTGAACAAGCAAATCATAGTTGACATACCTGTCGTACGACCATTCGAAGCAAAGGCCATATTCCATCCACAATTACATCCGGAAGAGTGGCCGGATTTTTTTGCAGCCACAGATCTTACTACAGCCCAAAAGCCGCAAGGGCTGAAACAGAAATATCAGGTCCGTGTCGACGTCGGATGCTTTGCTCAGCAGCAACTCTCAATTCATTCCCTAGAGCTGAACGCACGTCGCACTGTGGGAGGAGCTGTGTGCACGGCAAGTAAAGGCACATGCCAAAGTCCTGCCCACAGGTCAGACGCAATAGCAGCAATCCTCCCTGAGAAGACCGAGCACTTTATCTTTGATCTTGAAATCCAAAAGCTGGTCCTAGGAGACAGGGCGCCAGTAGCGACCGACTTCGCCCTAGACATTGAGTGGTCAAGGCCGAATTCGACCGAGAAGAACACATCGACCATACTCCTGCCACGATTCGTGGCCCTCAGCTCCGAGCCGCGGGTCCTTCTCGAAGCGTGCAAGCACGAAGTCGAGCACCGCAACAGCAGCATGTACCAGTTGACGTACACGATAGAGAATCCAAGCATGCACTTCCTCACCTTCAACGTCAGCATGGAAAGCGGCGACGGCTTCGCCTTCAGCGGGCCCAAAACAAAGTCCGTCAGTCTGGTCCCCATAAGTCGCTACCACATTCGCTACCACATTTACACCGAGAAATCCAACGAGTGGATCAGAGTCCACCTTGACGTGCTCGATGCCTTTTTCGCCCAGATCTTGAAGGTCCAGCCTGCGTCTGACGGTGTCCGGGTCGACAAGCAAGGCAATGTCCAGATTTGGACTGGAGCCAGTGACGGGAGTAGGTGAGTAGTGGAGTGGGTGCTGGGTGTTCTTTGTGTGTAGCCTTTTAGCCGGACCCGGGGGAGGGCGGAGGGGGAAGGTTTTAAGAGAATTTCTCTCTCCTTTGCGCAGAAACCCCATTTATGGCGTGTCATTCGTGTGTAGGACCCCCGTACGTTGCCAGGGGGGTATTACGGAGATTTTGTGCGCTGGCGCGCAATCATGATTCACGGAGACCACCAATGTGGTCGCTTCCACTACTACTGCGTAGTCTGTACTTGCGCAGACATCCTGCTGTTGGAAAATCTTCAGCGAGCTAATACCTAGCTAGACTGGGTAGGAGTTCAAGTTTCCGATCGCACAAGTCAGTGTCTCGTATTGAATATTCGTATATTGTGTGGTGGTCACACTGAATAAACAGAACATTTATCAAAATTCACAATTTCTGCCGGGCGTTTAGCGTTTGGCCTTGCACTATTATGATTTATCTAGTAGAAGTAGTAGATGTTTCCAAATCCCAAGGCGCCCCTCTCGTATATAGGTGTCCAGTCACTCTCACATACACGTGTATTCCTACAAATATATCAAAAGCCAAATCTACTCCGAGCCAACTCCCAATTTTTAAACCAAAATCATGCATGGCATCCTTTTTGGCCAGAAACATGTCCCCTCCAGTTCATTTTTCATAAAGCTTGACCAATCGCCTTGATGCTCTCGTGGGCTTCAATGCCCATCATAGGCACTGCTCGGCTTTTGCCCTTCTCGTCAGCGAGAGCGGTATCGGGAGGTAATAATACCTTCGTTGTGCTGCTCTCATCGTATGCATCGTCACTCGTAGCTTCTTCACCTGCCTCTGTCACTCGACTCATCCTGTTGATTTCTTTTTCTTTTTGTTCCCTGTCCGCAACGTCGTCGCTCCTGGCCGAATCTCGGGAGGCGCGTGTGTCGCTTCTACTGAGTAAGCTCAGGCCGTCAGCATTGACAACGCGCAGTTTCTCCTTGGGCACGGTGAACATGACCTGAACCACCCTTTGCTGGATCGCAGTTTCAACATCCCAGTCCTCGCCGTCCCCGTGTCTTCTTTGGTCGAGGTGGTCGTCGTCGTCATCGTCGTCGTCGTCAATCAGCCGCGGCGGACGTCCAGATCTCCGCCTGATCGTGCTTGAGTTTCCGACAGCTGGTTTGGGGTCTTGCCAGTCTCGGGCTCCTTGTTTGTGGTGCCAGAACTCTGCTCCCGAGCTTGAGACTCGTCGTTGAATTGGCTCGGACATCTGTTGTCCAGAACCCGTGCGAGTTTGTTTGACAGGACTGCCTCCCTTGCTCCGGCCCTCAATACTGTTGACTCGGTCTAGAACACTGGTGTTTCCAGTGCCTGTCAGAATACGCTTTGCACCTTGACTAAGGGCACCCAAGGCTTTCCTGCTTTGGCTTGTCAAACTATTGGAATGGCTGTAGTTTGCGGAGCCACCGGACGGTATTCGCTTGCGATTCTTAAAGTCCTTTATTGGAGACTCAGGAGGCGTCAAATCATCCTCAGCTACGGCTTGATCGTCCTTGAACTGAGGCGATATAGGTCCCTGTGAATTGCCATTCTGTTCGATCGAGTTGCCTCGTTTGCGTGCTGCCATCTGCAATAGATCGCCGGTCGACACAGCCCTTTTACTTGGCGATCGCTCAACAGTTGCGTTTGGCTGATCGGTTCTACCAGTAAGCCGACCCATTGCTGCTGCTGCGCTGGAAAATAAGGCGTACCCTGCGCTTGCACTTCTCTGGGACAACGTACGAGCAACAGTGCCAGTTCCTGTCTGGGTCTTCGAGATATTCGAGATATTGCTTTCCTCTGACAAATTGCTGTTGGTTCGATCTGAAGATTTTTCGCCACTAGTCGAGCTTGAAGGTTGAAACGCCGATAGATTTGAATAAGTCCTAGCGTAGCTATTTGCTTTGCTAGTTGATCGTGATAAGTTCATCGATTCTGCTGCTGATTGCCAATCATCTACCCAAGTTTGAACTTCTTGCTTGCGCTTTTCAGCGGCCTCATTCCCTGGCCGAGCATCTACAGGGGCTTGTGGTGTGATAGGGTCTTTAAAAGGATCACTGAGAGGTCGACTGTCTTCAGACCGTGGTCGCCTCAACGATCCTCGCTCACTTCTTTCTTCCACCTCTTCGATCGTGAAGACGCCAGGCCGCGGAAGTATATAGTTATTCCCCAAGGTCGCAAGGCCCTTGAACCGCAAGCTATTCCGCAGGCCGGAGCTCGGGACGACGGGATCTTCAGCATTAGAATACACTGGAGTAGGGGATAAAGTGGTCAGCTTTGGGCCACCGACAGTTCGAATCCAGCGGGATTCATTCTTGCTGATACCATTACTCTCGATCTGCTGTTCTTCCCTCGCTCCCCAACTTGCTGATCGATATCCCGGCACGACATCATCAATGCGTCTCGAGATGTCAATTGTTGATGAGGCGTCATTGGAGCCTAACGCCATCTCACGAAGTTTCTTCTCCCTAAGCCTGCGCTTTTCGCGCGTGCGTCGGCGATAGAAGAACCACAGAATGGCGAATACCACCACGGAAGAAACTCCCACACCGAGGCCAGCACCCAGCCCAGTCCTTTGGGTGGTAGTCAAGGCCGAGTGGGATCCATGCTTTGGTATTGCCAAATCAGGATTCGTATAGGTGTCGGACCACGAAGAGGACGATGTGTTGAAGAACATGGTGTTTGAAGTTACTCTTTTGAACTTAGATGATTTTGACGAAGTGATATGATAGCCGCCAGTAATCATCACGATATCGCCCGGTAACATGATTGCACCGTGACCGTAGACACCTTCGGCATCGCCCAGGTAATCGTTTGTCACGGTGGGGATAGTCCAGGCCCATGAACCATTTCCTCCGTAGCCTTGACCGACGTTCAGTATGGCAAGTTGAGGAGTTGCTGGATTGGTGATATCACCTACCCAGCCTCCAAAGACCACAATCTTGGAACCATCTTCGGTGATGACGGCAGTATGGCCTGACCTGGGCTCGACAACCTTTTCGGCAGCTTGGTCGATGTCTATGAAAGCCCAAGACTGCTCAGGCATGGAAAACATGGCCACCTGCGACATGTTGATGAAGGCATATTGGGTGTGTCCACCAAGAAGGACGAAGTTCTGTTGCTGGCTCGTGTTATCGGCTCGGGTTGTAGAAGGTGTCAATGGCGTTATGGTGAGACCAGCTTCGGCGATTGGTGGAGACCTGGTTCCGGTCAACGACACCTGAAAGTCATCACTCTGTTCTGGAGCAATGGTTAACATAGTGTTGGAATATTCCGCCTCCGATTGAGCAGCGGAGGCGTTGGTTGTACCATTGCCGCACATTCCGCCAAAAATGTACAAGCTATCTTCGTTCGGCAGTGTCTCGCTAGGGAAAGCAAAGCCGGCGGACAAGAACTTTGCGCTAAGCTCGCCTTCGGTGGAGGTAGTCTTCATTTGAGTCCATGATGCGTTCTCCGCACCAAAGCCGTATGTCCAAAGATCCAACTCTTGTTGGCTCTGTGAGCACTCGCCTGAGAAGACGGTGATGCCATTTCGTGTAGAGACCGGTACAAATGATTTGGCACTATCGGTGAGGAAGGGCAGCGCGCTGGACACAGGATCGGGACGGTCATCTTTGTAGAGAGTGTTGGCAATGTCGTAAACCGAGAACTGTTGCTGTTCCTGAGGCGAGAACTGATACACTTTGGAGTCTTGACCTTGAACAAGATATACCGGATTGTATGGAAGCTGTTGTGCCAGCACGGAAGGTCCGGTGTTACAGACCAGCCATGTGGCCGTGAGGAGCAGAGTTGTACGAGGACTCATCGCTTTTTGGAAGCTGACATGATGCGATTCAGAACTGGACTGCACTGCACTGCACCGCACAGCAAAGCAAAGCACCGCACTGTGACTCGGAAACACCAGTAAAAGTAGCGGCCGTCACGTCGACTTGGTGATGACGAAGAGGGCAGTTCACACTGAAACTCGTTGCTTCATCTAACCGGCAGAGAAGCGTTGCACCGCCTAGTCCGACTGGGGATAGACACGAAGTAATAATTTCAGATGGCAGGAGAAGCAGAGGGGTTGTTCGCAATCAGGGTCTATGATGCGGGCAGGGATGTAAACATCTCACTGCAGGCCAGCCACAGTCTTTTCCTCTGCTCGATTTGATCCTGCGCAGACTCTAGAGCGAGCACCATGTGGATCGCACCCGTCTGGGTCGAGGACAATCTGGACAACCTGCCGTGATGATGGCGCCATCTGACGCAAAGAGTACGAAAGTAGCTGTTTCGAGTTGTCGCGATCTGGTCATTTAAGTTGGTTGACGAGGCAACCACGCTAGTGTGAGATTAGGGTTGCCTTAGCGTCCCGCCCTCTCGACACCATTGGTCCGTTGCCCGTTGCCCATTAGCACCATGAAGATTCGAGCCTACAATCCGCCCCCAAATAGAACCTCGTACGGAGTACTCCGCGCCCCAGATCCCACGCAGCATAATCTGCTTCTGCATCTGCCAAGAACTGGTGTCAACAATGCTTGCCTGCTCGATGGCATACCAAGAGACAACTCAACTCCTGTATGATTGCGCCCAGACTTGTAGCACTAGACGTCAGCGTCTGCGGCCCTCGAAGCGCACGAGAGCCATTTTGAGTCAATCCATGGAAAATGACCAATCGGAAACAATCCTTGTAGCAGGCATGATGAAACTATTGCGCCTCTTGTTTTCATTGAAAGTCTCGGGGGTCAAAACGTGGTGCTCCGATCCTGGCATCCCGTTCAAGCAAGTACAAGCTTGGACAACTTTTGTTTGTGCTGTTCGTGGAGCAAAGTCGCCATCTCCGCATAGACCGCACGATTCCTGTCTTCATGTGAGTTTTCGAGGCGTCCGAGGTGGGTGTTGAAGCAAGGCTGGCAAACTACAGAGTATTTACAGGTCCATTACGAAGGACTTCCTGCACTGCTCCTTCGCTTGCATTGGTCCCGGTCTTTTTCACAGGGAGGCTCACGCCTTTCAACTGCGGCAGTCGTGCTCGCATGCTTTCCCTTGCGACTTGCGCCATCAGCGCGTCCATGACTACCAAAGCGGCCATGGCTTCCACAATTGGGACAGCCCTTGGCACCACACAAGGATCATGGCGACCTTTCGCCTCGAGGATCCCCTCGTCTCCACCATATCGAGCAGTTTGCTGTTGCTGCCCAATCGTAGCGGGCGGTTTGAAGGCCGTCCTGAAGTAGATGTGCGCACCGTTGGAGATCCCGCCCTGAATCCCACCACTGTTATTCGTCTTGGTGATCAATTTGCCATCTGCGTTCCCGACGAAGGGGTCATTGTGGACACTGCCCGGCACCTCGCAGCCACCAAAACCGCTCCCGAACTCGAAGCCCTTGGTGGCAGGCAAGGAGAGCATCGCGTGCGCAAGGCTGGCTTCGAGCTTGTCGAAGCAGGGCTCGCCAAGTCCTATGGGACAGTTACGGATTACGCAAGTAACTGTGCCGCCTATCGAGTCGTGTGCGTCTCTGTATTGCTCAATAGTTTTGGTCATCCGCTTCGCTGCTGCTTCATCTGGACACCGTACAGGTGCGAAGGAGTCAACATGTTGTCTCGTAACAGTGTCGATCAACTTAAGAAATTCTGGTTGTGTCGCATAGGTCGGATGTTTCGCTGAAGGCGGGAACTGATGCTCGGGTCCCACACTGCTAACCCAAGCCACTATCTCAACGTTGTAGGCAAGGGCAAGGTACTTCTCCGCGATGCCCGATGCAGCCACTCTGCCTGCATACAATTACTTCGTCAGTTTCATCGGTGGTATCAGAAGTATGTTGCAAGACCTTACCGATCGTTTCCCTAGCACTACTCCTTCCGCCGCCTGAACTAGCCTTGACTCCATACTTTTCTAAATAAGTAAAATCTGCATGGCTTGGCCTTGGGAATCCGTCCATGTCTCGTTTGCCACCACCGCCGTAGTCATGCGGTCGCTGGTCCTCGTTCCGCACAATCATGGCAATTGGAGTGCCTAGCGTCACACCAAATTCTGTGCCTGACTGGATCTCGACTTTATCCTTTTCATTGCGTGGTGTTGTCAGCGCCGATTGACCTGGTCTTCTTCGCGTCATCTGCGGCTGGATATCGGTCTCAGTAAGAGGCAGTCCAGGAGGAACACCATCTACTATGCAGCCGACCGACCGACAGTGCGACTCTCCATATGTGGTAACCTTGAAGTGACTGCCAAATGTCGACATCTTGTATTGCGCAAAGGCCGACCTTAACAACTCGCCGGCCCTTTTTGGCTTTTCCTAGATTTTGCAGAAAGCAGGGGGCTTCCCGACTTGTTGCTGCTCTCGGAAGGTACTCAGTGTTGGGGAAATAATAACAAAGCTCTGTACCACTAAAGCAGTATTTTTGATGATGTTTTTTATTCGTGTCCCTGAAAGTTAGTGTGAAGTTTTATGCCCGCAAGAGGTTAAAATTTAGCCGATCCCCGGAATAATAGTAAAGCTAGCACGAACACGCCTAGAGAATTTTACACTCAACATTTAAGGCGCAAGACGAACCGAAGGCCGTGGATATTGTGGGCAACGTCGGAAAAGCAAAAGATAGATTAGGCAGAGTACATGTATGCAAGAAAAGTTCTCCAACTCACGAAAATGTCTACATTTCGACATGTATCAATCTCAGAATCTATCTATTGGACATGATCTGATAGAACTTCAGACCTATCGCAGATGCTCAGCCAAACACCTCAATTTGGAAGAAGTACTCGATTTCAGACTTATCCTCTCGTCCCATCGACGTTCATTGATGACACAAATCTGCTAGCTGCACGCCGATGCCGGGAGCTCCGCAGAAGAACACGCCAACCCGACGCCTTCGCTGCTTGTCTTTGGCGAAGAGCTGTAACATTTCCTCATAATGATTGTTCATGATTATCGGAAAGTCGGGTCTGCCGAAATGTGTTGGTACTACGAGACCGGTAAGCGGAGAGATAGTCTGACTTTCGGTACGGTGTTTTTCCAAGAGACATCTATATACATGTAATGAAATTGGTGGGTTCTTAAACTTTTTGGTCAGGTGTGGGTGGATACGAATATCGAGGTTGGGACTGTGGTTATCGCGGGAGAGCTCGTTCAGTAGAGAGCTGAACCAGAGGAGATGGTTCTTGTCCCTCACTATCCAGTGAAAGTCGGTGCGGCGGTAGAGCGATAGGTCGATATCACCTGCTTTGTTCAGGCGAAAGTTCTCCTTCTCGGTGCAGCCGAGGGGCGAAAGACGTGCTGGCTTAGAACCTGGGGTTTGAGAAGCCAGCTGCGGTGCGGCGCTGTCATTCGCCGTGGTCTGCATGGCCGGCGCACTCGTCTTTTCTGTCACTGACGCTTGGTGAGACTGAGCCGCAACCTGTGTATTTTCGCTTTCGACCGAGGCCGGGGATCGACTCGTGGAACTAGATTCACGTCTTTGAGTCCATTGGTTGTCCTCCCTGGTCTGTAAGTCGTTGAGGATGCCACTGAAAGGGGTCACACCAATACCTGCACCAACTATTATGGTCTGATCAAAGTCATAGAATCGCTGCGCAGGAGCCCCAACGTGTAATGTTGCAAGACAAATTGCACACACTGAGATATAAATATGGAAGGCCTGGCTTCTGTCGGAGTTGATAAAGCGAGAGACGTAGTATGACTTGCGCATGAATACCTGAAACCATCGTGACATACTCAACAAGAGGAAGAACAGCGTCGGGTACAGTGCTCCAGCATTAAACTTGGCGAAAGCAACACCCCATCCGAAAGCGGCCTGAAAGTGCGGCCCTTTAGCATACTTGATGCATTGCCACACGCCCAAAGCGATTTGAGTACCGACCACAAATGCTAGAAAACAATACTCTGGGCCTTCGACCTCCCACATAGCTCTCAGTTTTCTAGGCAATGAGATTTGATTCAGGTATTGCTGCTCGTCCTTCTCATGTTGCTTCTCTTGCTCCATGCTTGGGATCTGCCATTGTTTGACGATGTCTTTGAAATCCTTTGTCGGAATCCTGTCCTTATCGGTGGCCAACATTGACCGGAGGAATTCATGTCTTTTTATATCTTTTCGTGAGGCATGATGAAGATTGTGAGACCTTGCTTCTGGCTGGAGCTCCTTGTAGACCTGATCAAGCAAGCCTTTGCTCCAGCTCGAGGTAAGAAATGAAACCGTCTTTGTTTTTGTCCAGTTGAGCTACGAATTCATCAATCTCTTTCGCGGTCAAGTATTGGACCTCGGCCATGGTGATAGGGTAGAACAGGAGGAGCGATGAGGCTCAAGCTCCGACCGAAATCCATGATTGACGAATTACTAGCAATATGTATTGGAATTATGCTGTGCGGTTAGACTCGAAGCAGGACTATACGAACGTCATCGTGATCATTCCAAGACAAGGACAAGAGAGGCAATTGGGCTTGGCCCAAAGGACACGGGAGTTCTGATAGGCGAGATGAAGGGGGCATCCCTGCCAAGAAGCAAGACACGCCAAAGCTTGCCTCGCTTGCCATGTGCCGAGGCGCGCCCTGACTAGGCACGCCGCTAGGATGGGGTTTGCCTTGTTTGTGGCGTTCTCTCGGTGTCTGCCAAATTCTACCCGCAGTTAGCAACCCAACTCTGCTGTGAAGCTTGTGGCCTGCGATCCTCTCAGGACTTATACGTTGCTAACCAAGGTTCTGCATACGTTGCTTGGTCCATCAAGCCGTACTGTGATCGTCACCATTATGTCTTTGTGCATCAACAGGCTGCAGGAAGAGCGCAAGCAATGGCGCAAAGATCACCCATTCGGATTCTATGCAAAGCCTGCGCGAGGGGCAAATGGAGTCACAGACCTCAAAGTTTGGGATGTTGGAATTCCAGGCAGATCCAACACGATCTGGGCAGGAGGCCTCTTCAAGCTGACCATGACATTTCCTGATGAATATCCAACAAAACCACCTAAATGTGCGTGAGAATGCGTCGCAATGGTCAAGAGAAAGGAAGATCTGACGAATGCAGGCAAATTTGTACCACCTTTGTTTCATCCCAACGTTTACCCATCGGGCACGGTGTGTCTATCGATCCTCAACGAGGAAGAAGGCTGGAAGCCGGCCATCACCATCAAGCAGATCTTACTCGGCATTCAGGACCTACTGAACGATCCCAATCCCGAATCTCCTGCCCAAGCAGAAGCTTACAATCTCTTTAAGAAGGACCGGGTAGCGTACGAGCGCAAGATCAAGTCTGTGGTCAAGGACAATCCGGCGCCATAGTCATAGTGGCAAGCTCATGACTGCCAGCCATGGTAGCTGTGGCCATTTTTTGGATCTTTAAGCAGGGCGCAGGTTTCGGGCACGACTTTCTATGACCTTTATGACGCGATGGGATGAGGTGTTTACGAGAAGACGAGCAATTGGGTTGTCCCAAGCGGCTACAATGAACAAGATAGAATGGGATGATGGTTTCAGATGAGCCGTGAGCAGCAAGCATTATGGTGTAGAAGAGGGCAACTGCGCCGAGGCCCTTGGGCACTTTAGACTCCTCCGTACTTGTAGTCCAAAGGCGAGATGCCCCTCCGAAGTATACCTAGACGTGCTATTAGACTAAGCCGGCACCACATCGGCCAATTGTGCGTGGGGGTTCACGGTTATTCACATGTCCATAGCGTGGGTAAGATTAGGGTTGATACTGGCGGCGGGGCTCTTACTTAACAGCAACTTGAAGTCACCCAAGCACGAGCTTTGTTCACCACCTGACCGAGGGCCTCTCGAGCCTCTCCCTTCTTACCAAGTACCAGTGATACAGCTGGGAATTGGCTCACTTCCAGGTTGTCAGCCATAGCTGACTTGGAGGTGCTGAGCCGGTCGCTTGCCGATCATCGGTCGAGCTTCACTTTTTCCATCGACCTATGACGTTTCACACAATCCAATCCAAATTTTGAAATGTTACTGCTTGTGGGCCACGAAATTGTTCACTTGCGGTGAGCCTCTGTGCCTGCAGCATCCCACTGTCCACTTATCGCGTTGACGCGCCGTTCGCCTCTCCTTCAAATTTGTTGACTCATTCTTGCGCCTCCAGTGCTCTAATACTGTTCCCTGCCGCTGTCTTTGCTTCTTCCTTTTGTTTCACTTCATTCGACTGACACCATTTCACAATGTGTGGAATCTTCGCCTGCCACAAGTATGCTGCCACATCGTCCTGTTCATCGCATTGCTGACCATTGCACAGCCATCCGCAGGTCGTGGGGTTCAAGTCCAAAGCGCTCCAATGCGTGAAGTGCCTGCGACATCGAGGTCCAGACTGGTCAGGTAACTGGATCGGCAACAAGACCATCCTGTGCCACGAACGCCTTAGTATAGTGGGAGTGGGTTCAGGTGCTCAGCCGTTGGTCAACGAGGACAATAGCATTGCTTTGGCAGTCAACGGCGAGATTTACAACCACAGGATCATTCGCAAGTCCTTGAAGGTCCCATACAACTTCAAGACCTCCTCAGATTGTGAAGTTATCATTCCACTGTACCAGCAGTACGGGATTGATGCACCAAACCATCTCGATGGCATGTTCTCTTTCGTTCTCTATGACAAGGAGCAAGACCGCACGATTGCTGCCCGAGATCCGATTGGTATCACCTCTTTCTACATCGGACGGAGCAGCAAGACTCCAGGCGCAGTCTACTTTGCCTCGGAATTGAAGGCGCTCGCCCCCGTCACGGATAACATCGAATTCTTCCCTCCTGGTCATGTATATGATTCAAAGACGGACAAGATAACAAGATATTTTCAGCCTTCGTGGTGGGACGGCGATAGAATCCCAGAGACACCAATAGACTACAAGCTGATTAGAAAGACCCTCGAGAGATCGGTCCTGAAGCGATTGATGGCAGAGGTGCCTTATGGTGTGCTGTTGTCCGGGGGTCTCGATTCCAGTCTGACAGCTTCGATTGCGCAACGAGAGACTCTTCGACAACAGGCCTTGGCCGGTGCGCAGACCAATGGCCACAGGGTGCAAAGTGATCTAGTCGGCATCGACGATGACAATGAGCTTTCCACCGTGACCTTCCTGCCACAGCTACACTCCTTCTCCATCGGTTTGCCCGGCGCCCCTGACACCAAAGCTGCGTTGGAGGTGGCCAAATTCTTGGGCACCAAACACTACGATTTCACATTCACCATACAAGAAGGCCTAGATGCGCTAAGCGATGTCATCTATCACCTGGAGACCTTCGATGTAACGACTATCCGGGCATCGACCCCTATGTATCTTCTCAGCAGGAAGATCAAAGCAATAGGAGTGAAGATGGTACTTTCCGGGGAGGGATCTGACGAAATTTTTGGAGGCTATCTATACTTTCATGCCGCTCCCGACAAGGCCGAGTTCCACAAAGAGACAGTGAGACGGGTGAAGAATCTGCATCTGGCCGACTGCCTGCGAGCCAACAAATCCACATCAGCGTGGGGATTGGAGGCTCGTGTGCCATTCTTGGACAAGCAGTTTCTTGAGGTCTGCATGAACATCGACCCGCAAGAGAAGATGATCACCAAGGACCGAATCGAGAAGTACATCCTGCGAAAGGCGTTCGATACGACCGACGAACCAGACGTGAAGCCATACCTACCCGATCATATCCTGTGGCGACAGAAAGAACAATTCAGTGATGGCGTCGGCTATGGATGGATTGATGCTTTGAAGGACAATGCTGAACTGCAGGTCACAGACGAGATGATGAAGAACCCCAAGCCCGAATGGGGCAATGACATTCCCGATAGCAAAGAGGCTTACTGGTATCGAACTATGTTCGATCAGCATTTCCCTCAGTACTGTGCCAGCACGGTCATGCGATGGACGCCCACATGGTCGAAGCAGACGGATCCTTCCGGCCGAGCTATCGCAACTCACGTTGCAAAGTATGACGCCACAGCATAAGCGGAAATTCAATTGTAGGCATGGCGCAGAGGGAGAATCTTCGAGGGATAAGCATCACCAAATACTTGGCCGGAAAAGCTTCTAAGGCGTCAGGATTTTGTCCACAACATCAATTTGAAGACACTTGGAATGGATGATTATCTTGGTTTGCATCTGCGAGGTGGTCGTGTTTGATATGGAGAGGGCTAGTCAACAGCAGATCGAGGTGAGGTGTCAGTCGCAATCGAAAGAAACCTCCCTCAGGGAGATGGTCATAGCTAGCTACTAACGTGCATCAATTTGTAAATGGAACAATCAAACGCGGGCACTCTCATCCAGGCTTCACTGCTCTCTGCTATCGTTCCTCCAACACGTAGACCTCGTTCAAGGCGAGCGCCAGCCAGTGCTCGAGAATGAAAGCCGAATTGGCAGCGCCGAACTAGTAGCCAAGGACCCCACGGAGCTAAACCCTCAGCGGACCAGAGCATGGGATGACGTTGGAAGCTCCCATTGGTCAGAGCTGAGGCGATGTGTTTAGGCCGGAAAATCGCAAGCTCACATCGGTTTCTCCCTGCAACTGCGACTACCACTGCACTTGGCCCCTTCCCGAACTTCCCAATTGTCAACACATAGACAGGTTATTCATCAAATCCGCCCGCCCTTCCCACAGCTCCGTCACCTCCGCTCGTTCTCGATCAAGATGCCTATCCCGGTGCCTTTCTCCGACATCTCGAAGCCGGCCAACGATGTTAGCGTCGACTTGCACCGTTCAAGCTCGTCCAGATCGGCTAACATCAAGTTGTAGCTTTTGAACCGAGACTTCTATCACACCACCGCCGCCGCTCTCGAGGTCAAGAGCAAAGCTCCGAATGGGGTCAACTTCAACGTCAAGGGTCGTTCTGCACATGATGGTCCAATCACTGGATCGGTAGGCACCTCAATTACCAAGAACAACTTCCGAATTAGACATACTAAAAGATCTCTCCAGCTCGAGGGCAAATACTCGGACAAATCGTCAGGTAAGCAGGTCCAGTCCGGTCCGGTCCGGTGTGATTGATGTCCAGGGATAGTCTCACTGATCCATGGGCAGGCCTGACCTTGACTCAAACGTGGACGACGACCAATTCCCTCGACACCAAGATCGAGCTCGAGGACAACCTGACCAAGGGTCTGAAGGCCGAGATTCTGACCAACTACCTTCCCGCCAAGTCTACATACGGTGGCAAGCTCAATCTCCTCTACAAGCAACCCAACTTGAACACTCGACTCTTCACCGATCTGTTCAAGGGGCCCATCGCTACCTTTGATGCCACGGTCGGCCACGAGGGATGGGTCGTTGGAGGAGAGGGTGGATACGATGTTGGCAAGGCAGCAATCACAAGATATGCATTGGCCGCTGGATATTCGCAGCCAACGTATGCTGCGTCCATCACCGCCTCGAACAACCTCAGCATCTTCTCGGCCTGCTACTACCACAAAGTCAACACCGATGTCGAGGCTGGTGCAAAGGCTACCTGGGACTCGAACGCAGGGTCAAATGTCGGCTTGGAGGTTGCCACCAAGTACAAGCTCGACCCCAGCTCTTTCGCCAAGGTCAGCACTCCTGCGTTTTGATGTAGAACCTTTACTGACCCCTACTCGCAGGCCAAGATTAACGACAAGGGTATTGCGGCTCTTGCCTACAACGTCAAGCTTAGCACCGGAGTCACTCTCGGTCTCGGTGCCTCGCTCGACACCCAGAACTTCAAGGAACCTGCTCACAAAGTTGGTGCTTCATTCACCTTTGAAGGGTAGACGGCTTCCCGGCCGCCGCATTGTTGGCCAGGGGAGGGGAGGGGAGGGAAGACAATAGCGTTGAGTGTGTGTACAGCAAGATCTATAGCGTCATCCCCGTGTGAGCAATCTTTGCAGAGAGAGCGCCCGTGGAAGCCGTATCTTGAGCCGTTGTCTAAATAAAGACCTGCCTTGGAGACCAGCCAGAATCTATTCAAATATCTCCGCAAGTGATATACTAGGACTTCTGCACATAGCTGCCTAAAAGCAGAACAGTGTGTCCGCGTGACGCGAGCTTCTAGCTCTTTTGTTCGACACCCTGCCCAAGGTACCTGGCAAAGCATGAGTCGTACCTTTTTTCGTGAGTTTTCGTGAGCGTGTCAGCCGATTTTAGCTTCGGCATATGCATTACCTTGCCACCGCCGTCTCGTGTTGTCTCTTACTTCCGTCACCTTTTAACAGGCCTCCTCTCGGGCTCACGCTCATACGGTTGATGATGGTGCCCACACCGACGCCGAATGTAATGACGCCACTTACAAGAATAAATCTTTCCCAAAAATGACTCTCCTCTTCAGCGTACGCCTGGGCCGCAGCCATTTCCGCCGCACGCCGGTTGTTCCTCCTTGTATCCTCCGCCGTCTGAGTTTTGTACACGGGTGTAGGGTTGAACGTCGGATCCCATCGACCCGCATCGGCGAATTGGCGCGGATCAAACTGACCCGCGAACGCACCGGCATTGTACGATGCGTGTTCTCGTCGCGCCTGCTCCTCAGCACCGGGTTGGTTACTGTTCATTCCGCCCTGGGAGTAGTAGCTCGGCGGCGGTCCGCGAAAGGTGCCACGTCGCTTGCTCAGCCCCGTCGCCGGTCGGGATCCAGCGTAGGTCCCCCCTGAGCGACGTTCACCAGCGGCGACCGAGCGCGAGAAGCGTGGCATCACATCGCGATCGTACTTTTTGCGTTTGTCTTCGTTGCCTAGCACGGTGTAGGCCTCGGAGACCTCGGCGAAACGCTGGCTCGTTTGAGGATCGTTGCGGTTGATGTCTGGATGCGTCTCCTTGGACAACAGGTAGAAGCGCTTCTTCAGCTCGGCTTTGGTAGCGGTGGGCTCGACCCCGAGCACCTCATAGTGCGATCGCTCTTTTCCGAGTCTCTGAGAAACGTGCAGGGATCGGCATGGAGGTGAGAGGATGGAGCGGAAAGTGTCTGGCTTGACTGCCGGCGCATATCGTCGACTAGGAATATGAATTATAGCAGTTCTTGTTGAGGCCGGTGCCAGGAAACGAACGGCGGAGATCGAAGAGCACCCGGTCATGCCTCATGCTTGTCGTGCTACTGTATCATTGATATTGGAGGCACGACTGGAGCAATGCACGGGGGACGGCTGTAAAAGAGCTAGCTTATCACGAAATTTGGCACGCGATGTCGGACGCTGACGTCTTCGAATTTGGCGCGCCATTACGCCGCGCGGAACGGGTAGGTATATCGGCCTTGTGGCCTCAGGCCACTTACTGTATCTGCTATGCGCCAGGCACCACTGGGGTAAAATACTTTTGCTGGACGACCACTGCACCACCTCTTTATGGTGGGGGTTGGATTTTAATTCTGACGAACTTGAGCAGCAGAGACTCTGATTTGCCACCAGCAGTCATCATGGCTGCAAGGACGGCCGACCAGCTCGGAGACCTGAAATTGAACGGCTCTACAACAGCCCCCAAATCGACGTCTACCTCGAAACAGAATGGGACAACGGGAGACGCCTCGGATCAGGACTCGGATGACAATGACGACGACGCAAACACCGCGGCTGCAGGCAACACCGCAAGCGCGGGGGACAAAAAGAAGAAGAAGAAGAAGAAACCTAAGAAGAAGAAGACCGGTGCTGCAAAAGTCCAATCAGACCCACCTCGAGTGCCCGTCAGCCAGCTGTTCCCCAACAACTCCTACCCGATCGGCGATGAGGTAGAATATGTCGGCGATCAACAGTACAGAACGACGAATGAAGAAAAGAGGCACCTCGACCGTATGCGCCAAGACTTCCTGACTGAGTACCGACAGGGCGCCGAGATCCATCGCCAGACCCGCGCCTGGGCGCGTAGGAATATCAAGCCTGGCATGACACTGCATGAGATTGCGAACGGGATTGAGGATTGCACCAGGGCGCTTACGGGTCACCAGGGACTGGAGGAGGGTGACGGACTCATTGCTGGTGTTGGTTTTCCTACCGGCTTGAGCATCAATCACTGTGCGGCGCATTACTCGCCCAATACGACGAGTAAGCCATGGGTCGTAGGAGAAAAGGATGTGCTCAAAGTCGACTTTGGAGTCCACATTAATCAGCGTATTGTGGTGAGTTGCCCAAATCTGCCCCCGTCTCTTGTGCTTTGAAAATGTTGCTCACAGCTATAGGACTCGGCCTTCACGATGTCGTGGGATCCTCAGTACGACAATCTCTTGGCAGCAGTCAAAGACGCCACAAACACCGGTGTCCGCGAGGCTGGCATCGATGTTCGCGTAGGCGAGATTGGAGAACGCATCCAAGAAGCCATGGAATCGTATGAAGTCACGATCGACGGGAAGACGTATCCTGTCAAGGCCATCCGTAATCTGAACGGTCACGACATCATCCAGGGCAGCATCCACGGGGGCAAGAGCGTACCGATTGTCAAGTCCAACGACATGACCAAGATGGAAGAAGGTGAAATTTTCGCCATCGAGACCTTCGGCAGCACCGGACGCGGCTATGTTCAGGACGACATGGAGGTCTCGCACTACGCCTTGAGACCCGATGCGCCGAATGTGCCGCTCCGAGTGAGCAGCGCAAGATCACTGCTCAACGTGATCAAGAAGAACTTTGGCACCTTGCCCTTTTGCAGACGATATTTGGACAGGCTGGGTCAGGAAAAGTATCTACTAGGTTTAAATAACTTGGTCGGTTCAGGAATCGTGCAGGACTACCCTCCCTTGGTTGATCAGAAGGGCTGCTACACCGCTCAATTCGAGCACACCATTTTACTGAGGCCGACCGTGAAAGAAGTTGTCAGTAGGGGAGATGACTACTAACTAACTAAAACGCTCTTCGGCCCGAGAAAAACAAACCCCTGTTGAGGGCGGAGAGATCGGAGGAAGACTTGCTTGACTTTGTTCTTTCTGTCCGCCCACCAACTTCATTCTATATACGAGATCAGACAGTTCCTAAAAGGACAGTGTTGGAAGCGAAATTTCGATATATGGCATCGTACATAGTGAAAAAAAGCCATCTCATGAAAGGGGGGCATGAAGCTGGGCGTAGGATTCACGCCCGGCCACCCCCGGATAGTTTTTACGAGAAAATGAGTTTACGAAAGTGATTTGAACAGAGCGGTCATGGCTCGGAAATATCAGAGAACAAGTCTGGCGAAGAACACCGGGTTGTCCACGCTCACCTGCCTGAAAATCTCTTTTAGTCTTTCCTCGTGTTTTGTCCCTCCCAGCCTGCCAGGTTGGTCGCTTTAGACAATCTATTAGGGCGTGAGGAAGGGTTTCAGCCATCCAAGAGTGAAACATTTGTTGTGTAGGTATCGAGGTGTTTTTCCTCAAAAAATACTAGTAGTCTGCAAAAGTACCCACCCACCCAGCTTGCAACTAGAAGAACGAACGATTGACTGCCAAGTTGTACCCCATTTCATAAGGCGCTGGATCAGACTCTAGTTTCAGCAGGCCGACAGGGCCCCCCCGGAACTTGAAGGGAGTTTTTTTGAGGTAATTAATATGTATATTGGAAAACGGCATGCCCTCAAAGCGACAAAAACGTTTTAGAAACACGTGAAAACACTTCCTCCTTTGCCAGCCAGACAGGGGGGCGCTTGTAGTAGAATTGGACGTTTTTTTCTTCTTTGTTTATGTCTTCGTTACTTAGGCAGTGTAGGCAGGCAGGCAGTAGAAACATCCCATTATGAAAGAAAGAAAAAAAGCGAGGGGCAGCAGCAGCAGATCCAGATCCCCAACTTGTGTCAGTATAAAAATATCATAGATCATAGATCATAGGATCTGAGAGATACTTTTATAAGCCTAGGTATTCCTCTCCCCTCTTCCTCTCTCCCGTCTCCGTCGAGCAGAGCAGAGAGCAGAGCCAGAGCAGAACTCTTCGTCTTTCGAGCCTGATTCTTCACTTACCACTCATATAGAAAGGTTACTTAACGTGTCGTCCATAATTTATAATTTAAAATTGCCATAGCGGCATAGCCCACCCGCACTAAGAACGAAGATCTTTCTTCCATTGATATGTATGATGTTGGAATTGTTTATTTATTTGTTTATTTGTTCTATTTTGCTATAGAAGCGTGAAGTTTTTGGAGGGAGGGTCTACAGTGGGAATATGTGTGTGTCTGTGTGTGATTCAATGCTATGCCTATGCCTACCCGCTTTTCCCATCAAAATAATCATAAAAAATGACTTTTGATGTACTTTCCCACTTTGAACCGAGATTCGAGAATGCGTTTTTCTATGATGGATGTTTTTCCTTTTGTTTTTGGGATCGCTGCCGCATATAACGCTGATATAAAGGAGTAAACCGAAACCCCACACACATGCCGGGGAGAGAAGGATAATTGGGGGAAAAGTGCTTTACTACTACTCCTCCTGGTCTAGCGCCTTGTACTGATCCTCGACGATGGCCTCGAGGGGAGCTAATTCAGCACGCTTCTGGCGCAGCAGGTAGCGTCGCGTCCACCAGGGGACATACTCGGTCAGCTGGTAGGCGATGAAGCGGCCGGTGGGGATGGAGAAGACGCCGTCGAGGTCCTCGAGGGTTTTGCGCTTGGTCTCGGGCACGAAGAGGAAGACCAGCACAAACGCCAGCAGGTTCAGCACGGCGTACAGCAGGAAGCTGCCCTGGGTGCCGAGCTGGCTGAGGAGCCATGGGAAGGTGACGCTGAGGATGGTGGCGAAGATGTTGGCGATGGCGGTGGCGGAGGATGCGCCGAGCTCGCGGTGCGAGAGCGGGAATACCTCTGCGCTGTATGCGATCGGGACCGGGCCCATGCCGGGGCTGTACAGCAGGCAGAACAGGTAGATCATGCTTGCGATCATGCCGAATTTCTGCGTTTCGTGCGTGTCCGGGATCGAGAAGCTTCCGCCGGCGATCGCCATTACGACTGCCATCGGTGGGAGCGTGAGGAGCAGCAGAGAGCGTCGGCCGAGTGTGTCCATTGTCCAGATCGCGGGGAAGGCGCCGAGGAAGTTGACTAGCCCGAAAATGGTGGACGCGACGAGCGCGGCGTACGGAGTGAAGTGCGCTTCGAGGAAGATGGTGCTGCTGTAGAATGCTATGATGTTGATCCCGCAGAGCTGTTGGGCCAGCATCGTTGTCCACGACGCGAGTAGTGCGTGCCTGTTGCGTGGGATTGTGAAGAGCTCGGTGAATGTTTGGAGATATGTTATTTTGTGCCCAGCGGTCGGATTATCCTTCTGCTGGAGATACGATGTATAGAGCTCTCGAGCGGCTTGGAGTTCGGTGTTTCGGAGACGACGTAGCGATTGAAAAGCCTGGTCATAGCGCCCGGAGTACTTGACGTACCATGAAGGAGATTCTGGACATAGGTAGACAAGGAGTACTAGAGGAGTGGCTGAAACCACAGGAGCAGCCAACTGAATCCGCCATCTAATATCGCCGTACTGTTGCGTCGTAGATTAGTTGTGATCAGCATCGAATACGGAATATCAACTTACATTGAAGACCGAAACATTGGTGAGAAAGCCGATGAAGATTCCGAACGCACAGAACATCTGCCATGAGACAGCAAGCCCGCCCCTGATGACGGCGGGAGCACATTCGGCGGCAAACACGCTAAGCGTGCTTGAGATCAGTCCCAGCGCACATCCGAGCAGGAGGCGAAAGAAAAGAAGCTGCTGCCAGTTCTCGGTCAGTCCTCCGCCCGCGTTCGAAACCAGCGATATCACTCCAGCCGTAAAGACCGTGCCACGCCTCCCCAGACGACTGTTGAGCGGAGACACCAGCCACGCTCCCAGAAGTCCATTGCTCAGATAGATGCCGCAATTGACAAGACCGACGATAAACGTGTCCCGTGGACTATCCGTATCAATGCCAAATTGCTTTGGGTAGAAGAGGTTTGCTCCATTCATGCTCGTCTGCGCCCATCCCTGTCCAATTGCTCCTATTCCGGTGAGAATGATGGTGAGGTACATCTGGAATGGCTGCCGCCATTTTCTGTGCGACTCGTTTTGCAGAGCTCGAATCTCGTGCGCGGTGATACCTGGTATTTGAGAGACAGGGACATCACCCTGTATTAGGGCAGCTGCTTTTTGGAAGACGTCAAGTCTATGCTGCAGGCCGAAGCGATGTGCAAAATCCTCGACATCGTCGCTGCCTCCACCCAGTGCCGGCGAGTACGGTTCCGCATCAGTTGCTGTTGCTTCATGATGCGAAGCTGAGCCTACAAAAGGTTCCAGCTCCTCACTGTCAGCATTTGCTTGCTTCATGTCGATGTTGCATGGATGAAGAGAGCGAATGCGGTCACCGAGTGCCACAAAGAGAAAACGAGTGTTCAGGTACGTCGTACAATAATCTCGCTGGATTTGGGTGCCAAGGCGCTTGGTTGCAATTGCTAAACCCACGTGAGACACTCTGCATGACCATTCCATCAGCAGGCGCGCCGTCAGCTGTTTAAAATACAACAGGTAGCACGACAACCCTGTGTACATAACAGGGCATAGCAAAGAAACGCAAAAACTATAGATCTAAGTTGTCACTTAACTGCCGAATATGGCTGGCGAACACCACCTAGGTAGGGACGGTGATACACGGACCTAAGATGCAGTCATATTGAGCATCAATGGATGAGGTAACAATGAAGCCAATACTCTAAATGGGCCCCGTTCTCTCCATTCTTCCACTTAAGAAAGTACTCAGAAATCCTTCGCAATTGAAACCTTTTGTCCATTGTCAATAGTTAAGTTACGTGAGGACAACCTTTATTTTGTATCATCAATTCGTGGCAGTCGCCCCATACCTAGAACACTTTTGACCATGTCTTTCAAGTCCAAAGAACTATACAGTGACTAAACATAAAAGATGAGAAGTTAAGTATTGGGTGTACAGCGACATAAGGCTAATTCTGATTCGCGAACCAAAACCGCAAATCCCGGGATTAGCGCTTGAGAAGCTGACAGCACCGTTCCAATCCCAGAAATTCGAATGTCTATCCAATGGAACATCCCCCGTTACTGAATAGTCTTCGTAATCAGTCGACCGAATATGGACTGCGTATACAAGGGTCACTGCTGATGCTGCTGCCTTCCATTTCATCTTGCTTCGTCTTTACCGGATGGACTGCAGCCCGGCCAAGCCTCGGTGGTGTGGCATTCGACCACCTTGAGCTACATGATCGAAAATAGTCCAATTGTATGTTGCTCTGATAACTTGGATGGCGCGTTAGCGGACTGCTTGTTGCAACCCAATTCTCGATGTCCTGCTCGTGAGTATCGCTCATTTCGCGCTCCTCGAGGCTGGAGAAGCCACGAGCAGGCGATTTTGTTGGTGATATGTTTTGAGCCGGTAACCTTGGGTGAGACGATTTCTGGGGCTGGGCAGGTGAGTCAAGGGAGATAGCGCTGTCCCTATCTGCTTCACCCTCTTCAATTTCTTTGCCTTGCCTACTTCCTTCAAATTTCTCCTCGTAACCCTGAATCCTTGATTCATCTCGTCTACTGGATGAGTCGTCCGTCCTATCTGAGTCGGGAACTGTGTGTTTTTGAGCATTTTTAGCCTGCGGCACATGTCTGTAGCCGGCATCTGGTATATCGTGACTCGCGGTATGATGATACCTTGCAGGCGTATCGATGTACTGTTCCGGATCGCTGTCTCGGTCTTGATCGTGGTCATCCACGAATTGTGCTGATGAGGACTTCGAAGGCAAAATGTCGGACTTGGGTGATCTTACAGGTGATGTCGATGTCGACTTTTGATGGGCTTCAGCTTTAGCGATATAAGGAGAACCGACCTCAAGGTTCTCACGATAGGGGTCATGGTCATCTTCTGCAAGGACATCACTGTCTTCTTCGATCATGACCCTGCCGCTGGTCGTCCGATCAGACGGTTCCGGCTCGGGAGAACGAGTTGCAATAAACTCATCTTCGGGCACACGAAGATTTGGTGTTGCAAGGCCTGGTATTTGAACGCTGTAAGCTTTTGGATCTTTCGCGGGGGTTACGAATTGATCCACAGGTGTCACGTCTGCAGCGCCTGTATGCCCCGCAGCGGCAACGGTCACATCTTCGTGGTCTTGATTGGCCCTGTCTGGAGCCCCAGTTCTCTCATTATCGTCCTGTTGGCCTTCCACGGTGTCGAAATATATCGACTGTTGAGCCTGTATCGTTCGGTCTGGTGTCGTCCCATTTCGTTCTTGGTCTGCCTGGCTTTCTGATGACTTGATGACAGTCTGACTATCAACTCGAATGGGTTTGATTGGCACGTCTGTCCGCTCAAAGTCGTCAAGGGAGGCTTTTTGGTTGCTTGCAAACATTACAGACCCATTACGTTTACCATTCGTTGAGTTTACTGTCTGTCCAACTGGCGCCTTCCCGAGATCAGTGGACGCTTCAGCCTGCTTCAAAAGGTGATCATCTCTTTTTCGGTCCACGATTCCTGCCTTCGATTTCTCGACCACGACGCACATCCAAACACCTATTCGATCATCCGCGCCAAGTAACGGAGTGCACGAAACCCATATTGCTCGACCATTCTTGCCGTCTTCATGTTTTGTGCCATTCTTGAGCTGAATTCCATCTCTTGACGCCCCTCTGGCCGGACTAAAGTGAATTTTCGCCGCCACTGGAACGCCTGTTTTCAAGCTTTCGGTTAGCCCTGTCAAAGTCGCTTTTGGTGCTGCAACATGGGACAGGAACGGGCTTTGTAGCACTTCCCCAATATTCTGGAGTCTTGGTGAAACAAACACAATCCTCAAGGATGGCGCAGGTCTGAAGAGCATAAAAGTGTCATAAACTCCTGGAAGTCTTCCAGAAGGCCGACCGTCGACAGCATTGCCAAACTTCCATTTGGATTCCTCCTTTTTCACACGGTCGTTGTCATCGTCGTGGTCCGAAGCTTCTGCTGCATCGTAAACACGTCTCGATTTTCGCTCCATGTTATCAACACCTTTACTGCCAAGAGCTTCTTGATCCCGAGACTTGGAACGGCTGTGTGCTTGTACCACAGCCGACTCCTCAAGATCGAACATTTCACTCAGGTCACGCAATCTTTGTAGGGCCCTCTTCTTGCGTTTCTGATCATCTTTCATGTCCTTTTCTGTGGTTTCCGCGTCGTCTCCTTCACGGGTTTCTGCATTGCGTTGAAGACACTTTCTAAAGCTGCGAAGGCCGCGGCCACCTTGCACCAGTCCAGTAACGTCAATTTGTGCTCCAATGTAATACTTGAGCTTGCCGTACTTGTCGTGCAGGGGCGCTATCATAAGTAGGTTGATGAAAGGCCTTCCGTCTCGTTTATAATTAAGTAGTGTTTCGCAAATCTCCTCCCCGCTATCAATGGCACTCTTAAGCCGTTTGTGAGACTCTGGATTCGTTTTTCTACCTTGCAGGAACCGACAATTGCTGTTTAGTGCCTCGTCCGGGCCGTACCTCGTTAGTCTATAGAACTCTTCACTTGCAAAGACGATGGGATTATCGTGCCGATTTGGATCCGTCAAGCAGAATACTTCTGACAGTCCTCTTAAATACTCATGTGTCAGAGGCGTCGATCTACCAGTGATTTCATCTGTCAGACATTGCGAGACTGTCTTGATCAGCGAGTAGGAGACGAAAGTTGGGAGCGCGTCACCAACGAGGGCCTTAAACGACCCATCGGATACTTTCTGGAACTCAGGATCTAATTTTGCTGCTACACGTTGCATCAGTGTTGAAGACCCTGTGCCAGTGCCCTTCGGCATAAGGCCTTCAGCGATGGCGTTAGCATAGTCCACAGCCTTGATGGCCTTCTGCGTCTCCAAATACTGTGCGAGAAGTGGGTGATATCGTGGCCTGTACTTTTGTAAAAATCCGGAGAAGCGAGCGAGCTGGGATGGATGATGCAACAAGGCATCGAGGTGCTTTGCAGAGAATAACAGCTCCGCAAGTGTTTCGACGGAAGGTGGCTTCGGGGGTGGCTTGGGCGGACTAAGGTCGAAGTCTTCAGCATCTGAGTAGCGGTCGGCTGTTGAAGATGGCGCTTCCGTCATTCTCTTTGATGGCTTGGTGATGGGTTCGACGGTGTCAGATTCTGTGTCTTGCAAGGAAGTCCCAACTGGATCGCTGTGTGTTGAAACAGACGTAGCACGCCGCGAGCCCGATCTTGCCTCCACGCCCATACCCGCGTCAGGTAAACGGTCTCCCGAACATTCCTCTTTACGAGCTTTGCTCTCCTGGAACCTTTTCTGTTGTTCCGGGTTATCTCGGTTCGACTGGACCTTTTCACCTCCTATGGATTCCTCCTTTCGGGGGCTCGTTGCTGGCAAAGGTTTCGGAACGTCGCCGTTGGCGAGGTTTGGGGGCAGTAGAGAGTGGTCCTTGGGATTTGAGCTTGGTGGTAGCGGCTTTGGCTTCCGTGGTGACCTTTTCGAGCGCCCCGATCGTATCCTGAAAGCCTGCTTGATCCGTTCCAAGTCCATGACGTGAAAGGGAAGATCTATGCACTATGGCTTGATCACCGTATGAGGCGAGCCGGATCAGGACACTGCCATGTTGACATGTTGATCGGGAAGAGCATACGAAGGTGCAAGACCAGCTTGTGTTAGAGAAATGTCACCATCAGTATTGAAATATCCTACGGCTTGGACAAGACGAACATGCCACAACGAAGCCCGAGTAATGTCGACCAGGTGGGAAGGACATTACATGCACTGCTTGACCTCGCCTTGTCCGCCTCCTAAGACAGGGTGCAGGGACATGCAGCTGCCACCATGATTGCATAGAATGGGGCACGAATGGAGCGCCAAATGAGCCGAAGGGACGCAGGTCATGGCCGACGCAGCGCGTCATGGAACGCAGCGGTGCTGGCTGGAGGTGCCAGAGCTTGCAAGACTGCCGACGTCATTAGCGTACTTGATTGGCCCGAACCCCGATCTTGAGGTCAGTCGGTTGATTTGCCCATATCACAAGCAGATTGGCTACCAACCATTGTCCTGGCTATGAGATGAAAGTGCAAACCAAAACAGATATTTTTCCAGACCATGTTTAGAAAGTGGTCGTCTATCCGCCAGACATGAACATGACTCTGGGCTAACTTGTCGGAATACACTTCGGAACCAGATGGTCTCACCGATGTTTTGCAAGCGGGCGAGGCAGCGAAAGCACGAATCCACAGCTTCTCTGATGCATTGACGTTGGCGTCCAGGGGCATGAACTACTTATTGGTGCAGCTTGTTCAACATGGCTAGCGTATAGGGATGCAGAAGGGCAGGAGGAAAGGGTGATAAAAAAACCTTCCCGGCTTCGTTGTCGTTCTTTCCAAAGGCTGGCCAGGAGTACCCAGGTCTATAACGCGTGCGTCGTACTCAGTGTGTGTCAGTGCCAGTAGAGGGATTGTAGATCGAAAATCACACTAGAATCCTTTTTTTGAGTGTAATGATCAAGGATAATTAGAATAGGCATAGATTGTGAGTACTTTCACCAAATCGGAGTCGACGTTGACACGTAGAAACCGTTTCGGTCTGTTCAGTGAGAATTACTGGAAAGCACAAGGTGGTTCCAGTTTGTACTAAGCCTTCCACTACTTTTACGACCAACGGCCCACGATTTCTCGCCCTGCTCACGTACAAAGATTAGGTATCGTCCACCCGATCGGCTAACATTTCTAATGCTGTCCGTTGGAAGAACATGTCCTCTCCGCACTAAGGTTTAGAGAGGCCCGGAACATGTCCTTCTTGTAACGAGCTCGAAATCCTCGGTAATGTAGTCTGCCATACTGCATCACTGCTCCCGGTTCGTGGGCATGGCATCAGAGAAGACTCCAAAAGAGATCCACTCAAATTTGGGCATGCGCCAATCTGATGATCTGGGAGCGAGGGCGAAGTCAAACCCACGGCTCATGCTCACAGCCTGGGACGACAGAGCTGATTGTCCTTCCGATACTGGAAGTGCTTGCGCAGCAAGATAGCGCTTCAGTGGATGATGTCCACCTGGCACCACTCATTGTTGCCACGCCTGTGCTAAGACTCACAGTGGTTGTTCTCCCAAAACCAATGTGCGGTGCTGCTCGCAGGAATCGAGTTTCGCCAGAGTCAGTGCCATGCCTTGCAACTCGATCGTGATATCCCGGGCGATCAAGTTGCCACGGCCCCATTTCTAGCCCAGTCTGCGAACCCGTTGCGCTTGGCTCGAATGTCCAGAAAATTCGGTCGATCTTCTAGAGCCTTGAATGGATTTGCAGCACCGCCCTCCTTTTCAATATTGCCTGCCCACACATTCCAAGCGATCGGTTTCAGTGGCTCGGATCCTAAAACCAGACCGACGCAGGCCAGAAAGACAGCAGTGAGAGTTTCGAGTTTGATATCGAGAGGCAAATCTGGTTTGACGTGCAGTCTAGTGGCCACTGCTGAGAACTCGTGGGCAGAATATGCACTATGACCGTGAGGAGCAGCTTTGCAAAGATGGCATTTTGGCTTACGCATGAAACAACGAGACTAACCCAAGGGCCACAAGAAGTTTCGACAAAGCAGACATCTCGTGCCCGTGTTCCAGTTAGGAACGTTTTCCAAGCGATCCGTTGGCGAGTTTGTTGCTGTCTACCTGGTTAACAATTTGTGAAAATTGAAGGCTCACTCCAGCTATTACCAGTGCGACGTATAAATTTAGGCGTTGAGCACTGGACCGCGCTAACGCCTAGGAAGCCCACGTGGAAGGCTTATTAGCTGGGGAGCCCTCCAAGCCTTTCCTGGCCTTTCCAATCAAAGCTAAACTGGATTTGGCAGCGACTTGCAAACCGCTCCGAGGTCACTTGGTCAGAGATAATAAGTAAGTCGGTACCAATGAAGTTCCTTACAACAATCCAACGACAAGCAAGATCGCGGGGTCTGTAAGACAGTATCCCAGAGTTCTGTCCTAACCTTCGCTGCTGTTTTACACTTGCAGCGGCTTGTGGTTTGTAACTTCATGCATCTCAAACTCTAACGGACAAATGTTTTGAGTAACCTTGAATCGTGTCCTTGCTCACCAGATCAATTTGCTGATATACCTAAACACGAATTGTGTGTGCCATCAAAACAAGGAAATGTGTATGATCGCGGGAGGGTGGGCCCTACTTGTCTTTCGTCGACAATGCAGTTCAATTGGCCTGCTTACCGTTCACGATGCAATCGGATTTCATATCGTACACACATCAGGATGGTATCTACAATAATGGGTAAATCCGGTCGCGTGTATCTTCAACGCGAGGTACTCAAGCGTCATCGCGACGACTGCAATTCCAGTGTCTTCAAGGCCGAGTAGGTCTCAAATTGATGCGCTTTCCCGTACTTAGCTGAGTCTCTGACTCGGCTAACCTAGGTCTGGAGGCGAGTGATTTGTGTTAAAGCGCGTTCCTGAACCGCTTTACGACCTCTCCCTACGCTTCACAGCAGAATTTGCAGGCTCACGTCGGCTCCGAACGCATATCGATTGTAACCAAGAAGATAACATTTTAATTTATCCTTATTTCAGAGGTACACTGCTTTCCCTGGTCCAGAAGCACCCGGATATTTCCTTGGCGGAACGGAAAAGACTCTTGCGGTTTGTAGCAGAGGCAATACAAGATCTTCATAGCAAGGACTGGGTTCACATTGGTACGCTTTCCGCTACGGCCTAAAAATATTCTTTAAAGCCTTGCAACTAATATATCTATCTGGCAGACGTAAAGCCTGATAATATCTTGATTAATTGGATTGGCGACGACACTGGTAACAAGTCAGTTACCGATGTTACCCTGGGTGATTTCGATATTGCTTTCAAGTCAGAAAATGGGGCTCCACGTCAGACCCCCTATGCGGTTGGGAATGCGATGTGGCGAAGCCCTGAAGGACAGACCGGATGTGGTGTAACAAAAGCGTCGGACATCTTCTCCTTTGGGTTGGTAGTAAGTAAGCCATACTCTTTTGAAAAGTCATACTAAACGCTATACACAGTGTATATACACACTTGGGAGCGGGGAGTTACTGCTCTTAAACGATTACCAGGATCTAGTAAGAAATGGTATAAAGCCAGAACAGGAGATCCTCGTGCGACACTTTTCCTATTTTGGGCCGATTTCTAAAGGGCTGCTCGAACGAGTTACCGATGAAGATTGGCATGACGCGTTGAAAGGAGCGTCGCAAATAGCAGAGGAGGCGGTCAAAGAACAACCCGAACTAAGATTTGAACATTGGGGAAAAGAGCTTGGCCACGAAGCGCAGAACATGATCTCTAGCATGACAGCTCCAGACCCAACGGCTAGAGCAACAATAGACCAGATCTTGATGCATCAATGGTGGCAGGAGATCGCTTGAATTTTCCAGCTGGGCGGCTCTTCAAAATGCCTAATTGACTAACCAGAACTCCACCAAAGTTGATTTTTACATCATAACACAAGTCACGGAGGTGCTTGTTACCCTACGAACGAACACACATGTTTCAATTCTCGACACTGAGCTTGTGTACGACATTGAAGGTTGCTCGAACCTTGTGAGAAGGAGATGGATCAACGGCATCTGTTTCGTTCGCGCCACAGTGCTGTTGAAATTTTGCTGGATCAGCCCTCGCTAGGAATATAACTGATAACCATTTGTTTACCACAACAGACAGATCATCCAGCTCCAATGTTATGGACGAGTAAGGTGCGGGAAACTTGGTACCTCGTGATGCCGGTTGTTCTTCAAGCATGCGAAAATGTGGGCGGATCGACGTGCTTGTAAGGGTTGGATTTGTTGCTAGACAAGTGCTTTCTCAAATTACGCTTTCTGCAAACTGGTAGCAAACGAGTCCGGTCTGGCTTTCCATCTCTTAACGTTATTAATTTCACTATATGGTGTCGGATCATTGCTATCTGTGTCGACAGCCGCTACATTTTTGCCCAAGTACCGCGTGTGCACCTCTTCGTTGGTTGGCACAGGCAGACCGCACTCGATGTGAACAGGTTCGATCTCGGAATAATGCCAGAGGACGCAGCACTTGAGTGTGGCTCTTTGATGCATCTGGACGCTATGGCCGTGCTTGTCGGAGGTCCGGTGAGCTCCTCTATTACTGTAACCCTTCGCTTCGGCTTAGGCGAGTAGATTAGCCGCTATACGTCGTCCACGAGCTACAGCGCAGTCTATATTAGATTTTAAAGGGATTCAAGGATAGAACACGTAGTGCCAACGCAGGCGGCTGTGTAATAGAATGCCGAGTGAGTAAGAGAGCAAAAGAGGACGTCGAAATCCTATATACATATTTTAACAGGCGGGTAGCAATATTGCTTGTTATCATCGCCAGGACATTACTGAAACGAATGTTTTGGCAGCACAACGGTGCGGCAACAGAGTGGATAGAGGAATCCATAGTGTGACACGGCTCAGCGATACCATCATGGAAAGATGTGTTGAGGTGAGCTCGAACTTAGTAGAAGGTGAGCAAAAGATAGCCGCAGGGCTGAGGTGTCCACCGTCGATTAAAGCAGCGAGACCACGGTGAGCCTAAGCCTCGCCTGGGTGGCCTGGTTATGCGACCACGTTCCGCTCCTTCACAGCCCAACGTGCTGTTCTACACGAATGCCATTCATTTTGCGCAATACTGTTCACTTCTTGTCGCTCCTTATAGTTGTTTCCACGTCCTTGCACAGGTTTCCTCCACCCGTACCGTCTTGATCGAACTCCCCTTTCTCTAGATTCGGTCAATCACCGGACTACAGATAACATGCTGTTGGGAAAGATTGTATCTGCTACAATAGCAGTCATTCCTGTCGCGGTCTCTGCTGCTGGCCAGCTAGGATTTGCAGTCGGAAACGTCAATCCCGACGGGTCCTGCAAGGTACAGAGTGACTTTGAGGAAGACTTTAACGCAATTACGGACAACACGCACTCAACGCTCGTTCGAACATACTCATCCTCCGATTCATATGGGAACCCATGTAATACTCCATCGGAAATCTTGCCTGCAGCTAAAAATGCTGGTGTTAAGGTCTTGCTCGGAATGTGGCCGGATGGTGGAGCGTTCGAAAAGGAAAAAGCTCCTATTGTTGACGCGGATGTCGAGTCGTTCGGAGATACACTCTTTGGAATTTCCGTGGGCTCAGAGGGAATGTACCGGGGCACCTACACCGCAGATGAATTGACTACCTGGCTGAAAGACATAAAAAAGACGTTCCCAAACACCAAGATTGGAACTGCGGATTCCTGGAATTGCTGGAACAATGGCTCGATGGACGGCATCATAAAGAGCGGCATCGACCTGGTGTAAGCAGCACGTCATTTCCTCTGGATATTATGCTAACCGCCACTCAGCCTTGCCAATGGGTTTTCTTACTGGCAATACCAAGAAATTTCCAATGCTACCAAGACATATTTCGATGACATGGCTCAGGCATTGGCTCATGTGCAGGACGTAACTGGCAGTATCGACGGAATCCACTTTATGAACGGAGGTGAGTTGCCAACGCTTGTTCTATAAGCTTCAACTTCTGACGCGCACAAATACAGAAACTGGCTGGCCGGGCACAGGCGGCACTAATGCTGGTGCTGCCAAGGCAGGCACGGACAATGAAGAAACTTATTGGAATTCGGCCATATGTGGTATGCTTGACTGGGGCATCGATCTTTTTTGGTTCGAAGCTTTTGACGAGCCAAACAAGGCCGATGCGATTGGAGATAATGGTCAGAAGGCTTCTGAGAAACACTGGGGCTCTTTCACATCAGATCGTAAGCCCAAGTTCAATATGAAGTGCGAATAGCTTTCGCATGCCTTGGCGCGGTACATTCATTTTTCGATACTAGGTATGCCGTCAGCTGATATGAATGGGTTCTGTCAAGCTATGTATTATCAAGATAACAGACTTCTACTTCACATTTTGAGACAAGACTTCGACTTGTTAAAGCAATTCATGGCACATTTCTTCAAATACAATCGTCCAGGCAAGCGGTCACCCTTCAGTCAATCTCCCTCCTCGTACTCACCAGCGGCTGCATGTGCCCACAGCGTTTTTGGGGTAGAGATCGATGGTTCGACGTTGAATATAAAACCCTGAGTATGTTGTTGTAGCGTGTGGCACGAGCCGGGCGGTAGAAGAAACCTGGAGAGGACAAAGCCCGGCTAACTGTGCTGATAGGGTGAGAGTGCGCTAGTCGTCGGTACCGATATAGCGAAGTAAGTCTGCTGGCCGTGTATGGCCATCATGGTGGAACTAAAATCATGCCACATCGTTTCCTCTGAGCCATCAAATTTGAGTTCTGAAGGCAAATACATAACTCGGAGTAACGGGTAAGGTCAAGATCGGGAGCAAGGCAGCGCATAGTCGATGCATTGTCGGGACGAGCTGACAACATTCCCAGTCTTAGAATACTACCCAGAGAGTCTAGCAAGTGCTTAGACAAGCCTGGCTGACTAGACGTACAACTCGCAACACCTTGAAATGAGCTTGGCTCAAACCTCGGAATCTAAATTGAGTCCACAGACTTTCTATGTTCGAGGTATAGTTAAATCGACACGGAGTCAGCGTCGTGCATAGATTAGATGTACGATAATCAGTCGGTTGAACGAAGCACATTGCTCGAAACCCTGCATCATTTTTACTAAAACAAGTACGGAGCACACCCAGAGCACAGTTCCGATGGTTTCGTCCGTTGCCGACGTCAATTCAACTGCCAACACTATCTTCGAGCATTTTCAGGAGCTAATCCATCATTCCATCAATTTCTTGGTTTACGTCGTCCTTCTCGCCTCCATCTTCCATGCCCGGAGAGTCGGGAAAGGGTGATTGCAAAAGCTCCAAACATACAGTACTCCTCACCGTAGTACCTATCGCAAGTTCAAGTAGATCGGGTAGTTCGGTATTGAAACTCGCCTTTATACCTGATTGTGAGAGGGGTGAAACAAGAAGACCCTCAGATGGGGGCCAGTCGCTGCAAAATCCGCCATTGGCTTCGTGAGTAGCCACATGCTGCACGGACCGTGATGTGGTTGGTATGTGTGAAGGACACTGTTCCATGCTGCCCTTTCATCGGCAGGGAAGACTCAGAAAAACCGCCGAGACCAAACCCCCGACCCGTCATCTGGAACTCGACAAGGTTGCTGTGGTATGTGTGTAAATCATCCGCTGAGTAGCATGCCCAAAGTATGTCTGAAGCACTGCCAACTTGGTGTAGAAGTCGGAGGTTGAGGACCGTCTGTTGAGTTCCTGAAACGAGTAGAAGTGCGCAGTGACATCCCTAACTCATCCGTGACAGCTTGGAAGGGACGATGGCGATAAAATATTCACATACAAAACCCGAACATAGACACACCCATCAACTAATCCCAAGTCTAAACTGGTTTTCAAGAAGTCCTCATCAACCACTAGGCTTACCACATCGACGAAAGTCCTTCGACCTATTATAGGTCGAATACAAGACCTCATCATCGACCAAAACTTCCATCAGCATGTCAATCTGTGGTTTGACCGAGCTTGAGCTTTTCTATATAATCCTGGCTACCACTGTAGGCACAATTGCCCTCAATTTCGCCATCTCGCAAAGGGATGCGACTACCCAAGTCATCTCGTTCGACGCTCATTGCGAGGACGAGACCAACGAGGATGCCAATGAACAAGTACGACAGGCTGTGGAGCTTCGTAAGGGCATGATAAACTCGAAATTTAGCTCAAAACGCGGGTATCTGTCCGATCTGGATTACCGGTCTACGAACGTCGTCGGCAAACAATCAGAAAGAGAGATGTTCGACAGTGTCGTCAACCTCTTCAAGGATGTAGGTGAAAATTTTGCTTCAGTGACCTACATTGGGAAACATACCGCAAGAGACAGGAGAGACGATATTTGCCTCTACGCGCGATATCGACAAAGAGGCAGAACACGGTGCATTGGTGAAATCGCGTCGTTGCAACAGAGCAGGTATAGTGGGCATTTGATGGCCAGCCTTACATCGACCGATGCTGTTCTGGTTCAGGAAAGAGGCTGGGGCGTTGCTCGCTCGAGTCGTGGCTCGGACTGGTTTGCCGCACTTTTCGGCACCGAGAAGCCTACGGAAGTCATCATGCCGCTTCCTCGCAATGCAGAAGAGCTAGCATTCATCATACGGCCGGTATTGGAAGCTGCTGTATGTTGCGTGTCAGGCGTCGAACTGTGTGCGTGATTTACGCGTTGTGTACATGCGGAGAAGGCAATTTAACAGAGTTTTCTGAGAATAGTAGATACCCACAATACCCTAGTGAGCACACGCCAGCGAGGCGTGTGACAAGTGGAATCGATATTTAGCCGTTGACTTATATGTCCTCAACCACCTCTAACTTGCTTTACCCATTTACTGCTTAAACGCAAAGACATAATAGTAAAAAAGGCATATATCTATTGAGCGCCTTTTGATTATTGGATGCTTGTAATTATACAACGCTCAAAAGTCTACAGCTGCTGATAGAGGAAGTAGAAGTGGTACCGAATTTTGGTTACTCGGCTTCCAATATCCATCTTGGCGTTCTCGATTGCTTTTTGTCACACGCCTCGCCTGGGCAGTTCTCCTTGTTCCTCGCCTTGTCACGTTGTCCGCGACGAGCCGTAAGCTTCTACGGCGGGTGTAGGGAGTAATACGGACTACATGCGGATACTCTGTACTGGTACCTCTAACCCTCGATTCTCGAAAGGGTTTAAACCTACTCTTGGCAAAACTACTCTTGAGTGATTCACAGCCTTTCTTCGAGCACAGCCAGGACCGAGCTACACCCTCGTGGTTGTTCGTCATTCTTTAATCGTTCGCTAGACAGTCGCATCCGTGACAGCCGCCTTTGGCGGTATATTATTCACCCAGAAATGCAAGATCTCGGCCTGTCGACATTCGCCGCGTGAGCTTAGCATATCCAGATTTAATCTCCACGATCGACTTGGCGCGTCCGGATAAGCTTAGCTGTCATCCCCTGACAAGGATTTTGTTTAATTTGGTTGATTAACCCCATCATTTCAGGGGATGGCGTTTCTTAGACCTGAGCTCCGTTTCGAACGCAAGCGCTGCGGATCAGATGCTCCTGTCTCACAGAAACCCTCCGCGTCGTGCATCGGCGTCATTTTCTCTCAGATTTGATGGAATTAGTCATTGGGCCAAGCAAACATTTGTCCAATCGCCAGCGCGAGAGGAGATTCCAAGTTTGTCCCAGTGGGATCCTAGACACGAAGCCTCATAGGGACTTCAGCCGGGCGAAGACGAAGCCCATCCAGTCGATGGCGAAGCATATCATCTGGCTCATTTCCCTACTTCGCTATCCAGCTTTCTTTCCAACCATTTTGTGAATTTTGAGAGCAATTGCTTTCGTCCTTTCTTTATTGTAAACAGTCACTCCTTTAATTCGACCATCGCAATGAGGTCGCTAAACTATTTGCCAGCACTTCTGGCGTTTCAGGCTCTGAGCGGTCTTGCATCCCCAGCCCCCGAGGCAGATTCAACCGTCGTTGTAACTTCAACTCGCACTGTCACCTTTTGCCCGATTACAGATCTCTTTACCTGTGCTCCTGCCGAGCCTACCACAACATTCACGGATGTGTCAAGCACTAGTGGATCAGATGACTCTACCTCCACCACATCCCTAGAAGTCTCGCCCACAGGGCCGTATGGTAGCGGTAACGGAACTGGAACCGGAAGCGGTCCAACTGGTTCGCACTCTGGCACTGGCACTGGCACCGGCACAATCACTTCCGGTGGCTCAGACCCGACCACTCCCCCCGGTGGCGATGGTGGCAGTGGTTCAAATAACGGTACCATCACCACCACGAGCTACACATCGACTACCACCGGCTTCGGCAACGGCACAACTACCACTCCTATCACTAATAGCACCACTACCGGCTGCAACAACGGCACTCATACCGCTACCGGTCTCCCTGACTCGTGCAACAAGCCAGGAAGCCGAAGCAAGTGGTGCGACAACAAGTCTGTTGACGACGATACTCACATAAAGTACACTACTGGCAAGACGAAGAAGTACAGCTTGACCATCACTAAGGCACAGGTTGACTATGACGGCACCGGTCTTCCCACAGAATCATTTGTCATTAATGGAAAGACCCCAGGCGAGCCCATTGAGGTCAACTGGGGAGACCTGGTCGAAGTCACTGTTACCAATGGATTGACTGACAACATCACAACTATTCATTGGCACGGGATCCGACAATATGGTACGAACGACCAAGATGGTGTCCCGGGTGTTTCCGAGTGCGGTATTGCTCCAGGGACTTCCCGAACCTACACCTGGCTTGCTTCCACCTACGGAACAGGTTGGTATCATTCTCACACTCTGGCTCAGTACGGCGGAGGTATTCGTGGTCCAATCATCATTCACGGACCTGCAACTGCAGACTATGACTTGGACATGGGTACTGTCATGATCGACGATAAGTTCGACCAAACCATCTTTGAAATGGCTTACAACATTCAACGCATCCGAGGTGCACTGCCCCCAGCTACCAACTACCTCCTTAACGGCAAGAACAAGTCGCCGAATGGCGCCACTGGTGAGAGCACCAAATGGGTCGTGAAGTCTGGCAAGAAGCATCTGTTCAGAATTATTAACAGGTAAGATAAATTTGAGTATCTCAATCCATGCGCTAACCCCGGTGTACAGTTCCGCGCAGTCTGCCTATGCCGTCCACTTCGACAATCATAAGATGACAGTCATCTCAGCTGACTTCACTCCGGTCACACCTTACGAGACTGAATGGCTGTGGATCCAAAGTGGTCAAAGATACAACGTTATTGTTGAGATGAATCAGGTGAGTCCGGACTGCACGTAATTGAAGACGAGCTTTACTGACAACTCTTAAGCCAAGTGGCGCATACTTCCTTAGAGCTGTCACACAGACTGGCTGCGGTGTCACTTGCCTCAACAACGGTCTGGGCAATTCCAACGGCATCTTTGAGTATGAGGATGCATGCGACGCCACCCCAACCACCACCAACGTCACCGTTGTCACAGTGGACTGCCTAGACGAGCCTTTTGCCAGCCTCAAGCCACATGTTGAGAAGGATGCCGGTTCATCATCTGACTTCTCTGACACCGTCGAGCTGATTCCTGGTGGCAACGCCGGCAGCGTCAACTTCACCGGCTATGGACCTGTCAACCGCTGGTATCTGGGAGGAGAGTTTGATCTCAGCCAGAACAGCGCCACCTTGCGATCAACCCAAGGCATGAATGTAACATACGAGCAGCCAACTCTTAAGACTCTTGCAACTCTTCCGGACGAGCCTTACACCAGCTTGATCTACGGCAACACCATTGTCCTCGACGGCCCTGCTGGCGACTGGGTCTACTTCGTGATCCAGAATAACTTCCAAACCTCCCACCCCATGCATCTTCACGGCCACGACTTCTCCGTCCTGGGTCAGGGCAAGGGTGTCTTCACCTCTGCCATGGTTGGTCTGCTCGACTTCACCAACCCCATCCGACGAGACACTGTTCTTCTATATGGTGGTGGTCCACCAACAGCTGTCATCTCCGGCTGGACTGTCATTGGCTTCCAGACTGACAACCCGGGTGCCTGGCTCATGCACTGCCACATCATCTGGCACTCCGACGCCGGTATGGCTCTCCAGTATCTGGAGCAGCCTGACGATATCGATGCCAGCAAATACTACGACACTGCTGCATTCAAGAATGAATGCTCGGCTGTTGAGAGTTACTTTGCCAACGGCGGTGAGCAAAAGGCGCCATACGAGGCGGGTGTGAAGCGACGACACCTTGAGGAACACAAGTTCCGCGGTTATGCCCACGGTCATGTCCTCGAAAACTCATTCTAAATTGACGGCCCAGCTATTAATAGATAAGTCGCGCAGTTGACGAATGTCTGGTACTCGGGATCTGGGATGATAGATGTAATTGCCTTCTTGTCTACATAATTCAACCCGATGCAAGATCAAATTACCTACACTCTGTTCTTGCACTTCTACGTGCCTCCTGCCTTTTGTGACTTTTGTGGCTCCTTACGATCACACAACGCTGATCTCAAGACTGTGCACGTGATTGCGTCTATTTGTAAATGGCTGGGTTGTCCCCGCCTGGTCGGTCGCTCTGGCCATTATCTGGTGCTTACCTGGACCCAAGCTGACGACAGCTTCGAAATGTTGCCATTCAAACTGCTTTCGTTCCGAGAGTGTCACTGACGCTCGCTCGACCCATTTGCCAGTGCCTTGTCGAACGCTGATGCTTACCTGCACAATATCGAGCGCACCCCAGGCACGACCAGCTACGACAACATCGGGACCAGGTATCGCACCCTCTGAAGATGGTTTCGTCAGGAGAAATGAGTTTGGTTCGACATCCCAGCAGGGCCTCTTGCGTTTCTTCCCTGGGTCGGTGGGGTCGATTTCATTGTAATATATAGTAGTGAAGGGGCCTTTGGACCTTGTATCTTGCACCGACAATCGACACAGCCACTTGGTCGAATTTGTCCCATACCAGCCTGGCACAATTAGTCTCACTGGCCCACCTCTCTCTTTGCCCAGATGCTCCCCATTCATCTCATAAGCAATTAGACATCCCGGAGTCAGAGCCTTGCTGAGTGTCATGTCCTTCTGGTACCGATCGCAGTCTTTGGCCTTGAAAAACGATCCGTGCTCCAGTCCGTCACTCCAGACATATCGAGCGTCATCCTTTGGCTGTGCCAAGCGAAGCAAGAGGTCAAGTGGAACGCCGGCCCACGTAACGTTACCTATCCGCCATAAATTGGTGTCGGGAGGTTTGATGGGGCTGCCGTAGCATTCGTGAAAAGCAGTGATGGATTCTTTAGGCAGACACATTAGTTGCGACCATGATATCGAGAAAGGGCGATCGACCAGCCCATCAACCACCAGCCGCCAGGTAGATTTGTCCACGACAGCCTGACCCATGTGAATGGTTTGGAACAGGTCTTCGTCACTCGTGATTGGATTTGCTAGCCGGTAAGGCAGCGGAGGTGCTCGGTAATGAAGGCCTTTGGGATCAACTTTGATAAGAGCAGCACGTTCTCCATCATCGTTGCTTTGTTTGGAGAGTATGGAAACGTGTTGTAAGAGGTAATCATCGCTGTAGTTGGCCATGTTGCGGGCCATCCCGCGTCACAACTAGTTTTCTTCAAACATGTCTTGTGTAGATTGGTAGCTTACTATATGGAGCTACGAGGGAAGTCAGGTTCTGCGGGAAGCGCTGTAATAATACTTAGGCAGAGGGCGACATTCTAGCCGCAGTTTTGGCTGGCTGCTCCTGGTCAGGCGGACTGGGCAAAGGACTGGGTTGTCTGTCGGACGGACGAGAGAGTGTGCCTCAGCTACGGGCCGGCAGAGGTCTACTTCCCGAACTCGCCGTGCAGGCGCTCTATGCTCAACCGTGCTTCGGTCCCATATGAGCTAGAGGCAGGAACAAATTCCCCCAGCCATGTTGCGCCGCGTGGCGACTGTAATAGCGCGCTCATAACTTAACGCAGTGTCGACGCACCAAAACGTGAGGGTGTATCTGCGAGGGTCCTGCGATGCCCACAATGGACATCGTGCATCGTGGCTCGAGGCATTCGTTGTCACGTTTTCTAAGAGTGTCAACCTTCCAACATCGAACTGCCAGTCAGATGCTTCAGGTCCAGTCACAATCGACCTTCCGCACCAGACCAATCAATGTTTCTCTTCGACGGCGACGTTGGATACACGACCAAATTCCTACGAGACGTCCATTGAGACTCCCCCTATCCCTGTCCAATGGAACGATACGTCGCTGGAAGAGCGACGATGCGATACTTGACTCTACGCCAGAATCGCAGCTGACCCTGACCCAGAGGTTGAGGAAACTCTCGCGTGACTATGGCTGGGCTGCACTATATGTTTACCTGGGGCTGACAGCACTTGATTTACCTTTCTGCTTCTTGGCAGTGAAAGTGTTGGGCACCGACCTAATCGGTCATTGGGAACATATCATTGTCAGCAACATTAAGGCGTTAATGCAATGGCCACTGGCAGGCACTCTCCAGGAACACGTTGGCGAGGCGGTCGACAAAGTGACAGAGACTTCGAACGTCGAAGCAGGAAGACGAGTCCTCGAGGAAGAAGCAAGTGATCCGTATCCCGTGCAAGACCATGGGTACAAAGAGGCCGAACAAGCAAACAGCGGCAAAGATGCAAGTACGTATTGTTTCCACGAGACTCTTGCTATGAAGCTAACTGACTGATCGTCAGGCATCTGGACGCAACTTGCCCTTGCCTACGCTATCCATAAATCATTTATTTTCGTCCGAGTGCCCCTAACTGCCGCGATCACACCGAAAGTTGTTAAAACGCTGCGGGATTGGGGCTGGAACATTGGTCGGCCAACTCGCAAAGCGCTCAGATCAGTCAAGAGTAGTGAGAACCCTGGCGTGAACACAAAAGGCACCGGTATCAAGCCTGATGATTAGGCTATAATCCCACTTCTACGACCAACGCTACTCACTATAAAGTGACTTGAGCAGAAAGCACAGGCAAGCCGCCAGCCGACTGGAAGTCAAACAGCTACTCGTCAGAACACCCGATTTTCTGTTGCAGGCAGAGTGTATCGTGCCCGTCCGATATATCGGATTCTGGTGTTCCTACCTTGTAAACGAAACAGCCTTCGAAGTCCGGTCCACTCCATCGTGGATTCGGCATGGCACTACAAAGTAGCCAGGGACGAATGGCAGAGCCTCACCTTCCCATTAACCATAACGCCTGTCGTCTTTCTCTCCTCTCAGACAAATGTACTTCTATCTCAAGTTTAAACAAAAGCAGCCCCAATGACGTCCAGGGACGACAACTACTGGTTTCATTGGAAAGAGTGTAGGGACATCATAGCTCAAGCTGTTCATTGCTTCCACAATGTACTTTAATACATGATCTTACATATCCATGAATAATAACCCACCTGCCCAGTGTAGAAATTTTTGGTCTCGCTCTGTCGTAATTACTTCGTGTGCGTGCATGCCGAAAGCGTGCTTTAGATGTTAGGCGGATCGAACAAGGGTGCACGATGGTCGTCTCAGACAGTAAAGGCGATAAGATCCAAAGGACTTTAAAGCACACCGTGTGAACATGACTGTAGAGAAAAGGGATTGACCGTTTCAGTCCCAAAAGGAATAATCTGTAACAGCCTTTATGCCCAGGTATCCTTGGTCAAAAGATCGTCCATGTGAAAGGGGAACGCGCCGTTCCACGCGACGGAACCAAACCCTGCAACACTTTGTACTTTGAGCCCTCTCGCTAAGAGCTAGCTTGCACGGTTTACCTGGTAGAGTGCGAATGCTAGTACTTCGTACGAATATCCCGACACATGCAACATAACAGGCATACTTATCGTTGCAAGGCCATATCTAGTGATTCGAAATCGCTGCAGCGAATTAGAAGCTTTCAACTTACCTGCTAAATGCTCATGGCACCGAGTCAGCGTTCTGAAGTAATAACCCAATCTGCTTGGTCAGCAGTTGCAACTCAAGTGCAGAATTTTTCGTCCTCAAATCCTGGCAGGAAGCCGAGGATGCTGTGGAAAGTTTGCCCGGCAGTCTGGCCGATTTTGTTGCTTGGCGATCGAACTAGAGGCTCTTGTTCTTTCTTCCACGCAGGCCTCCATCTTTTGCCCTTACTTCGAAATTCGCATGGTACAAACAATTTCGGGCTCGAGCCGCCTCACTAAACATTGATGCAATCATTCTTCCACTTTGCCTATGTTTGTGATCAATCTTCGTACCCAACGAGGCCATCAACGAGGCGTTTGAGCTTGTTTGGCTGAGGCATTCCACTGAGTGCCAGAGCCTCCTGCAGCTAAAGCATGGCCGCATGACAATGACCGCAAAAAGAGGGCTCTTGTCTGGAACCAGCTGCAACGCCTATGTACACTATCTGAGCCAGTCCACTCGACCGCTGTTGTTGCGATGCCTCCCGCAGCCGACACTTTGTCGGCCTCGACCTGCTGCTACCGTTTCAGCTAACCTTCCTCCTGCTGCGGTCACGCACCTCTACCCAAATTCTGCTCCTGCTTTGAGACACCGGACGTGCCTCATCACGGGTGTGATGTCTCTGCTCGGTCGTCGGCCATCGGCCTTTCGCCTCGATTTGCAATGCTCAGATGATTCCCGTCACATTGTTCCGTCCATGCTCCATCCTCCCCCACTCTTCCAAGCCCTGTTTGCTCAATTTTCTGGACCTCTGTCTTTGCCCCGGTTTTCCTGTTTTCTTCCTTCCCAACCTGTACATGGGCCTCATCCTTGAAACCTGGTCATGGTATGGTATTGTAACAGGGCCTCCACCACTGTAAGTCTGTAAAATACTACTAAAGCTATCTTATCCCCCCACCCATCATATACATCGAATCTGTCGTCTTCTTCGCCGTCGTTGTTCCTACCATATCAACAGACAACGAGCCTAATGTGTTCCCGACAAGGTTGAAGGCCAAAGCCTTGGAGCTCGACCGCTTTACCCCACCATTCTCACCGCCTTTTACCCGCCTCTCAACTCGCACTGAATGATGGATCTGTCTTACCAACAATCACAGCCTTACTCCGGCTATGGGAGTGCTCAATGGTCAGAAGACTTCAAGACCACCTTCGCTGAAAGGGAGCACAATTCGAGTCGAGACGAAAGACAATCGGCCTCAGAAACGTCTGCCGAGTTCGGTACCGTTCTTCACAGCCGGAAGCCGTCGATGTTGAAGCTCGAAGACGAATATTCGACGAGTGAAGGAATGTGGCATGAAAGGCCCCATGAACCTCACTACTCTGGCAGACATTATTCCCATCCGAACATACCTCCACCCGGCCATGGTCAAACTTACATGCGCGTAGACCCTAACTTCGCCGCTTCATATGCTCAACCACAATGGCCATTGTCGCAGTCAGGCACAAGCACACCGACACCCACTTATGGTAGCGTCGATTCGTACGGCCCGCCTGTCCAATATCCATCTCAGACGAGCTTCAACTTCAACCAGGATCCGACATCGGCGGTGTCAATGTCACCCCAATCAAGTCAAGGCGGATGGGCTTCCGCAACTTCATCTGATGGAGTAGAACAGCAATGCATGGTGCAGAGTCCTACCTTCCGGCCCGTCTCGCCTCAGTACGTGCTGAGACCCGATGGTATTCGGAAGAAGAATGCTCGATTCGAGATTCCAAAAGAGCGCAATTTGCAGACAATTGATGCACTGATTATGGCTTCCACCGACGAAAATGAGAAAAAGGAGCTGAAGCAACAAAAGCGTCTGTTGCGAAATAGACAAGCAGCGTAAGTGGACCCACACACTTCTTCGGCACGACCCATACTAACTATTGACGCTAGTCTCGACTCCCGACAACGAAAGAAATCTCATACCGAAAAGCTCGAGCAAGAAAAGAAAGTTTCAGAAAAGAGGATGATCGATCTTGAGGAAGCTGTTGGTCACCTACACGACCAGATTGCCATCGAACGCGATCAATGGATGCATCAACGACAGCAGTACGAAATACAGCTCAAGCAAATTATGCACGAGCGAGACGAAGCTATCAAACAAAAGACCATTGAAGCTGCAGACACCAGGCGACAACTAAACGCGATGAAAGAATATGTTCGGGAGCAGTCCCAGCGACCAAGCGGTTACGCGCCAGCCTCAGAGATGAACAATATGGCGTCTAATTTCAGTGAGTTTGGGTTTGATGACGACTGGGAGAATGAGTTCAGCCTAATTGACAACAATGACCTGAACGGTGATGAGTTCGACAACATGCAACGACAAGCTACCCCGAAACCGCTTGCTCTTCCCCAAAGCGACAAGAAGCCTGATGCCGACTTCAGCTGGAATACGTTCTATATGTGCTTACTCTTCGGTGCTGTCGTTGTGTCGGCTGGAGGTCAGCTTTCTAAACTAGCCAAGGCTACCAACGACATGACATTACCGTCCGTATCTGATGAATATCGTACGGATGCTGAGAACGTCCTGAAGGCGGTCATGTCAACAACCCCGCAGTCTGCACAGGACATGATACCTACCCGCTCAGCTGTAGCTTCTGCCACTTCCGGACCTCGCCCCACAACAAGCGGGTCAGAATATTGCGACATGTCAGATACACCGCACACCGGCCTTGAACGACTCTCATCAACGCTTACAACACCGTCTCGTCAGCAACAAATCCAGCAGATGTTCGCCATGACTCCGGCTTCTTACAATCACATTGTAGATCCTTTGAGCGAATTCGATGACGATGCAGACGCGGACCTACCGGATTCTCCCTTGATGAAACCTACTGTCAGTCGACTGGAGCAGGCCCTTGCCGCATACCATGCGAAGAAGCCCGATGCTGATAAAGCTGCATATTCTAGCCGAGCAAATGGCCGAAGCGCACTCAATGTCCCTGAGTCCGTGATGAATGACTTTCGAACCTTCGTCCAAGAATCGAAACGACACCAGACCCACCATTCAAAGAGTGAATGAGTAAACGACAACATATTGAATTTTCTTCTGCTGTTCGCAACTGTCTTTACCGAGTGGAAATTTTGAGCAAATCGCATCATCCGCTAGGCGTTTTCAAAGCAGGCACAAGGTTTTCACCAGCCTTGCAATGATGAGTTTGACCGTGCACTTCACATTCTTAACTCACGACCATGCACAAAATAGATGAGAGCACGCAAAAAGCTCGCCAGAGCTATGACATGATATATACTATACCAAAAACAATGGTACACACCATACGATACCGACCTATCTGTCTGATCTATCTTACGACGATATGAAATACAGATTGGAATTTTGAGCCTCGACGGCAACGTCGAAATTTTGTTCCTTGTTTGAAAGACGGTTGGATTTCTGGTTTTGATGCAATGTATCTAGCCTCAATTTTTACGATGACGATTTGTTGTGTTGTTTCGAAGCGTGCTTACAACCAAGCCGCTGGCCCGTTGTTGATGTCGCAGAATCAGCGGGGTTCAAGCGGCCGATGCGATACGAAGCACGATTCGCATGTCCATGCTATGACCTAACGAAACGAAATTTACGAACTCTTACGGAAATTAATAATGACCATTCAGAGCATTGCTTTACGAGGCGGGGAAGTGAAGAGCGAGCATCGTGACGCTGTAGCAAAGAGACAGAGCCGAAAGAAGCAGGGACCGACGAGGCCAGGTCTCGGTTGTGGTTGTAAAGTTTACCCGATCATTCTCCTCTCACGATGGAGTGAATCTGGAGCAAGGGCCTTGGCGATCAACAGGCTTGGTTCAAATCCTGCAAACGAACCTTCGCCGCAGGAGCCTCTTCGAATCACTCGATTCCTGGGGATCCAAGCTATCCGGTCTAGCCAAAAATGGAGGCCAGGCTCCAAGGGGCAAGTTTTGGAGATCGCATGAAAAGAGCCAGCCCTGGCGGAGACTGAATCCTATGGGAGGCTGACGAGCACGAGACATGGGGTCAGGAGCAACGGACTTGATGACGAAAACGGCATATTGCATGCAATGATGATGACGACGACGAAATATGAGGATAGAGAGACACGACACGAGTATTCTTGACGCTAGTTCTCCCTCACAGATCCGCTGTCTGAGCCGGGTTTTGGGAGCGAATGAAGAGTTGTTTAGCAATCTGCCACCACTATTACCTTCCAATTCCCCCCCTTCTTCCCGTCACAGTCACCCATATTCCTCCAGATCACAGCTGTAAAATGCGAGTTGCTCCATCATCGATCACAGATTCATCGCGTAAGGCAAAGGGGAAAACCCGAATGTAAATCCACCACAGCGCCCGGGTATCGCATAAAAAACAAGCCACAGGCGGAGCGTTGACGTGACCTTTTTGCTTACTCTCACTATAATTCCCATCTTCTGCCTCATTTTGGGCAGCAACCAAATCGCACCACCCAATTGGTCCATAGCACCAATAAACCGACCAGTCAGGACGCGCGAACCACCGAAAAATCCCACAAAACACCTCCATCCAGCATTCCGAAATGCCCACTCTAACCCATTCACCAACAAGGCTGAAGCCCACAAAAGCCACCAGACCCATGAAAAGCCCATGAAAAGCTACCTACCACCTCAATCTATCCCCGCAGCATCACTGCATCATCTGAGACGAGAAACCTGTACCCCTACGTATGTTCTGCTGTGTGACGATGCAGGGAGAGGAAGGGAAAGGGGGATTCGAATAATACCCTTGTGATGATGACAAAGGGCATGGTGCGGTATGAACCAGTGAAGATACACCAACTTCCCTTAAATCACATGTTTTACCTACCTACCCTACCGCTGCGGTGGTAGGCAGCAAGAAGGAGCGAGCTGGGTTCTAGGTTGCGTGATTTTTCACGCACTTTCTTTCTGTGCACGTACGGGCTAGCTAGCATTTTCTTTAATGAAGAGAGAGAGAGGAAAACCCGCTGAATCCTAGTTTCGGGGGGGGGATCTGTTCATGTCTCAGCCGCATTGGTTTCGAAAGCATGCTTGGCTATCTATGTAAAAGATGCGGTGCTGGGTACAGAAAGAACGGTGCGATGGGGAGACGGAGGGGCTTTGCTAATGGAGAGAGCCTGAAGCGGGCAGAGGGCACAAGCAGGATTGAGAAGGAGCTAGATTCAGCTAGCCAGCGATGAGCGACGAGGAATAACCCCGGCTCGCGGCCATCGGAAGGAGTGGGTTGGATCTTGAAACGGGGAACAGGGTCTGGTGGAAGCGACGGGCAGACAGAAGGGCTGATCTATTGATGCAACGTTCCTGAGTCGAGATTGTGTCTGATAAGCGCACGCCGCGCGCGTTAGGTCAAGCACATCGTAGATATTGAGGGAAGCGGACAGGTGTGATGACGTCTCGACACTGCATATTCACAGACCGTCTGCGTTTGCATTGTCGTGGAGCTTATTGATCGGCAATTAGAGTGGCTTACACGAGAAAAAGGCCGTTCTCGCGGAACCTCTGGATATGGGCAGCGCTTGACGGTGGGTGGGTTCCGCCCGAACCGTATCCAGCTTTCGGTGGCGCTCTTCGAGGAACACGAGCAGGGACCGAAACAAGGTTCTTGGGAGGCTAGACAAGGACCGTTTGACTCATAGCTATCACCGAGAATGCATCCATTTGAGTAACATAAATTGAGACCCTGGTTGGTGAGGCGATGAAAGAGTTCGGTAATGGTGACGGCAAGGAGGCCGGCTCCGTGTATCATCGATCTTTTCACAGGATCCTTCAGATCACGTCCACTAGTTGCGACAAATCGTGTCCTGCTCATACCACTCAAAGCGGTCAAGTTGCGGCTTACACGGCAACCCTATGCCGGGTTGTACTTCTCCTTCCAAATCCTTTCGCCTCGTTAGCATGACCTCAACAATGACGACGCGCAGCACATATATGATGCCTCAGGCAAGAACGGGTGGAAATCCCAGCCACTCGAATTTCCTGATTGGTCGAGAGAAGTTCATGCAAAGTTTCCGAGCCAAACTTGAATCTCGGTGGTCCGCAGGCCGCAGGATGGCGGCCGTTTCCGAGACCCGACTGCCAACAACAATATCCAATGAGTTTCATCGAATCGAGGATTAACGGAATGTAAAGGGCGGTGTGATAGGCATAAACTGAGACACAACCAAGAGAGATTGATTTCTTACCAGGAATTTCCCAATGTTTTTGATCCGTTCTTCTCTGCCAATCGAAGTAGTTGTGCGGCTTTGAACTGTAGCAGAATCACGTGTTAGTATACGGATATGCAGGTGCTTCGACGAATGGACTCGCTTGGTAGGTTAACATGTTTCTCCGGTTGGCGTTCGGGCAGGACGCAGAGCCTAATGCAAGGTACAGACTCTCCACTGTCCGAAGGGCACTTCTGATTTGCTTATGCATTGCTGCCCAAAGAATGATGCGCCCACAGAGAGTTAACTGTATTGGGATTGTACTGGCGGTATTTGGGGGCAAGTCCGGTACTGTACATCGAGATTTGGAGGGCTGCGGCCTCATGCGCCTCGAAAATGTTGCAGTGCTCGGAACTGAACCACTTTGGGGTGATCATGTGACCGGCTCCATCTGTGGCTGGAAGGCAGGTGGTGTAGATAAGAGAGATGAGGCTCTTGCTGAAACCATTGCGAATAGTTCTGGGCAGTGATGATGTCTCTCAAGTTCCCCAAATCCACCAACACCGATGTGATGTTGAAGAACTGGAGAAGGGTGTGACCTTGCTCACCTTGTCTTTCTTTCCTCCAAAGCCTTCAAGGTAGCACCAGGCAGCCTCGTTCCTGATGATTGTCAGCATGTCTCCCGAGTACAGCAGCAATTTCCCTATCAGGCGGTTCACCACGTACATAGCATCAGTATCACCCAAGTTCGCGGCAGTTTCGTAATACTGTCTAGGCGTGGATATTAGCTGGTCGGCATTGGGTTTTAGGCAGAGAACGGCATACCTCGCCGCAGCCTTATCGACTGGAGTTCCCCAGCCGTATCGGTAGCAATTCCCTAACTCAAAGATCGCAAGGACCAATTCACCTTTGGCAGCTCCTCCTTTCTTGAGTCCAGATTTAAGTGCCTCAGCCTCCAAGGCAGCGGAATCGGAAGCGGCGGCAGCAAGATGAGTAAAAGCGCGTTTTTCGTCTTTTTCACAGCCCCAGCCATGGCGCAAGGCCAGGCCGTACAGTACTTCGGAAAGGACGTTTCCCTGGTCCGCAAGCTGTTTAAACATGACCGTGGCCTCAACGAGTTCACCATCCTCGTGTAGCCTAATCGCATTTTGAATGGTCACGTCGCTCCGAGCATCGCTGATACTTCGAGGGCGACCAGTCGAACTGTTTAGGCTTAGCTGTGACAGGTTATTTGAGGCTGCAGTGGCGTCTCCCACTAGGCCAGGACTTTTGCTTGCTGTTGCAAGCATGGTCGCACGTTCTTCCCACTGAGCTTCTCTCTCTTCTTCGTCGCCCTTGTCACTATATGCGCCCTGGATATCTGGGAGATTGGAAGGCACCGTTGTTGAGGCTGCACTCGACGACCGCGATTTGCTCTTGTGCAGATGGAATCGGCCTGACAGAGACCTGCGTTCTTTTTGAGGGGAATCGCCAGTGTCCCCTGACTTTGAAGAACTGCGAAATCGACCTATCGAGCGTTGAGGCGAAGGAGGGGTCTGCGGTCTGAGAGGAGGGGAGTCTTCGTGGGGAAACGATGGCGGACCTATCTCTTCTTCTGTGTTTGTATCACTTCGCATGATCTTGACGGCGGGCGGTTCAAGAGTAGCACCAGCGGCCCGTTGCGCATGCTGCTGTTGAGAATGGCTACTGCGATCATCTTCAATCTTCTCCTTCTTCCTCAGGAGGTCGCGTAGAGGCATCTTGCACGGGTCAGATGTGGTGCCCTTGTCCAGTTGATGCTGGCTTCTGCTAGTTTAGTAGTGGTTTGTCAAGCAAAGCAGCATTACGTTCAAGGTATGCGCCGATGATAGCAGTGTAGCTTTCCAAAAGTCAGGCCAGAAAGCAAAGGCATGCTGATCTGATCGTCTTGTTCGGGGCTGAGCAAAGTTCATCATTGAGCAGCATTGATGGTTGCGGGCGCCAAGGGCTGATGTACAACCTGCCTAAGGAGCCTTGTTTCCAATTTTGGCATACGCTTAATAAACTAGCTTGTGCTTCGCCTATTGTCAGCAATCAATAAAATCTTCAAGATGACTGAAAACCACATCTTCTTAGCTAATTCGATCAAAGCACAGACTGAGGTGTGTCAAGCGCCCTATTCAAGGCGACCGCTTTGATACGGTGCGATCTATTGAGCAAAGAATGATTCGAACTCTAGTCGCAGGGATTATTGCAAACATACCGTCGATTATTGTGACCTGGACGCTGGAAGGACGTCTCTAAAAGTTCCGCTGTTTAAAACAGGGCAATTATCCTGATATACACTCGTTCCTGTCTCTTGTAGCTGATATTATTTAATGATACCCTTGTTCTGAAATCTACGAGACCAGAACTATCGACGTTGACTTACAGAGTTCTTCAGGAGCATATATGAATGGGCCAACTGGACCGCCGTCCTCGTGGCTGCACGAAGTCCACAGGCCGTAAACACATCCAGATCTGATGCCGCCCGGCTGAACTCCCTCCAGCTGCCATTGATCGGCTCCACTGTAGCTATGATATATCAGCAACGTGATTTCAGTCTTCGGCAGGTGTTGATAACTTACTGGACAATATATCTCCACCTTACCTCTTTTCCTCCAGGAGCTAAACAAACCACTCCTCTGATTCCTGTGGCCATCTGAAAGTCGTAACTTCGTGAAAGACCTGAGAAGTACAATGGTGGAAGGTCTTCGCAAATCGGCAGTCTCACTTTGAGCTTTGGATCGTCTTGGAGGCGCATGTCAAGCTTCAGGTTCAGTTTCATGAGTCCACCGCATGCTTCTGGACCATTCTCCAGCGTAGGTCGATTGTCAGTATTTTGCATGGCGTTATATTCCAACAGGCCCTCCCAGTGCAAAAATCTGTCCGCAGTCAGGTACAACTGCCTGCGAATCCGACGTTGAACTTACACATATGTCCCGCACCACGTGCCCTGCGCCCTCGCCCAGTCCTCAGGCACTGTTGGGTCACTCAAAGTTCTGTAAGGCAACGAGAAGCAGAATCCCTGTGGCAAAATCAATCTGCCTCTTACAGCTGCACCAAACTGCCTGGCTACCACACCGCACACAGCCTCAAGGAGTTTCCAATCCACTTCTCCCGATCCGTCCATCTTAAACGGGCCCCAGTCGTTATTCTCGCCTGTCAAATTCCAATCGTAGACTAACCGCCGGGCCCTCCCCTTAGACTTATCATCCCGCTCCTCATACTGTGTCAATCCACACAGTACGTGCAGACGGCTTGCAGCCTCTGATCGCACGATTTTATCCATCTCGGCTGCAGCCTTGGACCTAGTGGTAGGCCGACCAGGCATCCGATCAGTATCCCAAGCCCCTGGCATGCTCATCGCTCCTAGTACGTCACCGCCATAGTAGCCAACACCTAGATTCCTCCTCACCACACTTGCTGGAAGTCCCCTTATCAGCCCATCAAATTCTGGCGTGAAGTGGTAGTTTATTGGCAAACGCCCCAAATTCAAGCTCAAATCTCGATCATCAACCTCTGCTCGTTTACCCCTCCTCAAATCCTCTGCAGTCGGATAGGTCTTCGCTGTGTCGATGATATCCAGTAAACAATCAATTACATCCTCCACTTCCTGCGCATCACTCTCGTCGACGAATAAGTTGCCAACTTTCACACTGCGCAGCGTTGCCACTCGCTTCTTCAATTGGGCAAACCAGTCCCAGCTCGATTCACGATTCGCTGTGGCTGCTCGCGCGGTTTTCGTCAAGCTATTCCAGCGGTCGCGGGGATCATCGAAGGTCTGGAGGAAAACAGCCTGCCAGAGGAGTTGGTTGCGAGACGACGTGAAGGCGCGCGTTTCTCGGCATGTGGCGGAAAAGGCAGCGACATCAGTGTGACTTAGGTGGCAGAGGATATAAGACAGAAGCTCAGGCGGAAGCGATAGCAAAGAGCAGGCCATGGCTCAGATAATTTTGCTCGTATCGTTGATTGGAAACCAGCGTGCCTATCGCTGAGGATTTGTATTTGGAGCTTCTAGATGACTGCTCACTTTATTCATCGACTTGATGATTGGGCCTGACGTATACAATGCCAGACGTAATTGCTATAGTGGTATACTTGAAAATGCGCGGCTGAAAAATAGGTCCTTTTGCATCGTTTCACCACACTGTCACCGCGTCAAAGTATTGCTGAAAGCATCATCACTTTTCTTTGAGGCCTATGGTGTCTACGAAACTCGGGAGATGGTTTTGGGATGGAAGTAACTATGTTGTCCGACTTGTCCGACCTTCTGGAAATAGACATGTTAAATCCGAGAATTCATTTGTTGCTAGAATAGGCTTGGCTGAGCTCCACGTAAACGCTCGCAATGCGAATTTAACTGTACTAAGGGAGACAACTTCTCTACAGAAGTGTAGATTCTCATCAGAAAACATTTTGTGATTGTGTCCTACAATTTAGGTCTTCGTACATTTGTACAAAAATCTATGAAACACCTCATCTAGTGTCTAGATTGACGGTTCTCGGCAGAACGGCGACCTGTCAGGTCAGCCTTCCCTGGCCACCTGGTTCTGTCCGAACTTCTTCTCCACGAGTCCACCACGATACGCCCCTTTCCCAGCGTTGTTTGCGACAGGTATGGCCTCCTGGTATCCCTTTCAACCCAGTCTGAAAAGGTTTATGTCCCAAGTGACGCTGCAATTATTTCATCGTCTGTGATAGATCCATCCAACCTGCACTGGAAATCCGTGAATCTGCTCATTCCAGATGCTGAATGCATAAGCAGAGGCCTGACAAAGCACCAAAAATGCTGTTGGTATTAATCCGGATGAGAGACTGGAGTTGCGGACCTTTTTGATGCAATCTAGAATGGTTCGGCGTTGTGCGTGCTGCGTCGGGGGATGGACGAGACGTGTCGCCGATGGAGATCGACGTCACTAGGGGCTTCGTGGCAGTGAGCTGCTGGTCGTTCACGTGGTCGTTGAAGTGGTGTGGACCTTTGATCATCATTGAGTCCAGATACCGACACTCCGTTCATGACGTATGTCCTTGCATGTCAAGGCCGTCAAACTTTGTAAAGTCTTGGCTGCGTACCTTCAAGCACTTCGAGCAGCATAATGTAGATTCAATGACTTGTTCCGGCGGTGAGATATGGTATGCTGAGTTGCCAAAGAGGACGTGGCAGTCAGATCGCAGCTGCCTTGATCAACACAGCCACTGGCTTCCGCAGTCAGCTTGATCTTCAAAGTTGAAGGCTCGGTCCAGAAGCTATCGTCGTTGCTGGAATTCGAGTGGAACATGTTTCCAAGGCTAAAGGCTGAAAAAAATGCGCTCATCATGAGTGTGGGTGAAATGGAGGGCAGGTATTGTTTGCCTTCTATTGGTAGCACGTTATGGCTGAAGTAAGGAATGCCTGGTCACAGGACTGGTGAGGAAAGCCTACCCTTCTATATATGTGCTGTGCGCTGTGTGCGTTTGTCCCCATATGGCCTGAGGCTGCTTGTGTACGTGCTTCGATCCCTTTCCGAGCGACCGAAAAGTCTGCTGGTGCTTCTGGCCAAGCTCGCTTCATCGCGTATGAGGTAGTGACGACGCAGGGATGCGGGCCATTCGATCGGCGCATCTAGACAACGCCCCGACTTCAGCCACTAATAAAGCGATCGCTTCTAATCGAAGAATTTTTGGGCCTGCAGCCCCTCCACAATTGATGACACTGCGGCCCCCAAAGGATTGCACACAACTATTACTTTGACGGACATGAGCATGTGTGCTCTCGACGCATGTACGGTAGTATGTGCACACTACTCTTCATTAAAACCTTACAAGCACAACTACCAAATGTGATCCCCGCTATGGTCTCTGCTCTCGCGCGACGAGCCGAACGGGCTCATCGGCGACGAGCTGAAAGGCCCGCCTGGACTTCAAGTTGTAAACACGGTGGATCAGGACCGCTTCATCGCGTCCCAAGTTAGCACGCCATTCCCTCCCAAATTTCCACGTGTCGCCGGTGGCTGCCCACTTCCAACAGTTCGGATAGGGGTCTCAAGACTGAAGGTGAGTGTCTAAGGCGTCATGGAGAGCACTCCGTCTATACCCACGTACGCCATTATTAATATCACTTCCCACCCTGCGCTATCCACGTGCGCTACGGGAATGCCAAGTTCTGCCCGCAACCGATCGGAGTCAATTAGACCGTTGTGTCCGACTTCATACGATTTCTGAGTTTGAGGGTGCCTTCGCAGTCCCCAGCATCGAAGTAGCCAAGTCGCTTCTGATATTAAACAGTCCTGACAGGGTTCAAGATTGTGTTTCTGTACGGCTGTGCCTGAAAGTGGTCATGAAAGCTTGCATGGATTTTTCTTGTGCCTAGAACACTGTCTAGAGATCCACGTCAGGCGGTAAAAGTGGGATTTACATCGAGGCTATTTGGCGATTCTGAGTCAGTGGAGAGGAGGGTGCACAGAGCTATAAACAACTCTACTGAGAACTCAAAGACAGCCTTGGACCTAACAAGACTCATAATTGTTTCATGAAACACAGCTAGATCTATCGACATGCTCACTCTAAGCACCTCGGGTCTGCATGTCTGTTGTTGGCTGTTTTCTGCCGTAGCACGACTCAGTATCCCCTGCGTCGCTGATAACAAAGGAGAAGCTCATGTACTGTGGGACGGTGTAACACGAGTGTTGAGTGAGAAGTTGCTCCAAGGGCGTCAATGATAGCGGACACCAGATTGGGCGAGAATATGGACCCACTCGCGAAAAAATAGGCCTTGAAAGGCAACGCGGTGAGATGCGAGATTATTGACGTCTCTGTTCAGTTTTCTTCTCATTTGCCAAACTGTGACGTGAACCAGTAGCGAATCCGCTGTTCCTTAGCAATAGCGGCAGGCTGCCGTTCGGTTCACTGAGCTGCTTCAATAGGCCAGCAAGCAGTTCTCTTTACTAAAACTACTAGACTTTTAGCTTTCCCTCATGCGAGTTTTGCCATTTCTCGAGGGAAAACCACCAAGCAACTCATTCGTCTTGATGCATGATAGGAATGTCGTTGGATTTGGAGGGTTATGCCTCGGTTGCTGCTGAGCAGCTGTCAGGCGCGACGAAGCCTGCCTTCCTAGCTTACCTACCTTGCTTTATCAGACCACCTCTTGCATGCCCACTTGCTTCAAATGCAGTGCGCATTCTCTCATAGAATGCTACCAATGTGAGAGAGATGTGATGTAGTGCCTTTGGCTGACCAGGGAGAGCGCCTTCAGCGTCGCTGTGAGCATGTCATGCTTCCTTTATCGGACAAGCAGGCACCCTAATCGCGGAGTGTCAATTCCTGTGCCTCCTGTCCCTGAACGGGTGTGAATACTTCATTTAGCTGCCTTTGGAAAAACTGTATCAACGCTGGAGGTGCTTATGTCGGGGGTTAATCATAGTTTGCATGCTACCAAAGAATACATCCCACAAAACTACTTGATTCAAGTCCACATGAGTTGAACCCCAACTAGTTCCATCGACGTGGGTGGCATTTTGCGAGTTTGGTACCGCGAATGTCCGCCACTGCTCTTGACCGGACTTTGGCTTTTATTGAGCGTTTACAGCTTCGCGAGGAACTAAGCTTTGTCGTCTCCAGCTTCGCTGGGGATCTTGGCCAGGCTCGCCAAGGTGACTTTTCTTGCTGTACTCAGGGAGCTCACCAATCCCATTCCACAGCCTCGATCTAAGTTCCGGACAACAACACAATCAATGGTCCGAGTCTGCTTTCCATGTAACTTGCCAAATATCCGCTCGACCACCTTGACCAATTCCGGCAGAGGATCGTTTCCCTGCTCTTCCTCGAGCGTTATTACCTCTATTATGCTCGTTTGCTCTTAACAAGGCCTGGCTATCGAGCGCAAATGCCGTAACCAGCTCTTGCATTCTCTTGCTTGCCACAAAAGCCTGAGTGAGTGACTCATTTTTCGCTATCTGCTGCGCAAGGTCCATGCATTGGACCAAGTGTTGTCGGGTGATCGCATGCCCTGCGAAGTACAGAACGCTATTGTAAGCTAAGATGCACTCAGGAAGGTAGTGATTGCGAATGCGCGTTAGATCATCATTTTCTTGTTCATCGTTGGGACTGTTCAAGAAATCATGTTCGAGAAGCGGTTGCATAGCTTGCTGCACAGCTTGGAGAGCTTGAGTGAGTTCGTTCTTTGCCGCCCTCATTGTGCGCATGTCATTCCGTGGCAACAAGTCCACCTGGTCGGCTAGATCCTGCCAGATTTCAAGCGCATCTAGGGCTCGAACGAGGCATTCCAAATGTGCCCATGTCATGGACTGTTCAGTCAGAAGAGCTCGATTTGTTGTTTCTTTTGCCAGAGGATGATTCAGCGGGGGCCCCTTGCTGCGTTTTGTCGGACCCGCCACCCAGCTCACGTTGCGTTCAGCGGCATCACTTTCCAGGTCATTGTCGTCGACATCTTCTAATTGTTCTTCCCCATCGCGAACATCTTGTGCCAAACCTGTCAGGCTAAGGTTCATGCTTGTCACCTTCAAAGATGTGGGACCAAGCTCAACTTTGTCTGTGAGCTCTTTTGCTGCTGCAATCTTGCCTGCAAGTAGGAGTGTCTTATACAAAGCCGTCATCAACCATACTGCCATTCCCCAGTTCTTTGCGTCGATGTAGTTCACCCATTCGTGGGCTTGCACAACTTGGACCTCCCCATTGTCGCCAATGTTTCCGAGAAACCCGGATTTAATGCGGATGACCTTGCCCTCGTACTCGATGATTTTGGCAGGGCCAGAATTTTGATTGCTAGAATCCATTTTTATGATCCATGTTCTGCGAGCATAGTCACAAATTGTGTAAATAACCTGATGTACAGGGATTTGATATTGCTTCATGAGTTTCATCTGCATGTCTCTTTCCTTTGGTTCGGTGACTCTACCCAAGACTCGACCCAAAATACGTGGTTGCCGGTCAGGAGATAGTTTCGATGCGTAGAGTGGTAGAAGCGAATATTTTGCGTAGCGTTCGAGCAGGCCAATGTAGTTTATGATGTTGTTCTCCATGGCAATGGTATCACTGGAGAAGGCTTCTTCGAGAAGGCCGAGCCGCTGCAATGCTAATTGTAGATGGGCGGTGACGCGGATCATGTCCTCGTCTTGGGCAGCGAATTGAGCACATTGGTTGATGGGAGCGTCATCTTTGTCGAACAGGACGTGAGACTGGCCTGTCGAATGGGCTACCTGCGCTGCTGCATGACCTACTTCGAGCAAGAAATCCGGAAGTGCATCACTCATAACCATGCCCTGAAGGTACTTGTGTGGTTGCTGAACTTCGGTCTTGGTCGGCTTGTCAGTTTGCGCCGCAGTAAAATATTTTGAAATCTCCTCCATCGTCGATTCAGGAGGTACGTAGGCAACAATACTAGGATCTTGAAGCCTCCTCCTGTATGTGGTAAGAAAGCTTTCGTAGCGTTCAATCAGTAGCTCGTTGACCAACGAGAACAAGTGATCATCGAGGGAGTCACAGGCTGGTACAGTAGCAGCGTAGTTCCCACACATAACACCATAAACCGCACGTTCGTATTTTGTGACCGGAATATTCTGCTCACTAAGCTCCTTGCACAAAGCAAGATAGCATGGATTTGATGCGAGATTCACGATTCGTAGCCAGGTCTCAGTAATAGCTTTATCGGAATAGAGACTGGTGTTTCGCAGGATAAGCGATTGCCAGAGTTGATTCCGCTCTCGCCACCACTTTCGAGTCTTCTGCAGATTGGTCCCCCGGTGCAACATCTCCCAACACGCGTGCCATGCTGACAATTCGAATGCTTCGTCCTCAGGCTCAAGCATGGCATCTTGGCGTCGAGCTGCGTCCGGATCCATCTGAGTGACAAGGACTCCTGCATCCTCCTTTCGGACGTGAACATTGCGGATTTCGGGGCTGGAGTTGAGAGGACCTGGATGTGCTCTCGTAACTTTCTGTCTTTTGACAGGGTTTTGAGTATAGATGTTTCCTCCAGACCACAGGCCTTGGCCCCTCTGAGCCTGGTCGTAAGCCTCGAGGTTGTTGTCTTCCAACTCTGGCGATGTCGTAACTTTCCGGCTTTGTAGCCATTCCAAGAGCATCTCATACTGATTTGCGACAGCATCGACATCCAAAAGTGCGCTCCAGATCTCATAGTCCGACGAATATCGGTGTAACTCTGCGAGAGCCGTATTCTGCTTGAAGCTCATGTCTTGCTTCATTTCAGGACTCTTGCACGGCAAGAGCTGGGATATCAAAGTCCAAAGATCTGACTCAAGCACGAGATTCTGTCTTTCCACACTACTATCGCCCGAACCCTTGCGATTCTTCTGTAAGCGTTTGTTGTTTGTACCACTCGACTTGATCCGCTGAGCGCAACGCAAAGTCACGTCAGAGTATTTATCCATCAACAGCCACGTCCGTTCCCATAGCTCCTGGTCTGTAACGTTTCTGAGAGCATTCCACCTATCCAAGGCTTGCGCAAACTCTTCGACTTGACGACTGACCCTATCGGCAGTTTCTTGCAGAGGTCGCAGCAAGTCTTGGGCGGTGGACTGCGAAAGTGTCACAGGAAAAGCATCATCCGCATCTTCGATCAAGTCTTCTTCCACGTCAGAAGACATCAAGTCGTGGTCGGACACCATTTCTTCGTCTTCAGCGTCGAGGCCGGGGGACTGTGAAAGGTTTAATCAGCATTCGAATTCAGGTAGTCGGAACGACGAGGCTTACCATTTCGACATGTCTGCCTGACCTGGAGCCGTGCAGTGAGGAACGAGTGACAGGTGCCATGGTGATAATGATTAAAAGCCTGCGCTACACCTGCACATCATTCAAGTGTGTTGTGAGTTTATTAGTTTGATAGTGCTAAGGCTGGCTTTCGAGGTTGCCGCATCCAGGACCCAGAGAACGCGGTTGACGCGCCAGGCTTTTGGCTTGGCATCGTACTTGGTAACGTAAATTTGGGCTCAATGGGTCATAGGGGTCCAATGGGTCAGGCTCTTTTAATAAGGCTGAAATCCCATTGAGCCCAAAAACACGTTAGCGACACATCCGGAACTTCACGTTACTGCGAACGTGACCCTGCACTCAACTTTCTCTTCTCATCTACCACAAGGTGCAGGTTTTCATCCATGGATCTGACTAACTTACCCACACGCGCTCCATAGCACTCCCTTCGAGCACCTAGTAAGGTGCACATTCCCGTTGTGATGACGCTTGACGCATTTTTGATACTAGCGAGGCGTCTACGGTATTGCTAAAGGTCTCGACCATTTATACACCTATCAAACTCTACAGGACGGGTTATACAGAACTCCTGATGCAGGATTTTGACCACTCTCTTATAAAACTCTATTGAATGTATTTATATTTAGAAGCAGAAGCCGTATTTCTGACAAGGTAGAGGTAGAGGTAAGAGCTACTAAGGCTACGAAAAGGCTATTCAGTTAGAGTATGCAAGGACGATCACTCGGAAAGAAGCATGCTCTCACTGGCGGGCGATAGAACTGGTAATACTGCGTAGTCTTTAGGTGGAAGCCTGACTATACAGACAGGGGCTGAAGAGTTTCGCGTCTCCCCACGAGGAAGACGTGTTTGATGAAGACAACCGGATACTCATGTTGAGCAGTCTCAATGGCGTCCAGATTGTGAACGACAGGATCGTAATTCAAACCACAGAGGCGTGACAACGGTCACTACAAGACCAAACCTTTAAGTTAGAGTCATTGAAGCTGATGATGGAAATGGGTTCATGGCACCATTTCCGGTCACGTCGATATGATTTTCGACCGAAGTGCCATCTAGCACGATCCTATGTCGCAAGAGTATCATCTGCAAAACTGCTCGTACGCCGCGAAGATAGCGCCTGGTTAAGGATGAGCAATATTTCTTCCCAGCGTCTTCTCAACAGAGTCTGCTGTGTACTATATCGAGGGTGCAATTCTGATATTCCTTGAATCATGCGATTCGCTATCAAAGAGTATTTCTTCAGACTCTCTTGCAGAAAGGCGTCGACAGCTTCGCGGTATTCATCATCCTCATCGAAGCCTTCTTCCAGAGACTGCTGCCACTGGCCAAATGGCATACACAGAAGTCGTATTGCCACTTCTGTCCGGTAGCAAATCTGAGTGTCAACCAGCACGTAACCAGCCCAATATGAGTTTGTTTCGAGGGTTTCTCTACATTTAGCGTCGAAAAGATCAAGGAGCACTGCATCTAGGCTTACAGTATTGTGTTTATTGTTTAAAAGCATGAATCCGTATTCCGCCAAAAGAAAATCATTGCTGTGATCGCCATACTTTGTAAATATCTCTTCGCCGGCGCAGATCTTCTGTCGGGCTTTGAATTCGTAAGCTTCGCTAGAGAACGTAACTTCACATCCTTCGTTGGAATGGTTGAAAAGATCGGCGAATGGCAGCAGGGCGAGACATTCATCGGGGTTCTCATCCTGATCAGTTGCTGAATCACTGTAGTAAAATGTCCGAGTCCCAACGGCGAACCAATAGTACGTATACTCCTCTTTCGACAGCGATGGAAAGGCCGCAGACACGATAGACCAGTCAGATCCGAATTTGGATTTCTGTCTCACCAGTAGCTTCATTGCTGCTTCTGGCAAAAGCTTTTGCAAGGAGTCGTCCCAGCAGAAGGGGATTGCTTGCTCAAAGGTTGATTGATCCGGCAGGACGTCCTTCCACGGCCTGCGAGCCTCTGTGCTGTCTAATAACAGGTCAATCGCGAGAAGACCTTGCACGGACACGCCCTCTGTTAGTTGTCGTAGGCTGTGCGGGACTGTATGGACTGTCTTCAAAGAGTGTATCGGCACAGACACCATTACCGAAGCGACCTAACCTGCAAGTTAGTCACTTTGGGAAGAATATTTCTGCGTACCCCAAAATTTGTAGGGGAGCATTTACTTCATGGTCCATGGATGCAACAAGACCGAGACCCCCGGTAGCCGACAGATGAGGTACAACACCAGTAATAGTAAGTCCTTGCAGACGTCCCTGCCGGAGTAACGTATCAGGTTTGACACAGACCATGGCAATTAGCAAGTCGATTGTAGTGAAAGTTGCAGTAAGAGGAAATCTGGCACTTCTCGATGAATAGCGTTAAATGAAAAAGTAGTATCGTCGTTGTCCATCTATCAGTGACTTAAGTTCAGTACAGGGAAAGGTAATGATAGCTTGATTAGTTGTCAGCAAAGCAAGAACCCCGTAGGTTACGGCTTATTACGACGGTTGAAATTAACCTTTATATTAATGTGACAGTGTCCCAGACCATCAGCAGCCCTTACAAGCTTTTAAGTACTTCATAGATAAATGGGCTGCTCTCACTATCCTACAATACTCTGTCACGAACGCATATAGCCGCTGCACGGCCAGATAGACATTGTAGATGACCACCAAGGCGGCACTGATAGTTTCTCAGCGGTTGATGGGCATCGAACACGCTGTCTCCCACTACTATTTCTTGCGACTTTAGGGCCGTACATTGTGCCTGTCTTTGCTGCAGGACTTGCAAGATCTCTGCTCTTCTCCTGCAACAAAAATATTTGCGCTACATCGTGCTTCGCATCCTCGATGTCTGCAATGTCTTACGAATCCACCCTTTTGGGGTATCATCAGACCCCGAGCTTGTGCTTCGACGTTAGAACTTGCAACTAAGGGGCATTGAGCAGCACTGGTAAGCCAACGCAGGTCGCAACTGCAGAGCTAGAATGGTTTGCTAGGCATGCATGGCCTGTTTTGAGAAAGATCCTTCCAGCAGGACCGTTAACGGAGGCCTTTGGGGCGGCCAACCACTGCCTACTTCGTACCCAGCTTCCTAGCGTGCAGAGCTAAGGGCGCGTCGGTTAAGGGATTTAGTGCTTAACCCCGAGGGCGCGTGAGTGCTCCATCCGCTTGGCATGCCTCACTTTTCACCTTGCACACTTTCGTGGCCAAATCTGTTTCCCTTTGATTTTTTAAATGTCTTACAGGTAGTCATTAGAGTCTCGGAGCGGACGTTTCAATGTTTGCTCAGACCGAACAGGTCTCTTGCGTGCTCACGACTGCCTCAGAGAAAGTTGGCATTCGCTGTTCAGCTGACCGAATCTCTCGAAGAAGTGATGGTCCAGGTAGATGATATCGTTTGCTACAGACACCTTGCTACGCGCCACGAGAAGTACCAGTCAGTACGGCGGACTGGTCAAGGTACCTGCTTGGGTAGGTTGGCACCGCCTTTATTGCGATATTGATAGGCGTGATTCTCTCCCTGTCTAAGTATTCAATTACTGGCCTTCAGCACGTTGCTTCATTTTCAGCTGAAGCAGATCATACTTTGGACAAGACGTCGTTTGTGCTTGACTGCCACTCTGCTTGTAGAAAGCGTTGCAACATGCATATAATGCGTCAACCAAGTGCTCGCACCTCTTCTGTTGGTAGTTGTGCTTTTGCAGACAGGCTTCTACGTATCAGCATGTCGTACGCTGGAGCAGATCAGATGTGCTCTCCGCTTACACTGAATTTCACACTGTTTGGTGTCAGCTGACGGCTACCACAAAACGCCTTTTGTAGTGGTTGAATTGGCGCCTATTGGTAAATCACTCACAGCACAAGAGTGACAAGGGGGATCCTGCTTGAGTTGAGCATTCATAGTCCCCTGTCAGACAAGAAGATCAGGACGTATCTCAGGAGGCCAATGTCACGCTTACCATGTCCCGATCTTGATGTGATGAAATCGTTTTGTCTTAAGTTTGCTTCGTAGAGTTGCAGTAATGAATGGTAAGTTCAAGCACAGAGGCAACGACCACGGACCGTGATGACTGGTGTTCGCGGCACTGAATTAATAGCTCGAAAGGACTCCTAGTGACTGAAGGCAAACTGACAATCCGGCCGACGCGCGATCCCCAGTTGTCGTCACAGCCGCTTCGCAGTTTATGAGTGGCACCTTCTCGTAAGGCAAATATATGTACCACGGCTTTACTGTTATCCTGGTACTTTCCTTTCTCCTGTGTCCACCTGAACATTCTTTTCGACTCTCGTCGCGCGTTTATCACGCCTCCATCTTCGCGAAAAAGGTATTCCTGAGTATTTCTCAACGACCGACCATTAGTGTTTGTCTCTCTTGCCATTAGCATCTTTCATTCAGTTGAAATCTGATATTTCGCCGCTGCTGAGGGGCCCGATTACCTACACCGGCCTTCTGAAAACATTCACATAAAATGGCCGACCAAGATCAGTCTCCCAACGGCGCACAAGGTGACGCTCCTCCAGTCACAGAACATCTGAACATAAAAGTCACCGACAATAACAATGAGGTCTTCTTCAAGATAAAGAGGAGCACAAAATTGGAAAAGCTGATGAATGCTTTCTGTGAACGTCAAGGCAAAGACAAGAAGACGGTGAGATTCCTCTTCGAAGGGCAGAGAGTTACTGAGCAAGATACCCCCGATTCAGTGAGTGATACGGCCACGGGTCAAGTGGTTCTGTGACTGACTTGCGCAGCTGGAGATGAGTGACGGAGATACGCTTGAAGTCCACCAGGAGCAGGTCGGCGGCACCTAACCAATATTCGTTTGATGCTGCCACGCACCACCTGCTACAATATCCATGACTGGATGGAGCGCGATGCGAACACGATGAGGTTACGATACCGGGGCAAGCAAGGCTACATAGGTTGGCGGAAAGATGCCAGTTTTCTGGAGTTGAAGATGATGACGAGGAGGAGATCGACCACGATGAGACCAGCAACAGAAATACTGGGATGCGATAGTGCGACAGTACAGAAAACTCCGATTTTCATACAAGAATACGAGAACAGGCACATTACAAAGTCGCTCCTGGTGTGCAGCACCACAGCATCACGCTGCCTTCCCTCAGAGTACTCGAGTTTTTTTACGTTGTTACCACCCCTCCTGCTACAAAAACCTGCATTTTGCTCATTCTTCCGGACGCCACCCAAGGTTTGATCTTAGCTGTGACACAGGAGAGCAGTGTATCCAGGACATGCAAGTTTCTGTCCAAGAACACTGAAGAGGAAGCGAGCCACTTAATCGTCCCAGACGGCTGCCTTTGCCTGGTCATCTTCCAGTTTTGCTCGTTCACGCGCCTCCTTTTCTCGGTTTTTGCGCTTAATCTCAGCCTCCTTCATCGATTTATCGTACTGTTTCTGCTCCTCAGTCTTCCTGGGGGCCTTGATTCCGAGTGCGCCTGCGATTAACCTGTTTGCAGTTGATGTGGTCTTTTCTGGCCGTTTCTCACTGCTGCTCCTCTCCGCCGCCGCAGGATATCGTGGACTAGGCTTCCCACTTTCCCGAGGAACTCTCGCGTCCCAACTGCGTGCGATTGTGTCTGCATCTAATGGAGAAATAGGTGTAGGCGGTGGTGGTGCTGGACTGTCATTAGAAGTAATCTGCTTCAAAGACGGTCCGGGTGCTTCTACTGGAGTATCGTCGCCAGTCTCATCCTCCCAAGAGTCAGGCGTTTGTGCCGGTGCTGTGTTTAATGACGTGCCCGAAGCAGGGAGCAACTGTGTATTCTTCAAATCTAGCGATAGACGAGAAAGTTTGGCCTCGACAGACATGGTCGACGTAGATATAGCTTTCTGCCTGCACTTCCAATTGATCTTCAAGTACCGGGCTCAGAAAACGCAATACTCTTCACTTTCCTGCACCGAATCTCGACATCAACTAACGACAATTTCTGTGTAGTAGCGCCTTTTCAGAGAAGTAGAAGGGGAGTAGGTCGACCTTGCATTCGGATCAGAGGCTTCTTGCGATAAATGACTATCTGACAGGAAGTTGCACGAGCTCAAAGCTTGCATTGTTGAGTGCACGACAAATGACGAAGCTTTTCTCCAACATGATGAAACCAGGCGAGTGCCAGACGTCGTGTCGTTGCCTGTGTGGGGTGAGACATTCGCTTACAACGCCCTAAAGAGGACTTGAGAGCCGTCCAAACAAATCCGAACCTCGTCGATCACCTGCAGGTGCATGGAGAAAAGTTCCCACATAGCTGTACGATTCTTTGTAGACGACAAAGTTCAGGAGACATGTGAGCAAGGGGATAATAATTGCTCCCCTGCAAGACAAGCTTCAAGGCCTCAACCCATCACAATTATTATGCAAACGCACGGAGTTCCTCCCCACTTTCGCTCTTGGTCATCGGCAAGCTACGGCCACAATACCTGCGCAGAAGCCGAAAAGGTTGGAAGTATCATGTTTCTTGCTACCTGCAGCGGGTTGTGCAGGTTTTGGGCATTGTCAATTGAACAAATGGTAAAGCAGGCTTGCGCCGGGAGAGTAAGGAAAATGTCGGAAGCGCACACAAATACCATTAGCACATCGGCGCGAGCACGGCGGCAGGCTTCGAGCCCTTCTGATTCGAGATCGAAAAGTCTTTTAGCTTCTCGCATCTTGCTTTGCATGATACCCCGAACTCGGAGATTCGGTACCATCGTCATTTGATGATCTTCTCTCGAATTGTGACAACCTCGGAAGCCTCAAGAGCTTTATTTATCCCCTCATGAGCTCGATATCCTCTGCTACGAGGTTGTCCGTCATCGATCTTTGTCCTCAATACATTACATTTTGTAATATTTGGCTGATGCTGGAGTAGCCGCTTCTATTCGGCAGCTAGAATGCTGTTCGCACAATTGACCAGGAGCTGCAAAGCTTCGAGAAGGTTTCCCAATCCATTCGTAGGACGCTCTTTTTCGACAAGCACAAGATTTCGCGCATATGAAGATACGATCCAAAATTTGAAGATCGGAAAGCACACTCGTGTGCTCTACCAAGGGTTTACAGGGAAGCAAGCCACCGCAAACGCCCGGGAGTCAATTGAATACGGCACAAAGGTTGTCGGGGGTGTGAAGCCTGGTACAACAAGCGAGCATCTGGGACTTCCCGTTTTCCCTGATGTTCGGACGGCAGTGAAGGAGCTTAGACCGGATGCAAGCGCGATCTATGTTCCTGGCAGCGGCACAGTCGCCGCCATGGAAGAAGCAATTGAGAATGAAATTCCGTTGATAGTGGCAGTGGCAGAGCATATTCCTTTGCATGACATCATGCGAGTACAGCAAATTCTACGCACGCAATCCAAAACAAGACTTGTTGGTGCCAATTGTCCGGGAATTATCAACACGTGGGGACGATGTAGGCTGGGTTTCCAGCCGCTGCCATTCTTTAAGGAGGGTAATATTGGCATAGTGGCAAAGTCAGGCACTTTAAGCTATGAAGCTGTTGCATCTACGACCCGAGCTGGACTCGGGCAAACCTATGGTATCAGTATGGGAGGCGACATTCTTGCAGGCACAAATTTCGTGGAAGCATTTGAAATTCTGGAACACGATGACAAGACGGAAGGCATAATATTAGTAGGAGAAATTGGTGGACGTGCTGAAATAGATGCCGCCGAGTGGATTCGAGACTACAAGCAGCGTACTGCGAACCCCAAACCATTCATGGCAGTAATTGGCGGTGTTGAGTCACCCATTGGTCGCGTCATGGGCCATGCGGGTGCATGGAGATCGCCTGGAGAAGCAACAGCGCGGGAGAAGATTGCGATCCTGGAGAAGGAAGGTGTCGTTGTAGTCGATCACCCAGAGAAGCTTGGGGATGGCATGAAGAAATTGCTTGGAGAACGTACTGTGACCAACAGCGCCAGAGCTGCAACGAGGCCTAGCACTGTGCAGAAGAGACCCTACCACACCATGCGCAGAACTTCACAACGACCCCGGATACTTCCAAATTCGACAAAGTTTGTATCGCAAACGAGGACACTCATTATCAAACCTCATCTGGCCCTGGATATGCTTAGAGACCTCGGCGTTCAAATATCCAACGGCGCCTTGGGAAACGGGAAGATGTTGGCTGTCTCTATTGACCGATCCCGTCGTATGCCAGCTATTGTTGCATCACCAACCTCGGAGCCTGGCGAGATGTTTGCAAAGGCCAGAAGGTATGCATTTGAGTATGGCAGCAAAGATGCCACGTCGGAAGAAATGCTGTCGAAGGTCATCGAGCGATTGGAAGTTTCAAGTTCTGCGAAACCAGCCCTTAAAAAGCTAATCAACAAACTTGTTGATCTATACATGCGGAAAGAGGCACAAGTCTTGAGGACAAACATCGTTGTTTCCGACGCTGGCGATATCCAAGTCACGGATGCGCAATTCCGATTTGATGATGCTGCGTTTCGCAGCTCTAAGCGTCAAGCGGACGTCCACGCGCTACGAGACGTGGAAGCCGAAGTGCCTGAGGAGGTCGCAGCAGAAAAAGAGGGCATGACCTACGTCAAGATGCCTGGCAAAGGCACGCTAGGAACGATTGTCAATGGTGCAGGCCTTGCTATGAACACTGTCGACGCTCTGGTCGCGAGAGGGGGCCATCCTGCCAATTTTCTTGACACTGGTGGCAAGGCCACCAAAGAGACGATCAAGGCTAGTTTCCGGATCGTAAGTTCAGATCCTCGAGTCAAGGCAATCTTCGTCAATATCTTCGGTGGACTTACACTAGGCGACATGATCGCGGACGGCATATTATTGGCTTTCAATGATCTCGACTTGAAAGTACCAGTAGTCGTGCGGATACGTGGAACGAATGAAGGAGAAGGCCAGAAGCTCATACAGGAAAGTGGTCTCAAGATTGATGCATATGGTGCGCTACCTTATTCACAAGTATAAGCAGTAACTAATGTGGTTTTAGACTCCTTTGAAGAAGCTGCAGCAGAAGCCATCAGGCTCGCATCTTGAGGACTCGATCAGAGAGTGTGAGTCATGGAAGCTTGTGTTTGGATCTTCTGCTGTCTCAGCTGTACAACTCACAAAGTGTAACAGCAACGGGATGCAAACCAGATACGTAAAAGACTGACTATGCGGACGAATGGTCGGCTTCACCGGTTACGCATAGCGTCGCGACAATTTGAGGTTAGGGTTCTTAAACCCTCGAATGACTGAGGCTCACTTGTGCTCGTCGCGCTCGAGCAGGGGCAGGTGTTATTGTCACAATTTGCCTGCCGCAGCAATTTGAACCAAAAGATCACGCAACAACGACTGATCATACAGAATTCCGCTAGGATCCTACATGCATATCAGGGCCAGTTCAAATGCATCCATGGTATGTCAACCCGGTTTTGGGATCAGACTATCTGTTCCATTGATGTAGACGAATGGCATTAGTTGAAATGGGACACGCGATGCGGAGGTCATTTTGTCCATCTCATTGAGGGGATCGCCGCACTTTTTGGCGATGCCTCTTGGGATGGCTATAGATTCTAGCTTGCGTTTGATACAGCAAGGTCGTGTCATCCAATGTTCAAGTTGTCGTAAAATATGGGACTGGAGTAGATGACTCAAAGCCAGCTAGCAATATGTATGTACTGCTAATTCAAGGTTTGTGGTATAAAGTGACTCAATTATCCAGTTTTCACACATTTTTGATTGTTACGGCCCTCGCCTGCAGTCACGCAACTGAGTTGTTTTGTGCGACTGTGTATTCAACCGATGAAGGCGGTGCTGTGCAACTGAACCCTGCTCGTTAGTGCGCCAGCTTGCCACGTTTTAACACCCCACCGAAAACCTTTGGAAATTCAATAGGCTGCGATGGAGAGTGCGGAGTAATAATACTCCATATTTTCGGCCCCGGCTATCTCGAAGGCTCGAAATGGCTTGCCACATTAGGAATAGTGTTAGGGCGGTGCAGGGAGTTCTCGCTTGATTCGTGATCTACGCGACTTTTGGCGTTGTTACCAAAAGGCCGACACCACGGCAAACTACCCTGCCCTGTAGTATCGCACAATGGAAGCAAATTGCGACAATCTCCTATTCGATGAGCCACACCGCACAGTACCGTCGAGCTTTAACTCTGGCATCTTTGAGACTTGCGAAGCTTCTTGCCGACTTGGTCGGGGTAAGTGTGGGGATAACCGAATGCAGACAGTGTACTGGCATGCAAAAACTTTCGATCACTGCTGCTGCCTGAACGCCATGCCATGTCCTCCAAAGATCGTGCCAATGTCTCGCAGGATGGCGCCTAATCCTGGATGAAACTCAATGAGCTTCGCAGGCATGACAGGCGTTGCTGAGGATTCCTTCACCACAAAATGTCCAATAGTCTGCAGAGTCAAAACTCTAAGGGGCTTCGAGGAAATGCTGTGCACACTGCATGGGCAAACATGCCACCTTTCGTCAATTGGAATCCACAGACCACGTATAAAATGTTCGCAGAATGACCATAGTGGTAGTTCACTGTCTCTAAGAGCTTTTCCCTCGATTCCTAAGCTAACTCATCAAGGTGCCTCGCACAGACTTTACATAGTGACCGAGCTTTGGAACAATATGTCCATTATGTCGGAGAAGAGCGAAGACACACTCTTAGGGGATGACTTTGAGCTTCTCGAGGTTGGAAGCCCCGGCATATCCGAGGCTGCCGATGATCTGTTCGATGCTGGCATGTCTCTCAGCTTGGACGTTCAGCCAATTGCGGCTTCCGATGAAATACTTCTGTCCATCACACCTCCTTGCAAACCATCTGGAGATCTTGAACATACGCCATGCGACATCATCTTGGTCATTGACGTTTCGTATAGCATGCATTCCATGGCGGAGCTCCCAGACCAAGCTGGACTGGAGCAAAAAGAGACTTCGGGTCTCAGTATTTTGGATATGGTGAAACATGCATCAAGGACGATTCTCGAAAAACTCAATGACCAGGACAGGCTAGCAGTCGTTACATTCTCATCGCAGGCCCGAGTAGTCCAGGGTTTGCTTTCTATGACAGAGAGCGAGAAGCTCAGCACATGGAAGAGGATTGAGAGCCTCGGTGTCCATGACAGCACAAACCTCTGGGCAGGAATCAAAGAAGCTTTAAGTATATTCGAAGCCGCGGACAAGGTCGACAATGTCCCAGGCATATTCATTCTTACAGACGGGGAACCAAACTACATGTGTCCTCCACAAGGATATGTGAAGAAGCTACAGCCAATGCTGAAGACAATACGAGATGAGAGCGGCTTTGCCCCCACACTGGCAACTTTTGGTTTCGGCTACATCTTACGTTCAGCCCTCTTACAGTCTATAGCGGAAGTAGGGCAGGGCTCCTATTCATTCATTCCAGACGCCGGGATGATTGGCACTGTTTTTGTCAATGCTATTGCAAACCTATTCTCCACCTTTGCAATCAATGCCGAGGTTCGGGTGCAATGTTCAGATCCTAAGGTCAAAATCAAACTACCTTCATATCTGGACATTGATGCACTGGATCAATCTAGAGCATCAAAAACTATTCGTCTTGGGAACATCCAATATGGGCAGTCGCAAAATCTCGTTGTCAAACTGGAAGAATGTTCGAAAAGGGATGTTTTGCAAATCGATGTACGATTTCATGTTCCAGGCAGGCCACAACAGACGGAGACGATCAGAGGCAGACTTAATCGACAAGTGACTATGCCACAGTCGAACATTGATTACCATCGTTTCCGTCACGAAATATGTTCCTTCCTGGCCCTATTGTCTACTAAGAATGCCAACGGCGAACACATCTCCGTCTCCGAAACTATTGTAGCTTCCAAGACACCTATCCTGGAGACACTAGTCAATCGTATTGAAGGACAAATCCGTGCTTACACAAAATCGGACCCTACGTCTGACCTTGCAAATCTCGAAGCTCTCCTTGCAGATGTAAAGTCACCCGATTCAGCAGATTCGGATCCTCACGGCGCGGGTCAAATACCACTCGCCCTTGGCATTCAAAGTCCAAACTCACCTGAGCCTTCATCGGGAAGATCCCCAAGGTCCCGCTACCGTGTTCGTCCGAGCTCACATTACATGCGATGGGGTATGCACTATCTGCCTTCGATTCTCCACGCACATATGCGACAAGTATGCATTACGTTCAAAGATCCTGGCCCGCTACGCTATGGCATTGATTCGCCACTATTCATCAAATGCAGGAACGAACTTGACGAAGCATTTGACAAGCTACCACCGCCGAAACCGAGTCTGACACAGCACCCAGGAAATCACAGCCACGGTGGAGCACCTAAAGCTGTGAGCATGGCAAGATATAATTCTTCTAGAAACCCGTGCTTTCACGGACGATGCACGATCCGAATGGCAGCCGAGGGGGAAAACCTGTCAGAGAAAGGTGTCCAAGAGCTGAATGTTGGAGACCAGGTTTGGACAAGTTGTGGTCCTAGAATGATCTCGGCTATTGTGAAGACAGACCTGAATGGAACGAAACAGGAAATGTGCAACGTTGGTGGTCAGAATGGTCTATGGATCACACCATGGCATCCAATCTATCACGAAGGTCGATGGGCATTTCCACAACATGTCGGTCAGATTAGGGAAGCTGACATGAGACTCTCAGAGCAGGACAGTGTGTATTCCATCATGCTGGAGATGGATGAAAACCATGACGCACACGTTGTTGAGGTTGGCGGTATTCGATGCGTTACGTTGGGCCACGGATTGTGCGCTGACGACGCAAAACGTGATGTTCGTAATCATCCATTCTTCGGCTCGTACGAATTAGTAGCGCGAAGTCTGGAACGGCTCGAGAAAGACGAATGTGGTCGCCACATGAGCGGCGGCATTGTCAAGGATGTTCGAGAGGGGTCGCTTGCTGCATATTGTTTCATTCGGCCGGGAGAAAGGGGTACCGAGGCGGCTTGATCTTCAGTGCTAGGCACTCCACGAGGAAATTGAATCTTGTGGAAAGTTGACCTTGTGTCAGTGCCCAGAAGGCTGCGGACTGCATGAATCCTACCAAGGCCGCGCAGTTTCAGCACGTCATGAATTCTGGTGATGTCATTGTCTCCTAATTATCAAGTTTCAACCTGCCAAGATAAGCGAGTACTCCGTAGTCGTTTGAGCCAATAAAGGCTCAGAACTCTCTATATCCGTACCCTGAAGTCGACAAGGAACGGCCACAAAATCCTTTGCCCAATGCACACAGTAGATATCAGATTTCCGTGTCGCATTGCCTTTTCAACAGCCTTGGCAGAATGCCCCTGCTCTGATACGAAGTCGAACTACGAATTAATGCATTGGCTGCAGATCACCCAGACGTAATCCATGCCACAGCCAAGCATTGGCAGCGTCAACAACTTTTGTTGTTCCCCCAGTTACCCCAAGCTGCTACAAGCAAAAATGGGCTTTCAATGCCGAGACCTGGACACTGCATGTCATCACGGATTTTTACGTAGACCCAGGCTTAACAACTTGCTACACTTGAGCTGTGGCCAAGTTTCGTTATCAACTTTATTTTTTGTTCAATTTGAACGCTCGCTTACTTCCTTTAGCCATGGACACTTCTAATATCGTAAGAAGGGATTTGTCTTAGATATAGATTTTTCAAAAGATGGTAAAGGGTCCATCCACCAACCAGCATACTAATACCATGGCCGAGAAGCAACAGGCTGAACAGCTAGTTCAAATTGAGGCAGGATCTGACTTGCAACAATCCACCACTCCTGTCGAGAACGAAAAGATCGAGCTTCCACGTCTTCCATATAATCTAAGAGAGCATAAGGTTTCGATCTTTCTCTACTGGACCGCAATCAGTTGCGAGTGCTGCTTCATCCCGATATCATTCTACTACGGCCTCTCCAATGGCACCAACCTGCGTGCTGGCGCTATGTTCGCCATTATCACTGCAGTCTTTGGATTCGTTACCGGCTTTGAGTATGCTATGCGAGGATGGAGACTGTTGCAGAAGTCTGACAGATATCGACCGCTCAACAATAGTAAGCGGTTCTGGGGCTTTGACACCGTCCATTGGGTGTTGATGGGTCCCTACTTTGTAATGACTGCGGTGATGATTGGAGTCAGTATCCCGGACCCTCCAAAGACGAGAGGACTATCCATCGTTCTGCCGATCGGTATGATTATGGTTGGCAGTATGATGGTCGCGACCGGCGTAGCCCATGCTTCGCGCTGGAAGTTGAAGTACTTCCGTATGAGCTCACACGTCAAGGGTACAGTGTGTCCGCCCTTGACGTTCTGCGTTTTGGAGGATATTGTTGCTTGTGATGGACGAGGAGGAAAGGTCTTTCGAGAGGCTGCAATGGCGAGATATGGGGTGTCGCCGCGCTTTCGAAGACTCTTGGTTGAGCTGCTGTGGGCGTGGGCAATCTCGGCTATATTGCTTGGAGCAGCTCTGATTGTGGTCGTCTTTTTGATTCCACGCGAGATCGCATATGGGCTCGGATGGGGAGTCCCAACCCTCTGGGGCCTGTTAGGGGCTATCGCGACCATCTTGTGGTGTAAGCGCAGCGTGAAGATTGAACGTGCGCAGTGGGATCAGAAGGGTGCAGCTATTTCGTGAAGTCAACAGCGTTTCCTTGTACATAAGCATGAATGCATATCCCGATTAGAATCGTATCAACACAATTTTTTTTGAAGAACAATTACATACCAAAACTCTGGAAGGTGTAGCTGGAATAGACATCACACATGGAAGCATCGCTTTGGGACGTCAACCGGGTTAGAGTTCTAAAGGACAGGTCGAGAATGAGTCCTTGAACGTGATACATACTTTGGACGTGAGAATGTTCTTTGATAGAACGATGAGGCGAAGAAGCTGTACCGATACAAAGACGTGACGCCAACGCAAAGTAAGATAAAGCCGAGATTGCAATGACACTTGACGAAGTCCAAGAGCCGATCTGTCTAGAACGTAATTCATGCTTGTTCCTTTTTGGCAAATTCCCCTCTACTTGCTCGAGGTCGAATGCTTAGCCCCAATGAGCGATACTCGAATCAACGCTGCACAAATATGAGATAAACGTCTATGTTAAAACAAATCGAAAAGGCCATCGTGATGCGACCTAGCTATAAGCCTGCATGGCTTTTCTTCGCATGTTTTGCTCTTTGGACGATTCCGACAACAACAGCCACACCAAATAGCACGAGCACCGCATCTGCTAAAACCAGAGTCATCTTCTCGACAGTTCCCAGGCGTTCTTTTCTCATGTAGACGAGAACAATACTCAAAATCATGCATGCAAGAGCCACCACGACCCCAACAGTGGCACCAACATCGACTTCCACCACTTCCTTTCTTCGGCCAGTGGCAAGTAAGAAGGATGACATAGCTAGGAAGACGTAGGATAACGTAACCAAGCCAGAGCACATCTGGGAGAGCGTGCGCTCGAAAGACCGTTGACGGCGCGAAAGCCGACGTCGATAACGTTCGGCGGGACGCATGTGTCCCTGCAAGCCTCTATACCTTGGCGGACTTGGTGTGATCTCACTATCAGACTCCGATGACTGCTCTTCGTTTTGCTCATCCAGGAGCGGTCTGCGCTCGCCTGCATTCTTATCGCTAGGTTTGTTGCCTTGGGGTCGTACCCAGTTGATAGCTCCTAATATCAAGGATCCGATCTTTCTTAACGTAGCCATTCCAGGAGCTTCTGCATTAGGGTCGACATAAATGGTGTAGGCTTCTTGCTGAGCATATTCCGAGTCTGGATCGTCATATTCATTGTAATATCGTGCATTCTGTCGTTGGGGACTTTCAGCGGCGATTCTGGCCCGCTTCTTTGTTTTCGTTTCAAATGAAGTGCTCGACTGTTTCGATGGTAGATCTCTAGTAGATGCCATCGGACTACTTTCCGACCCAGCAGATTGTTCGACTGGAGCAGAAAAGACACTATCCCCGGTCGAGGAGGGGCCTGAAGTTGTGCCCATCACCATCTCGTTTCGCCTTGAAGGCCGGGTCTGCACAGGCACCTTACGGATGTCCTGGGACAGGAGAGCAGTCCAGCTCGGTTTGAAGATGTTCGCATGTTGACTCCGAATTGCTGCTGCCTCGAGACTGAAATCCGGAATTCGTTCGGCCAGATGTGTTGTGTCAAATGTACGAACCACTTCTGGCCTCCTGCCGAATTCCCATCGAAATTCCAAAACAGCATGTGGAAATTCAAGCCGTCCACCGCTTGTAGCGTTCTGGTCTGCAATGTTGTTGACATCGAAAGCCTGGAATACGATGTTTGTGTCGAGCAAAGCAAAGGTTCCGACTTCAGAAGAATTGTTCACGCCAACAAAGCGAGAACGATTCGAGGTTTGCAGGGCAAGAGGTCTCAAATCCCGGTGCTGCAACAGGAAGTCTTTGACTTCGTTCACCTTAGCAGTTCCGACAGATCCGTTGTTGAGTGAAAGTGAGTCTCGGTTCAAGGCTGCTGGCAGATCTTTCTTCTTCATGCTCAGCGACATGTTATTAGGGGATTTGGGAGACATGTCAGACATGGTAACTAGCGCTTCCTTTGCGAGCGACCATCGGGCGATCATAGCAACCTTCGACGGGCATTGGTGTGACTGGTCTTGCAGGAAGCGGTGAATGTTGTCGAGGTAGCAAACCGACGTTGTTGCACCGTGGTTTAGACTTGGCCCCGCTGCTGGTAAGCTCTCAGCCGAGCCTCTCCTCGACGAAGTTTCCGACTCCTGCCATTGTCTCATGTACCTTAGAAGCAGAACCCTTGCCTCTTCCAAATTATCCATATGTATCCAGTAGGCTGCCGTCCCGGCAGCCTCGCCAAAGGAGGTTGAAGTTAAAGCTGCGTCAAAATGCATAGGCCCAAGTTGAGTAGCTTTCGCGATCTGGTTCGCGGTGGAATCAGGCTTGCTGGAGGGGACATCTTTGTTATTTCTGGAGCTTGTTGAAGGTGATAATGCAGCATCTAGATCTTTTATACTGGAAGTTAAAGCAGCAAGCTGTTGCATCTGCTCGGATACATTGATGTCTAGTTGACCTCCGGAAAACACCTCCGACTCGAGCCGGGCTTGTAAAGCGTCTGAATTTGTCCATTTCCGATACTTCTTCAGAATTTTGCGGAAGGCAATCTTTTGCGCGGTGGCAAAGCGTGAAAGCGCTTGTATGACTTCTCCGATGCTTCCAGCTTCCTCCAATAATCGCTGGTGTTTTCTGGCCTGGAGAGCAGGTCTCCCCGAGTAGACCTTGGCTGAGCGTTTAGCTGATCTCACAGACTTGTCCAAGTAGGCCAATCGTCTTTCAATCTCTCCCGACTTGCTACTTAAGAAAAGTGAGATATTATCATACTGCTCTTGCAAAATACCAAATAACTCGTCTTCAAGCAGAGACCAACGATGGTTGGACTGGCCGGGGATCGGAACGGGCGACGGAGCACCATCTGTGGTGCGCAATTTGATCAGCCGTTTGAGTTCATTGTAATTGAGGTTGTACCCTGCCCACTGTGGTACTGAACGATTGTACAGAGTCTCGCCAAATTTCATGTCCAACCGCTTTCAATACTCGCTGGGTTTGCAACACTGGCCGTCAATGGTCGAGTATTTAGGGGCGAATCAGCCGATCGTCATGGGCCGTGCTGCGTCTGGTACGACGTGTTGCGCTTGAAGTGATAATATAACAGTCGAGTAAAGTATAGCATGTGACGGAAGCAGTGGTAAAAGCTGCAAATGAGTAATGGGCCGGACAAAGAACAGGGTTGACAACAGTGCTATCTCCAGTGAAGGTTAGCAAAGGATGACAGTCTTTGAGTCTCCAACGACAATCATGCAGTACATCGATGTTGGGAGAAGTTACAGGAGCAGGAGAAAGTTTACGAGATCTTAATCGATACTAAAACTCTGGGCAGTATGCAGCACGCTAATGACGATACTACGCATCCAACTAGTTAAAGCCTAGGTCACTTCCAAGGAAAGCCTGGCACCAAACATGCTGCAGCTAATAATCTGCCTCCCGTGTACTCCGTACTCCATGTGGGGAGTGCCCCGTTGTTATCTTCCAATTAAATTAGTTTTAATCCCGGGCTGCACTTTCACGACACAACTCCAGACCACCTGACGACTTGATCAACAAGGTGCGAGCACTCTTCTCACGCACATGCCATCAGAGCTCTATGTCAAAAGATTGGTATCAGAGGCTTGTGGGGTACATCGCAATAAAGCGTCGGCTCTGCGCATGACCTGCACATGGAGCAATCCTCTGATCGATTGGTTGCGGCAGGAACTCGAGACGCCAGATGTGTTCTGCTGACTAGACACGGATAACTCGACGTACTTCTGCTCTTCTGACCACAGCATATAGATATAAGAAAGAGTGTGTAGCGAAGGCCACTCAATTCGTATCACCACAGCTCCAATCCAGGGGTCATAAGATCCATTGAGCGATTTGAAAGCGCAGCTGACTGAATACGAAACGGTTATGAGCAAGATTAGGTGTCGTTATGGCCTTTTTAATAACTTTTGGGTTGCTACGACACGTAGAAACGCTCGTGGATTGTGTACTATCGTTGACAGTAGTTTTCAGACCTATGAGCGGCAATGTCATTTGTTGCGGAGATGGCTCGTACTCCGTATACTTTGACCCATCGGGCCACACTTCCTGGTGCTATTTGCAATACTAAATTACGATTCCGTTGATCTCAGAGATTGCGTCCCAGCATCATGTCTACTTCCTTTCTAGTCTACGGATTGAGCAAAGAAGCTGTTGTCAACATATTTGTTTTGGCCAAACACAGTGCTGCGTTTATGTCGAGTTATCCAGTTCGATACCGATGGGAGCATTCAAGTGCATAACCGTGAAATTTAAAAACCATGACCCCGGCCTCCGGAAACGCTTATCGGTGGTTCTAGACCTTTAGTCCAGACCAGGTAATATCCAGTACCAAAAAGTATGCAGCACGCGACGTAATGAGCTCTGGATGGCCATGACTGAACACTTTTGTTCGAGAGGGATTTGGGTGGCTGTGCTTTCTGTACTACAAGGCTATTCTTTGTTTAAGAAATTGTTTCCACTCATCGAGGTGGATTCTCATAGCTTTGAGTAATAGGAATGTGAAGTACTGCATCAACGGGAAGCTGCTGAGGCTAAAGCGACTAGTCACGCCAGCGATTCAAACCTAGAGCTGCGGGTCTGGCAATAGGCTTTCGCTTACCCTTAGCGCAACTCTCGTGCGGAGATCTGCCAAAAATTTTTGCTGGTCGCAAGCCCACGACATCGCAAGGCTGTGAGTTTGACTCAGCTTCAAGAGAATCCATGGGAGTTCAGTCATGATGACGGTCCGTTGACAGAGCGACATGGCTCTCCCCACGAATGGCATAAGCCATTCAGACGGTCACGCTGATATTCTAGAACTATCACATTTCCTCCGCAACGAGCCGGACGTATTTCTTCGACCAACCCATCACCACCAGCAAGCCGCTGTCTTCGCAGCCAAAACACTACTAGATCCTCTTGCCACTCATACCGCCGAAGCTCAGATAGCCAGAAGAAATGAAGCAAGGCGTAAAAGAAAACGAGGAAGCGATGAGGTTGAAGATCCTGTTCTCCAGCTGCGAACACTCTACACGGATGGCCTTGGTGTCAAACAAGTGTGGGAACAAGCCAGAAGAATTCTCGATGCTGCCTGTAACGAAGTAGAGCGAGGAATTCAGGAACACTTTGAAAAGATTCAATCGCAGCCCCAAGTCTTGGATCAGATAGATGCTGATGGTAATCTGAGCATGGGCATCGATGAGCAAGCTGGGTCCGAAGACTTCGAGGAATCCGATGACTTGAGCACGGATGAAGAAGACCAGATGGAATCAGTAAATGGAGAAATGCTATCAGACGATGAGCAGTTGAGTGAACCTGCTGACTCTGAAGATATCGGAGACAACGAACGAGATTGGGATGCTACGCTTTCAGACGACGATGATAACATTGACGGCCAGCACAACACTTATACCCAGGATCCAAATCGGTTGAACGATGGATTCTTCTCTATTGATGATTTCAACAAACAATCCCAGTTCTTGGAGCAGATGGATGCCCGAGGAGACGAAGATAACCCATCTGACGAGGACGAGGTGGACTGGGATGCTGATCCTCTCGCACAGCCAACTCCTCGAGCCAAGGTTCAAACCCTACTGAGAGACCGGGGAACAATAGGCGACCAATCAGATAGCGATGATGAAGGCCCAACATTCAGTGATGCAGACCTAAATGTACTAGACTCCGATGAGGACGAAGGGAATCCTGAGGTTGAGGAGGGTGAGCTAGCCGGACTGATGCCCGGCCTTGCCAATACGAATGACATCCGATATGCCGATTTCTTTGAGCCTCCTCCTAAGAAGCTTTCGAAGTCTAAACGAACAAGGGCCTTACCAAAGACTCAGCCACCACCGGAACCTGGCCATCAAGAGCCAGGTGGAGAAGACGAGGAAGACATAGACCTGGAACGGGCAATGGCCGACGTACGAAGAGATCTGCTAGATTCAGATGAAGAAGATGGCTCCCAGTCTGCTCTTTCTGATGCTGAAGTCTCAGATGTTCTCGCTCGATCGCCAATCGCTAAGTTACGAGACAAAAATCTGTCTACTCATGAAAAGCAACGGATCCAAATTGCTGAGGAGATCCGGCGGCTTGAAACTATCAACGCGTCAAAAAAGCCGTGGACTTTGTCTGGAGAAGCTTCGGCGGCCGTTCGCCCGATCAATAGCCTTATTGAGGAGGACCTTGATTTCGAACGGACAGGAAAACCTGTGCCTGTGATCACAAGTGAAATCAGCGCTGATGTCGAAGCGCTGATCAAGCGCCGGATTCTTGCTCGAGATTTTGACGAACTTATTCGCCGCCGGCCCACGTCTCTAGATTCCGCTGCTGAAGCACGAAGAGGACGTATGAATACTGTTGTCGATGATACTAAACCAAGCACTGGACTCGGCGAGATTTATGAATCCGAATATCAGCGCAACGCAGATCCCACATCCTATTTGAGCAAGCGCTCAGCAGTGTCAAAGAAACAACACGAAGAAATTGACAGGCTTTGGAAAGAAGTACGAGAACAACTTGACGTTCTCGGAAATCTTCACATCAAGCCGAAGCGGACCGAAGTCGAAATAACGACAGTCGAAGATAAGCCAAGGATCACGATGGAAGATGCTCAACCTGCATTCTCCGGCGGAATTGATGACAATGGTGCAATGCTTGCACCACAAGAAATTTACAAACCAGGTGTTGACTCTCGAGCTGAGAAAGGAGAGTCTCTTAACGCGAAGAGTGGTACTCTTCGAAATAAGGAGGAAATGACCCGAGAAGAAAAGACCAGAAAGCGACGACGCGAAAAAGAGCGGCAGAAGAAAGCCGGTCAAAACAAGTCAGGAGATGCGCAGTCCCAAAAGAAGACGTTGAGCCAAAAGGGCGAGAAGGAACAACTCCTGAAAGACCTGCAAAAAGGCGGAGCTAAGGTCATTGGGAAGGATGGCCAACTGAGGGAGCTCAATACCAAGAACAAGTCCGGTGTGAGAACTGTGAATGGAGCCAGCAGTGGGGGCGCTCTGAAGCTATAAGTCAAAAAGATACCGCTCCTATAAGTCATCATTTTGGAATTGTAGCTATCATATGAGCTGTTCAGGGCCGCTAGCTGCTAGTGTCTGTATTCTCTTCATCCCATTCCCTCATTAGCCCTTTGCCATTCTCCTCGATAGTCGCCTCAAACCCCTCAATTCGACTCACCATTGTCCATGGCTTCAGCTCCTTCTCCTTCACAACGGTATCTCTAAAACAACCGCTCCAACCCCTTCGATCATAACTCTCATTCACTGCCCTGATCGTATCCGGATGCACCATTTCCTTCCCCGCTCCAATGTTATCCAGCAACGTTCCCATGTGAATCAACCGTGTCATCAACGAGATCGATCCCTTATCCTGTACATCCTGGTGTCGAATGATAGCTTCAGCGATGCTCTCCGCTTGTTCTCGGCTCGCAACGCCACCCTGAGCGTCGCCGTGGAACGGTGCAGTGGATGATGGATCCTGTAAGATGTCCAGGGCGTGGTAGCCCGCCCAGAACTCGTAGCTCAGTTTGGTGTGGCTGATGTGCTCTGGCGTAGTGCCTATGTCATGGAGAAGTGCGGTAATGAACCAGGTCTCGTCGAGCTTGGTGTTCGACTTCAGCTCCCAGGAGGGGAAGCACTGATGTGTAATTGCGCAGCCGTAAGTGTAGACGCGGAGAGAGTGCGTGTAGGTCTGCAGGGGCAGCTTTGCTTTGGCGTAGGCATTGATGCGGGCCGCCAGCGGTGTGGATGGAAGCGGACATTGAGCTGGTGTTAGTGGTTTGGGAGACGTCGTTACTGGTGGAGTTTTGGATTGGTCAGCAGGGAGAGCAGGAGTGAGGCCATAGATGGAGTCCGTATCTTTAATAGCCATATCGAGTATGATCGTTGATGCTTGATCTTGCACTGTCAAATGTGGTGATTTCGGGTCTCGCGGATGGATTTCTCTAAGAGGATGGCCCAAGGCTAGGACATTATGTTGAGAGCTCTTTGAAATCAGCCAAGATGGGCTGCTTTTCACTTCCTCCCCGGACCGTCACATCCGCTTTGTAAGATCATGGCTCACGATAGGAGGGCTTCCGGACGAAGAGACTGTTCGCCAGCGATGTGGTACCTGTCGAGCCTGTCCATACAGGTTACGTCTTTTTGACTCGATCCACTTTATCATGGGGAACGTTAGTCATCCGTAAGGCGTCGATTCAGCAGCTCCCGTTCTTCGGGGATCCACCAAAACCTATTCACCTTTACAAATGTCAGCATTTGCCATCGTAGTGTTTCTGCGTTGGACATTTGGTAAGCTCCAAGTAAGGGCAGCGATGCGAAAACCCAAAACGGGAGTTGACAAGAAAATATAGGACGCAGAATGATTTGATAAGTCTTCTTCATATTGCACGGCCCACATGTTCGAGCTGGAAAGCATTGAACATCATTTGGACCTGAACTAAGTCATGCTGGCAGCAATAATAAAGGAGGTGAGCATCAAGTTGCAGCCCAAACAAGCCCACTTCCGAAGTGTGGCTGGTGATGCACGATCGTGACGATCGAACCACAAGATTTGCGGCTCATGCACATTGCTCTATACCCCTTCACGACCCTTTAGTGAACTCAAGGATCAACCGTAACCATCCAACGGAGCCGTACCTGAATGACAGAGGTACCGAGAACTGCACGAAGCAGGTTTTAGTACAACATTTCGGATAAAAGGGTCTGAGGTCCAAGTGTTGCTACGTCATCGGAGTACCTTTCTAATTGGGCGACGACACACATCCCTGGCTTTGAGAAACCTGCTTTGGTACCGCTAACGACTGCCTCGTGGCCAAAGCCAGGGTAGCTAGCCCTTGCACGCCTTGGTAATTTGTAGCTAATAATGAATATTATATCGCTGACGTCGGTCTCAATGTCGAGCAGCCTTGTGCTGTCTTGCAAGCGTGACGACTGAACTTGGATTGTGCAACAGCAAACCAAGTTCTCAGGGTATCCCTGATGTCACCGGCCGACACTGATCATGAAGGAGCGTTGCCGTGACTTCTTCAAGTTGTTATATTATGCAGAACAAATTGCAAAACATTCTTGCAATCCCACAACTACCATCATTACAATTTGAAACATAACTCGACTTGGAAGAACCTTTGATCCATAAACTTCTCACCTCCCTGAAGTGACTACAGGCTATCATCACATCAATTGTGTTAAGAAGCTGAATCTCCAATTGACCAAACCCATCTATCACAACTGCGTGAGCAGCAGCATCAGACTTATTTGAAAAAGCTTCCCGCCACCAAAAGCCAACCGCAAAGATGCCTCTCGCCAGACGCTCAACTAAACCCTCACTGATGTCCCGTCTCCGTGCTAAAACAACTCCACGTCGGAGTGTGCGCACTACACACACCACCACAACTACTACTGCAGTTCCTCGCAAATCACGGAGATCTCGTCGTGTGCGTGCAACACCAGCAACCACAGCTGCACCCGTTCATCACCATAGGCGCAAGACGAGCGTGGGTGACAAGATCTCAGGCGCTGTACTGAAGATCAAAGGAAGCCTGACTAGGCGGCCCGGCCAGAAGGCAGCCGGCACTCGAAGAATGAGAGGTACTGACGGACGGGGCGCAAGGCGATATTACTAGATCAATATTGTCGAGGAGATTGCACAGTATCCAGGTTGCACAATTCTCAAGTTTATTCTGTCAAGGGACATGAAACCGTAATCCGGCCAGGCGAGGACCAGTTTGATTTTGTTTAACCTGTATCATTAGCACTGTTGGAATTAGAGAAATTATACGATCAATTTAAAGCTTCAAAGCATGGACAAGGGCACAATACTTTCGTACATCAATAACTCCTTTGCTTGTACGGAGCTATTTTTATCGAAAGACTCCAACACCACATTGTGTTGTGCACGTCAAGCCTGAATTACTAATCAAGTGTTCACTTTTATATAATCTCCAAGCCTTCCATAATCTACCTGCTGCTCCTTGACAGCCGGCGGAAGTGAAGATGAGTCCAGAACTGAGGGGGATTACGTGACTGACACAGCATGGCGAAGGCAAGTGGGATTTAAATCGGGATTTGATATTTAACCTTGCTGTGTCCTTTTAGTACCCATTGAAGGGACCACCGTTGATGGTTAGCTTTGTGAAAATTCGATCGAAACCAATCCTGAATTGCCCAAAAAATACTGTGGCATCATTCAGTAAGGACTCGGGCAATCTCACACCAGAAAGTGACCTTCCCCTTTGGAATGGGCGGGGCGAAGCATTGTGTCTCAATTGAACAATCCATGGTGGTGAAAGCCAGAATATCTGTGAAAGTTGTAGCGAAATCGAAAATCGGTCGTGCTTGAAGTCCTGCGAACGCGAACCGTTTGTCCACCAATCCGCTATCCGGTCTTTCAAAACTCTTCACAACTGCTTTTAACTTCTTGCTTCCTCTAGAAAGCCGCTGCGAGCTGAGAAGAATGCTCCCAGGAGCTTCCATGCAAGGCGTTAAATGCTTGTATATTGCCCAGAGGCACAAACAGAAAAGAGGTCTCGACACTGTTGGAGAGAGTAAGATCACGAGCTCGATTCCTGAGGAAGGGTTCGTGGCGATGGGTTAGGTAATCCCCCTCCTCCGTGCGTGATTTTGTATAAGAAAATATTCTGCCGGCGATCTTCTTCATCACCTTCATAGTCGATCGACTGGACAGTAAGGAGTTTCTTCATGGCCCGAATAAACCGCATGTCAGCTTTCCTCCGTTTCTTGAAGCAGAAATAGCAGGTCGTTGAAGAACCTATCAGATCAGTGAGGGTGTGTAAGAGCAGAGGAAACGCAGGCTCGAAGTATACACAGTCTGCCGCAAGTACAACATCTGGACTTATAGTAGTATTCAAATTAGAATCGGACAATTGTGAAGCAATGGGTTCGGGGAGCGGTGAGCCCCAATCGTACACGGCAGCATCAACCTCTGAACTGAGCGAGTTGAGAGCGATGTTTTTCTGCATAAGAGAAAGCATGGTAGCTTGATCAGTTATAAACAGCTTGCGATCTTTGCTGGTGAGACAGCCGCCTGCTACGGCAAGTCCAACCAGTCCACCTCCGGCGCCAATCTCGAGAATGCTCTTGCCTCGTAGATCGTGATGATATTTGAGCATGTACTTTGCCAGCGTCATTCCAGCTGGCCAGAGCTGACCACCACAACCATTCTTGAGGTCCTCATGGAGCACCAGCGGTCGTGACAGAAGGCCATCAAAATCAGTACTTGTCGTTCCAGCGGCCTTTTTCTCCCTGTCTGGAACAATGGAAAGCGAAAACACATCGTTCTCGGATGGTGGTGACTCCGAGGACATGTTTGACATTCGAAGCAAAGCACGATTTAGGGACAACGTAAGTGAGCACTAAATGCTTCACCTAGGCAGCCAGGGACGACTCCGAGAAATTGATAAAGAGCGCCAAGATTTCAGGACACACGATGATTGGTCAGGAGGGACAAATCCGAAAAGGGCATGTGCTCAGTCAACTTCTAACTAATCCATGGATATGGTTTTGTGATCCACCAGAATAGCCTTCATCAACGACCCCTTTCAATGCTCAGCAGATGACGATGATTCTCGTACAAACGCTGAGAGGGATGCTCGGAGCTGCACAGGCGCAGTCATCAGGTGACATCTTTGTTGACGATGACGACACGCCTTCTGCCAATGATGTCAAAGCTTCCCAGCCGCTAGCTTTCTCAGCGAGAAAACGTGTAACAAGGAAGCCACTCGAAGCCTATTCAGTTTGTAGCATCTCGCCACTGCCGCAGCCTGTACAAATTGGAAGTTCCTGAAACTTCGTTTCTGTTGATCTCTACTGCCGTCTCGCTGGAAGCCTCTAAGAAATTGCAAACCAAAGCTCATTGCAGATTCTGCAGTCATCATGGCCACTCTTAACTGTACGTTTCAAGCAAGATGGATTCTGTAGTCTGATGAACGTCAAGCTGAGAATCTCTCCGAGGTGTCGACATTAGCTAATCTGGATCATCTATAGATCTTCCCCCGGTGAAGCCATCGGCTATAGCCCTCGGCATTGTCTTCACTCAGGTCTCATCAGCTGCTGTTCTGGCACCACTGTTTGGTGACACGTACCACCGCGCCAAAGCCGCCGACAGCAAGGAAGAGTTCTTCAGGTCAAAGGAAGCTGCTACAGCTGCCGCCAGCTGGGGCTCGTCTATTGTCGGTTCTGCTGTGCAAACATACGGTGTTGCTGCTCTGATCAACGCTACTGGCACTCTGAGTTACAAGGGCGCAGCTTACCTCGGCTCGCTAATTTTCTTTGCTTCTGCTGCCCCTGGCGTAAGACTCCCTTAGAAGGAACTCGGCTTCGGCGATATTGAGCTAACACGCTTCTATAGGTCGTCGCTGGAGTCGTCACCGAGAAACGTCCTCTTGATACCGTTGCTGTTGGTGTTGTCACCCGACTTTTCGAAACGGTTGGTCTCAGCTTGTTCCTCACCTACTGGGGCACCCGAACAAACCCATTCGACTAGACCGTGAGCATCGAAACTACGGCGGAGTTGGTGGAATAGCTGCACGAATGGAAATGCGCGTGCAATAGATCTCAATGAACCAAACACATCAATGAGTGTTGGTGTTGTATGCTAGCTTTACCGCTTTCTCAAAGAGCCTAAGAATGATATGTTACACTTAACGAATATACCCTATCCATGTTCGCGTGAGATGCTCTGACCTAGCAAATCGACGCTCCCCGGATCATGGCGACGTCGAATGATAGCGACTACAAAGCAGCCGGGCGAATTTGTGTAAACCACTTGCATTGGGCCTTAATTATCCGTAGAAGAGAATTGAGTGTTCACCAGAGCAAGGACAAATTCCTGAGACCTTGGGATCCCGCAGGTGGAGAGGGACTGCGGTGGGTGCACCTTGAGTTGTATGGTGAGTTCATCAACTCCTCAATCTTCCACTTTGTTCCTCAATTCCCCGGTTTCTCTTCAATGGAGTGATGAGATGGTTTTCGAGGAAAGTATCCCGCGTATACTTGCTCCATTAAGAGCCGTATAGTCGAAGCCGCCCATGGAGACGAGCGCATGCGAAGCTGCAAATCTTGGTGGGAACACCTACGGCGTTGCGACCACACCTTGTGCTTTCAATCCTGGTCCGCGTGATTTTCTCCGCTGCTGGGATATCGCTGCTCGCAGCACCGAGCTGTTGGACATATGTATGCCCGACTTCGAAACACCTCATCAAGAGCCAGAATTTCCCATCACCGCGGTTCTTATATGTGGAAAACCGAAAACTTGTTCTCTTTCAATCTCCTGATCAACAGTAGGCTAGACAACGATGATTCTCAGTTTACAATTGTACGAGTTGAGCTGATATGGGTTTGTAGCGAGTTGAGGATCGAAGCAGATTGTCGGAGTTTGGAAGAGAGTCGCCATCTGGTTGCTCAGATACAGACGTTCCTCTCGCGACATTGCCTATACGTGAGACGTTTGTTCTCAAGATTGATGCTGATGTAATGTTCGCCCTCGTTTCGATGTGCTTGCTGTTGAGACAAGCCAGAATCGGCGTTATTCCTTTACGCCTGCTTTTCGGTCACTCCTTTCTCTGGCTGATCATTGCCTTTGTCAGGAGGGTTTATATTCGACTCCGCAACTGCGCCCACGAGGAATCCAAAGACGCAGAAATAGAGGAATAGGAAGAAGAAACCAGCCATTAAAAGGACAAATTTATGCATTCCACTGAAAATCAGTAGCTGGAAGCGTTCTTGCGCAGCCTCTTGCCAATCTTTATCCCTTAGCATCGTGTTGTGGATGATATGGCCGAGGCGTGATTCCATCTTGCTGGTTTGGAGCTAAATGCCAATGACTGGGGGAACGAGTGACTGATGATAAGGAGTTGCTATAGTCAGCGATAGCCAGGAACCAAGTAGCGACGCGCGTGTGGCAGCAATGGACGCGATTCGATTAGTCGGTGGCTTGTAACGGCTGCTAGTGGTCGTTATGTTCTCGGTAGCAAGAAATCTGTGCTGGATAAAATCAAAGCCTGATAGTAAGTGACTCGGGATAATATGATGCGAGAACCTTGAGGAACCAAAAACAGGGCGAACGCAGTCAGTTGTGATGCAATACGAGTATTAGCTAGGGGTATCCAAAAGTGACAGGGCCAGCCAGATCAACTATCACATCACCTGGGCACTTGCACGTGCAAGTTTTACCAATAAGTCCAGTGGGCCTTATTTCCAACATCATCCTCGCTGCCATAGGTACGACCTGTCATTGCAGCTTCGAGGAAGGGAAACGGTTGTGACAGATTTCGAATGTGAAGGCCTCCGATCTGCAGTGAACATGGATTCTATTTTGTCTTTGTTGATTAGATCATCAGCCCAGAGCTAATGCTCCGAGGCAAGACCGGGGGCATGCCCACTGCGCCAAAGAAGTGAACCCCACCAAGTAAATACATGCCCAAACAGAAGCCTTGAGAAGATTGAAAAGACCACTAATGTCATGAGATGTTGTCACCACCCCAGACCCGGAGGCACCAGGTGTATGTAATCACTCCTGACCATCAAGCTTATTGGCTCCCACTCAGGCTGTTCTTGGATTATATCGTGTAATTCTGACCCCGAAGCTATTGCGACATCAATTATCTGAGGACATTTGGTACTACACGATCGCAGCAGAGGCTACAGTTTGGAACCTGAAAAGTAGAAGCCCAGAAAAGTACATCAAACAATCCCATTTTGCGCACCGACGATGGCAGACCCAAATCCAGTAGCAGCCGACCCTTTGACTTCTCCAATCCCTCACAACGAAAATCCTCTGGAGAGGCAGTTTACGCCAAAGCAACCTGTGGAACTGAAGGAACCAAAGGACGACCTAATAAGCAAGGAAGAGTTGGCCAAAGCGAACGGTAGATACTCCATATCACGCTCGCCAGAATTGTGATCAACGAGTCGAGGCTGATAAACGTTACCTTTTTGTGCACAGGCACTGATCATCCAGACGGCAAGATCTATGTCGCAATAAAAGGGACCGTCTTCGATGTGTCGAAGAATAAAGCATATCAACCCGGGGGTTCATATTCAGGTACCGCAGCCATTCCAATGCCGCGTGTCTTAAGTGTTACTCACTATTATGCCTTTTTTTAAGTGTTCGCTGGCAAAGACCCTTCCCGCGCCCTAGCCTCCTCGAGCCTGAAAGCCGAAGATTGCGTACCCGAATGGTATGATTTGGAGGACGAGAAGAAGACCGTGCTAAACGACTGGTATAAATTCTTCAGCAAGCGGTACGACATTGTTGGTAAGGTCGAGGGGGCGCACAACATGGATCACCCGTGAAAGCAGGTACTCTTAACTTCTGATTGATTAATACCTCCTGTTGCACTACGATAATAGCGCTGGAAGAAATGGGAAAATCAATTTACCAGTTCGACAACGAGCAGCCGGAGAGAATAGAACGGACGAGATATTTGTCTGCTACCCTTGAGATCTATTGTCTCCAAACCCGAAACTTGTTTAGGTTGTGGAATCTGGATATTCGATGTTGCTGCTGCGTATCTAAACAACTCATTCATTTAAATCCAACAGAGCGTCACAATCTGTTTGACTCGAGGACGAGAAGGTATGTCGCAAGTTGGACTCTGTCATGTCGGAATTCAGACTCGAGTAAGGTAATCACGAATTCCCTTTTCGTGCCTTCCTTTTCTGCCGCTTCTGAGCAATGATTCTGTTTCGAGCAGCAATTTTGTTTTTGTCCTCTTGATTCGGTGCCTCGGTTTTCAAGTCCTGCTCCCCAGCAGCATCACGTTTCTGCTTCTTCGGAATTGAAAGACCTTCAGCGACCGGTCCACTTCTCTTCCTTTTCTTTCCCGTCTGCACCGGTGTAACTCCGCCCGAATTACCTATTTCTGTGTCCTTTCTCTTTCTCTCCTTGACCCTTCGCTCTCTCTCGCCGCGTCGCTGAACGACCTGTGCATTCTCAATGGCAAATTCCACGATCAGCCTCTTCGCCTGTTCTCCTTCAATGTCTTGACTATGTGGCTTCTTCAACATGTGACCGTTCAACCATCTCAGCCCCATCAACGCATTTCGGTGACCCCAATACTCTACGAAGCCATACCCGCGACTTCGACCACCCTTGCCTTCACCAATCTTCGTGCCTGTCTTCTCGGACTCATACACGACTTTGGCCTGCTTAACCACCCCTTTACCCCGCTCTTTTCTCTGCTTTTCGGCAAGCTTACTAGACTCTCCCTCACGAGCAAGCTCTTCCTTGGACACCGGTTGACGAAGTCCAGCCTTAACATCGCTTGCGAAACCGACAATGGCCTCTCGAGCCAGTGCTTTGAGAGCTTTGTTGTCAATCCAGCGTGGTAGATTGCGGATGCTGAGACGAGTAAGAGAAAGACCAAGATTAGGGTTAGACTTGACGAGCTTTTGTCGCTGCTTGGAGCTCGATGCGCGGATGTCAAGCTCGGTCTTGGACAGAGTAGAATATAGGCTGCTACCAGGAGAGACAGTGCCTTCTGCCAATAGATACAGTCGACGCTTGTCAGACTGTAGTTTCGCTAGACGAGACTTCTGAGACTCTGAAGTCCGAGCGTCCGCTTCGGTTTTCGGCACGGCTCGTGTGACATGGAGAAGACGATCGGAGATAGTGTAGTTGCCTGTGGGATCCGAATTCTGGTCCTGGAGAATTGAGGTTTGCTGATGCTTGCCGCGTTGATGGTTACTAGTTGCAGGAGTAGAATCGGGCTTGGGACAATTTTTGACGCATGACTTAGCGTCAGTTTCGTGGCGGAAGCAGACAAAAGCCGTACCTCTTGAACGCTCGGTCTCGTGATCGAAGACTACTCGAGCGTATCGTACCGGACCGAAGCTTGATTTGAAGTGGTCATACAGCGTTTCGTCATCAACATCGTAAGGCAGGTTCCTGATAAAGACTGTAGTGCTCTCCAGATTGGACTTCTTGAGGGTTTCAGCTGAGGGGTCTTGGTCGTCGAGATCCGATATTTCGCCAGCAGAGAGGTCCACTTCGTTCATGGCCCCGGACGTTTCATCGTCTTCATCAGACGACAAGTCGTCGGCAGTAGCCATTTCTTGCATTTTCTCTTCCTCCAATACGACACTGTCGTCGTTTAGGTCCTCGTTGAACGAAGTTTCTCCTCCTGCGCTCTCTTCGTATAGATTTTTGGTAGCGTTGTGTACTCTATCATCGACATCTTCCTGTGGATTTTCTGCCTTTTGCAACTCCTGCCAAGTCTCTTTGTCGACGGCCCAATCGACCGCCAAAGTTCTTCCATCAACTATCTTGCCGTTGACACCCTGTAGTGCTCGCTCGGCATTCTTCTTACCCCTAATGATCACTATCCCAAATCCTGCCTGGGCATCCTTATTTGCAGATAGCTTGGGCACGACAGCGTGCTTGACTTTTCCATAGCTTAGAAATAGTCGCGTTAGATCCTCAGCCGTCTTAACAGTCCAGGGAAGATTCCTCACGATCAGCTTTGGAGGCTGGTTGTTTGCCTGTTGTAGCTGTCTTTGCGTCCTAAGCTCTTCACCCTTGACATTCTTCGCTCTCGTTTTGCCCTGCTGGGTTTCTGCAATTTCACGGTGTCGTGCTTCGGCGGGTTCGACCTTGATCTTCCGTCCATCAAGGACCGAGTCATTGAACTCGTTCAATGCTAGTCGTGCATCGTCGGCATCGGTGAAAGTCACGAAGCCAAATCCACGAGAAGTCTTTGTCTTGGGATCAAGAACGAGTGTCGCATGCTTCAAGGGGAAGGACTGTGAAAAGTGCTCGATCAGTCGCTCTTTGCTAACAGACTTAGGCAGCGAGCGCACGAAAAGAGACTGTCTCCCGTCCTGTTCACCTGCGAGTTGTCCTGATGCATCTGTGGAGATGCCGCCTTCACCTGACAGCTTTCTTCTTTTCGGAGACGGCTCCATGGTGGTGTTATTGTCTGTAATAGTTTGCTGCATTCAATCTTTTGCTGCATCAAAGAAATTTTGTTTATCTCCGTATGACCAGTTATCTCCGGTGCTACCGACCCACACTACACCGGTTTTCATTTACGGCGAGTTGCGTTTCCGGACGATAGATCTCAAACGTAGGTTATGGATGCTGAGTATGACGATGCAGATTTTGTTGCAGCCGTAGCCAGCCTCGATCGACCTGCTGGTCGGCAGCCAAACAACGGCAACAGTGATCGACCGAAAGTGGTGCAGCCAAAGCCACAGGTTCTTCCCACTAGACAAGGACCCTCGGCCATTCTAGTGTCGACTAGGCAAAAGGGCAACCCTATCCTCAATCATGTCAAAAGCCTACCCTGGGAATACTCTGATATTCCTTGTGACTATGTGTTGGGGGCCACAACTTGTGCTCTATTCTTGTCTTTGAAGTATCATCGACTTCACCCTGAGTACATCTATGGACGGATACGACAGCTTGGCAAGCTCTACAATTTGCGCATCCTGCTGACCATGGTGGACATCGACAATCACGAACAAGCATTGCAAGAACTCTCCAAGACTTCTATGATCAACAACTTAACTCTGATCCTGGCTTGGTCGGCACAAGAAGCTGGGAGGTACATTGAGTTATTCAAATCCTACGAACATGCTTCACCTGCTTCAATTCGGGCTCGTCAAGCCGAATCATGGCAAGAAAGCTTGACCGAATTCGTAACGACACCGCGGAACATCAATAAAACGGATGCTGCAAGCTTGGTCTCTAATTTTGGCTCCCTACGAGCCGCTATCAACGCAGAGCCAGAAGAATTAGCTCTCATTCCAGGCTGGGGTGAGAAGAAGGTCAAGTCCTGGTATACCAGTGTCCGAGAGCCCTTCCGAGTCAAGCGGACCGCAAAAGCAAACGCGCAATTCATTCGACAAGAATCATCCATGACAGCTACAGTTCCCGATGGAAGCATTACACCTGAGCGCCCGGAAATAGAAACCACGCCGATCGGCAGCGTTCCAGGCAATGCAACTCGAAAGGATAGTACAGCAGACACATCCAACAAATCCAAGCCGGGAAATAGTCATAAGAGATCAAGGCTTGAAGAGATTCTGCCTGATGATGATTTCGATGGGGATGGTGAGGCTGCTCTGTTGGCAGCCGAACAGTTCTCAAGGACAAGTGACGGCCTAAAATTGGGTTCGGAAAAATCCCTAGTACGAGCGGGCAGAGAAGACCAAGAATTGAGTTCTGGAGTTGCCGCGGCTCTTGCTAAATATAGAGCAAACACCTGATCCGAACCCTCTTTTGGACGATGCCACTGCCTTTTCAACCACTTGATCGTGGGAATAATGTTTCGGCAAATTGTGTTCCCTCAAGTTTAGCGACACGACCTGCGGCATGAGCCAGCCCATCCGAAGCACCACTCCCCACTAGCTATTTGGAACGGAACCTATTCAGTAGACACCATGACGAGGTACGACTAGAAGCCATTGCCTGCTTGACCTGCAGAAGCGATTGTTATTCTTAGACTCCATGATTGGATGGATGCCTCGGATGCGGTCTAGATTCTCTGTCAATTTTATAATAGGTGACCGTTGCCATTACCTGCTACCAACGATTCAAAATGGTTGCTCTATCAAGCAACGATCCTGACTTTGTCTATCACGACACCTTTGAAAACTCTTTCTCAACTTCTGAGCAAGCGACAACAGACATGGCCAACCGCAACTCTGTTACGGAAAATCCCACGCTCCAGTCCTTCACGGCTACGGGTAAACCTATGCCAGATCCTAAAGTCTCGGCCAGAGGCAGAAGTTTCAATAGCATATGGAATATGGAATCTATGGGAAATGGTCATTTAAACCTTCTTCCCAAACAATACACCGATGAGTCCATTATCAGTGTTCCAGTCCTTCCACCAGATGATGCTGTGGACGCAAAGTTGACGAATTCTGACGACGACGAAGCCGACAATCCCATTAAAACAAAACAAAAGAGTCGGCTCGACTTCTTCCGTCGCATGTCTTCCTCATCCAAGAAGAACAAGAAACCAGATTTCGTCATCAAGAATATGCCACGGGGCGAGTATTTAAAGCATTACGCCAAAGATGAACAGGGCACCTACATTGGAACAGAAGATCCGGCACACGACTGCATCCTCAATACAGAAAAAGATCGCATGAAGTACAGAAAGGCTCTTGCATTCAGGGAGGCGATGATTGTAGGCAATGCTCCGACGATGGTCATATGAACTATCGTTCTGGTTGTCATATCTCGAGGAAGCCCAGCGGACGTTTTGGGTCGCAAACTCGATGAAATGTGAAAGGATATATACATCAGCAAAGCGTAAACACCCGTGGGGCTGCCTCTCACCATGAAATACCTTATTGAATGCGCGTAAAGCATTATCAGAACCCTCTCATGTGCTAGGTTGCATCTTGCGGGATCTAAGGTTCTCAAAACATTCAAAGTATGCACTTGGAATTTTGTGGTATTTTCTTCCCCTAATAACTTCAATTACGTGGCTGTTAGATGGTCAAGTCGAGACGGATTTATCATCACGCATGTAAGAGGCTCAATTCAATCTTAACAGACGAGTCTCACATTGACTGATTATGCACGCATCTTGAGTTTGTTGAAGCATCATGACCAAAAAAGTGCCTTAAAAATGTTATGCGCCGTTGTTGCCTTACAGCCTGGCATTGACATCAGTTGATTCCTTATTTCTCCTCCAACAATTGGAGAGACGCAGATGCGCTCACCCAGCTCACCACATCGTCGAGACCTTCGTTTTTTACTTTACCTGTACCACGTTCCTTTCCCGCACATGATGTGAGGTACAACGAATAAAACAACCAGAAAACTGAATTGTGGGCCGAGGTGTCTGGCCGCCACAGTTGACTTTTGCTACACAGACGAAACTTACTATGGCACCCCAACACGTTGAGATTTCCGAGACTGTGGCTGCTTTGAGGAGGAAATTGAGAAGAGATAGAGAAGGTATGACTACTGTGAGTCAAAATCGAGACCTGGTTACTGATTGGCATGAAGCAGCAAGCCAAACTCGACCGGCGCCGGTTGCGACAAATCGAGGGAACAAGCTCAAACCAGGGGCGCGTTATGTTCACGCTGGAAGTTTGCCATATCGATCCGGCCAGGACTACAAAGAGGTAAAGTAATAATGATTTTCTTCGAGCGCGCGTATTGACGATGGGTAGAAAATTAATCACGCCGGATATCAGCGATTCATCCTCGAGCGCATCCCAAGACGATACAATGGCTATGGCGAGGAGCTGGAAGACAGTGAAAGCGATGCCGATGCCGACGCTGATGCAGAAGAAGAGAATGCATACGGCGAAATCAGGATCGAAGGTGAATTTTTGGTGAATTTCTTCACAAGCATGCACTGATAGGAATAGAACTCCTCCGACCGCTAACACATCCTTCTGAACTGGCCACACATCCGACCATGTCTCAGGCCTATCTTGATCCTGCCTTATGCGATATGGTCCTTGCTACAGATGCGAAAATCAGAGAAGAACGCAACAACTTGTGGCGAGCGAAAAACCTCTACCGCTATTTCACTGGTGACGAATCATGGATACCTTGTGAAAGGGTGGAGGGACCTGAAGATTGGGATTTGTTTGAGCCCAGACAAGCCCTCAACAGACACAGACTACCAAGCGGTGAAAGCTCGGGCAAGAGGAGGAGACTGAGCAGAGACGAGGGCGACGTGGATAGCGTGGGGACTAACGCGTCGGCGGATCTCCAGAACACTACTAAGACTCAAAATGGAACCAAGAATGCATCATCGGATGTTGCGAATGTCAATGTGGATGGACCAGACGTAGAGAAGTCGCAGTCACTTCCGACAACCGTGGCGCAATCAGGACAGGAGGAGAGCAACGAAGATGCCAACATGGAGGACGTTCAGGAATACCCACACACGAATGGCGTTCATTTGAGAGATGGCACCTTGGAGAAAGTTCCCAACCAAGACTATAGTCAAGTTGAATTTGACGAAGAGAAACAGCCCGTGGAGTCCAAGGAAGTCCAGAATGCAGAAGCAGATGGAGTTTCATCAAGCCCGACGGCCCAGTCTGGAGCAAATGGCCAGCTTGAGGCCAATGGCGAAAATCATGAGAACGATGATCAACCCTCAACGGCATCTACGCCACCCCCGCCCCCTCGTCGTATCACTCGAGCTCTCGCAGCTGAAGCCGAAACGAATAGCAATCCTCAAATCGCCTCCCCTCCGCCAACCTCACCAACGCTTTCCTCAGCGCCCGACTCACCATCTTCTTTGTCCTTTCAACCACACCCTATCTTCCTGCTCCCTCCTCATTTGAACGCTGCGCATGCTGCTCATCCGTCTTATCCTCCACTGAGTCTCTCGCTGGCGCACTCAGGTCTGCCTCCAGACGAATTTTTAGAAACTCGAAAACTGCTCTCGCTCTACATCCAAAAATCAGAAGAGACGATACGCGGCTTTGAGAGTATCCTCGGCAAATTGGTCAAGGCGAAGCGGCGACGGGATAAAGTTTGGGAGTGGTCTATAGCAGAAGGACACGTGGGAGAATTGAGCGACGGCGAAGATTGGATTGATGTGGAGAAGTGGGATCTGACCCGAGCAGAGCTGAGGAAGGGCAGGGATGAAGATAGTGGTGCGGCGGAAGGTGCTGCCATTAACACTGGCGATGCTGATGGAGACGGGAATACTGGCGTGGTTATGGGTGGAAGGAAGGGAAAGAGGCGGAGAGGTGCGGCCAAAGACTGATATAGTGATGGATCAATTGTTGATTTGGTGTCTAAAACTCGTGGCAGCAAAACTTTTTGTCGAGAGATGAATGGCAGGTCCAAGAAGCTTACTACTAATCAGACTCCACCATAGCTATCATTGATGTTGAGGCAGCCCCAATCTTGGTCTGGCGGCCTCTGTCGAATCTATTACTGTCTCTATGCAGCGATGTGAACTCGGTGTGAGTGTCTTTCTATATGGGATGTGCGCAAAAAGTTGGGGCAAAGTTGAGCTTTGTATAAAGCACCGGGACAGTCACACTGCTTGGCCTGAGTAGAGTGTGGCCCTGGCAGGTCTCTGCTGGGTAGACCAAAGCGAAAGCGGAATTGCTGTGGGCCTTTAAGCTTTCTTTTTGCTCTCCTCGCCGGCGGCGGCGGCAGCGGCTCGCTCTTTGTCGCGCTTAGTGTAGATGTAAGTTGTGAATGGACTGTCAAAGTTAGCAACGAACGTAAGCAAGCGGTTGGACAAATCCTGTTCCATTAGGGGGGGTGTTCATACTCCTCAAACTGCAGGGCGACCAGGTACATAAAAACCACCTGGACCGTCAGCAGGACTCCGGCTGCCTTGCCTTTGTACAGCGCCGTGCCCAGAAAACTGCACGCGCTGCCCCAGTACATTGGTGCGCTGGTCACGTTGAACGGGAAGCCTGTTACCGGCTCATCCATCAAGATGCCGAAGTAGTCGCCGAGGTAGGTGCCTGTGACGCCCAGAGCGTACATAGACGACAGCACGAGGATGTTGCCGATGCCGAGTAGAGCGATGCCGCATGTTGGGTAGTGGAGCTGTGGGTATAGAGGCTGTTCTGCAAGGGCTTCGCTGTAGAGATAGTCACGGAAAATACCGAGCGAGAAGATTGTGATGGCAAGGAAGTAACAGCCCAATCTAGGGGAGCGGAAGATGCGAGTGAGGAAATGTGTTCTGTATTCTGGATAACATGGCTAGTTAGTATACACCATTGGTGAGGAGTTCGTCGAGTACGTGGCAGTACCTGATTGTGCTACGAGGCTAGATGAAGTTAGCGCTACTCTTTGCTATCCAGGACGTAGAAACCTTTGCTTACTTCCAAAAGATTGGGTTGAATGCTATTGAGGCGGCCGATACTGAGTAAAATAGTCAGCAACTGATTTTAGCATGGGCCTTGGCATTGGCATTGGTGGACTGTCTTAGGAACTCTTCGTACCGTAGAGCGAGGACTTCGAGGTGTCTATGAAGCCAATCTTTTCGGCGCCGGTGACACCTGCTATCAGGTTGTGTATTTTATCCATGGGGAAATTTTAGCGAGTGTTGCAAGACCTTAGAGCTTTTGTGATGGAACGTCAACATAACAAAATATTGACGAAAAGTCATTTCTTTAAGCCACACATCAAAACCCAACTCGGTAAGTGGCCCGATGTCGACGTATCGTGCCGAGGACTTCTCCCGGATTCGTTGTGCATCCAGCTTGATCCTGGGCTACGCGGAGTCGACGACTACATCAACCAGTTCAAGATTTTGGCGGCAGCATCTGATGAGCTGTCGAGCTTATGCAAGGTTTTGCAAGGAGACGCATTGTAACTAACAATGCTTCGTGCTTAACATTGAGCTAGCTGAAGTCCTGAAGCCAGGCTGGCCCCTTCTAGCGAAGTGTAATGCACGACCGCCTCTGATGCTGACTTTCGATTTCAGCTCGGGTTTTTCTTAGATCGCAATCATGTCTGCATCTTTTGCGTAATATCATCTTACGACACAGGGCCGCTATACCCTAGCCACCAAGACCTATTGTTGAATCTGCGACGATTAGGTCGGCATACCACCAAACTTGAGGCGCTGGGGCTCTTCATTAATGAGTCAATGTGGTACTAGCCGACACTATGAGCTCTGACACTATCGTCGCAATCGTCGCTCTTATCGTGTCTTTGATCGCGCTTCTTGTCACCACCATACAACTCGCGGCTCAGTTGTTCGCCACAGCGGAAGGCAGGCACAAATGTTCAGAGAGCGTAATGGGCCCTTGGGGGAAGCTGACGAAAATGAAGCGACATTGGACTGACATGAGATTCGAGGTCTTCTTCGTCTCTCCTCATCTTTTGTTGCTGCCTTCTAACTCTCGGTACAACAGCCCAGCACCTGCTTTTTTTGAAAAAAGAGAGGACTTCTTGAGCTATTCGTGGCACATCACAGACTCGCATCTGGAGAGGTACCTGGACGCTAACTTGATTGAGACAGAAGGATGGGGCGTCTTCCTTGCGCAGGTGAGGCAAGCATCACTTGGCGAATTTGAAAGTCCCATGCATCCCGGTGTCCACTCGCCCGGAATCACGTTGCAGCCACGAGCATGGAATTCCATGCCAACCGACGTACATAAGCCGATTGCTTCGACAACGTTACATGACATTGCTGTGATAGCTCGTCGGATGGGCCTTTCCTGGACTGTGTTCGAGCCTGAGAGCGGAAAGTTGCTTGCTCAGGGGGGGACTCATGTGCTAAGCAGTCTTGATATTCGCGGCCTAGGACTTGCAATATCTTATCGAAACATACCAGCATCCTCAATTGCCACCGGCACCGAGAAGCAACAACTTTGGGACCACACCAGAGGAGCCATAAGAAGGGACTGCAGGGTCGACAAGTTCATTTTCGGAATTTGTGCTGTCGACCGGCTCTTCTGTCCAGATTGTCACAGTGAGATGAACTCGTCCAATAATTGCGAGCATGATTTCGTCATGAACTCTCGTCAAGACATTAGTGAGATATGGAAGTCAAAGCTTAAATTATCAAGTCTGGCCGATTGGGACAAAATGCTTACAAAACCGGGCCGAGGTCCGTTTGTAAGGTACATGACGAACGAACTCATTCATCTTGCGAGTCCGATGTATATGTTCCCGAGAAATGGGCCAGGGGTTGAGATCATACCGGCATGCAGCAGGTTTTCTGATTCGATCTTGAACAAAAGTGGTGGACGAAAGACGTTTGTCAGCTGTTTGACACAATACCTCGATAAAAATCCAAATCCCCAACTTCAAGGTATCCTGCAGGATGTGACGACATTCAGAGGTAAACGTCCCTGGCATGATCAGATGCTGTTGAAGCAACGTACGGATGTGGCAAAACGAGGATGGATTTCAAGCAGCCAATTCTTGGCTCGCTGCGAGGAAGAACAGGGTCCTGGATTCTGCTTCAACCTATTACGCGCCCATCTATCGCTGTCACCATCCTTGTGCATAGAGGCTGAAGCCGCACTTAGCAGAGGTACTGTACGAGATGACCATCTCAACGCAGGGGCAATCCGTTGGGCGAGCGAACAGGTGCATTTGATGTTTGACAATATGGCATATTACGTCGGATTCATGAAAAATGCGGGCTTTGACAAAGGAGATTTGGTTGAAGAGGCTTGGATCACGCTGATGTTTCGGGGTATTTGCTGGTCCATGTGTCATGTTACCGATGGTCTGGAGACGCTGCCAGCAAAGCACTACAAGAGCCGCATGCCTGTGTATCTAACATGACTACATGCAATTGATAGCCTTGCGAAGTTGTGGCAACATTGCAGCGTTCCACAAGATCCAGGCCGCCCCAGAAAAGGTGTTCAAAATCCGTCCAGGAGATATTGTAGATTATTCAAACCTACAATTTGTTCGACTGGCTTAGAGAAGGCGTACTAAAGATCCAGTTCGTGCACACAAGGTTACGTTAGGTTTGAAGTACAAACTTGCTGTGCTGAGATTTCGTGTCAAGCGGGGATCTCACGGTTGGATCGTGTCTTAGGTTTGCAGACGGTAGTACGACCCTACAACGGTGAGGCGTGAACAACCAACAAAGATAGACATGTGCATGATAAAAGAAAGAGTCTACGAGCATAGCCCTTGAGAAGGAACTATTACATATCCGAAGCTAGTCCCGACCAACCCGGCATGGAAGCAACCAAGATGGTGAGTCTGGCTTGAAACTCGAATGGCATCAGGACTCGATGAAGTGACACGAGTTACGTTTGTCCAAAGTCCATACCACTGCATGGATTGATTAAAACATTTGTCTATAGAATCCAAAGATAGCGCGGTGCTCCACAAGCTATTGCTAAACCCCCGTCAAAAAGGAGACCGGATCTTAGGATTGCGGCGAGGTTGCGGGTCCTATACTAAGGGATGTCGGGGTTTCTTGTACTCCTTGGCCTCGATGACGGCGTGCTAGCAATTCGTAGGGCGCACAAGTGCATTGGCTTCTGAATGCTGGCAGTCGGCGCTTGAATGTCGAACATCTCAATCGGCTAGCGTCAACTACTGGGCTGGGTGGAACTACTGCCACTCTTCCCAGATCTGATCTCTAGCTTCTTCGGCTTCCTTCTAGGTTTCGATTCCGACCCAGCGGGGTTTGTAGCATTGGCAGGAGTTTGTTCTGATGTCTGCTCGTCGGTATTCACATTCCGCTGCGACCTAATCTCCAATTTCTTCGGCTTCCTCCTAGGCTTTTGTTCAGTCTGACTGCTTGTCGAATCCGCACCCCCCTGTTCAGATTCTCCCTTGTTCTGAGACCTTTGCTCCTCCTCCAAGGCGTCGGCAATCTCAGCAGGATCCGCATCCTCGAATTTCTGCTCTTTGCCACCAAGTTTAATCCACGGTCCATGAACGGCGCCGACACCGGTTCCCACAAGCATCCCTATGCCCGTCGTTGGAACTGCAGTAATGGCTCCCAACAGTACCCCAAGTCCCGCGCCGAGCCCCATGCCTGCGGCAGCTCCGATGCCACCACCAAAGCCAAAACCTTGCCACGGCCCGCTTTGCATGCGTTTCGCCATTTTGCTATGGCCATTAGCCTCGACTTCTTTGTTGTAAGCTTCCTGGAGCATTCTTTCGCGCTCTTTGTTGTCGGTGATAGCCCTAGCCTTAGATTTGAGATCTTCTGCTGTAGACTGAGCCTTATGAGCTGCTTGGGCTGTTTGTATCATCTGAAGCAGTTGCTCTTTCTCCGGCAAACCCTCTGCGCCGTCGGAAGCCATTTTTGCTGCTGCTCGTCGTCGGTCATAACAGATGTCATCAAACTTTTGTTAAAAGGGCTGAGAAGAAAGTACGTCACGCGAAAATGGGTTTTTAGGATCCAGCCCATGTGGCACAACGATCGAATCATGAAAACAGGTTTCTTAGCGCAGGACCTGGTTAGTCCCGGCCCATTCCAACAGTCAGAGGCGTATTGTGGCGCTCCTGTAAACTGCCTTGACTGCCTACCGGCGCAGGCATGCGGAGCCGGATTCCTCGTAATTGGGTTTCCCCACTTCGGTGCTGCTTGCTCAAACGAAGTCCTTGCTGTGGTCGTTGATGGGACCGCATGTCACATAAGGAGTGAGAGGTTAGATGGACAATTTAACGGCCTAGCAGCTATTAGAATGATTGACGACTCTCGGCGAGAAGATGAGGTCCCGATGGGAAGGTGCAAACCTATGAACCAACGGCTGTCGCATTATTCCTTTTGGCTCTAGAAGCACTCTCTAGCCACATACGCGTCTCTAGAAATTGTCAACTGGAGGGACATATATGGCTAGCTCAAAACATTGATAGAGAACTACTAGAGGTAGCTACAACTCTACAAATGACGCACGACCCGTATTTAAACTTGGATGTACCAGAGAACAAGGGGCTAGAATGACTTCAGCTCAAAGCGTTAAAACGATTCGGCTTGTGACACAGATGTAAACATGGGATCGAAAGACAGCGGGATTCTGCGGCGAGGACGAACAAAATGTCGGATTTACATGGTTTTCGGGTTTGTAGATACCTTAGGTAGCTGTCTAGATGCAGAAAATACGAAGCTCCGTGCGTGACCTCAGTTCGCTCAAATGCCCTGACTTTTAGAATCGTATGGTTAGCAATACTGTTCAATAGCTAAACCTAAAACTTGGGTGGTCGTCTCCCAGGTTGTTCTGCTCTTCCGGTGGGAGAAGCAGCCTATCGTCACGCTTCCCTGCGTTTCGCAATTTGTTCTCTCTCGTCAGATAGAGGAGGAAAATGACTGCGCTGCCCACGCACATCCACAGAAACGCCAGTCCCATCCCAAAGCCGAGGTGGTACGTGGGGACCTGTGTAGGGAGGTAGATGTTGGATGCCACAATACCTGCAGACATGATTAGCATTGCAGGAACCAATCGCACAACAGTTTGGGATATTAGATGATTCATGTTAGGATACTCACCTCCAATGTTTCCGAACCCAACCTGCATCGCAGAGCTGACGCCGCGCTTGTAGTGGCCACTGACATTGTTTGATAGCCATACAAGCACGACAGGCTGTGCCATATAGCCGCCCGAAGTGATGAGGTAGAGGGCAAAGTATCTAACACCAACTGGAACATTCAACATATCCAACAGTATTGAATAACCAATGGTCGCAACACAGCAGCCCGTGACGATAAAGGCGAATCGGTGTTTGAGCCGATCTGTCGCGAGAGCAGTGGCGAGCGCAACTACTGTAGCAACAATGAATATGGGGATTGACATGACCTGAGCTCTGACAGAAGTCCATCCAAGTTGGCGAAGAATAGTCGGTGTAAAGAACGAAGTCGCGTAACCTGTTTGTACGATGCCCATGTACATGAAGGTGCCGATGTAGATTTTGATGTCGCCGAAACAGCGCTTGGCAGTATGTTTATCCCAGTGGTTCATCATGGCTCGTTCAACATCCAAGGCTAGGCGTCGGGAGAGCATGGAGCGTTCGGACTCGGTCAGAAATTTGGCGCTATGCGGCCAGTCTGGTATGATGAAGTAGGAACAAACAGATATGATGACCGTTGCAAGACCTTCAATGATGAATATCCATCTTTGGTCAAGTTAGCTAAGTCGATGCGGGAGAGCGTGTACTTACCTCCAGCCGCTGTATCCAGAGACGCCATCCATGTGCGCAATAGCATAAGCAAGTAAGCCACTGAAAGCTCCAGCAATGATGGAAGCGCAGAAGAATAGGTTGACACGCCACTGAAGCTCGTGACGCTTGTAGTACATCGATATCAGATAGATGCAGCCCGGAAAGAAGCCGGCCTCGAAGAATCCGATGAGCAATCTACAGACGACCAGGCCTGCAAAAGAGCCAGTGCACCCCATGCCGATCGTGATGCAGCCCCAAATGCCGATGATGGAGCTTAGGAAAACCGACGGCCGCAATTTCTTGAGCAGGATGTTGCTGGGGACCTCGAATAAGATATAGGTGATGAAGAAGGTGAACAAGGCACTGGTATCGCCCACAGTGAGTATCAAGAACTATACCTGTGCTGACCGGAACCGACTTACATGTTGTAATCACTTCCCTTCATACCCAAATCCTCCTCCATTCCCTGGATTCTGGCGTTTCCAATGTTGATGCGGTCTATGAATGCGCATAGAAATAGTAACCACAGAATTGGGATCAGGTGTATGTCAATTTTGCGAAGAAGCTTCTTTTCGGCCTCTGGATCAATGCCAGCCGCTTCAACGCCGGCGTGGTCAAGCACGCCTTTGTAAAATACATCCTCCCGTGTGGCGCGCGTCCCTAACTCGCGCTTTTCGAGCATGACAGCTTGAGGTTCTGTTGAGTGACCGGATTTATTGTCCATCGGATGCTCGTCAAATTTATCGTCCATGCTCGCTGATAGAAGAAGATTGCAACGATGAATTGACGAAGGCTGGACACAACAAGTTAATGGACTGAAGTGACAGGACCAAGACGAGGACCAGCGGTGCTTCAGGCAATTATGTAGTCAAAAGCACCAATTTCACCAAAATCTCAAGTCTCGAGAAGTATGGAGCAAGTCACTGGACCAGCAGCACATCCCTAACCCCTTGCCAAATGAGCCCGAGGTAATTCGTTAACGCTTTGCAAGCGGCACACAGTGTGGTAGACAGATTCCGCATCCATGCTTGGATTTCCGCACAGACCAAGCCAATTCGGTCGCGAGGTGGTAGTGGCTTTCTTGCCAAGGGTGTGAAACCACTGAAGTTTCCTTGGGTATTTGTCGATCGCTGACCTCTTTGATGTTCATGATTCGTTGGAGTGAGCAAAGCACGTAGAAGCGGAGGTCGAGGTGGAGTTCGATTCTCCCTCGGGACACCACTACGGGCACGCGTTCAATGCCGGACCCGGATCCGAATCGTGGGGATATTAACTTTAGGTTCTCTTATGTAAGCTTCGGTTGGATTTACTGAGAGGCGTTTTTGTCCCTAGGCCAGATGTCATATTGCACCAGCTGCCTGCAGACGAAGTTATCGACATTAAGTGCAATCATGCTGGGAGCCACCTTGCCTTCTGCCACGGATAAAGTTGAGTATCTTCGCGTGCAATCTTGGCGCGGTTCAATCTAGATCCAAATGCGGTCATGACGCCGCAAGCGATGAAAGTGCAGGCGTGCAGAAAGTACTCTAGCAGGTCATCACCTGCACAGCCAGACAGATTTAAAATTCTTTGTCCCAATTTGGCAGATCTCCTTCGATAAAAGTCGGGGCGGAGATTGGTTGATTTTCAAATGGACTGCGCTAGCCAAACTCTTCGAGGGACAAGAAACGCAGGCTGTCAATAGCCGCCACTGCAATGCCTTCGTAGGACGACGATTTACATACATAACCACCACGGGGAGAAAGGTGGAGATCGAGGACAAATGAGGTGACGAGTATGATGACGGAAAAGCCGATGGCGAGGAGTTGAGGAGCGGGGCGCCGCACAACTATACAACTCAGCACGGAGGAGGGAGGCAGTCAGTTCTTTCAGAGTAGGTTTGTTGGTTCAAGACGATATTCAATTTGATCAGATGGTCATTTTGCTCCCGATGTGAGTGGTCGACTTCCATCCCCCGCTTGGTTTCTGACCACGAAACTCCAGCCAAGAGACTACCACCAAAGTCTGACTGTCTGAAGTCCGTTGTGCTTTGTACAAGGTCCTGCTAAATGAAAATCACGATCGCCGCTTTCACAGAGTGCTATCCGTTCAATGTTCGCTTGTCTAAAGGCCGCCTCATTAATCATAGGGCCATTTTATTGACAATAGGTTCAGATAAAATTGGGCAGGCAAAATGTCAAACATCCTCATTTCATACGATCCAGTTTGTGGGGGACGGCACGAAAGCTTTGACCAATGAGACAAAAGGCAGCAGTCACATCTATTGACCCTTAGTCTTCTGGGCCTCTGCGAGACCTTCTTTAAGCGCCTGCAACGCTTTGTCGACTTCGCCTCTTGATCCATCTGCAGTCACTGTCACACCCATGTGCCCGAAGCGAATGTACTTGCTTGCAATCTCCTTATGTAAGCCACCAGCAAATATGACACCTCGGGCCAGCAGCTTCGGTAGGATATCCGGTGGAGTAAGCCCCTCAGGCAGGTACATGGCCGTCATCGCATGGGCCTGATTGTCTGGATCGCTAGCGAGCTGCTTCAAACCAAGCTCTGCTACTGCTTTCTTTACACGATCACTGACCTCTCTGTGTTTCTCGAATCGCTTACTTATCGGTTCCTTAAGAAGCTGTTTCAGAGCGATATTGAGGGCTGTGACAAGCTGTGTTGGAGGGGTCGCAAAGTACAACGGCTTCTTGGCTTCATAATTCTGCATTATGGGCAGCCAGTTCTTGAGCGAAGCATAGTATGAGCCAGGGGGGGATTTTCTGTTCTTGAGAACATTAATTGCTCTTTCGGAAACCATCATGATCGACAGACCCGGAGGGCAGCCGATGGCCTTCTGGGATGCAGTAAGGGCAACGTCCACCTTCATGTCATCGAAGTGAATTTCTTCTGCACCGACGGAGCAGACCCCATCGATGATCAGGAGGGTATCTGGCGACACTCGTTGCAGCAACTCCGACACGGGAGCAATTTTGCTCAACACACCAGTGGACGTATCAACATGTGTTATTGTCAAGGCTTTGTACTTCTTCTCTTTCAGTGCCTTTTCGATCTCGGACAGCTGTGGCCTCTGCCCGATGGGAGCTTTGAGTTGAGTCGGTTTGGCACCATATGTGGCAAGACAGTCGGCGAACGAGTCGGCGAAATAGCCAGTGTGTAACACAAGAACGTCTTCACCAGGCTCCACCAAGTTTGCAGCGACGATATCCCATCCCAAAGTGCCTGAGCCGGCGACCACAAAAGGCTGCGACGCCGGATTCTTGGTCTGGAACAAATCTCTCAACAGGGTCAATGTTTCGCCAAAGGTGTTGACAAACGGCTGTCCGACGTGCGACTGCGCGTAATGCGCCATCCCTTTGGAAACTTCATCGGTGACCTCGATCGGGCCAGGTATCAACAAGGTAGGGTGTGGCTCTTGTGTAGAGGGAGGAGCCGACATCTTGGAGGATGAGGTGGAAATCCTGCGTACACCAGGGTTGAAATGCAATTCGTCAGGGGGATCAGCAGTACGTTCGAGGGTATAGGGTGTATTTATTGCAGGAAACAACCTTGGAATCAGGTGTCTTGATATTGAACTCAGCCGATGCTGAGCTGACGAATTTGAGGGAGCCAGTTTTGAAAATGTTCGGTTCGTGGGGTAGATTAAATAGAATGACGCACGATTACCCGGGCACTCCAATCGTGAGGGGTGACAAGGCTGTCGAAAGGAACCCCGTACCGTACGCGCACAAGGGCGAAGCGAGCGGATTAGTGCTGAAGGCATGCTGATTTCTCACCAGGAACAATTTCTTGACTCCGGGATTGCCCGTTCGGAAATAGGGGGCGGAAATTTTTCTCCCGCTACAAATCAAGCAAAATTCCTCCGGGGTCAGAGTCGGCCTGCTGGCTCAAACACTTTCGCATGGGGGCAATCCAAGCAAAGATGGACGTCGAACCTGTAAAGAATATGCTGTGATCTGATCTTGTTATACATAATCCTTTCGTACCAGCCAATACTTCGTATTTCGTATTCACTCCTGTTTGATTCTCTTACCAACATGAAAACTTCGACTTTTTGTCAAAGGCTAGAACAGCGGCCGGTCTTCTATTCCGGACACCAGCCACACGGGCGTATCATTGGCTAGGTTTTCTTTGTGCCGTTCTCCGAACTCTTAGAAGCTCACGCGGGCCTTCCAGTATTTCAATGCACACACGCAATATTCCCAATTTCTATGCGCCAAATGATCCATAAAAAACCACACGAGACACATTTGCTAAGTTAGGGGGGCCTTCCAGCGAGCCAACAGAGCCGAACCAGTCATGAACGCAGCCAGCTTCGTTTCCCCAAATCGTTTCCAAAGCAGAATATTTCATGGTGAATTTCAGAAGCAATGTTAATCGGCGCTTTCTCAAGAAAATGCCGATGCCGCTCGCAGAACACTCAAGATGTTACCTTATTAGAGAACACGAACAAGCGGGACATGATTCCCCGGTCGCCATTTCTAAACCTTTGCCTTAACCCTGTTTCGATAGCATGCCGCTGAAATAGTTCGGATTCGGTGCTAATTTCCAAGTTACGCCTTCGAAGTAATCAATTTTGACGGGAAGCTATATTCCTATAGGAAGCTCTCACCACCCGGCCCAAAAAACCAAGCGTGGCATTTCATATTTAGATACCTGAGTTTGTGCTGCGCTGGCAGCTTTGACATCGGGCAAACGACACCTGGGAGTGCACCGGAGTGAGTCTCTACGCATTCTCATTTTCCGATTTGTGTTCCTTGTCCACTGAAAATTGTGACAAAGCGGCAGCACTGCTCCGCCGTCGCTGAGCAATATCGGTGTTTCCATAATTGATGAGCGTTTCACCTTTCTTGCCATATCGTCGAGGTTCGTCTCTTGCAATTCGAACAACAGTGAAGATCGACTTGCATTTGACAAAGATACCATCCATCTCCTCGAGGGAGCGATAGGCAGTTTCGGGGTAGAAGAAGTAGACGACTGGAAAGATGAACGCGTTGCTGAAAGAGGGTCAGAGTGTACCTAAAGAAGTTCGAGTTGGTACTCACATAACGGCAAAAATGATATAGGTCTTGTAACCGATGCTCTCAAAGGCGACTGGTGTTATCATAACCACCAAAAAGTTCCATATCCAATTTGCGGTCTAGTCAAGGTAAGCATGAATCACATACCAGAGGAGATTGTATTAAAACTTACAGTGGAAACAGCGTTAGCAGGTGCACGGATCTTGAGTGGTACAATTTCAGCGGGATATAGCTTCAAGTTCGTTAGTAAGGCCTTTTCAAAAGAGAAAACAACTTCTGAGACTTACCCAAGTCATGCCGAGCCAGCCGATAGCAAAACAGGTATTGAATAAGAATAGAAATACAGTCTCCACAATACCTGCTGTCGTAGACCCAATCGAGTCCGTTATTGCTAGGACTATCATGCAGACAGACATACCAGCCGCGCCAAACAGCATTAGTTTTCGTCGACCAGCCTTTTCGATGGCGAATACCGCAATCCAAGAAGCTAAGAAGTATTGCGTTCCGTTGCAAGCAGCAATGAGTTTGGCTAGGAAAGGACTAAGTCCAACCTCGTTCTGTAACACATTTGGAATGTAGTAGGTGATCTGACATAGATTAGAATACAACCTTACAACTGCTTGACCTTTAAGACTCACTAAGTTGATGCCAGAGATCTGTTGGAACATCTGATTCACGTACGCCAGCGCCACTCTATGAAAGTGGCGGTCTTCGTTCATGGTGAAAAGATCTCTGAATGAGCTTTTGGAAGCTTCGAGCACCGTATCCTTGATAGCATAAAATTCTTCCTGTACGGGTTGACTCTTTGGATCCTCGTCGCTCAATGCTCCTAGAACGTGCATTGCGTCATCTTCTCTGCCTTGGTAGACAAGCCAACGAGGCGACTCCGGTAGACTGAGGACAAAGCTCAGGATGAGAACGCAGAAAAAGATTTGGAATGCAAGTGGAAAGCGCCACGATATCTCATTCGGATCCAGGAAATAGAAGCCAAAGTCGACCTGCGTAGGTATCAGCAACGTCAAAAGGAGTTGACGAAGGGGGAATTTGACATACCCAGTATGCAATCATAATACCGCCTGTAATGAGCGCACCTTCGATCATAACAAGCATACCACGTCGATGAGCACGAGAACACTCAGACTGCCAAGTCGGCACCGTTGAGGTGTTTAGACCATTACCGAAACCAGTTACGATTCGGCCGATAATAAATTGCTCCAACTGGAAGGAAGATGCTTGAAGAATCGCGCCGACGATCATGATCGAAGTGCCAAGGAAGATTGTCTTTCGGCGACCAAGAGGATTGCCTATCCAAATACAAGCAACGGCGCCTAGGCATTATCAGCATCATCATCGACCTTAACAGAAGCTCTACTTACCACAAAAACAACCAAGATTGTAGGATGCAACGGTGATTCCTTGGTACGTTGATCGGGCACTTCGCTCGGACGACGACAGCCCAGCTGCAGAAGAGTTGATCAAAGGGAAGTGTCTTTGAAATGATGCCAGCGTCAGCAAATTGCCAGTAACACCTTGGTCGTAGCCGAATAGTAGAAAGTCCATGCCAGCGATGACGCCGACAGCAATCTGGAGGCGCACGCCTCGCAGACCGAGGTAGGTACCGCTCTTGCCGAACATATTGTGGTCGAAGAGCTGTTCGAATCTGGTGGACTATACAGGGGAAGCACAATGTGCACGACCGATGTCTTATATTAAATCCATGTCGATCGATGTGAGCTTGTCAACCATATGAACAGGGCAATCCGAGCCCAAACGTGACGACGACATCGATGAAATGTGAATGTGCCGGATAGTTACATCCAGGGCCTGATTCGTCCCGTCTGGGGGGCACCATGTTCACACGTCGGCCGATCGTCCAACAGGAACAGATTTCTGAAATTCGGGAGACCTGGGGGTCGGGTATGAAGTGGAGCTAGAAAAGCTGGAGAAGCGCAGGCTAAGCTCTGAAAAGCATTGCAAAGCATCATCCGGTTACAAGCCCCAAAAATGTTGGACGGATTGCCTAAACGGGATACCCGCGGTAATCGCAGCCTTCAAGGGACCTCTCGATGGATATTGCTTGGCGCGCTTCCATAAGGTAATCTTAAAGGTGGCGGTCTCTAGGACGCCATTTTGTATATGATGGAGCATAAAACACAAGTCAGGGTCGTAATATGCAAAATTGCCGTGGTCAAAATGGGTAACCTATTTCCACATCCCATTGGCCAAATGATCTTTCGTAATGCTACTTGGCTCTGATCGAGTAGTCCGGACCTTTAGTGGACAACTGCTTTTGGATTTTTACGACCCTGCTCTGTGCGAATAGTTATGAGAATTGGAGGCAGGTGTTCTGCAGAACAGCTGCGAACATTCCCAGACAACGATTAACGTCTCGGCTCTCTCTAATTGTTGGTGTAACTCTCGGAGGCGTGAGGCTTTTTGAATTTAGAGCATGTGGAATCAAGTTAACCGTGCACGGCCGTGTTAGCCGTTAGACCCGTATTGACAGGTTGCGAAGCAAAAAAAAAGGTGCTTCTTCTTCATGACTTGTGAACTCGGTTGACTAACACCAATGTAACGAGAGGTAAAACAGCGACGACCTTCAATCTGGGGTGTGCGGACTGATGCTGCTGTTTTCGCCGAATAGTACGTTAGCTTGTCTACCACTTGTTATCTAAGACCGGTTGGATAGGTGCAAGACAAAGATTGTATTGAACGCTCCGATGATCTGGCGACCTTCATTACGCTGGCTAGATCTTCATTGTAGGAAGCAGCCATATCATGGGTTGATGAGATGATGCCACCGGCTGGGTCGTAAACATGAAAGCGCTATCTGGCCCCCCACGTAAGGCAGAGGTCTTTGCATGCCTCGTTTTCTATTCCATCCTCCCCCACTCCCCGGTGTCAATCCTCAGTCATCGTCTCCAAACTATCAGGATCGACTTACGTTGGAAGCACCTCTAAACGATTGTCTTTGCTGCAAATCTCGCATCTTTGCCCTTGCTTGACAACCCACAGCATCTCCTTGGCTGGCCGTGTAGCAGCTCGACGCCTGCAGAGTCTCTGGTTGACAACCGGACCCCAAGTAACGGCGATGCCTATGTGATTGAACAGAGGTTTATCACGGTTCAACGATCCACACCAATGGAAGCACATAATGCGACAGGCCTCGAAGGCTGCCATGAGTGACCACGCTCTTTCGCAATGCTGTCTGCTCTCTTTTCATCAAGGCTCCAAAGGGGAGAGGCCAAGTTGGACCCCGAATAGTAACTTCGACAAGCAGCGGATCCTGTGCATTCGTGCTTTGACTCCTTCATAATTAGTAAGTATACTCCATCGAAATTTCCATGGCTACTTGGATCGAGCGCCATAGGCTGATTTTGAAGTCTAAAATGGTTTCACGACTTTAAGCTGTCCGAGTCTCCGGATGTTTACGAGTGATGTGGATGGTGACCAATCGCAAGCGATCTATTGAATGTATTCTGGGCTTTGTTCAGTTACGGAGCCCTGCGCTCAAACCTTGAAACATTTTCTGGCTGATCATACTGAAAGCAGGAATTGTCCGCTTGAACTTCTAATTGAGAGCTCTTGTTCAGCGCCCTGCGAGAAATCGACGGAAAACAAGGCTCAGGGTTGATCGAAGTTAGAAGTGCAGGCATTTTCAACGCTATTCTCAATGTGCTATCTTCGTCTTCACTTCAGAACTGCCTTCATGACAGCTGAAATAGCACAAGGAGGGGGTTGCTACACGTGTTTTTCGTCAGCCTTGCTGCCATTTGGCCGGCATATTAGTGAATTCCCTTTTAGGCCATGGCCTATGGTCCTGTTCATGTAACCAGGTTGCGGAAAAGTGGCGATATTGAAATGGAACAGGAGGAGTTAGAGATAGTTGCCGGAGATTTTGACTTGTTCGGAGGATTGATCAAATCAGGCCGTATCAAATTTGAGCCACGTCGATGTGCTGGTCAATATGCTTCTTGCTCAGATGAAGAACGCGTTGCGCGGCGATCCTGCTGCGGAAAAAAGCCTAGGTAGCCGAAACTCTTTTTGCGAGTTTGCGAATTCCGAATCTACCAATTCGGAGGACGAATTGGGCGAAGCTCTTGAACCTTTTCTGCCGAAAAATCCTTTTTTCTCGCTTTTCTGTGGCTTCGGAGACATTGGTGCGTGCGAAACGGATAAAGCACTATCATTAAGAGATGAGGTTGATAGATTGCTCTGGCTCGTCAACTCCAGGTCGAGATTTCGTACAGAAGTCAGATTGGATTCCAAGAAGTCAAGATGAAGAAGTGAGGGAATAGACGGGATAAAATTTAATTGAGGCGGTCGAGACTGCACTTCACCAGGTTCAGAAATCCAGGGCTCCGGCGGAAGCGGCTCAATGGGTGCTGCTCGTAAATCAATTGGCTCATTGGACATAAGAATTGTGCCCCTTTCCGCACTGACCTCTGTTCTTTGAAGACTGAGCGACTGATCAAAATGCGATACAGTGGGAGTACTTCCCGGGTCGGCACGACCGATCAACAACATTGGCTTCTCGTTCGATCGGTATGACACATTTGTGCTAACCATGTTCTGCCCACCAAGCAAGCATTGGAAGAGGACTTGGGCGGAAGGTAACATGTGAATTTGAAGCTGTACTACAACCTTCCAGAAGATCCTGCTAGGAACTCTCTCTGTGCCGTGAACCTGATGCCACGACGCACGCAACGTGTCTTGACTGAAGAAACATTCGATCTTGACAGACTCCTTCACAGCCGGAGTCATGTAATCCCGCGGGTTATCTTCGCTGCTTTGAAGGAGCGAAAAGCCCGTGATGCATGCGTCTTCATGATCATTGGTAAATGGACGAACAATTTTGGTGAAATCGAATATCTGAGGCGCATCATCTGGTTTAATGTCCTGGCCCTTTCTCAAAAGCCATCTCACCAGTCGTGCTTTTGGAGTGCGTTCATAAGGACAGATGAATCTGTCTTCCTCTCGATGCTGAGATGGGTTGAAAGGAGGGTGGAATGGTATTCCATAGTTGTACCTCGATTTGCGCGTCGTGATCTGGTGAATGTTCCCTAGTGACATAAATGCGCATTTCACTGCGCCCTCAACCACGGATGACCATGACTGTCGACCTCGCCAAACCTTGATGTCTTCATCTCGACTGAAATTCTGTTGAACCCGGGAGTGGATGAAACGGCTGGATCCGAGGCCACCAACCAAGAGCACGCCTCTCAACTTCTGCCGAAGACCCAGAGTCTCCAAGGAGTCTTCTTGTTCGTCAATGAGTGATAAGATCTGCGGGAGCACAGTTTCAAATGCGACGCGTACAATTTGAGGTTCAACGACGAGTCGACCGTCTTTGAAATGATCGAAGCTACCAGACTCCGCCTTGAGACGAAGGACATCCTTTCGGGCCTTATCGACGCCGTCGAAAGTAGGCTTGATAGTATAGGCAAATCTGTCTTTGATCTCATCCTGTGCCGATTTTGACAGCTTGTCCCAATCCGACTGCATCAGATTCCTGATTTGGCTAAGAAAAGCTTCGTCAATCCAAGTTGAGCCACAGAGACCACCATCGGCGACAACAACTTGATCCAATTCGACTGGATCCACGTTTCGAACCTGATAACTGACAAGATCGACCGTACCACCTCCCGCGTCACAGATGATGACACAATCGGATTCCTTGAGTTGGCCTCGGGAAATGCGGATCTGTAGCTCGGCGATGGCGGCAGCCTCAGGCTCAGTGATGAATTTCACCACCCGCCCATTTTCGCAGATACCAGCCATCTCAGCAGCTTGGAATGTGTTTTCCTTCGCCGCATCCGACCACATTGCGGGTACTGTCAGCATGACAGTGACATTGCTATTACACAGTAGATCTGGATCTTTCTCTTCATCCTGGATGATATCACAAATAGTATTCCAAAGCCAACGGAGGTAGTCGGCTACAGCCTCGATAGGGGTCTTGCCGATGGCATTTAGGCGCTCTTGAGACTTCACCACTTCTTCTGCATGCAACAAGCCAGCTTTCTTTTCGTCGTAATCGGTCTCGAGGAGCAGCTTGACCCATTTCAGCCTTTGGCATTCTTCTGGTATATCGAAGCCGCAGTAGACATTGCCGTCGTCGTCGTATGCGATATCTGAAGGACACTTCTGACTTGCTCTGTGATGAGAATGCGCATGCGGCCAGTCGGATATTGTGGTCACCGAAGGATCTCTGGGTCGACGGGTGTACAACGTGTACGCAACACCCGAGAAGCTTGTGCCATAGTCTATGCCAATGATAACATTGGTCTGCTTGGAGTCGTCAGTTTGCGACTCGGTGTGCTCTTGGTCCTTCAGTTTCCGCCCAACATTTGCGGCCGATCTGATGGATACTGGGCGATTAAGCATGTCGCATACGCAACTTGAGGATCTTGTCCTCGAATGAACAAACTATAAGATCATGGTAGAATCTTTCAAAATGGACATTAGTAACGTGATAGCCTTACCTATGTAGGACAATGATCCTGGGGCATGGGAGCAGTGAGGAGCTGACCAGTGGCTGCACAGCCTAATGCGCCTTGAAATAAGCCTACATCTCTGGGCGACCTCCAACCCCGGCGGAGATTCCAGTATCCCTTTCAGCCTTATCCTAGAGCAATTACATTAATACTACTGAGGCCGGAGAACATTTGGATTGCGGAACAGATGGTAGGTTGAATTCAAGATCGAAAACCTGAGCGAGGTGTTGTCTGCGTCCCTCGACCAGCTCCTAAGCCCCGCCACGGCAGAAAAGGTGCCAAGAATCAGTATACGCTTTAGAGACAGACCACCGTAGAAAGACTGGACTGACATCCGTTCACATGTAGAAATTGTCGCTCATCCAGGCTCGAGAGTTCCAAACATTTTGAAAATAAGATGATATTTTTCTTGACGCGTGCAAACAACTGAGCCATCGTAACTACCCTGCACAGATCTCCAGCCAAGTGAGTACTCCCGAGGCACGACCCGCTTCCCGTTCTTCCAACGCCGAGCTTGGTTTTATCATAAGCATACCGCGCCAAACCTTGATATGTTCAATCCTGTCTCATACTGCCATTGCCAGTATGTTGAAAGCCAAAGACGTCAGGCCTACGAGGAAAGACACAATGCTGACAACTGTGGGTTTCTTTCCTTTAAATTCGGCCTTGACCTTTTCTTTAAGATCCCGAGCCACTTCTTCTGGTACGTGCTCTTCTAATACACCTTCTGTTCGTTTGCGCTGGTCGACACTTTTTTCAAGGTCAATGAGCTCGAGGTCATCTTTGGAGAGACCACTATATCTTTTCCTCATATCATTGAACTTCACTTCATCCAGCTCACGAGCATCAACCACAAACTTTCCTGCCTCGGTTTCTGCGAGAGACTTGCCACTCTCCATCTCAGTCTGTAGAGCAAATTTTACTGGTTCTTGATAGACCAAAGACCTGATAATTGCTTCAGCCGAGAGTGTGTTGTTTTCGTAGCGAAACATCCTTGCTTTCTTGCGCAGCATTGGCTTCCAATACTGCCGTCGAAGGTCAGCTTCCTTTGTGCCGAGCTCAAAACTAGACTGTGTAGCTTCGTCAGGCCATTTTGTCGTCACGAAAGTGACATGGCTCCAATTCGCATCCCCAACAATCTTCTGAAGCATCTCTAGCTGACGAACAGCATCCCCAGTCATGCGAGCACTGAAAATGTCATGGCAAAATATCAGTCCTTTCATCTGCACGCCCAGTGCTGCTTGAATAGCTATAAGCCTAGCTATTTCGCTAAGAATCACAGCATCAGAGCGACCTGCGTTATTGCGAGTGTCATTAAACCCCGGGGTGTCAATTAGGACCAAAGGTTTGCCGTCAAAGGTCACGCACACTGCTGCTGGCTTCTGCGTGCCTGAGAGAGTTAGTCTCGGACTGCGCTCTCTCTCAATAGACTTACATGAGGTCAGCCGCGAAGAGGTTACGCAGCTGCCAGGTGCTATCGCATTGATGAAGTAAGACTTCCCCGCCCCTGTTGCGCCCACAAGTACGACCATCGAGGTTTGTTCTGCCTCCCGATATAGCTCTAGCTCATGATCGCGGCCGAATACTTCGGCAAGATCTCCATACATTGTGCTTCACTTCAAAGTGTCTGGCTACAGAACATCCTTCAGTGCTGCAGAACACGCAAGTCGAAGGTCGAGGAACCACCCTTCATGAACTCATGGTTCTCCTCAGCGCGGACGACTAAGCGTACTTGTGAAGCAGCTCGCAGATCCGGCAAGCATGAAAAAGTAGACTGGTGACATGTACTACCCTCAAGTCTTGTCACAGAACTGTTTCCCTTGCGATTTGAAACACAATTGGAAGTAGTCATGCTTGCGGCCTCTGCTCCTGACCGGTGAAGGCAAGTCAATATTAGCGAACCAGAATGTGGCAGGGCAATGATTAGAGTTGCTCGGCGGCTAAGCAAGATGGTCGACTGGGCTGGGCCCCACTAATAGCCTTCGGCCACCGTCACTCGATCAGTAGCACATAGCATTCGTTGGACACGTGCGATTGGTGATTTGGGTCAAGGGCCGATATCCCAATGTGTTTAATAACCTGCAGAAGGCTACCTAGGTACCTAGTCGACGAGTGTAGATATTACCTATTATTACCCGGGAAGGTAAGAAGATAATTAGGGGACGGTGGGGACGGTGGGGACGGAAGGTCCCGACTGGAAGCTTTAGCCTTATTACCAACGGTCGATCTTTCATGAGAGTCTTGAGCACAGTTACCACAGTGATGTTGTAATGTATACTTTGATTATGATCAAGAGATGAAAGACAAAACGCAGTTTATATATAACCCCACTGTGATCGCGCCTTCCACATGAGCAAGCCATGCTGCAATGAGGTTCTTTGTTTCTAAGCCGTAGCATCAAATGACGCTATCATGTACGCCTGCTTCAGACGATTGTCACGACTCAGGCCTTCAGTATGGAAGCCCCAAACTGTCCATCTCGAGCAGCAGATTGTGGCAGTTGCCGTGCCAGCTATTTTTCTGAGCAGCATTCTTTACACTTTGCAGCATTCATCGTCAAAGGCTGTCCCGGTATCTTCTGATCAGTCAGCCTCGACCATACCAGGTCGAACCCATCAGGTAGCGCTTTGAAGTTACTTATATTCTACATCGCTAAGCTCGCACAGGCTGAACGACGATCCCACGTCCACTTTCAATCTCTATGCGATCCTGCTCAGAGGTATTGCTCAGATTCCAGTGAAGATGATTTCATTCCGTATTGCCGAATATACTTTTGTGCATCACCAGAGACTCAACCATATCTTCTGCTCGGTCTGATTCTATGGCTTGGAGTTCTCTTCGCATCTATGGGTTCAGCTGCTGGAGACTTCATGTGCATCCATCTAAAGTCGATTGTCAATACCCTTGGCATTAACGAAAGCTTCGCTGGGATCACAATCTTCGCATTGGGCAATGGGAGTACTGACTTATTCTCTACGATAGCAGCAATGGGCAGGAATAAAGGCAGTCTTGCCATTGGCGAACTCTTTGGTGCAGGTGCCTTCATTACCACGGTTGTTCTTGGTCTGGTGGCAATGACTTGTCCATTTACCGTGGACCCGAACTCGTTCGTTGGTGATACGGTATGGTTCATTGTCGCCACGTCATCTCTAACCTCTTTCCTTGCCGATGGCCAGTTGGTAATGCAGGAATGTCTTGGAATTATAGCCCTCTATTTCACATTCCTGTGCTACTCGCTCTTGCGTTTGAAAAGAGATCGTAACTTGCAACCAGCAAATAGTACGCCAGATTCGGCTGGGAGTCTAAGTACGACAGGTGCTGAGGTGCACGACGGACCTCACCAACGGGACGAGACAACAAGGCTTTTGAACGGCGACGACATTTCGTTTGGCGAGGACGGAGTAAGAAATAACTCCTTGATCAACAACGGGAACACGCCTGATGATAATAGCTCTGTCTCGGAAGACACTGAACGTCGGCAAGTCAGTTCGGGTGCGTTGACGAGCCCTACGCAACAGGAGTGGACATACTTTTCCGACTTGCGAACGAATCTAGTCAGCATGTTTCCTCCATTAGTGACCTGGCATGAGCAAGGTATAGGGCAAAAGATACTCACCATTTTCAGCTTTCCGCTCCTTGTGCCGATTGGCCTTACGACGCCCAGCAATATCGAATTCGTGTTTCGACAGAGATTGCTGTCAGGTGTACAAGAATCACCTGAAACAAGGGATCGTAACTGCACCACCATCGCAGGACATGGTCCCGGAGATACCCCAGATTCTGGTAAGGAAGGAATTGGGGTCAACGGAGCTTATCTCCTTCATAACATGGCCTTGTGGCTTCAACTCATCCTTGGACCGCAACTCTTTGTGGCGGTCATTATATCCCAGACCTCTTCAACTCGCCCGGAAGGTGCTAAATTCGGCGTCAGCGCTATATCTTCTTTCATTTTCTCAGTATGCCTCATCACGGGCCTTGTCGCTACTCAACGACACCAAAATGGCAAGTGGATGGACGCCATGAACCTCCTCTGTGCAACTCTGTCATTCATGATCTCGCTTCTTTGGATTTACCTAATTGCTTCATCTGCGGTCTCACTTCTTGCAACCCTCGGTTCTGTTCTGCGAATACCCGACGCAATCCTAGGTCTTACTATCTTCGCCATTGGCAATTCGAGCAACGATCTTGTGGCAAACATAGCCATCGCTCGGAGTGGCTCCCCGGTATTGGCAGCTTCTGCATGCTACGGTGGTCCAATGATGAATATGCTGCTTGGTATTGGTGTTGGTGGCCTCATCCAAGTGCTTGGAGACAATCAAGGGACGGCTGGGAGGTACAACTTCAATATTGGTCCGACATTTTTCTTGAGTGCGGCGAACCTGCTCTTTGGATTGTGTGTGTCGCTGGCATACGCGTTTTTCCATACCTGGCAGCTTGACAAGAAATATGGCGCGACATTGATCGGTATTTGGGGACTGTTCACAACGCTGAATGTAGTGCTGACCACGCTTAAGTGGTGAGACAGCTTTTTAGAAATGTGTAGACAGATAATAATAGGTTGATACTCCGATAGTCATGAATAGAGATCTAAACGTAAAGGTAAGAGGTTAAGCATGGATTATAATCCTCTCCGCGATTCGTCGTTCGACATAGAGAAGCGGCTTGGGCTTGTGTTTAGTCGGCCGATCTCTTAGATGGTTTGCTCGACTTCCACAGCAATGTGAGGGATCTGTCTTTCAGCGAATATCTATCATGTCGCATACCGAACCATGAATCGCCTAACGAGGCAGAGATCTGTTTTCCATCACCCGAGTGATGTTTCTCTAGAAAATAGTGACACCAAGCATGCCAATCCCCAACCTTTTTGCTGCGTAGAATCAGATTGAAGGGGGAGTTGATAAGCTCTGCTGCCTGTTCTGCTTCCTCACTCGTATATCTAGCTCAAGACGCACCACTGGCCTCTCGATACACGCCTACACTCCCACCATTTCCACCGGTAACAAACCTCTCTGCCTTGGCCCGCTCCACAGCCACATCCCCATGTGGGAGCCATCTCACACCCCATATGCCTCTTCCTCCTCTGTCCGTCATCGTGCACACACACTGCCTCGTCTCCACGCTCCATATCTTCACCTTCCCGTCCAGGCTCGCGCTAACAATGTACTCTCCCGTGTGGCTCCAGTCGAGACTCGTGATCCAAGCGTCGTGGCCGCGGAGCAGTGCAACAGCCTCGCCGGACTTGGTGTCGTACAAACTGATGAGAGTACTGTCGCCGGCGGCGGCGAGGAGAGTGGATCCAGGGGAGAACTTAAGTGTCCGGACCGGGGCAGCCTGAGTGGGCAGGGAGTGCAGTAAGCGGGTGGTGGATGTGCTGAAGACGTAAATATTCCCTGATGGATGGGAAGTGGCGGTCTGAGAATTGTTTGGAGACTATAGAAAACAGGCACACACTGGTGAGTTAATCGATTCTCAACAGAGATGGCAATGGGGGGGAGGAGGAAGGCTGTTGGAACAAGAGACTGAGACTGAGACTGAGACTGAGACTGAGACTTACCACATCCACAGCCAACCCAAACCCGCCTCTCGTCTCCCATTCGGTAAACTTTTGTGCCTTGACTTGCTCTTCGCCACTCTTCTCGTTCACGGTCACGATTAGCTCCCACACGTTCACTCGCCCATCGTACGTAGTGCCGACTAAGAAGCGGCCTTCTGCGTCAAGTGCCACGGCCCAGAGCTCGCCTGCCTTCTTTGCCACAGGGATTTCTCCTACACTGTGCCAGATACCAGACCTGAATCGCCAGATCTTGGTTTCGCCAGCGAAGCCAACGGACACAAGCGTTGTGTGGTTGCGAGAGATGGTGATGTGGTGGGTGCCGAGTGGATGAGCGTTTTTCAGGACCTGGTCTTGAATGAAGTCCTGGGAGACGGTCGAGTGTATTTTTAGATCTGGACTACCGGAGCCTGTGATGATTTGTGTAGGAGTCGCTGTGATAGCAAAGATGTCGGTTGCGTGCGCCTCATCGATTGTGTGTTGAGCGAGATATTGCTTGGACTGAGAGATGCATTAATATTTGCTAATCATATTTCAGATGAGCTACGAACCATGTCGACGGGCAACTGTCATAGTTAAAGCTGATGGGTGTTTTTTTCAAGAGTTACAAGAGAACGTAAAATAGAGGCCCGAACGATGGCGATGAGTGATTTGGTTAACACGGCTTCAATCGGTAGAACACGTGGGAAATTAACAAGTCTCGACTGGCAGTAATCCTATGTCGCTCGAAATTGGTGTCTGCTTATTTGTGCGGGCAAACTACTAAATGTACAACTTTCCTTTTCTGCAGGAGGGAAATTTACATGAACGCACAACAGCTGTAACATCAGGCTTGATGTTGCCTTGCAGAAAATCAAGCCCAGACTTTCTGGATGACCCCTTCCTTTGTCCTCCCTTCGAACTTACAACTTTTCGTTGTCAATCAAGGACTACAATCTGCAGTTCATGGCCCTTAGCATGATCTTCCAATGCAGCTATTGACTGAATTGAGACATGCCGAATCTCAACTATTCCCCTGGCGGTACTCTTTGTGACGTCTTCACTTCGAGTTGAAGAAGGGGTTCCTTCTTTGACTCTGGGTGGGTCGAAAGCCCCAACTACGGGTTGTTTGGTGCGATGATGGGAAGAAGACTGCCTGGAGGCAACCCGACGAACAGTCGATGTATGAGTGAGGGGCTGAAGCTCCTTCCATAACGTGTCTGCATTCAAGCTCTCCCCAGCGCTGTTCAACGTCTCAGCTCCCCTTCCGCGCCTTGGATAGGGTTGTTGAGTTCGTCCCGAGTGTTTGAGAAGAATTTGGGATTGTCCTCGAAGCAATCATTCGTCAGTCGGCATTTTGTCTAGTTGTCGGTCGAGCCAGCTTTGTTTGATATCTAATCGAACTTTAGTATAGCACTTTACTTTCGACACAGAGAAACCAACCAGCAACGCAGAATGGACAGAGGAAATGGGCTTTCTTAGGTCTTCCACATCCCGGGCAAGAATTGATAGACTTGACATCTTTCAGCGCCTTTCCGGCCAGCTGACGGTGTCTTCTTTTCATGTGCGATGTCTTCTTCTTTGGCACAGCTCTTAAGATCCCCTCCCAGATATCTGATAAAAAGCCGGGCAGCTGGATAGAAATAGACGGGAGGGTGAGAGCTGACAGTAGAGGCAGTGCCGAAGGTTGGGTTGAAGTTATCGAGGGCGTCCCAAACAGAGTCCTAGAGAGACTCAACCCGACCTGACGTTGCAGCAAGGCCATCGTCGACTGCTGTGGTGGTGTTGACAATTCTCCTCGACCTTTCGCAGACAAAGTTCGTGTTCTTGCCCATTTGGCGGACAAAGCAGCGCGCACCAGCTGCAAGATCGACAACCATACCAGTTATGGTTAGATGGCAAACTCCCGCTCAAACAGGCAAGGTCCAGAAGGGCTCCGTTGTTGGCGCGCTCCCGACGGCCAAGCAAAAATAGGGGAGCAATATGCCCGATAATTCAATGCAGCCAGATCCAAATTATCTGGGGAAAGCGAGCACTCGTCGCCATAGTCCCTTCCTCGTGCATCTAACCTTGCTACCGACTCGTCACACTCGTTGCTTGCTTCCGGAACAGAGCTCAATACTCTATTTGCAGGCAATCTACCGCGCGTGCACCTAGCGACAGCCGCCGAAATGACTTCTGCGATGCCGCAGGGAAATGCGGTCTTCCCAAGGAGCCACGTCGGCTTCGACTCCATCACTCAGCAGATCGAGAAGAAGTTGCTTAAGCGAGGCTTCCAGTTCAATGTCATCTGCGTTGGTATGCAAAGAAGGAGCCACATGATGAGCGGCACCTGACCTTTACAGGCCAAACAGGACTGGGAAAGTCAACACTGATCAACACCATCTTCGCATCCCACCTGATCGACACCAAGGGCCGTCTACGACCTGATGAGCCCGTCCGATCCACGACCGAGATTCAAACAGTGTCACATAGTAGGTCCAAGAGGGAGCGAATCAGGATACATGACTGTACTGACATTGCCCAGTCATCGAAGAGAACGGTGTTCGACTAAGACTCAACATTGTTGATACGCCAGGATATGGTGATCAAGTCAACAACGACCGATGGTACGTCCAATTCTCACCAATCGCATGATTCTGAGCTAACTTGAGACAGCTGGGACCCTATCGTCAAGTATATCAAAGACCAGCACTCGGCATACCTTCGAAAAGAGCTCACCGCTCAACGAGAGCGATATATTCAAGACACAAGAATCCATTGCTGCTTATTCTTCATTCAGCCCTCGGGCCACGCCCTGAAGCCCATCGACATTGTCGTCCTCAAGAAGCTCTCCGACGTTGTCAACGTCGTTCCCGTTATCGCCAAGTCGGACTCGCTGACCCTGGAAGAACGAAGAGCATTCAAGGAGCGCATAAAGGAGGAATTCGCCTTCCACAATCTCAAGATGTATCCATACGACAACGACGAGCTAGACGACGAAGAACGCACTACCAACGCCACCATCAAGGAGATCGTCCCCTTTGCCGTCGTTGGTAGCGAGAAGAACATTATCGTCAATGGGAAGCAGGTGCGCGGTCGACAGAACAGATGGGGTGTCATCAACGTTGAAGACGAAAACCACTGTGAATTTGTTTACCTCCGAAACTTTCTCACTCGAACTCATCTGCAAGATTTGATCGAGACTACCTCTCAAATACACTACGAGACCTTCCGAGCGAAGCAATTGTTGGCGCTCAAGGAGTCCAGTGCTGCTGGTGGTATGGGTGGAAGTAGACCAATATCACCTTCCGCCGATCGAGAACTTAGCAGGAGCTCGCAGCGAATGACCATGAATGGATACTAATGCCGGGAAAGGAGACATATCCGTCAATTATCTACCACGGTTGCGACCGACGTCGTGCCGGTGACGCACTGGGTCAGCAATTTGTGTCATTTGTTCAAGCAAGCGGGACGACGAAAAGCGACTTATGAGAGAGCAGCGCTCTTGTCTTCCTTTTGTCCATCTTACCATTCTATGTCGTGATATATAGTAATCTGACAAGCTTCAAACACATTTTCTCCCTACGGGTATGGCCAATCTGTTGCTGCCACTGTGCTGTATGCGATGTACTGCTCGATAGGAAAGTATGTTCTGAAGTGGTTACTCACTCGAGCTGAAGTCGTCGGTCATTTAAGATCACTCGCCTTTCGCTCATCCCAGAAGTCGGGCTCAAGACACATTTGTGAGGTCTTTCATGACCCAGTCGTCGAGATCTTTGAATGCTCGATCCAGGTCATCATTCACGACGACCTTGTCGTTCTTGCCCTCGTTCTTGCAATACTCAATCTCATTCCTCGCCTGCGCCAGTCTCTTCTGTATGGCCTCCTCAGCATCCGTACGTCTCGCTCGTAACCGCTCCTCCAGCGTCTGAACATCCGGTGGCTGAATAAAGCAGATCCTCGGATTGAGCCTACTCTGCTTGAGCTGCTTCACGCCCTCCATCTCAATGTCAAACACGCATATCCTCTTGCCTTCGGCCAGCGAGCCATCGATATTCTTCCCCTTGCCGTCGGCCACCGCCTGCACCGCCGCCCGACTGCTGCCGTAGAAGTTCCCCCCAAAGCGCGCGTGCTCCTCGAACTTGTCATCATCAACCATCTGCTTGAACTCCTCAGGCGTGGTGAAGTGGTAGTGAACCCCGTGTTCCTCGCCCGCTCGAGGCTTCCGCGTCGTATGCGAGACGGAGAAGCCGAACAGATCGGGATGGGCGGCGAAAAGCTTTTGGAGCAGCGTGCTTTTCCCCGCCCCTGAGGGGCCCGAGAACACGATCGGTCTTGCTGTTGAGAGGTCGATCGGCGCCATCACGCTGATGTTTATTGCTTTCTTCGTGCTTGTTGTGGCCGAGACGCTCGAAACACTCGAACTCAACCGAAGTATTATTAATCCCAGAGGTTTCGGCCGGATTGCGTGATAGGAGAGTATTGAGTAGTACCCTGCGATGGTGCTTTGAATTCTTGCAGTCGTGGTCAGCTTTGCCGGCTGTATTTGCATTACTAGTTTCGCTAATTCTGGCGAGTTGCCCACCTTTTGCCAGGACCACTGGCACTGCAGAACGGGGCTCGCTTAGCTTTTTCTCCAAAAAGGCGGAGGAGCCGAGTCGAAACTTCTAGCGTCCTGATAGTAATATCCTGGGAGGACAAGAGTGCCACGCTTATTAGGTCCTTGTTTAATTTAGCACTTCTGGGCAGATCCCAATGTACTCCCTACCCTGTTACAAAAAAGGTCGTAATGTTCTACGAGGAGTTGGCATCCTGGCATCCTTAATGACTAGATTAGGCTTAGGCACCTAGGTACGGAGATGGCTTGGCATGCAAGGCCTCGAAGAGAGCTTGTCGTTTTCTGATTATGTGAGAAAAGAAGCATACCTAGGCGTATGATTTACTGCCAAACGTATTGACCAAGTGTATTCGAAGGCAAGACCCTAGAAGTTCACAGCTCAGGGGCCTACTCGAACATTTGAGAGTGTGTCTTGGTTTCGACTGAACCGAACGAACATATTCCCCGCAAAATCTATACAAGGACTGATACATTCTAACACACAGGGTATCGTCCCATAAAGTCGATTGCCGCAGTTTGTGTTATTCCTCGGTCTGCGAGAATATCTTGGCTCATTTTCTTCATGGCAACCGAAGAAACCGTGACAGACCTCGACAAGATCCCTTACGATGCCCCACTCTCCTTCCCACCGCCTTCAAAGGCATGGACTAATGCAAAGGGTGGCAAACCGAACAACAGGACTGACACCCTCGTCTACGGCAAAGACGTTCCCATAGTTGACCTTCGTGACAAATGGATTATTGTCTCTGGTGCGAACAGCGGAATCGGCAGGGAAGCAGCGCTCACTTTTGCTTCCTGGGGCGCGAACCTGGTGCTTGCGTGTCGTGAGCCGGGGACCAAGAGCCATGAAGCACATCCTGTTGAGGTTATCGAGGAGTGTAAAGCTGTGGCCAAAGATGCTCAAGATGGGAAACTTGACAGCGTGATCGAGTGGTGGGCGATTGATATGGCCGACTTGGCCTCGGTGGAAGCGTTTGCAAAGCGTTGGCTGGAGACCGGACGGAAGCTGGACGTCTTGTGCAATAATGCAGGTGTCGGAAGCAGTCCTGGAGGGAAAAAGGTGTTCTTGACCAAGGACGGATTCGAGTTCATTCACCAGGTACGTCTTGACCGTAAAACAAACAACTCGATCCCTTTTTTTTCGCCCCCGCTACACGCCACCACTACTACATAGCAGAGTGTGTAACGAGAATTTTGACCTATATCATCTGGCAGATCAATTTGTTGTCGCATGTCTTGTTGACTCTCATGCTCCTTCCATCTCTCGCCAAAGCAGATGCCCCGCGGATCGTCTGCACAACCTCTTGCTTCCACTACCTGGGGCACTACGACATCGCAAACTTCAATGGCGCACCCGAAGTTGGCACGGAAGGTGTCAAGTTCTACAAGAACAACAAGCTCTATTTTCAGATCTGGCTTACCGAGCTGCAACATCGGCTTTCGCAGCATGACGAATACAAGCACATAGCCGTTCATGGCTTCCACCCGGGATACGTCGCAAGCGGCATTTGGTTTGTGAATAGAGATTTCTGGTTCAAATGGTTGCTAGTCTGGATTTTGTTGTTGGCTGCTCGATTTTTCGGGATTGATTCAAAGCAAGGGAGCATGGCGTTGGTGTATGTTGCCACGGCGCCCGAGACTGGGTTGAGTGAAGATCGGGAAGGGGGCGCAAGGTACTTTAATCGCATTTGGGAGGACGACGGGATGCCTCACTGTAGAGATGCGGATGCGAGGTGTCGGGTTTGGAGAAAAGTCGCTGAGGAATTGAAGTTGAAGGAAAAGGGGTTGTTAGATGTTCTCGGATTCTATGGAGGCAGGAGGTCGGCGTAAGAGACATCCGGATGTGACGAAATCTAGGAGAAAGGAACGGGATAGTTCAATAAACTGTTCTTCTCCTTACATACTGAAGCGGGCCAGGTATTCCAGATATCGTGATCCGCACGATCGAAGTAGATCCTCATTCCGTTGGCGGAGAGAGTATGTCCGCCAATAGTGGTGTTCAACATGGCCGGGGACTCGTTCTAGAAGCACCGCGCAATCGCCTTGTGCTAATCATTCACATCTACCTCTTTATCACAACTTGAAAGGATTTGGAGTATGCTTTACATGGCTAGCGATTCGAAGTTATTTTGATCAGAGAACATTCATTGTTACATACCGTTCTTCGAGACACCTACACAATTTGCAAAGCAAGAATGGGCTCGGCAAGAAGACCCCAACTTCCTCACTTCAGCTTCCGCTCCCGCTCGAACCCCTGCTCCATCTGATTCCGCTTCTGCCGTACCCAGTGCTGATAGGGTGTCTGTTTGTTCGCTATGCCCTCCTTCAGTCCACGTATAGGTCCACTTACATGTTCTTGTTGAGGCTCCTCTTTAGAACCATCGTTCTCGTCGACCTCGACGTTCCAGTCCAGACCCGAGGAGAGCTTTTCATACCCGTTTCGCCTCTTGAATTTCAAGGAGAATGCTTCTTTGACTCGGTCCATTGTGGATGTTGTAGTACGTTTTTTGCACCTTTTTATGCACCTTTTTGCTGGCGTGGAGAAGTCCTAACGTTGATGCTGTCGCAGGATGCTTGTTGGAAGGCAATGTACACGAGCAAGAAGTAAGGAGGTATATAACAGCGAAGTTTGCCGACATGGTCAGCGAAAGCTGGGAGAACAATGCCTCTTTGTGACCTTGTTTCAAGTTCCAAGTGGTTGTGGTCTTTGTCTGACGATATTTCATGAATTGGTCCGCCCTATTGTTGTGACGAGGCCTCCACTTTAGTTCAAGTGCACATTCGAATGGAACAGTAGATTTGATATCTCATAACCAAGCAACTCGCTTTACGCCGTCGACCGATGCTGCCGATTTTGCTGAAATTGAGCACAGCTTGAGTAAGTTCACGACGCCATTAAGATGTGGCCGGAACGACTCCAAGGGCATGTTGAAATTGACCGGCCAGGCGTTGTGAACCACCACCGCTGTCGTTATTCGGATTAGGTCATAGGTCCCAGCAGGCAGACTAAGGTCTTCCTAAGCGAAATCTGCCTGAAGGAACGAGACGCGGGAGTCATCAAGTACCTCCATATTTCCGTTTTCACGCATGTGTGCAAGATATGCATCGCGAGCATTCCGGCGACGATTAAGGCAGTAAATGTGGCCGATCTTTGTATCTGCGAGCAGGTACTCCAAGGCAAATCTTCAGAGCCCTCCTGTAGATCCTGTGAGGACGACATAATGCTCTCTCGGTGGTCGCGAATCTGGGGACCGAGGACGCTAGAACGCTGATATACGATTGATGTATTCATCTAGAACGGCACGGACCCGCGTTTCGCGTTCAACTTCTCTTTCAACTTCTGCTCTGGTATTCACATTTTTCGAGGAAAGAAATACTCCTGTGAGTTTTCGCGTGAAAGGTTTGCTGTTAGCCAAAGACATGGTTCTTTCTGGTAGTGTGGGATGACTGCCAAGCCGATCCATTCTAGCATCAAACGTGTTTTCTGACATGTTCTCGGAAGATGCGGGCCACAGATGCTCAATGGGGTTCATCACCGCTACAGAATCTCTAAGACAGTTAGCTTTGTCAAGGTTGCGACAAGTGACCTGCCGAAAGGCATCAGAATGGGTGTCTGCTGGTTCAGGAAATTCCGCGCATAATCGTTCGCGTCTTCGTGGCAACAAGGTCGACTGCGTTTGGTAAAGGTTCTGATTGCCACTTCGCTATGGTAGCACGCGTGGATGCCATGTTCATCCCTGAAGATCACGTTTGTGCCGATTATGCAACACGAGCCTTGAGGTGCTGGTGATTGCGAAGAGCTTTTGGAACCATCTGGGTAGACATAATGTTCTGTGGTAAGCTAACAGAAGGACTGCCAGCCACTATAAGTGTTTGGCTGCACGATCAACGCGTGTCTTTGTCCGCTTTACGCAAATGCATCAATCTTGATCGACCAAGACAATTCGGAAGAGGCCTGATTTGGCGATCTGCGGTCAAGTCTGGGTAGCAACATCTTCACGCGAGACTCTGATGGAATTCGCAATGCCTTCTATGTCGCTGTTCGAAAGGAGAAGCAGGGTCTAAGCCGTACGTCGTACCGAACCGAAATATACGGAGTCGTCTCCAGAGCTCTCTATGTGGCCTAAGCTTGACTTAATAGTAGGTTCTACGTGGTAGAAAAGTACAAGATACAAGCTAGCTTATTCTAGTTTAGCTGCATATTTCTCACCTGCAGGGCGTAATCTTCATTCCTCAAAGCTGAATGACACTACAATCATACCAGTCATACTCCTCCTAATCCTGGACTATCATCAACAGCGTTGATCGCAATGGTGCAGGTCACCATGGCACGATCGAGATCGCGCTGGACTCCATACTCAATCTAACAATCGGACACAAAGTCACCACTTCCACAATGAGGTCTGGTTTTGCTTTGTTATGTCATACCAGACGGTGCTGTAAAAGCACCTCTGGTAGACAAAAAGTCATTGTACACATTGTGTCGCGGCGATTTGCTTTGTTATGTGTTGCGACCCTGCATATACTTAATCGATTGTCCACCTGCAAGATTGTGCATAGTCTACAGGCAGAAACAGAAGTACATGCATACAAGCATTGAGCTAAGCTAAAAGCACACAAGACGCAAGACGACTTACCAGACACAAAAGCAAGAACAACACTAGAAGAGTAACAAACAGAAATCAAGCACAAAGATCATGGACGGCCCTAAGATGTGCACTACCGTCGCGAGCTCCACCGTCGTGCAAGTTGTTCGGGAGCGATCGAACGGCGAAGCATGCACACCTTCGGACAAATGCTTCGGCGTTGAACCCTGTGGGACAGATCAAAATCCAGAGAGTGTTTTCTTCGACTGTTCTGAATTTCCGGATTGCGTTGACGATAGCTACATCTTACCGCCCCTGAAATACGATCCAACCGGTAACGGCAAAGCTATTGACTGTTCTCACTCAACCAAAGCGTTGGCCCAAGACGATCAGATCCAAAGAGGAACAGAGATGAACGCCCAACCTGGCGTGGAGTCGCCGGTAGGTTCTGGAGATGAGTGGCCAACTCACGCACACGCAGTTCGGGATCTTCTCAACTCGATTGAAAGCAAGCTTAACGATACGAGGACGACGTTGGTTGCCACTGGTGATACCAGGTCAACTTCTCACTACGACGCGAAAGAAAACATCTTTTCGCACATTCGAGACTCTATCGACGTGTACGCTGAACGAAGACAAACACAGCAACTGGGCCTCTATGGCGAGGTAAGCGTTCAGCCCAACACTGACAATAATTCTGATCTTTTCCGCAGCGATGGTGCTAACCCTCCACCACGTCCTCGCCGGGTCAAAGGTATGTCCTTGCCTCGCATATCCAGGGCACCGGTCATCAAGACAGGCCCACCACCGGGTATGTTCCCATCAGGTAAAGTGCCTCAAGCCTCTTCAGTCCCAAGGCCAGCCAAGAAGTCACTCATGGCCAAAATCCAGGGCGCCGTTCGGAGAACGCGCGTGTCCGTAACTAACGCGATACTCCGTCAACGAAGACCTCGTGAGCAGGAGCCGGCTCATGGGCTAAACATGATTTAAAAGTACAAGTGTTTCTTTTTAGTTCTCACAGGATGGTTCGGAAGCAGAGTTAGGTTAGATCAAACATTACACATTGCCAGAACATTGCCAAAACATGTGGCAAGCCAAAAAAAAAAAAGGAATTTGAAATTGTAGATATCTCGCCCATCCCATGTCTTCGTTGACAGCCAGTCTTCCTCATTGTTCGGATGGAATACATTAAACTAAGGAGACCGGGAGTCTAATTACCGCTAAGCCATCATCGTTACTCGATCAAAATATCAGGACATTCATAAATCTCATAGCCTCTTGGCCACCTTTCAATCATACCAGCGAGGCAACCAGTCCAGCCTGTGATTCAAACACTTTTCTCTTTGAGGATCACTCTACCTAGTGATTGTCATGACTCCAACGGCAATGTTTGTGAAGAGCTTAGGAGGGACGTGGGCCTTGGCAATTGAATGTCGCATGCAAAATTAGGCACTTCTTGACCAAGATTGAATACTTTGAGAGTCCACTTGCTCCTACAGTAGGGAATGGAAGAGGAGCTTGCTGTTTGATGGAAATTATTTTTCGACCTGTAGGGGGAGTATCCACTGTCTCGTAATTTTCTAGCCATGGCAAAACTGCAGACGGGTGAGAATAGTGAGGAGCCAACAACAATAAGAACCAGATTCCAAAATTCCAGTTTACGACGCCATGGACAGGTACGGACTAGCAGGGCAGCGCTCTACTCGGCACCGTCTTCGCAGTTCTCATCCGTCGGACAGCCTTCCCCAGCAGTGATGGTCCGTAACCCAAGCGGCCGGATAACGTTATCTGCGAATTCGTTAAGATAGTTGCCTGTCTTTGTAAGCGTTCGTCTCGTCAAAAAGGATGCTGAGCGTCTTACCCGGTGGTCCATAGTTACAAACCGTAAAGTACGGCCGGATCCCACTGCTCGGATTGATATTCCTCAGCCCTGTGGCACTGCAGTTAGTTGTATAGCACCCCACGCGTTCTGTGCCCTTCCAAACGATCTGACTAAAGTGGCCCCAAGACTGCAATGTGTTCGTGTCTGGTTCGCCGCCATAGTATGTGTAGGAGTTGACTTCGCGGTTGTAGAAGCCATCAGAGACTATGGAACCCATCTGCGTAGGCAAATATCCAGCTCCGATGTTCTGGCCGTAGCAGGCTTGTCGGGAAGAGTTCGGGCAGTCGGTAGCACTGGTAAGTGTCAGTAGGAGGTTTTCGGATCAGGAAGGGGTTCAAGCCGGCTTACGTGTCATGGGCATAAACGCAGCTGTCGCCAATTTTCTTGGCTGTTGCGGCGAGCGCATCATCCCAGACAAGCGCATCGACGGTGTGATTTGCCCTATGGAGATTGTGATGGCGGAGAATAGTGTCGATGTAAGCCTGGTCGGTCACAATCGGTCCTCCAGAGGATGTGGTTGTGGTTGTGGTCGTTCTAGAAGTACTGCTTGTACTGCTTGTTGCGCTTGATGTCGTTGTGGTTGAGGACGCTGAAGTTGAAGGTGTTGTTGTTGACGAGAGAGAAGTTGATTTGGAAGTCGTTCCAGTTGTAGCTATCGTGGACGACCCAAATGTTGTTCGGGGGGTAGTTGAGCTCAATGCGGTGGTCATCGAAGATGTCGTGATGGGAGTTGATGGAGTGATCGTGTTATCAGGGATTATTATGGATGTACCATTCCCAGGCACCCTAGAAGTAAAAGTTGTAGAGCTTGAGCTTGATGACCCTGCCGTCGTCCGGCTACCTCCGATGCCTCCATCGGTCAATGAATAGGAATCACTCGCGGGTGGAAGAGTGTAGCTTGTTAGTGAGGGTCCTGAACTCATCGATGTTCCTGACCGCGTCCCACCAAGTCCGTCAGCAGTCTGATAGTAGGTCGTGTATTCTGTAAACGTGAGTGTCGCTGTATAGCTATAACTCTCGCAGATATATTCTGTTGTAAGCTGAGCTTGCACTCTTACAACAAGCATCAGCGCGACCCATGCGAAAAACGACATCCTGGACAAGTAAAGAGCGACAAGGACGACGTTATGACAAAGGTTACACTGATAATAGCTATTTGAGCAATGGAAACATAATGACGATGCCGAATAATATGGAACAAGTCAAAATTTTTTGAGGGCACATACCTTTCGGAACCATTGGTGATTGAGCATTCCATCTAGACACCTGGAAGCATTCTTGACATCTCATCTGGAAATTGACACAACTTTCGGTCCGTGCCTCGAGAGTCAGTCCGGGGGATTACTTTGGGCTTGACACAGTCCAGTTTTGTGATCTTGGATGCATTCTTAGACTTCGAAGGGCCTCTGTCGGATCCTGCGTTTTGCCATGAGACTGTTGAGAGTGAGAACGTAGACCGAAGTACAAAATGAACAATTTTTGTGATAGCAAACGTGATCAAGCACAATGGGTTGATCGCAAAACATTTGTGTTGGCACTGAATACGTTTAGCGAGGAGGCAAGAGGTCTGTTAAGCAGCCCTGGGATTGATAGGAGAACGACTCGCTGAATACTTCCAAGAAATAAATTTTGTCGCCTCAGTAACGTCGATATACCGGACCAGCATAGAGAAGACAAATTGTACAGACGTTTGCCGCTGAACAACCCATAGGGACGCTGCACGCAAGTCCGCTATCCATAGCGAGGGCGCGCAGCCTGGCGTCACTATAGCCGATAGAGCCGAAGCCTAAACGTGATGAGTGTAGAATAACAGAGGGACGAGGAAGGATATCCATCGTTGAAAGCTGCCTCCGCGTGGAATATGGGAGAAAGACTTGGATTCCAACATGAATATGGGAGCTGCCTCCCGATAGAAATGAAACTAGCCTGCTGTCCGTCGCATATTGGCCTGAAGCTCGTCTTTCCACTCCTGCATTCTTGTTCGCTAGGTTCCGTGTATGGCTGACAATTCAACCTCGCGGCCGTCTGATATTGGTAATCGGTATGGTGCTACCGAGCTAGGAGTTTTCTGTTCCAAAGCCTCGTGGGGTATTCGAGGACATACAACACTCTTCTAGCAACAGCGTTGCTTCTTGAGCTATGCCTGAGGCATGATCGGCATCCCACGTTCTTCCTTTACAGATTCAATGTGAGAGATCGTTCACCATCATCCTCCTACAGGCATACTTGGACCACCAGGTCTTGACCTCACATTGTTTTTGAGTTTCCGTTTGCTTGTCGAGCTTGCGATGGCGGGTTGCATAATAGTATCTCCGTCCCCTTCCTCCTCCTCTTCGTCTTCCTCGTTGCCCTCCTCCTCATCAGGTTCATCATCAGGATCGCCATCAACGTTTCCACCGTATTTCTCATGATACAATCGTGCTTCGTCAAGTTCGTTAATATCAAGCGGCTTAGACCTGAGCCATCGCATCCTCGGGCCACCTTTCGCTCGTTCCGACACTCTGAACCCATATATTTTTGGTTCATATATCTTACCTCGACCCAACCCAGGGGCGAGGTTTTGGGTTGCCACACCATTGATTGTTGCCGGCTGTGGCGGTAGTGCGGCAAGTACTGCAGCTTGTGCGGCGGCTCGTTCGTCTTTCGCGACTTGGGTGTTGACGCCTGGTATCGATGGTGCTGAGGGTAAAGTGAGGCTACTGCTTCTGCTGATGGTCATGCCTTGAAGTTGGGCTGCCTCGTTGGGAGAGAGGACGCTCTCTGACTCTTCATTTGTGGTTCCGTTATCCCGAGATCGTTTTTTGGCTGGTGCGATATCCAATTCCGGAAACGTCATCAAAAATAAGCCAGGGAAGGTGGTTCCGAAGAAGGCACCATCTACAGCTTGAAATCGTGAATTCGGCGGAGTGTAGATGTCCAAACAACTTGGACAGAATAGTTTCACAGTCTCCTGACCAGGAGTGTCTGTGCGGCCGACTGGCAGAACTTTGGTACCATGGCAGTAGACCCTCGGACAGTATCCAAAATGCGCCATTTCATATTTTTCGAGCATCTGTTGAATACCAGGTCTGGAGGTAATATAGCGAGCATGAATAAGACCATACAGTAGTTCCGCGGAAGATTCAATAACCGATGTGTCTGAGCTACTTCGGCCATGTCTTCTGCTCTGGTCCTGTCTTCTACCAGCTCCGTTCCGCGTGCCGTCCACTGGTTGATCAAGCTCATCACCAAGAATCCCGTCTTCTTCCTCTTCCTCTTCCTCCTCTTCCTCCTCTTCACTAAGGTTCGAAGAACCAGTTTCCGAGGGTTCGACATCGAGGATCATCTCCAGCGCTTCTTTGTACATCGGCACCTGCGCTTGCAGCCCTGTGAGATTGAAATCATCTTCTATGAAGTCCTCAGATACCTCTGCAAAATACTCGTGGCCCATCAAACTGCAAAACGTAGCGATCCAGCTCTCCACGCCTTGCGACGACGAGGCAGACATATCGGAGGGCTCGAAGTCTGGCATGATCTAGAGAACGCAGCTAGGAGATTTCTGGCCGTAGAAGTGGAGTGAAGGTGGTTGTGCGCATACGAACGAGTAAATATCTGTTGGGGTACCACTGCGAGTAGTTATTTGATTCCGTCGGTTTAGAAGAGCAGCTGAATTTCAACAATCTTTCGATCCATGCTGCAGCTTGAGCGGTCGTGACGCAACAATGAGCGCCTGGTTTCTAATCGCAAGGCATCGATTATGACTCGGATGGGACGAGGGGTACGCGAGCGGCACGAGGTATGACTTGAAAATCTGGAAGCTAGTCGCAAGTACGCGTAGTCGTGTTGACGCTGTAGCTGACCCTCTGAAGGGGTGGTTGTAGTCAAATTATATAGAAAAACCAGGTATATCGCACGATCGGACAAGGTTGTCTACAATCGTAGGGCTCTAGCCAAGGCAATCACCAGCACGTGGAAGGCACGGATGTGTGGCAGCCTTGCCGTATGTGACGAGGCTAAAATATCAAAGGCCGCGAGGGCCGCTCCTCCAGAGTTTCAGTGTCAACAGGACCGGAAATGGAATTTCCGGCATTAAAAGGATTGCACAAACAACAGCCTCCAACACCATGACTGAAAAGCGGAAACAATGACTTCTGGATTTGGTATCTAGAGTAACTCATTCATGATCCTTGAGAACTCTGGCTCATTTCCAAACATTGCGTTGAGATTATCTCCTTCGCCATCCTGCCCTGCAGACCCAAAACCGGGAAATGCATCCATTCCAGAACCTGGCAAAACACTAGTATTACCGTAAGCTCCTGCCATTTCAAACAATGCAGTCAACTCATTCCCCATCTGGCTGGTGTCCTCAGGTGAATATGTTTCCACACTTTGAGACCCTTGACGAATCGAGGGCGGTGGGGGGTAGTTGTCCACCTTGTGGCCTCCAAGAGATGCCATCGCCAGTGCTGCATTTGAGTGTGCTTCTTCATCCAGTTGTCGCTGCTGGTGACTATGGTGCTGGTTTGGGATCTCGCCACGAGCAAGTTGTCCGATCTTGTGGCCGAGGTCCTTCAGTCCACGAATGGTCCTCCATAACTTTCGAGTAGTGTAAGATTTGGTGCTGAACCCCTTGATCAAATCAATGGCTCCATAGAATTCCTCGCGGGTTTTATCGCAAAACAGAGCAGGGGCATGTGCTACTGCCAAGAACATCACCGCAAGGGCTTGGACTAAGAAGTAGTTGAAACAGACTTGTTGCGTCTGATAAATGTCACAAATACGGTCGATACCAATGATTGTCGTAACGGTGTCTTTTGCAATCTGGATAACGGTCTCGGCATGTCGCCTGTTTTCGACAATTGAAGTAGCTGAATGCAAGATAGGTCTATAGACGCTGATTCTGGCTTGGTTCTTCCTCAGGAACATCAAAAATCTCAGGCGGCGGGTTTTTCGGCAATGTACTTCGTTTTCGGCAGCTATGTTGCTACTGTCAAATTTGAGATGATCTGGGATATTCTGGTACCACTGCATAATTTGGAAATCGAGGTAGCCAATGTCATCCCGACGAATTGTCTGAGAACCCGACTCGAATGCCGCAATATATTGCCAGATCTTGGTGGCAATGTGATTGTAAATTGTGATATGCTTTAAATAAAGATGTGAGTCGCCTGGTTCCGGCAAGGACGGATCGATATCTGAGTCTTGCAGTGAAAAGGGCATGCCAGTGCCGAAGCTCCACCTTCGATCAAGCGCATATGCGACCCAAAATAATTCCACTGCACCTTTCAGTTCGGCTGGGTTCGGAAAAGATCGCAGTAGAGAGCTTCGTCGATGGAGTCCCATTTCGACGCATTGACGACCTGCTATACCGATGAAGCGCCAGGCTTGCGTTTCCTCATCCATCTGAAAATGATAAGTCGCTGTAAGAATAATCAAGACCATCGCTTTGAGGCTCAACTGTCCGACTATGACTTTGTCGACAGCCTTCTTGGCACTATCATACAGCTTCTGGCCTAGTTCGTGGTGGCCGTGACCTTCAATGACCAGAGCAATCGCCAGTACTAGCTTCAATTGTGTCGTCATGTCGTCATCAAGGGCATCCTCTCCCGGCAGCCCTATGCTTCCAAATCCAGTGCGTAACGCGGCGTTAATAAAGGTGTACAGAGAGTTCGTATGTTTATATAACTTTTCCAGGTCGACAACCGGATACATGATATGACATTCCTCATCATATAACTGTAGCAGTCGAATGGCTTCCGATTGGTCTAGTAGCCAGATTGGGTCTTTACTCGGATGAGGTCCAAGATGTATGGGAGATGCAGCTTGACTGCGCTCTGTCGATATCTGTCCGTCCAAGTCTGGCGCAGGCGTTATGCCCATGTTCGACAAACTGCTCTTCGCAACATCAAACCCATAGATACTACTGGTGGGTCCATGAAATTGGGGAAGGACACGCTGAGGCTGCTTCCGCTTCGGCGATAGCAGAGGTGGGAGTGTTCGAGAAAGGCCCATGCTTGTCAGTCGGTCGTCTGGCTGTGGGTAGGGTGTCCCGTTCTGGTGAAATGGAGGAGCACTTCGGAGTTCGTTGATTGTGTCATACAGGTCTACCACCTGATCCTGAAGTGTTGCGATTTGTTCTTGCATCTGTTTGAATTCCCTTCCTCCAATCAGTGCTATCGTCCTATAAGAGGTTGTTCAACTTACTGGGAGTCTTTCAAGGAATTGGTGCAGCAATTTGGAGCGTAGACACATTCCAGCGACAAATTGCCGCATCGTTGACATGGCGTCTGGCCATTGCACTTGATCTTACGTCGCTTGCACTCATTGCTAATGCTCGTCAGCCAAAGGCCGTATAGATTGAGCGCTAAGATTTTTACCATGCGATTGATATATATCGACTGCGCTTCGAGCGGGTATGGCCATGGTGTTGTGGGCTACCGTCGTTCTCGTCGACCTTTCGTTTTCCGGCTGGTTTGATGTCATTGCCATTCACCGAGCGATCTGAGGGCGAGCCAACCTCGCCAACGGCAACCATGCTGGTGAAGTTGCGTGCATGCAACCCGAATGGGTTGGGTGTGAACAGCGGAATGTCAGCGCTGGTTTCATGAGGTAGAATTCCGACATCTTAGGGCCGATGTCGCGGAGGAAACGCGGGGAAGCCTGGGCCACCTTAACCGGGTTACCAGACTCTTCGCCTCCGCAAAATGAAAGACCTTACAAATTCAATGAAGACCACTGGAGCAACGACACCCCTCCTCTTTGGGATCCGTGCAACAAACAGGTGCAACCAAAATTGGCATGGTCAAACCCAAAAGTAGTTGAAATCGTTCATACATGGGTAGCCACGAGAATCATCGCGGTCGCAGCCGGTAGCTTTCTTGATCAGAGATATCATGCAGGTCTCTGAACTGGACGTGCTTTTAATTTTCCTTGGTTTGGCCTTTCTACCTCAAGGAAATTTCGACATGCGATATTCATAAAAGAGGCGAAGGGTGTTACCCTCGCAAACATTGTGCTGCCTCCAAAATCCTAGAGGAATGTTTGACACCAAATATCTAGGTAGCCTTTTCATCGACAGACATCATAGGTTATTATGTTCGTTTCAGGAACAGGATTAAATCAATGCCAGTAGCTTTCAACCAGCTCACGAGCCTACGATACATGCTCAGAGAGTCAAGGTAATGTTCATCCACACACAACGAAGAAATTGATCGCTAGAACAACCAAATTTACAAGGTGTTTCTAAAAACCAGACGAGAAACGTAGTAGCTTTAGGTGTCTTGTCTCAATTCCCAACACATGGAAGCCTGCAAATGGGTATCTGCAAGTTGACATCGACATACGACAAGTGGATACTCATCAGTAATCCTGAAGGTTCTATATATTTCAGTCAACTCCGCCAACTAGTTTCAAGTGAACGACCTTTCTTTGGACCTGCATGGTTCAAATACTCGACTAGTCAGTCACCCATCGTGGGACGAGTGTATCCATTCGGTGTCCATTTTAAGTTGATACATTGGAGGCGTCAGCTCAGTCACCAAATTTTGCGCTACATGGCAGTCCTCACTGCGCATCTGAAAGGCAGGATCTTCGCCTTCTCAACATCCCATGCACCTTGTTTGTTGTACTCGTCGATGTGTAGAAGTTCGAGAACCTCCGCTTCTGTCTCAGCTTTTACCAGCATGACACTGCCTATCATATCCGGACCTTCACCTTCTGACGGCTGCTTGGAGAGGATAGCACCTCCGAACACGACTTCACCAGCCGCGATCTTAGGCTTAAGATTGTCGAGATGGGCAGGTCGAGCTCGCAGCCGGTTTTGGAGAGCATTCGGCTTGTCAGGAATTTGCACGAGCCATTCTTTGGTAGAGCTTGACATGGCCGCTGTTGTAGAGAAAAGCCGCGGGGCTGGTTGGAAAACGCAACTTGCACGAGAGAAGGCAGTCGAAATGGTCAGACGGTTGATCAGAATGATTTTGGACAACATCATTTACGCAGCATGCTGGTGTCTAAAAAATGCAGCAATAATGAATGCGGGGTGTCCCGAGAGTTGTTCAGAGACTTTCAGAGGAGAGGAAGGGCGTTTGATAACTTTTGACAACCGTACTCGCGAAGCCAGAAACAATGATTGCCCATGTATTTGCTTTGCTGGCTGGACACCGTGATTGCATTGATTCTAAAGCATCCGAAGCCTTGAAAGCTGATAGATTCCTCAACCTGATCCTATTAATTCCTCAACTAAGAGGGAATCTCGCACGGACCCAGCAATTCCTGAGGTATATTAGCCATAAACACTTGAGGCAAAACTAATTGACAAATATTACACTTCTGGGCAGGTCTTCCTGTTCTTTATGAGCTTATAGCAGTCTCGCATTTGTGCTCTCGATGCAATCACCTTGCACCCTTGAATGACTAGACCTAAATAATTTGTCGTGCCGGGATTAATTTTATGAATCTGGACTTATCTAAGGTGATTTTCCACGTGCAGAGACATTGTCGTAATAATTTTCAAGGTCAACTCAACCTAACCTTCGACCGAAATGTACCTAATAGTGGCCGGCAGGCCTCCATTCGGGCGCGACTAAATATTTCCCAACCTCATCCACCATCATACTCTACACGTTTGTTACCTACTAATGGCTAACGACGGGTTATCCTCTGCTCCTCGCACCGGATTGTCCTTGTATGCAAACTTATTGGATTCGTCCAGCAATGCTCCAGGCACAATCTCGAGCGCACCGGTGACCTACCGCAAGCCAGCGGAAGCTGAAGCCGAAGATGAACTCGCAAAGAAGCAACAAGCACTTGCTGGTAAATGACATGCTCGTAAGCCCATGTTTGATGCAGGACGGATTTGCTCACGTGTGTTCGATTCTGTCTTGAACAGCGTCGCTTCGATTTCAGCCTACCAAACGTCCCCAGTTAGCGGCGCAAAAAGCGAAAGCCAAGGCCATAGCAAATAGACTCGCTGCCATTCCCAAACCTTCAGCATCTAAGCCACCGGATGTGGCAGTCTCGAAAGCGAATGAGGAAGTCGAGAAAGACGTAACATCTCAAGCTCCTCCGCCTCCGCCTGCTCAGAAGAGCACAGCGGCGGACTGGGCTGCTACTGCTTCTGACGATGAAGATGTCAACACGTTCTACGCTGGTACTCGACAACGCGGTGGACGCAAGAAGCGCAAGAAGAACAAAGAAGCCGTGCAACCTATTCACCAAGACTGGGACGACATCTATGATCCAAGCAGACCGAACAGTTACGAAGATTACAAGCATAGTGACGAGAAGTTTCGTGAGGTTGGAGAGTGGAAGGACTTGTTGTATCGCCACCGGACTCACCCGCGAAACTCAAGCGTCCACGATAGTGATAGCGATGGAAGCCTCGACATCCCTAGAAATAGTAAGTCCGCAGTGCCACCTTTCCTGCTCCCGCTGATTACACAGAACAATTTGCCCCTCCTCCTCCAATGTCTTTCGCACCACCTGCAGAATTCGCAGCGCCTTGTCCACGACCAGCGGATGGCGATGACGAGCAAGAGGACGAAGAGGAATACATTCCACCCCCCTCAGCCATAGTGCCTGATGATGCAAGTGGGGAAGATGCTTTTGCAAGACGAATGCAAATGAGTGGCGTGCAGGTGCCGCTAATATCACCAGACCTTAAAAGCCAGCCATCAGCTCCTCCGGCTGGTCAAATCTCTCGTGCCCCGGTTCGCTACAATCTGCCTGCCCCTGATCCCGGATTGCCGTCCAATGAAGCGGAATTGGAGGAGATGGAAGTTGATGCCGAAGACCAAGACGATACGCCGAGATCGCTCAGGCCCGGTCAAGCTAAATTCGCCGAACGACTGATGGCCAAATATGGCTGGTCCAAAGGTCAAGGGTTGGGCAAAGAAGGCACAGGGGTCACTTCTGCCCTATACGCAAAGGCAGACAAGCGCAAGAAGAAGTCAGATGCGGAGGGTGGCGGATATGCAACGCCGACTCAAACTGGACGCATCATGGGTGGCGCAAAATCACAAACCGGTAAAGAAGCTGAAGAGGGCAAATTTGGGGCCATGTCTGAGGTGGTCCGTTTGGAGGGAATGCTAAAGGGGATGGATTTGCAGGCTGAAATGCTAAGGGAGGATGGCAATATTATGCAAGAAATCGGGGAGGAGTGCGGTGACAAATACGGCAACGTTGAAAGAGTCTACATTCATCCTAACGCCGTGAATGGCGTAGGGGCGCTTGTATTTGTGCACTTCACGCAACCGTTGTCGGCTTTGAGGGCTGTGAACGCTCTTGAAGGTCGAATCTTTAACGGTAACGAAATCAAGGCACGATTTTGGGCAAAAGAGAAGTTCGACAACGGGGAATTTGAGTAAGTTTGACGGTTCACCTCACGGTGTACCATTCCCAAATCGCTGCGGTCCAGCCAAGCTTGCAGCGCCCACGAGCGCCTCATTGTTTACTCCGCTGGGCTTTTGATTCCACACTGGAAGTGTGGTTTTTTCAAAATCAGAATGCGGTCACATGTTCTCGGACACGGACCGACCAATGCCGGCCTCGGTTCCCCAAGATCCACGCATCATAAAGCTCGTGGTGTCTGCACGATTTCTGCAACTGTTGCTAGAAAGGCTTTACTAGTATAAACTCAGTAGAGAGCAGCATGTCTTCAGATTTGGAGACGCGATCACTTGCGCAAGCCCTTTCTTCTCTTCCGCCTGTCTATCCTGGAGACTTACGTTCATTGATCAAGACAAAAATTGACCACACTAGCGACGCAATTCCCCTACTCGTTGTACTTGATGATGACCCGACAGGCACGCAAACATGCCACGATATCAGTGTGTTGACGCAATGGGAGGTGCCATTACTCGTATCCGCGTTCACGTCAGATCTCACCTGTCAGACTCGGGGCTTCTTCATTTTGACAAACTCAAGGGCCTTGCATCCTCCAGATGCACAGGCGTTAATCACTGAGATTTGTCACAACTTGCTTCAGGCATCGAAAGAAACCGGGAAGGATTTCGAAGTTGTCCTTCGTTCGGATTCGACGTTAAGAGGGCATTTCCCATTAGAAGCTGAAGTTTCCGAAGAAGCTCTGGATCGACACGCCGACTGCTGGATTCTCGCGCCTTTCTTTCTGCAAGGAGGTCGTTACACTATCGACGATGTACACTACGTTGCTGAAGGAGACACACTTGTACCGGCTGGCCATACGCCATTCGCAAAGGATGCGTCTTTTGGGTATAAGAGCTCGAACCTGAGGGATTGGGTGGTTGAAAAATCAAAAGGCACGATCCCCGCTGATCACGTCAAATCCTTGTCATTGGATGACATTCGGACAAGAGGTCCGGACGAAATCTGCAAGCAACTGATGTCCTTTGAGCGAGGGTCAGTGGTGATTGTCAATGCCGCTGCAGAGGAAGACATGGATGTGGTAGTTCTCGGCATTCTAGAGGCTGCCAGCCGGGGCCGCAGATTCCTTTACAGATCAGGCGCCGCACTGGTGTCCTCGCGACTCGGCATCAAACCAATCCCACCAAAATCCGCCGATGCGCTTCATCTTGATCCGCGCGTTGGTGGGCTCATCATCGCAGGGTCTTATGTGCCCAAAACGACGGCTCAATTGAAAGTATTAAGAGAAAATGGCGGCGAAAAGCTTACCACGCTCGAGCTTCAGGTAAGCGACTTACTCAAGTCAGATGATAGCGCCGCACAAGCTATTGGCATGGCTCTTAAAAGGGCGGAAAGTGAGATCGGCCGAGGGCAGGATGTTCTTGTGATGACGTCTCGAGACCTTGTCACCGGTAAAGATGAACGAGAGAGTCTCAACATTGGTAGCGTCATCGCTCAAAGTCTTGTTCGATTTCTTCAAGAATTGAGCACGCGACCAAGATACGTCATTGCCAAAGGTGGCATTACCTCAAGTGATATGGCTGCTAAAGCTCTCAAGATGAAGTGTGCCACAGTGGTCGGCCAGGCAGCTCCTGGAGTACCTCTGTGGGAATGTTTTGAGGAAACTAGCAAATGGGCTGGTATACCTTACATCGTGTTTCCAGGGAATGTAGGGTCTGAGAACACGCTATTCGAAGTGGTTCGTGGTTGGCAAGCTTAAGGAAGATGCCTGCGTAAATCCATGACACTGCAATGCGAACATCTAGCCGGTTCGCGGTCGGGAGAAATGCCGATCTGCAATATACGGGGAGTTTCTGCATCAGGATATCTCCGCACGCTTTTCGGCTCAGCTGTATGTATACAATATCAAGTATGATTTGGACAACCAGTCCTCGTTGTGCAGAATATCATTCCTAATTCATTGACTGTTCTTGTCGAACCATAATCCATCATGTAAGTCCCCGTATTGGGAAAGTACGGATTCCTCACCCTCGTGTTGCATTCACGACTTCGGGAGCATGACATCTCTTTCAACAAAACTTGCAGCCCTTGAGGCAAGTGGCAAGCCAATCCAAGTCGGGCTTATAGGTGCTGGCAAATTCGGGAGCATGTTCATCTCCCAATGCAATGGCACACAAGGTATGCGATTAGCAGCGATAGCGGACTTGGATCCTCGAAGAGCACTAGCTGCGCTTGAACGCACAGGCTTTGACCCAGACAAATACGATTCGACAGCGTCCTTGTCTGTCGAAGATGGACTCAAGCAGGGCAAAACAGCGATCACGACTGACAGTGCCGCGATGATCGCCACGCCCGGTATTGACGTCGTTGTTGAAGTCACTGGCAATCCGGTGGCTGGCGTGCGTCATGCGCTCCTCTGCTGCGAACACAAAAGGCACATCGTCATGGTAAATGTTGAAGCGGATGTTCTGGCCGGGCCCCTCCTTGCACGTCATGCACAAGAGGCAGGCATCATCTACAGCATGGCGTATGGTGATCAGCCAGCCCTCATTTGTGAGCTGGTCGACTGGGCTCGCACTGCTGGTTTTCGCGTCGTTTGTGCAGGGAAGGGCACAAAGCATCTACCCGACTTCCATTATAGCACACCTGATACGGTATGGGACCATTACGGCTTCACGAAGGAGCAGCTTGCAAGTGGGGACTTCAATAAGCAGATGTTCAATTCGTTCTTGGATGGGACAAAAAGTGCACTTGAGATGGCAGCTGTGGCGAATGGTTGTGACTTGGACGTTCCTGCGGATGGGCTCAAGTTTCCGCCATGTGGTGCACATGATCTGCCGGTGGTGCTGAAGCCGAAGGAAGATGGTGGGCTGTTGGAAAGGAAAGGGGTTGTGGAGGTGGTCAGTTGCCTGGAGGTTGATGGACGAAATGTGTTCAACGATTTGCGTTGGGGTGTGTATGTTGTTATTGAAGCGCCGGGGGCCTATCAGCGTGAATGTTTCGCGCAATACGGCCTTAACACTGATCGATCAGGCTGGTATGCAGCCCAATACAAGCCTTACCATCTCATTGGGCTCGAGCTTGGTATCAGCGTGGCGAGCATCATGTGTCGTGGGGAGCCAACAGGGCAAACGAGGACATGGAGAGGCGATGTGGTTGCTACCGCAAAGCGCGACTTGAAAGCCGGTGACAGGCTGGATGGAGAGGGCGGATTCACAGTGTTTGGCAAATTGATGCCTACAGAGAAGTCGCTGGAGCTTGAGGGCTTGCCCATTGGATTAGCACATGGTCTTGTCTTGAAACAGGCTGTCAAGAAGGATCAATGCCTTAGTTGGCTGGATGTGGAGTTCGACGAAAGTACTCAGGCAGTCGCTGTTAGAAAAGCAATGGAGCAGCTATTTCAAAATGAGTTCGAGGCGAAACAGAAATTAGGTCGCTCTTGAGCAAGAATTTTCTCACAACCTTCAGGGAGGATTTTCACTTACAACAAGCTCTTTCCGTATTCGGACGCCCGTCCCCTCAGATTTTTGCTCACGGAATTTCACAACCACGGCTAATTTAATCAGCTCCCGGCATTGTCCGTGCCTAAGGCACCCGTAGCCCCTTAACACTGTTGCTTAAATCACCCTAAGCGTGATCTAGATCGACTCAAGCTTTTCGACGAAAGGAAGCACTACTCGTTATAAATTAATCACTCGAGATACCACTAGTAATGAGGAATTTAGCTTCTGGCAATAAAGTTGAGCATAATTGCGGGAGCACAATTTTAATACAAGCGCGATCCATCGTTTCGGCCCTCCCCGCTCTGACTTTTGACCATTTCTCCTCAATAATCGAGCAATGGAATACTTCTTACCAGGAGTCCTCTTAGCCTTCCAATACTCTCCTACGATATCTTCTCCAATATCCAGTGGTGACATATAGAAGCTACGTCTTTTCGGCCGTCACGGGGTCCCAGGTCGTGAGGGCGAATTTCAAAATGCATTTCTTCGAATATGTTAGGCCGACTATGTACCACTTTCCTCAACCATCGATGTGAATGACGTGCTGAACTGTGTTCAAGCTGCCTCGTAGGACTGGTACTGTGGGCGGCGATGTGGGCGATGCAATGAGGTGGGGTGGGCACGGTGGGTAGGCTATCGGGGGCCCACCAGAAAGTTGTCAATGCTGCCGGTGTTAAAGCTCGAAATCCCATGGCTGGCAAGGTTGAGCGAGCAAATACTGGCAAAACGACTCGCACCCGCATGATCAGCACTAAATTTCATCATTAGGCGGCCTCTCATGGCTGACATACTCGGTACAACCTAGAATCAGAACATGATATGCGGGTAGGTACCTCCCAAGTGACCCGGTGGGACTGCACAAAAATTACTTTCGAAAATCATTGAGCAAATCCAAACTTATAAAAGGCTGGCCCTTAGGACCCTGGAATCTACAGTATTGTGACCATAAATGTAAAGCAAAAGCTGTAATCGATGTGCGTTATGGGCAGACAAAGGTGGTTTGGCTCTTGGCAGTCGGAACTTGGTTTGGGATTCACAATCGGCTAAGCTGCAACGGAGCGGTGGATCCATGATCTCATGAAAATCCTCAGACTCAGGATTGTCGATTTCTATTCGCAGCCATTCTTCTCCTCCGTTGCATTTCAAGTGCGAAGGCCGCCCGATGTGCTCCCCACGGACTTCCACATTGGCCCAGCACCCCCAAAACGCGTACCCCAGGTACCGTTAGTAGAGAACCAACTTGAATGTCACAAGGGATCCGTCTTGCCAAGCATCTTGGCAGGTTTGCCGAGCATACCATATATCATTCAAGCCCCTCCCAAGAAATTTGTAGAAGCCCTGATTGCCGTTCCTGAAATCTTGTCACGTCTTGCCACGTCTTGCCACGTCTTTGATTCTCTTAATAGTTCGTACAATCAGCAACCATGACAGATAAGACAATCGGGGAAGCCACCAGCATCTCTCAAGATGAGAAAAGTACGGTTCACGTGCCAGATGCTGAGCTAGCAGGCAGACGCAAATCGGTTGCCCTTAACGTGGTTGAAAACCCTTTGAAGGTGAGTTTGCATTGCTCGAATCTTTTGCGTTGCCCTTGAACAAATCGAGTGTGATGGCTGATATGCGTTCAACAGCGAGGCTCCTCGGAACAGACCGTAGCAAATGCTCAGGCTTTTGCCAATTCACATGGCATGCCCGAGCACGCAGAATTGTTCGGTAGGGCGGCTCTCGTCGCACGCAACCCCGACAATTTCGAGATGGTCACCGAATTGGATGAACAAGAACGCAACGCGCTCCTGTACGAGCGAGACCACAAATGGCATGGCCCTGCCATGCTTTGGTACTCAATTGCTTTGTGCGCTATCGGAGCTGCTACCCAGGGCTGGGACCAAACTGGATCGAACGGGGCGAATCTGTCTTTTCCTCAAGAGTTCAACCTAACTGGTGAAGGGAGAGATGAGTGGATTGTGGGAATCATCAACGCTATTATCTTCTTGACGGCCGGTCTCATGTAAGTGCATTGGTAGTGCTATTTCCATCAGGTTGTTCGGAATTGACCCTTTCCATAGCGGTGCTTTCATTGTCGATCCACTGAACCATTACTTTGGCCGGAGAGGCGAAATCTTCATTACAGCTTGCTGTCTCACCGCTACGCCGATTGGTTCGGCTTTCGCAAAATCGTGGGAAGGACTTTTTGCTGCACGATTTGTGATGGGCATCGGTATCGGTGCAAAGAACGCCACCGTTCCGATCTACTCAGCCGAAATGGCCCCAGCCCGTGTCCGAGGTGCCCTCGTGATGTTCTGGCAACTTTGGGTTGTGGCAGGTGAGCTGCGTTGCCATCCCTTTAACCGAGACACTCGCTGATGATCGCATGCAGGTATCTTCTTGGGGTTTTGTGCCAACGTTATTGTCAAAGATACTGGTGATATCAGTTGGCGTCTCCAACTCGGTTCGGCCTTCATCCCATCCTTGATCCTTGGCGTCGGTATCTTCTTTTGTCCGGAGTCCCCTCGTTGGCTCATGAAGCACGGCAAGCACGCCAAAGGCTTCAGATCAATGACGCGCTTGCGGGCGCATCCCATCATTGCGGCAAGAGACTTTTACTACTCCTGGGTCTTGTACGAGGAGGAACTGAAACTAGCTCGTGGCGCTGGCTATTTCTCCCGTCTGTGGGATTGTTTCGCTGTTCCAAGGATTCGACGATCCAATTATGGTGCCTCGACAGTGATGATTGCTCAGCAGATGTGCGGTATCAACAGTAAGTCGAGGTTCTCCTCGCGCAAGTGCTCAGCTCTAATGGTTTGCAGTTATCTCTTTCTATAGCTCGACTATTTTTGAAAATGTCGGCTACACATCTACCGAAGCCTTATACGCGTCTCTCGGCTATGGCGCTATCCAAGTCGTTGCCACGATCCCGACCCTGTTTCTCATCGATACTAAAGGCAGAAGGACCTTGACATTGGCCGTAAGTTACTCACCCCAACTTTGTATTCGGAAATGACTGATCATTTGCCCTTCAAGACCTTTCCTGGAATGTGCATCTTCCTGCTTGCAGGCGGTCTATCTCTCCTCAATCATTCAGGCAGCCGCGCCACTCAAGTTGGACCTGTCGTCTTGTAAGTTTGTCAACTATGTTAACACTCGCGACTTTGACTGATATCCTTGATTAGGTTCGTCTATCTTTTCACCATCTGCTACTCTTTGGGGGAAGGACCAGTGGCTTTCCAGTACTCTGCAGAAGTCTTCCCCACAATACAGCGAGAGCAAGGAATGGCTTGGGCGGTTTGCATCAACAACACATTTGGTAAGCATTTCAGGCCTTGATATGCGATGATATGCTTACGGTTGCTTTAGCTGGTATCCTAAGTTTGACTTTCCCCCGGATGCAGACCGTCATGACCCCGACAGGAGCTTGTAGGTGGACTCATGCTGAACTCATAACAGGGACGAGTTGCTGACCTGATTTCTAGTTGGTTTCTACGCAGGCCTGAATCTTATTGCCTGGTTTATGATCTTTTGTTTCGTCCGTGAGACCAAGCAGCTTACCCTTGAGGAACTAGATCGTGAGTGAAGTTGTATCCAGCGCAGTGGGCAGTCCACTAACGCTACTCGCAGAAGTCTTCTCTGTCCCCACAAAGAAATACATCTCATATGAGTTGAAAGTGTGGCTTCCTTACTTCATCAAGCGACACATATTCCGACAGAAGGTTGTCAAGCCACCACCAATCATCGAAAGGGCTGAAAAGGTCGAGCAAATAGCTGAGTGGTAAGACTAGGAACGTCGAATCTGGAGAGCCTGCAGTACTTGGTGCCAACATCAAGGTGCTCGATAACTACAAAAGGGGTCTCGTGCACTGCCCGATCATCATGGACATCGACCTGAGCGTTCACGTTTGAAAATTAAGCGTGCCTCACCAAGCTCGCAGTGATCTCAAACCCTCGGGCCCAAGCTGTTCGTCATGCGCAGGCTTAGGAAGTCTTGAAGGAAAGTCTAACAGGTCATGCGGTCGCCTAGAAATTCGAGTGTGTGGCGGAGTTACAATCTCGATGCCAATGAATGTAGAAAAGGTTGTTATGCGTAGTATAGTAAGTTCACAAGGTACTTACTGCGATCTTCACTTCGCCACAAAAGTGGAAAATTTCGTGTGAAGCCGGCGAGCGCCACCAGCCAGTTAGCCACCAGCCTAAGCTTGCCGTTAAAGCGGTCCTTACAAGCTGAGGCTAAATCGTGGCTGAAGATAGCACCACTTGCGGCAGGAATAGGTGCATCCGTAAATCTGGCTGTATATATTGGAAAATTGTCTCTGATAGAAACGTTCAATATTAGTAGTAATAATCATGTCGAAAGGCTGCATCTCCCTCGTGTTGAAACTTATTTGGGCAGACTAAAGCGTTCCTGTAGAGGTACACTTGTTGAAACTTTGCATAGTAGCTCGAATTTGACCCGAAGATTTTGTGTTCGAGAGGCACTGGATGTAATACCTCGTGCTGCAAACTAGGAAATATCCCGCCGTGGTCTAATAATACCTAGAGTTGACCGGTGAAACCGCCTGAATCTGCGCTACTCCGTTTACGTTTAGTGGGCTTTTTGTAAGAAAGCCCTGCAAGCGCCTAGTGGGAGGCCTGCCACCTCACTAAACTTGAAAAGCATGATCAATTTACAGCGCTAGAGACGACCAATATGCGACTGCGTCTGCACAGTGGTTCGGCGTGGAGACCATCTGAACGAGCTCTGAGCTTCGAACAACAAGTTAATTGGGCCAAGCTGGCCAAGCTAGATGCGTCGCCTGCGTGCGCGAAAGGCACACCCGCTAGGCAGCGAGCTCGCCTAGCCAGCTTCTGCAGCCTCGAGTGCAGAGTGAGTGGTACCTAGGCATAGTCACCTCGTTCCGTTCTCTGTCGTTCCTACCAGCTCGAATCTGAGTCAGGTTTGGACGCTACTTTTCGGAACGTTTAAGGCTGAAAGTGGCGGCTTCCACCAGAAATTTGTGTACCGACTCTCTGCACGTTTTCTCCTTGCTTGTTAGACGTCTCCCAGTACCGTCGTCGTTCTGCACTGCATATATTATTTAAAATCTCATATGTAATTGAAATTTCATCCCCAGAATAACTAGTCATCTGACGCAGCATTTGTTTCAATACACTTGAAGCGAAGGTGCGTTCGCTTCGTTACGTTGATTACGCTGAAAATCCCGGCGGACTTGGCTTCCGACGATGCCTGGAACCCAACTCCCAGATCATATATGGACCCATGTTATACATCTGTTTCTTCTAGACGTCAGTCTCATAGAAGGGCTCCGCGTTCGAGAAGTCAGTCACTGGTTTAGCGAGGAGGTACTTCGTGCTTTGTTTGTTGTCCAAATCAGGGATCTTAGAGAAGCTGTGCGATGGAAGCGAGTACCTCAACATATTGCTTTTCTCCAACTTCAGGGCTTCTTCAGCAAACGCAACCTTCCTGCAACGCTCAAGGCTCACAAAATTGCAAGAAAGACAATCTTCCGTGCAGCAGGCTATGAGCCGGCCACACCGGATGGAATCCGGAATACCTGCTTCGCGTATCGGCCCGACCAGTGCTGTCCGGCACAAATGGTTGGCTCTTCTTCGAGTTCGAACTGCAAGGTCCATGACCTAATGAATGCGATCATCTCAGCATTCGGATCTTTTGTATTCACTTTTGGATCCACAACGGAAGAGGACTACGATGGCGCCGCACCCAGGGATAAGCGTTATTGGCTGCTATTGCTTGCTTGCTACACCTCCAACGTACCTCAAGTTAAGTACATCATGCAAGACTTGATAGCTGACGAGTCTATGGAGATTGGAATGGTCGCAAGTATTTTCTGCGACTGCTTTACAATTGCCACACGCGAGAACAATCCTATGTTAATCAACACTCTTCACGAAGAGTCGAAAGAGCATGAAGAGGTCGCCACAAAACTCGGGAAGCGGTCTGGGGTATGTAATCCGCTCCTTGAAGCCATTCGCCTTGGTCACTGTGAGATCCTGGACAATTTGCTGAAGTGGCAATGGAAATTCAACCATGACACGTGGTCCTATATAAAGATTGTTCAGTTGGTCTTGGATCAAAAAAATCAGGTCCCTAAGAAGAACCAAAATGTCCGAGTGGGGATGCTCCGAAGTATCTTTGCTTGGACTGACACCTGGAAGAACATTAGCGAGATGAAGGAATTCCTCATGCTGGTCGGCGAAACTAATCAGCAATGTTTTCTGGAAGTGGCAATAGAGACACTCAAGTGCCAGCATTTTTTCAGGCATGAGAGAGGTCAAGAAGGTAATTACGACCCATGCCAGCCTCTCTTGAATCTATGTCAGCACGGCAATTCCGACATGGTGCGGATGTTTCTGGAGCATCGACATCTCTTACTTCCGCATACTACAGCCGAAGCGGATCTTGCCATGAGAACAAAGGTGCTGGCGAAAGAATTTGATCGTCAGCCACATGCTCGTACTAGCATTCTAAAGAGCATCATCGACGAATCTCAAGACCTACTCGAGTCAAAAGGTGCTTTACAAGATATGCTCATCCAGCATTCCGATTGCAAGCTTGAGACGTGGGCTTGGCTGGCTAAGAGAGTAGGTCTAAATTCGTGTTGTAACGAACTTGCGCCCCACACGCTGGGCTCGGCTCTTTTGGAGCGAGCAGTGGAAAAATTACAAGTCGAGACCGTACGATTTCTCATCAACAACGGTGTACAATTGAGATCAGAGGCAAAGACGTTTCAAGTGTATGAAGACGATGTGGACACTATGGCTCGACTTCAGTCTGTTCGGCTTTTGCTTCGGCGTGTCGGACAGGGTGAATGCAAAGAATGTCGAATCCTCGAGTCAACCTTCACACCCGCGCAAGTCAAGTCCCCCAAGTCAAAGCTGATAGAGTTGCCCCTGAAATCGAGTGCTAGTACAAGGATCACAAACGCGAACGCTGCCGCAAAAGCGGCTTACGCTGCTACGTCTTCAAAGTTCTTAAAAAAAGGTCTGTCAGCTGCCTCAAAGAGACATCAGGCGAAGAAGTCGAAGACCTCAATAGCATCTACTTCCACAGCCTCAATTGACTCTGAAGCGTGATGTGGTGCGTCGTGTAAATGGTCGACGCTCCGTGCTTGGACATAATTGTCTATCAAATCTGCTGCGCGCCTGTTTAGCAAAGGTCTTTGAGAAGCGAGATCACGACCATTGGGCATATCGAAGAGACCAAAGTCCATAGCATTACCTCATTTAATCTCGCAGCACACGCAGACAGTATGCCAACGCTATGCTCGCACTTAGAAGGACCACATCAAAGGGTGTCTTGCAGTGGATCTCGACAATCGTTGATAAAATAAGTCATCGCCGTTCCATCTTGCTTGAAGCCGGCTTGAGATTGGAATTGCCCTCCTTCTTCCGAAGCCCCCCGGTGCAGACGTTCGGCTTCCGACCAACGCACATTAGCTTTCCAGCTATTGGTGTTTTCCTAAAGCCCCCCCCCCCCGGAGAAGCTCCAAATCGCATCGTCATCGTAGATTTGTGGCAGATGGATACAAAGCAGACCTTCCCTATCCTGTTTTGGTGGTGTACTTCAAGTGCTTCATCTTTCACAGCCGAAGCCAGTCTTTCAAGGTTTCATTGGAAATATGGATAGCGGATAGCGTCTAAAGGCATGTTGGACCTCGGCAAGTTCCCATAATGAATCCTGAACCTTACGCAACCCATGATCATCCAGATCATCCACAGGCCCCTTCCATTGAAGAAGTGTTGCTCAGTAGTAGCAAAGCAACAATCATCCCGTATAGCCCCAGCACCTCGGCGAATATGAGAATCAAGACCATGGCCACAAATAACCTTGGCTGCTGCGCGAATGCACGAACACCTGCATCCCCCACGATCCCAATCGCAAAGCCAGCTGCTAACGCTGAGAGACCCACAGCCAAGCCCGCGCCGAAGTGGATGAAGGATGTTGCGAGAGGCAGAGGAACACGAAGCGAAGTCGAGATCTGGATCGAGACAACGAGCCCATAGATGCTGAGAATGCCGGCCATGATCGTTGGAGTCAGCGATTTGACCATATTATCAGGCCTTAGCACACCAGCCGCCATGATACCGATGCCGGATTTGGCTGTACCATAGGAGGCTCCGATGTTGGCAAGGGCTATAGAGGTTGCTGCGCCCAGGGCGCCGAAGAATGGCTGGTAAGTCAGTGATCCAAAGATGGCAGGTAGACAAGGTGAGGCTCACGGAGTACACAGGACAAGCGTCTGATGCCATTTGTAGACGTGGTAGGGGGTCAGAGGCACCAACCGATTATTGAGTCACGACTGACTGCGGTTGAGAAGATCTGAAGCTGCTTTGACGGCAAAGAAATGAATTTAAACAAGCGGATACGAACCACTTACAGACCATGCGACATCCCTGACTTGTCCCCATGCTATATCGTTATGCTCAGGCTGCAACATTTTCCTCCTAGTCGATTGGTGGCACGTGACATTGCCCAGGGGCGAAGTCGCTTGGTCGAGATTAACATGATGCTGCCGCAGCAACGTTCTGCCGAAGAAAAGAGGATCTTGCTGGGCGGGGGCAATCTTGCAAATGAGATTTGAAACGATCGGCAAGTCATGTCGCTTTGGTCATTTGTGAGTGTGACGCTCAGCTAACAAACTGAGATAACCCAACTTTAGTAATATCGATGTGCCTAATCATGACCGAATGGGTCTATTGCTTAATGAAAAGGGTAGGATCACAATTATTTCTTCCTTGAAATGTCTCAACCAAGATTGGAGCATTCACCCAGAGTTCACAACCCCTGACCCTGATTTTTGTTGTAGCCTTTCCTCATGATACCAGAGAGCCGATGTAGTGCTCGATTCGAGAGAAGAAACCTTTTGCACCATGTCATGGGTGATAGGAGTTGTCACAGAAAGGATAACACTGAGCGATCGGGGTTAGGATCCGAGATCTGCTGGTCAACTTAGTTCTGCGCAGCTGCGGAACAGGCTTGTATTTGGATATGACGTGCAACAGGGACGATTGACGACTAGAATCTCTCATCACCTGTCGTGTTTTTAACACGGTCATTTGGAATGCCTCTCCTGCAGTGGACCTTCCTTGACCTTCCTACGAGACGCTGCATGCAGCGAGCAAGCCAATCGTGACCGTACGCGGTTCATCGTAGCTCTAGCACCCAGTATGAAAGTCTTTGAGAACAAGTTGTTGCTTCCCCTCCACAGCATCCCACAAAGGTAAATGCAGGAGCCATGATGTGTATGGGAAAAAGGAAGAAGCGTCGGTCTGCGAAGCCGGGAACGGAAGGAAACCCATAGTGACAGATGATAACCCTCAGCAAGCCACCGTAGTGGAGCTCCGGTAAGTATTAACATGTAGTTAACACCTCTACTGATGATGAAGAAAAGAAAAGAAAGAGTTACAAAAATGCCACAAGCTGAAGAAATTAGTTTCGCAGGCACCAAGCTAGCACCATTTTGGATGCTTGGCACTGGATTCCTAATCCCCACTTTGAAGCCTCGCATTTGTGGTGTTTGCTCATTAAAATACGAAGCCGCTTCCGGTCCTGCTAATATCTACGATTATATCTGATAAATTGCTGTCTTTGGAGATGCCCTGATGAGCATTGAACTCGCGGAGCCGACTGGATGTAGGCGTCACCATGTGGACTTATAAATTTTCCAGCTTCGAAAGTACCGTGGTTACTCCTTCCTCTACAAGTGTCCCTCAACATATCACCAGCTCAGATTTCTCGCCGTGATTATCTTACCCTCTTCTCACGAGGTGGGCGCGCCTTACCAGGGGCATTCTTTGCAGCTGATTTCTTCGCCCTGATTTCCTGGCCGGCGAGATAGATCAAGACAGATGAAGTAATCTCTGACAGAAGGGATGTAAATTGATAGACAGTTTTGCCATGGTTCTTATCACCTAATCGCACTGAAACGAAACAAGACCGCGATGCTGTTCGAGATGTAGCTTTGATTTGGCACTTCTTACGACAAGCATTTCGGTGATTACCATTCTGTGGCTTTCTCACAGACGACAATGCATTCAGAGATGCTACGAATGTTCTCGATGAGGATAGACTTAACCTATGATCAAGTTACAGATCGCGGCTCTTGGGGGTCGCATGATGATCAATGGAAATTTTCCATGCTGTACGTGAGATTTCAAGAGGCGGTAGTAATCTATGAAACAGGGTCTTGACCTTGTCGACACTGCGCTGTGCGCTAATAGCAACGTGTGTAGTGCACGACTCTTCTAGAAGAGAAACATGAAGAGCTTTGCGAACACCATCAGTATTAGCTCTCTGTTAAGTGCTAGCCGGGTGTGTCATGGTGATTGAATTCAAAATCGACAACTTGTTTCTAGCTAATCATGCTTTTCGACAGCTTTCTATGACGATAACCAATGCTTTGATACAGTTGTCCTTAAGGTGATATTGGCTCAAGTGATCGATTTGATAGTGAGCATATGCATTTCGATTGGTGAGAGTCGTTTTGAACTTCGTCGAGCGCAATATTGCAGCATCGTCATCTTGCATTCCCGCATAGCATTACGGCCATTGCACATAGCACTGGATTATTGCTTGTACGCCACCATGATCAGGGTTTTGCGTGTTTTGGATAAAGTATGAGCATTTGTGTGTGCAGGCGGGTCAGGGGCTGAGTGGCCGCCTGAGTATCATTATGGAGACGATCGATTCTAAGTGCGAAAGGGGGAAGTATGACGGATTGTAGTTTTCCGATTTTCCCTAGTTATCGAATCCGTTATCCCATGCGTCCAAATGCGATGTATTTCTGGTCTGTTAGCTTTCAAAAGGACTTCTAGAACAATTTCTAAGTCGAAATGTTCCGAAGGCTGAGACTTGCAGTTTCTCAGCTCGCGTCCAATAGGCGCTGTGTGACCTTGCACCCACTTTAAAGGCAACACTGAAGTGGTGCCCCGTGACGCTGCCTTACGCCTGCCCACCTCGCCTCTACGACTTGGGCCTCGTCTTCGGCTTTGATCAAAGTATGTTCTGAAGGATAATATGATGCGATGTCTTGCGCAGCCTGTATGTTTTCACACATAAAATGGCCATCCTTGACAATTTCGAAGTCACCATATTGGAACCAATAGTCTCTCCTGCAGACGTTCAGCCCAGTCCACGGTCGGCCAGATGGAGACAGCTTGACGAGTACAATGGACCAGGCTTCACGACTGTTCGTACAGACCATTGCAGGAAATTCATATGCGCCGCTACAATGCCGGATCCTTGGCTCGGCCACAACGTCCCAAGCTATTTTGCGATTGATTTTAAGGTCTACTGCGGATTCACGTTCGCTGACAACGACAAGACTGACTTTCTGGTCTTTCGTACATACCATGATGATGTCAAAATTGGGTCAGCGTTTTTGAAACGAGAACGTTGGGAACGGTCAGGTGGATATCGCGTTCGTAAGAGTTCCAGAAGATTCTGGGTCGAGGAGGAACAACGGTGGGTTGCAGAGAAGTGGCGTTTTGATCAAGGACTGCATGGCACTCTGAAGATTGAGGTTTGGAGGGAGCAAAAACGACCACCAATCATTGGAAGCTGGAACCACCCAAACTTGCCTATGGATACCAACGAATTCGGAACTTTTGTTGACTTGACCAATGACAACATCGATGTTAATCCCAAACTACCTAGAGTTACTCATGCTGGGAAGATCGACAAATACCCCCTGGCAACTTTTGTGTTCGAGTACAGGAGTGAAGGTGCGTGTTGAGTTGACGAGACTTATACTGTACTAACAGGAGACAGCAACACTGATAACACAAGGCATGCTCAACGAATGTGCTTCGAAACCCTCAACAGTTGATTTAGACAGCAGGAATTCCGCTAACTTTGATCGTCCGGTTGACGAAGATATCTATGAGCTATCGCCAAGCACTGTCTCCATCAGCTCGGGTGCTGCCTTGTCGGATGTAATGGCAGGAACATTGTCCAGACGCTTAACCGACCCTTTTCAAGAAGGAATTCCCCCTCACCTGTCCAGCATTGGTCCATGGAGTGCTGAGGATGAAAGTATGGACAGACCTATATACCCTTCGATTCTCGCTTCCATGCTTGACCCGCTTTACGATGAGAACAAGGCAGAAGCCAATATGGAGAACGATTCGAAGTTCAAGGACCATGCTGAGCTCAATGTCAAGACCGAAATGAACGAAGAAGACGTAGTCGATCTGACAATGCTGGATTGATGCGACCGAAGAGACTGCCATTTCAGCTAGGATATAACTCAGGGTTGCTATGGAAGTATGCTTATCAAACCTTGTTGTTTTTCGAGACGTTTGAAGACTATGATTCGGCGGGGGTAGAACAGAGCATCATGGATTTACAATCACAAGCTGTAGAACCCCTTTCCAGATACGTAGCAATTAAAGCTGTTCTAGAATTTCGGGAACTTTTCAAGGCGGGAGGTTATAGGTTGTCCTGACTCAAGAGTTTGCACAACTTTCGATGTGATTGAATCCTATGACGACTTCAATGAGTTAATACAAGCAAGCACATATGAGATAACTTCTAAGTCCATTTCCCCGCAGGCGAAATGTGGACTCGAGCCTCGGTGTCTGTGGCGTATTGTTACAATTACAGCTATATAACCTTCTAACGCTGAGGCTGAGGGTCGTGCCTGAAGTTCCCGAGCTCCTCGACCAGAAGCTCGACCGACACGGGTCTAATCTCATTTTCAAAAACGCAGAATGAAACTGCTCAATTCAGATGCCGTGCTAATATGAGGCTTAAAGCGTAAGAGACGGGTGAAGCGGAGCCAGACATGTCTGAGTCGCTGTAACCAGATCACGACCTTGAGTAGCCCCTCATCTAGAGACTCCGTAACAAGTCCTATTGTTAAGGGCGCCAAAGCTGCCAAGGGCGCAGTCTGGAACCATGTGCGACTTGTGACGCAAGATAAGGTGGTCACAACAACGCCGATAGGGGTTCTAATATTGCAGTCCGGTATTTCTCTTGACAAGTACTTCAAAATGCATAAGACCTGGTTCACGTGCATTCTGCAGCTTCTGAGGAACTTAGCATCTTAGACATACAACCGCGAGGAGCACCATAGCGGCTAGTGATGGCAAGGTCCGAGCCTGTCGGAGAAGTGGAGCAACAAAAAAGTTATGCTAGTGGATTCTGCGATGCTTGGATGCTCGAGCTTTTAAGCTTCGTGTATGGAGTATTACCTGCAGGTGATGGCATATGAAGCGGCCCCATTTACCTGCGGAGCCTAGCGGCACCCGCCAGGCTGCCACTTGACACCGAGCACGTTCTGAGAGCTCGTTTTGATATCTAATAATGGAAATCACATCTGCAACCTTCTACTTCCGACAAAAAACTAGTGTTTCGCCTGGGAACTTCGAGGGCAGATTTGAAGTGCTTTAGCACATTTTCGTATTCATCAGTGGTAAATCACTAAGACTCCTCACCACCGATTCACGACGACGTGACTGTGTCAGGATGCCGACTCTGGGCACTTACAGCGTGTCAATAACGGTAAATGGAACATCGCTGAAGGAGTATGATCCTCCCGATGATGAACTCGGCGATGGCGAACTCGGCGTTGTTACCAAATACATCGAAGCTGTTGAAGGCAATGAATTTGCTATCTCTGTGGACTTCGATCGGTCGACAAAGTTCCCGACCGGAATCAAGGTTGCAGACGTGTACATCGACGGCAAATGGGCAGATGGCCTGATCATTAGAGAGGAGAGAACACATTCTGGCGGAGCCTGGCATTGCGAGATCAAGGCAAAGTATTTCCACGAAAACAATGCCTGGGTTAGACGAGCTTTCTTGTTCCAGAATCTGCTCACAACTGATGAAACACCGAAGGATGTGGACTTCCAGGAGAGTGTGAAAGACCTTGGCATTGTCAGAGTCGAAATACACAATGCAAGATGTGGGAAAGCAAGGCCAAAAGGACCAGTGCATTTCGAGGAACGAGAAAGGGTGCCAGAAAAGAAGCTCAAAGGTCAAGCTGTGACTCTCTCAGGAGGCTACGGTCTCCCGCAAGCAGCTAATCAACCAACGGTTCGCGACACTCATATCAGCGGCCCGTCTCAAGCTATGTTTGCTTTCAAATACCGCTCCAAAAGGGCTCTACAGCTTCTTGAATTGATTTCCACGACTCCCGAACCAGACTCACTTGGGAATCGTGATGTAAATACATTGAATCTGGAGGAAGCACGGACACTACTTACGCAATATCAACAACAGCAGCCTCGAATGGTGGAGAACAAAATCGAGGAGAGGAAGATTAAGTCTGAAACTTTGAGTTCCAGCTCTGCCTCGCGAAAGCGCTCGATTAATTGCGACGAGGACGAGGACGACGACGACTGCGAGTTGGTGGAAGTGAGGAAGTGTCGACGTAAACTTGACGGGGAAGCGGAAGTGTTCGATTTGACATGATAGCCAGGAATCCTAGAATCTGGCGATGGAGTCGTGCGGTCATTTCGATCGCAGCCGAATCCCGAGCAATCTGGTGAAATCAGCATCGATCCTCGCTTTGCACAGATAGGGGTAGTCGTAATCCCAAGCACAGCCCGGTATTGTCAGCAGAAGAGTCGGCCGGAGCAGGCTTGGCTAGAGGATCTGATCGTCTCCGGGTTGCGCTTTAGTCCGACCCGCACTGATAGAAGAGTTCTCTAGAAGCAGAGAGGATGCAATATCAGAATATTGTGCTTCGTGGCCGAACCTAAACGCTGACGTCGGCAGACTGCCTGGCAGACATTAATGAACACCGACTTGTGATTCGGTATTTCATCATCCGAGCTCGGGAAATGCTGAGCACATTGTTGGTAGAAGATGGTATCCAGCAACTTTGTGAAAAGCGTCCATGAAGCGACCACAGGCGGAAGAGGTGTTTTAACAGAGACAACCACCACAACGTTTCTGTTTCTCCTGATCGGCTCAGGAACCTTCTCAGTTGTCTATCCGTCTTCTCAGTTGTCTATCCGTCTTCTCAGTTGTCTATCCGTCTTCTCAGTTGTCTATCCGTCTTCTCAGTTGTCTATCCGTCTTCTCAGTCCTCTAATCTCTTGTGGACCCGTTTTGCAACAGCCTCCAACCACGATGCCTTCCCATTTTCCTCTTTTAATGACGTCTTGAACCTCATTCCAGACACGCTCATCCCACCTACCATCATCTTCTTCTCTACCCACCCAAGTCTGCGTTGCGCTATCATATGTCTGGCCTTTACTGCCATTCGGCGCCAATACTAACTTGGGAAGCATGATTTGCAATTTTGCAGCTGCTGACTCAAATTCAGCAATCAGCTTGGACAGCTTTCGAACTTCAGTACAGTTAATGCCAACGGCCCAGGGTATCTGAAGCAGGACCCCGTCTTCCCATTTTCTCTCGGTGAACAAGGCGTCAACAACCTCCTCTATGCTACTCCCGTCCGGCAATTTGTCGTCATCGTTGGGGAAAACACAAGTCACCCAATACGGCTTAAAGACTCGATGATGGCGGTTTACATTTGCTGCAGTCCGTACAGCTCGGACCTCGTCTAGCCGCGGAATGGTCTCAAATGCCACCACATCCACCTTGTCCCAGGTTGCCCAAAACATTGCTATGCGCGCAACATGCCAGTGCTCAAGTTTGGTCTCATCACACATATCTTTATACTTGCCCCCGTATTCCTGAGAGGGTGTCATCGTAGCTCCATAGGCTCCTAATGACAGCGCCACCAGCCCCTGGCGATTGCTGAACGCGTGCCGAGTTAGGTCCACACCAAGGTCAAGGTATTGACATATCTCCTCGTAAAAGTCAACCTTCTCTCCCTCGATGGTGGTGTTGCAAAACCCATGGTGACTGGCTTGATACGTAGGCGTAAGGAGGATATCGACTCCGGCCTTGACGAAATCTTGCTGGGCTTTTTCGAGAGTATCGGGGTCTGTCAGGAGTAGATGAGAGGACCACAATGGCGTGGTCGAGTCAAATTTGACCCCGTATTTGTCTTCAAGTGTTGTACCGAGCCCACCGTCAAGAAGCAGAATCTCCTTGTTGAGTAACGAAGACATGGCTCATTTTTGAGACATATCAGGAACATGACGGCCAGACCATTTTTTGGCTTTCTGCTGACTAGGCGGACTTTCTAGAAGCCGAGGTGCAACCTTCAAAATTTTTTGGAAGCGCCAGGGGACGGTGAAAGTGTGTTCCAAATTATCGCGACCTGAGCTGTTCTGCGCAGGTCGACTTGAGTGTCCTTCCACTTGAAGCTATCGAGGTCCCTACCGTCGCGTTCATGACATTGCCGACCATATCCACGTGTCAGGACTACATTTCTGACCATCTCTGGAAAGCGCAAGTGAATTGAAGTGCTCAGGGGCAGATCTCGCATCAAAAGCGAATAGTACTACAATTGAGTATATATTTCCAATATGACTTCGTTATACCTAGGTCGTCAAGCTCGCCAGCTGCCAGAAGCTATTCGCACCTTTGCTACGTTGAACCCGGGAAAGAAAGCTGCGACGCAACCTCGACACTTTCTGTCTATTAAAGATCTCACGCCCACGGAATTGAAGACGTTGATCGACAATGCCTCCGCACACAAGAAATCTCTACAGTCCTCTACTCAGCTTCCCAACGCTTGGCCATTAGCGTCGTCCCTCCAGGGGAAGACTATTCCACTTATCTTCTCCAAGCGCTCGACGCGGACCCGAGTATCTAGTGAAGCTGCGGTCGCGGCTATGGGCGGACACTCTATGTTCCTGGGCAAAGATGACATTCAAATGGGGGTGAACGAGAGCCTCTACGACACAAGCGTAGTCATCAGCTCTATGACAGCAGGAGTTATTGCCCGGGTTGGACCGCACAAAGACATCGCTGATTTCGCCAAGGATAGCTCGGTGCCTGTGATCAACGCGCTGTGTGATACCTTCCACCCCATGCAGATTGTTGCGGATTACGCCTGTCTGGCCCAAGCTTTGCAAACGAATGCAGATGGGCTTCGCGGGTTAAAGATAGCCTGGGTGGGTGATGCAAACAATGTGCTGCATGACTTGGCTATTGGGGCACAGAAGCTGGGGATTGAAATGGCTGTGGCAACCCCCAAAGGGTATGAGCTCCCTGAGCATGTCAAGCAGATGATTGGCGAAGCTGGAGAGGGCAAGCTGATGGAGACCAATGCGCCAGAAGAAGCGATCAAGGATGCGGACGTCATTGTGACGGATACGTGGATCAGTATGGGTCAAGAAGAGGAGGCGCAAAAGAGGTTGAAGGCCTTTGAGGGCTACCAGATCACTGAGAAGATGGCACAGAAGGGTGGTGCGAAGAAGGACTGGAAATTTATGCATTGTCTGCCTCGGCACAGAGAGGAAGTGAGCGATGAGGTATTCTACGGTGAACGTAGTTTGGTATTTCCAGAAGCCCAGAACCGGCTATGGAGTGCTATTGCTACTCTTGAGGCATTTGTGGTGAATAAAGGGGAGGTAAAGGAGGCGGATGTTTGAGTGGTCCTTCAGAGCCCTTGGCGTGTTCTATAGCTTGGAAAATACGGTGCAGAAGTCACATTTGCAGGGCTTCGTGGTAAGCTACTGTATACCGTCGTATTGTCGTGGACACGTTGTTCTCAGCACGAAAGTCTGAAATTCATAAACGGTATTCGAGTTTAACCGACTCAGGTGGAGGAGTCGAGCATGTGAAATTTCCCGAGGTTGGTTCGCCTGTGGTGTGATCGACGTCACATGCGGTCGCATTGCCGGGAAAGGTGATGCTGCTCAGTGTCCAAATATACGTCTCACACTACAATTATCCCTCGTTCGCCATGCTATCGATTTGCGCTCTTGGAGTCCTGGGCCCTATGAATATTGATACAACATGACAGTATGATCTATAGCCTTGACGCACAATTTACAAACCACCGACAACAGCTAACATGGCCCAGTCTCCTGTGCTCTCCCGCAATCCCTCGGCCATTTTCGCGCCAGGTCCACACCGACGGTCTCACCCCAATCTTCAGAACCTACACGGCCTGTCACTGGCCCCTCTGACCCCCAAATATCCAATAGACCCAGCCGACTACGATGCCTATTACGACCCGAGCACCAGCGAGCTCCACACCAGCAGCAGTCTGAGTCAAATCGCCAGTCTCCCCAGTCCAAGCGGGATCTTGAGTAAAAGTCCCGGTAGGAGCCGTAATCCCAGCCGGTCGAGGTCGAAAAGGAAGCTGAAGAGCCACGTCAACATCCAGGAGCCCGAGCGAGCACAGGGAGCGCAGCGGCACGACGATGCGGAGATCATAGATCGGAAACCTAGCGAGAAGGCCAAGAGCAGCAGGAGTCAGCCCCATCTAACAGGATTGCACCCTCCTGCGGACCCGTCATGGCTAGTGCAGACCGGGTTGAGTCTGACGGAGAGTAATCGCGAAACAAAAGGGCAGAGCTGGTTGAGTAAACGGGACAGTTCTACGAGTCTGGCGAATACACCCTTGGACGGCTACTTGGAATGGAAAAAACCACGAGATGGACCGACCCCCCGGAGCGGACGAGCGACGCCTGCTCGGTCAAGAGTAGGCAGTAGGAACGTTAGTCGAAATCCTAGTCGCAGTCGGCGGAGTGACCTCAAGTTAACTACTACTACTGCATCTGCATCCACGTCGCCGGACGCGGTTCGAGTGTCACACAGCGCCAGCTTTGCCACCGCCCCGGAATCCGGAAATAACATCCGCGAGGAAGATGAGCAGGATGCGGATGAGGACGCGAAGAATGCTGAGCCTAACTGGGCCGATGCACGAACACAGGCCGAGGTCGCTGCGCAGTTGCAGGAAGAGCTGGCCGACGAATTTGAGAACGGAGATGCCGACCCCTACGGATTGCTTGATTTTGAGACTCAAGGCGACGACGGCGACACCAGCGAGGACGAAGAAGCAGTGAGACGTGCAATGAGGAGCTGGAGAATTGGTGGCTGGATGGACGGGGCCATCGAGGCTCTGTTGATGGTGGAAGAAGGGAGGTCAGAAAGCCAGAGTGGTGATAAGGAGGCCGACAAGAGGCGAAAAAGCCCGGACGGTGAGCTGCTAGAAGAAGTCGAGGAGCCGCCAGAGAGGCCAAACGGCTTGTGGAATGATCTGGCTTGGTTCGGTCGACTGGTTAGAAGGAATGTGGCCTTATAAGGCAGGTGAGAAGCCAGCAGATTCTCAGTAACCAGATCATGATAGATCGCGGTCTTCGGTGTTGCAAGCGAATGTCCTGGTGATAATAGACTCGCTCAAGTCTTTGCATACCTAGGTACCAGATAGGGAGCACCGAAAACAAACTGCCTCTGAACGATGCAGAGACGCTGGCCTTCATTAGTGACCTAGGAACGTGGTGCCATCGTGTCAACCGTTGGTGCCTTGCTCGGACGCATACAGTACATATCCACGATCAAATAATCCTTCCTATGCGCATCACCTATTAACGTGTTCGTGAAACGTTTTGAAGTTGTGTTCAATGGCACGTTCAACGACTTGGACGTTTCTGCGGAGGGGTCCACTTATTTTCTCCCCATGATGAGTTGAATGTGAGCCGCAACTAGCCGCTCACGCCGCTGCAATCACTAAGCCACTGCCCGCGCCCTTAGGCCCTTAAATCATCCCGTCTCCGCGTCATGCATCCCGGACTCAACACTGTATGACTTGGCCCTTCGACATTTTGCTGCTCATATCACAGATGTCCAGATAACCATTCAGCCATCGACAATGTCGTCGCGAGAAACGTCACCGGCTCGTGCCAGCGAACACACTCCCCTCCTCTCCCGGACCGACAGCAACACTGAATATGAAGCGAACGGTCATCTCGATGATGATCATGCCTCTACGTCCTCGACGAAGAAGAACAGGTCAAAATGGCCCATCATTGCAGCAATCTCTTTGCTTTCGATCTTCATGATCCTCGCCCTGATATTTGGCTTTGCAACTCCGGCCGCCGTTGAACAATATGTCAAACAGGCAGCACAGTTTGAAGCCGATAACCTGAGCATTGAGAGTATCACCGATACCGGCGTCCGAGCACGGATACAAGGCACAGCCTGGCTCGATGCCGCAAAAGTGCGCAACAAGCCCACCCGAGACTTGGGGCGCTTCGGCACGTACATTGTCAAAGAGGTGGAGAGCGGTGACACCCATGTCCAGGTTTATCTGCCTCGGTATGGTGATTCCTTGCTTGGATCTGCCACGCTGCCACCGGTGAAAATGAACATCAGGAATGGTCATTACAACTGGATTGATATCACCGCTGATCTAGTGCCTGGCGATCCAGAGGCAATCCGACGACTGGCTGATGATTTCTTGAAGCACGACCTGGGTGACTTGCGAGTGAAGGCTACGGTAGATGTGCCAGTCAAGAGTGGCTTGTTCTCGATCAAGCAGCAAGTCACTCAGTTCCTGACCCTCTCTGGATCTGGGCTGCCCCAAGTGCCCAAACCCAACTTGGATAGCTTGAGGGTCGCCGAGTACCACGGTCCTGCAGGAAGTCCTGCAGGGATCAAGGCATGGGCCAAGCTGACTGTCAAGAACGACTCTCCGGTCCGGCTAGACGTTCCTCCCATAAGTTTCGACGTGCTGCTCCCTGACTGCGAGAAAGATTTTCTAATTTTGGCAACTACAAAGACGGAGAAAATTGAGATTATTCCCAAGTCCAATGTGACAATAGCAGCCGAGGGACTAATGACAAGACTCCCTACTGCTTTGACTACCGCATGTCCCGAATCAAGCAGATCGCCGCTTGACACGTTTATTGCAAGTTATCTGCAAGGCAAAGATGCAACTGTTTACCTCCGAGGTGGCGAGAGAACTCCAGAAACACCAGAGTGGATTGCCAAAATCCTTCAGGACGCGATTGTGCCTGTCCCATTGCCGGTCAGGCCGTTTGACAACATGATCAAGAATTTTAGCTTGACTCGCGTACACTTTAGCTTACCTGAGACACCAACTGGCAAGCCGATGCTGTCTGCGACGGTCGCAGTCCTTGCTGGTCTACCAAAAGACATGAATTTTGACATCGACGTAGACAGGGTCCGCGCCGATGGTGCACTATACTACGAAGGCCAGGAAATGGGCAAGCTAGACTTGTCAAAGTGGCAAAGCGCACGATCACGAAAGTCCGACGGCGATCTACTTGTGGAGAGTGAAGTCGTTGATGCTCCTCTTGAGATCACCAACGAGGATGCTTTCGCAAAGCTAGTCCAACGTATGTTCTTCCAGCATCAAGGCGTGACACTGGAGGTCAACGCTGTTGTTGACATAGACACGACGACCGCCCTCGGTACTTTCGTCGTGTCCGGTATTCCCGCCAAAGGTAAAGTCTTTGTCAAACCTCCCACACCAGGTGGCTTCAAACATAAGGTTGGTGAAATATCTGTTGTTGATACTACCCCAGAGAAATTGACAATGGAAGCCGAAGTGACGATCACCAACCCGACGGAATACTATGCCAACCTGCCTCGGGTGGATGCTGCGTTGTTTGTGAATGGAACTTGGGTCGGCAATGCTTGGGGTGGCGGTAACATCACGCCTGGCGAAAATACAATTAAGAGTTACGTAGAATGGGACAGGACGAGTGTGGGGGCAGAATTTCTGAGCCAATACATCAGCGGGCGCAACGTAAGTCTGACCATCAAGCCGAAGAAGTTGCCAGGACTGCCAGAGGTCCCGATGAATATCACAATCGAAGTGCCACACATGTTTGGCAAGTTCATGAAGGATACCACGGTACGTTTCAAGGAAGACCCTTTTCGTTGGTCTCACTAACACTTGCCAGATTCATCTTCTGTCACAGACCGCAACGTTCGTGCTTTTCGCACCCGTGGCGATGTGGATCACTTCAATTCATGCGACGGCATACTACAACAACACTGAAATCGGCACCATTGATTGGGAATATCCTTTTGCTGTGAAGCCTGGAGATAATATGACCCCAAGACTTCCACTTGACTGGAACAGGCCAGGCGCTGGGCTGATTCGCGACGCTCTTGGAGGCAACTTGAAAATCGATGCGTACGCAGATATTGGAGTGAGGATAGGGCAGTGGAGAGAAGATGTCTGGTATGAAACCAAAGGAACGGGCGCGCATGTGACGTTATAGATTCGGTTCTGTGCGGAGGCGGTGAATAGAAAAAAAATGTGCTTCATACACGAAAGTGAATCTACGCGACGAACTGCCCTAGCTTCACAGGTACTATCTGGCTGTAAATTAGACTTCTTTAGGGGAAACGCTTGATGCTTATTAGGGGCCGGCCTCCACGTACTCGCGTTGTTGCGCTCTCGATCTCTTCACAAAACATTTGGAACCATTTCCGTCATAGCTCCAGACACACTCTCTTGGTATATTGTTGCTCTGGGTATATTGTTGGACCTGACTGTTGAGGCCACTTTATTAGACCGAGCTTCGTGCATGAGGATAGGAACAATAGGATAGGGCTAAAATGGCCAACAAGCGCTAAGAGGGATTGAGCGAGATAAGGAAGATAGAGGTTTTAAGAGGTCTAAAAGGCCTGACGAGGCAGTTTTAGCAATTAGACTACTCAGGCGACCAGCAAGGCGAACTCGAGTTGTACAGCTTCGGGTTTCTGGGGAAGGCGGGACCAGGTGGAGACATCGGCAAAGCTGTCTTTTGTGCTATCTCGACCATCTCGACATAACTCAACCAGCGTCGACAACCTTCAGCCTGATCACAATTTACTCTCTTCTCATGCTTAAGTCGTCATCGAAATCATCCAAAAATGCTCGCACGGCTTCGCAAACCCAGCTCTCGAGCATGAGAGAGCCGCACAATCCGCTGGAAAGTCCTGACATACCACTACGATAGAGATGGAAGTAGGCCCCAGCGGAAGTCACTCCTATGGCGGCCCAATTCATTTTTCCGGTCAAGGTCAAGCCGTACTTGGAGATGTACACATTCAAGAGTATCACACCCACGTAAATGGCTCACCTGAGGCGGAGCCGCCCCCCAAGAAGATAGGTTAGAAACATGCTTTCGGACTTGAATTCCGAGCTCACAACATGTCCCAGGTGTCATGGAGTTGCTCAGGTACGAGAAGATGACCGCAAAACGTGAATACGCAACCCCTGGATCCTCGTTCAATCTCGAGTGGATCTGGAAAACGCGTTATTCGGAGTGGCTCGCTTGTTCCGACGACGCCCGTGCAAAGGATCCCTTCTGGATTTGCGGCAAGCCGGCATCTGGAAAGTCTACGCTTGTTGCGTATTTGATAGCCAGTCGTAAAACTCGACAGCTCCTTGACCACGGAGACGGAACCTACGAAATCGTTCATTACTTCTACGACTATCGCGAAGGCACAGCATTGGCCAACAGCATTCTAGGGATGCTCAGATCGTTTCTTTTCCAGCTCGCCGACCAGAATAACGCTGTCAGATTGCGCCTACAGGATCTGAGTGACCAAGCAAGAATCAAACTAGACTCCTCGAGCAACCTCCTAGACACCATCTGTGAAGCGGTCAGACTATCAAAGCAAAAGTTCTGTATCTTCATTGATGGCTTGGACGAGTATGAAGGAAATCAGGTGGAACTATTGCAGACTTGCAGACTACTCGGCGAGAACACAACTGTCAAAATCTGCATTTCCTGCCGGCCAGAAGTCCATGTAGATGAGTTCTTCACACCATTCGGTGAAATCTTAATGCAACACCAAAACGCCGGAAGCATGTTTGCATACGCAAGAGAAGAGGTTCTCAAGGAGCAAATCAGCAATCTGGACGTTGAAATGCTTTGTACAACGCAACTACGAGACCAGCTTGTTAACAAGTCAGAAGGCATCATACTCTGGTTCAAACTTGCTTTTGATGAACTTCTGAGTATGTGTAAAGCAGGTCGCACTCGGATCGAACTTCAAGACTTCGTAGATGATGTCCCAATTGGCCTTGACGCCCTTTACGACCGGACACTTGAGACAATACCTCCACTTCATCGTCAGGAAGCCGCGCTTGTACTATTCATCTTCAACCAACTTCGCCAAATACCGCAAGAGGTGACCGCCCAAGAAGCTTACTTCTCCTTGACAAATCTTGACCATTTGTGGGGCGTTTATGATATTATGACCCAAAAGCTTGGATCTAGTATGGGTATCTCAAGCCTCCCAGACTATCGAGCGCTCAGAACGCGCATCAAAGATCTATTGCGTGGGCTACTAGAAATATACCCTTTTCCGGACCACGACACCTTTGGAGGGATAACAAACCTTGACGTTCGGTACATTCACAAGTCCTTTTTTGCCTACCTCAGAAGAGTGCAATGGGTGGAGCGCAACATACATTGCCAGGTCGCATTCACCTATCCTAGACCATTTTGGCTCCACTTCTTCACAGACGTGCTCGCTACCGCTGCGAGTGAGGATATATTCCCTCTAAGTTTTCAAAGGGAGTGTGTCGCAGAGTTTCAATATTTTCGGTGCGGACTTCTCCCCGGGCGCGATCTTAGGTCCCCGGAAATCGAATTTTCTAAGCGTGGCATCGCGCATTTCACGAAGCGACGTCATTCGGCGCTTTTGGCCTTCTTGAAGCAGCTGGTTCCTCGCATTGAAGATTTGTTCAATGAACCTGGAATCCGTGTCGGATACATCAACCGGCGCCTGCTGCGATGGCTTCAGCCTGGGACGCATCATTTTGCTTTTCCAGCAGTGTGGCAATCAAGGCATGTAATTCTCAGAACTTCCCTTTTGTTGCTACTTCCGTACGCGTCGATATATGAGAATTCAGGACAACAGCCATGGCCAATCATCAAACCAGTGATGATTACACATTGGAGTTTCATAATGATATGGCTGAACATGAACTTCGACGACATATGGATTGTATTCAGGTCAATATTCCGAGAATTGGTGGAGGACGAACAATTTAAAATCCTACCAATGTGGTGGGCAATGGCAAGTCGGCTTCCTGATATATACCAGCACGCTATCGCAGACACATCCTTGACCGAACATGAGACGAGTCTATTGCTTCAGCATTTCACTAGGTTGTCTTGCTCTGAAATGGCATTCGTACAGCCGGCGAAGTCATACCTCGAGCCCTTATTCAAAGGCCCTTGCGCATCAAACATGTGTACCCTATTGAACAGTTTCATGCCCTCCAAAAACAAGGTGAGCCTGTTACCACAGCAAGTTCTCTACGCGGCGTCATTATGTCAAGAATTTGTTCTACTTGGGCTTTCAAGTGGATCTTGGTGTCACAATCCTAATTGTGTGGATTACGGAAAGAACGCGAGCATACTGTTAGATTGGGCACGGTTCCGTCTCTGGCTAATCTATTGGTATAACAAGACGGTTGGGGTCGATATGGTCAATGTTTGTTGCAAATTACTAGAGATTATCATCAGGGCGGGAGAAACCATCAATAACGTTTGCTATTCTGGCGGAACAGTCCTTCACGCCGTTCTTGACGCATCTATGGTACGCTACGCTAATCTAGAGCATGGCGATAGCGTTCGTGCGTTTAAGTTCTTGGCTCTTGTTCGCGCTGAGATCGACCCAACTATTAGTGACGAACACGGGGATGTACTCGAGCGCGCGTTGAAATTACAACGCCAATTGCGGATGAAGCTCATGTCAGTCAGAAAAACTCAGATGTATAGGCTTGAAATGTGTGATATCGGCCTGATAATAAGGTGGCTCGAATATTACAAGCAGCACAAAGCTTGGCCGGAGGACACTCTGGAAGACTTCTATCAAGAACGCGATGAGTTGGCAGGTCTAGTACGCCGGTAATGTAGAACAATAAAACAACCCGAATTTCTTGACGGTTCGTATCTCGTTTATTTGTACACCTATTAACTACCCTAACTGCGTGGCGTATCGGTTGATACGGCTCGAAGCGCTGCAAAATGTAGATATTAACATGAGTCATGCGAAGTACCCTTTTTCTTAAATGTCTACAGTCGCCATGTCGAATCTTTCATCATCCAGTCCTCCATAAGCCATGGCAGCTTCATACATCGTCACGGGCGGTGCGCAAGGCATCGGAAAAGCAATCGCGCTCCGTCTGGCGCAAGACGGCCACGTAGTCATCATCATCGACACCTGCGCGAAACTGCCATGGCAGCACGACAAAGTAACACTAGTCAGCGGCAGCGCCGCCGACGCAGCAACAGCCACAAAGGCAGCAGAGCTCGCTGAATCCCACGCCCCGCTCTCCGGCTGGGTCAACAACGCCGCCGTCTTCCGCGACGCACAGTTCGACACGGCCTCCGCCAAAGACGTCCTCGACCTGATCAACCTGAACCTGTCGCTCGCGCTCGTGGGCTGCCACACAGCAGTCAACCACTTCCTCGCCCACGGCCGCCGGCCCGGCTCCATCGTCAACGTCTCCTCGCACCAGGCGCAGCGCCCGGTCCGCGGAGCCCTGCCGTACGCTACGGCCAAAGCCGCTGTCGAGGGCATGACGAAGGCCGCGGCGGTCGACTATGGGCGCTACGGGATCAGAGTCAATGCCGTCGCGCTGGGGACTGTTGATACGGAGCGCTTCCAGGAACTGCGTGCGCGGAACCCCGAGACGGATGCGCAGGTCGCTGCGCTTCATCCGCTCGGACGCCCTGGGTCGACGAGCGAAGTCGCGGATGTGGTTGCGTTTCTGCTGTCGCCTACTGCTGCTGGGTTTGTCTCGGGGATAGTGTTGCCTGTTGATGGAGGGCGTGCGGCGAATGGGGCGGACCCTGAGGCTGTTTGATGGCTTTTTTGGACCTGCTTTGACTTTTGGCCCTTTTTTTGTTGGGGTGGGGGGGGGGGGGGGGGTTACTAGGTATATTCAATTACGGGAATACCTGAACGAGTCAGATGGGTAAGATTTTTTTCCTTCCAACTTTTCCCGGTTGAAAAATTAACTGCGAAATAATATCTCTGCCTACGAGGGAGGAAATCAGCTAATATAACGATGGGGAAGGAATGCTTCGTTATGGGAGCAAATATTTTGATGAGGGAAAATTGGAGTGGGAAGGAAAGGAAAAGGCGGGAGGGGAGCAGGTAACAGACAGAGAGTGCTCTTGTGCTCCCCTATATCTTTAGAGATGCGATTATGAATGTGTCTTGGAAAAGGTAAGGTTCAACGTCCGACTCCTACATAGTAGAGCTAGTACATGATATGACATAATACGACACGGCATAATGTGACAGGAAAGGTCGCGAGGAAATAGAAGAGAGATAGAGGTCCTGATTTCTGGAATGACGAGAAAAGGGGCAAAGCTGTGGTTTGTATTGACACAACGTTTAAGTCTTCGGGATGGTTGACGGCAGGAATTTGAGCTGAGCTGTTCAAGGCGCATAGCTGATCACATAGACAAAAGGAGTAGATGTTGAATTGATATTTGTTCTCAGGAAGTGAGTGACACTTGGCATTGCTCATTCTAGAGGTGCTTCCTCGAAGTATTCGCAGCCTGATTGTTCTCGCTCTACACGATATTGTAATTTTTATGTCTAGTAACAAGAAGCTAGCACCTTGTACAGATACGTGCTCGCTTCAGTATGCCTCTACAGTTCTTCTATCATCGCTACCTGTGCAGCATCCGGATAAGATAATTTGCACTTGCGACATTTCCGACACTCCTTCTGCCTCCTTCAATTATATTACCCTCATTGTTTGCTGTTTTTCCAGCGACACTTCGTGATGGGATGATCAGCACTGAACTAGCTGTGTTATGTGTGTTCTAACTTCACTAGTACGTGCCGGGTTTAAAGTGGAGCAGACCGAATTCATCGTAGTACAGATCGGGGTGTGGTGGAACGCGCGTTGTGACATTCTTCTGATTGATGTTGGCTTCGCCTCCTGTGTCCGGTTCTGCATGCGGCGGAGGGGGTGGTGGTGGCGGTGACGGCGGTTTGTTCTCCTTTTGACGATCATGCTTCTGCTCTTCGTCCTTCTCCTGGCTTTGAACAGTCTTGTGGATTGCTGATGACTCCGGTCTGTTGACTGGCGTGTGTGTGATTTGGTTCCACGCCTTTCCGTTCCGCTGCAAGAAGAGGTTGCCAGCTGTCCTTCCCGACATTTTTTGACGCGGGGGTATCTCTTTGCTTTTTGTGATGCCGCTACTATCATCAGCTTTGCGACGTTCAGAAGCGCAAAGTTCCTTATCCTGATGTGGTTCGTGACGGTTCGGTTTTGAGGTTGGCAGTGTGTGGTCAACTGTTGTCGTAAGTTCGCCTTGCCTTCCTTCTTTCCGTCTCTTCGCACTGCCATCTGTAACACCACTCGGGCCACTGTTGAGGTCGTCGGCTTCTCGTTCTCGTTTCGTCCCCGTTACCAACGTAGTGCTCTCACACCGCAGTTTCTCGCCTTCTCCCGGCTCAATCACCGTTGCAGGTCTAGCGACAATGGCCTCGGGGGCTACCGACCCCGCTTCTTGAATCTCACAAAACTCCACGATGGCGGTTCCACAGAGACGGCAAGATGAGCCAAAATTGGCGTATGCACAGTCATCTATATTGTTCCATGTACAGATCTTTTCTTTAAGACACTGAGGGCATGTCTTGAGCCTTCTGAGCCTGCGTCTTTTCTCCTTGGACAAAGGTACAGTAATTTGTTCCAGCACCATCAGGGTTTCCCGGCAGTCGATGCAGTGTATTACTTTGTTGAAAAGACCTTTCTTCGGCCAGGAGGAGGTGCAGAAGGCTTTCGAGGACGGACACTTTGGACATATTTTGAGTCGGCGCAGGTTCGTGGTATTCATGATCGGTGCTGCGGTGCGAAAGGTGGTCGTGAGGCCCTGGATCGAGGAATGGCGAAGCCAGCCCAAAAGACAAAATTACTTGAGGGAACGTGGACCAGCTAATCGGCCGTGACTTGTCTGGTGAAAGTGCCGTTAGCGGGTGAAAGTCGATTGATTGTGTGGCGTTCGTTCATGCGGGTTGCTAGGCACAACTTCACCGCCATGCAACTTAACTCGGCTTCAGCACGTCCACCACGCCAGACCAGTCGTTCCTGGCTCGTCTCTCCCAATAGCCGTCTGGCCCGCCCGCCTTGAGCTTCCACACTGTTTCATCGCCATTGTTGACTTTGACAAAGAATTTTGGAACCCACTGCTCGCCCGCGGCTTCCATTTCACGCCGTCTACTTCTCTGCCCTTCTTCAATCTCATTCTTTAGCACTTCGGCATCCTCATACCGACCATCTTCGAGCGCCCGCTGATCTGCCCGGAAACGACTGTCCGTTGGTGGCAACTTGCCTTGCTCGATCGGCGTGACCTCATTCAACCCAGCTGCAAATTCCGTCATGCCGTAGTGCTTCTCGGGCCGGTCTACAAGGCCGTCTACGTGCCAGATTTCACGCTTTGGATCTGCGCGACCATCCTGTTTTAGCAGAAGACTTGAAGTCCATGCCCCGACCAGTCCCAGGGGGTGTTCCACATTGCTGGGGTCGAGAAGCTGGGCATCGACTTCCTCACTCCGGCCACTGAACATTCCTTTGGCTTTGAATGTGACGTTACATTTCCACCCTGTCGATTCATTGAACACACACATAGTACCGACTGGCTCGACGTATTTCTCGCCTGCGATGATATTCCGCAAGAAGCACGTCGCTGGGTGCCAAGAGTAACATTCATTGAAAGAATTCAGTACAACTCGTGCTTTTCCGTCCGTGATAATCTCTGAAGATTTGCCCCAGAATTTTTGTGAGGGCATCGGCGATTGTGCGAAACACCACTTTTGCCCTTCAGCGTGGATGGCCAGTTGAACAGGCCTATGAGACACCTTTTCCGAGACAAAGCGAAAGTTCTTGTCTTCCCGTACGAGTTCGTAGGTCTCGCCTAACATCGGATTGAAGGGTTTTCTGATTGAGCGTTCTTTGACACGTGCATTCGAAAATGACGAAATTGCAAATGCCGTCACGTAGAGCATCCGTTCGGCAGCGTCTTCCATCGTGCTGGCTTTATCCAAGAGCTCTGAATACTCCAGATTTTCAGCTGCCTTCTGCAGAAGCGAGGTTGGCTCATTCGCCGAGACCGGCATTGAGATTGTTGACAAATCCTTTCCAACATTCTTCCGCAAAAAGCCTACTAGAGAGGGTGGCATGATCGTCGGTGACTTGACAGTGCGCCGTCTGTGCACAGGGTCAAGTGGTAGAGGTGCCAACGTTTTTGGTGGCGCTGGCAAAAGTGATGAGACGCTTCCGGACCTCAACCCGCGACCTCTCACAGTGCTTATATCATCCACATCACTGCTGGTGTCCGACTCGGCGGACCGTTTATCTTCCGTATCGCTCGTGTCATCGTCGGCTTGAAGATCCAGCAGCTGAGTATTTCTTCGGCTCAACGCTCTGTCTTCGGCATCGAAATACTCTTGCGAATCTATGCTCATGCGAGACACAGCGGACTGGGGGACGGCGGAATGTCTTGTCTTGGCTTCGTTGACTAGCTCAGAGAATTCGGCAATGACCGTATTGAGGTTGTTCAAGATCTGCTTCATATTGCCGTGCAGATCCAGAGAGGACGATGATGAGAATTGTGCATTTGGAGCGCTCGACATAGGAGGAGATGGCGCAGCCAAGTTTGCTGAGACGCTCCGTTTGAAGAAACTGCGATTCATATCTGTTGCACTTGGTTTCCTCTTCCAGAACGCTCGTCTTTCCTCGGGAAAATAACCATCACTCTCTCGATCTGGTGTAGGCGGTTGTGCCACATCGCTCAGAGGCGTTTGGGAAGGCGGGCTCGTCTTGCTGTCACTACACAACCTGCGCACCGCGTCCCTCGTTCCTGAGATCTTGCTGAGCACCGATTCTATACGTTCCCAATTAAGGTCGTCTCCACCAGAAATGCGAAATTCGGGCTGATTGGAATCCAGGTCAAGGTCGGTATCGGCTGCATTGTCGATCAGTAGCTGAGAAGCCTTTCCCAAAGCAGCCTTCCAAGCTTCAAAATCGGTGTTGTTATTTGCTTTCAGGTGCCAAATTTCGGCTCCTGAATCTATGGATATCTCCCTTGTCTTGGCATTGGCACCAATGGCGGCAAGAGACAGGGGAATAGCACCTCGTAAGGCAGAGGAGTGGCGATCATGGTAGTAGGAGAGCGTGGAAGAATTGTAGTCCAGGCTGAAGAAACGCCTCGCATAGCCTTGATGGCGTTTCCGTCTTCTCTTCTGCAGAACGCCGACGAAGACCTGGCTCGAGTCTTGACCGCCTAGGTTCGATATTTCTACGGTAGGGGCGAGCTTGGGCGTAGCCTCAGCAGCAGCAAGCTTCAGCGACTCCAGAGACTTCTTAGTTCCAAGTTTAGGAGCACGTCTGGAGGCAATAGTTGGTGCGGGCGACGCTGCTGCCGATGTCATGGCTTGTGAGTGATGCAGCTGGGCACCGAAGGAGATCTGATGCTGAGCACTGGTGGGGTAGGTCAGGAGGAAGAATGTCACAGTCTTTCCAGTATTCTTGGAGAAGGTATTATCAAATACCAGGGCATAGTGGCCTCCTTCACCATTGGGCACATCGTATCGACCCTGCGTGTTTTTGTCTGCCTCATACTTGACCAGTTTGAGGACCTGCTTGAGCCCGATACTCTCTAACTTCTCCACCACCTCTGGCAGCTCGGCGCCGTCTTCTTCCGGTCGACTGGTGGAGGCACTAAGAGGAGGCAGGCCGGCGACGGTAGGCAAGGTGGCGAGGGCGCCTGGATGCTTGACAAGACCCAAGTTCACCGATCGCTTGTGCGGTTGCACGGTCCAGGAAATGGTGGTGTTGGACTTTGCATAGACCCATCGGAGAAGATAGCTCTAAAAGAATACCTGTCAGCTTGGATGTGCTCCTGGCAACGCTGCGAACGTCTCACCCTGCTGTGAATCTCAATCTGCTCCATTATCGCAGCTCAAGCGAAGAGACTCGGCAATGGACGACACAAAAAGTCACTGCGAAGCATTGCGGGAGCTTCCTACAACAAGTCGGGACCGAATACGTCACCAGCAAGGTAGCATGCTGGGTGTTTACATTCTGAGATTAAGTAGCACGTCTGCGTGGCGGTAGGGGTTTTCAAGTTTAGGACTCGACCTATTTGTTGTACGATCTGCCAGGGCGGGATCCGGCTCGGGGGGCAACGTCAGCACGACAGGCAACGGACATATTTGACACCGGTCAACAAGCTTGGCATAAAGCACGTGCCTTTTCTAGGACCGGGCGTGTACGGGAAAAGAGAAGAACAAGTATCGGACGAAAAAATATGGCCGTGTCCGCAAGGGTTGCGGGCTTCCAAATTGAGGCAAAGAATCGACCGGTAAGCACACGATTATATTAGTTAGTTAGCTCCGCACGCGACAGTAGTGCTGAGTCTGAATGTGGCCTCTCACTACGTACGTAGTATGTAGAGGAATAATAATCATATACATATTTGTACACTTTGTCAGCACGATTCGGCTTGGCTTGGAATCTGGTGTTTTGTTTATCCAGCCTTCTGACTGTTTTGTAGGTGGCTCCAATTCATTCCCTCAGCAGATGGCCAATGACATCCCAAGGTGCGGCCAAACCAACGAGTCGTTCTTGTCTTGTTCCTCGGCTGTGTGTTGTCGTGTCAACATTGATGAAATGGAATAGTTAATGTGCCTTATCCCTGCAAGGGCAAGGTTCAATTGAATCTGACCGCCCCCCATGATTTTCCATGTGGTAACCGCGGTGTGGCTGGGCTCATGATGTCGAGATATCCATGCTTGCTCTCTTCGATCGCCTACCCGATTCCTCTTTTCTTCTTTTGGCAGGTCGAGCATGGCCCCCTTTGGGTCTATAACCACCGTCTTCGTCTCTCTTCCGCTTGCCTTTGGTCGTACTATTTTCCAGCGCAATTCCCTCATCATCGTAGAGTTCTGGCTCAATCTTTGTTGCCTTGGTTGTTGATTCCCGCTTCGATTTTCGCGAGGCAGCGACCTTGGACTTGTCATTGTCTGGGTCTTGCAGAAAGACCTGAGGCTGATTCTTGCGTAGCCAGTTGTAGACGGACACCGGATTCCGTAGTTGGGATTCTCGTTCACGGTCGGCCGATTTCTCACCGTGTCGCGCTCCAACATTGCTTATCGCATGAGCGCGAGGTGTGCTACCTTTCCCATCCAAGAAATCGTCGAGAGACTGTAGATACTGCTCTTCTTGCTTGGTCGACAAAAATCCTCCCACCAGATGATCCAAGCTGTCGAGGCTCTCATCCCGAGATTTACGCAGTGGTCCGCTGTGTAGCAAATCAAGATACGATTTTTCAGGAGCAAACTCGACAGTGTCTAACAACGCGTGTTCAGTATCTTGATACTCTGCTTGACCCAATGTTCCCTTCTGGATCTTGTGCCGAGTGGCTCGCAGTACCTCGAGGGCCGTCTCCTCGTCCTCATGTTTGTATGGCTCCTCAGATGAGCTGGGATCTCGTAAGTCATATCGGAATCGAGGCGGGATCTGCGGCTGGGAGTTGAGCTCGAGAAGAAGAGCCAGGATCTGATCATTCTGTTCGGCGATGCGTTGAGATATGTCGTTAAGTCTCTGTTGGTCTCGGAACAGCGCGCTGCTTTCTCGCATCTGGCGCTCGAACTTGACCATGATCTTGCGATATTTCCTCCTATAGGATTTGTGAGGGTGTAGGACGGTCGAAGGCAGAGCATTAGGATCTGCATCGGCTCCAGGCGCTGAGGATGCTTCTCGAGACATTTTGAGAGGTCCCGTACAAGTGGATTGGTGAAAGCGATCGCTGATCGTGACCAAAAGGAACGGTGAGAAGATTGATGAATCACTTGCAAGGGAGAATCGTGTCCAAGTCAGTGATCTAAGAAAGTTACGCGCTAGTGGATATCATATCCTGTTGCTCCGTTGGGCTCCACAAAAATTTCCAATTGTTTTTTTGAGTCTCACCTCTTTCTTTACCACTGCCAGGCAAGGAGACCATTAAGTAATGAACTTGTGACAATGAGTCTCACAGAGGCAGACGCTGTGCAAGTGGACCAACACTCATCCAAGCGCAAACGAGACAATGAGCTTGTTGAGTTAGAAGTCGACCTAACAGCGACAGAACCACCGTCCAAAAAGGCTCTGCGCAAAGCCAAAAGGACCAAGACTACGGCAACGGACACTTCTGGCCAACCTCAAGCTACAACAGTTGAAGATGAGGTGCTTCGGGAAAAGCCAGAGAGGGACGCCATGTCTAACAAGTCTAGATCTGGCTATGGGATATGGATCGGCAACCTCTCATTCACAACGACCAAAGACGACCTGATGACTTTCCTGACAAACGACCAAGCATATCCGATTGCCGCAGAGCAGATCACTCGCATCCATATGCCAATGGGACCCATGAAAATAGGCAAGCCACAAAACAAAGGGTTTGCCTACGTTGATTTCAGTAATGCTGAAATCCTGGGTCGAGGGTTAGAGCTCAGCGAAAAACTGCTGGGAGGCAGACGAGTGCTCATCAAAGATGCAGCCAATTTTGAAGGCCGGCCAGCAACTAAAGAAGAAGTGTCAAGTGGAAAACCGCCGAGCCGACGTGTTTTTGTGGGGAATCTATCCTTCGACACTACGGCAGAAAGCCTAGAGCAACATTTTTCACCCTGCGGATCTATCTCGCGCACTCAGGTAGCAACGTTCGAGGACAGTGGAAAATGTAAAGGGTACGCTTGGGTAGAGTTTGAGAACCTGTCCGCTGCTCAAGCCGCTATGCGCGGATGGGTCGAGGAAGGGGACGATACTGGGGTAAAACACTCCAAAAAGAGAATCTGGCTTAAAAAACTAGATGGTCGGCCTCTGCGGATGGAATTTGCAGAAGACTCTACAACGAGGTATAATAAACGATATGGAAAGGACGCCAAGAGGCCCGTCGTGGACTCTCAACCGGGCAGCCTGGACGACAATCAGCAACCAGTCTCTGAGGTTACAAACGACGTTCCGCCCTCGTTACATATCAAAGCCAGGCGTGAAGGAGGTGGTGCATCCAAACGGCGACATGGATACGAGGACAGCACTGTTCAACGTTTGACAGGTGCCATTAGTCAGAGTCAAGGTACGAAGGTCCTTTTCGATTAGTGCTGGCTAAAGTGCAGCATCAGCTTCGGCGCAAGGTCATTATGACCTGCGTATCAACTGCTTGACTTTATGTGGGAGGTGCTGCATATAGAGTATCTTTGAATATTTCCACCCGAAATTACGAAGCAGATTCGTCAACTCCCTCTCTCGATTAGATGCACACTGACGCACTGGTTAGATGTGTCTGTCCCATATAACTTTCCGACGTAAGAACGGAATGACAGGACTTCCATCACCTGGTCCGGCTTTCTACGTATTGCCCTAATGGTTGTATACGTGGGATTGGGCTATAAGTCATCTGTCCAATTTTTATCATCGACGACTCGCACAATGTATGCTTCAAGTTGTGAGAGTGGGGGAGAAGAGCTCACTCACGTAATATTTATCACCTTTAGCAGATTTGGTGCTCGAGGCTTGAAATCCGGGGGAAGAGTGGGCCCGAAGACTGCGCAGGCAAACTGGCACTGACAAGCCACAGCTCGGGGACCCTTGGCGTTATTGACAACTTGAACTAACATTTAACGACGATTCGCGCCTTCCCAACTCCAACATCTTGAGCACAGTGATTTGCCATTCCACCTTCGACCTGGTCTACATCTGGTCCCACCACACACCCTACTTTACTAATATCACCAATTGAGACTGGAACATGTTACTGAAAAGCAACCCATTTTAGATCATTCCGATTATCTTGTGCATGCACTCCGGTGAGGCCTCTTCGCCGGCTGCCAAACCATGCTCTCCAACTTCTGGCACTCTTGAGTCACACGGCCCGAATGCCCTCCTTTCTCGCCGACATCTGAATCTTCAGGATGCCTGTACATAAACGTAAAAGCTTACTGGCTCGTCGAAGACGCCATGATGATGAAGGAGAAGACGACGGCTCTGTAGCTGGTGATCTGCCGGACTATGCTTCGAGTGCCGGTTCGCTCATCACGGATGCCGAAGAAGACGGCGATAATAGCAATGCCTCTGCTGATGGAGCCATCGATCACTCTGCGACGCCCTCGCCCGTTCATACAAAGCAAGTTGCCCTCGAACAGAGGCAGGGGTTGGCATTTCGAACCACTGGCGACACGGCGGCCATGCTCAACGGGTTGAAGGTCCGAGATGATCATGATGTTGAAGTGTTGCATTTCGAGGACACCATACCTACTAACCTACAGAATGACGATCGTGCTCCTAGACGGCGACCAGAGCTACCACGTAGCACATCACAACCGACGGAGCCGTCTAAGCAGCGCACAGCTGGTCAATCTCAGCTTCCGAATCAAAAAGGGTATTTCCTTCACGATGATCGATTAGGAAATCATGCGCAGCCGTCTGCTTTTCGAGGCAGAGGCCGAGAATTCGGTCCACCAAGCGGCAGAGGGTATTTCTCCCACGCATCTATCAATAACGACACTAATATCAGCAGAAACTTTGTTCCCTTTCCGCATGACACGAATAAGCAATGGACGCACGACCTTCACGAGTCGGTGAATCAACCAGCTCCCGTCGTACCTCCTGTGCAGCCCGCGGCACCAGCGGCACCGACCGTTTCGAATGCCCCCAATCGATCGTTTTCCACCACGACTGTCCTAGGAAGCGTTCCTGTTAACGTGTCTTTGCCGGGAGTCGAAAAGAAGACATCTGCTAGTATGGTTAAGAAACATTACACGCTCTTGCCCCAGCACCGTCCGCCACTGCGACGAGATAAACCAGTTCGGATCTCCATACCCCATGAACATCCAAGGTATATCTTCCCCAGCACGGAACGCTCGTTCATTTTTATCCCACGAGCAATGCGTCCAAATCAACAGCAGTACAAAGGTCGAGGACGAGGCAGCTTCCAGGGCAGCAGGCGGACCAGCATGTATTCATATACTCCCAGTGTCGGCATGAGCAGAAGACCGTCTATAGCTGCGTCGCGTCCCGGCAGTGGAATGCACACCCCAACTGGTCCGCCAATGTCATACCAACCGCCTCCACAAAAGCCAATTGTCAGAATGCCTATTCCCCCAACTCATCCTGTTGCACCAGTCGCACAAAACATGGAAGTTTTCCTAGGCGATAATTCGTCTATGGTCCATAGTCCGCCACCAGGGCTTCCGATGCACCAGCCCACCCCACAAAAGGCCGTCTCCGTGGCACACATCGAGTCGCCTATGAGGGCTCCACAGCAGCAATCTCAGCAGCCATTTCATCAACAAATACCGTCAACCCTACCAGAACAAACGTTGCTGAAGATGCCCCACATTCCCGAGGGCGCAATCTACGCTCAGCCCTTTCAACCATATCCTACAATGCCACAGCCAGGCTTTTACGGTGCGCCTTTCCAACCAGGGATGATGCTGCAACCCGGCGACCAAATGGGATACACAATGGGTCTAGGTGGACCGGTCTTGCCCATGCAGCAACATCTCTCACCTGGATCTAACCCTCATCATCAGCACCAGCAGCACCAACACCGTCAACCACCAGCGCCTGTCGCTCACGAATCGAATGGCATGGTCTATTATTATGACCCTTCACAACAATTCATACCTCCGCCGATGATGAACATGAACATGGTGCCCCCCTATTTTTATCCGCCCGTGCAAAACCACATGTTCTACCAATAGTTTGCCTTCGTCTCCGAGGCGTCTGAGTTTCAACCGGCTTGAGAGTCCAAAAATTTGGTCTATGGACACTTTGTTCCTAGTCGTTTTACAGTGCAGCGTGGCGTTGGGTCTTAGAAATGCGCCGTTCACTTCGTCACGGAAAGGGACACCCTAAACGTGTCCGTCTACCCGCTACGAAGGGTTTTTCCATAGCTTAAGGGAAGGATATTTGTACAGCACTTTATCCTCGATGGTCGTGCAAACGTTCCTGATCCCTTCCAGCAGTCCGCTATTTTGCGAACAACGATATCATTTCAGGATAGCAACCCGATCTGATGGCTTGCGCGTAACTTGACGAATCTCCAGGCATGTTTTCGTATCGACCAGAGTGACGTTCGATCTTCTGCGGGGAACCCGGTCAAGCCAATACAGAAGTTCGAAACAGAGTTCACAGCAGGTTGATCAGCGCCACATGTGTTGGGCGACGTGAAGGTTGTGTGGCTTTATCGGCATTTAAGCTCGCCGAGGTTAAGTTGCTTTCATCCGCCACAGGGCCTAACCACAGCTCCCCAGGCGAGAACCTCGGGTCGAGACTCGAGTGGTGTATAGAAAGACCTGTAGGTCGCTTTAATTCTGATACTAAACTCTTACCGCTGCCTGCTCCCGCTCTATGTGTTTAGCGTGTCTATTTGCAACTCGTGGCGCTGCTCACGTAGCCCGATTGTTCGAGCATAGCAAGAACTAAATCCAAACACTACACAGGACACTAATAGCGTGATCAGATTTCCAATAAAGCTCATCGACTAGCCGAGCTGATAGCTACTCGGGGTTGTCACAGGGCAGAAAGATTCCATATTCCCCTAGAGCAATTGGCCAACAAAACCTGAACCAAATCTTGGCACCTTCCCGGGGCCCCTTTAACCAAAAATGGCGGAAACATTGCGGATTCGAAAAACCGCCAGAGTCCTCCAATTCACCATCGCAGCCCCTTTCCTCGTAACCCGCGCCCTCGCCACCGAGCCCATCCTCACCGGTTCGCTCCTCTACATCCTGACCCGCGGCCCACCACACCTCCGCGCCCGCCTCCTCGCCCCCCTCCAGCGCACCCTACTCGCCCGCAACGCCGGCGCCCGCCTCGCCAAGGCAATCACCGTCCTCAAAGTCCTCTTCGCGTACGGCTTGGTCCGCCGCCTGAATGCGCTGCTCACCCGGCTTGCGTGGAACGCGTGGCGGATCCCCGGCATTCGGCCCAAGGGAATGGCCAGGTGGCGCTGGGATGGGCAGAGTGAGCTCGTTGTGATTACCGGCGGCTGTAGTGGGTTTGGGCTGGAGATGGTGAAGGGGTTTAGTGGGAGGGCGAAGATCGCGGTTTTGGATGTGCAGAATTTGCCGGAGGAGCTGGCGACGTGTAAGTTCTTGTCTTTCTCACTTCGTGTTCCCTTTTCGCCATCTCTGCTGAATCGGTGCATTCCTGTTCTTGTTTCCGTTTCTTGTTCTTAGCATGTAGGAATTGGGTTATTTATTGAGGATGGGGAAGGGGGGTTCGTGAATTTGTTCATGTTTTGGATTGGATTCTTTTCAGAGCCAGACTTTCTGCAGCATTATCAGTTCTCCAAGTTTGTTGTTGTGCAGTACGGTGGCTGGTGATGGGGGAGAGGAGAGGAAAGGAGAGGAGAGGAGTAAGATACTACTCGGATGTTAGAAAAAAGGGGGGCGGCAAGCAGTCAGATAGCTATCGTGGTTAAAATCCATGCGAACCAACACTCATCTGCCACAGTACCTGAAGTACACTACTTCCGCTGCGACCTGACAGACTTCAACGCCATCGCCAGCACAGCTACAGAGATCCGAAGTCAACTCGGCAATCCATCCGTCCTTATCAACAATGCCGGTGTTGGTATGTTTTCTACCCCTGCTGCCCCTGTTTACTTCACCTCTTGCGCTCTTGCCCCTTCAAGACACAGCCACAGCCACCGCCACAGGCCCTGCTCCTGAAGAGTGAATGAAGGCTGACTTTTGCGCCCAGCATGCGGCCGCACGATGCTCGACACCGACGTCTCCTTCATCGACGCCCTGATGAAAGTCAACCTCACCTCGCATTTCGTGCTAATCAAAGAGTTCCTCCCTAGCATGCTAGAGGCCAAAAAGGGCCACGTGGTCGCAATAGCGTCGATGGCAAGCTTCTTCTCCGTGCCTGGGCTGGTAGACTACAGTGTAAGCAAAGTCGGAGTCATGGCGCTGCAGGAAGGTAAGTTTTTTCTTCATCTCCTGCCGGCCCCTCTTTTTCTCTTTCTCTTTCTCTTTCTCTTTCTCTTTCTCTTTTCTCTTTTTCTTGAAAGTTCTGTCGTCGTCGTAGTTGTTTTTTTTTTGGCGCAAAGACAGTGAGTAAGCAAGCAGGCTTTGCCCCCTGGTATAGACACCCCCGAGACAATTGCGGGGGAAGAGGAAGAAGGAAAAAGTTCAAGCTTTTCAAAGAATCGATCAAAATTCTTAAAAAAAAAAACTAATGTGATATTGTTTTTTGGTAACTACAGGCCTACGCAATGAGCTCCTCACGCGCTACGAGAACGGGCAGTGTGTCGCCACCACCTCCGTCCACCCGTCCTGGCACGCGACTGCGATGATTAAGCCGATGCAAGCTCAACTGAAGAAATACCGCATCTCGCCTGATCCGCCGGTGAACGTGGCCAATGCAGTCATCGAACAGGTGCTTGCTCATCGGAGCGGGCGTGTTTTCGTACCCCGGAGTCAGGAGGGTCAAGCTGGAGTACGTCGGTTGCCGCTGTGGGTGCAAGACTATTTGATTGGTGCGGTTAGCTTGAATCCGTTTAGGGGGACGAGGAAGGAGGTTTTGAAGCTGCGTACGGATTGAGGGTTTGAAGACACGGTAAAGTTTGGGAGTCGAAATTTTCTATGAATCAGAAGAATCTTGTAAATGATATGTTAATCGATGCTCGCATGCTACCCCCATATTTAGCACCGTTGTCGATTTGTCTTCTTGGCATATTTTCCACTAGGATAATAACCTGAATTTGGTTTGTTTGGACACAATGCCACTCTTTGGGGGAAGGCAAGTCCATCTTGTTGACTGGCAAACCTCTCCCAGGTCGAACAAGAGTCACCTTCGGGCCCCTGCTGTTAATAGCGAAACTCCCTCAAGCATCTTCGACCACCTGCAGTCAACGTCGTCATCCCTCTGACACATGAAGAAGCATTGAGTAGTATTGAGCATGTCTCTTTATGCCAACGTGCGACATTGGAATTGACGCAACGGTTTGGACTGGTTGGACATATTCGTTGTAGCATTCCAATCTTTCATGATATTACCACCGTGGAGCAGACACATCGTTGCTTACGTAATTTAACGTCAGACTTTTAACCCCTTTCGAAATGAAGTATTGATGGACTTTCGCAAAGTATTGTCGACGTGCCCCGTAACTCCGACCGCGCATCCTTTCAGTTTTCTCAGTTACGGATAGTATCATGAAGTCAATGGACGCTTCAGCGGCACCACAGCTAGAATGTCTTCCTAGCTCATTACAGAAATGTGCATTCAACCTTGTTGAGACTTCGATACCCCGCGGTCCGGTCTGAAGAGCAACGGTGCGTGCAGTGTCATAAGGAATTAACCCTCTAACGTTCACCTAACAGTGGAGGTCACCTCAAGCATCACCAGGTCGCTGCCCGCTCATAAACGCAGTGAACGCGCCCGGATTTCGTGTTTGAAGATAGACTGTACCGGGGCCAGTAAACTTGCAGGCCAGACCTTCTCCACTTGATATGCCGGAAATAATGCCTCCACTGGCGACGCGTTCCAAAACATACTTGGCATTCCAGGCAACCAAGTGGCCGTTGTCGACAATGTACCGTTCACCCTCGACCAGGTCTTTTCGAATGATGGCGCCAAAAGAGGACATCCACAGGATACCGGATCCTGATATCTTGTAGACGAACAAACCTTCTCCCGAAAACATGGCTTTGCTGAAACCTTGACTCTTGTACTCCTTGATAACGCCTTGCGTGCTTGCCAGGAATGCGTCCTTGCCAACGCTCCATACCTCGTCGCCGCTAAGCTTCAGCAGATGAATGTCACCGAGAGACGGAGGGGCAAACAGAATTTCGCCGGGGCCGGTAAAGGTCGAATGGTTCATCTCACCACCAATGAGCATCTTTTTCATGCTAAATTTAACGGTGCCCTTGAGCGTTATGCTGTGTGACATGGCAATCATGGCCCCAGGCCTGGCCGTTACTGGGCAACCCATAGCTAGCTGAAGAGTCAAGACTGAGTTCGTATCCCGGTGAGAGACCCGGTAGGAACCACCGTTGAATGTGCCCACGTCGTCGGCGGTTGAGCCCTTGGCGCCAGAGAACTGCCCCGGAGCAACGCCTGACAAAGCAATCTCGTTCGCTCGTGCCTCTGGAGACCTCATGACCTTGCCCATTTCTTCGGTGATCTGACCTAGACCGGCCGCCATCATAGCTCTTCTTCCTCCCTGTTTTTCCGGTTGCGGGCTAGCACCTGGTTCAGGTTGGGGCGGAGGAGTGGCGAGCTGGGCCGGGCTGAAGGAGGTCTGGAAAGCTGGTGCTGACTGAGGCACCGTCCCATATGAGGCTGATCTCTGAGCTTGTGGGTGTCTCATCGTCGGCCCAGGAGCCGGGTATGATTCTTGGTTGGGAGGTGGGGACGATGGCGGGGGAGGGAAGAAGCCCGCCGTCGCGGGTGGCGGTGGGTAGTCCTGTCCATTGGGTGGCGGAGGAAAAGCTAGCACGACAGTCAGAACGCTTTGGCTGCTGAAAACTGCTTCATTCCATACAGGACGGGTTGAGTGGTGCTGCTGATCGTCAGTTCCGGTGTCTGTGGGGCTTTCAAGTCATGCTCACCAGGATAGTGTTTGTCGCGAGGGGGGGCAGGGAAAGACATTCTGAGGCGCCAACTAAAGCACTTTGTTCTATGCTCACAACACAACCAGGTCTTGGTTAGGGAGTACGATGGGCCAGAAAGTAAAGCGGCAAGGTCAGGCAAAAGGTCGACAACAGCTCGAGGCGCTCAGCACGACGATTTCACAGGGAGCACTAAACAGACAGGCAAGAGAAGGGAGAATGGAAACGTCAGGAGCAGCAAGCAGAATTATAACTATCTAGCAAAGGACGCAATCAGTGCAAATGCAATTGCCGCCGTGCTGGTATGCAGAGTCATTGGGCAGACTCGACGAGGTGGGAGGGTGAGAGGATGTGAGGCTCGACTTGTGGTTGGGCAGTTGGAAGATCTCCGGCGGCTATTTAGGGCCTCGTAAGCCCTCGTGGCTCCCCCGGCGGCACCAAGAACTCCTTGCCGGATAAGGTAACCGGTGCGTGTGCACCGCGTAGGACTCCAACTCGAGCTAGACGGATGGCATTCAATGTGAGGACGCAGCAAACGAGGCAGATCAATTGTCGATATTACCAGTAACTTACGCGGTAGAGGATCAATTTGTGATATTCCTATTCCTTGTTATTGTCACGGGTATGTCATGTCTAACGCCTGCAATGCAACAAGCCAGGCACATCGTGCAGCCTGGGCAATCAAAGAATAATATGCAAGTTCCTCACTTATTCCTCCGGGCAACAAGCAGCCCGAGTACCCCTTCCAGAAGCATGCAAGATACTCTGTTTAGATTTAGCCATTCATCCTCTTTCTCTTTCCAATCTGTGCGGTGAAGCCAGACTTGATGGCTTGGACTGATCTTCGCGATCCGCAAGAATTGCAAGTGACAAAATACAGTCTGTTTTCTCCCTTGCTGAGTTCAGTGTTGGGCGACCTGCACGTCTTGCACGTTACATATTCCATAATATACCTTCGAAGGACGTTTTCAATCTGCTTTTGCTGGAAGCGACCCTTGATCACCAATCTCTTGCTGCCGTCGACCGAACCCGAGGTACCCAGCTCGGCAAACAGGAACTGTATTACGTGATCATCGTTTCGCTTCATCCGCTTGGTGATGTCGGAAATGTTGGCAAAGATGGTCTTCTTGTTTCCTTCCCGCAGACATTGTGGTGGTGGAATCTTGTAAGATCTGCTGCCGGCCTCTATTATGTCTGGGTTGTATTCGTTGACCAAGGCAAAGAATCGATCGAGGAGGAGGTTGTACGGGATGGGAGTTGTCTTGTCGTGCGCCCAAATTCCCGTCCCCTTCAGCCAGTCACCGCCCTGGTCGGAAACGGTCGCATCATCCTCTGCGTCGCCCGTGTCGACGCCGGCTTTGGCAAGCTTGGCCTCGAAGTCGTCATCTTTGGGCTTAGACGACTTCTTTTTCTTTTTCTTCAGCGTGGATGGATCGAATTCACCATCGGCGGCTGGCTCTTTCTCAGCTGCGTCGGGCTCTTCTGTCTTCTTGGGCTTCTTCTTCTTCTTAGCCATGCCCGCAAACATGTCAGCTCCCTCAAGCTTTGCAGTGAGATCGTTGACCTGGCTATCAAGCGAGATTGAACTATGTCTCTCCGCCGTCGATTTGGAGTCGTCATATTGAGCCGTGGTGACTGCACCATTTTCGTCCATGATGGTTGCGCCCTCACTGAAAGCGACTGATTTACGCTGCTTGTGGTCGTGATGTGCTGGCTGCTGAAGAAAATGTCAGCAAAATGTTTCTCCATCCGCAACGCACATTCAGGTTTGGTCGGCGTCATGACACAGCGGGTGGGGCAACTGTTTCACTTACCACTTCTGCCATACTTGCTACAACTGGCTGGTCGGTTGGTTCCTGCAAAAGGTATCCTATCAAGCTGCTCGATTTACGAAGATTATGAGACGCTTTCTCAGCAAGCAGGTACGATATTGATTGTCGTAGTCGTCGTGACTTTTTGTGAGTCAGTGCGGAAGGCGACTCGAGGGCAGGATAATTAGGTCACGTGATAAAATCTATGGGCGAACTTGGAGCCGGAGCGGGCAGCCGCGTCCCCAATCTAATGGTCCTTCCTCGCGACTCATTTCTCATTGACTGGATGGTTGTGAGGTGATAAACTATCCCAAGGTCACATCTCCTACCGTTTTCGTGTCGTCGAGAACATGTCTGACCTCGGCTCCTCTTCGTATATGAACATCTCAGAGCCTTCATTCTCCCAACCTTCGCTCATTGATTCGCCTACCGACCCGGCAGCAGAGACGGCCGAGCTCGACGACTTACCGTCCGAACCGGATTCAGATGAAGAAACTGTCAGTGAAGAAGCGGAAGGCGAATCAGATGCAGAAAGAGAATGGAAAGAGAGCATGCAACAACTAGAGCTCCTGCTTAGCATGGTACTAGTCCCTTACCTAGGAAAGTACTTTGGTCGAAAGTTTGCCTACTGGGGATGGAAGAGGTTCATGGAATGGAAATATCCTGTCGAGGTGGTCATCACCAGCCCGACCATATTCAAAGCTGCAGGAGCTGTTGAAGCCGCCGCTGCTCTGTAGTCGATCACGACCACATTGTCATTATGCCATGTTGAATGGCAGAACTTCGCCCCCGGACCAAAGATCCAGATCTGGATGCCCCTGCCATACAAACAAACTATCTTCAGCGTTAACAAATTCCACCTTAGTTTGGGGGGTTGAAACATGCTCTGACAGCCGAAAGTCCAGACATTTAGAAGCGCCACTTGGTCATTTAGACCTCGCCGAAGTCATTCCAGCGTTATCGAGTCGAAGCAGCCTCCACAATCAGTCTCCCACTTGAGTTCAGCATGACTTTGGTCTGTAAGCGAGCCCACAGGATGACATGAACGAGCTATGAGTGCTCCTTCGCATACTTGCGGCAGACATCTGATGTTGATGATGACTTGGATGACACTACAGACGGGGTCAATGATCGCCCAAAAACACATCGGCAATTGCCTCCTACCTTGCGTTTCCTATTCTTGCACCTTTCACACGCACCTCCTTTCAACAGAACCTGTCTGCGGTTCTCCGCTTCGGCTGCGTTGGGACTTCTGCGTGGTTTCTTCTTGGTCGCTGGACAGGCCAGCAAAGTTTGAGAATGAAAAACACCTTCATACTCTGACTGTCGCGACGCTTCACTTCCAGCAGAATTTCTTTGAGGCATTCCTGGTGAGAACACCGACGATGATCGATCTTGTCTCGGATGTGTGGTACGCTGTACCTGCTGTGAAAATGAGTGGCGGCTGTTTTGAGGTAACGCGACACTCTCGATGAAGGAATTGGAAGGAAAGGATTGATGTGTACTCAGGTCACGTTCCTGAGCATGGAAGAAATTATTTGAATTCATTTCCTCTGCAACGCTGCATGCCGTCCATTCTGAGTCTCCAAAACCATGTGATCCCACAACCATATCGGGTGTCCATGATCCTACTTGAAGCATATCAGGATTGGGCGTCTTATGAGGAAAATAACGAAGGAATGGACCCTGGACTACCGGTTCTGTTGGCTGGTTCTGTTGTGCCGCCGCAATCCAAACCTGTGTCTCGGGAGAAATGTTGTCCATGAACAAAGGCCATTTCTGCGATTCAAATGTTGTGTATAAATCCCACTGGCCAAATTGTTGAAGCGTGTTGAAGCGCTGGCTTGGGTACAGCTTGTTTGGACTCAGAGGTGGCCAGTCATGGTCCCATGGTTGCAAGTCTCCACTTTCGCGGAATTCCTGCGAGTAGAAGCTTTCGCCGCCTCTACTACTCTGCTTGGCTTTCGAAGCTCGCATATCGCAAGGTGTTGATGCGCGAACTGAGCCGTGGACGGTGGGAGCGCTTCCTCAACTTGAACCTCTCAGTTAGTCAAGGTCTTACGCAGAATGGTACCTTTTCCCGAACGCTGCAGGCCCCGACTGATTGCCTGTGGCAGAGGTATGGGTTTGCCCGACAATATACGGATCCCGGTGATGTTGTGCCCCCTATTCGTCTCAGCGTCGATGTGAGCCCTTGTTACGGGTCCTCCCATGTATGGATGTAAACGATAAAATGAAAACTAGTGCACGTTCTTGTCTCCATGAAAGGCTAGCACAACTTGCTAGCCCTTGACTCAATGCGTGCTTGTGGTCTTTGGGTACTCAGCGGGACTGGGCTCGCGACCTAAATCACGACCTGAGCATGGACAGCAAACCACCGTATATTTATACCTGCAGTCAACCTAAGCCTGCGTGTGTCCCTGAACAGTGAAATTGCAGCATGATCAAGGTCTGGGAGGTCGTCAGCTGATTGCGAACCAGCTAACTGTGGAAACCTGCATAAAGCACATTAGTCTCTATCAGAGTCCACTGCTTTGAAAGCTTCCCTGGACGGAAGTACTCACATTGGTAGCAATTCCAGCAGTTGACATGCACCCCTCATCTGGCCTTCCCTATCTAGGCCCCGTTCCGCTAGGCCCCAAGGCATAACCAGCTAATAGGGGCTTTTGGTGCACAAATTCCGAAACTCGCCTAGAAACATGGAAACTCTCGGCTTCTAAAAGCAAGGCGCAAGGTGGTGCTTTGGAGCACAAATTCAGCGCCATGTCATCATTCTATCGATCGATTGCCAAATCGAACACCTAGGTAGGGATGAATAACATCATAAACCCGATCAGCAGTGCAACCGCGAAAGCACGGCCAAGACGAATTTCTAGTTGCAATAATGTCTGCGATCCAAATGCTAGACAGTCTGCAAGCAAGATCGTCAGGGCTGCGCGGATGTAATTTCCGTACAGTGAACCTCGCCCGGACAGCCCAGGTCTAGGCTCTTCTGCCGCCGCGGCTACGCTGGAGATCGACCAGACGCGAAGATCGAATTCTGACCATGGCAAATCCTGTCCAATTCGTGGCGCATGGGATATTGTGATCGACAAGCCGTGCCTGCGGACTGATCTTAGAACAGCCAAGAGCCAATCTCCTCTGGACAGGATTCTTGGCCGCTCGTCTATACTTGCCTCGCTAGAACGTAACGCCTTCTCTAGTTGGATGTGATCGGACGTCCAAATGAGGGCATTGCCTTGTTTTGGACAGAAGCAGTACCGCTCAAACACATTCCGCAACCCGTCACACGCTCTTGCTACTTCGGCATAGAATTCGGGAGTCAAGATATGCACGTGTATTGAGTGTGTGCCTTGCCAATCACTGGCATTACGAGCACCGTGCGAAGTTCCACGAATCAAAACACCACGGCCCCGTTGAGAGCCTGCCGCTGGATAGTACCAAAGTTCGACTCCGCTATCTTGCGACAGGCGTTTGAGCGTTTGCTCAAAGCACGTTTCAAGCACAATCTCTGCATCGGATTCGTTTCGTCCAATCGTGGTTTTGAACGGTTCAGGCCTGTAAAAGACCTGTAGGCCCTTGTGCCACCACAGGGATTTTGCCTCACTCAAAATGCGTGGGTTCGTCATGAAACCGATCCAGCCGTAACGCAAAATGAACGACATACATTGCCAAGTCGACATGGTCGTCGGATCGATGCCGTTGCGAGCGGTGCTGCCTTTCTCGAGCTGGGAGGATGAAAGCCGGGCGCTGGCGGCTGGGTCAGAAAAGACCCGGGCTACGATTTTGGCCTTGCCGTTATTTTTGTCGTCGCGAAGGACAATAGTGACGTCGACCTGACCGTAAGCAACAACGTCTACCGCAGTGACGGAATAGCTGCCATCCCTGTCGTTAAAAGGGGACACGTGGAAATCTTTTTTCCAGGCAGCGGTGAATCTCCTGGCACTCCTTGTGCCTGGCATGACCTTGCCAGGCCTCTTGCGCTGGACGTCGTTGGTGATTTCTGGCCGGAGAAAGTACGCCCTCCTTTCGTCGAAAGTGTTATTGACTTCAAGGATCATTGCACTTAATTCGCTGTCTTTGTCGTATAAATACCAGAAACTGACAGGATTGAATGACCAGCCGAGGAATCGTGGCGCAGTGACAAGGTAGGCATGTTCGAATTCTGAAGCATTAACGCCTCGTTCTTTCAGGAACACGTCGAGCTTTGCACGCATACTCATGAAGCAGGGTCCGCGCTGGAGGTAGTCAGAGGCATGAACCGAGAACCAGGCCTGTCTTGATCTTCGTTTCGGTGATGAGCCAGTCTCGGTGGTATGACATGACAGCATAGGCCCGTAATATTGATTGCGATGCGTCACAGGGACCCCAACGAGGAGATAAGAGTAGTTGAAGCTGTGTGGCGTTGGGAACAGGCGGCGATGAGTAGTGCGGGAAGGGAACAGAGCTGGTTTGAGAAGACCGATAGATGACTTGTCGCACTCTTCAGCTGGAGTTTGCTCATCAAGGTCATCATCCGTTGAATCTTGCGTCTCATCACAGTCGACCTCCTCGAAAGACGATGCCCGCTCATCAAGTCTTGAATCTGTCCCATCTGAAGTTCCGTGAACCAGCAGCTCAGTTTGATTCACACACGATCCGTCTCCACCGAGTTCATCAGCTTCCAGCTTGTCACGCAGCACACGCTCCTTCTCGTAGGCGCAGAATTCGCCCTCATTGCCGACCTCCCTTTCATCGCTCAAGCACTCTCTCACACCCTCACCCTGCTCGCCATGTGCCTCCGCAGCAAGTAACACCGCCTGCGGGCGCACCTCTTCCTTCAAGTTCCCAAGAAGGAGATCCACCAACCCCTTCCTCACGCGCCCCTTAAGCGGGTAATAAAGCCACAATCCGAACACAGCGTTCGCCAGCCCCACCAGCACCTCAACCTCATCAGTAGTCTGATCATACCCGCACCATCCCGTCCAGCACCAGCACCAGCGGAGCAGCATATACAGCACCACGTGCAGCGAGGGGTGCTTGCTCCCCAGCGCATCTGCCAGGATGTACGAAGTGGTGCAAACGAGGAAGATGCTGTTTGAGTGCAGGAGCATGGATATATAAGCGGCGCTTGTGGCAGCTGTGCTGTTGCTGTTGCCGGGAGTAGCGGTGGTGGCGGCGGTGGCGTTTAGCATTATTGCCGAGTCGTCAATATGAAACTGGACTTTATGTAGAGTGTGGGATGGGTGTAGGACTTGGTGTGTTCATTGCTGCACCTTGTGTGGCTAGGAAATGTGTGGTTTATTGCACAGCGAGGTCTGGTGGTTGTTTGGAAGGTGTGGAATGGTGCATTGCGAAGAATGTCGTTGAAAGTTTGGGGAGGTCTTTCTCTTAAGATAGAGTGAGAGTCAGAGTGAAGTTGTCAGTTTGGCGCCTGGCAGTAGTGTGGGTATGGGGATGCTAAAATGTTCAGTAGCGGAGGCTAGGTATCTCGGGAGTGACGTGCTTGATGCAGCGGAGTGGAGTTCGACACATTGAGCTCGTGTCACATACACGCACATACTAGTACAACTTACACACCATCGTTTCTAGGAGTCAACAACCAGCATTGGCAAGATAGATACGATTCAGGAAAGGATTGGCTTTTGTATTTGGGTTCTGCTCATGGATCTTACCTACACAAAGTCAACTACTACACAGCTTTTACCATCTCCGCCCGATCATGTTTGCCGGGACAAACTCTTGAGCACCAACTGCACCACGCCCGTAACTCACCATTGGTCTCTCGGGCCAGATATTTCCCGCTCTCGCGTTCGTCTCGAAATTCAGACACAGTTGCCCCTACCTTGACCAGTTTCTTCGACTTGCTTTTGACCTTGCCGCCAACTCCCTCGATCTCCTGCCTGAAATAGCCCGGCTCCGGCCTTGTGTCCGCGTCATGGTCATGAGTTATCGGTGTGTTCGATCGGCTGAGCTCATATGCTCCGGGAGTAGCGACATCTTCTGAAGAGCACTCAGCTTCCATCAAAGCCATCGCATCACGTTTGGCAAGGCAAAACTTGTCTCGGCCACACTTTTGACCCTGGTTGCCTAGACCAAGGCCGGTCCCGAGACCTCCACCGAGATGGGTTGAGTACCGTGATCTCCACTTCCAGACACATTGATAGATTTTATCAGCTGCGCACGTGTTATGTCCGCATGAGTGGCAAAGGTAGACGCCGCGAGATGCGCACGTGCATGGGTCACGCAACCACATTTCCGGCAGTTGAGCCAATGTCTGCACAGCAGCATGGTGATCAAGGTCGCTGTGATCGGAAGAGTTTGAGCAGGATCGATCTGAACGCGTTGAACTCGCGCTGGATACGGGGATGGCAAGTTCCACCGGCTCCTGCAAGGCACCTTTGTGGAGAATAAGCGGTGCTTCAAGACATTCATCACAGAGCCGACGCAATCGACCAGGGAAAAACCTGCCGCCTGGTGGCTTTTCTATACAGTTCCTGCAGACGATGATTCCACATTTTCGACACGGCGCCACAAGGTCTCGGGCACACTTTGACACTTTCCAACTCAGACCGATGGCCGACTGAAATGCAGGCTGATGTTCAGTGTAGTTGTTCCCCGGAAAAGCAGGGCCATTGTTGCCTAAGGCAAGATGGTGGTCCAAGGACAACTGCAACGCTAGAGCGGCGTCTCTTTGTTCTTGAAGGTTGTCTCCAACCTCGTAGGCACATTGCAGGGAATGTTGTTTGAGCTGATGAGCAAATTGAATCAGCGAATCGTGAACCGGGTGACAGGTGGATGAAAGCGAGTCGAGATCGGTCAGATCGAGGTAGCTGGCGAGTCTTTCCGCAACACTGCATTCGCGGTTAGTACACCAATATTGCTGCAGCAACCACGTTGCGCATACGGATAGCATCTCAAAGCATGGGCTATGTACGCAGCCGGTTGGCCATAGTCATGACTCTGATCTGCTTTGCTTGGCTCTTCCGCAGGACGCAGAGGGCGGGGGCGCTGCGTCAACAGAAGACTGGACGGTTCTTCGTCTTCGTCGAAATCGGCCCAAACTGCCATTGTGCCATTTGAAGGAGCGCGAGGATACTATTGGATTCTAATCTCGTGTACATAAACCATTACCCGTCTTTAAAAGAGTACGATTCACAACTTAGGAATGAACTGAACGATGGGTTACAGGTTACAGGAAGATGCGAGCTGGTCGTGAAGAGATCGAGGCACTTCTTTGTTTGGCGGGATCGTCATCACCGGACTCGAGTTCCCGTCTCCAATTGATTGTGAGGTATGGAGCATCTTAGGTAATAATACTTTTGTCCACTGCCCTGGGATCTCGGGGTGGAGTGCCCCTCATCGCGCCTGGTTATTAGCGTGACCGTTAGAAGCTCACGAAGCCATCAGTGATGCAAACACTACGAAATACGGAATACGGAGGACGCTGATGACGCTGATGACGCTGATGACTCTCTCGTGTGCTCACGAACACGTCTAAATTCTTGCGCGACATTGAAGATGGACGCACAGTCCCCAGAACCCACCATGCCCTTTTCGGGGGCACTGTCAAAGCAAGTTGATAGGTTCGTGAGGATTCAAGAGCGTCACGGTGCCGAGGCTTAGGCGGGCTACATCGCAATAAAGTCTTTCCGTGAGCAATTTCGATTCCAAGTATACATACAATAAGGCAGGCAGGTTTCCTGACCTTTCAAGTTTGTGCAAGTCGATCTCCTGGTTTATACCCGCGTTCCCATCCAGAATTGCATCTCATCAGCGTCGAGTCGTCGCCATGAGCATTAAACTTCCCGCATTCGAAAATAGCCAAATCGATGACATACCTAGCACGGTCGATCGCCTGCGAAAGACATTCTGGGCTGCGAAGACGAGAGATGTTCAGTTCCGCATCAAGCAGCTTCGAAAGCTCTATTGGGCAATTGAAGATAACAAAGACTTGATCCTCGAAGCATGTAAGCAAGACTTGGGCAAGGGCTTCTTCGAGGCGATGATAGCGGAAGTAGCTTGGGTACAGAACGACATTATCTTCATGACCAAAAACCTGGGCAGATGGTGCAAAGACGAGAAGGCTGAAGACATCGACTTGACTAACAAGTTCATGAACCCGAGAATCAGAAAAGATCCTCTGGGAACTGTGCTAGTCATCGGGTACGTACGATGAGCATCTTGGGTCGATAGAGCTGATAGTCCCAGCGCATTCAACTTCCCTATTCAACTCTCCTTCGGTCCGATGATTGGTGCTATCTCTGGAGGAAACACTGTGCTCCTCAAGCCATCAGAGAACTCGCCCAAATCCGCCGCCGTCATGCAGAAGATCATGAACGAGAGTCTTGATCCTGACTGCTATGCTTGTGTGCAAGGCGGCGTTCCCGAGATGAAAGTTCTGCTTGAAGAGAAGTGGGACAAGATATTCTTCACAGGCTCTGCCAATGTTGGTCGAATAATCGCCCAGGCTGCCGCTCCGCATCTCACCCCGGTTACTCTGGAGCTCGGAGGCCGAAATCCTGCTATTGTGACTCGAAAAGCCGATATCAAGCTGGCCGCCCGAAGGCTACTCTGGGCGAAGACCATGAACGCCGGTCAGGTCTGCATCAGTCACAATTACACCTTGGTCGACAAAGAGGTGCTCAATCAGTTCGTCGAGGAGTTGAAGACAGGCCTCAAGGAGTTCTTTCCTAAAGGTGCAAAGGAGAGCGACGACTATGGTCGGCTGGTCAATTTGGCTGCCTTCAATCGCGTCAAGAAAATGCTTGATGGGACTACTGGCACAATTGTCGCCGGCGGAACCATGGATGCTGACTCCCTTTTCATAGAACCTACTGTTGTTGTAATCACAGACCCTGAAGATTCGCTAATGCGCGACGAGTCGTTTGGTCCACTCCTGCCTGTGTTGAGCGTCGACAACCTGGACCAAGCTATCCACATTGCCAATCAGACTCACCAGACGCCCCTCGGGGTATATGCATTTGGCTCGAAAGCTGAGACTGACAAGATCCTGGCTTCAACACAATCTGGTGGAGCAAGTATCAACGATGGCATGTATCATGGCTCTATTGCAACACTTGCCTTCGGCGGCGTAGGAGACAGTGGCAGTGGAAGCTATCGGGGCAAGGCCTCCTTTGACTGTTTTGTGCATCGCCGATCATTCACTCACACCCCGGGCTGGATGGAAGCACTGCTTAAGTCGAGATACCCGCCTTTTGCTGGAACGAACAAATACGAACAGCTTTCGAAATTGCTGATCAAGAAGCCGAACTTTGATCGTGAAGGCAATGAGAAGTTGGGCTGGATTACCTGGATTCTCACTTTGGGTACCGGTGGCTTCTTCCGAGGTGCGTTTCGAGCAGCTCTACTTGCGACTGTCGCTGTTGCCCTCAGAGCGCTGATCGATCGTAGGATGATGAGAACTATCCTTCCTCCCGAATGATCAACAGATTGAAGTCATGAAATTGAGCCATCTCTCGAATCCTGCCTCGTTGCCTCTTGTACCATTGGGGACCGTGCAATTTAAGCTTGCCACTAACCTTCTCCGAGCTCTCACCACTTCGTATTGCTGGTTACGCTCAGCCAGCGCCCCCAAACTCTTCAATGACCTTATCGCCCCTTCTACAAGTACAAGCTTTACGACGGTCACATCAGCGTACGCATCAAGCGCTGTAGTTGCGCCTGGAAGAATAATTTGAACCACCGATCCTATACCTTGGCTGCAGTCACACTACGATATTTTTGGTCGAAGGTTTAGTTCATTCTTGGTTCCTCGTTGGTGATAGCGACCGCTTTTCAACTGGAATGAGCTTTCTACCCGGCTACCGTCCCCTCTGGTTAAGGAGGTTCAGCTCCGATCTCTTCTCCTTTCCGGAGTGGGCATTCACATTCAAGCGTTGTTACATCAATCATGTATCACAAAAATTCGTTCTTCCAGTTTCACGACTCGAGGACTTAAGTGTAGGGGTAACAAGTCTCATACATTCGTTAACGAAGCTTGGGATATTCCATCTGTTGAAATGGAACGAATCCGGAAATGCTGCCATATCTTGAGCAGTTCGAGAGAGATACGTTGTCGGGTTTTACAGAAACGTTGGGATCAGCGGAATTTGAGACTGTTGGATCAAAGAAAGCTAGGCACGGGGATGCACAAGTCGACAATTTGATAGAGTAATGTACCACAATCTAGTGTAGTCGTTTCCCGTCAGGGATCTCTATTGATGCTGGGTAACGATAGGCAATTTTCTAATAGGAACTGCGCTACGCAAATTATCGGTGGCACCACGGCGGCAAGCGTGGAAGTCTCGTGTTACGGCAAGAGCTTGTTTAGCATCCCGTCGTCTCCAGGTTTGGGCCGGTATGGCTCAAGCAGGACGGGAACGGCCCCGGAGTATCCGACGTCTCCTTGAGCCCTTTCCAAGTTCGCCGCAATCTTCCCGACCATTCTTGCAATCCACCTGTCGTTGACGACACTGGTGACGACGGCCTTCTTCATGCCACCCCTCGTGGACTGATGCACATCTCTGACAAAGTCTTTGATACTCTCTTTCGAAACCGTTCCAGCTGCGCTGATGCTACTCTCCCTCAAATTCTGCTGTAGGTGCCTAGTAAAGGCCTTGAGCTTGTTGCCTCCAGTTGCGACGGTGGTCAGATCCGATTGCGAGCGTTTGTGACTTGCAGCGGCCGAGTTCGCGCTGTCCACTGCTGTCGAGAGCGGTGGCATCGAGGCCGCTGACTGTAGACCATTAGAAGTAGGCTCGGCATCAGAGTCGAGCTTGTCAACTTCTTTATCGAATTCGATTATCTTCGTAGCCTTCACCAGTGCAGCGACGAATGCGAGCAGGCTCTGGTCAAATGCGGCAGGCAGACTTGCGTGCACACCGACAGTGATTGTGGTCTCGTCCTTCTTGACCCGTTCCTTCTCCTGCTCGGCCTGCACTGCTTGCGGGATGCCGTCCGCCTTTTCGACTTTTTCGTCCATCCGCTCTTCTTGCTCAGCCGTAGGACGTGGAGGAAGGAGGTGCTCGTGGTGCGGAAGCAGATGCGTGGGTACGGTGACTGTCGCGTCAGCGCCTCCCAGTCGAAGTACCTGAGTCGATAAGCCGGATTCAGGGACCGTTCGATAGGCGATGATGTCTGCAAACTGGAGATATGCCACAATGTCAAATGCCGTACTGAGTGGAATCTGGCCCAAGGCTTCCAAGTCAATCAGCTGGAAACAAAAGCTGGCATCTGCAAGCCATGTTGATAACCGGCGCTGCAGACGTCGAACGCCCAGACTGTTGACTGCGTGGTCCATGAAGAGGTTCTGCTGCAAAAGCTCCTTCAGCCAATGCCCAGAACCTGCTGCGACGACCGAATCGACCGTGATCGGGTGAAGATATCCAAGAGGTGCCAGCAGCAAGCGTAGTAGGAAGGGGAGTCGATGCAGGAAACGCCTTAGGGTAGGGCCTCCAATCTTTTGAAGGGTTGTTACCCTGATTGAGTGTTGAGGGGGATGAGGAATTGAAGGGAATTCGTGCAATTCGGCACAAACAGCAGCTCGAAAGTCTTTTTCATTGTCCAAAGTCACGCCTCTGGCCTCTGCAGCTTTCCTGACTCGCGCTCGGCACTGGTAGACAGCGCTAGATTGTTGAATCTTGGTCAGCATCTTTTGGTACTTCTGCTCTGCCACCCGATCATCAGGTGACAAAGTTTCGATACTCTCGATGCTAGCCTTTGCAGACGAATCTTTCAGGTAACTACCGCCAGTGAGATTCGTACGCAACCTTGGCCGGTTTTTGAATCCTGCTGTGGCTGCTTTGAGGAGTGGTGTCTCGTTGAAGAAGTCATCGCTGTCGTGGTCGCTTACCTCCTCCACGTCAGGCAAAGTCATTTCGCTTTTCCCACCTTTTATATTAGCATAAACATTTCGAACTTCTATTCCACGGAAGAAAGGGATACAGACTTCATCAGCGTGAAAAGCTAACTCGATGTCGTCTGTAACCTTAACTCCGACCTCGACTTCGTGCGCCACGAGCGTCAAATCAGACAAAGAGATCGTGATTCCACGTATAACCATCAAACCTGTGACTTCAGTGTCGATCTCCATCGCCGGCAAGTTGAAGAACGCAATCCTGTCACGTGTGAAGTGCGTCTCTCTCAGCAGCTTTCTCAGCATCCTCCGTGCCAGATCAGCAGCAAAGTCAAATTGGAAGAGACAGGTCAACAGGACCAACGGCCAGCACGCGGCTGTGAAAGCCCCGTACAACAGCCATGAAGTCGAGGCAACGGCATAGACAAGATTGAGCGAAGCCAGTAGAGTCCAGAGAGGGATAGCAGGGAAGATGCGAGAGCCGAGAGCCGCACCATACAAGAGGATGTGACTCTCTGCAGCCGAGCCAGAGAGAAGCCATCGACGAGGCCATGTAGATACTGCAAGAAGCAACACAGTAAAGGCAGTCGCTAAGACAGGCCATTTCATCCCAAGTGTCGTAAACGTTCGGTTGGCCTGCAAGTGAGCAATGAAAGATTTACGCTTGCGTCCAGGCATTGTCGAGCTGGGCCCCATAGCGGCGACCCTTTTCCGTCGGCGTCTGCGCCACTATCGCATGCTGACGGTTGCCTTTGGGGAGCGCTTTTGCGCCATTGCGGGCAGGTTAGGGAATAATCACAATACACTTCAGATCTTCTGATATCAGATAATCATAATCATATAGGGTAGTTGTGCACAATAACATCCGAGTTTGCAGGAAATCACCTTAGCACGGCAAAGGGACTTGAAAGAGCGTTTGATAAAGGAGGAAGGTATGGTTTGTGTGGCCGTTTGGGCGGGATGACGACGGCTCTGCTCGGGAAATTTGCCCTTTGCCGTGCACGCCGTGGTAGTCATCAGACCCAAAGATTGCCAAGGTTGCCGTGCATGCATTTCTGATCTTGCTCGTCGTTCCAAGTTTTGGTCACAGTGAGTTTGCTAAGAAGTGGGAACCTGCCTTAACGGCGCCAACAAATTCCACTATGACTGTTAACAGTGAAAGGGTTTCCTTTCAAGATAAGATCGGCCACTTTAGAGCGCCCTCTTCGGCCAATACGCACCCAATCTATGCAACCACTTCCTCCAGTTCGAGCGAAGCAACGATGGCGTTTCTTTTGGAGAGCCGAGAGCAAATGGAAAGCATCTTTACAAGAGCATGCAGTGCCTCTATGTGAGTACAGTTCGAGCGCCTCAGCTCTCGGATAATGTTACCTTGTAAATCCTCCTTTTGCCAGTCAGGAGCCACGTATTATCACGCAGTATGCTGTCTGCTCCGCTTCCTCCTTTCGTAGCCCATCCTCGAGTAGACTCCAAATTGAAAATAATATCGTCTCCGACATTGAACTTTCCAAGCAACACACCTGAACCGCCTCTACTTGCATCGACCACATCAACTCCACCAATGGTCGCAACAAGCACCAGATCCCGTCCATCCTGCATCTGGGTGACTCTCACGCCGTCCGGCCACCCTCGTTCAACAAGATGGATGAGCCGCTTGTTCGATAGCCTCAGTTTACCCTCATCGAAGTCGAATGCAAAAACACTCCGCACGCCGTCTGCCCATACTCTCTGCGGCCTCCCGGATGTGCTATTACTATCCGCTATGTACAACGTTTTCCCATCGGACGACAGGGCGAGACCGTTTGGCTGGTGAACGTCATGATCGAGCGCAACAAGGGCCCCTGTTCTTGTATTGAAGTGGTACACCGCCGTCGGAAGCTCAGGAGACCCTACTCCAGGCCAGGACTGCGCCCACCCGTAAGTTGGATCTGTGAAGAGTAAATTTTCGGAAGCAGTGAATATGAGGTCGTTGGGAGAGTTGAAATGATTGAGGCGATAGTTGTTCACAACCGGCACGCAGTCAATGGTGGTTACCGACGTGCTCGTAGATCTCGAGGGCAACGAGCAGTTGAAGATGGCTGGAGCTGAGCCGCCGTTGGTAGCCAAGTAGAGTCGGGACCTGTAGAAGGTGGCGCCATTCACATTCGGTAGCGGTGGTCGGGTGTTAATTATGCGTGTCTAAAGTAGCCAAAGATAAATACACATGTCGTGACAAGAACTCCCATAGCGCCATCGACTTACTTTATGTGTTTCAGGATCAAGAGCATATAACCATCCTTCCACACTTGTATCTGAAAAGAGAAATTCTCTGGTATCTGGCACGTACACTGGCGCTTCGTGGACATGTTGTGCATCGTCCCCCTCAAAGGCAAGAACGACTTCTATTCTTGCATCGAGTCCGATGAAGCTGAGAAAGTCGTCATCAAAAGCGATGAAGTCTGCCTCCTTCATGCGAGATATGCAGGCCATGAAGGTTTCATCTTCGGTTTGGCCATTAAGCCAGAAGGATGCTATTGTGTCTTGCTGTGAGCGAGTCTTTTTCTAGCAGCAACAAACACCATTAGATATACACACCTACACCTCCACCATTCCAAGAATCAGGAACAACAGCGAGATTGTTCCTTAGGTGTACTATCGATTTGCTCTGCTGCTGTGGATGACCATAGTTGAAGTATCGTGTGCAATCAACGTCCAGCCCCTCTGCAGGGTCCTGGATATGGTCCTGCTTAGCACCGAATTGAGCTACGGATTGTACACCGAGCAGGCTAGAGAACCAATCTTGGAATCTAAGTTCCATCACCTAGGTGTTTTCACGAAGATGCTGTCAGAGAACATTGATTGACCAATACCGGCATGATTGTTGCAAGCAAAACCAGGCAAAAATCCCATCTCCAATGACGTTGGTCCCGATTCGTGCGGAGATGCGCAAATGGATCACGCGGAATAAGTTGTGACAAAACTGGGATGAAACATTACAAGCTAGCTAGAGAGTGATCGACCATAGACACTAGTCTTGACTGGGCCCTTTACCTTACTAGATACCATTGAGAGCAAAAGTTATCCAAATACTCCTCCCCATCCTCGTCGCATCGACCCTCCGTGGTTGACCGTCAGAGTGTCGCCGGGCTGCATTGTCACAGCGAACTCTTTTCCAGTCGCAGCTTGCTTCCGATCGACCTTCTTCGTATTAATAACCGTTCCCTTTCCATAGGGTCCCCCGCCCATGAAGGCTGAAGTACTGGGAGTGAGTAGCCCTGGTCCTTTGGATTCGCCTGATGCACCCCTCACTAGTGGAATGTTAGCTTGAGTTCCAAAGAGCGGAGTTACTGGTTCAGCGTTCCGAGTCGCTTTTCCATATCCAAAGAAACTTGCGAGAACGGCTGCTACTCCAGTACTGCTAGCAGCCAGGGGCGTTGCAGAGGTGACTGCTTGGGCCGGAGACTCCCTTGGCTGCTCAACAGCAAGATGAATTGGTTGTGGCAAGATCTGACTCACCGGAAGGATGGCTTCTCCCCAACGGCATCTGATAGTATGCCAATTTTGTCGGATGACTTCACGTGCCCGTTCAACGATCTCATCTGTATCGATGTCCAGGTCGACTGGTTGTCCGGTGGCAAGACTGAGCACCAGCCTATAGGAGCGGACGGTGAGTTTGAGGCACTCATCGGTAATTAGGCCAAAGGCGACTTTGAATAAAGCTGGAACAACTTCAACTAGCGCCTTAGAGATATGACCAATGCTCTCGGCGGCACGTGTCCGGCTTGCGACGTAAAATGCGACAATCAACAATGTGCCCCATTCGATCTTGAGGTTGTTTGATGCGTAGAAGTTCCAGAGTTTAAGTTGAGCATCCTCGAAGCTGATTCGAGCCGACTTTTTGGCTGCGCGAGCCTTGGCGACAGCGTTGCCTAGACTGTTGAACTCTCTGATAGTCCGGCCTTCAAGATCAACACCTGCGTCCTCAAGACCTTTCTTGATATCATTTGCGGGCCTGGTCCATTCGCAAAACACAAGATGAGGAGTGATGCAATCATAAAATGTGACCCAGCTGCCACGAGGTATTTTGTCAGCACCTGAACCAGCAACAGCTTCGTCAATATCTGTAGCGTTCGTGAGCTCCGATTCGGTACCTGTCAGAGAAGACGCCGAGCTGCTCTCGGTGCTAGAGTCCGAGTCACTCCAGTCTGGCTCGTCACTGTCGGAAGTCGCCATTTTCCTAGCCTGTTTGCGGGCAAGCTGCTTGCGAAGATTAAAGTTCTTCACGACAGCATCTTTTTTCTCCTGGTCCTGAATAGCATCATACCAAAGTTCTTGAGGAAGAACATTCCACGCATCCGGGGCCACGCCATCCCAACAAAATTGGTTGAACACTTTCTCGCAGTCTTTGCCAATAACAGACTTGCCCTGCTTAATTCGCTTCTGAATGAGCTCGCCAATAATGTTCTCCTGCAAATCCCCCATTTGCTGAAGATCCATGCCGTGGGGAACGTAGGCTTCAACCCTGCCCCAGCAGGTCATTTTCACAACAGGTATCTTACCCTGAGCCTTTGCTGCCTCAGCGGTAGCACCTGCGAGCACTTCACGATTAATACAGTCCATTGGCGCGAGCGGAGAATATTGCCTGCCATTGTCTAGTCTCTGCGCAATGCGGACGATCGTGCCGTTATGGCCGGTGCGGATGAGTGACAAATTCAGGGAGGCAGCCTTCTCGACAATTTCCAGGAGATTGTCCTTTACATCAGCCTTGTACGAAGCCTCCAGACTATCGGGTTCGTGGTTGTAGGCCTTGCCATCGCACCTCAACTTAGGTAGCAGAGGATCAATGACGATGAGAAGTTCATCGACAAGGTTTTCAGCATCACGGGTGGGAGCCGGACGCGAGCTATATTGGTTCGTTGAGGTAATCCATCGCTCGACTACTTCACTCCTCTTTTTGGCTCTGAAGAAGCTGTCAAAATACAAGTAGTATTGATCAACATCTGTTTCGATTTCAATCTTGGCTGCTGGATCGAGGCCGAAGCTGGGGTCCTTGAAAACTCTTTGCGAGAGCCATTCCCCGATGATTGCCGAGACCAAGGGCGACCGACGCTTGGGGTCAGTAAAGAATTCCAGCCAGCCGGATTTCATGTCATTAGTTGTAGATGCGTCTAGCACATTGACAACTGTCCAGTACAGACTTGGATATTTCAGCTCGAGATCTTGTAATGGAAAGCTGCCGCCGTCATGCCCTGCACTCAAAGATTCATGAGCGGAATCTTGGCCAAACCAAAACTGAGAAAAGGTCGCAACTTCATCTTGAAGTGCTCTGAAAAGTGGCGCGATCTGGCTGATGGATAATGGCTGCGGAGAATCGACCAAAGAGTCCAGCAGGTGATGATTGGAATAAGCAGATTTCAAGTTGCCCCCTTCAGCCACATGAACATTCTGTGGCGTTGTCCTTGTGTTCGATATCGGGCCCTTACGCCGTACTGGCTTAGATTGGACTTGAGAGGCCTGTATTTCTCTCGTCTCGTCCTTGGCGGGATCGAAACGTACTTTCTTGGGTGAGAACGTTTGCGTTGAAAGAGATGACTTCCGCTTCCTCTCCATGGGCTGGTTTCGTTCTTCTTGCAATGCCAGTAAGTCACGTTGGCTAAGGGTGTGTCCGTGGCCGTACAGATCCGAAAAGCGACGTTGTCCTACTGGCCATCCTTCATCATCAGCAAAGCAGTCTGATGACGTTTGCCGGCGTCTCTGCGCGCTGTGAGAATGATTCGAAAGAACTGGTGATTGCAATGGGCTCGTTGGCTTTTGGGTAAGCTTCTGAGCTCGTTCGGTTGAGTCTGCTAAGGAACGCTGTCCTTCGCACTTTCGACCACTCGATTCTTCGCCAGTGTTGGCTATGGGATTGATTGTTGAGCTCCTTCGGCGCTCCCCGGCACTTCTCGTAGAAGCCCGAGTGGAGGAGGGTCGCCTCGCTTTCGTCACCTTCGAGGAGGACTTCGAACCCTTCGCCATGATTTATCGCAGTACAAGCAGGATTAGCCGTATCGTCCGGTAATTTTGCTAACAAGAGCGGATCTAGCTTGATGGAACGACCAAATCTAGAAATAGAGCAAATTTTACACTGAAAAACACGGAGGAAAATGATCGTGGTCATGAACAACATTTTGCGCTGCATTCGGAACATGGCATTGTTACTGATCGCGGCATCCTTCCGAATGCATCAGACAGCATTCAGAGCGAGATCGTCTTTTCTTTCGAGCATTCCAATACTCATCACTGCGCCGTCGGTTATAGCATTCACAATTGATCAGTGGCCGAATGTTCCGACACTATCTTGGTGATTGCACTCTCAGCCATGCGTAATCCTTGTTGTAGAAATCTGCACTGTGGACGCTCTGTGATTCTCATTTTTGGTAAGTGGTCAAAGCTTTGAGCCGCCCTGTGCTGAATGGCCTCTGCGAAATTGGAGAATAAGCCGACTTTCAAATATTGACCATGACGAAGAGAGTGCAGTGATGTTAACATACTCACAGATGCGCCGTGCATTCGATCTCAACCTGTTGACAGTTAGTGAACTCTCGCGAGGAAAAGCGTGAAACAGTTACACACATCGGTCCCCATTGGTAGATCGGCGACTGCAACGCACGTCCTGGCAGGTTTGGGATCAGGAATCATTTCGGTGTAAACCTTGTTCATCGCAGCATAGTTTTGCATGGTGGTAATATAGATGTTGACCTGTTTCAACACTTAGTTCCATGGGTGTGTTTTTGTCCTGCAAAAGCAAAAGTCACCCACCTTCAGCAGATTTTGCAGACTTGCACCTGCCTCCTTGAGCACTGCTTCGAGGTTGAGGATGGCTTGTCGCTGTGACATTAGTAAGTCATTTGATTCTTTGTCTGCACGTCGGGTAGGACTTACTGTTCGATCCGCTACGCTCCCTTCTACCATTTTATTCTGCGGGAAATCCATACCCACATTGCCACTAACATAGATTGTGTCGCCAAACTTGATAGCTTGCGACAACAGAGGCGATTTGACGCCTGTAGCGGCGGTGATAACTTCCTTGGAAGGCATGATGCTTGCTGCGAATGCGTTCCCAGCGAGGAGCAAGATCAAAACAATTGTCTAATTTTGAAACGAAAACCGCCTGTTCTCACGCCCGTTATTTATGCTTGACACTTTAGTCCGCCGCAACGCACAAGAACGACGGAGATGCGCGAATGCCTCAAAGTTCAGACAACAGTTATCACGACAGTTGAGAAAGTTACGTTGAATTACATACTCGAACAGCTTCTCATGCTATCCTTGGAATTTAGAATGAGTCAATAGCAAAGTTCGGGAACGATCCAAGCAACTTTGATATGGGCCAATTGTCTCTTGGCTACTGATACTCAGTGCTGCTTGCGCTCCAAATGCCAACTTCGTTGAACTGGTCATCAAAGGCGAAGCCGCACCTGCCACAGTATTTGGAATTGGGTTCAACGGAGCCCTTTGCATGTGTATCAGAAGTGTCTCCCGAGTGCGTTATGAATTCCGCTGAGTACGATACCAAGCTTCACCTTCCGCGGGGAGCTTCGGGGAAGACCGGTCTGCTCCGTCTGCGAGGCGCAAACGTTACCTCTTCCTCTTCCTCGTCACTTTGCAAAGCGCCGCTGCACATTGCGGCACTATCTAAGAGAACCTCGGCCTCCATATCAGCAGCACGTCTCTGCGCCCTTGATAGAGCTTCGGCGTTTAGTTCCTCAAGCTCAGCATTTACTTCTGCTAATTCCCTGCGAATCTCCTCCACCGATCTAATAACTTCATGTCCGCCGCAATTTGGTGACCCATTGCTGTCGTCGTCTGCTGAAGAACAGGTTTCATGGCGATAACGTTCTCTTGGCAGCTTACTTCCCATGCTGGCTGTGTTAGCCTTGCGTCCACGTGCTGCCTTCCTTTTTGCTTTGACCTCCTTCTCGTGAGCACAAGCTTGACCGACGATAGAGCATGCTAGCTTCGCTACCCCACCCAGGCCAAATCTTTCCCTATCATCAATGCTGGCTATGCGGTGGAGATGCTTCGCCTTTGGCGGAATATGGCTGCTAGTAGCATATCTGCTGTCGTGCTCGATCGCGTCAACCTCTTGAACGCGGTATGGAGTATGAAGGTGACATTGTGGCCTTCCACCACGATGCTGGGGGCAAGCAGTTGCGCACTCTTCATGTCGATACACATTGGCGTCGTCAGAATGTGATGAGCTTGGATCCGGTCCTCTGGACACATGCTCGTATGATCTATTTCCACTGAAGCTCGTGTGGTCGACATGATCGTGGTCAGCATGCCGCCGATGCATGCAAGCGGCACTTCCTCGACGGGCGGAACCTGCTTGGCAAGCTTCGCTGCTCTTGTTCCAAGACATGCTGGGGCTAGAATCAATTCAATACCTTTTTCAGTGGCTGCTTGTAAGCAACGAAGCCTCGACACGGCAATTTATTTCTAAGCTACTCCAGAATATATGTCTTTGGCTTCAAAACTGACGCTAACCCTGCCAAAGATTTCTGTGCATGTGCACTGCTTGTACGTTGACGTTGGTGTACCAGTCGAGTTGAAAAGGATGGCATTGGCACAAAGCATGCGGCCAGGCAAGCGAGCAGTGGTCATATCCTGCGGTCATATTCAGAAGAAAACACACTACATGCATTTTTGTGTTAATGAGTTTTCGAATGTGAAGCTACCTTGTGTTGCGTGAATAGTGTTGTGCGCGTACACAGCATTAGTGAGGGAACGGGACTGACGAAAAATTATTGGTGTGCATGTTAGGGAACTGGCTCAGCGGGTGCATGCAGCAATGCTGTGAAGTGGTTGCAACGTAAAAATGCCTCGTGTAGTTTCAAAAGAGTCTACGACCTTCGGGTAGAACTGTGTTGCTCTGTGACTGATATTCGCAGGAGCCTCTAATTCGTTTAGTCCGAGCAAAACATTATCAATTCGAAGTGGTCAAGTTTGAATGTATGGAAAGGTAAGATCACATGGATAGATAGAGCGTTGGCCAGAGGTGTGCTGGCTGAAAGTCAATGTCGTAGTTGCACTTGGGTCTTTGGAATGCGAAGCTTCCTGAAACCGAGCCGTGTTACTACTATAGTTGCCACACATGACACTCACTAGATTTGCATTCTGAGTTGAGAAAGAGGATATTTGAGCACGTGCCTGCAAACCTACTATTCCATATTCCGGTCCTATATTAATGAGATTCTAGATCAGTGTTGTTGATTTCTGTCCGCCGACTTCTGGAAACTGCCACCAAATAGCGCCATCAAGGTTGAAGTTCTTGCCAGTAGTAGGACAGACGAAGACATAAGAGTAACTAGTAGACTTATTGAACAAAGACTCTGTAAGAAAAAGTTTTTGGAACGTCCCAATGGCACCTTCAGATGCCAGCGGGCCACCTATCTTCTCTCCAATCTGTCCAATTGCGCCGTCCTTCGCAAAGGCAGAGCCCGCTGCCTCGGCCTTTTGCGTCGAAGATTGATGTACCATGTCCAGTGGCTTTCTCGCCGGTAGCAAAAGTCAGAAAAATTTGTTCATCATTAACTATTGTGGCTTCAACGCGCTACGCACGGTCTGCTTTGCATCTTCGTGCAGTCCCTCTGTCATGTCTGTTGCCTTTGTCGTAGCGTTTGCCCCGGCGTCCATCGTTTTGACGGAGTGGTCACCGTCCATGCCTCCTGAGGGCATATTTGTAGTACCGGATTGATCCGACTCCTGCTTCTGCTTCAGTGCATCAGGGTGAAACTTCGGGTCGTTGCTGGGGTGAAGTGGATGGTCATAGCGGTCACCGGGCAAAGACTTACTGCCTTTTCCAATGTTTGGAGTCATTGTGCGAATAAAGTAGTCAATTGGCTATGAGCATTGGTCGTGGGTATTGAGGGCCTCCATTGGGCATTCTTTTGAATTGACGAGATACTGCTTTTGACGCGCACGCAGTAGTGGCAGAAAAGTGATCGCATCATGATGAGGCCGTCATTTGAAGGCTATAATGCTGAATGCATGGTATGGACCAGTCATGTGTTTGAAGAAGTCTGGTGTCACGACTTTGTATGCAAGATGGACAATCGTGTCATGATGCCCCGCCTTCTTGCGCGGAACATGATTCATCCTGAAGATACAGTCGATGAAATTTCAAGTGCTTTTGACCTTGCCAAAAGTTAGATGAGTAAACGAACTCCGGCACAAAATACGGTATACACGGCTTCTGAAGGTCCGATAAACCTTTTTCCTCTCGCAAGTATCGGACTCCCTGAACCAATCGTGGGCCGAGCTAAGCTTGTGTGGCTGCAGGTGGCCAAATTAGCCGCCACAAGTTCGCTTTAGAATGACTTGGCATATCCGAAAGGCGTCCCCGGACCCACTTGGGCGCACCCCAGGGGGAGATGCTAGTGGAGGACCTGAAGGCCTCGGCAATTTCTCCACATGCTTGTACTCCCCCCAGCAATTTCGCATTTTTGGCGTGCCGGGTGCGAAATGATGAGACCTGAATTCATCATTGCCCTGCTGTGCTGCCTCAGCAAAACTAATGAGACATTGCGTTATTCGCTGGCCTGCAAAGCGCAGTTGAGGCGCTGGCGAGAAGGTCTGCGGATCGAAGCAGATCTGGATGAGATAGGTTTTGCTGCCTGCGTTGGATGCCTCACATTGCCATCCTAGCCCACATATCCTCGTCCTCAGGTGTCAATTCTTCCCGTTTGTCATACGGCTGACCCTTCGGCTTGCCGCTCCATGGGCTTTCACCATGCTTGGACAAGAAGTTTGGGTCCACGGCCGTAATTGAAGAAGTGCTGTCACAAGTCGAGGATGAAGTGTGCGTGGTTAATGAGTGACTTGGTAGATTAGAGGCGTATGAGGTGAGGAATGTCCCTTGGCTAGACCTCTGCATACCTACCACGGGCGCGTGCTTCCATGCTGGGTAGGATCCTTCGCACGGTGGTGTAGAGACCTTGGATTCGGTTTTATCGATCGCAGGAGATTTGCGGTGCTTCCTGAAGAAATTTCTGAATCGTCCCATTGTGATCTTTGGCGACAAACCAGTCGAAAATAACGGGAAGACTTCTTATTTGCAAATCCAGCTGTTGAGTCCAAAAACAATGCGTTGTTGTTGAGGACCTTTTTCATACACTTTGGACAGCTGTATTGGAACAGGTCAGAGAAGTCTGGCAGCAAGTGATACGCCCATGGTTTTCATTGAGATCCGGGGTTCGCCAAAATGTAGCTTCTGAGTCTAGTGTCTTTGCTTGCCATGTCCAATTTCATCTCCCATTCACACTACAAATGACATTGAGTGACTGGCCAATAGACGAGGGATTAACTAGCGCTAACAGCAGGGCCGACAATGTTCCTGGGACGACCGTGCGGAGGATTAGGCTAAACATGGGAAAGCCGTGTTTAAGTCTTTGAAATTAGGAGGGCTGGTTCGGCGGGATTTACGAGCTCTGACCCGGGGTCGGCATACTCCGATTGGTGCCCTCGAGGCATGAATGCTCCACAACCCTTCAATGTGTCAAGATTTCAAGTAATTTTCGTAGATTCGTGTCTGACATAAAGGAATGCATTATCGACGCCTCTTACAATTTTGGTGTATCTGTTAGGTTGTCGAAGCCATTTTCAAGAATGAGAACATCATCCTCGATTCTCACACCTCCCACATCCCAGTACTTATCTAGCACATTCCGATCGATGTACTTGGCCAAGTCGGGATCTTGCAGTACCGGATCGAGAATGAACCTGCAAAAATATACGCCCGGCTCAACGGTGATGACGGCGCCGGCAGGCACCCGCCCCCTCACACGCAAGTATTTGAACATGCTGTCTTCGTCCGCATAGTTTGCGTGGCCACCTGTATCGTGGGTATCCATTCCAAGGTAGTGACCTAGGCCATGTGGATAGAAGGCGACAGAGACACGTTTATCAAACAGCTCTTTCTCATTCCCGACCAGGATACCAGCTTTGACGAGTCCCTTTACGGCGACACGATGAGTCTCGGCATGAACGTCTTCCCAAAGCACGTTTGCCCGGAGCATGTTGAAGGCCACCTCTTGCATCTCTTTGACCATGTTATACACCACCTGCGATTCGGCAGTAAAGGTGCCGCTCAATGGAAAAGTTCTTGTGATATCTGCACAATAGCACTCGTATTCGGCGCCAGCATCCATCAACACATTTAGTCTGTTCCGCAAGGGTCGGTCGTTCCGCACGTAGTGGAGAGTGGAACAAGACGTGCCACTTGCGCATATGGAATGGTAGGCTTGCTCGTGAGCACCGTTGCTGATGCATGTTCCGATGAACGCACCGTATAGTTGCTCCTCGTTGGTCGCATCTCGAGCCGCCTTTTGTGCCTCAATATGTGCCAATGTCGAAATTTGGTTTGCTTTTCTAATCAGTGCCACCTCATAGCTGTCTTTAATGACTCGACACTCATCAATAGCATGCCGGAGACTGTCGAGATTCGAGGCTGCAAATGGCAGGAAAGTAACGTGCTCAGAGACTTGCTCGGGGATCGCATAGACAGTGGTGGACTTTGCTGGCCCGTACGCTGCCAGTGCCGCATTGATCTCGTTTGTGTACTTCACGTCATCGACATTGTACTTCCTCAAAGCATCTTCTCTGGATTCGGGCAATCCTGACCAGATCACTTCATCCGGATCGATGGGAGGTATGAATAGCGTCAGGATGTCTTGAGGTATGTTGTAGATCAAGCAAGCATCTGGTAACTTGCAACCCGACAGGTAGAAGAAGCAGCGCCGCTGGCGGAAATGCATTGCCTGGTCATCGTCTTCTACCATTTGTGTCTTTTGGGCTTCGAGATAGATAATGGCATCGCGTGGGAGACCCTGGTCAACAAGGTACTTTGCGACCCGTTGGCAATGCGCCTTGGCTGGGTATTTCTCTTTCAGCGTGGCTTCCAACGTGGCTGCCATTTCTGGGATAAAACTAAACGTAAGTGCTGGGATTTCTTTTGCCAAAATCGGAGTTCATTAGAAGCCTGTTCCAGAACCGACTACAGACCTTACTTCGTATGGGGTACTGTTCAATCGGGACCCGGCACGCCTGATTAGCAACTCGAATGAGGCGGGCATTGGCGGGCAGGGCCACCGTGGTTTAGCCTGAGATTAGCCGAGAACCTTCCGGATGTTGACTTTGGCCAATATCTGTACAATATCCCCTTGTAACTGGATACCACCTAGGCACGTCAGATGGAACATTCGCAAGCGATGCCGCATTCGCAATCTCAGCAGAGCGAATCTCTTGCACTAAATGGCTTGGAAGAAAACATCTTGCACGAGACAATCTGTACTTGAGCCATCATATTTAGGCTATCTTCATCATATGCTTACAGCTGTACCGCTCGTGTACTTTCCGTTGTGTCTTTCATTCTTAAACAAAAAGATTGAATAAGATGCTTTCTAGAGATTCTTCCGAGCGACCTGTTGACACTAATGAAGTAGAGTTAAACATAATCGGTCAAGATGTTGACTCTCAGCCTCCTGTTCCCGAAGATTCCGCCAGCAGTCGCCAGATACTCCTTAAATTTGGCAGTGCCGGTTTGTCATTTTGGTTTTCAGGCATGAATGATGGCTCACTCGGCGCACTGGTGCCTTATATCCTCCGATCCTACAGCATCAATACCGACCTGGTGTCAGTGGTGTATGATTCTGATTCACTTGTGGTTGGCTTTGAGACTGACGATCCAAGATTTGGGACCACATTTGCTGGTTGGCTCATGACGGCGTTGGTCAACACTTATCTCTCCAAGTATCTGGACCTTGGCTTGATGCTCACATTAGGTGCTGCCTTGCAGCTGGCTGCTCAAATATTGCGTGCATGGCAGCCTCCGTTTCCGCTCTTCGCCGTCACCTTTTTTATTCAAAGTCTTGGAATGGCCTTCCAAGACACTCATTCGAATAATTTTGTTAGCTCAGTCAAACTTGCTCATCGATGGCTTGGCTTCATTCACGCCATGTACGCGCTTGGATGTTGGATCGCGCCGTTCATTGCCACTACTGTGGCGTCGGCAGACTTCCCATCAAGATGGTATTTGTACTACACCTGTCTCATTGGAATTGGTACGATCAACTTGGCTTTAGTGATCTTCGCCTTCAAAGATAGCGTGAGGCTAAAGAAAGGTTCTCGTTCTGCTGAGTCTTCGCAGCAGGGCCCCAGCAGCACGTCCGCTCGACAAGAGCTGCGGAAAACATTACGCTTGCCAGGGGTTTGGTTGCTGAGCTTGTTCTATTTCTTCTATTTGGGAGCGGTCATCACTGCTTCAGGTGAGTCAGGCTTGGAAGACGGATGAAAAGTATTGACTGTGGCTAGGTTGGGTTGTGGAGTACCTAGTGACTGTTCGCCATGGCAACGTCACTGAGATGGCCTACGTCCAGGCTGGCTTTGCAGGGGGAGTATTCTTTGGCAGAGTGCTTCTCGCTGAGCCTACCAAGCGCCTGGGAGAGAGGAGAATGATTTTGATCTACGCCTTGTTGTGTTTGGGGCTGGAGCTTATCTTCTGGCTCCTCCCCAACATCATTGCCGGAGCTGTGGCCATATCTTTGCTTGGGTTCTTTTCTGGACCGTGGTTTGCGACCGGGGTTTCTGTTGGGAGTCAAATATTTCCTGCAGAGATTCGAGGCAGCGCCTTAGGTACGTTTCTTTCGCCCCCTCGTCTTCGCATCGGCTTCCGATTGACCTCGCAGCAGCGTTTGTCTTCATGATGGGACAGGTGGGGGGCAGCATCTTTCCGGCTGTGACTGGTTTGATCGCCTCACGAATTGGAGTGAAAGTATTACAACCTGTATTGGTGGGACTAATCTCAGCGACCGCTGCAGTATGGCTCTTAGTCCCTAGGGCGACACTGCATCGTGAATAAGCTCATCAAGATAGAAGGGTGCTCGTGCTACCAATTTCACATCCTTGACGCTAGAAAACCCTTCCGAACTGTCCGTGCAAGTTGTATCTCAATACGAACACATGTCATCGATACTCCCTGCTCTTTTCTCGATTATCTCGTAGATGACGTGGATGTCTAGAAGAAGGATGACTATGTTTGGCGAACTTGGCTGGTAGTGCAAAATATTGATACCTTCCAGGGGTTTGTTGGTGCTCGGCCAATCATAACGCCGCCGAAGTGAGATGACCTTTGAGCCTATCGCTCCTGACCCGAAAAGCCGACCACACAAGCTTCAGGACAAATCTTGTGGAGATACAACGCGGGGTGTCCTCAATACCATCCTCGGCATTATGGCACCAGTCACTGAATGTACAATGGCACGGTCGAGCTTGAGAAGTAATACGCAGCCCAAGAGCGCAGAGTCTCTTACGACCTCTTGTTACTGCCTCCAAGATATTAAGATATTAAGAAACCCCCAGGCGTCTGAGGGACACGACTGAAATTGGGGTATCCCAATTGCACGCGACCAACATGGACACCAAAAAGGGAGGCTTTCAAGAGCCACGCTATCTGCAGTTCCCAAAGTCGAACAAGACCATCAACGGGCAGCCGATCTTGAACAAGTACTCGACAGACTTGACGAATGAACATGACTACCCCGGGGCTAAGGTATGTACCACTCTCTATGGTCAGGCATGGAGATTGACGTTCGACGTAGGCAATGCTCTACGCTGCCGGTGTGCCAGATGACGAAGCCATGCGAACGCAGCCACATGTCGGCATATGCTCAAACTTCTGGGAAGGCAATCCTTGCAATATGCACTTGCACGATCTCGGGAAAGAAGTGAAGAAGGCGGTCGCCAGCAAGGGCATGTTAGCCTGGCAATACACCACTATCGGGGTCTCGGATGCTATTTCTATGGGCGCTGATCGCATGCGCTTCTCACTACAGTCTCGGGAGATCATTGCTGACTCTGTCGAAACGGTCACTTGCGCTCAAGCACACGATGCCTGTATTGCCATTCCGGGATGTGACAAGAACATGCCTGGCGTGATAATGGGTATCTCGAGACACAATAGACCCAGCTTGATGATCTATGGCGGCTCAATCGACAAAGGCTATTCAAAAATGCTCCGGAAGCCTATCAACATTGCAACATGCTACGAGGCCTTTGGCGCGTACCGGTATAATACTCTCAAGCAGCCTTCTGATGGTGGCGACCAGTCAGCTACAAAGGAAGAGATCATAGAAGACATTGAGAAACACGCTTGCCCGGGTCAAGGCGCCTGTGGGGGTATGTATACAGCGAACACGATGGCAACCGCCATCGAATCAATGGGTCTTTCATTGCCTGGTTCCAGTTCAACTCCAGCCGCCTCTCCCACGAAGCTTCGGGAATGTGTCAAGGCTGCTGATGCCATTAAAACGTGTCTTGAACAAGATATTACGCCAGACAAATTGATCACAAGGAAATCGATAGAAAACGCGCTGGTGATGGTCATGGCTTTGGGCGGCAGCACGAACGCTGTCCTGCATCTGCTCGCCATTGCTGTCACAGCAAGAGTCGAGCTGACTTTAGACGACTTTCAGAAAGTGTCTGACAGGATCCCGTTCATTGCAGATATGGCGCCCTCCGGGAAATACCTAATGGCAGACCTATTTGAAATTGGCGGGATCCCTGCGGTCCACAAGTTCCTCATCGCGGCTGGCCTGCTTGATGGAAATATTCCAACTGTCACTGGTAAAACCCTCGCAGAAAACGTGGCAAAATGCCCATCTCTGCCACAAGACCAACTCATCATCACAGATCTAAAGTCTCCCATCAAAAGGACAGGCCACATCCAGATATTGCGGGGCAATCTGGCTCCAGCAGGTGCAGTAGCCAAAATTACTGGTAAAGAGGGTTTGAAATTTGTTGGAAAGGCTATGTGCTTTGAAAAAGAGAATATGTTAAGTAATGCGCTGAACAACGGCGCAATACCTGACCATCAAAACTTAGCTATTATTGTGCGGTACGAGGGTCCGAAGGGTGGGCCAGGGATGCCAGAGCAGCTCAAAGCATCTGCTGCAATCATGGGTGCAGGTTTGAAGCAACTGGCCTTGCTCACAGATGGAAGATACAGCGGTGCAAGTCATGGTTTCATTGTTGGTCACATAACCCCCGAAGCGGCAGTAGGCGGCCCGATAGCTTTAGTCGAGGATGGTGATGAAGTCATCATCGATGCAGAGACAAATTCGCTGAACATAAACGTGAGCGACGAGGAACTTGAGGCAAGAAGGGCCCGCTGGACGCCGCCAAGGATGACTGTGACGCGTGGTGCCCTTGCTAAATATGCAGCTCTGGTGTCAGATGCAAGTCATGGTGCCGTGACAGACTTGTTCTAGTTATGCAGTGTCCCTCAAGAGGTGCATATGCCAGTGGCACATCATATAGCCGGCCACAGGATCTTCCATCCGGAGCCTGTTGTCTCTGAAGATGACAGTAGCCATTTGAGCATTCCCTCGTACCTTCGACTGCCGTATCACGTCTATGCCAAGCATTAAATATCCCCAACGGTATGGTATCTTGTGTGCTACTCTCACCTACTAGCTCCCCTTCTCAGCTTTCGACTTGTGTTGCGTCAGCCTCCTTGGCCTTGTGCTGTGAGTTCACAAATTCGACGATATCACCGAATTCATCACATCGCATCCAGTGCACCAAGGTCGGGTACTCCTTATATACCACATTACAACCCAGCCGTCGCAAGCAGTCAGCAGCTCCTCTTCCCAGCGCCGGATCCACTTTGTTATCCACCCCTCCATGCGCAATGAAAATCGGCACACTCTTCAGGCCATCAGACTCCACAAAATCCAATTCTAGCTCCTCGCAAAGACGTCCCACAGCAGCACGATATGGGTCCTTCTTCTCATCCCGATCGTGCCCATGATCAGCTCGTCTCTCCTCCCGTTCAAACACATCCTCATCCCCATCCTCCACCTCACCACTGAGCCCCTTCGTCTCAATTTCATTCACCACCTCTTCCAACACATGCCGAAACGGCAACCATCCACTCATGCCAAACGCACGCTTGATCTGCGGGCCCTTCCACAGCAGTAAAGAAACCAACACACTGGCGCATCCCTGACTCAAGCCGCCAAGCACGACATTCTCCGCTCCAACACTCTCAATCTCCCTCCGCACCAGCCCATGCACCCACGCACTCGTCTCCCTCAGCCCGTCAACCTGCCAATCCACGTGCTCCGTCGAGTCCCAGCTATACACGTCGAACCACTGCGTGATCGACATTCCCTGGAACCTCTCGGCACGTCGATAGCTGGCGGTCGGGAAGATGAATCTCACGTTCGGACAGTGTTCGCGGATGCTGCGGCCGTCGGGGAGGGGGATGTTGAGGAACCCCATGGTGCCTGTGGCGAAGGACTTGGCCTTGTCGCCGCGCCCGTGCAGGATGATCCATGATTGCTGGTGTGTGCTGGCTGGTTCGACTATCAGTGGCTCCGGGTAGGAGGAGGAGTCGTGCGGCATGCTTGTTTCTGCTTCTGGCTGTGGCTCTGGCTGTAGTTCTGGCTTTGGGTCTGATGCTGACTCGGCATGAGAGGATAGCGGCTGAGTCGTTGATGTTGAGTCAGTATTCGATGCTACTGACCGGGCCCTGGAACTGTGGAGAGAAAGTTTTTGATGTAGGCGTCTTACTACTTTGGCGAAAGCCATGAGTCAGTTTCGAGCTCGATAGAAGACCAGAGGTTGTGCTGTCAGTATTCTAATTGAAGTAATAGTGCTAGGCAGCAACACAGGCTTGAATATTCAGGGAGTAACGAGTAGCAACGGACCAATCGGTGAAGCTTCTGCGATGCACTGTATTTCCTGCATGTAGCCCTTGAACCAGAGTCCAAAATTGATACAGCTGTAAATGTTTTAGATACCATTTTTAAAGGCTTACATATGCTAGAGAAATTGGCTCATTGATGCTCCTCGCCAAGGGACTTCCACTACTGTTGAGAAAATTCAACCATTCGATACTATATGACCTGCTACCGAAGCCTGTTCGAGATCGATTGAATCTAAATATAGGATCATATTCACAGCATGACTGCCTTCACACGACATTCCATTTCGCTCCGACGCCGCAGTTGTAGCTTGTTCCATCGCTTTTTTGACTACGCAATTGCCATATAGACGGAGGCGGTGATGGTGGAGTTGACACGCTGCGCACATGTGGCATTCTTAGTGTCACATTCGTAGTTTGGCGTACCAGGGTATGTCAAGTTGACAGCAGCATATTTTGTCAAGTAGCAATACTGGGGGCACGGTCCGACACTGGCAATGAGTGAGCAAAACGTTCCATTTGATTGTAGTGAACCACCGACTCGCTGTCAACCACAGTATGGGCGAACTGCAGCTGAAAATTCTTTACTCCCCTGAATGTCCCTTCGGGAAACCAGGCTCTTAGAGTATTGTTCTCGCACTGGTGATGGGCTGAGTCTGGCGGACCGACCCCTGCTTTCCATTCTATTTGGCAGTATATTGGCTTCTCTTCCGGGTATCCTTCATCCGTGACGATGACTGTTTTGCATTAGTCATTACTCTCTATTCGCTGTGGCAGTTTAGCATACCGCTGAGAGTGCTATTGTAACTTGAGGTGGCGTCTGCTTGAAAAGGATTCGAGATAAATAGATCCCGAACGAGCAGGTCTCCTCGAACGGCTTGGGTCTGGACAGTTGCAGGCACAGCTGTTACGAGTCCAGGCAGAGCAAAGACTGTAAGAGCTGTCCCAAGGTTTCTCAAAAGAGAGGACATGATGTCTGAATGTGGACAGTTTGTGGCAAGTTCCAAAGTATCTCAGGTTCACGCAGCACGAAGACCGAATAGCTAGATCCATTAATTTGCGTCTGCAGGAGCAAACCCTTGTGGGCTGCACCTTCCTTAGGACATTTCTCGTTGCTCGATGGCCACATGGAGGTCACATGCCAGGTCAATGCAAAACATGTATTCAAGACCCACAACACGTCTTGCGCTGCTACCCAAGGGGCGACAGAAGGTCCTAGGGACCTGGTTTGATGATCAGCTTCATATCGGGAAATTATCGCAAGGTTGCTGAGGCAATGAGAGTCCGTGCCCAGCAAGTGCTGGCTTCAAGGAACGGGTTGGTGCATTTGGGCTTGGCATTGTGAACAATGTTCCATCACTGCATGACAGTCTCGCTTTCGAAGGCTGGGCACATACCTAGGAGATGGAACATTGCTAGAGAACTCACCTGTAGCAAATTTATCAACCTACTAGAGCACAGCAAATAAACCTCAATGGGGGCACTTGTTTTCAGTCAGTTGGAGCAATATAAGGTGAGGCGGTGGCGGGGACAGTCAATGGCTTCTCGAGACGAGCTTGCACGAATGCGATGACTGTTCATGGCAGTTTCAGAATTGTGGTCGCTGAGAGTTTTTCAGGGTCAATCAGCCATAAATGAATTTGCATAAGTAAAATCGTCGCGCACGATGAAATCGCAGCGCTCCCTTCGTGGCGACCCCTGTTACAGGGTGGAGGAGTGATATCCATCAAGACATTTTGATATGGGCTTGTAGCTCTGGGAAAGGACTACCAACGTCAGTCATATAGATTGCGATGTGATGCAGCATTTTATGTAGCACAACCACCAACTCGAAGATTCAATGGTCGTATTCAGTTCTTGACGATGGATCATGACACAATGCATTCCCACATCGAGGTCGATATCGATCCATTAAAAAGTAGCCTCGTGTTCTTCGCCGTCCGCCACCATGAGGAAGATCTCAAGACTGCCCAAGAGACCAGCAGATTCGAACATGTGTATAAATGCGAATCGTCAGCATTTCATGACGCTGCCACGAAGACATCGGAACGTTCCCTCCACACTCTTGACAACGAGTTCTTTAACCCTTCTTCTTGCTGACTCCGACAGTTCGTCCTCTGCGACCGGTGGTCTTTGAATGCTGACCTCTTACTCGGAGACCCCAGTAGTGTCGTAGACCACGATGGGCTCGAATCTTCTTCAGTCGTTCCAAATCCTCGCGAAGCTTGCTCTCCATATTGTTTGCCAGCACCTGAGAATCCTTGCCGTCGACAATATCCCTCTGTCTGTTCAGGAACCACGTCGGGATCTTGTACTGTGTGGGGTTTTGGATGATTGTAACAATTCTTTCGAGTTCTTCCGATGTAATTTCACCAGCTCTGTACAAACGTCAATCTTTTGCGCCTTACTCGGATTTCCAGGTTATCACAAACCGTTTCGATAGATCGACATCGGCTTTCTTGCAAACCAGGTTGGAATATCGTCGGCCTACACCCTTGATGCGGGTCAAGGCATACATGATTTTCTGCTTGCCATCGACGTTGGTGTTGAGGAGACGCAAGATGAACTGAACTACTGGCTGTTAGCGTTTACTTAACAAATCACACTCATCCTCACAGTTCGACTTCTCCCCACTGACGAGAGACATGGTTGGCGATCGTCCTCGTAAAAACAGTTGTTGTCGCAGTCTGCGGTCGGATTATTGCAAGCAGCACAAAACCGTTTGTGAATGGTGCCAAGAAAGAATAAATCTAAGAGAAAAAGGAAAGTTTCCCGAGACCAACAATCTCGCGGCTTATGTAAGTCTCCGAACACCGCGACTCGGCAATTTCTCCTTGCCAGCTTATTATCTGCTTCTTTATCGACTTCTAACTAGTCCCACACCACCAGACCTCGCCATGACGACTGACAGGAGGTGGCCCTTCTCTGCTCGAGTAAGTGGATAACAAGCTAACTTCTACTGAGTCTGTAATTATGGTGATGAGTCTTCCCCGTAGCTGAAAAGATGAATCAAGCAGATACTGGTTATGACATTATGGTATGAATACTGGGGATTTATGACTCTGATTCTCCGCCATCCAATGAGATTTGATAACCCCAACCAAAATCCGCGAGAGGCAGCCAAGATACATTACTCAGGTGACGAACAGACCATTCCTAAACTATTTCAAATTGTGCTATCTCTAGAAAAAGGGTATCAATCTGCGCCATCTATTCCGGATCTGGCATCTTGAGGACATATCGACCAGTAATTTGCCCCTTGTGCATCATGTCATAGACGTCCGGCAGGTCTTTCAGATCGACAGTCTTGAACGGAGCATGAATGAGACCACGCGCGAAGAAGTCGAGAGCCTCTGCGGAATCTCGTCGATTGCCGACATAAGATGCTTGTATCCTAACCATCTTAAGGACAGATTCAAACACAGGAGCTCGGATGTAAGCACCAGCCGGGAGGCCAATAACAATAACAGTGCCTCTTGGGCGCACGTATTCCGCAGCTTGTTGGAATGGCTTCTCATTGACCGCAACCAATATGACAGCATGCGGGCCAAGTCCGTCTCGTGTAGCAGCCCGAACGTCCTTGGTAATGTCACTCGAGGTGGCGAAATCAATAAAGGCCTGTATCAGCGTTAGACACGATTCTCCGGTCCTGTCTGCAGTATTCTTACATCAGCGCCCATCTTCTCAGACATTGCCTTCTTCTCGGCGCCAGAATCGATGGCAATGACTCTTAGGCCCATAGCCTTAGCGTATTGTTGAGCCAGGGCACCCAGACCACCGCCCGCACCGACAATTGCTACAGTCTGGCCGGGTCGAGCTCCTGACTCTTTCAGACCCTTGTACACCGTGATACCTGCGCAGAGGACAGGAGCGACCTCGTCGAGGGGAACACCATCGGGGATATGTGCAACATGTTTTGCTGAGGCAATGGCATACCTGAAAGTGGTCAGGTAGAGCTAAGCAGCCATGGCAAGAAGTTCAACTCACTGCTGGAAAGAGCCATCAACGGTATAGCCGGAGAGTTTAGGGGTCAAGCACAAGGGCTCATCCGCCTGCTGGCAAAACGTGCAAGAAAGGCAAGAGTCGTTGAGCCATTTGACTCCGACAGCTTCCCCGATCTTTGCATCCAGGTCGGTGACACCCTCACCTCGTGCAACGACGATACCAGCGCCTTCGTGGCCACCAACAAGCGGAAGTTTGGTTGGGATGGGCCAGTCCCCGTTTACAGCGTGTAGATCAGTGTGGCAAACGCCGGAGTATTTGATGTTAACAAGGACCTCGCCGGGGTCTGGCTTTGCCACTGGGATCTTCTTGTACTCAACAGGACCACCAACCTTCTCAATGACTTGAGCCCATTGCTTGGTGGGGATTCCCGGAGACATGACGATGGATCTGGAAAAGAAGGAATTGGTTCAGTGATGATGAGGGAGAAGCAGACTTCAATTAGAAGCTTGATGATGAGAAATCCAGATTCACGATAGCATAGTCAAGTATATGTAGCTTCCTCCGCTGGCACCAAGTGTCTGTTCGTCCTTTTATCCATGGAGGCTGTATGGACTTCCCCTCAGCTTCCATGAATCTGTCCACGGCTAAAGGTAAGCACATTTCATCATCAGTTCAGCGCTCAGAAATCTAGTCCTATTCTGTTCGCCTGACATCTCGACGGAGAAATGGAAATGGCTGGTCTACAAGACAAGGCATTTCAAATGGGGCTTCGGAAAGGTAATGTGAAAGGTCCGGCTCGAGCAGATGCAGATATTGGTGGTCAGATGTTGGTCTTTGTGATGGAGGTTTTCCAAGTGGTGCCCGTATGGGTCGGTTATTGGGAGAGAGAACGGGTTGGGGGCAATATTACGCACTTCATTTCGCGTCCCACGCAGAAAGATGAAGCATCTCTGTGCATTTAAGTCGTTGACTAAGCACTCCTCAATTGTCAGGGCGGATGCGGGGGATGGGAATATTTGTTTTTGAAAGCGGCTAGACGTTTTCGATGACGAGTGCTTCCTGTGGCATTGATCCGGTTCGTCGACCAGCAATATCACATGTATGTGCCTGTGCCTCAGCGCACCAGGAGGTTATTACCTTGTGATCACTAAACGCTTTGTAAATTTCTATAGTCTCGTTGGTAGAATCCGTACGAAACATATTAGAGGTGGAGTACATGCGATATCTATCGACATCATCGACGACACGAGGTACTGGTTGCGACCCAGCGCCAAAAAATGACCAAAATTCCTCGACAAGACCTGTTGTAATTTCGTCATAGATTCTCAAACCCGATCCTGTTAATGTAGGGTAACGATACGCACGGTCATTTGAGCTGGCGGCCGCTCAAAGCTCTTATGCTGACGATGAACGGTCACAGAGTCCGTCCTACTACTTATGACCCATAACCCACAGCCTATGTTAAATGAGCATGCCCAGGTAAATCAAGTTGTTGACCCAACGACGACGATTTCGGGGACGGGCAAGTGATCACGATATTGTGCTCGACCATTCTGTAATGGGTTAATCTACGGACCGAGCCCATACTTGGAGCCTCGAACCTTGATTGAATATTGACGTTCATGACTTCAGCAAAAATTTCTATCAATTTTGGCCGTGAAACAAACTTTTTTTTTACTGTCTGCAGACCTTGGGCCGCCGCATGTATCAATTCACTGATTTCACTGTCTTCTTTTCCCTTCGGATGAGGTTTGGGTATGATTGGTAATCAACCGTGCTCAACAGCTCGACTTCGGTGCTCAAACGCTAAATTGAGGTGGCGCTGTTTCGATTTTGGGGTGAATTCCGACTCAGATACCACCCTGGCTAGCTTCTGACCTCGGCACGCCAAAGGCGCCACCAAATGCGACGAGGTTCTATGTCTTCTTCAGTTGGACATGGCGGACATGTAAACGCGAATAGACTGCTGACCTGATCGTGTTCCTTTGTTTTCGAATTCAGATCTTGCCCACGGCTTACTGGTAGTGATCTGCAACGGCAACTGCCGCGTGGACCACCGGTGGTACTTTCGCCGCCCCAAAAGTCTACCCCACATTGGGATGCCCACATCCGAAGTGATGTCAATATAAACAGTGAAAATGGTTCATCGTTGTCAAGGAAAACAAGAAAAAGCTTGTCGAATGGAATTGCGGAAAGTCATTGCTGGTTAGCCACGATGACCTTTACAAACGGTTCTGCAGATAGCAAAGCTCAAGCCGCATTTAAACCCTCTTCTATTGTACCTTTGTTTCTCGATGGCAAGGAAAAGGTGACGGAGCTCACATTTGAAGTCGTGTCCCCAAAGGACAACAAGCCATGCTGGAAAAGTTCTGCAGCGAGCGAGCATGATGCACTTGAAGCGATTGCTGCTGCTGAGAAAGCTTTCAAGACATGGAGTAAGACAAAACCAGCTGCACGACGCGACATCTTCCTTAGAGCAGTTCAACTGTTGAAACAGAAAGCGGAGGAGTCGCTTCTATATTCCAGCACCGAGGCTGGTGAGCCGGAATCCGTATTCGAATTCGAGTTCAATTTGGCATGCGAATCCACCTTGACAATAGCAGGCCTTATCCCCACGGTCCAAGGGTTTGTACCTGAGTGTTCCGACGAAGGGAAATCTGCTATGGTACTGAAAGAACCCTACGGAGTCTGCCTAGGTATCGGAACTTGGAATTCGCCGCATGTACTCGGTATGAGAGCCTTTTTGGGTGCAATAGCTATGGGAAATACCGTAGTACTGAAAGGTCCCGAGGCAGCACCTGCAACATACTGGAACTTTGTGAAGGTCATGCACGAAGCGGGTCTTCCACCAGGGGTACTGAATACAATTTACCACAGACCAGAGGATGCTGCGCAAATCATGAACACCCTTATCTCACATCCTTCCGTCAAGAAGGTCAACTTTACAGGCTCGGCAAATGTGGGCTCGATAATCGCCGGCCTCTGCGGCAAGCACTTGAAACCGTGCTTGATGGAGCTTGGGGGCAAAGCGCCGTCTATCGTTTGTGCCGATGCTGACCTGGAAAACGCAGCCCTTCAGTGTGCACTGGGGGCTTTCCTCCATGCTGGACAAATTTGCATGGCCACCGAGCGTATAATCGTTGAGTCTAGTGTTGTGGAAGAATTCAAGAAGCAGCTGGGTAGTGCAATTGAGGAAGTCTTTGGTAAAGACCAGCCAGCTCCCCTTCTGGTTGGAGCGCCTGGTGTCAGGAAGAACAAAGAGTTGCTCAAAGATGCCCTCTCCAAAGGTGCTCGGGCTGTCTACGGTGACCCAAACGCCACAGAATCCTCGAACACTCGCATGAGACCCGTGGTCATCGAGGCCGTTTCACCAGATATGTCAATCTACCAAACGGAGTCTTTCGGCCCTACTGTGGCATTGTACTCTATACCCGGGGGTGATACATTCGAGGAAGAAGCACTCAAGTTGGCTAATGACACCGAATACGGATTATCTAGCGCTATCTTTACAGAAGACCTTCGCAAAGGTTTGAGAATCGCGAAAGGCATCGAGACCGGCGCCGTCCACATCAATAGCATGAGCATCCACGACGAACCTTGCCTTCCGCATGGTGGTGCAAAGAGGAGCGGTTTTGGTCGATTTCAAACAGTCGAGGGTCTCAATGAGTGGGTGCGAACGAAAGTGATAACTTGGAAAGACTAAGCTCTTCTACTTTGCAGACAACTCACACTGGTAGCGTTTGGGGGTATAAGGCACCGCCGGATAGGGAAAAATCCTTGGGCCACTATTTAGGCAGGGGTCGGATGGTACGCCAGAATCACGTGGTGACGCGAAACTTGCCGTGCCTGGCAATGGCGTCAAGAATGGATCTGATTATTAAGAACATTCCTTATCAACCGAGTCGTGTGACGCAGATAAGGTCTCCCAGCCACGGAGTCGCAGCCACCTCGGGTGTTGGCCGGCCATAAAGTAGGCAACCAAATAAAGTCGTCCCCTGCGCCAGAAGAGCGTCATAATACAAGTCAAATCGCCCATGTCCTCAATTGTCCCTTTCTAATCTACCAACTTTCTTCTTCACCATACCATTATCTTTCTTTTGCCACACCGCTGTATTTGTCGTAACTTTGACAAGCTTGCAAACATGAGAGCATTCGCAGCAGCCCTGCTGGTCGGCGCTGCCTCCGCCAGTGTAATTGATCAACAACCCCTTCAATTGCCCAAATCGTTTCCAGATCGAGCGAAAAATGCCCTCGAAAAGCAACTTCACAAGATGGGAGATGCGCTTAAGGGGCTCACCGCCGAAGCAGCATCTGTATGGGATGAGGTAGCTATGCTGTATCCCGAAGACATGGCAGCGGCCAGTTATTTCTCGCTCCCCAAGAAACATGCGCGACGACCGGACCACGAATGGGATCACATTGTTCGTGGAGCGGACGTCCAGAGTGTTTGGATTGAAGGTGCAGATGGCGAGAAAGAGCGTGAGATTGATGGCAAACTCGAGACATACGATCTACGTGTGAAGGCCGTTGATCCAAGCTCGCTGAAGGTCGATCCCAACGTCAAGCAATACTCGGGCTATCTGGATGATAACGAGAACGATAAGCATTTGTTCTATTGGTTCTTTGAATCAAGGAACGATCCCAAAAACGATCCCGTTGTGTTGTGGTTGAATGGAGGTCCCGGATGCTCTTCGTTGACTGGACTCTTCCTGGAACTTGGCCCTTCACGTGTCGACGAGAATCTCGATCTTGTCTTCAATCCATACTCCTGGAATCGCAATGCCAGTGTCATTTTCCTCGACCAGCCAGTCAACGTCGGCTACTCGTATTCAAGCTCGAGCGTGTCGAACACTGTTGCAGCAAGCAAAGACGTGTATGCACTTCTTACCTTGTTCTTCAAGCAGTTTCCTGAATATGCTTCACAAGATTTCCATATCGCAGGCGAGTCTTATGCTGGCCACTATATCCCAGTCTTCGCTGCTGAGATTCAGTCACACAAGAAGACCAACATTAATCTCAAGTCTGTCCTGATCGGCAACGGCTTGACCGACGGTCTGACGCAGTATCCACTCTATCGACCTATGGCTTGTGGAGATGGCGGCTGGCCAGCTGTTCTCGATCCGCAGTCTTGCCAGGCCATGGATAATGCTCTTCCTCGCTGCCTGTCGCTGATCCAGAGCTGTTATGACAGTGAGAGCGTCTGGTCTTGTGTCCCCGCGGCTATCTACTGCAACAATGCCTTGCTTGCACCATACCAGCGAACCGGCCAGAACGTATATGATGTCCGAGGCAAATGCAAGGACAGCAGCAATCTCTGTTACCCGGAACTAGGATGGATCAGCAAGTGGTTGAACGACAAGTCCGTCATGAAGGCACTGGGCGTCGAGGTCGACTCGTACGACTCTTGCAATTTTGATATCAACCGAAACTTTCTCTTCCAAGGTGATTGGATGAAGCCCTTCCACAGACTTGTCCCTGGCATTTTGGAGAAGATACCAGTCTTGATCTACGCTGGTGACGCGGACTTCATCTGCAACTGGCTTGGGAACAAGGCTTGGGCCGAGGGGCTGGATTGGCCAGGTCATAAACAGTTTGCTACGGCGAAGACAGAAGACCTCCGCATTGACGGCGAGAAGAGTGGCCGCAAGATTGGAGATGTCAAGTCCTACGGCAACTTTACCTTCATGAGAATCCACGCCGCAGGTCACATGGTGCCTCTGGATCAACCAGAGTCGTCGCTAGAATTCTTCAATCGGTGGTTGATGAAAGAGTGGTTCTGATCACGACCGACAGTACTCTCACAGGGATTGGATAGACTTGGATGAGGGCCGGGCTCGGGGGCTCGTGGCTTGTGACCACAACTTTGATTGATGTATATAGATCATGCAGTCTGCAATATCACTTCTCGGCTCCGGATCCAGCAAAGTCGACAAGTTGTTTTCCCACCAGAGTCCATCCATCCGTAAGCCACATCGCTCAAAAATATGGCTGGGTTGTTGCGGTGCCTTGCAGGAGTTCGTCCGCTCGAGAAGGTGTGACTGTTTGCTGGTGTGCTTAAGTCTTGCTTCTTCACGTGTGAAGGCGATTGCTACAGAACTTTCTTTGGGCAAACGCGCTCAAAGCTAAGCAGGCACAGTCTCTCTTGGAGTAGAACCCATGGATGATGCCGGAAGTGGTCGAATTATTGCAAAATGTGCATGCACAAATCCACCGATATTGGTTTTTGGTCACTAGCGGCACAGGCCGCGCTCAGGACATGGAGTGATTTGATTGGCGCTTGGCTGACCCGTTCATGCAAGTCATGTTCCTCGCTCATCACGCAGTTGAATCCAATCAATCTTTACCGGAAGCGCTCGCTGTCTCGTGTGGGTGGCAGAACTCCGCCTGCACACTTGTCCTTTTCGTCAAAGCAGTGTGTCGCCGTGTTCTCTTTGGCTGCTGCCAGCGCTTAACATTTCGAACAGCCCGTTGATTTGTTGGTTTCAGCACTGGATCATTCTGGCCGAAAGGTCGCTTGGGTGATACAGCAGCTGTGCAAAGCTGCTTCGTGGAGTTGAAATGTTTCGGCATCTATTGTTTTTGCCCAGCTTAGTGGAGGTTCAAAATTAGATATAGGTGCTTCGGTAGTCGCCCTCAACCCTTCTCTTTCCTTTCTTCTCTCCAGCAAGCAAGTCTTGTCTAATTCGGTGCGCGCTTGATCCTATTCATCTAATTCATCCGTCTGGAACGGTCCTCGTGTTGTTGTGCCTGGAGCATACAATAATTTGACGCCTACCAATTACACTGCCTCAAACAACACACACCTTTCCACCTCAATCAAAGTCCTGTTGCTGGCCAACAGTTCTAACAATAGCTCCTCAACGCGCATCGCACTTGCTCTGTTAATCTTGTGGTCGGCAAGCTGGGTCTCCACGAGTCTTTCAGTTCGACATTTCGTTTCTCCACCGCTTAGTTGTGTTTGTTCTCGAGAACATAATACCTCCTACCCATTCCTGATCTCCACGGAGGACTCACTTCCTTTCCACCTTGGATGTCACGTTGGGTCTGGTACCTCACGGGTCTGCACATTCGAGATAATCACTTCCAGGTCATTCACAGTCTTTTTTTTTTTAAATTTAATTGTTAGCGATTGCCGGTCAATCGTTCGTACTTAATCTTTACAGTTCAACAATCACGATCACATTTGTCATCTACGACTTAACGTCACATTTCTTTGGCTGAATCAACAGAATGTCTTCACCAGCGGTTCAGCTTAGTTTCACCCTTAGAACTTCTCCCAACGTCCGGACTGTCCACCTCCTGGGCTCGTGGGACAACTACAAGTCACAGCTTCCCCTTTCGGTGGTCCGGGAACCTTCAGCCAAGCCAGGCTCCTGGAAAGGTACATTCCGCTTTCAAGGCGCCCATGCTCTCAAACTCGGTAGCAGATATTGGTATTACTACATCATTGATGGGTATCATGTGTCACACGACCCGGCCAAAGAACATGTGGTGGAGAAAACCACTCAACGCAAGTTGAACATCCTCAACGTTCCTGGAGGCACCTCAAAGTCAGCCCCTGCCGCAGCCAAGCCCGATGCTAGAGCGGAGACTTCAAAGGTTCCAAAGACACCAACAACAGCACGGCATCAAGTCCCTCAGGGCCGTGCGTTGTCACCCGGCAAAATTCAGTGTCCAAAGCCACAAAAGCCTTATGCAAGTCGAGGCCTACGAGAAGCTGATTACGACATGTCGCCCGTCGACGATCTTGGGGAACGCCTTGCTGGCACTCGTCTGTCAGATCGATTCGCCAGCTCCCCGTCTGAATTGTCTGAATGCTCTGAAAGTTCTGGCACTCTCTTCTCGTCCACATCAGGCAGTGCCAGCTCGGCAACCTCAGACAGCGAGAGTGGAGGTCGTTGCCGATGCAACAGATTTGGTCTGACAAGGGATGGGCGAAGAGTCATGTTGGATTGCGGTGGGAAGCGATGTGGATATTCTGAGAGTGACGACTCTAGCGCATGCGATGGTAGCAATGATGGCAGCACTGATGGTGGTACAGAGGACGGCAGTGAGGAGGATTCGTCTTCAGATGAAGAGGAGGACGCGAGGGAGGCAGAACTCCAACGACGAGCTCGAGCACGCCTAGCTGCTGAGCGAGCTCGAAATGGTGTCCAGGCCCAACCTCAAGCTAAAACTCAGGCCAAGCCGCAAGTCAAAGCCCCAGCCAAAGCGCCAGCCAAAGCACAGGCTGACGCCGGCAGAAGCCGACACGCTGCGGCTCCTGAGCGAAGAAGGAGATAGATGACATTTCTACATGCTACTTTCGAGGGAAGTTGGTGTGGAATGTTTTCTGGAAGAACATCTTTCAAGTATGGCGACGTCGTGACTCTGCCTGCTTATCCACCAGCACGCACGTTCATCGAACGATGCTGAGTCTGGAGTCACGACGCATGCCTGTGGGATCGTACCATCCATGCACAATTCTGGCCTCTGGTGTAAATGGGCAGGGGCCATGGTGGGAATTCCCGAACATCTGACAAGCTCAGCAGTACTGTCGTCATCGCTGGCAGACAGACAAATGACGTCCAGCGAGACACGACAGCCACAACTGCATTTTCTGTCAAGGTGTCAATGAGTCCGTACTTTCAATGAAGATTCATGCATGCACCATAACATGTTTTTTCTCTCGCCAAAGTGTTTCTCATCCCAAATAGTCGTTTTTCCCTTGCCCCCAGATGCCCATGCATGGATCTCATGCACGTCCCACTGCATCCCAATATGCGACGCTAAAGATCGTCCCGGCCTCTTTCGGCCCAGTGGGAAAAATTCTCATCAGGAAGCATCAAACAGCTACGATCCTCCGTCTTGCCGCTCGCGCCTCGAACCTTCGAGAGTGAGCGAGTGGGCGCATGGAAACACACAAAGAGAGAAAGAAAAGGAAAAGTCGGCACGTGGGGGCGTTCACAGGGGACAAGTGCTACTCCTCAAATTCCTCCAAAGGAGAGTCGAAAGTGTGGACTGGCTAAGCTAACATCGAATATTTCTGGCGAGGTATTGTGCGTGTAGATAGGAACTAATTTTGTGGTTGTCGAGAAGCGGGATCATAAGGGATAGTAAAGTGGATGAGTGGATGGACATGGAACACGTTTACACAGCGAAGTGCAAGTGCATGGAAGAAAAAGTAAGGACTCAAGAAAGAGTGACTAGAGAATGGGCGAGTCTCACGAGAAGCATGGGAAAAGCATGCACGAGAAAAATACTCGTTAACTCAGGACGTCACAGTGGGTTATTGAAATGGGTTCTTTCTCATTTTGAGTCGCTCATGCCAAAAAAGTTTGCTTTGCGAGCTATATACAATCTATATGCCCTTTGTATACCTGTTGAAATTCGTTCGATTGTGGGGGGGTATCACGTTGTTGAAAGTTGATTTAAAAAAAAAAGATGCATCCATGCCATGCAGCGCCTGTCTAAAAGTTCACAGGGAAATCGGCCCCCCACCTAGAGGTCTATCCAATTTTTTCGATCCGGAATGTAGGCTGATTATGATATAGTGAAGGCATGGCTTCGTGCCTAGAACAAACCGTCAATTTCGCCGGTGTCAGGATCAACATCAACATTGAGATATCCTGGTGCAGTTGGCAAGCCAGGAATGGTTTGGATGTCGGCAGCTAGTGCGTAGAGGTAGCCGGCGCCGACGGCGAGTCTAACATCTCGGATAGGCACATCAAATCCTGAAGGCGCTCCTTTGAGAGCAGGATCGTGGGATAGCGAGTATTGGGTCTTCGCGATGCAGATCGGTAGATGACCGAATCCTTGCTTGGTGTAGGTGTCCACCTTCTTCTGCGCAAGTTCCGAGAATGAGACAGATGCAGCACCGTACATTTTCTGCGCGATCGCCTCAATCCGCGATTGAACGGTAGACGACTGATCGGTGTCGTAGAGAAACTTGAATGTTTCGCCGTTGGGATGTCTGTTTGCTGCCTCGACCACAGCGTTGGCGAGATCGACTGCCCCAAGACCACCTTCGGCCCAGTGATTCGACAGTATTGCTGCTTCGGCACCAGCTTTCAATGCTTCCTCCTCAACGACCTTGACTTCTTGTTCCGTGTCTGTTTCGAACTTGTTGATCGCAACCACTACAGGAACACCATACTGCTTTGCGTTCGAGATATGCTTGGCGAGATTGACACAGCCAGCTCGAAGGAGTTCGACATTTTCGGTCCTGTATTCTTCGGCCAGCGGGGCACCAGGCGATATATCTGGACCTCCACCATGGACTTTGAGCGCTCGAACTGTCGCAACAATCACAACGACATCCGGCACCAAGCCCGACGCGCGACACTTTATGTTGAAGAATCGTTCTCCGCCCATGGTGAAGTCAAAACCTGCCTCAGTGACCACGTAACCTGCTTTTTCAGCTGGGTCCTCATCCGGTTCAGTGCCTGCCAGCTTCAGGGCCAGTTTGTCAGCCAAGATCGAGCTGTTGCCGATGGAAATATTGGCAAATGGACCTGCATGAACAAAAACCGGAGTGCCCTCGAGGGACTGCATCAAGTTGGGCTTGATAGCATCCTTCATGAGCGCAGTAAGAGCACCGCCAACACCTAGATCATCGCAAGTGACAGGATCGCCTGATTTCGATGTGCCGATCACCATCCTCCCGAGGCGTTCTCGAAGGTCTCTGAGGTCATTGCACAAAGCTAGAACTGCCATACATTCGCTAGCAACGGAAATATCGAAACCGGTCTCTCGGGTGAGTCCCTTTTCAGTGGGTGCTTGTCCGACCGTAATGCCTCTAAGGTGCCTGTCGTTCACATCAAGCACCCTTCGCCACGTGATGGTTTCAGGATCGATGTCGAGGCGGGCAAAGCGGCTGATCTCCTCTGGTGTGAGATCGTCTGGGTTTGTCTTGTCGATGCCAAGCTTTTTCAGGCGTCGGAACATGACGGGGGCAAATTCACGTTTGCCCTTTTTTGCAGGAACGAGTCGTCGATAGAGCGCGCCATCTTTCTGGGTCTTCTCGTGGAACATTCTTGTTTCTATCGCAGCAGCCAGGAGGTTGTTTGCCGCAGTAATGGCATGAATGTCACCGGTGAGATGAAGGTTGAATTCATCCATGGGAATGACTTGACTGTATCCACCTCCAGCCGCTCCTCCTTTGATGCCAAATGTTGGCCCCATAGACGGCTGTCTGACGTTGGCAAAGGTGATCTTTCCCAGGTGAGCACCCAGCGCCTGGGACAAGCCCATCGTGGTGGTTGACTTTCCCTCTCCCAGGGGTGTGGGTGTTATGCCAGTGATAATGACATATTTGCCATTTTTGCGATGGTCCAGACGTTTCAGCAGTGACAAATCGACTTTTGCCTTGTAGGCACCGTAGGGCTCGAGCTCGTGGGAGGCAATGCCTACTTCTGAAGCAATGGTGGTGATGGGCTTTGGATGCTGCGACCTCGACACGGCAATGTCTGAAGGCACCGGCTGTTTCAGCTTGACGGGGAGTGGTGATATGTGTCGGGTCTTGAGACTTTCGAAGTAGTTGGTTGCAGCCTCTACCACATTCTGCAGTAGCATAGCCACAGTCATAGGACCAACCCCACCAGGAACGGGGGTAATGTAAGAGGCTTCTTGTATGGCAGCGTCAAAATCGACATCACCGACCAGCCGGTGGCCAGATTTCTTTGTGTCATCAGCAATGTAATTCGTACCCACGTCAATCACTACAGCGCCAGGCTTGATCCAGTCACCTTTGACAAACTTGGGTTTCCCAACAGCGGCAACTAAGATGTCAGCTTGCTTGACAACGTGCGGCAGGTCGTTGGTCTTTGAATGGCAGATTGTCACAGTGGCATCAGCGTTCCTGAGCAGATAGCTGACGGGACTACCGACGATATCGCTCCGTCCCAGCACCACAGCCGTCTTGCCCTTTGGGTCCACGCCCGCCTCTTTCAACAGGACCATGACGCCTTTTGGCGTGCAGGGAATGAAGAATGGTTTCCCTCCTTTTTTGGCAAGCTCACCAATATTCGTCGCCCCAAAGCCGTCAACATCCTTCGCATCGAGGACAGCAGAAGTGATGGTGTGTTCGGAGAGGTGTTTGGGCAGGGGAAGCTGAACCAGAATGCCATGCACCGCAGGATCGTTGTTGAACTGGACGATCTTTTGGAGCACTTCGGGCTCGGTGACGGACTCGGGAAACTGGACGAGTTCGCAGTCTATCGAAGCCTCTTCAGCAGCCTTCAACTTCATTCGGACATACGTCGACGAGTCCTGACGATCGCCGACCTGAATGATTTTCAGTGATGGCCGGAAGCGCGGATTGGTTTTCTGCGTCCCTTGGATCTGAGCTTGGAGCCGCTCTCGGATGCGCTTTGCTATGGCGGTGCCATCGATCTTGCTGCCAGTCATGGCGACCGACGAAGTAGAAAATGCACGGCGAGACGATACGTGTGTGCAGCTGAGGCCTGACACGTAGTGGCGGCCAGAGGGAGCTCGTCGCAGTGTGGACAAATTATTGCTTATTGGCACACATTGGACGGGCAAAAAAAGCTGGTGAGGGGAAATCGTGAGAGGAGCAAAATTGGACAGGCCTCCATGTCGCTGTCGCAACCCGACTGGTCGAATAGCCGACCTCATTTTGGCGCTCTTAACGACCGTCGAAATGCTCTTGACGCCGAGGATGGATATGAAAGCATCGTGTCTTGAAGATTCGCTGGCTTCAGTGTATCAAGTCACTCCATCACTTGCCTGAAAACTTTGAAAGCCATCATCGTCACAGCCCATGTGTGCTTGGGGCCCTCTTCCCGCAGCTAGCCGCGATAGGAGAGGATACGGAACACCAGAAGGTCACCTGTTGTCATCTACGAGGCCTTTTATTATTATAGGCTTTCTTAGTACCAAGGATGCCAATAGCGGCCGGGTCGGCGCCCTCCAATGGGTCAAACCAAGCATACGGATCACTTGTCTGTTTTAGGCGGCTTAAGCGGGCACATGACTAATGGGACCCCTACAAAGGCCTTGGTTGCCAAACACTTTAGCTAATAAATATGTCATGTCCTGCAGTCAGGTCATTTTGATTATGTACTGGTACAAGCAAAGGCTCTCGATCGGATCTGGACACCGAGCAAAATCATAGGATAGGAAGGACGGGTGCGATATGGCACCGGTCTTTCTTCAAGTTATACCTCCACGTTATTAGATATTTGGAAGATGACTACGGCGAAAGATTTGCGCATGTAATGAACTTTTTGTGTGGCGAGTGAGGATCTTCTTCTCGGATAGTGCACCCGTCGACTCTGTCTTTTCTATCCTACAACAACCCTGCCTCCAGGTAACAACCTCTTAAAATGAACTGCTGCTAGATCGGTAAACTGAGGTGCCGCGGTGCCCACAGGGACTTTTGTTGCAACTTGCGACGGCATGGCTTGAGGCACCTCAAAGTCTTTCCAAATGGTGGTGGCAGCATCGCCACGCCCTGAAAGAATGTCCGTTTGCAGAAGTAATAATCTCTTTGGTATTGAGCCATAAGAACATTGCAGAGTTCCCCACCAAACTCGAGAACCCTTGCAGAAGCCGTCCCATCTGTCGGTGCTGCTGGCCACGGCTTTGCCTGTCGAGTCGTCTGAAAAAAGCTCGTGAGCATGGAGTGTGCAAATCTCCAGTCCCATAATGCCCACTTTATTCCCGTCCCTGCTATCATTTCAATGAAGCGTCGGGTCACATCCAGTCCATTTCGTGATGAATCGTTGTACTATTACATCCTGCTTTGTCATATTCAGCTATGTCCGATATGTCCAACTTGTAGATGAATGCGAATCTCCTCTTGACTTCTCTGGACTAGACACACTCCCTACCACCTCGGCGCGATGCGGTTTGGGCTCATGTACAACGTGATGAATACCAGGTGTCATTGCCGTGGGCATCTCGTACGGTACCGGCGGCGAGGATCTTGTAATTTCAGGAGGTGGAAAGTAAGACTGTTGTGGATACATCGTTGTGTGCGGCGAACCGCCTGGATGATGATATTGCTGATAACCATACCCTGCTTGCTGCATGTGCGTTGGATAGTATTGTTCAGGGCTGTGGGCAGGATGGTGATATGGCGCGCCCTGTCCGGGCTGAATTGGTGGAGGTGTAGCGTAGGGTGTCGATGACTGATGAGGCGAAAATCCCGGTGAGGCTGGTGAGGTCGTGACAAACGCATTCTTGTCCTCGCGACGTGGCTCTGCATTTAACTCGCTCGCTGTCCTCATAGGGTGAGGCTGTGAATGCCCCTCCTCCGCTGCGGCGCCTTTTCCTTTTCGTCGTCGGATACAGCAGAAAGCTACCCCTGCGAGGATAATTAAAACGACTAAACCTCCCACAACTCCGCCAGCGATCGCACCAATATTGGTCTTGTGATCAGAATTGGGCCTACCAGTAGCGGTTTGCGCCGTGATATAGCGAGTCGGCGTTCTCTTGTCGAATTGCGCTTTCTGTCCGAAATAAACGGGTAGGGCAGCGTCGCTCCATCCATCGACCGGCGATAGATTGGTTGCTCCTCCAGTAGACGACCCGCCAGCGACCGATGCAATGGCACTCGGCACTGAGTAGCTCGTGAGGTTGGGCAAATATTGGTACCACTTGGCGTCATTGGCATTCGTCTGGCCAAGATTGAGATTATGCTGAGCTCCTATGGTAGGGACGTCGCAATCGGTGCTGTTTGTGAAATTGCCTCCCATAACAATCATCTGAGCATTATCAATGACATTGCAGGTAAGCAATCCGTGAGGCGCTGAGGCCCCGGGCGCGTCCGGGTACCACTTGATCCACTCGAAGGTCGGAAGTGAAAGGATCCAGACGTCGTCGAAGCCCGTGACATTCTCCCCGAACCCGAATCCTCCATAGATGTAGATGTTGTATGATGACTGATCCTCAGCCCATGTTGACCCGGCACAGAATTTTCGCCTATTAGGAGGTATGTCTCCGCTAGCTGTTTGCGTGTACCATTTGTTGTCGCCAACTAAAATCGTCATAGATTAGCTAAAGTTGTGGCAGAGGGCTACCAATAGAATCGCCACGAATGGTTGGAAGCACTCACCATCATATAATAGGATCTCAGTCATAGACATCGCCACTTCCGTGGTATTGTTCTCTGGGAAGGACACGCCTCCGAAATAGACAAGCATGCCGGCTGCCGATGCAGGTATGGAAACCATTACTCCTTCTGCTCGTCCAGTGGTGTCAAGACCCGTATTGTTCGTCAAACTGCCGCTGTCCATGTCGAAGACAACAAGGTTGCTAGTTGCAAGAGCAGGACCCGACCACAAGGGATTAGTCAAGCTGTTGAGATATCCTCCATAATAGTAGCCCTTTCCTCCAATCGTTGAACCGCCACCGTAGGAAACTCGTTGGATCGGCGAGGCGGCTGACGATCCTGCCGACGAGGCATTCCATTGATTCAGCAAGGTATCATATCCCCATAACTGAAATGCGCTCGGCGCTGTCGAGAATTCACCCCCATAAAGCCAGAACACTTTGTTAACTTCATCTGCCCATAAGACTCCGCCGGCGACATCGGGCACGGTACTGTTCTTGGATAGATTGGCATACTGCTTCGGCATGCCATCGCTGACATGATCCAAGTCGCTATACAAAAGCCCTTGATCTACGTCGAGGTTAGTTATCAGGCGTAGTTAAGCTAGAGAGTGCCTAGTTTTGCTTACTTATGGTGGGCACCGGGTTCTGGAGAATAGGATTAGCATACAGCCATCCACCGTCGATGTACAGTTTTCTGTCAATTACTGCTGTCTGGTGGCCATACCGCCGACAAAAATCCTTCAGAGGATCTTGAGGCGCTTGAGCAAAGGCCAATTGAACCAGCAGACAGAGCAACAGAGGGAATAACAGTGCCAAACGTGCCATGTCGATGTGATGGTCACATTCGTGGTTCAGGAGCCTGAGGCGGAATTTGGAAGACGCATCCACCACACATATACCAGAACCGCAGGCTTCGCACCCAGGATTGCGGGCCAAAAGCCTCCAACGTGAGACAAGGATCAATGATCTCTACGCGACGGAGCCGCAAAGTCAAGGCTGGACCTGATCGAGCATCAAGACATGCTGGTTAGAGTTTGTGCCAAAGGCGATGAGCTGCGTTGTGATTGGACAAAGCGCACGTTCGCACATGGATAGACATGCGAAAAGTCCACATCAAGGCCAGCATTCGAAAGGAGTCAACAAGGGCCTGAGATTCGGAGCGGGCTTTCAGAATGACTTAGCATCGCTAACAAGCTCGTTTACTCCTAGGTCATTCATCAGCCTTTGGATTTCAAAATGTCACCGAGAAACACCGTTCGTGCTCAAGATTGGACAAGCTGCGAAGTTGAATTCGTATTCAGGCAGCACGGCGGATGAGTCGTACAGAGCACTGCATGAAAACGACATAGCCAATCAAGCTAGAAGAGGTGACGAATAAGCCCGATCAGGCCAAGTATGTGCGTCTTCTCCAGGGATCTGAGGCGAACTAATTCGTTTTGTGATGCCTGAAGCCAGCCATCACAGAGGTCCAGGCGCGTCACAAAGAGCGTTTACTCTTGACCACGTCTGCATTTGTGAAACACCGGTTGACGCGAGCCAACTCAGCCACTAGCGCCTCGGTTAAGAATGGATTGTGGCTGGCTCTAGCCTGGACAGCTGTGTCGCGCATCTACAGGATGCACTCACGATATGCGCGGTGCTAAGTCGTTGACGGTATACAAGCGGTGTGCGAGGCTATTTGTGATCGAGGTCGGTTTTTTTGCTAGACAGAGTCTTCGCGTGCTTCATAAACAAAGTGAATTGTCCTCGTTTAGTCAGAGGCACTAGTGCATCCACCGGATTCATGATGCGGACTCGGATGCTTGTCGGTGGAACGCAGGTCAAGTTCTAGACCCTTGACTAAGGCTGATCTCAGGAATTGGCTGAGAGGAATGGATGTTCGTTTGCTAGTTTGACCAACGCATTGATACGGGAAAAGCCGAAAATGGGTGCTGCTAACCTGAAACAGGGAAGAAAATTCTGCCTCGCCTAGAAAGCGGGAACCACCTTAAAGGTTAAATGCCAGGTTGCGATCTCGTCGCTGCATGTCTTGTCCATTTGTACTGTTGAACGTCGCAAGATATCTAGGTACTCCGTACTCATCGGAAGTGGCCAAGACCGCGATCAAGGTGTGCAAATGCATTGTGAAGTTTCTTTGTCAATGGTGACCTTCAAATGCTTAATGCTAGCCAAATACCAAATTCGCAATGCTCGGTGGAAGCAATGCTCCGGTACTTCGTAATAAGTGCTAGCCGAATCAGGCTTGCTCCGACCTAGTGGCTCAGGCGTGCTCTCAGGTCAAGTCACTCATTGTGTACTCCGAATTCTTGTAGACAACTGGTTCGTTGTCAGCTGTCAATCGCGAACTCCAAGCTAACACGCTCTCAACTTCTGTCCTACAACAGTATTCCAGGGCTGCCAATTAATGGATTAAGCACCCGGAATGGTTTCAGTACGCTGCCACGTGAAAATTTCGTTGAAAATATTGATTAAAGCCCGAAAAATCACAGAATCCGGGTGCGGCTGAGCTGCAGGACCAAGCCTATAGCGACTGACAAACTAGCGACAATTTTGATTTCGCTGTGTTCTACAACATCACTTTGTTTCCGTCAAACATCAAAAGTACCGGGAGATCCGCACGCGACGTGCTAGAAGCAAAATTAGCCTGTCCTGTGAAAGTAGTGTGGCAGACCTATCCACCATAGCGCTCTCGTCAGTCTCTAATGTTGAAAGACAATTCCTAACATCCAGTGTGGCCTCAATGACACAGAGTCGCGAAATGACGGCAGACTGCCAGCTGGTAGGTTTGAATCCGAGTTGCAATTTCGATTTCGGATTCAGCGATATCATTTTACGCCCTAATTTCACCCGAACACCTCGGATGATTGCGACTCTCCTTTTGGTCAACTTGACCCTTGCTTGCTGAGATGAATCCAGCACAGGTTGACTTTCATCGGCGTTGGATACGAGGTAATTCTTTGGCAGACGGTATGATATTCGATGAGGGAACGACGTCACTCAGATTCTCCAATCTCAGTGCCATCCTTACCACTTTTTCTGAGGTTGGCAAAAAGAATGATGCTATCATCTGTTCACCTTGACTGAGACAGAAACATAAGATGCTCTCATGTTTAACGGCCTTCAGGATATCAATGATGAGCATGCACAATGCGCTCCTACAAGCCGTTCCAATCCAAAGTTTCTATCCATTTCACCCTCCGTGGACAAGTACTGAAATTAATTAATATAGCATTCTGCGCATTTTCAATTCAAGAAGCAAAGTTCCTTGAGAGCCAAAGATGACCTGTGGCGGCCGATGTTCGACTTACACTCTGCTCAATCCTATATATATCTGTCAAAAATGCCCTGACCCTTCGTCGTGCTGCCCAAAGCGCCAATAGCCTCCTTTTACTGAATGGAAATCCATATACTGAAGGAAGAGAGAAGATCAAAGATAAGCTGACAATGTCAAGAGTACCGTACACACGTCTCTAAGCGTCGAGTTTCGAAGCCTTAGATATCCGCAAGACCATGCCATCTACGCGTGGACAACCTCAATATTTTAAACAAAGCGAAATGTTCGGATGCATGGCGGTCAGCGGCTATAGACGCATACAAAGGAAAGCGACGGACGCATCGCACCAAACGCAGCGCAAAATAACAATGGAGAACAGACATTACAATCTCCACGTTGCTGCAGCATAGAAATTAGGCATATTCCCAAATTAGTCGAGTTACCATTTGCGACCTTCAAGCGAATAACCACTTGAGTGGTTTGAAATCTCTGGCTCCAGGATCGATACACTTTAGAAATGCTTCCGATGCACGCCATGACGTCCGCAACAACCACGGCAGCGTTGTTGCTGACTTTAACAACGTCAGCCCTCGCCGCAGGCAGCGCGCATGTAGTCAATAAATGTGGCTTTCCCGTCTACTTCGCCTCGGTGGGTCAAAGCGCACACGCCGAGATGGCACCCCTACCGGTGAGCGGCTATTCGGAGCCTTACTCGAAGCCCGGGGTTGGCATCTCGATCAAGTTTTCAAACAGCAAGACCGGTCCGGTCACCCAATTCGAGTTCACCTGGGCATCTGGTAACATTAACTATGATACCTCAAACATCGACGGCAATCCGTTTGCTCAACAGGGCACCAGGCTCACGCCTTCCAAGGAAGGGGCTGCTGGCTTTCCTAGCTGCGTGACCGTTGACTGTCCGGCTGGCCAGGATAAATGCGAGGCCGCATACAACTTACCTGACGATGTCCGCACCAAAGTGTGTCCAGAAGACAGCGACATCACTTTCACGCTTTGCACGGGTGGATCTGGCGCTGGGGGTGGTGGTGGCAATACTGGTGCATCCTCTGCGGCGCCGGCACAAGCCAACACCCAGGCAAGCGCTGGAGCGAATGCCAATGCCAATGCCAATGCAAACGCGAACGCGAACACACCTGCTCCCAGCCCTGCAAGTGCAGCGAGCCCAGCTCCGGCAGCGAGTTCACCAAAGTATGGATTCAACCGTCACCAGCGTCGATTCGCTCACTCCCATCAGTTTGACTAGACGGCAAGGAGGAGGCGTTCAGAATGTGGTAGGACTTGCTCGATAGGACTCATTGAACTTCAGATAGAATTTTACCAGAGGGCGGATTTTTAGTGCTTGCAATTTGTTTTGTTCCGCCAAATCAGTGATCCTGTATCGCATAATGACTTCCTCATTGCCGATTGTTGATGTGAAATGTGAAACACGACGCTTTGAAGAATCAAATTATCTCGGAAAATATTCTGTGAGTCAAGCAAAAAGTCAGCATCGACAACATCTTGCCCGAAAGGGGTGCCCACTGTGGAGGGCTGGGCTCTAGGGCTCTAGACGGGCCTCGATAAGCTTAAATCTTCGGGGGCCTTCAAAGCTTATAATTCAGGCCACCAGGCCCCGCCGCCTGTGGAGAAGGCGCATCTCAGGCTCTGCCAAGGACCGCAGCAGAAGATCGTGCGTGCGGATCCAGATCGTCACAATGCATGTTGGACGTCATGATATCAACAAAAGATCGTGTTTGTGCTCTGCCAGACTCCATAAAGACCAGCACAGATGGATGAGAAAATTTGTGCACATGCACCGCGCAGGCTGACAATGATGAGGTGATGATGATGATGCCCCTACTCTCGTCGATGGTTATGCCTGCTTGCTCCGTTTCTCACTTTGGTCCTAGTTATACTGACTGACTGACTCGGGATCGAACAAACATCGCTGACCGTGCTCGTGAACCAGGACCTTGTATGAAGAGTAATCACTAGCAGCCTAACCTCCAGTCGTACAGAGTACTCGTCACTGGCAAGGACTTAAAACAGAGACTCTCTTCAGTCTGCTAGTAGTCGAGGAGTATCCTTCTCTTTTCGCTTTTCTCCCTCCCTCGCCCTCTTCCTCCACGGTGCTACAGCAGCATCAGGGGCGCACCAAATCTTGTTTTCCCCCTCTGACATTCCGCCCACCATGGCCCAAACCAACATCTTAGACCGCTACTACCTAGCCCTCACGCTCCTCATCACCCTCGGGTACCAAGCCATCGGCTTCGCGATCGCGTACACGTTACACTTTGACAAGATCACCGATTTCATGGGCGGGTCCAACTTCGTCATCCTGTCAGCCCTGACTCTCGGTCTCGCCTCAACCGCACCCGAAGGGCTGTCATCCCGCCAATACCTCGCCAGCATCTTCATGATGGTGTGGGGGGCACGACTGAGCGGGTTCCTGCTGTTCCGGATCCTGAAAACGGGCAAGGACGACAGATTCGACGACAAACGAGACAGTTTCGTCAAGTTCGGCGGCTTCTGGGTCTTTCAGATGATCTGGGTGTGGACTGTTAGTTTGCCCGTGACGGTGCTGAATAGTCCGGCAGTACAGCAATATAGCCCACAACGACGACGACAACACGGCGGTCTGGGAGCGTGCGAGGGTGTTGGGATCGCGATGTGGGTCGTGGGTATCCTGTGTGAGAGCGTGAGCGATGTGCAAAAGTATCGGTTCCGGTCGGATCCCAAGAATAAAGGCGCCACGTGTGATGTGGGGCTGTTTGCCTGGTCGAGACATCCGAACTATTTCGGAGAGATGTTGTTGCAGTTTGGCATCTATTTGGTTGCGCTGGGCCCGACGGCGTATGGCGTGGTGCCGCGGGGGAGTGGTGCTGCGGCGGCGCAGGTCGCGAGTATTGTCGGCCCTTGTCTGCTGTTTACGCTGCTGCTTTTTGTCAGCGGATTGACGCTGCAGGAACGGCCGGGGGCGAAGAAGAAGTTTGAAGCCGATGGGCCGGAGGGCCAGGGCTGGAAAAGGTACAAGGCGTGGACGGAGAGGACGAGTATTCTCCTTCCCATGCCGCCGGCCGTGTGGACGAGCCTACCGGTGGCTGTGAAGAGGACGCTGGGCTTTGAGTGGCCCATGTATGTGTTTGTGCCGGAGAAACACGCTGATATGGGAACGGTGAAGAGGAGGCAACAGGAGGAGGGCAGAAGTGAGGATCAGCAGCGCTTAGTTGAGAATTCCGGACGGAGTTAGAGATTACGCAGCATACATAGAGTTGATCAAATCGAAAAGGAGCATCTCATTGTACCCACCGCTTTCTATGTCATGATCCCGCCCCATTCAAACCCCCTTTGTAGGAACACAATCTTCGCTTTTGACCGTGCTTCAAACACCCTGAAAATAGAGCCACCACGAACCTCTCGTTCAACCAAATACCTAGGTAGTTTATGCCGAGCCATTCTCCGTCGGCTTCGGTGCATCGAGCGTACCACGAATTCCTCCTTTACCCTTTGCCGGTCGTGCTGTTATTTGGACGCCAAGGTCAGAATCAATGTTCACCGTAACCTCCAATTTTGTGCCTTTCTTCAAGTCTTTGAATTGGAACTGTGCCAGCTGTTTTGTTGCCTTGTAGACCTTTTCTCTAAGCTCATCATCCTCGTCATCCTCATCACTATCGTCCTCTTCATCGTCACTTTTCGTGCCATTCTCCAAGGACTGGCGCTGAGGTTTGGTGACTTTGATTTCTGACTCGCCCTCGGTCACAAGTAATAGCACATCGCCCTCAGGTGCATCTATTATCTTTGTCTTTCGTGCCGGGACAGCAGTTGCGGCGGGAACGATTGTTGTGGCAGAATCTGCAGGTTGCCCAGTTACTTGCAGACCAATTACATTGGATGTATGAGGCGTCACCGTGACCATCTCGTGAGTTGACTGGTCGATATCTTCCTTGTCGAACTCCTGAATCATCGATGCTTGGATAGCCGCACCTCGTGCAGATAGTTCTGAAGGATTCAGAGCACCGGTCAAGGTAGCAGGGGCAAGTACTTTTGTCGTTTCGGGGAACAGAGCTTGAATATTCTCAGCGATCTTCGGAACGTGGGATGTGCCTCCAGAGAGGATGACCTCATCGATATCAAGGACGTCCAAGTCGGCTTTCTTGATGACCTCCTCGACCATTCTGGTGAACTTCTGAAATACCTTGACAGCAAGCAGTTGAAACCTGGTTCGGTTAACGGTTGCCCTGAAATCAACGCCGTCGGCCAAAGATTCAACACTGAAGGTTGCTTGAGCACTCTGGCTGAGAGCCCGCTTCACAGCCTCCGACTCCAGCTTCAGCTTGGCCAGGCTGCGATCGTTCTTCCTCGGATCGGTCTTGTATTTTTTCTCGAACTCTTTCGCGAAGTAGTCCATCAGCACTTGATCGAGCTGCGCACCTCCCAACTCGTAATCGTGCGTCGTGGCCAGGGTAGTGTAAAGCCCTCCCCCGGTGCAGACGACCACGGCTGCATCGGACCTCGTCCCGCCAAAGTCAGCCACAACTATCACTCGATCCTGCACCGGATCTGAGGTTCTTGAATCGTACGCTAGGACAGCAGCGATAGGTTCGTGGATGAACTGGAGGATCTCCAAATCTGCATTTTTGGCGGCTTTTGACAGAGCCGCTTTCTGTTCGTTCGTGGTGTTGGTAGGAACTGTCACAACAGCGGACGTGATGCTCTTGCCCGTGAAGTCAGCGGCTGAGTTCTTCAGCCTACGAATGTGCCTAGTTGTGATTTCCGCAACGCCGACATTGTTTGGCTCCCCTTCCTCGGAGTCTTGCAGGGTGAAGACGACTTTACCGTCCACTTCCGATGGATGCGCTGAACTTCGGCAGGGTGTGGGATCGATCTGGCTGTACGATTTGCCAATGTAGTCCTTGAAGAAAGCAACAGTATTCTTCGCATTGCGTACGAGTTGCGACTTTGCCTGCGTGCCATGATACTCCTCTCCGTCCACGTAGGATAATATAGATGGGATCTGTCTATCGCCCTCTTCGTTTGCTATCACTTCGACCTTGCCTTCCTGTGATATATGCGCTATCGAACTGTAGGAGCTGCCAAAGGAAATGCCAATCGCATAGTGCTCAGGGGCTGTGACCCCGTTGCTTTCGTCGCTCATGAGGCAACCGTTGTGTCCTCAGTATCCTAGAGAGCTCAAAAGAAGTGTAAATGGTCAAGGATCGTAAGGAGTGTGTCGATCTATAGTGTCTGTAATTTTTTGATTCTCGACGGAGGATCGTCGACTTTTTTTTTTGAATTGACCTCGCATGCCACCGGCCCACGAACGGCAAGTCGAGCGAAGGCTCTTTTCATTGGTGCAGGTCATGCAGGTCAAGCCCCTAGGACTGTCTATATTTTCATACGAGGCAGAGCAGAAGCGTCTACTAGTAAGATCAGAGAGATCAATTTACTTGCAATGGCAGATGCGTTAGTCGTCTTACCAGGCGATGACATTGATGCGTCATATTTACCAACGGCACAAAAGCGAAAGTTTGGCTTGGGGATCAAGCAGGAGTACAACGCAAACAACTTTATTAGCACCATCGCAGGCCAGGTAGATGTTGACACCAGGAAGAAAGCAGCAAGCATCCCCACCCCTAGAGCGCGCTATACTGCTCGACAAGGAGACTTGGTGATAGCCCAAGTTAGAGGTGCCTCTTTCGAGACTTTTCATCTTTACATTAACAGCTATTCCAAACAAGCCCTACTGTCACACTACGCATTTGAAGGGGCCTCAAAGAAGACCCGACCACAGCTGAAGAATGGCGATTTAGTCTATGCCAGGGTTGCTTTTGCTCAGAAGAACATGGACATCGAATTGACCTGTGTCAATCCAAGCACTGGCAAGGCAGACGGGCTTGGCCCACTCAATGACGGTATGGTGTTCGACATCAGTCTCGGTTTTGCGGACAGGATGTTGAAGAAGCAGCTAGCGCCAATGCTCGACGAGTTGGGAAATAGAGTTCCTGGTGGTTTCGAGATCGTAGTGGGCAAGAATGGTAAGGTGTGGGTCGACTGTGCCGATGCTGGTATCAAAGGTATCGTCGCTGTTGGTCGTGTACTTCAGCATGCTGATGAGCAAGGCTTACACGAGAAGGAGCAGAGAAAGGTGATTACTCGCACTCTCAAAGAGTTGGGTCTGGGATGAAGCTGTGGTAAAGTTGGCATGGATCTTGGTACCGAACTTCGTCTCCACACTAGCCCGACCACGAAATTGTCGACAATGGTACCAGACGCGTGAATATTAGTACTGGTACAACCATATAGGCAGAACAGATCCTCACGATTCAACAGTGCGGCATCCAATCAGCTTGTGGCTCTTCAGGAACTGTACCGATGCAATGCACGACCGCCAGGTCCTCACGGGGTCCCTTTTGGAAGTATTTGAAGGGACGCAATCCCCTGCAAGATGCATTTCTCTTCAACTGTTCTCTCCCTGCTACAGCGCTTTCCAGAAAACCAGCAGCTTTAACAACTTCAAAACCTTTAACAGCTACAACAACTTGAACCAACTTCAACAGCAACAGCAACAGCTACAGCTACAGCTACCTCAGCCAACATGAGAACATTCAACAAGTTACAGAGCCACGTCTCGCTCGCAGCTCTAGAGTTCAGCATCCTGTTCACCACTCTTGAACCAAGACACCTCCCGGCTGTTTCCTCCATCATCAGACGCTTCGCTGGGCTGCAATATACGCTTAACGACCTGAGCAACCTGACCAGGCTCGGCAGCAACAGCATGTCGTCAGCCACTCCATACCTCAAAAGAGTCAAGAGACTCGTCAAAGACCAACGACAAAAGCTCAACACAGATACATTTGAGCCGTCCAACGACATCGTCACTCTCATCAACAACCTCGCCGCCACCACGCAGGAAGTCGAAGAATGTCGACTCGTGGTGACCATGTTGAAGCTCATGGCCGAACTCCTCGTGCTCGAAAAACTCCGCAAACTCATCGTCAAATCACAAGCCGGCAAGAAGCTCGGCGGCATCCACAGAATCATAGCCAAAGCAATCTTCATCCAGCGCAAACTCGGCTTCCGCAGCGCCGACAGTCTGGACCTGGAAAGGGTCGAGGCCCGCATCAGTGACCGCATAGAGAGTAACCAGTCAGAACTCTCCTCGATCAGAGAGGGCGTGCCCGAAGCTTACTACGACTACATGATTGCTCATCAACCGACAACCGACAATGTAGCCCGGTGGAGAGAGTACGTCAGCTCCATCGTCAGCGATGACCAACTGCCTGACTACGCCACCGCCCACACCACCTACATCGAAGGTACCGTCAGTCCCGACTATTGAGGGCCGAATCCGTCCTCTTCTACTACTAGTCGCCGTCGCCATTATTACGCTGCCAACATTTCTGTCTGTTTGTCTGCCAGCCTGCCAGCATCTTGTCACCACACCTCTGTACTCGTATCGCCAAACCCAAAAAAAAAAAAATTAATTTCGGTTGGAACTTTTTTGTAGGTAGAGAGTTAGAAAGCTCATACGAGTAAGTCCAGAGCCGAGACATCAAAGCGAACTTGACTAACGTTCTCTCTAGGCTATGAATTCATACAAGGCACATTGTCTGGTTTGTTATTTGGATTGTGTGTCTGCGATTGCCGCCTCGCGACACACAAAAACGACGCTCATGAGGGACGAAAAATCCTTTGCAAACACAACACATGCAATGGAATGCTCGCTACTTTGGTTGGATTTTGTTTTGCAAAGAATGCCATGTTATGCAAACTGTTGGCGCGAGCTGGTGAAACTATTGGCAATGCGGATGTGCTTACTGCTGTGATTTGAATGAGACGTTTGACATATTGGGATCGACGACATACACACCATGGGCGTTTTGGGGAAAGTCACATCACTAAGAAATGAGAAGTCCTACGCGAGCAAGCAAAATGAAAAACCTTTTCCAAACACGATTGTAGTAATGTTGTATGACCTTTTTTCAAATGGCTTTGTTTTGTATCTAAGACTAGAGTACAACGACGTTCCTTGCAGCACAGAAGCAAAAAACAAGTTTCACCATGGTCAAGTTTTTCGTCTTTTGTGCAAGGTCAAAGGTCTCCTCGAACAGGAAAAAGGGAAAAGAAGGAGAAAGGTTGATCTGCCCTCCTCACGACCCATCCGCAGCAAGCGCACTGCTGGCAGCTGATGGCGCCGTTCTTGCAGTCACCGATCACTCACGTTCTGTCCGTCCACCTGCCTCTCCTCGTCATACCATGCAGGGGGGGTGGGTGACAAAAGACTTTTTTGTCGTATCAGTAGTATCCGATATCATACGTTTCCATGACGGTGCACAGACCCGTCTTTCAATCCAAAATCCGCCATGCTTGTCTTCACCTCATCTAGGAGTAGTAGTAATAAGGAATAAAAAAGTGTTGTGGTTGCAAGATATCCGGAACTCCATTTTTTGCATATGCACATCATAACTGTACGTTGCATGGCTTGAAGGGTATCGAGATTCGAATCTTCTTTTTTTCGAAATCATCCGTTTTGAGGAGGTCGGAAGTCCATCTTCTATCTAGCAAACAATGTAACCTCCATTCATCATCTCATGTCGTCGTCTGGATTCGCAGCGTTTACTTTCTTCGGAAAGAGCAGCCCTCTGTGAGTCTGGCCTTGCCACCGGTGGGCTGGCAGAGGACTGTCGAGCAGCCGGCGCAGATGACGACAGTTTGTGCGTGTGAGAAGACGGTGGTGATGGTGAAGCAGCCGGGGCATTTGACGTCCATGAAGAAGGATCGTGGGGCAGGCACAAGTGTCTGTGGGAAGGGCGAGTTAGCCACTGCCGATGAGGTTCGATTTGCCGTTGGCTTTGCGAAGCTAACGTACCTTGAGCTTGTGCTTGCGAGCCTCAGCTTGAGGCGATGGGTTGAGTAGATCGACGGCGAGAACCTATTACATGTGGATCAGTATGGGCAAATTAATATTGCTGTGTGTGGTTGATGAAATTGTGGCTCGTGTGCCGAGTTGCCTCATGCACCGCATTTTCCTTCCGTCATAGATTTTGCGCAGCCGAAAATGGGGTATTGCGTACCATTTTGATTGCTTCTTGGGTTGCTAAATCGAAATTGAGTATGGACCGTTGTCTGGATGGTGGTTTTGAGGAGAAGCAGGATGTTAGGTGGAAGCGTGGTTGGTGGAAGATATGTGGACGACGAGGAGGAGAATGAAGTTGTGGGAGAGAAGTGCCAAGATTTTCGGCTAAGCTGCTTTGGGTCGCACGTGCCTGCACATTTGCTGTGCCCCCTTCCTGCATCTGACCTTTTTCTCGATTGGACGAAATCATTCTCGACTCATCGGTTGACTCATATATAAACACTCAACTGCAATTATGCATGAAAGGTGAACGTCATGAAGTCTATTCTGCTCTAGATCGAAACATATCGTGCATATCGCAGGCTTATCAAAATGGCACATCCATGTCTTCCACGCTTCCTTCTTGTTTCTCTCGACCACCGGTACTCGTGGTCTTGGCTTTAATGAAAGCAACTACAGTGTCGAGATACTGCCTATTGTTTGGTACAAAATGGCCGCCCGGATGCACAATCACGGTAGTCTTTTTGGGACCTCCTGCAGCCTCGACGAGGAGGTTCGTCCTTGCCTCCTCTACCACAGTGTCAAGACTGCCGATGAAGTGACACATTGGCGCTGCTATGGACGGATTGTAGAATGCTGTGTATCGCTCTCCTGGCGCAATGAAGCCCGAATACGAGACGCAAAACTTCAGTGGCGGATGATCCAGATTTGCAAATGCTGATGGAAAGAATATTGCCAGCTTTGACTTTGTCTGTGCCGCTTTGAATGCGTCTTCTCGTGACTCACCCTCCAGTAACGATGAAATCATTGCGGCCATAGCGCCGCCTTGAGAAAATCCCATGACGCCGTCAAATGGTCCTTGAGACCTCAGTGTTTCTGCAACGGCCGATAAGCCGTCCTCGAGGCCAACATACTCAGGTGGTTCCGCAGTGTTCGATCTCCTCCACCAGCCGTAAGCTTCGACCTCGCTACCATCGTCTCCTGCATCCGATGAGTCGAAGCCAGGAACGTCACTTGCTTTCAATTTCATTGGGCCTGTCGGATAGCTGAATGAAATGCCTGGGAACGCCTTACGCAAGACTTTCTCTAGGGCTTTCGTCTTCGCATTGAAGAGCGGCCCACTTTGCGTATAGCCATGCAGCATAAGAATGTTTAAAGACTTTGACACGCCATTGACAGCAGACATGATTTGTCACGAAAACTAGTATTATTATTGTTCAGCGGGACTTGCTGGCGAGACTCGGATTTCAGAAATAAATTCCCATCGAAAGAAAACGGGGCCCTACGGCACGGCTGATTACGCTACGGAGGCACAAGAAATTCAGGTATGCAAAAATGGACAACAATGTGAACGATGCGCCACGCTGGCCACCGCCTCGCCACGCACAGCCTGCACGGTATGTAACATTGTGGAACTGAGTTAGACTCTACAGCATCATCCAGTAGGAAGAAGAAGAGTCCCAGTAGTGACCAAGTTGTATTCACACCGAGCTTGGGAAACGGCACAATGAACAGACCCAACTCTGTCGGTCGTCGAGCTCCGCGTCGCAACACGTGTCAAGCATGGGATGGCCCATGCACAACGACCACATAGCCGCCCCAGCACCCAAACGTGCTCGTCGCATCAGCTTCGATGGTCCTCTTGTGCAAGACAGCATTCAGAGGGACGGCCATGATGCTTCAGCCAACGACGATGGTCCCCTTCGTGGGATTCGAGCGCACATTGCAAGCAGGAGAGCCTATCCAGGTTGCTTTGGTGGCGTCGGTGGCAGTCCTCCTTGTCGTTGCTGCGGTCGTGGTGGGCTCGACATCGGCATGGCTGCGGGGTCTCGCTGGATCTCTTGTGGCAGTGGCGGTATAGGTCGCCGGTGTTGGTGGGACAGGCCGTTGTTGTGCTTTGACCTCTAGAGACCACCGAGAGGTTCCTTCGCGAAAAACGTCGGATAGAATGAAGAGGAAGTCGATCAGATTCGTTCGCTGAGTAACCGAGTCTACCAGCATTTGGGGTTTGACCCATCTCGTAGAACTTAACTCAACCTCCTAGGCGTCTCTGCGGTGCGACAGGTATGGATGGATGGTACACCTTCCCATCTCCGCCGACATACTGGCCCGGCCTGATGGCCATATCGTCTGTCGGACTAACACATGTAGCATATCGAGATGGGGAATCGGTCAAGGTTTTCTCGACAATTAATTGGGATGGTTCCCTTGCAATGGACTAGGAGTAGTAGTGCTGAAAGTCCGCACTTACATACACCGTTGTCGATCATCATCCCACACGCTCTTCTTTGTCTTGTAACTTACTGTAGACATCGGTTCGAGGAGCAAAGCTAGGGTTGTGGACGAGGATGTGGGCGAGGTCAGAGTTCGCAATCCAGGGCCTCGTGAACATATACACGCTTCAAGTTCAAGAGCTAATTCTTGGTGAATCCTTGACAAATCTACCCTCCACTTTGAACTATTATTGCTTACGCTGCATTATAGATGATATTACAATATCGAAGTATAATGCTTATTAGCTACTAAATTACACGTACTGTAAATTATAAAAGCACTAGATAGAAATCCAAGTAGTAATAACGATCTGACGTAGAGTGTATGCTTCGTTGGGTGTTGCCAAGATTCAGCAACTGAAATTTATTTTGGCCAGAGGAACTGAGACGTAGGGAGTGCCCCGTCTGAAGATCGCCAAAAACCTCAGAGTTACCCACTGCTATGCATGTTGATTGCACCCATTTCCATGCGCAGGTCGTGTCTGGCTTCAGTCCCATCCAACCACTGCCCACCATGTGACAGTTCCTGAAACCTCGCGAACTTGGGCGGGCCTCGGCGCTAATGCAAAACCCTTACTTATTGCACCTTCTTTACGGATTCTGCATAACTTGCCTCGACACTGCCATCAGCGGCCTCGACCTGTTTTGGCGCAGCGCAATGGCCAAACGAAAGAGGGCCCAAAGTGCCGATATGCAGCCTCATCGTTGTAAGTGTTTCAAAACACCTATTGACGATTCCGACCAAGTCGCAGGCAAGCGACCTCGCAGCGCCACGACACAACCGGGCCACGCAGCCAGTCCTCGGAAAAGCACTCGCTTGCAAGATCTTGCAGACAAGAAAGATGCCTATAGTATAGATAAGGAGCGAGAGTGTCCGTTACCGTCACCCTCCACCACGCATTTAAACCCTCAGCCACGTTCAGTGCAGAAAAAGAGTATTTTGGAAGACCGCCCAGAGAGACAGCACTATCAAGCTGCAGCTGACGATCGCCAGACACACAGCGAACCCGACGAGCCAGTTTGTCATTGGGTGACCACGGGCTTTTGGCCTCAAGAGTTCGGACAGCATCACGGTACAATGCCTGAGGAACCTTTGAGCAAACGGCGGAGTAGCTCCCGCCATCGGTCGGAGGTTATCGCACGCCTGGCCACCCATGGGATCTTCATGGAGAGCTCTACTCTGTTGCAGAGGAGCAGTCAAGATCTTTGCGAAATATACCTTAATGGAACCCTGGATCAAGTTAAGACGTCCATCTTCAGCTCCCAGGAGTTTGACAGGGTTCTTGATCGCGTTCGCGATCTCAACGAAGATCGCATTAAGCGCGATGTCACTCCTTGGGTTGTACCGTCTGCTGAAACGCTCATCATCCGAGGTGAACTCGAGAATGACTGGATTGGCGAGGAGCTCAATGCCGAATGGAACAGATGCACTCCGTTGGGAAGCACTATACCGAAGCCAGATTACACGGCTGGTCTGCTGCGTAGTAGCTTCACGGACGACGAAATCCAAAAGCTAGAAAACTATGCCACTCCCTCACGCCCGGTTTATTTCACTCCAGGCCTTTGTTTCCCCTTTCTCGTCTGTGAAGCTAAGACGGGGGTCGTTGGTCTGAATGTAGCAGATCGACAGAACATCCACAGTGCAAGCATTGCAGTCAGAGCTCTGGTGCAACTTTATCAAGAAGCATTCGGCAACACGGAGCCAGAGCGCGTCAAGGCTCTTTACGGGAAAATCCTGGTCTTCACCGTTTCCCATGACAACGATCGAGTGCTTCTCTACGGCCACTTTGCCGTTGCCGACTCCAACGCTGATGGTGGGCTCAAATGTTATCGCCATCCCATCGAGATTTTCAGTTTAAGCGTCCGACGTGGTGCATACCGATTGAAGGCTTATAACTTCGTTGTCCAGGTGTATGAAGATTTTGCAAAGCTTCACAGACAACTGATCAAGGATGCTGTCGCGCAGCTTCCGCTTCCCGGCCCGCAGACCAAACCGTCCTTTGCCCTGTCAGACATAGGCGCCGAACAACAAACAGACTCCCATGAAGAAGACCACGGGACCCCGTCACAAGGCGATCATGAATTTGCAAAGCCTTCAGAACCTGCCAGTGCCTCGCAAAGGCGCGAGATGGCCAAAATGAGAACTCAGATCGAAAAGTTGTTGTCCCAGCTAGAGCTGCAAAGGCAGGACGCCAAGGAGCAGTTGGAGCGTCAAAGACAGGACGCCAAGGAGCAGCTGGACCAACAGAGGCAGCAGCTGGAACAACAGCTAAAGCAACAGAGCGAGATCATAGATCTCCTTAAAGCCTCGAGAAATCCTTGAAGGCCTCTCGTTTAGGGCTGAGGCCCGCCTGAAACATGTCTTATGAATGATGACTGAATGAATAAATCGTGTATCACAGTAATTTAAATGATGAATGAATGTATCGCCCTGCATGGGCGTTCCCAAAGCCTTCCTCTCGGATCAATCAAGACTTTGCCGCTGAGAAAACATCGGTCCTCGGTACGTTTAACAGAAGAAAGCTAGTTATATAGCAAATACAGCCATTCTGTATATGGAAGGTGCGTCCATGCACCCAAAAATGATGCTGTCCCAAGCACAATAGTACCACAGCGTTTGTTGTCAACTGTTCCGCACCGTGTCGTCACGTCGTCCTCACGACTTTCGTCACCACTCAACTTGATCCAGAGTTGCTTGTGCAGTTTCTTCCAACTCGTTGTTGGCATCGTGGTCGTCTTCTTCCATGCCAGATCTTGTCCGTGGCCGCGCATATTGCAAGTTGGACTCCATGGCTGGCAAAGAAAGCTGAGCCATCGTATCCCACAAAGTAGCCAGCGTTATCACTGAATACCGTATCCGGAAACCCAAAGGACGCTGCAATCTGCAGCCAGCACCTTCTCACAGTCTCAGCGTCTGCTGTGGAAGTTGCAAACAGCCAAGTGAACTTTAAGTAGTAGCACATGAGACCACAAAGCCATATTTTGCTCCAGTGGCTTCGCAGGTCGGAGACCAGTGACATGGGACCGAACGATAGGACAGGTCTGAGATTTGTAGATTCCCTCTTTGGACCATCTAGCTGGCAAACATGACAAGTGACGCACCATTTCTTCACATCTTTGTGTCTGGTTGGCCAAAAGACTTGTCTTGTCCTTGGAGATGATGCATCGCGATCACCTCAGCAAAATGCCCATTAAGCTCTTCCTTCTCAAGTGCCTTTTGTGTCATCTTACGGCCTTTCCAGTTCTTCGTCACACCTTCAAGACCACCTATCATTCGAAGGTAGGGTACGAGCCCATTCAAAATGGGTTAGAGCGCTGAATATTTGTCCTTTGGTGATGGTAGCGTCGTCCGAACACCGACTGCGGGTTCTGAAACATGCTCATCCGACATTTTGCTTCACAGCAAGTATGTTCGCCAATGTTTCCGTCTACGATCTTCTAGAGACCCAAAAGCATCCCATCAGTAGGTTGTCGCCAATAGTGTTCTTTCCACGACCTGGTTAAAGTAACAGCTAGCCCGAAACATCGAATAACGGTGGCAGGTAACTGGACAGTTAGACAGGCGCCAGGGAAGTCCGAGCAGATATTCAAGGTGTAGAGTTGAATTGCTTGAGCAGATTACCTGAGACACACGCATAAGTTCGTCTTCTTTACCAATTAGTTAGTGCTATTTGAAGTTAGTCGAACACACTTCGATGGACTGTTTAATCAGGATAATTATTTCGCTTGACTTCACCATTTCTCGAGTCAACTTCCAACACACCTTCACTTGCCGTTCTACTTGCCTCACAACAAACAAACTCGAGCCTCTTTCCCCCTGGGACAATACGTAGTCCCTAGTCAAAAGGCAAGAGCCTCCCTCCCTCCATTTCTCTCGCTATCCTCATATCTCAAGGCATCCAACCAAAATGCCTTTCCTCGGGAGCGTCATGTCAGCCATGACCTCCGTCAAGAAAGTGTGCCGGGCCATTGACGCCCAGCACGGGGAGGCGGTAACTGCCGTCTCTCGTAAGCAGGAGTTGCTGGGGCTATGCTGCTTCAGCATGCTCTTCTTGTCGTGGGGCCTCGCCTATGGGCTCCTCGACATTATGAACTACCATATCAAGGTAGCCATGGGCACCGAGCGAGCAGAAGCCGCACTCCTCGCCATGGCTTATTACCTGGCGTATCTGCCAGGTTCTCTCGTGATTGGAGGGCCGATAGTCAAGAAAGGTGGCTATCGGCTGGCGGCGTTGGTTGGCCTGGTTCTGCTGGCGGCGGGCGATATGGTGATGTCTCTGGGGGCAGCGCGCTTGTCTTTCGCTACAATGTGCGGTTCACACTTCGTGGTGGGCCTCGGGGTTTCGACACTGGAGCGATGCGCGAACGCGTACGTTGTCAATATCGGACCCAGGAAGAGAGCACCATTTCGCATCTTGGTAGCCCAGTCGGCAGCTGCGTTTGGCACGGTGATTGCTCCGATTCTGGCGAATCTGACCATCTTCGATCCTAGCAAATCAGGATCGAAGCCGGAGTCAGACCCGTTCCACGCAGACCAGTGTCTGATGCCGCTTCCTCCGTCGCCTGGTGAAGCTGGCGACCTCTCAAGCGTAGTCAGCTTCTACCAGCGACTCGGGTATGCCATCTTCGGCTTTGTTGTCCTGCTCGCGGTTGTGTTCTTTGCCACCACTGGAATCGTCGAGCCAAGCGTTCCAGCATCGCCCAAGCTGGAGGGCAACCCGTTCAAGTTCTGGAAGCATCCGCTGCTGTCGAAGAAGCACTTGCGCCTCTGGCTTGGAGTTGGCTGCAACTTTGTCAATCTGGGGTGCCAGGTGACGGTGGCTCAATTTTTCATTGAGCACATGCGAGTCAACGCCTGCGCAAGCGACTCGGCCGCGGCGGACGACATGATGTACGCCCAGATTCTCTTCCTGGTTGGGCGGCTACTCGCCGCTGCCCTTACTGCTCTCGACTCGATTCTGCGCGAGTCACGCGTTTTCAAGCGTGTCTTCCTGCCCCGCAAGGTCTTGGCCCTCTACCTGGGGTGTGCAGTAATCTTCACAGGTGCAGGCATCACAGCAAAGGGCACGGCCACAGTGGCTTTGGGATGCATGGTCATGTTTTCAGAGGCACCCTCGTTCCCAATGATCTTCGAGGCGGCGACGGCGGGGTTGGGCGAATGGACAGCATCGAGCGAGTCCATCATGATCGTGTCGATTTCTGGCGGCGGCATTCTGCCGATCGTGATGGGCAGGCTGACGGATGCTTTTGGTGTGTCCACGTCGTGGTCCCTGGTCACTGCTTGCTTCGGCATTGTGTTTAGCTACAGCGTCTTGTGCAACATGGTGCCTTCCTTCCGGCGAGCCCTTGATGCTGCCCACGAAGAAGATAGAGCCAAGCGTCCAGACGAGGACATCGAGCTAAACAGCCTGTCCGGAAGCAAGTCGCCGTCACCGCTAGAGGAACTGGAAGGCTAACTGTGGTGGCATGAAGCACTCTTCTCTTGTAATGTGGGATATCATTGAAGCATCCAGTTGGTCTCTGTCGAGCTTCAACAACACATCACTATGGTGTGCCTTCTAAGCCCGATTGAGGGTCAATGCCTGCATGAGCTATAGAGAGAGTGGGAGAATGATATGTGTGTTCTGACTCTGACTCTGGCGCTGTCGTTCAAGAATGGTTCTTTCTTGGTTTGACGTGAAAAAGGGCATTGCTAGCGAATCTGCCAATCAACGAGAAAGAGATAGAGTGGCGTTATCATTATTCACGAATCTAGCCATGGCTCATATCCTCGAATACTGCTCTTGCCATTGCCTATATGTTTCCTGCCAGCCTTTCTGCGCAGGATCTAAACTGCCACATCTCTCGTTCAGTATCCGCCATGTCCTGTCTCTTACTATGCTCTCAACCGCGTTTTCGTTGCGCAGTAAGCTCGCTAACATTTCGGTTCGCGGCTCTTTCGGGAAAAAGCGACCGGAGTATGGGTCGAGACGCTCGTCTATGATCCTGTGACTGTGGGCTATGTTTTCCGCCTCGATTTTCGACCTATCCGGATCGTCTGGGTCAGGAGATGTAGCGACAATACTGCAATACGAGAGGACCCGTGATCGAGTTGACCACACTGGGAAGACAGTTTGACTGATGAAATCGTTACACGTGTCTTGAGCTATAGGCTGTCGACCTTTCCGATTAGTGGATGGGTCTGACGTGGACTGAGGGTCGAAAGGCGAGGTGAGTGATGGGGTCTGAAGACCGTTCAAATTGGTGCTTATTGTATCGTCCAGCTGAGCACGCGACAGTCGCAGAAAATCTCGCAGGTAGCTACTGTTGAAACACAGTGACGGGGTAAGCTGTGGAGGGGGCGTGACTATTCGCTGGGTTGACATCCTGCGGTTGACTGATAGTCGCTGCTCATCTGACTCCGTGTCAACCAACGGAGCTCGACTCCTTTGGAAGGGTGCTAGAGGAGGAGCAGGAGAGGAAGAGGACGATGAAGGAGCAGAAGATGACGAAGGAGAAGGAGAAGACGCCTTCCACAACCACGAAGCCAGCTTGACGGATGGTGGTTTGGCTTTCCGATTTCAATATCAAAGACTGGAGTGTGAGGCACCGGGCATCGAGGCCAATGCGGGCGGATGAAGCGTACTATCGGTTTTTGTCCCCCCGATCTAAGAACCCATTTCAACAAGCTCAAATCGATGTGACGATTTCAATGACAATTCGAGCATGAGCATCATGTTCCTCCGGTGGTTCGGTCCACGACTGAGCCACAGATGAGGTCATCGAAATGGCTAATGACTTTGTCGCGGGAAGTCGCGTCCATGAAAGCGAGTACGGGGAACGAGACGCGTTCCTCCCACCTCGTACCCATATTTGCTCGAGCCACACAAATTATCATTCCATTTCAATCTAGACTTGATATCAAGGCCTCGCATCGTCAGTTGCAAGCTACTCGTGATCTCGTAGCCGTTTCCTTTGCTAAACACGGTCAGAAGCTTAATTTGGCTAGAAAAGCATGCCTGAAATAGCGGAAGTTGCCAGAGCGGTTCATTACATCCGCAAACACCTGGTAGGCAAGACTTTGCAAAAAGTAACTGCTGTCGAAGACAATAATGTCTTCGGCAAAGTTGGAACCAGCCATACTGAGATCATGAAACAACTCATAGGCAAAATGATTATTGATGCTGGTCAGCAAGGAAAGTATTTTTGGATGATCATGTCGAGTCCACCTCACCCGGTCATTCATTTCGGCATGGCGGGCTGGCTCAGATTCAAATCCGAGCACACCTATTATTACAGAAAGAAGGGCAAAGAGGACGAGCAATGGCCACCGAAATTCTGGAAGGTCATCCTAGAAACAGATGGCACAGGCGACGACAAGATTGAGGCTGCCTATACTGACATGCGTCGCCTCGGTCGCTTCCGCTTGGTTGACTGTCCTGGCAAAGATATTCGGCAACACTCGCCCCTCGTCGAGAATGGCCCAGATCCTGTGCAAGACAAAGATCAGGTTACGGTCGAGTGGTTGAAGCAGTTGTGTCGTAGGAAAAAGGTTCCCATCAAGGCCATGCTCCTAGATCAGTCCAACATTAGTGGAATCGGCAACTGGGTAGGTGACGAAATTATGTTTCACGCAAAGATGCATCCCGAACAATATGCCAATACTCTTTCCGATGAGGAGATCGAGCAGTTGCACAAAAGCATCCATCACATCTGTTCTACTGCAGTTGATCTACTCGGCGACAGTGAACAATTTCCTGACACATGGCTTTTCAAGCACAGATGGGGAAAGGGAAAGAAGGACTCGTCTAAGACGTTGCCCACCGGCCAAAAAATCGTATTTCTGACAGTAGGCGGCAGAACAAGTGCTGTCGTGCCAGCCTTACAGAAGAAGACCGGGCCAGTCGCGAAAGAGATGAGCGAAGCCGAAGAGCAAGACAAGGCAAGTAATGCACAAGAAGAAGGCAAGGCGCAGAAGAAGAACACTGGTGCTGCTGACGAACAAACGCCGGTAAAGAAAGCAAGAGGAGGCAAGCGTACGAGAGCAGAAGAGCCAGATGTGGACGAAAAGCCACCTCCAGGCAAGCGAGCAGCCCGTACCACACCTGCAGCAGTTTCGGAAGTGGACACGAAACCAGAATCAATGACCAACGGCCTTGCTAAAACGGCGGGGACCCAGACACAAGCCAAGAAAGTTAAGAGAGAGACCGTGTCGAACTCTGCCTCGAAGCCTTCAGAGAATCAGAGAAGCGTTTCTCTTCCAGACTCAAATGCGATCAAAGTAGAACCTGAGGACGGCAGACGACGTTCCGGACGACTGAAGAAGTAAGATATGCAAAAGACTGTTGCAAACTCATAGCCAAGCATCGTGGACAAGAGCCACTGCCGACCTTAAGATCATTGATATAAAGTTTTCGGCCTTCCAATGCTACCTCCTGGTCTGACCCAACGATCCAAATACACTCGCCAGCTCGAAGAAAACCAGCTATCAACCAAGTCCTGTGTTGTCACTTATGCGGAATCCTGGATAGCCGACGGCTCACATGAGAGCTTTTGATTACATTTGGGAGGAGGGCTACCACCAAGCCGTTGGTGGGTGACCTAAACCGCCTGTGGCTGAATGTTCTACATCGATGACCTGCCGAACGGCTTGAACGGCATGATCGCCGCAACGATAGCCTATACACATCAGCTTAGCTCAGGACTTTCTTGACGATTTTGAAGTGGGACTAGACTCCGACCTACCATTACAATGTACAACAATGCACAATATAAATCGGCGCCGAGGTTGCGGCATTTGCGCTCGATGCAACTGCTGCTGACACCAGACCCATGACTCGATTACAAGCTATAGCGATGCCATTACCAGTCGCTCGATGGGCGGATGGTAGGACCTCGGGGGTGTAGGCGTAGAGTGTCTTATTTGGTTAGCTGGTTTGAACAATTTTGATTTCGCGCAGGCTTACTCCATAGTAGATATTGACAACAAAATATACGACGCAGGTAAATGCGAGATTTTGCGCATGTGTCCGAACTGCTGTGTACGCGAAGAAGAAGGTCATGGCAAGGAGGGCGCCGACTACCATTGTGTATCTGCCATGATGCTCAGCAAACATTCACGAGTGCTTCGCAAATTACTTACCGACGCCCGAGTCGAGTCGTGCACATATAACCAGCTAGGATCGGTCCGAATATACTAACGGCATTGCTGATGAAGTAGTCTCTCCATACTGCCGAAGGCGATCCAGCGCCTGTTTGTGCTCCTCTCGATGCAAGATATTGTGGCAGAAACACGTAGAACAAGGGGTATGCAAGTCCGATAAGCAGCCAGGAAAACCAGATCAAGGACGTAGACAATCCAAGCCTCTTGGTCACAAACAGACCGCGAATGTGGATCCAGAACTCACCCAATCCCTTGCCATGGGCAGAAGTGACCTCACCGCATGCGCTGAGCTGGTCTATCGTCAAGCTGCAGGAGCGCCCGTATTTTTGAGCGAGTTGTTGGAGGTTGTTGACAACTTCTTCATCCTTGCCCTGTCCGAGCATGAATTTGGGAGTTTCCCGCAGTCGAATTACTGTCACTCGAGCAATGCTCATGAGGAGGATAAGACCTCCGCACCCGAACCAGACGTAGCGCCAGCCTTTGTTATTGGCGTACGTACATGTATCTGGCTCCTCGGCATTGCAAGCGAACTTCGGGTTAGGAAAAAAGGGCCAGGCGAATGCGGCGGGAAAAAGTGGCGCTGCTCCCCATTAACTGTTGGAAATGCTCACCTTCACTTTCACCTTCACTTTCACCTTCACTTTCACCTTCACTTTCACCTTCACTCTATTAGTAGTTTATTTCTTCTTGGCGCTGTGTGTTCTTAAAACGTACTCACCTGCGACTGAGATGTAGTTTTCGTTTTAGTCATCGAGTTTTCCCTTCATCAGTTCCAACTGGTTATGAGCCCGGGAATCCACGATCGAAGTCCGTTGAGAACGAACAGCGCCAATGTTTGACGATCCACACCTGAACCATACCCACAGGCTTCTTGTAGGTTGCAGCGACGATGCACCTGGAATCCACGATCAAAGTCCGTCAAGAACGAACAACACCAATGTTTGACAACCCGCACTTGAACGACAAATATAGGCTCCCCGTCGGTGCCGACGATACACCCTCAGCAGATTTGAGCCCAGGAATAAGCTTCCCTCGGGGCAGGGTTTGACCCCTCTGCGGTCCCGACCCTTCCCCGACCCTGCCCCGACCCTGCCCCGAGGGAAGTCTACAAGTTGACATACTCGGGTCAGGGGGAGTGTTGGAAATGCTCACCTTCACTTTTACCTTCACTCTGTTAGTAGTTTATTTCTCAGTCTTGGCGCTGTGTGTTCTTAAAACGCACTCACCTGCGACTGAGATGTAGTTTTCTTTTCAGTCATCGATTAGTTTTCCCTTCATCAGTTCCAACTCCAACTGGCAAGCGGCACACGCCACGAAGAACCCCAGCACGATCCGGTTCGGTGAGGCACCACAAGGATCAACGAGTCGGCCATGTAGCCAATCTGTGGCTCTTCTTGTGGTTCTGCTCTGCCCGTCCACCACGATCCATTCTCGAAGCCGTTCAAGCAGAAGAGCTTAAGATGGAAGTTCGTCCAACCAATTTCATTGATTGCCTTGCAAGAACGCATCAGTGACGGGGCAAATCCCATTGGAACTACCGCGGTGTGCGCATGTATGGAATAAGGCTCACAATATTTACGAGAAGCATTTTCTTGTCAAGGGCTGGATCGACATCGTTCATCGAGAACAGCTGTCCCTCAATCGCATTTGGATCCTCGGCCGCGAATGAGGGCAAGCTGCTCCGTCTGCGAGCTTGAACTTGGGCTTTTTCATGTTTGTTATCGCTTCGGCCGAGCGGAGTATCACTGAGGTGAGCAGTTTTGATTTCGCTCGCTGCAGCCATCGTGAGAAACAGGTGTGGCGAATTTTCCCGTGCTGTGAGCAGTGAGCAGTGAATGCTAAAGGTTACATGTCGCAAAAGACCTCGAGCAGAGTTGTAAGATAGTCTGTAACGAAGCTTGCTTGATTAACTACATACCTGTGACGTGCACAGAGATATGTGGATCATTTGTATTGTCATTGAGTTGTATGAAGGTGTCTAAGTTCTGTCAGGACAGAAGGACAGAAAGAAGCTAGTTATAGGAAATACAGCTAATCTGTAGAGGAAGGTGCGTCCTTGCACCCAACAATACCATTGGTAGAAAGAATGATGCTAGAATCCCAGCTGGAAGGCTTTTGTAGTTTCGGCAAAGTGGAAAAGGCCCTCCCCCCCCGAAAGAACGAACGAAGGGTATGTTTACACCAGAAACAAAACGACATCTTTGGTATCACAGGCTTTCAGCACGCCACGCCACGCCACGCCAATGAAATAATACTTCGATTGATTTCAAACACAATGTTCTGGCGTTGGCTGCCTCCCCTGAGTTGCCTGAGATTTTGCCTTAATCGATCGACTATCGGCAAGGAAGTTCTTTCACCTTCCTGAATACCTAGCGGTCCCCAGAGATTTGGACACCTTGAAGAAGAATGACGGCATTCAGGCTGGTGTTGGTATCGACTCTCTCCTAGTACTGTAGGAAGATCATGTAGGCAGGAAACTTCAACAGCATTGTGCTGATTGTGCACTTTCATTCCATCCATTCGGAATTTAGTCCACGTCTTTCCGGGCGTAAATTCCCCTTGGCGACACGGAAGATGGATCGGACGCGGAGGTCCTCCGTTAGCGCTGCCAGATCGGACCGCATCTGCGGCGCAATCCGCCCCACGAAAAATATTACTTTTGTTTATCATTTGATTGAGAAAGGAGATAAGGAACTATTTTGCCAATCAATTTCCATTCATTAAAGTAGGTCGCTGATAGCAAGCACGATTACCTCAAGATTGACTGTTTCGAATTGGGCCTCTCCAAAAATGCTCGGTGAACCTGAGACATTCCTGATACCACCTAATGAATATGCCCCAAACAGTCGGCTGCCAGTACTCATCTACCGTGACGTTCTTCCTTTGCCATTATCAGAACAGCGATCTACTGAATTTCTCGAGAGCCATAAGTGGGAGAAAAGGGGGGTTTGGGGACACATTCCCGTCAGACACTTTCACCCAAACTCTCACGAATGCTATGGTAGGTCCTGGCGTGCGACCTCGAAAGTCTCCTTACGTAAAAAGCGTATTGAAGTGCGGCCTTCCTGACCCTTTGAATAACTAAATGCATAAATTAGGAGTATTCCGAGGCAGCTCAACCCTACTTTTAGGTTGTGGAGCAGCTGACAAGAACGGCGGTGTGGAAATAGACCTGCGTGCTGGAGACGTGCTTGTTCTGCCCGCAGGTACAGCACATTGCTGTCTTCAGAGTACTATCGATTACAGGTACATCGGCGTCTACCCAAAAGTGAGTCGGCAGGCCTTTTCTCTGCTTGAACTTGAACGTGCTTGCATCCATCTGAAAAAGGGCTAATACGAAGTGGAGGGATGCGCTCGTTGGCGAAATGAGTATGGAAAGGAACCTCTGGATAAGGCTGCGCTTCGGAAAGAGATTTCGGAGGTGGCAATACCACCAGAAGATCCAATACACGGGACTCAAGGACCCCTACTTCAGTTGTGGCAACAGCCGGTTGAGACATCATGACGAATGATTTTTGCGTCCATTGCATGGAATTGAGTCGATTTCACAAATTTCCAAACTCCCAAGATCCCAAAATTGAGCTTTCGGTCTCCCCAAATCGATAGACCGATTCGTAATCTAGATCGCTGGTTGGCAGATTACCGGGAAGATTCCATGGACTCGCTGCGGCAGCTAGCCGCGGCGTATATGACGTACGATGAGGCTTCGCACCAGAGGTTGATTCTTCATTGTTCCGCCTAGAATCGCTCTGATCATCTATCAGAGTCTGACCAGAGAAATTTTGGGAGAGCGGAGGCAATGTTTGGCCTCCATCAGAAACATCCACTTCTGAATTGGGGGCATGGAAGATCTGTGTCTCGACTGTGTCCTCTTCGTTGTTCGAGCTTTCATTGTTCTGATGAAAAGACACGTGGAATGGGTCTTGTCTGATCGAAGTACCATGACCATCGTTCGGAGAATTCATCAAGATTCTCCACATTAGGCGCGTATTGATAGAGATGGTTCCGTTGAACATTCCAAGATCTCGCATTGATGAAGGACGACTTGAAGCTAAATTGACTAGCTCATGGAGACTTTGGTGCTACAACAGTCAGTCGCTGAGCTCACAACCTTAGCAGGACACCGTTACAGGCGTCTTAGACACATACCATTGAATTGCAAGACGGCCAAAACGATGACATCTGCTTCAGAAAGGCTATGCACGTGTTGATTTTGCCGTGAGCAGCCTCTCGCATCCGAATTTTCGAAGCCCGACAGAAGTACACGTGAATTGTGGCTGCGACTGCCACGCAATGCGCAACAAAGGGATCGGAAATCCGATACGACTTTTCCGAGACCATGTCGACAAGTCGCACAATCCAGGTGGCGTGTACAAAGGCTGAATCTAATGATTTTTTCCAGAATGTATTTGGGACTGCCAATTGATAGGAAGGTTGCGGGCGCGATGCGTACAAGAATGGATGGTTCAGCATGCTGTGGATTGTATGATACATGAATTGGAGATATATCCAGGAGCTCCAGTAGCTTCGATTTTGCTGCAATGTTTCAAAGCTGTGATCCTGAAACCGTACGGCATCATAACGATGGTGGATGGGGAAACCAGTTTCCAAGTCCATCAGGCTAGCACTTATCGCCGCATAATCGGAGTCCATTGACCAAGGGGGCTCGGCATCCCTATGGGCACACCTTAGCACATATACTCGAACCTCTTTCCACAGCGCCGACAGTTGAATCATATAAGCCCAGATGCCGATTCTTTGTCTTAGTCCATTGCGGTCAATCTCATATGGCATCAGCGGGGCCGGTACCTGGAGCTTCCTTCGTGAATTTGGATAAAACATAACGTAGTGAGGATCTTCGATATCTCGTAGTATGTTCAAGTCAGAATTGAGCTGACCGTACATATTGTTTAGTAAGTGCACACTCCAGAATATTTTCCTAGGCGTTTCCGCCGCACCTGTTCCATCGGGAGGATGAGACTCAATGTGAAAGCCAGCAGACGTGCAAAATGTCTTCACCACACTTATATACAAAGAAACTAAGTGTTTGTCATTATCTAGAGGTTGTTAATACTGCAAGATGTGATCAACGAGGACTGCCAGCCTTACTCTGAAAACTGGCGAGGACAAGCATAGCAAGACTCTGGATAGTGGAGAGTGTGACCGTGCCCTGGGCGATTTTGAGCATAATTTGCTCCCGAGCGAACTGTGTATACTTCGAGCCCAACTCTTCTGACCGGCCTTGAAAGAATGAATGGCTGGAATGGCAGAGAGAAAGTGCCATGATAGAGAATAGTAGTTCCTCTTGGCAGTCTTCTATCGGAGGGAGCTCACCCCGATCCAGGAGCCACAGGGGCTGCATATGACAGTACTTGAAATATGCATCAATAGCATCAGCTATTGCATCTTTTGGAGGTATGACACTGGATTCACCACTCGTTAACTAATTTCGATCTATAGCCAGGCCCTTCTGCTGCTCGTCCAAGAAAGTGACCTTGCGGTTTTCGAGAACTCAATTGGGGCTGACAAACCTTGCGAACAAAGACGTGGGCAGTTTTGTGTTACTTTGCCTGAAGTGCCGCGTCGTTAGTGATCGAACATATCCAGGTATCACATGGTATATGTGAGAGAGATATCGCACCTGTTTTGTTGAAAGATCATGTCCATGCGCCCTTCCAATTCCGCGAGCCGCATCTCCTGGTATTACCTGAGTTATCAGAACATAGAAAATCGCGAAGAGAGCGATACCATGTTGGTCGCATCAGTTGGCCGTGCCTCTGTGCTCGTACTGGTGCTTTGGCTTTCTCGATACTCACATCTCTGTGATAGACGGCGGCAATTTGAACATGATGGTCGTTCGCCTGGACATCTAGTCTTCTTCCTTCTTCGTGGTCTTGAATTTAGCTACTCCAAATTTTCCATGTCGCATTGGCATGACTATACCTGCAATTCTCACACGCGTGATGCGCACGTTTGATAACTCGATTCATGTTCTGTTTCTGAAGCATCTTGAGGAGCGTGGGTGTCAAAGATAATAATGCGATAAGAATCACGGATTGGAAATTATCCCAACCTCGCCAACCTATAAGATTCGCACTATTAATATCAAGCGTGGTTACCCCAAAAAATCAAAAAGCCTACCACTTCTAGAATCCATGCTTATTCACGTATTTACAACGAAAATAACTGCGAAATAGTCAGATTCTTGATCAAACTTGCAATACATAGTAATTATTACTATATCAACGATGACTTGCGCGCATTTACTTATATCTACAACATTCATGAATTTGCCCATGCTCCAATCCGCCCTCAAGTCGCCGCTGACTTTCGCAATGCATGTGCCTGCATGGACCGGCTATGACCAACATGCTCTCAGAAATCAAGATATCACCATTCCGTCTCAATCCTTCGGACTGATTCGCATGCTAACCCGGCACAGAATGCGCTGTCAGACTTGGTAGTTATCCCAGCTGAGAGAGGAGCACGCGCTGGCCATATTTCTTCACCCTTTTCGGCTTCCCTCTGACGATGGTCCGTCAAGATTCGTCTTACGGTGTTTTGGAAGAATAATGGCGCGCTCTCTAAATCTGGATGCAGCTCTCCATTGACGAACACACCAGCGTTCAAGTTTTTCTGGGCTGCATTGCACAGGTGCTTGTCTTCTTCAAGCACTCGCTTGAAGAACGAGTCAATGATCTCGAAATCGTGATCTGATGCATCAACGTGGCGGTAGACTTCATATTCCATAGAGCAAGTAGTTACTGATGTCGGTACGCATCGCATCATGTAGAAGAAGTGAGGCCTATTGTGTTGTCAGCGTTTGATCAATGAAGCCTACACTTGAAGATATACGGACGAGACTGTCATGCAAGCATTAGGAAAGTAATAGGTACTGGCATTCTTGATATCCTCCTGCTCCATCCCCGTCTTCGGACGATAAAAGTGCTGAATATGGCCAGCTTTGTTGACTGTGTAATAGTGTGCCAAGTCGACCATTTTTGAAACGTCTGGATGCGCCGTTTGGCAGTGATAGCACTCATTGTAGTTGTCGGCAAGAGTCTTCCAATTATAGTCTCCGTGCATTCCCCACGAATGATCGAACTTGTACTGGGAAAAGTCAATTTTCTTGAAACGCTCTTGCTCGTCAACACCTCGAAAATCCTCCTCCCATGAAACAGGGCTGGATGAAGCATCGAGATTGACCCACACAAACCCTAATGCATCGACGTGGACATGGATCGGGAAGAGGCTATGGTCCTTTTTTTCAAATGTTAGCACGCTCTCAAATCGAGGTGCCTTAGCAAGAGTTCCATTGAGACTGTAAGACCACCCATGATACTTGCAGGAAAATATTTTCGCATTCCCAGCATCTTCTGTCACGATTGGAAATGCTCGATGTCGGCAAACATTGTGAAACCCTTGGATATCACCGTCCTTTCCCAAGCAGAGAATGAATGCGAATCCGGCTTCTTCAAATCGCAGGTAATCGCCGATATTTACAAATCGGAGCTTGTGTGTAATGAGTATCCACTTCTTCGAAAAGATAGCCCGGCGTTCCAGTTCATAGAGCTCAGAGGTGCAGTACCAAGCAGCTGGAAGTGCTCTTGGCTCAGTAGAGTCCTTGAGCGATGCAGTTGCTAGGCTTGCTTTTGGCTGTGTTATGAACGAACCAAGCGCTGACAGCATCACGATGAGTGTGAACAGTGAACACTGAAAGGAAGCTTTTATGAATTCTGACGTAGAGAAGAGGATACATTCTACGAGATCGAGAAGTGAGCTTCGTGCTTGTCGACTGCATTGTTCGTTCCTATATCACAACTTTTGTCACGGTCATTGGGTCCTGAAAGACGAGCGTGGGCGAGTAGCAGACGATAACCTGGCTAGGCTAGTACGAAAACGGGTCGTATTTCCCTGGATGGCGACTTGCCGCAGCGGCTCCGCTCACATGATCGGAGGAGACCGGCGGAAACGACAAAGTGCGAATGTACCCGCCCTATACTCCTCAGACATGGGGCCCCCTTCAAACGGCAGCAAATGCATCAAAAGCTCGGCAAAACGCCTTCCTGAAATCTGAATGTAGCGGGATCTTGGTTGGCACTGATAGATGGTCATAGCAACTCTACTTGGCGAAGCAAACATGAACGGGGATTCTGATTCAATGCAGGGCAAAAAGCGTCTACGCTGTATTGTCATTGGTGCAGGGTACGACACAAACAATCGCTGGACTGCTGACACCGATCTAAATGACTGACATTTTCATTAGCGTCTCCGGGCTTCTGATGGGTAAGTCTATATACGCCTCAAGTGAGTCAAACTGACGCATTTCAAACAAAAGCGCAGAAACTCAACGAGGAATTTGGAGATTCAGTCGAAATCAACGTGTTTGAGAAGAACAGTGGTGTCGGTGGTACTTGGTTTGAGAATCGCTATCCCGGTTCGTTGTCTTGGTCTCCGTCTCTTCGCATTCTCCAACAATAGCTCCAGGTTGTGCTTGTGATGTCCCAAGTCACATTTATCAGTATAGCTTCTGTCCGAATCCGTACTGGTCACAGTTGTAGGTTTTCACAGATTTAAGAGATCAATGTGCGAACAGACTGACTTGGAGCTGCCCAGCTACGCATCATCGAGTGAAATTCAGTCATATTTAAAAGCATTCACCCTGAATTATCAGCTAGACCGATTCATCACATTCAACACCAATGTCTCGGAGGCGTTTTGGAGCGATGAGAAATCGGTATGGACGGTCAAACTCGATGGAGGGAGGCAGTGTCAAAGTGAGATATTGGTCAATGCAGGTGGAATCTTCAATAAGCCAAAATTTCCAGCTCTGAAAGGGCTGCTAGCCTTCAAGGGCGAACTTGCTCATACTGCCGCTTGGGATCCCAGTATAGGGTTCGCTGGGAAGAGAGTTGCCATCATCGGGGCTGGCGCGAGCGCAATCCAGTCCTTGCCGGTCATACAACCACTAGCATCTCATGTCGACATCTACATTCGTACACCCTCATGGATTACACCTCCTGCAGGATCCGAGTTCAGTGGTGGACATAATCACACATATTCAAGAGAGGAACAGATTCGCTTTGCTCAGGACACCGAATATTCCCTCCAGACACGCAAGGCGATGGAGTCGTCGTTCAACGGGATGTTCGAAACATTTTTCAAACATAGTGCGAGGCAGAAGGAGCTTCGTTCACGACTCGAAAGTTGGATGAAAGAACTTATCCATGATACTGATCTACGCTCAAAGTTGATACCCAAATTTGAAGCTGGCTGTCGGCGGCTAAACCCTGGAGGAAAATACTTAACGGCTTTACAAGAGGAGAACGTAGAGCCTGTCTTCGAGTCAATTGATACAATCGAGCCAGATGGCATCAAGGACGCATCAGGAAAATCAAGACATGTGGATATTATAGTTGCAGCCACTGGGTTTGATACATCCTTTCGTCCCCGTTTCCCGATCATTGGATCCAAAGGTTGTGATCTGAGAAACCTTTGGAAGGACATTCCCACCTCCTACTGCGGCCTCGCTGTGTCTGGCTTTCCCAACTATCTCATGTTTCTTGGCCCAAATACCCCCATTTCAAATGGCAGTTTGATGGGGATTCTCGAAGCAACAGCCGATTACTTCGTCAGACTCCTCCGGAAGATGATCCAACAGGAAGCGACTTCATTCGATGTACGCCATTCCGTGCAGACAGATTTCAACGAATACACACAAAGTATGATGGAGAATTTGGTTTGGACGGGGAATTGTCGCTCGTGGTTCAAAAATGAACGAGATAGAGTCACAGCGCTATGGCCAGGAAGCGGCTTGCACTATCGCGAATTCTTAGAGTCCAATCGTTGGGAGGATTTCACGTGGAAGTACAAAGGGAACCAATTTACATACTGGAAACAAGGCTATTCTCGAGTGGAAGCAGAAGCAGGTGCAGATCTAAGTTATTATCTCAGGGCTCATCCTAACCTTCCTTCAAGTGCTCTTCAATCTTTCCAAGAGTATTCAGCTTGAGTGAACACCCAGATGAAGTTATCAGTACAGCGGACGTACTTGTAATATCCTTTGAACCTGCTAGGAGATCTTGTTCCGAGCCCTAACAATAGCTATGGAACTCTCAGGCGGACATTGTCGAATGGACAGTGTCGACTTCTTCTCAGCTCAATAAATTCCCAGACGGTCGTACAACTGAGGTGCAAGGAAATGCCAATAGACCCTACTAAAGCTGTACGATAGAGCCTTAGGTATCCCCTCGTCATAAGCGAGCTTGTTCTACTTCTGACAAGACCCTACGCTCAGGTCCTCTTCGACTACCATCATTGCATTTGAAAGGCTTTCGCGAGCCACTATCAGTTCTGAGACACCATCTCTGTCTAATATGGGGAGCTGCTTTGTCTTCGAAGCAATCCACAATGTATCGACCAAGAATCGGGAGGAATTTGAAACCACTATCACACGAAGCAGTCAGCAACATTTCTTGCTCGATAATTTCAGTTCTGCCCAACTTACTGTCCTGCACCACCTGCAGCAATGAATAGCCCTAGTACGGATGGATGATAATCTATGACGAAGTTTCCCTCGGGAGTGTCTGTGTACCAGCAAAGACGTCGCCTCATCCATGGCTTATGCGCAAACTGGGGTAAAACCTGACTCAACCCAAGTCGAAGAGCGCCATCCGCTGATTCTGGAATAAAGTGAGAGGCTGCATTGTTAGAGTCTCGGGTTGGAGCGGAGATGAACCGATCCGTGCCATCGACTGGCAATCTAGTCTCGAAGCCATTGCTGTGGCATGCAACCTTTAGAACGTTGGTGCCAGGCGTCGGTGGAAAAACAAAGAAACCAGTAGTCATATTTATGAGAGTAGGCATTGTGGCAATGCTGCGCGATTCTTCCAGCGTGAGCTGAATGAAGCCCACAGGCTGCGCAGATCCAGACATTGCATAAGTCAAGTCCAGAATACCATTAGTCCAAGCGCCAGTCGCAAGGATCACTTTCGAGCCGAGGATAGGAGGTCCTTCCGCTACACTGACACCTTCGATCTTTGAATTCGTAATATTCAAGCTGGTGACAGTCCCTCGAGGACCGGTAATGATAGAAACTCCCCTCTGACTGCAGAGCGTCGCCAGTAAGCCAATTGCACCCGCAGCATCAGCCCACCCTGCGTTAGGATTCAAGTAACCTGTAAAGTCTTGCTGGATATTATCTAGACAAGGGAATTTGTACCGAAGCTCCTCAGTAGTCTCAAAGCTCTGGAAACATATGGACTGCCTTTGTAAAACATTCTTCAACTTTTCCAGAAACATGTCATGTTTCAATTCTGATGTCAATACGAAGCCAGAGTTGTGGTAAAAGTCAGTAAAGGGTGCCTGTCGCCATTTGTCGATGGCTTCTTTGGCCAACGCTGCGTAGAATGGGTCTGAATAGTCACTCCGAATAATCCTGGAGATGTCGCAACTGCTACCATCTACGACAGGCGGAGTCATACGATCGAGGACAACGATATGTCTGAATCCTCTAACCGAGAGCTCCAAAGCTGTCGAGAGACCAAATACACCTGCGCCAACAATGACGATGCCATCTTGTTTCGTACAGTCCATCTTCACGTCGCCGTATATCTGGCCGAACCCTTATGCAGGAAGAATTTGTGTTCATTTTACCCGTTTGCATCATATTAGGCCAAAGAGATCTTAACTCTACTTGCTCAACTTACAGCTGGAAAGTGTTTCTACATCCGTAACGACAATCGAATATGGCGTCCGCTCACGTGGTCGGCGCACGTGTCGACCCGACGGGCGCAAGTACTGCCCCCGAGGTTACACAAGTTGACAGATTCGGTCCCGAGATCTGCACAAGTCTAAAGTTACCACACCGCATTGCTCGATTACCCGATCATATGTTTTTGCTTTGGTCACTGATGGTGCAGGACTTTTAACAGCTAATCGTACCAGTTGTTAGGTAACGTGAATTTGGACTTAATGGATCGCCGGGTTGAATGGGTCAGCCGTAGAAAAATTAATACATAATTTGAAAATCCATACCCCTGCTCGCCCTGCACCCCTGAAGCCCAAATTCGTCTCCAATCAGCCGTTTAACCCAGCACCATTATCGGCAACTCAGCCGAAGAATCCGTCATAAGGTCGTCTTAGCGTCTTTGTGCCACAAGCATTAATATTACGGAGTCGCTCGGGCATCGAACGGCGTACGGAGTACCGTGTGTGTACATCCATGGATTGGTCTAGGGCTCATTGCGAAGCTGGGCAAAAACCTTATGCGCTTCTGACGAAAGAAAATTAAGCTTTCGCCCAATGGTATCAAGCATTTTTTCGAGGACAAATACGTCGTCGACAAGCTCAGAGATCGCTTGACACCGATCCAGATATCTTCTGGTTGCGAGAAGGCTGGCTGTTTTGTCCTTGTAATTTTGTGTTCCTTCCTCAGCGACCGGGTCGGCATCGTTTCCCGAGCATTCCTGCCGTTCGCGCAAACCCAACTCGACCTCGAGCCTCTCTTTTGAACGCTTGAGCTCGTCCATCTCGACGTGCATCTCGGCGTATTGCTTCACCAAGTCATTGGTAATGAGCGGTGATTCCTGCACCCGCCGTAGATACCATATTTCGAGTTGGTAGAGTTTATGCTGCTTCTTGAGCAAGAGATCACGATTGGAATTTGTTGACGTGCTTGTCAAATGATGCATCGAGTCGCATACAGCCTCGGCAAACACCTCTAACGCGTATGTGTGCTGGGGAATGTTGCTGCGGAACGGTGCGTTGAATCGACAAGCCCCTATATCAAAGAGCTCACAGTTAAGGTGTTGGAAGTCTCGGGGTAGACCCTTGACATTGGCTGATATAAGGGAGAGCGGCTGAGGCCAGTCGTGAACATTCTCTGGCCACGCCTCGGTCTGGGTCTCAAGAAAATCCACAAGCTCCTCAATACTCAGGAAACTGTCGCTCAGTCGGAGACTCATCTTGCAGATGCGGCTGAAACTTTATTATGTCTTTCTGATCGATGTCGTAGTTTCCAAAGCAGCAGGCGTAGATTTCGCAGAAAATCGACTTTGAAATCCTTCTATAATGCTTCAAATAAACCCATGAACCGCTCGTTTGATAAGACTCCTCGACATGCATGACACTTCCGGCGTTGTCATCCTAATTCCAAGCTGCGTATCTTGAATCATGAGCCAGCCCACGTAGGAAAACGGCTGGACTTCCTTGATGAATCTGGAGCCGTCGTTGCGCACCACCAATGTCGTTTGCGCCATCACTGAATCAAGGCAAAGCAGTGTCGTTGGATTTCTGTTTGTAAGCAGGCGGCTGCTGATGAGCTACAAATCAGTCAGTCTGCCAAACGTCCACAAGGGTTTAGCGGAGCTCATTTCTTACATGCTTGAGCTAGAGCTCATAGAGGGTAGACATGGTGCAATAGAGGTTTCCAAATTACTGCTTAGAGTAAATGTGACCCCTCACCACCTTGTCAAATAACTTCGACTATTTTCCCAGATATTGTTCACTATCGTAGTTGTTACTTGGTATTCTGTAAGCTGTTCCTGCACCTAGAGATCGGACATTTGCCAGTTCTATGGGGACTTGAAGTAGTCAGGAATGGTCGCTACATTGACAAAACGAGCGACCGTGCCAGATCTGCGATTCTCCCTCACAAACGTTGCGTTTCGTCTCCTGAAAGTGAAAGTTCAAAAATCTTTTTGCTCCCCCTCTTGTCGAATTTTGTCACGGGTCATATCCCTAGACTTTCGAGGTCTCTCTCGTTGGTCTCAAACTGAAACCTTGTTCTCTTGCCAAGTATCGACATCACTTTTAGCTTTGACAGGGACGTTCGCCACTGATGATTCTCTCCTAGCAATGGATTCTCGTCTCTCAACCAAAGCAACTTCGTACTCCCGGGAGTCAGCCTCTATGAACTTCTGAGGTCGTTTAACCGAGATAGCATCCTTGTCACGGAAGACCCAGGTTTGAAGGCCTTGGTGGAAAGTCGCATCAATGTCTTCGAGTTTTCTGTTTGCAGTCTCCGGGTAGAAGAGGAACAAAATTGGTAGAGATGCCCAGTTGAAGAAGAGCCAGATTAGATAGAACTTCCATCGCAAATTCTGGATTCCGATTGGTGTAATTTGCACTACCATATAATTTACAAGCCATTGTGCCGCCGTGCCGGCTGAGGCTCCTTTCATTCGCATGTGTAGTGAGTTGATCTCGGTCGTATAGAGCCACGCTGTACCTTGCCATCCAGTCCCAAAGAAGGCGTAGTACAAGAAGATCATGGCGACGGATGCGTCTCCACAACGCCTCGCGTAGCCTCCGTCTGAGTACTGGTTCTCACGGATGAGAATGGTCAAGATCAAATAGCAGCAAGCACAGCCACCGGTACCTATGTCAATCGTAAGCTTAAAGGCCGTCGTCATGTGACATGGCTATACTGAATCGACTTACCAATCAACATTGCACCCCTCCTTCCCCATTTGTCAATCATCATCATGCCAAGGAAAGCGAAAAAGGTGTAGTGAATGCCGTTAGCCGCAGTCAACAGGCGTGCAAGCTTGTTCGAGAACCCGACCGATTCAGTCAACACAACTGGCAGATAGTAGCTGGTGGCATTGATACCACTGAATTGCACAATCATTTGAGTGCCGAGACCAAGTATGAAGCGTCTCAGGGTGCCTGGACCACTAGCGCCGGTCTTTCCGGTGAGGAGTTCCTTCCAGCCGACACCCAACTCTTTCTCCGCTTGGAAAGCCTGTAAAATTTCATTCTTCTCCTGCAATACGATAGCTGTTTCGCTATTTGCGCCGTTGCCTTCGAGGTCTGCAAGAACTTGGACAGCTTCATTGACTCGACCCTTCGAGATTAACCATCTACGGTAGTCAGCACTTCAGACACTGGAAATTTTGTCGTCGTCAAGCTTACCTTGGTGACTCTGGCAACCATGGCGCGGTGCATATGATGATGATACCAAAAAGTAGTTGAAAGGCAAGCGGAAATCTCCAAACCACGCTGCCAGTTAAGTAGGAGAAGCCAAAAGTGATCCAGTTTGCGAGACAGAAGCCAGCCACGTTAAGCACGAGACCCAGAATGACCAACTTACCACGAAGGCTCGCTTTTGATGTCTCACTCTGCCAGACAGGAGCTGCAGCAGTATTCAACCCATTGCCCAGACCCGCCACGATTCGACCGACAATCATCATTGGTACTCCGAAGGCAGCCATCTGCAAAATAGCGCCAATCATCATCACAATGGTCCCGATACAGACAGACATCCTTCTACCAAGCTTAGCACCAAATATCATGCCAGATAATGCACCGAAGAAGCAGCCGACATCGTAGATGGAAGTGATGGTGCCAATGAGGTTTGCGTCTGGGTTGCCCATAACGTGGAGAAAATCTGGTGTGACGATAACACCACCTGAAAGTTTGTGGTTAAAAGAAGAAGACAAAGAGAAGTCGGCGTAGCCGCTTACCAAATACGGCTTGATCATAACCAAACAGCGTCATGGAAGTAGTGCAAGCAACTGTCACCCAGAAAGTGAGCCATCCTCCTGTGCAACCGAAGTATCGTTGCATGATGAATATAAGCCAATCACGACAGGTCCATCCAATGCTGAGTGAAAGAAATGTGCGTTTGTTTTCGACCGAGTGTCAAATTCCAATCTCAACACTTGAGAGGATGAAAATATCATTCCGTTCTCGCAGCACACTTTTATAGGCGTTCAAGAGCTCGCAAAACTCCTCACCCCAGATTTGACGCACCCAGGAATTTGGAAGCGATGATGACACGGATGTACCGGCCAATGAGCCATTTACTTGGAAAGAGATTGACTTTGCTTCCCCAGGCGAAAGAATTTTACCAAATACAGGGGAGGGTCGTGGTCGATTCCAAGCGGTTTGCCGACCGGGCCGTGTCCAGTCCGGACATTGTTCACAGAATCCACGCCTAAAGCAACCGACTCCGCTCATAAGTTGCCTAGGTACGGAGTAGTGGGAGTACCAACCTCTTGCAGTTTGACGCCTCCGCTGCATTCACAACCAAATCGGCTAATGGGCAGGTTGGTGCTTTGAACATCCATTCTCGCGACGGCTGTAGCGACTTTCTCTGAGTAGCTCCGTTTTGCCATAGCACGTCGAAGGACGCCAGCTTGTGAAAACACGTACAGCGAGCGTGACCTTGTCCACCCGCTCTTCCTGCATTTTTGACTTTTGGAAGAAGCGGAGGTGTGCAGCTACTTGCAAAGCTTAGAAGGGTACTGAAAACCTACCAGCAAGGCGATGGACCCTGTATTGTTCCTTCACTCTGCACCTTTCTCCCCTAGGATACTCTTGGCTTTTCATCCTTCGAAGATGTTGCTGATACGTGAGACACCACAAAGGTCTCGACCATGCTCGACCTTTTCAGACCTCTGGATCTTCAAGCGTCTAAGTATTATGGAAACTTTGGTGAATAGGTATTATATCGTTGATTATGATCTTTTCATCTGGATGACCTTTAAGTGATCTTTGCGACGTCCACACGGAGGTCCGATGGGGAGTTTTCGTTTTCCATTCACGCCGTTGAACACTATTACCTACCTTTGAGTGGTTGACGATCTCCACTTACCTACTCTGAACAAGATATGCAAACTTCATCAAGGACATCGTCACCGATGGTGGAGTGCATGTCTCTCCATCCCCGAAGTCGCGTGAGGCGAAAATAGGATTTTCCACTACACAACGCACGCTCATCCAGATGCCGTCCGTGCATTGGGTAGTGGTTCAACGTCCGTATACGATGTATATGGATCTGCACAAAATCATGGGACCGAACGATCAGGTTTGGTAGCAACTGGCGAACCAATCGTCCTGGTCGCATCCCTCAGCTTGAAAAATTGTCTTCGGGCCGAGTCCTTGCCGGCTCAAGATCCCTGACTGCTTTCCAAGTGGCTGAATAAATTCCGACATCCGATAATTCTTCCTATTGGTTGATTGCCTGGAATCTTGAACCCACTTTTCAGCATTCAATGTACTTTCTGGACCAGTTTGGGTTGTGCATTCAACATCTTGTTTTGTCAAATCACATTGGCTTAACGCTTCATGCGGGCTTGCTGATTGGCTTTCAGTCATCCCTATCTCACCCATATCTACCGTGGGCAGCCCATATTGCATGTCACAACGCTTATCTATGTATTGACTCATTGAGACCACTTGTGACGGCAGAGATGCTGTCACGTCTCACAAGCGAGATTGGGCTATTGAAAATGCACACAAGGAAGCCTTTGTCGGATCGTCTTCTCGATCAACCGTCCTCCTGCGCCTGAACAAAGCTGAAGAGTCTCTGTAAGATTTAGTTGTGCTTGGAGCAATACCAAGCTCAACCTCCTTTGGTCCGTCCAAGTCTTAGGTATGCTGTCTTGGTATGACATCTCTCAGATATGACCAAACGAAACCTTTGAGAAAACAAAGGATACATGCAGTTTCCTGCGCCTCAGTATCTGGACGTCACAATGCGGCTCAACGTTACGAATGTGCAAATGGAAAAGGGGGAAGTCAGCATTTTAGTCTCCATCGGACAATTTCGGTGTTGGCCTTGATGGATTGGTTGCATGCACTTTATGAACGAGCTCGAACTCATGAATCAGCCTGCGAAAGAATCTCAAGAGACCGAAAATGTCACTTATTTTCGGATCAAACAACAGAGTGCGGGTTGGTAGGCCAACGTCTTGGCGGATGACACCTATCGAACGAACACAACGTCCTTGTTCACCAGACAAACGCAATAAAGTGATTGAGCAGTTATCAATTCACTACGCCAAAACGCATAGTCAGCTAGAGAGCCAGCATGAGCAAACGAGTGACCATGTCTCTGGATAAAAGCATCACTTTCCAGCCACTGCTGCAATTTCACCAGGTCCAGACACTCGACTCGTATCAAAAATCTCCTGTCTAGATCTGATTCGATCGAGCAAGTCCGATGCGAGATTCGACAAGATGTCTGAAAGTACACATACAGATAATACTGAGCAGTCCCTCAAGGCACCTTCGGACCTTCTGCAGCGTGACTTACGCAATTTGGAGGACATAATGCTTCAATGGCCTTATACGATCTCTGCAACATCGAAGGCCCAGTACATGCAAGATTTGGAGAAGGTCTGTCCAGTTCTGTGGAGCTTGGCAAGTAATGTCAACGCCATCTCGATCCAACTTCGCAGACATTGCATTGGCGAGCTGGCACCGCTTCTGCCGGAATATCTATCCACAGGGCGTCTGGCACACGACATTATCATCTTGTTGTATAGGCAAGTGGAAGATTTGCTTCTTGAATTGGAGGGAAAGAACGTGGACAGCAGAGAAAATCCTGCCCACACCATTCAAGAAATTTTCTATGCTCTACTGCGCCCCATCAACCATCTGGAGCAACTGATTATGATCCAAGACACCCGTCTTCCACTTGCGACCAATGCGAATCTTGCCTGCCTTCAAACCTTCGACCGAGTCCTCACCAAGATGGCCGAGCAGTTCCATCTACTACGCGTATGGGGCTGCTTGCTGACCATTCTCTGCCTGGATCGGGTTGACATAAAAATGGTGAAAGCGAGGTTGTTGCCCGAATGTAAAGGACGACTGCAAGACAAGTTTCTATATAACAAGGAGTTCTGGCGCCTCTTCGACACTCGGAAGACAAAAGAGTGCCACCCCTTAAACCCGCAGAGTGATCTGGATGACAGAACAAGAGCTCGTTTGGGACATAATGTGACGACAGCCGCGCTGTTGAAGACTATACGAAAGAATCATTATCTTCAGACGTTTAGATTGCTGCATTCCGAAAGCAGCGAACGCGCTCCAGTGGACAATGCCGTGGCCCAGCTAGGAAGGGTTTCTGAATATTGTGAAGAAGGGCTTGAGCCTTTGTCAGCCTATCAAGAGGATATTCGTCCCGATGCAAAATGTCAGACATTATCAAGCGACGAATGTATCGATCTCGCCCCGACACCCATATTCTCAAAACCGTTGAAGCAAGGTATGACACGGCAATCAACCATCGTGCCATCAAAGGACGTAAACCCCAAAGACGAGGGAAGGACTAGGAGAGGGAGGTTGTCCTCCAGGCCGAACCCACTGGCTTCAACTTTCGCACGAAAGCAATCTCCAGGCGCTAGACCAGTGCGTCCACATCTCGATCCCGAACGACATGATTGCGAAGCGTGTCCAGCAAAGGCGTATCAAAGCAACCTGATCATGAAACCCAGCTACGAACGTCGCTGCAATGAAGCCGCAATCGCAAGTCCACCTCTTGAGGGTTATCCAACACCCAACACCAAGAGCAAGCTCTACCAGAGACAATGCTCCCATATTCTCAATGCTCACCGAGCCGGAAGCAGTACCCAGCGTCAGAACGAACCTGTACTATCTTACCCTCCCCCGCCTCCACCACCATCACCACCAGTGGCACGAGCTACACCGCCTCTCCTACCAACACAGCCTTCATGGATGAACGCATCACCCTTTGGCAACGAAAAACCAAACTCCCCCTCCCCCTCCTCCTTCACCACCAGAAAACCCACCACTACTGACGCCGATATCAATGCCTTTACCTTTACCAATGTCTTTCCCGATGCCAATACCGATCGCGAGTGTGCAACCTACCCCCCTGCCGACGAAGACGCAGGAATCTCCCCACGCACCAAATCGACTCCGAAGCCCGTCCTCGAACCTACCCCTACCCCTAAACTTACCCCTAAACCTAAGACTGAACCAAAACCTAGAACCTAGGACCTAGGACCTAGATTCTAGACCCGCCGCAAACCCTCTCTCCAGCACATTTCTCAAACCGCCATCTGGTATTTAACCTCCGAATCCACGCGAAAACCAGTAAAAAGATCCACACCGAGTCGCAGCACACGACGTCCGAAGACGAAGAGTTCCGGGAAACGGAAAAAGAGGCACGATGATCGAATCGAGGGGTGAATGGAGGCACATCCAGATCCAGATCCAAGTTCCAAGAAACGAGTCCCTGGTAGTATCCGATCCGTTCTTGAGAATCTTCTATGGCGGATGAGGGACTTTTTACTGCGTCGAGGTCGAGGTCGAGGTCGTGATGGCGGGACGAGAGCAGGTCACGATCACGAGAAGAATGAAAATACGGGTAGAAATCAAAGGACAATGACAATGACAAGAATAATAATTATAATAGTAATCGAGGTGATCGAAAATCACAGGCAGCAGATGAGTATGAGTTCTGGCTATCTAGTGCGGATTAGGAGCTTTTAAGTCGTTTTTTTAGTGAACTTACAGTGAACTTACGCCTATTACCTATACCTATTTCCTATTGCGACTGATGACGGTTTAGTATGTTCATATGTGTGTGCACAGTGCCAGTGGTGGCCTTGTGGCGGGTCTGGCTGTCGTGCCATCAGTTGGTGGGTTTGAAGAAGGCCCGGGGGAAACTTGTTGTTACTTGTAGCGACTATCATGGTCAATGGTGGTTTATGATATATTTTCTACATAACTGTGCAATTTGTGACTAGCACCCGGATAAAGGTAGGCAAGGGACGCTACACCTCATGCGGAGGACGATTGCCAAGGCAATAAAGTTTGTCCCTCGCCAAGGCTACACTCACTCCCCACGGTGACGTCCTTGACTGCTGTACTATTAACGTCCTGCTTCAATGGGGACGAACAAGCTAGACAAATTGTGTTTCAGTCTAGTCCAAAGCTAAACATGTAATACTCTATTATACAACTTTCCATCCCTAATCGATACCTGTGTTGTGTTATCTCATAACCCTTGTTCTCCCATCAGCAAGTCTACACACCAGCCAACACGTTCCAACATATCGCGCCAAGTTATCTATACAGGTGACAAAAAGCAATTTAACCTTTATCTGAAATCTAGGATGTTCCTTGCAATGCATCCACAAAAGGATTGTGAGCTAGTTGAGGTTTGAACCAAGATGACAGTATTCTGATCCATTCAAAGGGTCTCGAAACTGCCGGGGATCTTCAAATCTTCGCTTTTCATCGAGACTGCAGAAGATTTTCTGCCTCGTTCAAGGTTAGTTGAGCTGTCTGGCGATGGGGATGGAACCAACGTCGGGCTTAGGTGGGAGGAGTTCGCATTGCACAACCCTTTGAGCCCGTCATCGCTGCGCTCCGAAACCTCGAAGCTTCCTGCGTGATAATTGACAGGCTCACCCATGCTCGAATTGCTTCTCGACTTCCACAAATCAGCTCCAGCATGCAAAGAAAAGTCGAACGGGGAAAGGTACTGGTTTGAGCTGAGGTTCGTCGCAACTTCGTTTGGTCTGCGGGCAGTGTCGAATAATGAATGATCAACTATGGAAGTATCCACAGGTATAGAAAGTCTCCCAAACATGCCCTCACCTGGAAGTGTCTCCAGCTCGGGATATGCGACTGGCTGCCTTGGGGATAAGCCATCTGTAACGATCAAAGATCGTAATTCAGAGCTCCGCGAGCTGTGGTACTTCCTCCAAAGGCCAGGAAATAAGAATCTGGCAGAGTTTCCGACACGGTCGCTGGACTTCAAGGGTAACACCGGGTTGTTGGACTGCTTCCTATCTGGTTCATTTGAGCGCTTAGAAAACACCCGCAAAGTCCGTCCCATAGCTGAAGACGGCGTGATAGAAGTCCCGTCAGTTAACTGAGTCGGTGGCTCGTCATCGTTATCAGACGCCACTAAGCCGAAATCTCGGGCAATAACGTGGTCTGATAGGCCGGCAGGTCCGTTCCGTTGCAGGCGATCATGACTTGGAAAGGAGGCCCATTTGCCGAGAAATCTTGTCACAGGCGGAGAGCTGCCAGAACGAAACACACTGCTGTTTTCGACCTCTGAAGTCCCAGGCGACGGCCCCTTCCTCAACGATTGAGGTGGGCTGCGTTTCTTGAGTTTTCTACGGCCAGAGGAAACATTTTGCGATGGAAGTGTTCTCAGATGCAAGAAGCTGAGTCTTCTTAGGACTTTGGACACTGTGTCGTTTTGAGGATGGCCGTCTTGACCAAGCGAATGTAGAGTATAGCACCCTGCACTTTGCGATCGTCGGATGATTGTTTGAGGAATCTGCTCCATGGAATCGGGCGCATTCCCTGGACGAATAGTGCTGTCAGAAGATCGATGATGTAGATGAGCTAGTTTCATGCTTGAGTCACCTCTTTCTTCGTTCAGGACGCCTCGATAAGCGCGATTCCACATGTCGGTTGCACACTCCTTTAACTGACCGGGATTTGCAGGTTCTATATCATGGATGCTGCTTTTTGCTTGCATTGGACTACTCTCGCTCACAAAGTCATAGTTCCAGCCTTGGCGTTGTGCATTGGTAAGCCAGGTTGTGCTGATACCTTTGTCCTCGTTTGTGTTTCCTTCACGCACACGATCGACAGCTTGATCCGTTCTGCGTGGTTCAGTTCTGAGATCACGTTCCTGCTCTGAATCTGGACTCAATGTAGCAGACTCGATTTCTGCGTTGGGAGAGACGTCTCTGTGGGCGATATCGAGATTGCCATCGACGTACCTGTTTATGACGTTAGAAGCTGTTTCTAGGAGATCTGTTCGGTCTGCGGTCGAGGTAGAATAAGTCCTGCAAGGTCTCTCTGGCGCGCGCGATCCGGACCAGCTTCCTTTGCTTGAGCGTCGGGGTGGAATCTCTGATGATGCACACCTTCCAGCGATGGCGATGCTATGAGGGTTCTGAGGTGACGTGGGAACATTGTCCCGCGTCGAAACAGTCTCAGAGCACGAGGATAATCTCCCGCTTTGAGAATAGAAAGAACTCGCGTCGTCCTTGTGTTTGGACTGTGCAACAGGGGTGTTAAGTCTCGTGCTCCTGCCCGTCCCAGAGGGCCGTGACGCTTGTTCGGGTCGTTCAAATAACGACTTTGTACGAGGATCCGAGGGCCTGCGATTAGGCTCGGCTCGGACATGTGTATTCTTTGGGATGGTGACCGTAGATAGCAAATTATCATCCGGTAGTGTCAGCATACTGTCACTGGGGGATTTTCTTGACGTGTTCCCAGAATGCGAAGGAGAAAAGACGGTAGCTGTTGACTTGCTTGCCAAGCGCGAAGAGATGTGCATGTTGTACAAATGTACAGACTTCTGCTCCTCGCTCTGAGATTTAGATGACAAAGACGCGACGTCAATCCGAGAACCTTTGTAGGAGGGTATCTGCGGCTCGCGGCCTGCGTTGGCGTCCTCGTCTTCTTTACCGTCCTCCTCCGTCTTGTCCACGCGCCGAAGAACATGTTCCGTGCGGGTTGCAGCTTCACTGCGCTCAGTCAATGATTTTGGGGTCGACCAATCTGACAAGCGCTCTGCGCAGCCGTGTTCTGCCTGGCCTGAAAGGCTGGTTCCCGGTATGTCCACCACCTTGGTGCTAATGTCTTTACCAATTTCGCGCTCATTAAGCTTCTTCACAGCCGTTAGGGGCGTTTCTGGTGTTTGGATTAGGCTAGGCGGATTGGGAAACCCTTCTCTAGACGAGAGCGACTGGCGTGCGCCACGTCTCGGAGTCTTGGGTTGAGAATCTTGAGATTCATGTTCAGATCCGACACGTCCCTGTTCGAGGTCCCGGCTCAGACGACGAGGCTTTGGGTTCGGTGACCTGGTAAAATGGGTACGTAACATTTCCCTGGACGAAACCCTCTCTGACTTGCAAGAGGACGAAGCGCGGACGTTCTGAGCAGGACAGAGAGTCGGTGGCACTTCAGTTTGTTTCGGCGATGGCTGATGGTGTGAAAGCGAGTCTTGTGGAGCCAATTCACAATCATGATGCGTCTCGCATAGGTACGTCGGGCTCATACTGACAGGTTCTGCAACGCTTTCAAGGCGTGGCGTCCTGATGCTCTTCGCGTCACTATCATAGTTGTCGGCACTGCCATTTCGAGACCTCAACAAGTCGCTCAGACCCGTCGAATGTGCACTGACACCGAGTACGATGGTCTTGTTCATTGGGTTTGGGTTTGCCACAAGCTCTTCATCATTCTTGGATCTATGCTCTCCGTCATCTGCCCTCAAACTGGTCTTGCTCAGGCGAGATTCGGACACCTTTTGCTTGATTCGGTCTGACAATTTCTGGATCGAAGTCGACTTCTTGTGACCTAAGATCGGATTGCTTGAATGCGGGGTAAGAGATACATCGATCGAATCTTGCATTCGAGAGCGCTTTGCCATGTCATCTAATGCAGTTTCTCTTGGTGACCGAGTTGGCGACTTGGAAAGCAACTCGTGGAATGCTTGAGCCTCGACCATCTCAGATTCGTCTGGCACGATGACTGTTGAATATTGCATATACTTTGGAGTTTGTGCACCCGGTGTGGTTCTGATAGGAGATTTTCGACGTTGATCATCGTCGTGACGGGGCGTGTAAAAGCAGCACAAGGTGTGCGGCAGAACGCGACTGAATGGCGACATGATGACAGTTAAGGATGTAACCACAAAGCAATGGAAGTAGAAAACGGTGCAAGATCTTGGTGATCAAGTAAAACCCTCCCCCCCAAAGCAGCTGGGGGAATATTTGATTTGAGCTGTGGCGTCGTCCAGGCGCCGAATGGCATTGAGTATTGTGGCTGCATCGCGGCAGGCGCGACTCATGTCAAACTCCGGCCGAGACAGCAGCGAAGGGCTTTGGACTTCTATCTGCCTGCCACATAGAGACCAACAATTATATCTCATGTTACTCATTGATCTCTGGAGCATTAAACCAGAGGCAGTGGCCACACTTTGTGGTCCATCTCTTCTAGCTTTTGGACCTGAATCTTGAGAAGATACTCAGACTCTTTTTTATTCCTGATTTTCGACCAAACTTGTGGCTAGCCTTTTTGATCGCCCAATCCCCACCTTCACCAAAAAGCTTCAACATATTCGCATTGAATTCATCTTCTTCGTCTTTGAAGCGTGATATTGGAGGTGGTAGAGCAGCACTAAGCTCACTGCCTGCATCGTTATCAAAAGAGACGTCTTTGCCACTACTGATGTGCCCAATGGTTCCATCCAACTCCAGTGGGTCAAGCTGGAGAGGGTCGTTGTCTCCTTCTCGGTCCTCGAATATAGAAGGGGAGAATCCGTGGTCTTCTTGGATTTCTGGCAGGCTCCATTTCTGTTCGGGGGCGGGTGGATGCGCAAGGCTTTTGGATAACTCTTGCTCTTGGTAAGGTTGAGCATAAGCTTGACCATGCGGGGTATGGACACTTGACATCGAGCTCCCGGGTCTCTGTCCTCGCACAGAATTGATGGTGCTCGAAGCAGTGGTTCTAGAGGGCGTGTCGCTGGTAGCCTGCACCGTTGACACTCGTGATTCCGATGTTGAAGTCGGGTTGTTTGACCGTCTTTGACCGCTCGACCTGTTGGACGATTCGGACCTTTGAATCGGAAGAGCAGACGCCTGACTTGAGTCGCTGCGATGCGCGCCCGGCATCTTTGGCACTTCAGAATGGCTGATACGTCTAGGATCACGGCTAGCAAAGTCCAAGGAATTCGGCTGCTCGACTTGTTGTGTCTTGGGATTCCAGATCTGCGTGGATTTTGAATGCATCGATGCAGTTGAGTGTGGCCTGGCCGCAACCGCAGAAGCGGTATAGTTGAAATCATGTCTCTTTACCTCAATTTGCGAGGAATTCCGACCCTGTGTCTTGAAGCTCGCAGTGTCCCAAGACGAGTCAAGTTTCGGAGTCTTGGGGTAGAAATCATAACTCCTGCGCTTCTCCAGCATTGAAACACCTCTAGCACGTTTTGATGGCAAAAAATCAGCACGTTCATTTCCCTGCCCAAGGACTGACAAAACTTTCTGCGATAGGTCTCGCTTTGCCCAAGTAGACGGTGGAGCTGCATTTCCTGTCCTGTAGAAATGAGTGCTCCTGCCCAGTCCACTCGGTTGGCTTTGTGGCCGCCGGATGGGGATATGTGGTCGTGTGGTGTCCCCGGAAGAATCGCCGGCAAAGGAAGGACGAGAAGGCTGTCCACCAGGAGGCTGTGGAATCGGCGTGGTTCTAGCTGTAGCTGGTCTATCAGAATTCCCATGCGAATGTCTCGATTCAGGGTTCGTATCATTGTTTCTCTGCTGCTGGCGAGCATACGCAGTCCGAGGCACCGACGGCTCCGCGGCACTGTAACTGGGGCGCCCATGCGGAATCTGGTCATTGGGCTGCGAGACTTGCGCAGACTGAACGCCAATGTCATGCTGGTTTCCGGAATAGTTGACACCCGCGTGATTTGGAGTGTTAAGAACGTTTCGTTGTATAGACGGATGGGGCTGGGCAGCCGTCAGCGAGTTCCATGTCTGCGGTCTGTGTGGTGGCTGATGCTTAGTTGTCTGCGTTGATTGGGTACCTCGAGGTCTGGTTGAAGTGCTAGATTTTGCCAATACTTTGGGTGTGGGCCTCGAATACTTGCTTTGCTGGTCGGGAGGCAGGACTATGAGGCCACGAGACGAAAAGTCTGCGAGGACAACACTGTGCGAGTATTTCCCCGGCATTATGAATGTAGTTGCAGCTCGTCAGACGCGCAACCTGAGCGGACCTCGTATTGAGACAGTGCGACAGCTGACTACCACCGGGTCAATGATGTTTCACAAAACAAAGATCTTGCGCCATCAATTCTCCGTGCTTCCAGGACTATGACCGCATCCCGTACACGCCCGCGTGTTAGTGGATGAGAGATAGCACAGATGTGTTCATCGATTTTTTAGTACGTTCCGATACTAGATTGAAGCTGAGATGATGATGATGATGGTAGTAAGGTCGAGATCTGATGTTGGGAGTGAAAGCGAACTCCGATCGGGATCACCACGCGCTTCGCGCGCCGTCGGAAGTCAATCTCAAAGGCTATCTAGATTAGCGGTCATGTCTATATTAGGCTGTCGTGAGCTGGAGAATTGCGTTGACGAAAGTCCGATCTTTCGTCTTCGCGTTCAGCACTGTCGTCCGAACCTGCTGGACCGAGTTCCTCGTAGCACAAACTACGAGCAAGTGTCCAGACACCGTGCTGGGGTCGCGTCGGGAAAGGGGTTCCGCGAGAACCCATGTTCGGGCTATAAAGCGACGGGATCTCACCCATCGATTGGCGAACTGAAGGCAGCAAATCACCCGTGAAGAATTGTTCACAACAGCCCACGGCGATCCCTGATCTGCCCCAGTGAATGGAGATAGTCTTCAGTTAGCGCCTGCATAGTTTGAACTTAACTTTCCCGAAATTGTCTTAGCATTCCAAGCTGAGAACAAAGGGCGTATGCATTTTCGCTTAGCAAGGATGTTTGACTACATACTCGTCTTGGGTGGACTGATTCAATGTTGTTCCGTCAATTCATTGTGGGGAAAGTCCAAGGAATGTTTGAGGAATTACGTTTTCCTACCCCCTGTCGTAGTATGGAGTAGGCACCTGGGCAGCATTCTCTGCGTCATGAATACGAAGTGAAGACTGCGCACACTGCGGCAAAATAGAGCGCGCCAACACATGCCTCTCCTTCGAATCAGTGTTGCCATTACAACAGCGAGCTTCGTCAACGAATAGAAAACCGTCACCAAGTCGTCGAATTCTAAGAATACCGTTTGAAAACGAGCTCTTAAGCTTCACAAAGTCTCTTACTATATTCAGAGGCTTCTTTCGGGCAGTGGACGATCTCCAATCCCAAAGGTCAGCGCACAGGCAAGCTCACCTCTGGAAGAAGTAGGATAGAAAAGAAGTTGGCCTGTGGCATTGATAATATCTTATTCGCTTCACTACAGATAGTGTCACCAGATGTGCGTGACTAATGTTAAACCTGTTTCCCAACAAGAGATGTGAATCGATTTAAACCCGAGCCTGTCGCGTAGTCGCGTCGTCTCGGTATTACTCTGCTCTACGATACATTCCACGTCTTTCTTCCACCCTGTCTGCAGCTCACTAAAAATCCGCTGTTGTTTCATGGCTCAATTGCACGCATGTCATACCTCATCACGGCGTATAATGCTGACCTCGAAAAAAGATCGAAGAACCGCACGAGTTCCTGTATCCCACGAAACGCCAAACGTCAGCGCCTTGGCGTGATCAAATTACCCAGAAATCCCGACGGCATAGGCGGTCACATGGTGTCATCTTGGTGGAAGGACCCTTTTTTCTTCGCTCCAAATATCTTCATTCCCATTCTCCTCCAGCCACCACTTTCGCTCCGAACTGATTTTACGCCCGGGACCTGGTTGGAATAGGATTGAGAAATGGCGGATGGGGGAGGTAGATCGGATGTCGGCGGGGTCAGGGGTGGGCTCAGAATGGAGTCAAGGTCAGCAGGAAGTGGGCTGCCAGCGCTTCCACTATCATCGGTGACAGCTGTTTCGGAAATACCTGAAGTGTTCGAGGGCTGGTGAGATAATCGTTGGTTCTCAGGCTTACGACCCAGTCCTGAAGTCAATGCAGAAGCGCGGTTCGTGGTTCGAGGAGGGGAACGGCCAAACGCCGAGCTCGTTGGCGGCGGCGAACGTTGTCGTGTAGATTGTTGTTTTCGTTGTGCGAAGGCTCTTTCGTCGAACGTCTTGGGGCCTGCCTCGGACGAATCTGGACGGTGCATGTCAGAAAGCGCATTGTATGTTGCTGCGAGCGAAACTGTCTTCACGCTGTTGCAGAAGGGGATGAATATCGAATCCGACATGAGATCGCGCATACGCTGCACGGCCGGGTCCAAGGCTTCTGGCTTCGGCGGCTTCGGCTCGTATGGCTCGTCGATCAAGTCGTCCCTCTCCTCCGCAGGCAGATTGATCTCTCGGGGTGCGCCCGGCTTGATGTAGACATCCATCAGTCGAATCCAATCTTGCTGGAGCTCGAAGCCCTCGGAGGATTCGGTGGTCAGTGGCATTCCATGATAATTTGCCGAGTAATCATCAAACTTGTCTGTATAGTTCTTGGCTTCTGTGACGAATTCCAGAGTCTCTAAGCAATGCTGTTGAGACAGAAAAGCAGTATATGCTGCCAGGGTGTAAGGATGGGGAGCTCGGCCATTCAGAACATCGTCTAGCGCTGGACGATAATTGGGAGAAAGCACGCCGGCGCCGGCACTAGTATCTTTCTTGGAGGTGACAGAGATAGGTCGAGGATGGGCTTGCTCGGACGCCATCTTGTACCTTCCGTCTACAACAATGGTGATTTCGGTCGCTTCGAGGGGCGGAGACGGTTCAGGAGTATACGGCCAGTTTCGTTTAGATGAGTGGCTTTTGGACTTCCTCGTGATCATCTCGCTCTTTTCAGCCTGAATCGCAAATGGTGAGTTATAGTAGCTTGTTTCGACGTCGGTGATATTGCGTCGTCGAAAAAGGTGGTCGCAGATAAATATCAAGCTCTTATTGACTTTTGAAGAAATACCCCGGCCGTGGTCAGGGAGGTTCAAGTGACAGGTGATCAAGGTCTGCCTTCAGCTTCGGTCCGCAGTCTCTCAATGAGGACAGTCTGGCAGCGAGAAGAGAGTGGTAGGTTGTCAATGACTTCTGGTTCCTCTGCTTTGTCTGGATATCGATGAGCCTGTTGAGATTGGATTGAGATCCAAAGATTAAATGGTAGGGTAACGGCTTGGTGGCGTGTCGTGCGTGTCGTATGCTCGGATGTTACTGCTTAGAACGTCGCTGGTCGAATGGTAGGTTAGACGAAACGGCACGTTCTCATGGCTTTCTGGAAGGAGATTCGTTTGAGTCCAGATTAAGTGGTGCCAGCAGGAATGGTGGCGTAGGCAGGGCGGTCAGGGTGGCACAGCGTCTATTTAGGCAGCAAGCCAAGCAGCCAGCTGTAGGCAATAATGTGATTAGTAGACGAGAGAGTAACGTCGAGTGCTGCTGACTGAAGATGAAACTCTGCCGCACTAGTTCGACCAAGCAGCATTATCACAGAATCAGAAATGATCCCGAAATGAGTCAAGACAAGGTCATCTGCATCATCGACAGTAGATGATGAGGTTGTGGACATTGGAAGCAACGGAATGCTACACTTCGTATGACTCGAGTGGGTCGGTGGTTAAGGTTGAAAGAAGTGGGCAGGGCAGGAGGACAAAGGAAGCTAGGGTCAAAAGCCTGAAGGAGGCCGTACAGGCTGCTGCGACTGGTCCGAAACACGAAATTGCCGAGCAAACAGTAGACGGTTTGGTGGCACCAGTCTGAGCATTGCAACCTGACCATCTCTGACAGACGGGCGCCTCCTCCCCCGAACTTGACTGGACCCCAAAAGGTGAGAGAAGATTGGACTTTTCGCTGACGGTAGGCTGCATCTAACTACTGCATCAGGGATCCTCTTTAGTGGCGACCAAACTTTCTTTCTAGAAGCCTTTTGGCCTCCTTCCTTGCTCAAGCTCGCCTTAACTAACTCTTCCGTGAACCTTCATCTGCCCGAGGTGAGGGAAAGACTAGCGAGGCGCGCCTGACACTCGTCGATCAAGCCTGCTGAGTCCGCCCGCCGCATCCCAGGTCGGCAGGAGATTCGCCTGCACGCTGTCCGTTTACAACCAAATGGAAAACAGAACCTCTCGCACAGTATGTCCTCCGTAGTTGGTCATGCACGCCACACCTGATCCTACCGAAGTAGTGGCGAAGTCCGAATCTGCGAGCCCTACATACTACTTGGTTCACGATGTTACAGTTCTCTCAACCAGCTGAATTTTTTTTTAACAGACGACTTCGGAATATGAAATCCAGGTTAAGCATTTCGACCAAGCAAAGTCCGAATGGCCTACGTGGCCTCGCTTGTGGTGCAGGCGAGTGCAGGAATTGCCCCTGACTTAGGTGTTCTCGGTCGACACCTTGTGTTGCCTTCCGACGTATCGTACCGCAGCCTACCAGGTGGAACGATGTGCATGACTGTGCCTGAACGGGCCGCATGTTGGCTCTGGCACCGAATGACATGGTGTTGGTGGTTTTCCTGGAAAAACGGCAACGCGATGATCTGTCCATCTTCCCCACCGCCCAAAGCGTCACTACCCATATCCTGTGGGAATGAAACAAATACATATGTACATGCCGATCAAAGCATGTGCTTGGTGATATTTGACGATCCTAATCTTATTCGGCATAGCCATCATGACACGTTGACCTCAACAGGTTTGGTATGCTCCATGCGTCCAGAATCGCTATGCCTTGCCAATATCAGAGGTGTGCATCGTTTGTTCCACTTGAAACGTCAGCATTTTCTCCAACACGCCGGGACTAGAAATGATCGACGCTGCCGTGTGAGCGGTAAAAAACCATCTTCCGGTCTTCTAGAAAATTACCTCCTTTGAAACAAGCTGCCAAGACAATCTGCCGTAATCTCAGGTACTAGTACCATTTTAGAGGCAAATATTTCGCCACATAAAAATTCTACCACAGCGCACCTGGGCAGATAACTCGCATTTGATCCCTTCTCGTGAGCCGACGACAAGCTCAGCCTCATCCTCCATACCACAAAACCATGAAGTGAAACTCACAAATCAACCGAAAGCGACGACGTTCCGTTGCTGGCACGTGAGCTTCAACTACGGGGGAACCTTAGCCATCTCACCGTCACGCGTCTTCACTGCGTTAGCGGGGTTCTAAATCTAGAACTGGTTGTCCCAGATTGGCAACATCTGCCGACCCTGTGACTGGATGTCGCAACCTAAGTGAATCTTTTGGAAGTCACTATTCAGGTCCGATTATTGTGGTTGCATTATAATGACTCTCAGCTTTGACAAAAGTGTTCTAAATTACTAGTAGCCTTCGAATCTCGTACGCAAATCATCCATAATTTCAGGTTGGCATGTTAGAGGAAAAGGACTCATCCTACCTCGATCCTGACGTTCCTCCCGTCCTCGAGATTGGTTGCCGCTAAGTCCCAGCCTACCCCCTCGAGCCTGTGACAACAGCTTCTCCAGCAAGAGTTCACGTCTTCTAACGTGCTCGAAAGCAGAGTCATCATGCTCGCACCAGGAGCCTTGTTGGCCTCTCCTGGGTGACGGGTGTGTTCCACCTTTTTCTGCAGCATGACAGCGTGCACCCACGCTTTCATTTGGTCAGTAGGTTGAGCTGTCAACTTTAACGCAATCACAGCCCTCCTGCTTGCGGTGTCATACCACAAGAAATAGGCTTCGTTCTCGAACAAATTCAGCACCCTTTCCACCGTATCAGCTTCGGAACGATCCGTCTCTTTGTCTTGGGTGTTACGGAAGGTACGTAAGAAGTCGTCCATTGAGCAGCCCACTCCAAAACGCCTCCAATCTGCACCATCCTCCGACTTGCCACGGCATTTATTCCACAACGTCTGCAAAGCATCCACTACTCCGAGCACACTCTCACCAGATCCTACGCTGTCAACGTTAACGCTCTGCCAACGAAAATCGTTCACCTTTTCAGTGCATAAAATTCCATCAGCACTGACGATCTTCTGAGCCAAATTCCCCGCTCGCTCCCTGTTCAAGCACGTCAATCTCACACTACCCACGGCTCGCCAATTCGCCCACAGATGTAGTCCTAACAAGCCTACCATCCAGCACCACGTCGCGTGTACACTCTCCACCCTGCTCACAACGACACCGCCAATCCACATGCCCAGCAGATTGACGACCGTCTCCTGACTGCCATCTTTCGCATTCAGATCGCCCACCCTCTCAGGATTATTCCTTGCGAAATGCGCACTCAGGACTGCTTTTGAGCTACCACCTGCAACGCCGCAGACGGCACGGAGCATACTGGAGGTGCAAAGCGCCAAGACACGTGGCGAAAATGCCCAAGTGACAGGTAGAGCAGACCATAGCGGTATGCGTAAAGAAGAAGGTAAGGTCGGCGCCAGCAAATCGAGGACAAATGCAGCATCGTTGACGACATCAGCGAGAAAGCGGTAGAACTTTGCATCACAACTAATCCGCGGCGCAGCATAGGAGGCGAACAGGATCGTAGTGAGATTCGACAGCGTCGACTGCAGGATCGAAAGCAGAGTCGCCGCCGTTGCAGCCGATGCAGAATCAGCCGGATAGGACGCCCCGGGCCCGTCCGCAGGCGCCTCGGCCGTTGACGAGATGACGTTGAGCGACTGCAACACGGCTCGAGAGGAGAGCAGGCCCGCTATACTTGAAGCAAACGCCTGGATAGAGTCGTAGATCTGGTACGACGTGTAGTCTGGCGTGACCGTGTAAGGGTAGCCGGCAGGGAGGAACAGCGTCCTCAGATACAGTAGGAAGTAATTGACATATGTTGTTGTGCTCACGAACCTCCAAGGCGCAAGTTGCGTCCTGCGTCCTTGCTTAGACTGTCCACCACCGACTCGGAGTGCGCCATCTTCTTCTTGACCCCTCTCTGCAGAAACCGTGACAGGAATCTGATCAAGCCTGATCCCAGCTTTCTCCCGTTTTCCTGCGTCACTCTTGCTGAGGATATACCGCTTCGTAACGAGCCCCGAACTCGCGTCTATCTCTCTGATTGTGCGTGCTCGCTCTAGAGACATCCCCGATTCCCGAATTTTTTTTTTTTGGTGGATGTGTGCTTGGATGTGTACTGAATCTGTAACTGCTAACTAAGGAGACTTGGCGTGGCTTGACTTGACTTGACAACTTGAACTCAACCCATGCACAGACGAACAGTACTCTTAGGAGATCTTTTCAATTTTGTGTGTGGCCATTCGAGAAAGGCTAGGCACGACAACTTGAAGAGAGCAACGACTCATTAAGTTTGTCACAGTGGTTTCTTGCGTATATGTTGTACCCTGCTCTTGAAATCCTCTGCAAGTGGATGTCTTAATTATCACAAGTTACGGGTTTCCACCCTTTAAAGGTATTTTGAGCGATCAAAACCTGGATGGTGATGGTATATTGAGTCTCCAATTTGCACTGTAGTAAATTTTAACTACGATAATATGGTGGTATCTACACTAATAGATAATGGACAACCCCCCCTCTTTGACCATTTTGTCTGGGTGGAGAATCACGAAGCCAAGGTTGATCAGCATATCTGTTGCGTAGGTGAAACTACTCTGTTCGAGTCATTCTTGGTCCTCGTCGTGGGAGATCGCCTCAAGCGTCTTCTGCTGGATAGTCCCAAGCTGCGACAAGGTGAGCGTCGTTGAAGGGAGGAAATGGCGAGTCAAGCTGCGAAAGACCATCCGTCGCGAACATGAGTCCAGGCAGAGCTTTAGTACACTTTCTTAGCCGACCAAGCTACCACATGCTCGCTCCCCCGCTCGTCACAGCGTCCATCTCGCTGTCGGACCAGGCTCTCTTCTGAAACCGTTTGGGAAGTTCCGAGACGTCAAAGTATTCGCCTTCTTTTGGCTGAATCGAACCCAAATCATGACCAGACTTCCCTCCAATTGCGCCATACGCCATGTAACTTCCTCCTGACAGCCGCTGACCACCTAGCGGACCATGTGACTGAGCTTTGTTTCTGTAATTGGCGAACGATTCAGGTAACTCGTTTGTGGGAGAGGCAGGGTGTGGTCGTGGAGTATGATCAACTTGCTCTGCGAAGAAGTGTCAGCGCCCTCCTCATGCCTCGATACACGCATGCACATGCAGCAACGACCTACTGGGATATGATCGTTTGCCCAAGAACTTGATCATCGGCGTTCGAGCTCGAAGGATCAAGCTTGGTCGCATGTTGTAGATTTTTTAACTGCTCTAGCCACGTAGGACGGTTGTAACGGTGCTGACCGTGTCTACAGCACGGCGTGCCTCTGGTGGGAAGTTCCCTTCCTTGAAGACCTGTAAATCTCTCTTCCACTGAGCTGGCCCGTGGTCTACTGTGGAGAAATTGTACGAGAGGAAGCTCTGATGGATCTGTCGGTGCGGTTCGACTGAGATTTTGGACTGACTAAGAAATTGGTAGATGTGCTCAAGAAGAGTTTAGCCTAGGAGAGAGTGCAGGAACAATTTCAGAGAGTGAGCTTCTACTCGCAAAACAAAATGCTGCAGACCAGTCGGCAGTGGTTTGAGGCAGCATGGAAGTACCTTCGGCGATCCTTTCCCAAGTTTAGATGAGCGTGGGAGCTCCGCCGAGGTGTCTGGGAGCGGGCAACTGCCAGTGGCAACCGGCCCGCCCACGCCCGCCCAAAGGTCGCAATTAATATTATTGGGCGGCTCCCCACCAACATCAGTGAGCAAAAATCAATCTTACCACCTTATTCCCTCTCAGCATGTAAACAATGTATCAGACGGCATAATCAAGCCGCTACGTTCACCCTTTGCACTGCGTCACGGGCAATGGCGACCTCACGCCAAAGTTTGGAAGCTGGGAGGTACTGAAGAAGAGGTGCTTGTAACCTGCCCAGAGTGACAAAGGACCGAAGCTCAGCCAAACTCCACTCGGTTTTCTTTGCACGTCCAATTTTGCTTGCAATCGACAACAGGTAATAACTTGCGTGCCTTCAGTCTTTCCAACCTTTCAAGTATGCATGAACTCTCCATATACGGCGCAGTCGCGCCTGAGGACCACAGACGTCTCCTTCAACAATTAGCTGGCGTGACGTGCATGCAACCGCAGAAAGTGCAAGAGATACATCTCGTGTTCAAAGCACGGCCACCTGCTGGGCTGGAGAAGGTGCAGGACAGGGCAGGTAATTCTGGGACGCAGCAACAGCAGCAAGAGTTTCAGAAGCTGAAGACCATGCTGCAATCCGGAATATTTTATGTCCAACTGATCGGGACCATCAAGAACCAGGGAGACGAGGCAGCCCTTGATAACGGCCAGACAAGTGAGGCAAAAGGCGACAACACATTCTCCAGAAAAATTGATTGGACATTCGAATTCAAGGATACACCCGAGACAAATGTGTCCGTCAACACAAGGCTCGTCTCCCGCATCAAATTTGAAGATGGTAACTTCATCAGTTTTCTACATCTATTTGGTTTCGAGTATGTCCGTACTTTCCGAGAACAAGGCTCTACTTACATAGATAGTTATGTAAATCGTTATCTAGTCGAAGGGCAAAGATTTTTCATGCAAAACACGACACTTCTCTTACATCGAGTTCGTCAACTGCCCAGAGCGCAAAATGCTTCTACTGCTGGCGACATTGCAGATCTTCCGTCGTTAGAAGACTTGCCGTTACTCGATGGCAGTGGAGCTTATGTGCTGCAAGCAGCCATCGAAATCACAGATGGAAACGACCAGCAGCTCAGACAAAATGCGACCGCCCAGCTAACCTCGATAAGAGACACACTACAATCAGAGGTCAGCCTAGCTCGAGCTGACCGGCTCGCGCTCGATACACGGGTACCTATTCCCATCCGGCGGGTGTGAGCTCGATACGTATTTCTGCCTGTCACTCTGTTGGCACAATTGCCTGTAACCTATTGTGCCTATTCTTAATGCCTGTTGTATCCTTTCGCTCCGGAGGAAGGAATGGCTCAACAAAAGTCCGTGGATTGATTACGTAATTGCCCCTTGTAGCCTGACGTGGCGCCTGCACGCGCCTGGCACTCCGCAACATTTACATTATGTGACTTCAATTTCAAGCCCTGGTCAGGACCTAGCGTTCGTGAACAATTAAAACCCAATGGTAGATGCTGAAGGCTGCCTCTCAGACTAGGCCTCTGAGACGTGTCCTGGGAAACGCATATATTCCAGGGGCTCGCAATTATGAGTGTGGGCAGGAGGCATCGATTGTTCCTGCGAGGAGCAATATAGAAATGAAGAGAACTGTTCCACCCACCGGCGGGCGACTCTCGCCGCCGCCTACCAAGCGGAAGATAGAGTCGAGTACTACAAGTTCGTGAGGCGCTGGTGCTGACGATGTTTTACTGACCCAAAATGTAGACAAAGCAGTGTCGAGCTTCTTCAAGCCAGTTTCTCAAAAAGAACCAGAGAAATTAACATGGAAAATAGTTAATCAATCCTTGCTTGTTGGTCGCTACGACACTCGAGCTGCGGAGTCAGATGGCTTCAAAAATCCAGCAAAGATTGCCGCTTTCGACCTAGATGATACTCTAGTCAAGCCGAAACGTGGTGGGACTCGATTCACAAGAAATGCTTCGAGCCATTTGTGGTGGGATCCTGTGGTGCCTGGTCGTCTCAAGCAGCTACACGAAGATGGCTTTGTTCTAGTGATTCTCAGCAATCAAAAGAGTATTAGCTTGAAGGACGACGCTAAGAAATTGCAGAAAGACAGCCTCAGTTTGAAAAACTTTAAGGATCAGGTAACCAGCTTCCTCAATCAACTCGACATTCCAATCTCCATCTTCGCGGCGACCGGCAACGATCAATACCGCAAGCCACGGGTGGGCATGTGGGAAGAGCTTAAGGAAGGATTCGGCCTCACTAATGACTGTGCTATTGACATTGGGGCTTCCTTTTATGTCGGAGATGCCGCTGGCAGGGAGAAAACGGACAAGAGACAGAAGGACCACGCCACATCAGATCGAGATCTGGCAGCCAATATTGGAATTAGTTTTCGAACTCCGGAGGAATTCTTCCTAGGGCTCGAGACCGAGCCATACAGCCGCCCATTCGAGCCAAAGCAGATTCTTGACGCTGTTCTGTTGCCTTCGGAACCTGCGCAACCCTTCACAAAGCAAAGCAGTCAAGAGCTTGTTATATTCTGCGGCTCGCCGGGAGCCGGAAAGAGCTCATTCTACTGGAAAGTGTTGGAGCCGCAAGGCTATCAGCGTGTGAACCAAGATCTTCTGAAAACAGTAAGGAGAACCACGGCGGGAAAGTCTGTCACTGACGGCAGCTGCAGCGCGATAAATGCATCAAGGTCGCAAGACAACACTTGGAAACAGGCACGTCAGTGGTTGTTGGTAAGTGTATTACCAGATGTCGGTGTTTATGTGGCTTGCTGATGCAGTTCGCTCACCCAGATAATACCAATCGAGACAAAGATGCCCGTGCATATTGGGTGGAGGTAGCACGAGATTTCGGCATCCCTATCCGTTGTGTCTTGTTCACTGCTTCTGCAAGATTGTGCGAACACAATGACGCTGTTCGTGCCCATACCAGCAAGGTCAGTACATTAAGAACCAACTACTTTACAATTGGTGAAGAGGGCCTTTTTGGGCTGAACTTCTTATGCAGCTTAATCCGGAAAGTCGAACCATCTTGCCTCCAATCGCATTTCGAAGTTTTGCGCAAAGCTTTGTTCCGCCCAGCATCATTGAAGGATTTCAAGACATCACAACAATCGACTTCATGGTAAGTTCTAATGCCATTCTATTTGAAGCATTGTGGTGACATGGAAAATAGTTCGAGGGATCAGATGAGGACCGTGTTATCTGGTCAAAATATTGGGTATCGAAATTTTCGACATGAAAGCTAGATCCACCATCAACACGCCATCAGGACAAGACAAATTGCGTGCTTTAAACTATCGGACGACAATGTATATTTGCTACTGCATGGGTTGGCATGTGGGACTCTTCCAGCATCGAGCATTGGTGCAGCATTCATTGATCGATAACGTTTACGGCTGAGGATGTTTGCGGCAGCCATGTACACTCTCTATCGTATCTCGCATGGTACTGTTTGCTACACAGTGGTATATGAGCTCGATGAGTGCTGGGAAGTGCGAAACTGGTGTGGCTACCGAACCTTAGCCAACAAAGTTTAAGCTTAACCGAGTGGACAAGAAGAGACAGGGTTTGCAAGGGAACATGTCCCAGCCACGCAGCCCACGGACTTCCGGCTCGACCCTGCGGAAAATGAATGTCGTGGTTGAGGTGAATTATACAGATATGAGGATCTCTATAACGCTAGACATACCATGATCTCTCAGTAGTCAGACACCGCTGTTATGATTATAATGACTGGCCAACCCGAATCACCATTCAACTTGTTTTTGCCCAAAAGATGAGCAGATGTCCAGAGTACTGGAGCTCAATGAGGGGCCGGAGACGGTAGTAGAATCCCAGCATGATCCATGTTTGTTTTACCCAACTGCCAAAGACACCAATAGCTGCGTTCCCGTACCTGCCGCGGCAAATTTTGCTAGCCTTAATTAGATCTGTAGCTCGCCCGGAGCCATGTTCCTTGGCCAGCCTCAGGCCGCCATGAGACAGGGGCACGGAGGAGCTCTGGCGACTCGACTGGCAGTGCTTGACATCGTTGTGGATTTTGTCTCGGACGCTGCACGCGGGCTTGGCCGTTATACGATGTGAAGAAACACATGCAAGTAGGTGTTCCTTACTGCAAGGAACGTTCAAGTTTCGGACAACGATCAGCCCTGTATTGCCTTGCGCAGAAGAATTATTGAAGAGGGTGGAACAATACGAAGTACAAGGATGGCTAATAGAGCATGCCGAGCATGCGTTGCCTCGGATCGAAAAACTTTTGTAGGCTTCAGCCACCGCGTAATTAAGGCGTTAGGATGTTTTCTCAAATGCAATATTCTGAGATTTTGAGCACCTCATGGCTGGCATCTTCTTCAAATCTATCTACCTCTAGGAGACAATAGATTAATTACGCTTACAACCAGCCGTCCTCGATTGCCACACTGTGTACAGGTGCGATGCTACACCTTCAAGTTTTGATGGCGTCTAAGACGGAGTGATAACAATTGCCACAACGGCAACTAGGGCAGCGGCTGCATGCTGCCGGAAACTGAACCGGAACCCCGCGACGAAACTGACCTGTAGCTTGCAGGCATCTGCCCAGATGACGCAGGGTTGCTCTATTAGCAGATAAGCGGCAGGATGCATCAGTTTCAGCCACGGCTTGGGCCTTTCATCATGGGAGACGATAATAGTCTTAGCGAGTGTACCTACGATGGTGAGAGCAGTCTGGGACGACGATAAAGTGGAGATTTCTGGATGGCACTGCTTCCAGGGAGCATTATTGCCCTCCTTTGCAAGGTTATGGATCACAGTTTGGGGAAGTTAATGGTTGCGAATGAGCAATGTGGCACTCGCACCACACCACGGGTGACACAATTCAGTGACCACTTCCCCAGAAATGTCACAACTCTGCCGGCTTGCTGAGTAAGGTCCATTCTTGCGCATGGGGCAACGCATGGGATGACAAGCAAAAACATCAGTCATCTTGACAACATTGTCAAATTGACCTGTGCTGTGCACGGCGGGGAAGCTGCTTTACACCTTCAGTGGAAAGGCCGTCTTTAAGTTTTGGGCTTGCATTGCAAGAGAACCGTTCGACCGTTGAGGCACTCGGCGAATTATTGTCAAGATCAAGCAAGCAAGCACGCCGCAAGCCAGGTCTTATCTCACCAACCGCGGTTGAGATTGATCGTGGTAGAGATCCACCCCGAAGCAAAAGTTAAAGCTGGTTTTCTAGATACTACTAGGCTTGTAAAATTTTTAGCGTTAGTGCTTGCTTTGTTTATTCCCACCGACCCAGCCCACACATTACCAGGGGGCGTTGTATAATCCGCGCTGATTAGTCGCAAAGCTTTGTGCCTCCACCCCGTTCACCAACGGCTTCGGTGTTGCCCTACCGTACACAAAACTTTTGCACGCCCGCCCGCTCGCTCGCTCAGGTAAAGGTAGCAACCGACAGACTCGTTCTATCGTGACTCTGGATGACATTGCTTGACCGCTCGTACCTGCTGCCAGCTGTCTGACACGCAACAGTCACGCGATAGCATGTCTTAAGGGCCCGAAGCATTGCGACGCTTCTCTTCCAATCGTGACCGACCGGCTGGCGCAAACTCCAACACACCAACTCACGACCTTGATTTGGGTATCATTCGGCCAGTTCGCTCCATCACCACTGGCTACTATTCGTTCGCACACTCGAACGTCTAATTTCACCAACGATCCTTTCTTCAACGCTGCTGACCTCGTCGTTGCTGTCGAACAAACGGTCGCAATGCGAAGGCCAGGATAATCCAAGTTGAAGCATCTGGAAAATAGTTATTTCTAATTCAGACGCTCGCTCGCCGTCGTGTATTCAGTTCGACACATCCGTCACACCATTTGCAATGGCAGCAGCCCAGCACACGCCTACCTCGTCGACCTCTTCTGTCCTATCACCAAACCCATCGATCTGGTCGCATGGGCACTCCCTCAAGTCGTCTACCTCTTCCACCTCGACCAACTCGTCTCCCCTACAAGCCCGAGATTCATTGGACCTATTCGGAACTCAGAAGAGACTGGAAGATGTGCGCGAAGAGGAGGACCACTTGTCCCGGCGATTGTGCTCCTGTAAGTGAGCTCCAGCTTTATTGCGGACCCGGATGAAGAAACTAACTTTTGCTCCTCAGTCGATGACTATCGAGGTAGTAACTCGTCCAGCTGCCCAGACCCAGGACAGCTTGTGCCACCTGACCATCCAGATTATTCCCTGTCTGACCAGGATGTGTGGTCCACGACATCTCAGGCCCAGCACTACCCCAAGCGACAACGTTCTTTGGACAGGCCACGCTACAGCGTAACTCGAGGCTTTGCTTCGCGATTCGACTCTTTATCAAGACGGTGGAGGAACCGATCGACTGCTGGTCCTCCATTGTCGATCATTACCAACACCACTGTGCTCGCATCTCCACGGTCCAGTCTCGACACCTCAGCAAATTGCCACAGCCGCTCGACTAGCACCGTATCAAACGCCTACGACATTTATTCCCCCGCATCAATGCATTCTTTTGTCGACGAACCAATTCCCGAGTCGGAGGTGGTGCCGATCTACATTGATCAACGCCCGCACACCCCGGAAAGTCACAAAGAAGACGAAGGTCAAGCAACAACGCCGCTGCTGCCGCCAACGATGCTCAACCTCAAGAAGAACGATAGGCCTATTCAGTCGCCTCTGCAGTCGCCATCCATTGCACCGACTGCGCAGGGGATGAGGATGCCATCACCGGGAGACGTCAAACCATTCTCCTATCTTCCTTCACCACCCCTGTCAACTCGTCCTTCACTGGCATCCATGCCACGATGCCGTGCCAACACCGCCCCATATGACATCCCTAATTTGCTGCTTCTAGACGAGAGGCTCGATCCCTGGGCGCTGAAACTTGGTCATGCCGATTTCAGCATCCATCCTGAGCCCTATCAACCGAATATCATTGACCTAGACAACTACCGTGAGTTTCGAGACAATTGGGATCAAGCTCGAAAACAGTATTCTCAGCATCTTGCTCGAACAGTCGAGCACTACGGCGAAACGTCAAAAGTCTTTAAGCTAACAGAAGAGAAATGGAACTCAATCGACCAGCAGTGGAAGCTGACATACGAGCAGTTGACTGCAGTTCTGCAGACTCAATTAGCCCGCTTGAGTAACGAACCAGCGACGCCTGATTCACCCATTTCGTTGCTGGACAAGCCAAACACTCGAGTAGTGGTGCCGTCGCTCGATAAGAATGGGAAATTCCCTGAAATCGGTGACACGGATATCGTGGGTCCACTGACAGTTGGAGTTGCGAAAGTACCAGAGTTACAACGAGGGGTTGCGACACCACCAAGCTCCCCCAAAAAGCGAAATTTCATCAAAGTTCTAGGTGATATATTTACGCGACACTAGACCCCGGCCTTTTGCGCTCGTTGGGTCATGTCAAAAATCCTTTTCGGCAAATACCTCTAGGAGCAACTCCTCGTGTCAAGCATTGATACGTCGACGTCGCTGTAACACCACCATTTTACACCAGATGTTCATGACTGGCCGGTTCCGGCACTTTTGTACAGATAGATATTCGCGCCACTGCCACCTGGTGGCCTTAGCAGATTATTGTCAATTTCCCCATTCTTATCCGAAGTTACGACTTGCAATCTCTTCAGCACAAAGAAGATCACGATCCTTTATGAGACCACGATCCTTACGAACACGCGATCCCTACGACGAAGCAGCCAAGCTAACCACTTCTACTGCAACATAGTCTATAGTACCGGTTTGACAGAAGCAGAAATTTCCTTCGACTTGGATCCAGTGGCGGCTGGCTCCTGATAACAAGTTGAGCCAGCGCAGTCGAGAGCACTATACTCAGGGGAGGTATATTGAACGGATTAGCATATTAAAGAACGATAGATAGGAGCTCAATGCATTGTCTGAACATTCTAAAGCTGTTAACATATTTGCTCTTAACGCGACTTGAGATTGTAGCGCCTCAAGATCAGCAGCCACCGACACATTCGCCTTAAGGTCCCCGTCGCCTTTTTTTCGTGAAACGCCCAGTACTCCGTACTAGTAGCTGAAAATAATGACACCCAAAAAATTGGCTGCGACTTCTTCCCCGTCTGACCTAGGACCTACGATCTACGATCTAGGACCTAGGACCCAGCCCTTTCCGTTCCCCATGGACTTTGCATCAGCCATTGTAGCACAAGCTTCGTTTCACCAAACCAGATGATGTAACCAGCTGGCCCTGCCCGGGTCCCTCACAGATTTGTCCTCCATTACACACTACGGAGTACCGCCCGTGCTGCAGTGCAAGGGCGCGTGCGAGTGCAAAGTGCAAAGTGGCACGCTGCAGCAGTACTACCTACCTACCTACAGCAAAGTACAGCAAGCGGGGCAGTACAGCGTACTCTCGTAACGAATGGAGCGACTCGGAGGTGCAGTGCAGTGCAGTGCAGTGCTTGAACAGCACACTGGCATCGCATTGCAAATATTACTACTACATAAGTAGTAAGTAGTAAGTAGTACGCCCTCTGGCCCTCCCAGTATGTGGGCTCGCTGACTCACCCTTTTTCCCCGATCCTTTCAAGTTGTTTGGCAGAGGGAGCGGTCAAGACGGGGGCAAAAACCTGCTAGACCAATTGAGAATAATGATAATAGTTGGCGGCGTTGGGCTTTGTTTGCCAGTGGTGGGCAATCGAAGACAAAATATTCGTTTTACTTACGTGCCCGATTCGGTTAGTCTTGCTCGCTCGCATTACATATTGACCTTCCACCATGTGCACTCCCTTTACCCTCTGCTTAGGCGATTTTCGCTTGTATATCTGTCAGGGACGGCGTCAGCTAAAAAGGAATATAACGCTACGTGGCCCTCTGGATCCCAGCGATTCAACCCTTGGTGAGCGATGATGAACTTGATCTCTACTTGGAGCTGGGCACGTCGCTTGCTCTTGCTGGAGGCTACCTGTTTGCTGGCGAGATCTCCAAGCACAAAGGTGAAGGTGATATCGCAGCGGGCCTCAAAAAGCTATTATGAGAGACGAATGAGGCCCCTTCTCTCTCGATGATATGCAGAAAGAAGATTCCACCATTTGTTCCTGGGGCTATGGCACCCACAGAAACGGTATGGGTCCTCGCAGTTCGAAACGCTATCTCGCGAATAACAAGGCTAGGCCAATTCTTCGCGAGTGGGTTTGCGCATTCTGGGAAATACCCCTTGCCAGACTACGACTGGGGAGCCTGAGCTTTGAGATATGTTGTAGACATGATTGTTACATTGCGCTGGGAGGTACTGTCTTTCCGATCTAGGGGAAATAGACTCTTAAGTAGAGAATGCAAGGCATGTGAGGGAGAAACCTTCATGGCTGTGGCTTTTCGCAAGCTAACATCGTGTCGGCAGATTTGTTTGCCAGGCCATGATTTCTCTCAGTCTCGATGGCACACCTTTAGCACGCGTGCAGAGTGTATCGAATAGGTGCCACAACATCTATCCGCTGGCTGTGGATCGACCTCGAGAGTTCCTAGGGCTCGACCTGTTATTCCAAGGGCAATGACAGTGACAGTTTTCCGAAATAACATTACCTACCTAGGTGGGTAGGTAGGTAGGTAGTAAAAAGCTATGTCTTCCTTTTCCCCCTGGCCTAGGTACACTAGGCTTAGTCTTGGTATGGCGCCATTGCAGCGGATCCCATAATAATTAATTTTTACCTCGGCATTGGCAGAGCCTAATCGATCCCTTCCCAAACTCAAAATGATACTCGAGATTCAAGATAAAAGATCGTTCGTGACCAGCGATTCACGTCGCCCTCTACTCCGGTCGCATCTGGGGGGCATACTCGTCTAGAGTGCTTTTGAAGTAACCAATTTCGCTCTTTTCCAGATTCGTCAGTGGATCGCGTCTTTACAAGATGTCTTCATCTGCCAAAGAGCGTCTTGCAAAACTCGCATCTCATTTCGGGCCTTCTTCAGCTTCTGCAACAGTTGCAGACGACTCCGAACTGCAGATAGACGGCCGGGTGCGAGGAGCGACAAATTGGTTTAATCACCACACTTTATCGCCGACCTTTTTCCTGCCCCGAGCTGCGCAGATCGAGCCAGCAGCGTCGGCAATCTACCATCGAACAGCGAACGGTCATACTTTGAGACGGACATACCAAGACTTTGCTGACCGAGCGAGCGCATTCGCCTACTTTGTCAAGGAGAAAGGATACAAAAGAGTGGGCTTGCTGCTGACGAATACACCTGCTTTCTTGTACGCAACGTATGGAGCGGGCGCGGCTGGGGCTATTGTAATTCCAATCAACTACCGGTTGAAAAAGGACGACATTAATTACATCTTCAATCACTCCGACGCCGACTTCATCCTGGTGGACAAGGAGTTTGTAGATCTCTTGGACGATTACAGAGCAGCCAAACCCGAGGTCCCCATTCTGGTGGACGACGATACAGTCGATCCCAATACCGAAGACGAGCTGGGCGCCTTTGGAGATGCGTTACGGGCCGGCGCAGCTTACGATCGACAGACGGGCGGCCTGGGCTGGGATGGTCTGGCAGCCCAGGCGCCTGATGAATTGGCTGTGAATGCGCTGACCTACACTTCTGGCACTACTGCCCGGCCCAAGGGTGTGGAATATACCCATCGAGGCTGTTATCTTGCGGCGCTGGGCAATGTCGTCGAGAGTGGTCTGAGCTACCATGGCACGGAGAGATGCCGGTATCTTTGGACACTGCCCATGTTTCATGCCATGGGCTGGACCTTTCCCTGGGCGGTGACTGCTGCCCGAGGAACGCACTACTGCCTGAGGAAGATTGATTATCCACATATATGGAAATTGTTGAAAGACGAACATATTACCCATTTCTGCGCTGCTCCGACAGTGAACACTCTGCTGTGTGCAGATAACAATGCTGCCAAGCTAGACCGTCCCGTGCAGGTGACGGTGGCTGCTTCACCACCCACTGCACATCTGTTCGAGGTGATGACGAATCTGAATCTGCATCCTGTGCATGTCTATGGTATGACCGAAACCTATGGGCCCATCACGAAAGGGTACCAACTGAGCAGCTGGTGGGATTTGCCCGATAAAGAGAGGTACGGCAAGATGGCACGACAGGGTCATGGCTTTGTGACCTCATTGCCTGTACGCATTATCAAGACTGGTGAAGATGTGCCTGAGGATTATATTGAAGATGTAGCGAAGGACGGTAAGGAGATAGGCGAGATCGTCTTTTTAGGGAACATCTGTGTGCGAGGATACTATAAAGACGAAGCTGCCACAAGAAAGCTGTTCGCGGGTGGAGTGCTCCATTCTGGCGATTTGGCTGTGTGGCATCCAGACGGGGCGATCCAAATCCAAGACCGGGCGAAGGATATCATCATTTCTGGTAAGCATTTCTGCCCCCCTCCGCCCTGTGTACACTCAAATTTACCATGGAGCCAAAGCTAACCTCTTACCCTTTCAGGTGGCGAGAATATTTCCTCTGTAGCCCTTGAGTCCGTGATTGCCACCCACCCCGACATCCTCGAGTGCGGCATAGTGGCTGTACCGGACGAGCAATTCGGCGAAAGACCCAAGGCATATATCACGGTGAAAAATGGAAAGAAGATGGCCAATGACGCGTTCATCAAGTGGTGTCGAGGCCACCCAGCCATGTCACGGTTTATGGTCCCGCGGGAGTGCGAGGTGGTTGACGAGCTGCCCAAGACAAGCACGGGCAAGATCAGGAAGAATATCCTGAGAGCTTGGGCCAAGGGGGATCGCAGTGCTGGATCTGAATGATAGAAGGCGAAACATGAGCATGAGGGAACCGGCTTCTGTCTTTCAGAGCGTTGAATGTCTCGGATGGTTTCTCTAGACGGGTGAACATGGCGAACCTGCAGGCGCATTATAGTCGAGTATGAAGTGTGTTTTGTTCGATTTGGGGACATGTATGTAGCACCGCCACTGTCGAAGGAATTCCTCTTCGATGAACAGCCATATTAAATACTTAGATTTTACCAACCTTTGTGACTCAAATTTTCAAGTATAGTAAATTCCCAATCTAATGATCTATTTAACCTGGCATAGTCTAGCACAAACACGCAGGAATGTAATAGCAGAAGTAGGGATCATCACGCATCCGAGTCGGTGACACGGTGCTTAGCACAGCCGACGCCCAGTAACCACAGCACTGGGACTAGTTACGAAGTACTGATGGTGCACTGGCACTGACGGGAGCGGAGCGCCTCCACTTTAATATTATCTATTACCAGACAAGGCTTGCCAAGCACATACATTTCATTCCCTGATCTTATCTCGTATATCTCTAATCCCAGCGGCTCACCTCGGATCTACATACATCTCCGCTATGCGTGAAATCAAGAAAGAAAGACAAAGAACTGCAGTAGATGGAATAGGGAATGGCTGACTGGATTTGAATTCGGATTTTCGGATTTTACCTCGCAATCAATGTCTCTTTCTGGTAGAGTGGGCTTTGGTGACTACTCCATACTCCGTACCAGGCCGGGAGGCGCATTATTCAATACTGAGCCTGGTCGCTCGGAGCCTGTTGAAGAAAAGATTGAAGATGTACATATTCTGCCAGCTGCAAGACAGGAGTGAATCAATGGAAGTCTAGAAACGACGGGAACTGGGGAATGTCTTTGACTTATGCTACACATCTCAAAGTCTGTCTATATAGATGAAACAGGTTGGACTGATCATACTCATGTCATAAATGCGATGGACAACACAAACGAGATGCAGCAGCGTTACCACCCTGGATGTTTACCAATTGTATTAGTACTCCACCCTCCCCGCCGTCGAGAATAAGGTCATGACTAGGGAGTTAGTTTGTGGTGGTGATTAGGCTTAGGCTGAGCCGGTTGGCGCCACAAGCGGTGACGTGTGATGGGGGGTGTGATGGCAGTGGCAAATCAAGCGAAGCTCCAAGGGTAATAAGAATCAGGCCGGGGACTCCACCGATCATAACTATTTATTATTAGCTTCGGCGCCTTGCCTTTTGTCGGGGGTGCTAATAACTGGTTCACGCGATTCGTTCTGCCGTGTTAGAGACAGCAATGGGTAGAACTGGACATCTGGTCTTTTGTACGAAGTAACTCCCGCAAGCGTGCCGGGTCAGCATCCAGCAAGATTCAGTAACAGTGAACCTAGGTACTTTGCTTTCGTATGCTGGACCACTGACTCGCTCAATCCCTTAACTCGGTAATTCATCGACAGAGTCTGATTGCAGTCAGGCCGAATTTGAACGTGTCAGGTGCCTGGTGCGACTCGAGAGCCAATCACAGGGAGTGACATTTGGGCCACCTTCTCGTCAAGTCAAGTCGCCGTCGCAGTTGCAGTTAGTCATTATAGTGTCCTCCTTTTTCCACTGGTTAGGACACTGCATGTCCTGCCAATTTGACGAGTGAATATCCATCCCTTTTTTCGACCACACACACCGACCTCTACCCACCACACCACCCATCGAGTCGCAGGGTCGAGCAGCCTTTTAGGGACCCGGCCAACGTCCACACACCGACAGGGACAGAGACAGACAGAGACAGTGACAGGGATAGTGATAGTGATACCGACATTACTATTAACTTGGTGGGCGCACAGAGGAGTGAAAGAGAAAGAAGACGAAGACAATGTCCTTGTCGTTGCGCAGTGCCAGCCGCATGTCAGTGCCACAGCTGGGCCGATCTTAAGATTTGCTGCTTCAATTGTCTTCACTTGCTCCCTCCATATCCATCGATCGCATCCTCAGCCACAACCACAGCCGCAGCGTTGTCATCCTTGTCACTAGCCAGCAATCCTCCCAGCAGCATATCCATTAATCGTTTGGTCGAGTCATCATTTGCCAGCCTGGCACAGCAAACACGTGTGAGAGAGAGAGATAGAGAGAGAGATAGAGAGAGAGAAGGAGGAAAGTGGGTAACGGGAATTGGCAGTGAGCAGTGACTGGAGGACGGAGGACTCGTCTGTTCGCAAAGCTCGAGCCACATCGACATCGACTTTGACATCGACCATCGACATCCACAATCCGCCGTTGTCTCGTCCCACACATTCCTCCACTACCTCTTCCTCTTCTCGACTGCTTTCACTTTCACTCCCTCACTCCCTCATTCCCTCACCATGGCCGATCCACTGCGGCCTCGACTCCCTCCCCTCCCTCCCCTCCACACCAACCACATGAGAAATGCGAGCATCAACACCCTGGAATCCGACAGCTCTGATTCCTCGCCCTGTCCGCTCGACGACGACGCCGATTTCATGATGCACATCAACGACTCCTCCTCCACCATCGGAGCCCTCACCGCCATCCGCGACTGTGACATGGACGTCGACATGGACCATATTCACCGCACCTCGCCCATCCAGAAACTGCCACCCGAGCTGCTCATCAACATCCTCTCCAAGCTGACCGCCGCCGCCGAGCTGCGAAACTGCATGTTGGTCTGCTACCACTGGGCCCTCTACACCGTCAGCATCCTCTGGCACCGACCCCTGTGCAGCAAGTGGTCCAGCCTGCTCAACGTCGCCAGAACCCTGTCCGAGCCACATCCCTCCTTTCCCTACCACGACATGGTCAAGAGGCTGAACTTGTCCGGCATCGCAGACAAGGTCAATGATGGAACGGTCCAGGCATTCATCAATTGCAAGGCTGTCGAACGACTAACCCTGACCGCCTGCTCACGCCTGACCGACTCGGGGGTCATTGGCCTGGTGGATGGGACCAAGAGATTGCAAGCACTGGATGTCACCGACCTGGAGTCCCTAACTGACCAATCCATGTTGCGCGTCGCCGAGAACTGCCCCAAGCTGCAGGGCCTCAATATCACAAACTGCTCCTACATCACCGACGAGTCGTTGCTACAGATCGCTCTCAACTGCACCCAGCTCAAGAGGGTATGTTTGTTTGTTGCATGCTTCCTGGGAATTCCCTACTGACATGACTACAGCTGAAGTTGAACGGCGTCGCCAAAGCCACAGATGAGTCGGTCATTGCCGTGGCTGAGAACTGCCGCTCCATTCTCGAGATTGACCTGGCCGGCTGCCACTCGATCAGCTCGGCCTCCGTCACCGCTCTCCTGACCAATCTGCAACAACTTCGTGAACTCCGTCTGGCTCAGTGTGTGGGGATTGACAGCCACGCCTTCACCGATCTGAAGCCGGGCCTCAAATTCGAGGCGCTACGAATACTAGACCTGACAGCCTGTGATGGAGTCGGCGACGATGCTATTTCACGAATCATTCCTGCTGCACCACGGCTTCGCAACCTCGTCCTCGCCAAATGCCGCAACATCACCGATCGCGCCGTGCAAGCCATTTGCACCCTGACCAAAAACCTGCACTACATTCACCTCGGTCACTGTCAACTGCTGACCGATAACGCCGTGATTGAGTTGGTGCAGCAGTGCAATCGCATCCGCTACATTGATCTAGCCTGCTGTTCGAGGCTGACCGACGCCAGCGTGAGACATCTAGCCAAATTACCAAAGCTGAGGAGGGTTGGATTGGTCAAATGTCAGAACCTGACCGACGCCAGCATCATCGCCCTTGCACGGGGCCCACACGGGTCCGGTGCAGGCAAGCCGGGCATGCCAACCCAATTTGTGTCGCTGGAGAGAGTCCACCTGAGCTACTGCACGAGCCTGACCTTGAAGGGCATCACCCAGCTGCTGCTCAACTGCCCACGGTTGACCCATTTGTCCTTGACGGGTGTCCAAGCATTCCTCCGAGATGACCTGACTCGCTTCTGTCGCGAGGCTCCCACCGAGTTTACCCACGTGCAACGAGACGTCTTTTGTGTCTTCTCGGGCGAGGGCGTCACCCGGCTGAGAGATTACCTGGCTCGACTGGCCGTGGAGCAACAAGAACGAGATGCAGAGCAGCAGAACGCTATGGACGAACAGGTGGTGGGGCCCGACAGCCCAGACGCGGACAGCTTGTCGGATGGCACCGTCGACGGAAACGAACAGCCTCCGCTGGACGTCGTCTTCGGCCTGGGACGACATGGCATACCACGAATGAGCAATCCGCGCAACCGACCCCGGCCACGCAGCTTTCATGACCTTCCTCATCCGAGCTTTCACATCGACATGCCCTTGCTGCCCCACGATCAAATGCAGCGCATCGGCCCGTGGACGCCGGGTGCGCTCAACGCTACCTCAGACCTGCACCCCCATCTGACTCCGCAGTTCTACAACGGTGCACACGCCATGTCGTACGTGCAGTACCCTGGCCAGGACGCATCCAGTTCGCGTGGCCCAAGCCCGTTGCCGACGCCCGGTTTGCGCGCTCCTGACCACCGTTCGCGGTCGCGAAGCCAGTCGAGAAGACACACTCTAGATGCTCCTGACGGGATGCTGGGACAACACCTGGCATGGCAGCATTACGAGGCTGGCTCCTCGTCGCGAGCCCCTCATCTCGAAGGCGAGGTGTTCAGCTCCGACCACATGCTGTTGCCGATCTTTCAGGGTTCGATCCACGCCGCACCGAACATGCCTGTAAGACCGCCAGTCCCGCGTGGCACATCAGGCCTGAGACCGGACCATGGGGTGAGCTGTTTCGAGGTCAACCACGATGCCATTCTGTCGACCATTCCTAACAGCAGAGGTCCAAGTCGAGGACCATCTCGGTCACACAGCCCACACCTGCCGCGAGTGCAGAGTCGGTCGCGGATCGGCAACTTTCTCGGAAATATGAGAACGCTGCCCACCCCCTCGTACGCTGACGTGGTGAGCGGCAGAACTGCTTCCAGAAGTCGACAACGAGGTCTGCCGCGGCCAGGTACAGGGCCTGACGAGGCCACGCTGCGGTCGGTGCTGCAGGCGGAAGCCGAGCAGCAGATCAACTATGAAATATCCGGAGAGCCATCGTCGTCATCGTCGGCGAGACGTCCGGCAAACCCACTGCTGCCGCCGGACCTGATGCAGCACGTGGTCATGTCTCCGGCGACGCCCTTGACCCCGGACGAGTTCCCGCCACAGCGAGGACGAAACGAAGAGGGTGGGAACACGTACGGAGATATCGACATGACGCATTAGAATTGGGTATGATGTACAGAATTAATACAATAGAGCGGACCGGACTGGACTGGACTGGGCTGGAGGGCGTCGAGGGCATATTCTAGTCAACGACAGCCAGGTTAGCTAAACACGTGCATTGAGCGATGGAGTGAGCGGCCTAGGTCATCGCAGGCGTGCATTCTCTTGTATCAGGGCCGGGCTACGACGTATTCTCTTGTACAAGGACAGGGCAACGACATATTCTCAGAGATTCTGGAGGGACAGGGCAACGACGTAATGTGTGCATGCTTGACGAGCCCATAGCATTATTCCGAGCACAGATTTATCGGTACATGGCAGGAACCGGCATGAACACGAAATGTGTTGAGCATGGCGGGAAAGGAGGCATTCTCAAGCGGCGTCTTGGTGAGCTTGGCAGTTTTGGTACATATTAGCTCCAGCATGCGGCCACGAGAGCGGCAGTGGCATCTTCGCAACCATCATTCGCGAGCCTAATATCATTCAGCGTTTCTTCTGCTAATAGACGCAGTCGTCTTGGCCACACATTGCCTGTAGCGGGTGAGCATCAGGTGGTTGTTTGGCTTGTACTAGTAGCAACCGTAGAAGTGAAGTGCGGCTAACTTTCCTTTGTAAGGCTATCTATCGGGGATTCTGGTCTCCGCAGTGCATCATCATCATCACCCATCCATCCATCCATCCATCAACAACTAGAAGCATTAATGATGGACTGCTAGTATCGCCATTCCAGCTGCGGGCCATTCTGGTCACTTCGACTGTCTCTTCTGGTTCTGTCCTTGGACGGCATTCCAACTGTCCACGATGCCGCGCACCCAGGCGCTCAGCTTTGCGATCCGTCACCGTCCCCGACTTGGAGTTCGAGTTGGAGTTGGAGTGCAGCAGCAGCAACAGCAGCGAAATCCTTCCTGGTCAAATATTCCGAATCGTGTGCCCTGGATCTCGCTATCTGGCCATCGCCATTCTTCTTCCTTTTGCTTCTTGCAGCCCAGAGCGAGAGCTAGAGGGAGTGGGAGGCCGAGGCGGGATGGAAATGATCTTGCTCTTGCTCTTGCTCTCACTCTCACTCGTCGCCGCCATTTGACTTCCCTTCAAAGTACCGCCACCCGCCCACAAGCGCCCTACCTTTTCTACCCCTCCTACCACGACAAGTCCTTCCGAGCATGTCTCAACCGATTCATCCGCAACCGCTACCTCACCACCGCCCGCAAGCAAAAGTGGCGAGACACCTTTCGCTGGCAGCTCCGTTTCCACGCCTACTTCTGGCCCATGTTCTTCATGCTGTGGATGGTCAAGTACGGCATCGACCAGATCGAGATGGAGCACGACTTCCCCACCCCGGTCGAGTGGGGGTTCTGGGCTCGTCTCGAGGGTCGCAGTGGGAAGGCCGTGATGGACCGCTGCGAGAAGAGAGGCTATTCGCATGAAGGAGAGTGGCCCAAGGTGGCGGCGCGGTTGTTGAGTTTGGTGGCCCGGCTGGAGGATCCGAAGAGAGAAGGGAGAGGGATCCGGCAGCAGGAGGAACAGAACGGTGGTGGGCCTATACTCATCGATGGCATGGGCAAGATGGGCTTGGATGTGACTGCCAAGAGCGATCGCTGGAAACAGGGCTACTGGGAGGCCCTGATGGGGCTTGCCAAGGTCGCCGAGCACCTGGATGGCTTGTGTCGGAGGAACGATGCACCCCTGACGGAGAAGGAGAAGCTGTTCCGATGGGAGAATATACCCGGACCACAGAACCCGAGACCGGTGCCGCCTGCGTGGGACAAGAACGGGAGGCATGTCAACGTGCCGGCCATCACTGAGGTTGAAGCTGCTATCGACACGCCTGAATCGTTCTACTTGCGCATCCTCACGAGCAAGGGCTTTACGACTCGTCAGCGACTAGATGCTGCGCTGGCCTGTGCTGATTGGTGTGATTTCAAGGGTCTACGAGACACTGCTGCGAGCATGTACGACTGGGCGCTGGACGTGGCTGCAGCCGGCCTTCCAGAGGGTGCGAAAAACGTCGTAAATAAGCAGACGGGAGTGATCAACGCAGGGAAGGAGAACTTTGTGAGCACAAATCTGCTCAAAGCGACGACCGCGCTGGCCGTGTGGCACGCACGACATGGAGAAGTCAAAGAAGCTCTGCCCATCTTTCTCAGCGTGTTGAGAGCCAGAAAGGCCCTGCCTGCGGCACCGCCGGGTCAACAGGTCCGAGCTTCGGGACCGAAGAAGAAGACGACGGCCATGACGGCTGCAGAGCGCGAGGCCCAGACCGCGACCGATGTGTTTCTGGGCTACTTCAAGCATTTGGTGGGCTTCTTCCAAGAGTCCAACGTGGACAGCGTCGCTACGAGCGGCGACGAGCAGCCCTTCCACAGCCTGTCAGAGGCCTGCGAAGAAGTCGGCATCATGACGTACATCGGCGAGATCCTGTTCGCGACCAGCGAGAAGGAGCGAGAGAAAGGCCTGAGCTGGACACGGGATAGCGTCGACGCCGCCGAGGCCGTGCTCTGGTTCATGGACGAGCAGGAATCCACGCAGCTGGAGCCCGGCCGGCAGCGCTGTCGCGAGTGTCTGGAGACCGGGCTGGCCAATTGGCAGCAGATGACGCGCCAGATGGCACGGCTGGCGGCGAACAAGCGCGACGAGGCCCGGCAACGCCAGCAGCAGCAACAAGGAAAAGGATGGCTGGGGTTGGGTCAGAAGAGTAATGCGAATGCTGTTGAAAAGGCTGACGAGGAGGTCCGCCGCTGGGAGGACGAAGAATCCCACATCAAATTGCGCCGGCAGAAGACGGCCTCGCTGGTGCACAACTTGAAACCGACGGGGAATCCGTTTGCCATGATCTCGCAGGTCTGAAAACAAATCAAGTGTAGCAGGCTAGCAGTCCAGCAGAAGTTCTCTGGTATTTGAAAAAGATGGGAATTTTGCTCTTGAAACTCCTACTTTAGCCTTGTCTTCTCTTCTTTCATTTTAACTATTGATGCGTACCCTTCGGTCGGTCACTTAAAACGAAAAAGTTTATCTGTAGTAGAGTAGTAAGTAAGTACACCGTTTATCAGGGTTGAATGCCAGACCGTACCAAGAAACTTGAAGCATACCGGGCCTCTAACAGAATGATTTGGATTATATATACACAATAATTGGATCAGTACTCTTGTGTGCAGAGGTGAAGAAGCCCGTAGTAATGATACTCTAGGGAGGGGCATGTGGCAGTAAGGTATACCACAAGGAAGAGTTAGTTAGTAATATGATGAAAATCTAGCTTAGGGTGTGAGCAAGAGTAGTATATATACATATATCCTAGCTGCGTAGACGACAGTTGGCGAAGGCAAAAAAAAAAGAATACCTATGTTATATCAGATAATATAATAATAATTCACCAACTTGAATGAGATTTATTACCAGCCAAAGATAGATGACAGTCATGTTTTGAGGCATCTAACTCAAGGTAGGTAGGAAGGTCAGGGGGACCTGACGTATTGGTAAAAGACATGATGTGGTAGTGCCCGGTGCGTGCAAACTGGTGCTAGCTACAGTGAGGAACGTGGGTAACCTCAGATGCTCTTATGCTTACATACTTCTATCTTTATCTATATAGAGGTACACATATACACATACATTTTCTATCATGGCTACATTGCGACGGAAATATTCAAGACGTTTTGTTTTTGTTTTTTACCTTTGTTCCTCTCGCTCTTCAGGGTCAGGTTCACCTGTCATCAGTCCTTCCACTTCTTCCGCTTCTCCTTCTTCTCCTCCTTCCCCCTCTAGCTCTGCACGCCGCATCCTACGAAGCTGTATCCTCCTCACCGCCCCTCCCTCCTCTTCCTGCTCTTCCTCTTCTTGTTGTTGTTGTTCCTGTAGTCTCAATCTCCTTGCCATGCGTTTCGCATCCCGCAGCCCAATCTCCACATCAACCCACCAAACAAGCGGCACAGGCAAGGCGACCAGCACGGCAAGGAACCAAAACGCCGGCCTTATATGCCCCGTCGCATCGACGATCCTCCCCACCACCGCGGGTCCAACCGCACTACTGCCCTTGTCGGTGACGGCGAACAGCGCGAAGAACGCGGCCTCGCTGCCAGGCGGCACCAAACCCCCGTACAGCGCGCGGCAGTAGCTGCTGAGCCCGCCCATGACGATCCCGAAGACTGCGCCCAAAGGGTAGATCTCCCACCATTGCTGCAGGCCGCCGATGCCCCAGGATTGGATCAACGGGATGTACCCCAACAGACCGTAGAGCGGGACCGTTTCCATTAGGATTAGCAGGGTCATGATTGTGCGTGTTTGCAGATTGGGGCTCTTATGCTGACTGCTGCTGCTGCTACTACTCTCCCCTCTTGTCCTTCGACGTCCATTTCCACTTATACTTGTACTTGTACTTGTCCTTGTGCCACTTCGACTTCTCCTTTCATTGTTTCTTTTCCTTTTCCTTTGCCTACAGCAGCAGCAGCAGTACCTGCCGCAATGAAAGGCTAAGTGTGAGGGTAAGTGCATTTTCCGCGCGAGAACAGGAAACACCGTAGCCCCAAACATCCCCGCCACCATCACCGTGATACTCAGCATCGCGATCCCGACACTGCTCAGCTTCAGCTCGGTGCGGGCGAAGAGCACGGCCGTGCCCGAGACGGAGGCCTGGGAGTCGGAGATCAGGAACCACGCCACTAAGAAAATCACGACTTGTTTGAGTTGCGAGGCGATGCGGATCGTTTTCCACAGGCGGGACCATGCGAAGCGGACATAGCCTAGAACTCGGCGGGCGGCCAGAGTTAGAGTTAGTGTTTGTGTTTGTGCTAGTCCTTGTGTTCGGGTTCGGGTATTGCTGCTCCAGCTCCAGCGACTACTGCTCCTGCTAGAAGGAAGTTGTTGTGATAATACTGATGATGATACCGATACTGATGCTGATGCTGATGATACTGAGGAGAAATGGAGAAGACGCGTGTCGTGCAGCTGTGGACCGGGCCGTTTACGCAGCCACAGCGCCGTCGGGATCATGAAGGCGAGCCACCATAGGCCCGTGAGGAAGAGGATTACCCGCAGAGGCAGGGTTGCTGAGACGGAAAAACTCGTGTTTTTGAATGCTTTCTTCATTGTGACGAGGACGCCGATGCTGAGGATCTGCACGATCACTGCTGCTGCGTAGCCGAGGCCGACGGCTTTCGAAGAGATGGCTGTTGAGATTGCTAGTTCTGCATTGTTGCTGTTGTTTGCATTGCTGATGCTGATGCTGGCGGTGCTTGCTCGTGGTGTTGTTGAGGATGATGATGCTGCTGCTGCTGGTATTTCAATTTCATTGTCGTGATTGTAGTCGTGGCTGTCGCGGTCATGCTGCTTCGCCGCATCACGTATTGAAGGGTGGTTTGCAGCGAGCAGCGGGAGGAAAGAGTTGAGCAGCACGAAAGAAGACCCGAGACAGGTAACTCCAACAATCACGAGCAGCGCACCGACGAGGTAGATCTGCGGGACGACAAAGATGAACGACATGCTGGTGAGAGCGCCGACAGATCCAAAAGTAAGGAGCAGCCGCTTTCGATTGTCACCTATTTTTCACATTTTCACACGCGTCAGCCTGTTGAAAAAAGAAACGAGCACTTTCAAAAAACTATCACGAATTTCCTTTTCCCCTTCTTGCAAAGTTCCACTTCCACATGAATAGACAGAAAGAGAGAGACACTGGCAGTACGTAGACAAGAAGGGACAGGGACACCCGGATAAGGAAGAACAAAAACTATATATATATAGATGAAAGAACAAGAGGGAGAAGCTCTGACTGACTGACTGACTGACTGAACTTACCGTAATCCGCAAACGCACTAAACGACACCAACACAATCGCCTGGCACAGCACGGCCGCAGAGAAGGTATACATGGCAAAGCTAGCCGTAGTGATCTCCCAGCCAAACGGGCGCACAAGACACTGGTCCGGATCTCGCCCGCTATCTCGCGCCACCGCCGCACTATCATTCACAGCTCCAGCAGCTGTAGCAGCTCCGACAGCTCTAGCAAAGATAGTAGCCGCAGTAGTAGAAGCGAGTTCAACAGCTCGATACACAGCTTGGCTCTGACTCCCCGGAGGCTGAGGAGTAGTGGCAACTACCACGCACGGCGTCGACGGATCCGAGTAGAGCACACCATTCTCGCGCGCCAGCTGCTCCAGCGTGACGGGCAGGAATGCGCCGACACCTACCACGGCGAAGACTTCGGCGGCGATGCCGTAGGAGTAGAAGGCGTGGATTTCGCGGGTCGTGGTTGGGGTGCGGTCTTCGTCGGGCCAGGATTTGGAGGGATCTGTAGTAGTAGTATGTGAAGGGTTCGGAGGGTCTGATGGGTCGAAGTCTGAGTCTGAATCTGAATCTGGGTCGGACCAGGGGTCGGAGGAGGACGGTGAGGACGGTGAGGACATCTCCACGGCCCTTGATATTGACCTCGACATGGAACACACGCGCCTTTGATGAGGTAGCACAGCTATTGCTGTTATTGGGCGATAGGGGTTTTATTCATTGTCATTGCTGAGTAGACATAGCTCTATAGTTGCAGGTGTTGATGGGAGATGTGGGTTGAATTTAATTGGATGTTTTTTCTAGGAAAGGGTCCTACTGCGAGAATCGTGCCCTTGCTTGTGCTTCTGCGTGTACCTTTATCGCTATATGGAACTCTAAGGATGATTTATTTATAGGTCAGTCTATTCTTGTGATCTATAAGGGCGCAATGTATAATGAAAGCAAAATATGTCGGATAGAATTAAGTTTCGAGGTTGTTATTAGAATGGTAGATGTATACGGCAGAACCTGGAACTGATGAGGTAAGCTACATAGCGCTAAATTCACGTATTCAGGTCCCGGGTGCTTCCGAAATACTTGAATATGCATATTTTGGGGAGTGGAATTCGTGTGGTACTTTGTATTAGGTACGTGAACTATAGCATATGAACGAAATGCATCTCGAGTATCATGGTCAGTAACGCGCGATTCGAAAAGTAATGACTTGGTTTTTATTTGCTCTATTGATTTACGCTTCTAAAATGTCCGTCACCAGAACAGCGCAGTAACAATGCATATCCAAGTTCTCAGCATGGCATATAATTCATAAATGCTAAATGCTAAACCCTAGTGAGTGTTGTGGACTGTATATATACTTCCAAACCGACCGGCCCGTCGATAACCACAGACTCAACCGTGGGTGACCTTCTTCACGACGCCATCATCATCGACATGGACGTTGAGTCTGGTGACAAAGTATCAGTATCGGTATCAGCTACAGACACAGCTCTACCAGATTGTCAGTCCTTACCGGTCAGGGACAAAGTCCATCGTCATCATCGAGTCCTCTTTGACGACGCGGTGGTTCTGAGGAAGGTCCTTCTTGGCAAAGTCGGTGTCGCTGGTGCTGCCTGTCTCGGTGATCTTCTTGCCTGCGAGCTTCGACATCCAGTTTTGGGTGGCGTCGCTGCCGCCGTCTGAGTTGATGCCTGGGGCGATGAGGGGCATTGTTGTTCTTGGTGCGGTTGAGTATTGAGAGCGGGAAGAGAATGATCTGGGTGTGATGGATCTTCGAAAGCGGCTGGCCAGGGTGAGTATATTGCAGAAAGGCAAGGTCTAGTAATACTTGGTTATAGAAGAAAAGATAGTAGTGCCGGAGTGGTTGGAATTAGAATGTGAATTGGAACCCGGCTGCCTGCCACTGTCCTCGTTAGTATGACGTCGCTTGTCCTGAATCACGTGCATGGGTTTTTTTTTTGACATTTGCGAGTCTCTCACATGTGCACCCACAGGGGGCTGACAGAACTGGACAGGATGAATGAAAGATCAAGAAGATGAGAAGACGAGATGTGTGAAGTGTAGAGATGAATGTATTAGACGGACGTCACCCTCGGAACTTGCTGGTGGTTCACGTATTTCGTCTTCGTCGAGCTCCTCCATATACACATATATGGACAAGCCTGCTTTCCGCACGCCTCGTGCTGCTGTTAGTGACACTGGAAGTGCTCATAGACAAGCACATTCCTCCCTCCAATAAATGCAGATCCTCGCGCCACAGTCACCGCGCGTGCGTCCCCTCTCTCGCTGCCCCAGGCAAAGACAAATTAATCATGACATATTTCTGAATATCGAAGACGATGCTCGAGTCGATTTTCGCTGGACCAGTCTCATATGTAGTCCCTTGCCGCTTTCTGCAGTTCAATCATTCTCCATCCTCTCGTCTCCGGGTTCGCAATCTCCTCTGGCAGTCTGGTCATTCCAATCGCGTACGTCACAAGTTGGACTCTGTCTTCCGTGCCAGCGGCCAATTCGCCCGTCTTCTTTTTCCGATAGCAATGCACTTCCTGAGTCCTGGCCGTGAGAATGAAGACGGGTATCTCGCCGGGATCTAGTAATCTCGCGCTCAAGACATCGACGTGTCTGATATCGAGGATTTTCCCGTCACTCTTCAAGCCTGCTTTGGTGTACTGCTCCATCAAAGCCGAATAGACCTGAAACTGGGCAGCCGAGAGCCACATTTTGAGCACCTCGACGTCGCCTTTGACGTACGCATCGAGCACTTCGGGCAGGACGTACTCTCTCATATCGCGGAGGAAAGGTTCCATCTGGAAATTCGGGTCGATTTCACGGAATTTCTTGATGACCATGGCCGTCTCGTTCTCGGCAAAGAAGCCGCTGATGCGATCGGTAATGGAGCGTGCGGTTGATATCAGAGGGTTTTCCGACTCTTCGTAGGTGCTTCTCCACGACCGAAGCGACTGCCCGACCTTGGAGTTCTCTTTGAAATTGTTCCATGCTTCTTTCCAGGCGGCGTCTTTGTGGATGGTGATGTTGGTACCAGCGCTGAAGTTGTTAGCAGTTTATCACGAGCACGGAGCGGGAGTACAAACTTGGGATCTTCTACCATTTGCTCGACAGGCTTCATTCCTTCACGGGCCTCTCGCTTGGCTCTCCTCTGCCGCCGCTCTTCTTTCTCTACCCATCCTCCATATCTGGAGCTGCTGCCATCGTCAATGGCTTCTTGGACGTCTTTGAAAGCTTTGGTCTCTCGCACGGGCCGAGTGACTTGTTCAATCCCTCGGCCAGTGGCATTCACGCCCTTGCGAATACCCTGAACGACGGGCGTATCCCAGGTCCACTGAGCACTGTGGCCCACAGCTTTGGCAGCCGCAGATGCGCCACGACCGGCACGGCCTACAGTGGCATCATAAGCCACCGAGACCTTTCTCACACCTTCTGAATCTCGAAAGTCTTTGACCTCTCCAGCCAATTGCTTGGTGGATTCATTCCACTCTTTTGAGGCTTTGAGCTCACTCGAAAAGGTGTCGAGGAAGACCTGTAAGGGGGTCTTGGATCCATGAGGAGGTGGTGGTGGCGGAGCCTCCTTCTTTCCCTGCTCTTTCTTCTCGCTCTCTCCCTCTTTTTGGTTTTGTTCTGGGTTTTGATCGTTGGGCTTGGAATTTTTGTCAGCCTCGCCCTCTGGCTGCCGGGGCGGATCCGTCACTTCATCCTGCGGCGGTTCCCGCTTGGCTTGAGCTTGCTGTAGTTGAGGGCGCGAGGTATGGAGATTTCTGGATAGGGCGGGAGAAGAAAAGATCGATGTCGATGTAGAGACTGGGTATAAATTCGAATGCGACTGCTGATCAAGCCGCAGCAGTGGCGATGACTCTCCTAACCGCCTATATGCAGCCGTTCTCCCGTACTGCGATGACTGTGACGAGGCGAGTGACGATAAAACGCTGCTCACATGGTGTCTCGAAATGGCGGCTGGTCCTCTCCTCGCGGCGATCATGCTATGTGCTGGCTCAACGAGAGAATGGTATAGTGCCCGGGGGGATGGATGCGCAAGCAAATATTACAAAGGATGGAAGTGAAGAGAAAGGATGGTGGTGATACAGATGAAGGACCAAAGTGGCGGGCGACAGGACGACGAGAATTGGCCGTGTAGCTACAGCAGTGTGAATAACTTTGTCTGCGGAGGCCTCCTCGAACTTTCCTCTTGCCCGTCCGCGGAAGGAGCCACCGACTGCGGAGGCAACTTTTCCGATCGACCCTCCTGCCAATCCACTATTCTCTTGGGATAGTCATCATTACACTCTACACAGGTTTAAATTTGATATTCCATCGTGGCTCTGGGGCGTTGTCTGACTAAAGACTGTTTATCGTTGAGCAGTCCATCGTTAATTCGAACGAAATTACAATGGCATCTCTCTGCATAGATCGAGACGGCAGCGATTGAGACACTTTCTATTCTATTCATCTCAGTCCACGCCAATCTACGACTACGACGCTTGATCAAAAGCTTTCCAGCATGGCGTCGACAAAGGATATCCACGATATCATGGGCATGGGCGGTGGCCCTGTCCAAAAGCCGGCCAACAAGAAAAAGAAGAAAGTGGTCGAGGCTCAACCACGACTTTCTGGCATCTCTCGCGAAGTCCAAGCCCTGATGGGTGATAGTGTTCCACCCGTACAGATTCTGGAAACGCCCAAGTACAAATCGAAACCATCGCTGGCATCCAAGCTGTACCGGCCACGACACTGGCAAGAGAGGACCTTCATTCCAGGTGCACGTACCGATGGACTAGTGTTGAGACATTGGAAACGCGCCCTACCCTCACAGCGACCGGCACAGGCAGGTGTGGATGTCGAAATGACGGACGGAGAGAAGGAAAAAGAGAAAACCCAGCCAGACTATCAGTTCGAGGACGAGTTCCCCATGGAACGCTGGGATGTCAACGTACGAGTGCCTGACTACAGCGACGAGCAGTACGAGAAGCACTTCCAGGCTGACGACTGGACTCGCGAAGAAACTGACTACCTCATGCGCCTGGCTGCCGACTACGACCTGCGATGGATCCTCATTGCAGATCGCTACGATCCTGGCGAGATTCACTCAACTGCGATGCCGATGCTTGATGGCTCGACCGACATGGTCAAATCCTATTCGTCGCGCACCATGGAGCAGCTCAAGCTACGTTACTACCAAGTCGCTGCGCAGGATCTAGAATTGCGAACTCCCAAATCCACCATGAATCCCTCCGAGTTCGCCCTGTTCGAGAAGATGCGCAATTTCGATGCCAAGACAGAAGGCCTGCGGAAGACCATGGCAGAAAAGCTGTTTGAGCGGACAAAAGACGAAGCGGAAGAGGAGCGAACCCTGCTAGAAGAACTACATCGTATTACCAAGAACGAAGAGGACTTTATCAACATGCGCCGCGACCTGTACGCCCGACTGGAAGCTGCTCCCTCGCTGCGTAGGAACGAACGAGGCGAGGAGCAGAACATCGTCTTGTCCAGTGCCGGGCTGAGCGACTTGCTGAGTCGGTTGTTTGCCAAGGAAAAACACCTCAAAAGACGAGTGCCGGCTCCAGGTGAAGCCTCGTCCACCGCTGCTGGTCAACAGCCGGCTTCGGATGGTCGCGGTCGATCCAACACACAAGTCTCGCGTCGAGACACTCTCGAAACCCCGACCGAAGCCACCAAAAAGTCGGCCGCTGCACACCACCCGGTCCCGAAACAGCTCACCAAAGCAGAAGAGGAAAAGTATGGCGTCGCCCACCCTCCCGAACGACTCACTAGTGGTGTTTCGTTCCGTCATGAGAAGATCAACCGAATCACCACAGCTAAATCACAAGTTCAGACGCAGAAGATTAATGCCGCTCTGACCGAGCTTCAAATTCCGGCACGCTTGTCCATGCCGACTGAGAAGGTCTGCAAAGAATTTGAACGCCTTGTCGGACAGATCCAGCTACTTCTAGATGCGAGGAAAACCCTGACCCGAGTCAGCGAGGAAGTGAAGACTCTCGAAGAGATGCGCCGGCAGAGACTAGGCGAACCTGCACCGGCTCAAGGGGAAGCTAAAGGGGATGCCATGGATGTCGACAAGCCTGGCTCGGTGGGCATGCAGGCGCCAGACACGTCCTCAACTTCGGCACAACCTCAAACCGTCCCAGCCGTAACTGAAACACGGCAGGAAGAAAAGAGGGATGGCGGTCCGGGTCCGGCTGTTCGCGAAGGCGAGGATGATGTCGACGCGGAAGACGATGCCGATGTGTCCAACGTGGATCGCACGCAAGCAGAAGAGGACGAGGATGAGGACGAACAAGACAACACCCAGGCCAATGACGACTCGATGGCACAGCACGAGGATGCCGACGAAGACGAGGAAGACGAACAGGAGGATGGCGACGAAGACGAGCCCGAGGCTGAAGAAGAAAATGAAGACGAAGACGAAGACGAAGATGAAGAAGAAGATGATGATGATGAAGGCACGGCGGCCCTTCGTCGAGGTGCCGAAAACGATGATGAGGACGATGAAGAACAAGAGGAGGAAGACGAAGACGAAGAAGAAGAAGAAGACGAGGAGGAACAGGAACAACCTGAGCCTCTGGTAGAAGAGGATGACGAGGAAGAAGAGGACGATGACGGTGATGAACCGCAATCAGTACGTCAAACAAACGGTGCAGACTCAGCCGTCGAAGATGAAGAGGACGATGACGATGACGAAGACGAGAGCGCGGGAGAGGAAGAAACACAGGACGTCACCATGAACGACGTTGAGCCTGCAGACGAAGATCCTGACATGGACGAAGAGGAAGTCGAGGAGAGTCGACCTACCTCGGCCGGCTCGCGTGGCCACAAACGAGGGGCTAGCATTGTTTCGGACGCTAGTGACGCCCGGAGCAATCGCTCTGCAATGAGTCGGAAACGAAAGCGCTGACCGGGGATTGAGCTGGGGGATACCACTGAAATGATATATCCTGACCTCCTACAGGCATTGTCTAGACCTCTGAGTAGTGTGTACTCCAATCCCTATCTTTACGTATCTTTACGTAATCCTCCGGTATTGATTTTACAGTATTCATATTCCTACCTAGCTCTTTGAGGAGGTGTATATTAAAGTCCTAACCTGAGCACACAATGTATGTCTGTAAAATAGTCCCATCTCACTACCAAAACGATCAAACGAGACAGGGTGGAGAAGACACAGGGCCTGCTAAAACCCCCAAACCTGAAGTTTTTTTCACTCTGCCACGAACGAACTTGAAAAAGCGAGACTTTTGGTCGGGGTCTCTGGAGCCACACCAGGACAACTAACTTTTCGGGAAAAGAAATGGTCAAGATGCTTCCATGTGTGGTGTATAATAAGTAAGCCTATACAAAAAGGAATGTAAAAAAGGGATAATCGAACTGAATGCCAGCACTGAATGCGAAGCACTGATGAACAATGCTGACCTCTGCTCAAAGCCGTATACCTGGCACTCCACTAGCAGCGAAGCGACTTTCTAGCTTTATTCACATCGTGACCTACCTACCTCGACTTCAGGTTTGCTGCAAGGAGGTAAGTGATAATAAAAGTCATCGAAAAAGGTCGTGAAACAGAAGAAAGAAAAATCAGAAAAATCCCATCTCTGCTCTGCGGATGTCTTGTGCTTTGAGTGGAAATCCCCCCAAACCCGACAGGACGACGGACGACGGGTTGTTCTGGGTTGAATTGAGGGGTTTTATTGCGTCTGGGGAAGAACATTGAAAATGATCGGTGCGATGGCGCAAGTAGTAAGTAGTAGTTGAAAGTGGATGGGTAGAGAAGCCTGAGGCGATTTTTTTTGCTCGCTGGTCTTAACGAGGCTCGCAGCGATAAGGCTGCGTCTGACACGTCTGGTACTAGTAGGGCATCTTCAACTTGGCCTTGGCACGCCTTGGCAACAAGAACAGACAGCGATAGGGTCAGTCACGGTTCACCACAGTGAACTGCCCTGAGGCATCCCGAGTAATCGCACGTGATGGGTACCATCTTTCTAAGTCTATATGAATATATTGCCTTTCCACCTTCTCAAGTCCGTCATCTTGGCAGAGGGTACAGCTCTCACCGTTCATGTCTAATGCCATAGAATACCTGCTTCGGCCCGATGACGACGGAAAGGTTCAATGCTTTCTCTTCAGCTGCAAGATCAGCACCATGTCTGCAGAGCAAACGCACAATCTGATCGTGTCTATTTTCCAGAGCCAATCTGAGAGGAGTGGCTCTAGTGTCGTTGTACCCACGCACGTCACACCCAGAGTCAAGCAGAGCTTCCGCAATTTCTGTCTTGCCTTTGATCGCTGAAAGGCAAAGAGCTCGGGCACGTGTTTCGGATTTCACACCAAGTCTGAGTAGGAGTTTGACGATGTTGACGTGACCAAATTCTATCGCTAAGATTATCGGTGGGTATTCGTTCTGGGAACCCGGGGCTGTGACAGGCGTGTCTGGCGTGAAGGAGCCGTAATGATACAACATCCAGGTGACGACTTCGCGGCCTTCCACCAGAGCCCACACCAACACCCCCATGTCGTTGACGTCGATAATGCGGCCATTGATTGAGTTGACTTCCAGCGCATCGAAGAGGGCTTCGCGATCCTGTTGTCCTGCCATTAATGTTTCAACCAGGGCACTGTCATCTTTGTAAACTGGCCGCGCTAGAGGATTAATGCCACTTCCCCCTCGGATATCGACTCTTGCACCATACTTAAGAAGTAGCGGAACCATGTTGATGTTGCAAGCTGCTGCGTGATGTAAAGCGGTATCTCCCTCGTTGTTCTGAGAGTTCGGATCAGCGCCGTGCTTCAGCAAGATTTCGGTGATTGCCTCATTATCTTGGTGGACAGCGATCTGTAGAACAGAATATCCGTCCTTGTCCTTGATTTCCAGGTCCGCCGGTCGTGGTCGATTGAGCAGAACCTCCACGACAGGCCCGGCCTCTTTCACCATGCCACTCACTGCTGCTCTCAAAGCTGTCCAATGCAGGTGAAACGTGGAGTTGATATCGGCGCCCCCTTGCAAGAGAATCTCTACGGCCTTGGAATGTCCTCCATTTGCAGCCAAATGCAAGGGAGTGCCACCCTGTGCGTGTCGTGCATGGACGTCCAAGCCTCGCTCTAGAAGGAAGGCGACGATCTTTTCCTGACCTCTGAGAGCTGCGAAGTGAAGAAGACTCATCTTTGTAGGGCTTTTGACTTGACGTATGTCACAGCCAAGATCAACTAGGGTCTTGACGATCGAAACACTTGATCTACTTACCGCACGCATTAGCGCAGTATCCGCCCAGTCGTCAAGGATTGTCGGGTCGACACCTTGCGCAAAAATCAGCCTGACAACATCTGGCCTCGTGTTTTCAGCCGCAGCATGAAGGAGAGTCGCTCCACTTTGTGTCCGCACTTTGGTATTTGCCCCGTAACGCAGCAGAATCTCGATAATATCGACGAGGCCCTGGTGCGCTGCTGCGAACAGCGGCGTGGCTCCTGTCGAAGAAGGAGCGTCAACGCGAGCGCCATGAGCCAGGAACGCTTCGACCATTGGGAGATTGTTCTGGGTGACAGCAATGTACAATGGAGTGCGCTGCGTAGAATCCTGCACCTCTCGGCACGCACGATCATCTTGTTCGGCTACGATGGCCAAGAGATCGATGAGGCCTCCACCTCGGTCGGTTCTTATGCTCTTCTGAGTAGCAGCTTCAAGATCTGCACCTTTCCGCAACAGCGCCATGGCAGCATCATTCTGGTCGCCGAACAATGCCTCATGCATAGGGGTCGTGCCGATGTTGGAGCGCGCGTCGAGTTCGGCACCGTGCTCGAGCAGCAGATCGATGATCTCGGCCTGTCCTCTCTTCGCGGCACAGTGCAGCGGCGTCGCGCCATCCGTCAGCCAAGTATTGACCTTGGAGCCATAGTCGAGAAGGAGTCGAACGACTTCCACATTGTCTCTACAGCACGCCCGTAACAGACAAGTGCCTCTCTCTTGTGTCCAGTTGTTGGGTCTTGCATCTGCCTCTAGAAGTGACTCAACCACATCAGGAAACCCTTTTTCCACTGCGGCCTCCAGCGGGCCAGGATACATGCAGCCAGCGACACTCTCAGAATATGTTTTGGCAGAGTGGCCCTGTCGAATAAGGGTTGAGACGATTGAGCTCAGACCACAGCTTGCAGCGTAGTAAATGGGGCTGCCGAAAGAGTCGGACTCATCGTTGTAAAAGGAAACGCTCAGATCTTCAGCCGTGGGGTTTTCGTTTGCCGAGTCCGGTCGCGATATTCTCAGCCAGTTGTGGAAAATCCACTTGTTTTGCGGTTCGAAGAGCTGCATCTCCAGGTTGTGCATCTTCTCTTTGGTGACCGATTGTGGTGATAGTTGTGCAAGAGCTCTAGAGTGCCGATACCAAAAGCGTGCGGAGTATTCCAACAGTGGATACCTTTGGATATCTTTGCTCGTTAATACAGTAGGCTCTTTGAATCTCTTTAGATATTCAAGGCAGGAGCAAGCTATGGTATAGTGAGCGACAGACTCCTTAATCCTGTAGCGTGAAGAGGGGCCCTTCAGTACTCGCTCGGAGGTCAGATACTCTCTAGCGCAGCTGTTCAGTCTGAGGAGCTTCTGACCATCGGTGGACAGGACAAAGCTGGAGAGGATGGGAGCCAATTCTTTGTTATAAGCGTTGCGGGCCTCCTGGCTCGAGAATGCGCCACTACTTGACATCAAATCGAGTATCTCTTCACGAGAGAGAGGGCGTAATGAAAATGCAAGCCACTGCAAGATCAGATGGAACGTGCCAGACAAAGAGGCGTCGATGAAGCCGAGCGCCGCGTCATACCCTGCATCGAGAGTGCGAGGAAGCCTTTGGAGTGCCTCTTGGAATGGGTATTCGAGTGAATAAAGGGCGAGGACATCAAACTGGCAGACGACCTGTTGCAATCTTTCATCATCGGTCAGGCCCATCCAAATATTGAAGGGAGTAGTTCGGCTTACCTTTGATCCGAGCCATAGACTGCACCAGGACGATCTGTCAGGGTTTGCCGGCGGATTTCGCTTCTGAGCTGCGGAGTAACGCCCTGGAATTGCTTGTCTCCACTCAGCCGTTTGTGAATATAAGCGTCAAGGTTGTGCTCGATCCTAGAGTCGTTCAGCGCAACGGTGCAGGAGGCATACGGGAACAAAATGTCCTTGACCTGACTGTTCTCGCGTGTGGAGAGGATCATCGACAGGTTTGGCGTCATTTGCGAAATATAGATCAGCAATCGGCTGATCTTTCCCGCTCTTTCGGGGAATTCATCGATTGCATCGAAAGCCAGATAGACCTGCTCGCTGCGGAGCATCACCTCTTTTAGTGCATGGAGCAGTGCATCTGTTGATGCCTCCCGTCCTTTGCTGCGGCGGTAAAGCGTTGCTATTTCGGAGGGTAGTGGTGACTTCCTCTCGATGAGCTGTGTCAGTATCGCACGAAGCACTGTTTTGGCCGAGCAATCCTTGGTGATGGGGTGGGCGAAGTAGAAATATGCGTAGTTCAGCTCTCCTTTTCGGCTGTTCCAGTTGACAGTGTCAATATTATCGATGGCTCGCGAAAGGACATAGTTGGTAGCAGCTCTCGAGCCACTAAGCCATAGGAGATGACCTGGGTTACCTCTCCAAGCGTTATATGCGTCAGAGTCGAAGAACCACGGAAACTGATCGGACGTCCGCCTCTGTTGACCACGTGCTGCATGGTGGGCTGGGTGTATATCGAACGGCGAGAGCCAGTCAAGTATCCCTTTTTTCGACACATCTTTTCGTATCAGTGGGCATGCACAGCGGTGGAGGCCTAATTGGAATTACTTACCCTCCATGCCCACTGTCAATGTCTGCAAGCCATCGGTGATTGTGTCAAGGTCGGTTCCCGTGTTGTTCTTCGAGGACTGAGCCATGGCTGCAAGCAATGCGCAGGGACACAATAATCACGAAGATTTCTTCAATGGTGCATAGAGCACTCACAGCACTCTAGGAAATCGTCTACAACAAGGACGGCTGTCCTTGCGCGTGCCGAAACGTTGATTGTCCATCCCGGCGATTGGCTCTCCTCGCGACGACATTCTGGGAGATCCTGTTCGTGAATGGAGTCCGACCTGCTAAAAAGTGGCCAGACCTTCGTGTAGGACCGCGCCCAACTGTTTTCGCGGTTGGCTGCATGTCTTCTCGCTTGTGACGCCCAGAGCGGCATGGCTTTGGCGCGTCAAGCCAGAATTTGATCATTACGGCTGCAGAAATCTCGCCAAGGCGGGGAGCACTTGCTGCTAATTCGACCTCAGACCGGTGAGTAGCTTCTTGGCATGGCAAGGGAGGAGAATATTGCGTGATGCTCTTTGGAGAGGGACACTCCAACAACACTTATCGGTAACTTATCACGCTTATCTATCGCTTATATGCATGGAGCTCGAAGTCATTTCTGCCAAGGCATATCCAGATCTCAGGTGAAACTTAAATTAAGAATGCTTGCACGTTGGAAATCGAGACCCGACCTGGTGCCAGGTGAACCTTGTTGCTTCCGCCAGAACCCCACCACTGTCTCTCCCACCGTGACCGCCTCGCTTGAGAGAGTTCCCACAGATGTCAGCCACGGGTTTCACGACTTGGCAGCTAAGAAGATGCTGTTCTGTTTGATGCATGGCACGGCGCCTAAATGGCAATGGATCGTCGTTACGCCATGAAATTCATCACGATATGAAATGACGGATCAGAAAGACATCATCCCACGGAGTGCAGCCCGGAAGCTAAAGGCTAAAGCAAATGCTTACATGAAGGTCTTGTTCGTCACGCAGAAAGAGGCTCAATCGCTCGCGCACACAGAAAGCGAAAGCTCCGAATTGGCACGCAAAGAGCAACCTACCTCTGCTGGAGGATCCTTATGCAATCTCTGCAGCTTGGTTGACTTCAGTACCTTGAGAGGCGAAGGCGATCGGGAAGCAGACTACGACTTAGGATTGGTTCAAGACATCATCTCCAAACAGGAGTGTTCGTTATGTCGTCTTGTCAGAGCCTCGCTGCAACTCAACTGGAGTGCCTATCCAATCCTAAACAAGAGTGGCGAGCCAATACGCTGCCATTTGTTCATTCCTGGACCGAATGATGGACATGGCAGACGGGAAATGGTTGTCTCGCCTTTGGTGGACGATGACGAGCTACCCAAGGGTATCTACCACATGGGGCAACGAGACTCACTCAAGCTGCTCGTCGATGACCTGAGGCTGGTCAGACCCGATACTAGAGCGAGGAACAGCAGTGTAGGTCGGATCATGCCTATGCAGTGTGACCTCAAGTTCTTCAGCGACACATTTGGGACATGTCGTGACACTCACGGTGTTCGATGTGAATGGTTCAAATTCCTGACTGTGCCGGACTGGGCTCAAAGACAATCCATTCGTGTTGAGGCCAAGTCGTATGCACGAAATCTGCGAGTCATAGACGTGGAGACTGAGAACATCATCAGCGCACCAGTTGAATGTCAATATGTGGCGTTGAGCTATGTCTGGGGCGGGACTCACTTCCTTCGCTTGCTGGAAGGGACTCAAGCAGAACTGGCGTCACCTGGCGCGCTGCGGGGCGCAAAAGTCCCCAACACCATACGAGATGCTATGAGCCTCGTGAAGCAGCTGGGCGAACGTTATCTGTGGGTCGATGCGCTGTGCATAATCCAAGACGACTCCGAGGACAAGATGATACAAATTGAGCAGATGGACATCATATACAGCAGCGCTGTCTTGACGATTGTCGCCGCCAGTGGCACAGATGCGGAAGCTGGATTGCCTGGCATAAGAGCTGGGACACGACGATCAGCACAGCATGTCGAGTCGATCAATGGCTTACGTTTCGTCGCCAACGGACCTGAGCTAAACTCAATTATGAACACGCTGCGCTGGAACACTCGTGGATGGACTTTCCAGGAGCTTGCACTGTCGAAGCGAGTCCTATGCTTTACGCCACAACAATGCTATTACCTATGCAATGCGGGCGTGCAGAGCGAGGACACCTGCCTCGAATATCCCACGGCCCTTAATCCTTACTCGCAAAGGCCACCCGATGTTTTCGAGCTGAACACACGGTCTGGACTCTGGAAATGCTACACAGAAGTTGTGAGCAAATTCAGCACTCGCGAATTTACTCACGAGAGTGATGTCAATGACGGAATTGATGGCCTTCTGAACTCACTGAGCACGTTCGACGACGAGGCTTTCATCTGCAGTCTACCAGAGACATTACTCGAAGTCGCTCTGCTTTGGCTGCCTCTAGGCCCATTACGCGAAAGGGAAAAGCACCGAAATGGAGAAACCTTTCCGACTTGGTCGTGGACTGGCTGGGTCGGACCGGTCCATTATCCAAGCTATTTGCCATCGTCGCAAGACATCCACACAGAGATCATGAAGTGGGCGATCGAGACTTCGACTGGGACTCATGAGCTGTATGTGGACCACAGCTATCTCACAACCAACAGTCCTGAAGAAACCGGACGACAAAGTCAACAACGTGTGCCATATTCCCCCCGTGCCTTCACACCATCGCCCTGGCGCAAAACCTTGAAACACAAATCTCAAGTCACTAAAACCGCGACGCCATTCCCAGATCGAGGCAGTGCCGAACCACAAAATATCTCCTCAAAAGCCATCGACCCCCTTCGCTCGAGAATTCAGACTGGCATCCTTGCCTTCACAACTCGTCTCGCGACGTTCATCATCTACAACAACCCAACGCACCACCCCGCCATCACTACGGCGAACGTCAATTCTCCTTGCCGCCCCTGTTCGATCCTGCACCAGAGTGCTGCCCGTCCAAATCGACCGTCAGTCATCTCTTGGGTCGGAACAGTCTTCATCGAGGCTAGCTACGCAGACACCCTCCCCCTGCTCTCCCAGGGTGAATTTATTATCCTATCCTCCACGAACACGAGTATGGTGCCGCTGTGGACGACCGGCTTGACTGAACCACCGGAGAAAGGACTGGTGTATTCGGAGGAACAGTTTGGGCCAATCCCTGCAGGTAGTGAAAGCGGACACGGGATGGGAGCGGACCCAAGACTGCCAATGCTGTACAATGTCATGTGGGTGAATTGGGGGCTGGAGTATACGAGTAGAAAGGCTATCGGACAGATACATCGGGAAGGATGGGAGTTGGCGGATAGTTTAGCTAGGAAGATACGCTTGAGGTGATCGAGCGGCGGCCTCGGGTTCGTCGGCCAGACAGCTGAGCAGGGGCCGGTAATACGACAGCCAAGTCTCAGGGCGCACTCTAGGTGCGAGGCTTACCCACGTGACGGTGAGCCGGGGCCGAGAAGGGAAGCAGCACGGCTGGGCAGGATCTTATCTTTGCTGCTTTAAAGCACTTTCCCTTTTAGGTAAGGGTTTCGAGCCCTGTGCATGGTTTCTTCCCGTCGTTCAATGAATGGATAGTTTCAATGGTGAGGACATTTACATCTTGCATGGATGATATGTATATATATATACAGGTAGGCTTTGCCGTCTTACTTCTGCCCCGTACCGTGCCTACCCTACAAGGTGAGTCAAGGCTCACGACAAAGTAAATGGCACTCGTTTGTCTTTCTGTTGTCACTCTCCTAGCCTTGAGCCAGTCGCGAAATACGCCTCTCCCTGACCAAACAGAGAGCTGGAACTGCACATTCAACTTCATGCCCATACCTACATTCGGCACAGGAGCGAGCGATACCCAGATATCCAGCTTGGAGATTGAAATCGACTTGGAACCTACCAACTCGGCTTCACGGGCCTGCGTCGGGTGAATGACGTCTGTAAAGCAGCAAAAGGATTGATCGAGGGGACGGCCGTATGTGGATACCATAAATACCCTTGCACCACTGGCACATATACTATTCGACGATGACAGAATCCTGTATGCTTCTTCGAACCTATTGGAACACACGATTGCTGCTTCTGCTTATAGGGCAGTGACTGTATCTCACTGTGCAGTACTCTTGACCTGCTGAACCCGGCACAGCACAATAAGTCAACGACGAGCATTCCTGTTGTGGCATGCCGCACAAGGGTCTTCAGATATCTTCACCGGAGTCGGCTTGACCTTTCTTTAGCTGGCTTTCTCGTTGCCGGCACCTGATTTCTAGGGTGTTGGAACAAGGACAGCGTTCAATAGCAGCAGGGTTGTGCACCCACAGCTTGCTGCCGCGTCCGCTTGCTGCAAATGATGTCTTCACATGCTGTTCAAGGTCTGCATTCGCTGACAAATTCTTGTCAGGATGCGTGATTATGGGATTCTCGCTCTCATCATTGTGGGTTGTATGGCGACCCACAAAAGACTCATTAGCCCAGCGCGAATAGTATGATCAGCAGGTCATGGCTAGTAGAGAACCATCAATAATGCCGGGACAATTACGAAGCTCATTAACCCGTTTTGGCTCGCGTGTCATGCCTGAACGGCAGGGTCACGTGCTGGCTAGCCTTGGACAGCCTTAAACAGGATCTACTAAGCCCGGAGCTAAGTGACTCTCTGCTAGTACTACTCCGTAAAATCCCACAATTCTCCCCAGATCCACAGGGAATAGCTACCTGGACTAGCACCTGTAGCTTGCACGTGATGCGTCGTGCCTTCCCCGCAGAATGTGATGGTGAAGCTTCACGCGGGCGCCGGATCAACGAACGGCCGAACAGCAGAATGAGACGTGCTTGGGTGTTTTGGTGTGAAGAGGGGTAGGCATGCCCAAGTTGGGTAATCCCCTCGAATTCCATTCCACACACGCTGGTCAAAACAATTTACACCTTGCTCTCCGTTTTGTGTGTGGTCAAATCACCTGCAATAGCAAGACACCAATCACAATCTTGAATCTGTTGAAGGGCCTTGAGTCTTGACAGTAAGTCAGTGATTCATTCATTCCGATTTCATCCTTGACTCACCCACTCGGACGACGACTTGGTCTGACGGCAAGTGTTTACAGACAATCAATTCCTCTCCCAACTCTGGTATTCATCTCCAGTCACAGACATCATGTCGGCCGGCACGTCGGATCTGTCCAAGGTCGATTCGGCTGTAGCAGGCTTGTCCTCGTCCCCCACCGACACAAAAGTCACAGCCAAAGCAGCACGGAAAAGCAGTAGTGCTCCTGGGGTGATGAACATCAACGACCTTGGTACGCTTCCGAGAGCACGAGTCGAAGCGAAGACATATTGACCGGCTGTGCAGAGAAGGAGGGGACCAAAATTGAGATCGCGGCGGAAACCCAAAAGCTCAACTGGTAGGGAAGCCTCGACTGGTCGCCTGCTCAGGATCTGACGATGCCCTAGGAAACTAAATTCACCTGTAAACGAGGTGGATGACCCGACGGTGCTGAAGAAGCTGCTCACGACACCACCGGTGAAGAAGATCGACCTGCACTTCCCCTTAGGGCTGGAGGTGACCGCACGAAACCTCAAGGGTGTCACAATCAAGGACGCGCTGGACGCGATACACAAACAATTCAAGAAGAAGGTAGGGCAGCCTGACGATGGGTCCTGGTTCGAGTTCAGACACTGATGTGAATAGGCTGACGATGAGATGGACATGCCATACCTGAAGGGCTTCGAATGGGACCCGGAAGAGTCGTGGACGCGACTGAAGGTTCACCAGGCACGAGAGGGTGCTCCCGCAGGAGGAAAGAAGTCGAAAAAGAAGGGTGGCGCCGAATAGGCGATCCGTCTTTGATCATCGTCTCCGAGCGAGCTCAGTTCCACTCATTTCATCTGAGATATTTGAAAGTGCGAGCATTACTGGACAGAGAATGGCATCCCAAAAAGGACACAGGCGCGACACTGGCGGAGATCGAGGTCCGGACCTTGCTACTATTGTTCATATCAACACCATCTAATGCTCTCACCGCTCGGCAGTTCTCCGACGCTCCTTTATGAACAGATCAGCTGAACTTGTGCATCAATTGTCCTTATTCACACACACGCTCTGCGTCCATTAGACGAAAGGCCCCCAATACATCATAGGGATGGCTAGAAGGATGCGAGCAAGCATCTGAATACTCCACACTTCATGCATCCCGGGTGCCACGCAAAATGCCGCTTGGTAAGCGTCTTCGTGTTGTTCGTGTCTCTTCGTAACGTAAGGTAGCTGTAAAGATGGTCGTCATTTGTCCCAGTGTTCTAACTTCTCACCTCCTTTATCTGCTACATAGCGTAAAGTGCGATAGCTCGTTCCTCGCCGCTTCGAGCTTCCATCATATCGCCTAATCATGGACTGCTGGACCAGCTTGGCTGCGGGATTTCGTGACGATCACAACGTGGCAAAGTTCAGGCGATCCGCTGAACGCCGAAAAGCGTTGGTCCGCTGTATGGATTGTTCTGCTACTATGTTGAGAGGATAGAAAGAGAATACTTAGCCTTCTTGCTTTCGTGCTTCCTGGAAGGACTTTTCTTGTTAACTAGACTTGTCAATTCAACCCGTCTCAAAATGGGTTCTGTTGAAACTGATGGCGAGCGAAAATTAGCACTCCCAGTCGTGGATCTCACACCCTTTCTGACAGAAGGCTCCGTCGATAAGAGACGAGAGAAGGCTGAACAATTAGTCGCTGCATGCAGGAAATTCGGGTTTGTGTACATCACAGGCCACGGCGTGCCTCAAGACAAGATCGATGAAGCATTTGCCGTTTCCAAAAAGTTCTACACACTACCCATGAGCGAGAAGATGAAGGCTCCTCACCCGCCCGGTTGGGCTCACCACCGAGGCTACTCCTGGCCCTCCCTCGAAAAAGTGTCCAATGCATTAAGTGAAAACGACGACGAAGAGGCCGCCGCCAAACTTCGCGCAGTGCCAGATTTCAAAGAGAGCTACGAGATTGGATCCGACGACAATCCCGGAGAGCCAAATATCTGGTTGCCGGACGAGGTCTTGCCTAAATGGCGACCTTTCATGACCTCCTTCTACTGGACCTGCTGGGAAGCAGTGCAAACCATCCTCAAGGCCCTTGCCTTGGGACTGGACATTGACGAGGATCTGATCATGAAACCACATAGCGGGCACTACAACCAGCTGCGCCTGCTACACTATCCTCCCATTCCCGCGGCGCAGTTAGAAGACGGCAAGGTCATCAGAATGCCAGCCCACTCCGACTGGTCGACCATCACCATGCTGTGGCAGGATGACTGCGGCGGCTTGCAGGTCGAAAGCCCCGACCAGCCCGGCCAATTTATGGATGCAGACCCCGTGCCAAATGCACTCGTCCTGAATATTGGTGATCTCATGATGCGATGGAGTAACGGTACGTTGTTGTATTTCTTAAACTGCACCGCTTTTGTTTTTCGGCCCCCGCTCCCCAAAAAACTTGAAGTTGTCCTGACTCAGAGCGCGGCAGATTACCTCAAATCCACACAGCACCGAGTTGGCCCGCCGCCGCTACAAGACAGGTATTCAACTGAGGAACGCATGACTCGGGAGAGATTCTCCATTCCGTATTTCGTGACCACCGACCCCGATGTCGTCATTGAGTGTCTACCCAAGAAAGATGGCTCTCCGCCGCAGTACGAGCCTATCACGCAGAGAGATTATGCTGCGATGCGCGCGAGGATGCAGTACTAGAAAAGAATTCTCAATGAACCTCGAAGCAAAAAAGCAAGTACGACCCTCGATTTTCTCTACCTTTGATTTCTGCTGTGTAACTTGTAAAATTGCACTAAAAACCCCGAGCCTGCGGGGTTGTCGCTAGGATAGGGCCGGATCTCAAGCTTAAATCGTCCTGTCGGGATTTTCACACTACCTTGCCAAGCTCCTTTGAGTTGTCAAGGCCATCTTCACCCCATGTATCTTGCAGGATGAAGCGATGGTTTGTCAGTTGATGATAGGCTCCCTTGAGTTACCAAGACCACCTGGGCATGTGCACCCCCATATATGTTGCAGGATGAAGCGACAATTTGTTAATTGAGGCGACCGGCAAAAAGTTCGTGATATGTGTCCCCGTGCCGACCGGCCTTTCTTTCGATCTCAATTCACCTAATCGGCCAATCGGATAGCCGGGACCCGGGCAAGCCCTTGTGGGGCCAAGGCTTCTAATAGTGCCGCCAGCAGTGACTAACACCAACTCGCCAGTTCTCACCAGGTACAAGAAGAGCACTTGCGAGCTGTCCCTGTACGGGGCAGACTTCCCCGCTTCCTCTCCACAAGTCAGTCAGTTATGCTTGTTTCATTCGTCCACTTCAAAGATCGGAAATGACGGACCTCCGCTCAGCCACGACATCTCACATGAGCTCTACCAAAAAATACCTGAATCGGAACGACACAAGATGCGGTTTTGTACTAGTCATCTGACTCTTATCTTGTAGCTTGACGATTACATAGAATAGTGATGTAATCAATCGTCTTTGGGACTCGACGTCAGGAATCCGGAATGCGGCGAAATACTTTAGACTCTAAATTCCAGCGAGTACCTCCATTCTGTGTCCTGCTTTCACCCGAACTCGTCAATACGTCAGCTAAACCAAGTTCAGATGTATGTCCCGACCCTACTAGCAGCGCTCATTGCTGCTGGTGCTGCTGTCACTGGTGCTGCTAACCCCGTGCTGGAACCTCGCCAAAGTGATGTGCGACGCCTGGAAGACTACATCGCGCAGGAGTTCAACATCTCGCTGGAAGGCGCTCTGCTCAATATCGGCGGCGTGAATGGCAATACCGTAGAGGGCGCCAGCCCCGGCTTTGTCGTCGCCTCTCCGTCCACCGTGAATCCAAACTACTTTTACACCTGGACGCGCGACTCGGCTCTAACACAGTTGATGTTTGTCGATGAGCTGATCTTTGGGACAGAGACCGTGGGCAACAACTCCCTACAAGTTGTTGCTGAGCAGTACACCACCGCGCAAGGAGACTTACAGACAGTGACGAATCCGTGTGGGGCTCTGTGGCCGGCTGGGCTCGGTCTCGGTGAACCCAAATTCTTTACGAATGGGACCCGGTTCAATAATCCATGGGGAAGGTAAGAAGCTCCCTCTATGAACCACCCGTTGTCGATATAGCATCACCACTGCCGGGTTTTGCGAGCGTATTTAGCTAGAGAACCTGTCTATGCGTTTGCCTCTGAGAAGCTCAGGTGCTCAGTCCTGTAAAAGCTCCGTCACGCACTTCTGAGGCTGCTTCACTTGAAAAACGTCACTCCGTCACTAACCTAATGCAATCAATAGACCCCAAAATGATGGCCCTGCTCTTCGAGCTACTGCCTTTATGGAAATCGCCGAAGCGATCTTGCAGCGCAATTCGAATGCATCTGAAATAATTTCAACGGTCTACTGGCCGTTGATCTATAACGACCTCCTCTACGTCGGACAGTACTGGAACACTACAAGTTTCGATCTTTGGGAGGAAACCAATGGCAACTCTCATTTCACGCTCACTGCGCAACACAGGGCACTAGTTCAGGGCAGCATTTGGGCAGATAGGCTCAACCAGACTTGCGCTCCATGCGAACAAGCACCGCAGATTGCTTGCTTCCTGGCGAACAATTTCTGGAACGAGACTGGAGGCTACATCTCTTCGAACATTAACGTAAACCAAATTCAAGGGCACGCCCAGCTCAAGGTCGATCCAATGCTTTCCGCCATGCATGCTTTTGACATCAATGCCAGCTGCGATGCCGTTGCCCTGCAGCCATGCAACTCGAAAACGCTGGCGAGCCACAAAGCCTGGGTGGACTCAATGAGAGACATTTATCCGATCAACGAAAACGCGACTGCTCCATCCGCTGTGCTCTGTGGCCGATACCAAGAGGACATATACTACGGCGGCAATCCCTGGTACATCACTACTCTAGCGGCAGCCGAAGTTCTGTATGACGCAGTGGCTCAATTTCAGCAAGCCGGCCAAGTGACCATCGACGAGACATCCCTGGCATTCTGGCAAGATCTCGTTCCGGACATTGGCGAGGACACATACACCGACTTCGCCAACGTCAGCAAGCTACTGGATGCTGCGCTCGACTACGCCGACGGCTTCATCGAGCTGATCGCAAAGTACACGCCGGAGAACGGCACGTTGAACGAGCAAATCAACAAGACAACGGGCGAGCCTCTTTCGGCAATTGCCCTGACGTGGTCCTACGCAGCCTTTGTCACCGCGATCGAAAGACGTGACGGCAACTTCCCCCCGTCCTGGGGCGCCAACAGCACCGCCGCCAACGATGTACCGGGCAACTGCTCGTTCGGCAGCTACAACGGCACCACCCGCTACGCACCCGCCATAGCAGCCAATGCCTCGCAGATCCAAACCCCATGCGACACGGAAATTCTCTTCACGCTCATCTACGAAGCGGGCGACGACGAGGCCCCCTTCATCGTCGGCAACACCTCGCTGTTCGGCAACACTTTCAACCGCACGAGCAAAGTCATCCAGCCGATGCGATCGAACAACCACACCGAGGACGACCCGTTCTTCTTCCTGCCCGCCTGGGTCCCCGCGGGAGTCCCCATCGAGTATTCGTATGTGCTGTACAACACCACGAGCGACAGCTACACCTTTGAGAACAAGACACGTATCGCCGTCCCGCCGGAGTGTGGCAACTTCACCGCCGAGACCGTCGAGCTGGAGATTAGAGTGTTTGGTGGCTCTGACTGACTGACTGAATTTTAAATTCGGATTGCGGATTTGGGATTGGGAACTTGCGGCCAATGAACGAACGAATGATGACGAATTGATGTAATGATGAATCCAAAGTGGTGACTGCAAGAGATGGGACTCGATACGGGTATCGAGGAGAGGTACGTATGTATATAGGACGGATCGGATTTCGGCAAAAGTCATAATTTTATATCATCAAAAGCAAAGAAAGCACAACATTACCTGTGTGTGCGTGTAGTTGATATAAGACCTTCTCAAAAATGTTCATGGATGATGGAAATTAGGAATATCCTGACACAATGTTCGTCTTCGCTCTTCTTCTCCAGATCGATGCATGTGTATTTCAGCCACATCAGCCTTTCACTATTCCACGGATTTGACATTTGCGCACCATCACACTAGCAACCCCTATGTTCAGACTCATCATATTTTGCATTGCATGCAGCAGGCTGACCGAATATAGATCGCAGTCTCGCATGATCGATCCATGTGCCGGCTGCACCCGTACCAGTATTTTAACATCCGTGCACGTTCCCCATTCCATCCCCGAGTGGCGGGGTTGGTATCTGCCGCCAGCACAGCACAGACCACCTCGATACTCGCACGCATCACATCTAGTACATCTGTCACTGCGTCTGCGTCTGCGTCTGCGGCTTCAAGCCAACTAGCCACCCGCTTTGACTTCCCCATGGGCCGTAAGCGGAGATCCCGAAATAGATGGACTTGTGGAGACGGTATATAGTGTATTCCACGTTATTCCGGTCTCTGGAAGTAGTAGTATATATATACTTGCTTAGTAGGGTACGCAACTCATCCAATATCTATACCCCTAATTTTTATACCCAGGCCCCCAAGAATGCGAAGTCGTTGAGTGTTTGCATTTTCTCACTCACACCCTCACACCGACCCGGTTTTTCGAAAATATTTCTTAAAAACCCCCCGGACACCATTTACTGCCTGTACCAGGGACCTACCTACCTAACCTTCAGAAGGGGCCCGCTGCACCACCATTCGTTGAAACACTAGGTACTCCTGCACGATTCCGACCACTGAAACACAATGCCCCCTCGGCCAATCCCTCGCAACTACGGCGCTATCAACTTCACGCGTCGTGCCTTGGGTTCTCTTCGAAGTTTGAATGACAGCACGAACAGCAATAGCAATCACGTTCACGATAGTGCTACCAGTAGCAGAAGCAGAATCAGTAGCAGCAGCAGTGGCACATCTCTTCATTCCGACTATTCCCTGCACGGCTCAAGTTGCAGACAGTGGGAGCAAGATATCCAACTTGAGACTCATGCTCTGCAAAATAGCACTGCCTGTTCCCAAGGATTCGAAGGGTTTGAAGAGTCCGATGACTTCGGCGAATTCGAAGAGCATCCAGAATATCCTCTAGAGATGTGTTGTGCGAGATCAAGGCACGCGCTGATACCTGTTGAAATTACATAGTACATCCTGTTAGGCATTTTGGGTAATGTCGGTGGGTGAAGAGATTGCGCAAGAGGAACTTGTTCGTTTGGAACGGCTTGAAAGAATGGATGGGGAAAGATGGGGTGCGTGAGTTTCATCTGAGTTACCTTATCAAGTATGCATGCGTGGAACGTACTTGTTTTCTGATTACGCTTCTGTCCTTCCAAGGTTGGGTCCGAAAGGCCCCCTTTTTTCTTAGCACGAAGTTTTGACGTAAATATGCGCAGCAAAGCCATGGCTCAGGTAGCTTGTCCCTTTGGGTGGAATGACAATGGTGCTTTCGGAATCGACGACATCCATGTGAGTAAGTAATAGTAGGAAGAAAATGTACAACTGCATTGGTGTCACACCCGAATCGGGATTTCTTTGGAGGCTTGCCGCTTACTTACGGAGCAGCAGCCAAGACCTTAGCAACCTTGCGTACCTAAGCATGGATCTTGACCTCCTTTTGATGCCATCTCGGCTAGTATGCAACTTCTATGCTGCACGCAAAACTCTGATATTAGTGCAATGAGTGCTGACCAGTGCGCTCGACCAGCATACAGCGTCGGCTGCAGAACCCTTTTCGTGGCGAGGCTCACCTTGAGCGCTTGTTTTGGGATCTCTAAAGTACGATTCAAAGCGCACGCACTGTGCCTTGGAACAGGCGCTCCGTAGCCGTCTCCTAGAAGCGATCCTCAAACAATGATTGCAATATTCGAATATAGCACCCGCCTTTCTAATTCGGTAACTGATCGTAATACTCGTTATTGCCATCGCTTCTTATCGTAGTATTAAGGTTGTAGTAGATCTAATATTCAGCTGGCTATAGGAGCTTCACTATAACCTAACTAGGAAAGGCCAAGGATTCGAACCATGTTTCGAATCGCATGATCCGAATATTGCAAGCCTTGTCCTCAAACAATCACTACACTAGTCGACTGCAATCTCGAATATTTGTGTGGCAGAGTATTGTGAGTTGGTAGCTTTCCCGTCTCTCCTTGCATTTGTTAAGCTCATGGGTCAATCTTTTACCTATCTCACCATGCTTGCGACACTAGTGGAATGAAACTACACTATCACCGATGTTTCAATCTCTTCGCTGAATTTACCAGGTAGCAGAGGCCATTACTTCGTTCCCGCCGCCTGGATAAGTCCTTTGTCAATGATAGCCTTCAAGTTCGGCATGACACCAATCTTGTCCTTGGCCGGGTTGGCACTTGGAGTACCACCTGTGGTCAAAATCTCCCGTACCTGCCGAGGAGACAGCTTTTTCCCCTTGTTGACAGCGTTTGAGATTCCTTGTACGATCAATGCTGCCCCCGTGATGATAGGCGAAGCACTTGACGTTCCGTTGAACCCCCCTGTGTAGACTTTGTGATCCTTAATGTTTTCCGAGTTGTATGCCGTGTCAACATTCTCGCCCCACGCATATACATCAATTCTTGAGCCGTAGTTGGAAAAGTTCATGCGCTCACGCTTGGTTGAGCTTCCAGCACCGACCATGATCGCACCAGACTCGCGGAAGCCCTCATCTGAGCGATTCAATATTCGCTTCTTGTCCCTGTCCCTGTACTCATCGAGGTCATTTGCGCCATTTGCGCCAGCCTCGACAACCGTGATACCAAGGCCTGTCGCCAGGCGAATGGCAGCGTAATTGTTATCGAGGATCTCGACAGGCATCAAAGCTCTCCAACCCCGCCCCTTCCCAGGGGCATATTCCTGTGCTTCGAGAAGGAGAACATCACCAGCTTTCTATGCGACTATTAGAACCTGCATTGGTGCGGATAAGCAGCCTAGGAAATAGTTCATATCTCAACGGGCCGGCAGAGAAAACAGTACACGCTTAAGACGAGAATATTTCCGAACTCGGCTCAATCAACATCAATAGAAAAGGGGATCACATACCATATACACAATAGCGTCTATCATGGCGTTGAAGAAATCATAGCTATTATTGTCAGGCAGTCGCTGCGACGATATGACACGACCTTTTGCCGATGGCGCAATGCCAATACCGCCCTTCTGGTTGTCTACCATGAGGATCTGACCCAGAACGGCAGTGCCATGGGGCATATCGTCGAGAGGGTTGTACCCGGAAATGAGTGTTATTTTGGCGTCAACCTGCAAAGTGATCACGTTAATGGCGCTGACTTGACGGTACAGTAAGGCTTGAGGCTTAGGCCTAAAGCAATTGGTACTTACGAGGTCTTCGTGCTCAAAATCCCATCCGTATTCGATATCGACGAGATTGGCTCCGGCGCCATCGCCCCCTACGTCGAATTTGGACCAAGCATATTTAGCATCAATACCTTGCGGAGCAGGATTGATATAGCCCTGGCTTGCCGATCTAGGATCGTCCTCCCACTTCACCACTGGTCGTGGAACTTTGAAGCCTTCGATATGGGCGCTTTCAACGTCATCCTCGTCATGGAGTTTATGAGCATGATGCTCCACCACTGCAGTCCCCGTGTGGCCATCAGTCCCATCGTCTGGGATGGAGTTGAACTCTTCAGGGTCAAACTCAATACTATACCATTCGTTGAAATTGACTGGTTCATATGTTGGGTCGAGTTGAGCAGCAAGCGCTACCTTTTGTGCAATAACATCTGCTGGCTGTGCGGTGACGAGAGGGCGAATACGAGGCTTCAGACCATGTCCAGGATCTGTTTTCTTGAATAATTTTGGGAGGTGTTGGCCGTCTTCTTGTTGGAGTTTATGAGCGTGTGGTTTGAGCTTTACCGTAATCCTGGGCGTATGCGTATGCGTATGCGTATGCGGCTCGCTCGCAAGGTGTTCTTGTGGAGCGGCCATAGTCTTTCTTTGCCGTAGACCTCGGATAGTACTCACAATATGGAGTGATGCTACTCAGAGTCCAAATATTTTGCACTCGATGTGTGGCAGTATGAATGTTTTGGTTTGAAAGAAGTGGAATCACGAAGGCAGACATTGAGGATTATAAGTACTCAGCTGATACAACCATGGGCTCAGCTGAAGCCAACGCATGGACCATGGACTCGAAATTATGCTGCAGAAGAACAGCTATGGCATCTGCCGGTCTCCCTGAATTTAGAGGCTGCAAGTACCGCAGGCCGGTGATGTCTGAGTACGATTTTCCTGTTGGTCGATGGGGACTCATGGGCTGACGAATTGGAGGCAAGTTTTGTTGCATGAACGGACGAAAGGTGTCAAGGACTATTATGCTGCTCCCGGCGTCTAGAACTCTTGAATAGCGCTTCGACTAAAAATGTTACTTTCACCATACTGAAAAGGGTAGCTTGAGCTGAATCTAGATGGATTTTTGGCCACGATATGTGTTTTGTCTGTCCCAGAGCAGCAAAGCTTGTGGTGAAGGTATCACGTAGTTGCTGTAGGAGGGTGTAGTGCCAGGCGATGTTAGCTGCCCACATCCTGGCTCGCAGACTGACCGTTTCTGTCCGTAGTGCTCACTCAGCCGTGGTGCGGAAGTTGCCGGTCCTATGATTATTGCCTCTACTGACAGGCATAAAACCCTAAGCATCTCCTTCAAAGTCAAACAGCTTGTCCTCCTGCATGGAAAAGAGTCTCATATACAGGTTACGAACAGTATCAAAGCGAACTTTAGGATAATTCAGGGCAATAGTTGACAGCAATACCGAAGCATTAAATGACAACGCTCAATGGCTATATGTGAATGTCAGTCATGCGATTGCCTCAGGCCGAGCGCTCTAACGTGCCAAATTTGGGCTCGACGGGTCAGACTCTTTTAGTAAGGCTGAAATGTAATAGAGATAAGCTTGAAATCATGCATTTATTACGTTAAGTCTCGCGTCACGCTAATACTGTTTTCGTTACGCATATGCGCGTGCATCTCAGCTTTCACCGTCTGTAATTCAGCTTTTCAAGCGCCAAATGCGCACAGACGTGCAATGTCCAGCTGGCTTGAACCTTCGTGTTCAAATCGCTTCCCTTATCACATCACAGGCCATCCTTATTAGGATCTCGACGCGCCTGGATTCCTCGCTAGCAGCATGGGCGACTTGTGAGGGAAAAAACGGGAAGTCATGGCGAGAGCAGTTTCGCTACAGTTCATGCATTTACACGAGCCACAATAGAGGTCCACAGCACAAGGCACGACAATTTTTAAAACACACACATAACACGCTTGTCTATGAGAATGGTATATAGGCGAGTAGAAGATAAGAAAGCACGCACCAAGGGTAGTAACAGCAGGGTAGACCAAGTTAAGTGATATTGTACCATAAGACCGCTCTGAAAGATAATTGTAGGTAAACAAGCTTTCTGCGCTTGTGAGTAGCAAGTCTTACTGCGGACTCGGACGAATCGCATGCCAGCCTTGGAAAGCTTCATCAACCCTCGCAAGCTTACGCAAGCATTGGACAAATTCCTGGGGTGAGAAGTGGCAAAGCAACGATCGCATTAGGGATGAGCAACATTTCGAGAATGCAATGGACCCGGGAGAGAATGCCCGAAGATCTTAACATGTTTGATCGGCCACGAATGATCCTGCCCGAATAATCTGAGTGTGCTTTGTGAGCAAGATGGTAGACTTAGGCTCACTTACCAAGTTGAGCCAGAGGTGAGCCTTACAGAGGAGCCTCGCCCCAGAGCGAAAAGAGGCAATGAGCGTGATGCAGTTTTCACTGTCTTGGCGCGACAGCTGACAGGGATTACAAAGTAGAACTTTCGTACGCTGTAGCTCTTTCTTAACATCATAGGGGAGTTAGAAGCGAGTATTCAAGATTTCCTCTTCTTTGAAGACAATGTTCATGAAACAACTTCCACCATCAAATCATCTGGCCACTTGGGCTGGTCTCTGTCATTACCCCTCGTCCCGACGTTATACCCAAGACTCACTTTTCCTCCATCAAAATCGATGATGGGCTTAACTATTCGGAATCGTGGTGAACCTTCAATCGCTTTGGACTGATGCACCTCGAAGAATTTCGGATTCATGACGATGTCACCGCTGTTTTGCTGAATCATTTTCAGATATGCTGGAACTGTTCGACTCATACCATGGTAGCACCTGACATAAATCAGCACATTCACCCACACCTACAGGCATCTCAAGAGCGAGGAAAACCTACCGGAAGAGTTGCTTTCCGTTCCTCTGCCACACGTCTTGCCAAACGTCATCTGGATATTCACCACAACTATCAGCCAGCCACTGGTTGTAGTAATTGAGAGCCAAATCGACCTTGTAGCTTCCGCCCTTCGCAGCTCGCCTCATGAGGGCTGTCAGAATCCCGCAAACGCCAGCGATGCCGGTCATGTAGTCGCTGTTTGGGAAAACTGGCGTGACAGCTTCGCCGTTCTGCAGGCCCATTGCTCTTCCGAAGCCTTCCGAAATGCCGATACAAGCGTCACTAATTTGCTGCCAGCCAGACCTAAAGTACCACGGGCCGTTCCAGCCGTAGCAGTTCTCGCGTGCCGAGATGATGCCTCTTGATCGATCTTTAACTAAATCGATTATACCTTGCTGGCCGAAGCCATACTTGTCAAGGACATCCGGGCGATACCCCTGAAGGACGACATCTGCATCCTTAATCAATTCGGCAAGCTGCTTCTTTCCCTCTTCAGTCTTCAGATCCAGACTGCAATTCCACTTGCCCCAGTTGAGGTCGATGTGCAAACTGGAGAAATCACAAATGTTGGGACTCGTCACTCGCATGACGCTTGCACCGAGCTCAGCAAGGCCTCGTGTTACTGCGGGAGCTGCAATGACTCTGGTTAGATCGACGACTTTCAAGCCGGCAAGCGGGCGCTTTGCACTTGTCTGCGGGCTGTCTGGCCACCAACTAGGGGCTTGATTCGCATTTGCAACATCGTGAACCTCGAAAAGTCCCACGTGGGCGTTTGCTTTTCCGTGGTCCGTCTGCTTAAAGCTCTCAACACTTTCGCAGATGACGCCAGCCTGCTTGTAGACCTCGCTCGCCAGCCTTTGCATTTCGTTGCTCTCAATCTGGCTCAACTTGTCGACAAACGGCTGGACTGTCTCCTCCCAACTGTTTCCACTTGGCCCGTCATGTGGCATACCAACACTGTCCAATGTGGGATCCGGATTCATCGAGCCATGGAGATGAAAATAACGGTCATCCTTAGTCCGGTAAATATTCGTCGCCGCGACCCGGTACGGTGAGCTGCTCATTCTGTGGAAGTTGTAGTCCGGAACATACTTCTGCGCGATCGCCCGTGATTCTTCCATGCTCAATGGTTCCTTTTGCTCCTCGCCGACAACCGACCAAACCAGTGTGCTCATGAAGAATAGTGAGGAGTGGTCAGTGTTGATCGTGGCGCCAGACAGTTCGACACCATACTTTCGTTTTACGAGTTCTGCTACGAGGCATGCTTCTAGACCTTTAAGAGATGCAGCGGACTCGGCGAAGCGCCAGTTGATGGGAATGGAAGGCGCATCATTGCCGGTGAAGTTGATCTTCAGTGCAAAGCCTTCTGCACCTGCTGGGAGGAGAGGAGCGATTTTCGGATTCGAGAGGATGCCATTCACTAGAAGCTTTTTGGTTTCTGTGGGAACGGAGTATTGCTTAGGTGTCTCTATGCTGCCCATATTGTTATGATTTACTGAACATCCAATTGCCTTGCTGCCGCGATCGACTCGTAAAGTCAATGGTGATGGTCTTGTCCGTACATAGGGTCTCGGATATCTTCACCTCCACAATGAACCTCGGGACGCCGCCCCGCCCCTTTAAAGAGTGCGTGGGTACTCCGTACAAATTAATCGATTGGTCAAACAAGGCCGGACGAGCCGCCATAACCGACGCCCGACGCCCGGCGGGCAGCTAACCTCGGGACAGTCAACTATGCCAAGGTCCGCGAGCCGAAGGATTATTATCACATCATAATGATTGAATCAAAGACGGCCGGTTAGGGTTGGGAGCTTGAAGACGTCCTTGGTATAGCAGGAGCTGCATCGAGCCCCCAATCCAAAACATTGAAGCTAATATGCCTTGCTCATCGAAGCACTAGTTTTGGCGCGTCCTACCTAGCTTCGGCATCACAAGAACTCAGGCCATCAGCGTAGAGGTATATGGCAACTCGCTTCTCACAGTATGGGAGACGGTGGTCTATCAGCAAGATGGCAGCGCGAACGCGGCTCACGGCCAGTCCGCATCGCCAACTGCTCAGGCGCCCATGGCGACCCAGGGTACCAGATGCGTCGACAAGTAACGCAGGGACCTGTCGACTTTATCACCGGAGACTATCTAGCCGAGATGAACATTGCCGACAATGCCCAGAAAATGGCTCTGGGCAAGCACGACGGATGGGAGCCAACTGCATGGGACGGAATCGAGCAGACACTTGGTAAGCTTTCTCAGAGCCCGCCCTGCTGGGCTCATGAATAATGCCTGACCACTACCCTGTGCGACAGACGTGCTCAATGAGAAAAGAATAAAGATTATCATCAATGGTGGAGCGCTGAATCCCGCTGGTCTGGCAAGGAAGACACAAGCTCTCATTACAGAACGAGGGTATGACCTGAAAGTCGCCTACGTCTACGGCGATGATCTGAGGGATGAGGTCAAGGCTGGACTAGCTAAAAACCGCAAACTACCGCAGCATCTCGATGGAGAGAATGATCGAGTGAGCTTGATGGAGAATGCGACTGCACTGCTGGATACGAAGGGAAAGCCTATGGTCAGTGCTAATGTCTACCTCGGAGCGAGGGGCATAGTTAAAGGTACGTAGGATGTTCTGCATGTCCGCATTGTGTATACACGACTTGGCTCTGGGTGCTGATATCGTCGAAAACCGAGTCAGGTCTCGAATTGGGAGCCGACATCATTATCTGTGGCAGAGTCGCAGACGCCAGTCCCGTCATTGGCGCCGCTTGGTGGTGGCATGGCTGGAGCGACACCAGCTACGATGAGCTAGCAGGCGCACTCATTGCCGGACACCTAATCGAGTGCTCGGCGTACGCCACAGGATCGAACTTCTCCGGTTTCGACGAATACAACATCGACGACTTTATCGACCTGCCGTTTGGAATTGCTGAAATCGCAGCCGATGGTACTAGCGTCATTACCAAGCACGAAGGTACCAAAGGGCTGGTGAACGTCGATAACGTACGATGCCAGTTTCTGTACGAACTGCAAGGAAGTATATACCTTAACTCGGATGTCACAGCAGATGCGAAGGATCTCTGCGTTGAGCAAGTCGGCAAGAATCGAGTCAAATTGTCTGGCGTCAGAGGACTACCGCCACCGCCGACGACGAAGTTGGCTATCTTCTATCACGGTGGCTACGAAAGCCAGTTCTTGTTCAATGCAGCCGGGTACGGTACGACGAGGAAGTATGAGCTTATGGAAAAGCAAATTAGGTTTGGCGTTGAGAAGAAGGGCCTGAAAGACAAATTTCAGGTACTGGATTTTCAGGTGATAGGGACGCCTGCAGCGAATCCCCGAAGCCAATCTGCAAGTACGACATATCTAAGAGTTTTTGCCCAGGCCGATGAACAGGTAAGGGTAACATGACTTTGCCCACCAAAACTATGCGAGATTTAGGGCATTCCAGAAAAGTTTTCATTTCGAATAAACAATTCCTAAAGCAGAAACATGCCATTCACAGCGAAATAGAAGGCGAATTACCAAGAGGATAGTGCTGACTCATACATCTCCTCCCTAGGCAACGCTGTACGGCCTGCTCAAAGCATACACCGAGTTTAGCATGCAGCACTTCTCGGGCTTCCACCTTTCACGCGACATGCGCACGGCATTCCCAAGACCTTACTTGGCATTCTATCCTGCCCTCTATCCTCAAGACTCGATACGGGAAGGCGTTGCTATCCTTGCCCCAGACGGTCACGACGCCAAGAGAGTCGATGCAGGCCATCCGCGAAACTACGAAAAGCTGCAACCAAGGGAGAACTACGAAACTGCGAACCCGGTGGATCTTGCGTCACTGGGTGTGACCAAGGAGGTTCGACTGGGAGATGTCGTCCTAGCACGAAGCGGCGACAAGGGGGCGAACATCAACCTCGGGCTGTTTGTGCGGAAGGCGTCACACTATCCGTGGTTGCAATCCTTCCTCACTAGGAACAAAATGCAAGAACTTATGGGGGATGACTGGCGACCTGAGTTCTTTGTCGAGCGATGTGAGTTTCCGAAGCTGCTGGCCGTGCACTTTGTCATATACGGACCGCTCGGGAGAGGGGTTAGTAGCTGCAGATTACTCGACTGTCTGGGAAAAGGGTTCGCAGATTACATTCGAGATAAAGTCGTGGAGGTTCCTGAGTTCATCGTTCACGATATGGCCGGCATCAAGGAGCAAAGGCGGGCGAAGCTGTAAAGCATTACTAGGCTAGCTGTGGGTATAGACTCGGAGTCTCCGTATAGACTTCTTGTGCAAATTCATCACTGACAATCTCCGACGAGATAGGTAAAGCCAAAATAAGGCTGGGTATGGTGTTTTGTTCCCTTTTGGGACTGCCGCTATACAGATCTGATCTGATATTTTAGGCAAACGATGGACAAAGTTGATTGCTGATAAGCCCAACGCGGCAAGTACGCCTGCGCACAACCTCGTTCAAGAATCGAGACGCTTCCCTTCTGTATGCGGATTCGTCGATCACGTCGATGTGGTTCTCCTTGACAGACCATGTTTGGATGTGATCGCTTATTCGGCATTTGCATTGCTCCATTGAGTACCTCCTCGACCCAGAAAGATGTTCACGATAAGGATTGTTTGCAGATCTCTGCTCTCAAAGAGGAAGGACTTTGTACGTTTCTTTTCTCCTGGTCGCGTGAATTGCGGATCGTACAATAGAAATGTATGAGAATGCTCTCATGGAAGGCCTAAGCTCGTTCTAACGCCTAACAAGGAAGTGACTCGCATAAGCGTGAAATACAAAATTACCCCTTTGACTACCGGCTACTCCGTTCCCACCGTGTGGGTAAAGATTTGGAGCTTGAGGCGTACCGCATTGGTGTACGGGTTGTCGGCCTGAGCCTTACGTGCCCGGCCAAGGCTTGGCACGTTCAGGCAGCCGCATTAGCGTGATTGGAACCATCCTTCCAATGTTGCCTTGTGGCTTGAATCTCAGACAAGGCAGGCCTCAATCTATGCGGTCGATGGGGCTGATGTAGGCTCACTTGTGAATGATTCGATTATCGTTGTCGTCACAACCGCCAGTCCACTCAAAACCCAGAAAGCTTCCGTCTGTTGTAGTGCAACGTTGTAACTTGGCGTCTTGGAGGTGAAACGCGAAATGGCGGTCCGTTCGTTAGGGAGTATTTACATAGCACGCGCATACCCGCTGTCGTCGCGATAGTAGCGGGTATTTTGAAAAGGCTGAATCCCGTCGAATATCAAGCGCGAATGACAAGGGCCTCATACTACAAGTATTTCCGGCAAAGGTATTACAGCCTGCGAAATCGACGTCTTTTGCTTCCAGCGAGCGCAAGTCACAAAATATTCCTTGGTGGGATTATTGCTGGTCGCAAAACCATCTCTCGGAGTGAGTGAATTGTCTCACGGACGACGCTGCGGGAGTGGTTGTGGCCGACTTCGACATTGACGTCCGACAACGACATCCTAATCCTGACGACCATGAGCAAAACGACTTTAGCCGGCCCGTTGTCGACATTCCATCCACCATCCTCGTGCTTCAACAGTATATGGTCGAGTCTCAATGGCGATATTGTGCTTGGTAATCCGTACGATTCGAATTGCAAACCCTCAGGCTGGAACACCAATGTTATCTACTCGCCAGCGTTTTGTCCTACCAGCTACTACAGCGTAAGCGGAGTGGTGGCGTTCAGAGATAATGGGGCTACAGAGACGGTCATGGCTTGCTGTCCGAGGTACGTGGGACGTCACATCCGGTTGCTGCCCAGGCTGGAGAGTTTGTTTTCATCAGCGGTAATTGTTTTGAGGTCATGAGTGCAGCAAGACTGACATCTCCTCCGCTTTCAGTGGCTTTCGAGCCGATCCAGGCACATACAGTTGCGTGTCGCACCCCAAGACAGATCTGGGTGAGGTGACCTACATGTACTTGACTGGCCAGTCTACCACTTCGGTTGCTACCCCTGTCACCGGCCAGGCTGTGAACGCACACTCGATTCAAGTGAGGTATCAGAGTAGTGATCTGGACGTCTTAAGCGACGCTACTGGCAGCGTAAGTAATAGTCGCTCAACAGGAGCATTCGGTGTGGTGTAGCTCTGACGAGGTGCGCAAACAGGCCAGCTCTACATCTACCGCGGCAGCTTCAGAATCTTCGTCGTCGTCGTCGTCGTCGTCGTCATCATCATCATCATCGACTGCTGCTCCGGCGTCCTCTCCCACCATCAGCACGAGCGCAAGCTCGACCTCGGCATCGATATCGAACCCTACCGCTACACCGATATCGGTAAGCAGTCCAAATAGTAGCCTTTCCATGGCTGCAAAAGCAGGAGTCGGCGTCGGCGCCGCTGTGGGAGTAATTGCGGTGTTGATTGTCGGCTGGCTGATCTATCGTGCTCGGAAAAGGAAAGAAGCAAGTCGAGGTTTCGAGCTGGGCCCATCGAACTATGCGGAACAGAAAGGCCAGGAGCCAAGAGTGGCCTCGTATGAACTCTATACCCCAGCAGGAGGTACAATGCATGGTTCCAGTTCCAATGGCTACCCTCGAAGCGAGCTGCCGGGGTCATGAGAGATTGGGGAAAATCGGCATGCAACAATGGCCTTTGACATTTTGTACAGGAATGTAACGAACATCACGTTCAAGCGACTTTGGACCTTTTTTTCTTTGAGCAGCGAGGAAATAGTAGCCACGAGAGGGCTTGTGGAGATGTGGTTCAAGAATGATTAATGCTGGTGGCAATGGTTGTACTTGTCTGGCACACCACAACCTCGTCCAGCTGGAATCTACTTGCCAACAGATATTTCCAAACGCTCAACCCCTCCATTGTATTTGAGTCTGCAATAATTTAGATAATGAGAAGCCCGTCGCACAGTCCCAGAGTTCAAGTCCTGATGCATTGTGGCGTGGTCGTCGCTGACCAAATGGGTTAGTGCCTGTGGCGTCGAGTGGTGCCAAGATTTCGATGGGTTTAGGTGTTCACAGGCCTGTTTCACTAAACTTTACCCCGAACTTGAGGCTCCCTGAGCCATTTTGCAAAGTACAGGGAGAAACATTGTCACTCTGTTGTCCACATCCCTCGAGCTTGATACACCATCCTAAAGCGCTGGCTCACTCGCTCGCTTCAAGATGCTTCTGACACCAATATTGAGCCTCCTCGCCGGATGCGCATTCCTCAACACAGTCGCAGCACACAACATCCAGTTACGGGCGCATTCACGAGAATGTTTCCACGAAGAACTGCACAAGGATGACAAAATGACGGTGACGTTCCAAGTGGGCGACCGAGAATTTGGAGGCTCGGGCAACTTGGACATTGATTTCTATGTTCGTCCCCAACCACAATAGAATATGGACAACGACGGTGAAAACTGACCACACGAGCAGATCAAACAACCGTCAGGCTCCTACCAGACACACCAAAAGTCCATCTCATCCGGAGACTACACATTCGAAGCTGGATCCGACGGGAGATACGTCTACTGCTTCAGCAACGAGCACTGGTCCGCCAACAGCAAAGAAGTCTCCTTCAACGTTCACGGCATTGTCTATGTCCCTGAATCCGACACTCCTTCCGACCCTCTCGAAGCCGAAGTCCGCAAGCTATCCGAACTTCTGGCGCAGGTGAAAGACGAGCAGGCCTACATTGTGCTGAGAGAAAGAACGCATCGAAACACGGCCGAGAGCACCAACACCCGCGTCAAGTGGTGGTCCGTCTTCCAGCTGGGCGTCTTGATCGGTGAGGCCATCTTTCAGGTCTGGTGGCTGAAGAGGTTCTTCGAGGTACGCAGCCTGTGAAAATAATGAAAAGTTGGAATCCCTTTCCCCTCCCCTTTTGTCTCCGAAAAATGTTGAGCAGTGTTGAAATTAACATCTCTCTCTTTCTGCAGGTCAAGCGAATTGTATAATAGAAAAGAACGACTAGATGAATACAGATCATTTTCATACACCATCTTGTTTTTCCAAGCCGGTGTATCCCTCCAGGTTCAGCGTTGTACTCTCAGAATTCCTGTGCTGGAGGCTGAGTCAATTTTTGAGGAGGACATGAATGGTGACCATCGGCACTGGACTATCATCCACTCCTCATCCGTCCCCTACCACGACCCAACCCTGCCCTGGACTTGCAGAGACCACCGGATTGTTTGAAGTCGATCAATCGATGCTTCTCATTAGGACCCAAACAGCTTGAGAGTTGGAATTCAGCTAGTCGAAATTGCGTCAGTCTCCGTATGTTAACAGCTTTAGATTCCTTGCGAAGCACTAAATCTACAAATACAGTTATATGAACCTTAGCAAACCTAAGCCAGTATCGACCAATTCGGCTTTGAGTTAGGTCCGCGAGTTAGGACCGTAGACACACGACATTCGATTTCTTGCATGTTACCCACAAATCATAACACTAGCAGCTCGGACGCACGCCTCTCTGACAGTTGTAAGTCTGAGCGACCTCCTTACTGGCACACTGGCATACTGGCATACTGGCATACTGGCACACTGATTGAAAAGTTGAATATTTGATTGTGGGGCTGAAATATCGAGCTTAGCCGCGTGTGGTATAGTTTTCGAAAGCTTAATGCTCGCTTGTGGGGGGAACTAGAATCTCTTCGACTTTCCCTTCCGATCTTCTCGTCTTCCCCTGCTCAACTGGACTAATCGTGCCACTTCTGATTGGCGAGCACTTTCTTGCCATCACTGCTTGCTTCCAATTAAGCTGAGTGCAAGCGTGTACCCGTGATGCATAAGACACCACCTGTGTGGCCAGCGGAAGAGCTTGCTTCCGACATGTCGCTTATCATGAAACTTCATCTGAAGCAAGTCTCTTATTTTGAGTGTCTTCAAATGTCGCTGTTCTTTTCTTTCTTCGCAACACAACCCATAAAGTGACAATGCAAAAGTTATAGTCAAGTTGACAAAAACCACTGACAGATCATCCCACGAAATCTGCAAGGATGCGACTACCGTGGTCCAGAAGTACCAAGTCGCCAATCCTCCCAATCCCGCATCCTACCGTGGATAAACCAAGTGACGATGACACTGGATCTTTACAATCCTTCCAGACCGCACATGAAATTGGCTATCAAAGCGAGGACAAGGAGATTGTGCCAGACGGCCCAAGCAGGAATCGAAGAGATCCGACTCCATCCTCAACGTCAGAACACCTGCAACAAGATGAATCCCAGGAAAAGCAAGTTCTTGAGCGAATCCCACCCACAGCAACCACTTCCTCTCCCAACGCCACAAGCCCAAGCCCAGAGAATCTACAACAAGACGAATCAGGGGAGAAGGCAACCATTGAGCGAACAACATCCGTAGCAACCACTTCCTCCGCCAACGAAGCCGATGATCCATCAAAGTATAAAAGTGGCCTTTCGCTCTATCTTCTGACCTTTGGCTTGGCCATGTCTACCTTTGTCGTTGCGCTTGACAACACCATCATTGCCACCGCTATTCCTCGAATAACCACCGTCTTTGACAGTCTCAATGATGTTGGATGGTACGGATCGTCGTATCTGCTGACCACGACCTCCCTCCAGCCCACCTTCGGCAAGATCTACGCCTCTTTCAACGTCAAGTGGACCTACTTGTCTGCGCTGTTCATCTTTGAGGTTGGATCGGTGCTGTGTGGCGCAGCGAGGAACAGCACGATGCTCATTGTGGGTCGTGCTGTTGCTGGAGTTGGTGCGGCCGCTCTCTTCAGTGGAGGCATGACTATCGTCGCGTACTCAGTACCATTGCATCGCCGCCCCATCTACATCGGGCTGTTGAGCAGCATGTTTGGTGCGTCTCATTTCCTCCTCATCTCCTGGCTAGCTCGAAATTGCATCTTCTTCCGCCGGCCTGATCTTACCATACATTGAGAGTTATTGGCTGACTTTGCTCAAAGGTATCGCTTCCGTTGTGGGGCCCCTTCTAGGTGGCGCCTTCACCGATCGAGTCAGCTGGAGATGGTGCTTCTATATCAACCTACCTGTGGGCGCCATCGCCATGGCGTCTGTATTCTTCTTCTTTCAGAATCCAGATCGCAAGGAAAGCAAACTCACGACCAAGGAGAAGATCAAGCAGATTGATCTTCTCGGTGCAGGTTTCCTGATTGCAGCAATTGTGTGCTTGTTGTTGGCTTTGCAGGCAAGTCCAGTCTCAACCATCTTTCCATTTCAATATCGTGCTGACGGCTTGCCAGTGGGGTGGAACGGTCTACCCGTGGTCGAATTCTAAAGTCTGGGGATGCCTACTCGGTTTTGGCTTGCTTATCCTCATCTTCATTGGCATCCAGATTAGACGTGGTGACCTTGCGACTCTCCCACCTCGTATCATTGTCAAGCAGCGCACCGTCCTCGCATGCTCGCTATTCTCCACCTTCCTCGCCATGGCGCTCTACACTCACATCTACTACTTGCCTTTCTACTTCCAAGCTGTCAAAGGCACCTCAGCTGAAGGCAGTGGTATCCGCACCATTCCATACCTCGTCAGCATTACCCTCGCATCCATTTTGGTTGGTGCTTTCGTGACATTGGTCGGTCTCTACGTACCATTTACGTGGTTCGGGAGTGCCCTGTTCACCGTCGGCGCCGGTATGATCTACACACTCAAAGTCAACTCCGGCGCAGGGATATGGATTGGCTACCAGATCCTTGCTGGTGCTGGTGCAGGCGCATGTGTGCAGATACCGTTCATTGCTGTGCAGGTTGTTCTCAGCAAGAAGGACATGCCGATTGGAAATGCGGTTGCTATTTTCTTCAACAGCCTGGGAGGCGCCATCAGCATTTCCATCGCACAGAATATTTTTAGCAACGCGCTCGTCAAGCAGATACCACTGCACGCACCAGGAATCGATCCGAGGGTGATTATCGGTGCTGGTGCGACGCATATCAGACAGGTGACGCCGCCGGCTGCACTGGGCGGAGTACTGCTCGCATACAACGATGCACTTACGCAAAGCTACATCCTGGCTATTGCGACAGCCGGGTTGGCGACGTTGTGCAGCCTGCTGTTTGAGTGGAAGAGCGTGAAAGGGAAGAAGCTGGAGCTTGGGGCGCCAGCCTAGGAAAGAACGTGACAGCCCAGATTTACTCACTGAAATTTACGCCGCTGATACTCGTCCGCATGATACTAGAGACGAAAGGTTAGAGTTCAATGTCATCTCTAGCCATGGTCGGAAAGGATCAACGAGTTTAGAAGTCCAGATAGAGATGCTTAGAAAAGTGGGAGACCCGATAGACCAAGACAAGATATCTTGCGTATTAGCTATTCTGACAATCTAGTAAGGAACGAAGTCATCCCAGGCGCCGCCGCCGCCGCCAAAACCAAGCCAGCTAAAATGCAACACCCAAAGACCGCTAAAAAAAACGACCACAAAGTATTACTACTTATGTATGCAAGGAATGGATGGCCAGATCTAGTGCTCCGTACCACAACACAACCCAACCCATCAAATCTTCGCTTCGCTTTGGCCCTCAGCACCAAAAAAAATGAAAGTCCGATCCCAACTCCAGTCCCATGCACCAAGCCCCATTCGCCTTTGGATTTAGAGTCAATGACTCCCTCGCAATATGCAGGCAGGGGTTACAAGTACAAGTATAACAACAAGTCCATGTTTGATGTCGATGTATCTCTACACGGGTGTAACGTGTTAGATCTAGCAATCAGAGCCCTCAACACAGCAGGTAATCAGGCCATTGCTGAGATCGACCTGCTGCAGCGCATTCGGGTCCGAGCCAAACTTGAGATAAGTCTTGGTGGCAGTGAGTTCGCCGAGGGCCTCGGTGCCGGGGTACGACAGCACGAAGCAGTCCGGGTTGTTGGCGAGCCCGCCGACCAGCGAGGCCGAGGTGCCCGTGAAGGAGCCGCCTTGGGCGAAGCCCGTGTTGGCGTAGGCGCTGGAGATCTGCACGGCGCTGCCGTCGAGGGGGATCACGGCCGTCCCGTAGGCGCCGCTCTGGTCGTTGGAGAGCGCGATTGTCGCCGTGCTGGACGATTGGCGCGCTTTGAGCTCTCGGGGAGCCGCGACGGCGAGGCTGGCGCTGGTGGCGAGGAGAGCGAGGAGGGTTGCGGTCATGGAAGGCATGGTTGCTGTGGATTTTGTTTGGAATTAAAAGTTGTTGATTGTGGTGGCTGATTTAACAATCGCTGAGGATTAGTTTTAGTTTTGTTATGTGGATGCTGAGATGAAGGTGCTTGCTGTCTGTTTGATGTTTCGAAGGGAAACACACTGACCCTGACCGACTGATATATACTCACTCACTCACTCGCCCCAGCCTGCTAAGCAGATACGTATCCTGCTGTGCCTGCCTTGCTTACATCCGCATCCACATCCACATCCACCTCCAGCCAGCAGCCGGGGCTGAAAAGACGTCGAGTTTCGAGACATTTTAGTCCGTCGTCCCCCAAGGAACTTAGTACCTCAATGTCTCACTCCGCAGCAACGTTCGTACAATGTATCAAAATAATGTGACCTTACAATGACTTGCATAAGAAATATGTCCGCACCAATCGGATAACTATCAGTAGCCCTAGCGAAGGAGAGGAAATGGGTTTGTTGGGGTGGGCAAAATGGGGATGTTAAAAATAGACACACATACACACTACATTGGACAGGTGACAGCGCAATGCAGCGCGCAAAGTTCCTAACTTTGTACAGGTACAACAAGAAAATGGCAATTCAGCCTATTTACCCTATTACCCTATTACCTAATTGCGCAAATTGCCGCCAAAACTGGCCCTGTGCCTCTCTACTAGTTACCTGCACACATTGCAAAGCGGCATTTTGGCCACGGCCCAAAAGACTGGACTTCTGAGACATTTCATTTCACTCCTCCGCTCTCTGTGCGACGCCTTACGCTCCTGCCCTTACCCCTACTCTAGGCAGCTTGGCATGATGCATGAGACCACGTAGCGACGTAGCGACGAATGCGAGTGTAGGTACGAGGGTAGTCTGTAAGAGAAGCGTCGGGATCCAAAAGAGACAACACTCCGGGAAGTCAGACTTTGGAACTTGGGAGCTTTTACTCAGCGGCTCAGCGGTTCTGCTCCTTTCTGCCTAGGTCGTGCCCTGTACGAAAAGGTCTGGGGTAGGTAAGCAGAACCCAAAGAAGCTGGAAGTGGCAAAGACTGGGACGAAGTGGACGAAGTAAGAACTTAGCGCGAACCAGGTGTGTCTGTCCAGCGTGAATAAGCGAGGCAAAACCACTGTGGCCAATATAGGTGGTGATGACGATCGTGGCTTAGGCTACAGAGTAATGAGGCTCAGCTTGCGCCATTATTTACCCATTACCCATTGACCCGTGGACGCAGTAATTGATCAGATGGGGCTGGTGGTGGCGTCCGAGTTTCGTCTTGGCTTGCCAATGGCGGGGCATAGGGCTGGAACTGGAATGCAGGTCACGGTGCCACGAACTTTGTATCACCTCAGGTAGGTACCTATGTATGGATGGGAGTGCAGTGAGTGCCAGTGCTACGTTACTATGCCACTGTGGGAGGCAGCAACTGACAGAGAGATGGACTGGAGGGATATTGGATGCGAGAAAAACTACAATACCGTATCGGGAATCTCAAGCATCTGGGAAATGTTGTGTTGTTCCTCGCAACTTTGCGAAAAGTTATCTCGTGTTTGTCGTACGGATTTTCGAAGCGTCGGCCGAGACACGCCTTATCGCAAGCTTGTTAGATTTGTTGGGATTATATATTTACGCTTCGGAGATTTATCCACAAATCCTCACAGACACTGTTAGTAGTCCTCATTCGCTTGCTAATGATATACCCTAATACCTATCTAGATGGCCGAGTGGTTAAGGCGTGTGACTAGAATTGCTCTAGGCAATCACATGGGTTCGCCCGCACAGGTTCAAGTCCTGTTGGTGTCGTACAAGTTCTTTTTTTTTTTGGCTTTTTATTGATTGCCCTTCTGAAGTGCAATGTGGCAGCTACTTCGGTTCCAAATGTTCCATTAAATTGAGGTCTTCTTATTACTGCTGGTGTGAGCTTCATGGAGCGTCTGTTCGGCAAACCTGCCGCTGTCGTGCGACCTTTCATTTTTCTTGTGCTGAGGTGGAACTGAAGACTTCACCCACAGCCTCACATCTTTACCACCTTCGGTTTAGAGAAAGAATGTCATCAGCTTCGGTCTTTAAGAAGTGCAGGCATGCTGTGTAATGCATTTCACATGTCCAAGAGAAGTGACAAATAGCTTCACATGCTATGATATCCCTTCGCCTTTAACATACCGTGTCTCGCTATCATTGCCTTGGGCCCAGCCCTGATTTGCTTCTTATCTCTTCCACTGCGCAGTTTCTACTGGCCATACGCGCCGTCGACGGAATGTCGGTCACACTAATGAGACAGAAAGACGGTAAACCGACACCGATCAAATTATCGATCTGGGATGCGTTCAAAGGAGTCCCAGTTCCTAAGCCACGTCTGCACAAGGTGAGAGGTAGTCGAATACTCTGCCGCCCCATTCTTGTCACACGACGAGTGCTCGTCGTCGTCGGGGTTCAAACTGGCTGCGTTGTGCTCGCACAGAACACAACTGAACACGCTAATATCTGCAGTGTAATCGCTGCAACAAACTACACAGCCCAGGGGCAAAGGAGGGACTGTACACTGCACTTCCGAGCACATTAGAGTCAGATAAGAAACCAGCCGAAGCAGCTCCAACCCCCGAGAAGGCATCCACGTCAGAAGATACCGAATTCACTCCTGCCGAAGACGCGATGATTGTGAAGATGAAAGCGGAAAACTCTTCTTGGGCTCAGATTTCAGCAAGTGTTGGAAAGAACCGAAACAAGGTCAAGGCCCGATGGAAGCAGCTTCATCCGGCTGGTGATAAGGTGAACTCCACAGGGCAAAGCAAAGGAGACACAGTGAAGCATCAAGAGGAGAAGCCAAGAATAATGCTAAGCAAGAAGGAAAAGGCAGCCAAGGACAGGGCTGACGGCCTCAAGAAACAAGCAGCTTCCAAAGTGGACGAGGCTGGGAAAAAGGTAGTAAGAAGGACGAATTATGCTAGAACGCCGTCGAAACAAGCTTACGTTGCGCTTGCAGATGCTTCAAAGGTATGTGAATCATATGGCTTGTAGGCAAAGACACTGTACTAATGTTTGACGATAAGCCATGGGAGGAAGCAACGCCGTCATCAGCCAGGATGAGCGACGAGCACAAATGGCTTGCTGCGGCATCCAAGCACTTTGACAGGACAGGCCAACGTATAACACCCGAGCAAGCTCGAAAAATGGCTGACAACCCTGCCACGTGATCAGATTAATTCCCGGATGGGGAAGGCCGAGGCTTTGGTCCTGTGTGTACCTATTTCGTGTACCTACTTCTTTCCATTGCTCCGTGATGATATCATGTTTTGTACAACAACTATATTACCACAGCAAGTTACACTTGCGCAACAACTAGCTTTCAACAGAATATACTGAAGACCATTACTTACTTTTATTGTCAAGAGATCTGCTGACGTGATGCTGCTAAAACTACTGGAAGCTCTTGCAGTTCTTCTTCTAACAACCACAGGAATTGCCGGGGTTATCCCAGCACGACGCCAAAATTCAGTCTGGGACATCAAGAATTTCGACTCGTTGGTAACTTTCGGAGACAGCTACACCGATGAGAACAGGATCTGGTACATCTTCCAGCACAACGGCACACACCCTCCTCCAGGCACATACTTCCCAGAAGGACTGAACACAGCTTCAGGCGGACGAACGTGGCCTCGATTCGTGGTCCAATACTCTGGCGACTCCGACAATGGCACCTGGACGCCAGGACTGACTCTGTATAATTACGCCGTATCAGGTGCCGTATGCTCGAATAATATCACGCCCAGGTAAGCTTCCAGCATTGCACCTGTTCACCCTCGATATACGCGACGGTCCCGTCTGGTATGACTCAAAATACGCCTCGTCTGACTCGCGCAGGACTACCATGGGATTTCTCTACCCATCGGTGCTCGAATACGAGGTGCCCGCGTTTCTAGCCGATCGGAATACCACTCGTAACGGAACGGATGAAACCTACTTTTCGACGGCGCTTTCAGCTTCAAATGCTGTGTACAGTCTCTGGATAGGCACGAATGATTTGGGGAATGGCCTGTTGTTGACCGATGGACAGATTCGAGGACTGACTCTTTCCGACTACACGGAATGCATTTTCCAGGTATTCGATCATCTCTACGCAGCCGGAGCTCGAGTGTTTGTCCTGTTCAACAATGCTCCTCTTCAACTCAGTCCACTGTACGCAAACGATACACTGATGGGAGTTGGTGAAGGTGATCCCTACTGGGCAGACAAGCCTGAGAACCATACTACTCCAGCAGAGAAAATGCACGAATACGTCACATCAACCAACACCATCTTCAAATACCAAACGCCCTATGAAGCGCTAGTGGCTGGTCGCTACCCCGGTGCCAATATTGCGCTCTTCAATGTCTGGCAGTTGCTGTCCGATATCTACGACGACCCGACCGCGTATCTCAATGGTTCCGCACCCGCCAACGTGACTGGGTTCGAGCATCATTGCTCAACTGACCTGAGCTCGTGTACGTTGATGGACAACGGCACGAGTTCGGATAGTTTCATGTGGTATGACGAGCTTCACCCGAGGTAAGCATCCACCCATGTGAACAAGTGTTGTGCAACGTGCTGACAAGATTGCAGCGAGCAAACAGACAGAATCATTGCACGGACTTTTGTCGGGGTTCTTAACGGCAGTTCGTCATATGCGCAGTATTACTGACCTGCAGCAATTTTCATTTAGGGGTTTAGGTGTTTGGATCCAGTGTGCCACTGAGCAAGGTTGGCGTATAGGCTCTCACTATACATAACAACATAATGAGATAAATGACGGGGTATGTGTAAACGAATATTTTGATGGCAAGCCAAAATTGTAAAAACCAAAAGCCCGCCATTAATAACGTAATGGGCAGCTTCGGACCTTTTATTCGTGGTTGTACGAAATCATCGTAGCTTCCTCGTGAGAAGTTCACTGAACGAGTTCGCGTCAGAATTTGGCGCGTCAAGCTCTCGGATGCCACGCTCCCTGCTCTATCTCTATGTATTAAAAGCAGACGTGAGATATTTTGATCAAGCAAGCATTGATTGCTAAAACCGGCTCACCCTCACCCACGACACGGGCACCCTGGTGCGGTCCTGTTCAGGAAGTGGCTTAAGTCACGTCTACCTACCAAAATCGCTGTCACAGACGGGTTTGTGGGTCACACACACATCACCATACATCACCATACATCACCATACTCTGACAAAGCTCTTAAGGTTGTGTTCAGAGATGGACAAAGATTCTCGAGCTCAATGTTCCATCTAAGTCAAAGCCGATGAGGAGGAGGATTAATTTTGATTCCCAAGTCCTTCACGTTTGTGTTACATATGTCTATGGCATATTTGGGTTGTGGTACATAGCGATGCCACAGAATGTCCAAATCCGATCTACTGAATGATGGATTAAATGAGTTTGGTGTGCCTCAAAACCTTTTTTCGCACACTGCATCGGCCGTTTGATTCGCTCGCTTATTTATTTACTTGTAGTAAGCATCGAGCCATCTGCGATAGAACGGCTTCGATGTTTGCGAACCCGGAAACTCACCCCTCTTATCGGCCTGTCGCTGCGGCACATCTACAGCCTGGCCGTCCAGACCGGTATTTGTGACGGCGTTCTGCTGCTTGCCGAGGTAGAAGTCGGGCATGAAGAGGGTAGCAATCAGCGGTACGGCAGCCAGGCAAAGCGCAGTAATGGCGATGTGGCCGTTGACATAGGCGTATGCACGGATGGCGCCCTGTCTGACCGGATCGTCGTACTCGTAGCCGGTGCGCAGTTTCTTGATGCTCCCGTAGAGCTTGAGGATGGTCTTTTCGCTGACTCCGGACATCTCCAGATTCATGCGGTCGAGCATTTCGTTCGTCCAGATGGCAGACGAGATGGCGCTGCCGAGGGAGGAGCCTAGTGTCGACCACAGCGAGAGCAGTGCGATGATGGTGGCCATGTCCTCGTGAGGCACCGAGGCTTGACTGCCCACGCGGGCGCCGACGACGTTGAAGGATCCCAAGCAGTAGATCAGCTGGGCTACGACGAGGCATGCCGTGCTTTGCGTCATGCGGCCGTTGCCTTGGACCAGCACGCCGTAGCCGATCAGTCTCGAGGCAGCGCCGAACAGCATTAGCGTCTTGTATCGATGGGTGGTTCTCTGGATCAGACCGACGATGGGGCCCAACAGACTGAGCCCCATGGTCGTGATGCCCAAGAAGATGGTCCACTCGTAGGTCGACCATTCTTTGATGACGTAGACATATGACGAGAAGTAGGTGTTGCGGACTGCAGATGCCGTCTGGTTGAAGATGTAGATGGTGACCGCGGCGAGGAACGTGCGATTCTTGAGGATCCGTTTCGTCATAAGCGGCTTGGGAGCGAAGTAGACCTCGAAGAGCACAAAGGCGATCAGCAGAACAAAGCCCACGACCAGCATGGCAATTATCCCTCCGTTGGACCAACCTCCGTCAGCGTCCTCTGCCAGAGTGAAGGGTAGCAGGATGAGTGCAAAAGCAAAGCCCAAGATGATGAGTCCGACGATGTCGATGTCGATCAGACCTTCGCGCAGGAGCTTCATCCAGTAGGCAAAGCCTTTGGAGTTCGTGGCTTCATCCGTGTTAGTCGTAGATCCGACTCTCACACGCTTCGACGCAGCCATAGTGACCATGCCCAGCCTTTCTCCTCGTCGCTGCATTGCGTACAGCGTGATGATGGCTGGAATGAGTAGCACAGGTACGAGAATGGCGAACATGCCCAAACCCCATCGCCAGTTGTCGACGAAAGCCTCGGCGATAAAACCATTGATAGGGACGGTAACGACAAAAGGGAGTGACAGAGTTGCCCCAAAGAAACCACGCCACTGTAGCGGTGTCAAGTCACCGACAATGATATCGCTCAACAGGTCGAGCCCGGATTTCCCGACTGCAGTGAAGCAGATACCGACAGTATATGCCGCGAATGTGCTCGAGGTAGCCGCAACGGCAAAGCCGATCACGTAGAAGACCAGGATGACAACATAGGTCGTTGGTCGCGAAGTGATATCTGCCAACTTGCCGATGAAGGGCTTGCTGATAGCGCGAATGATCTGACTAGCAGTGCTGACGGCGGCCAGCGAGCTGTGCTGTCCGAAGGTGGAAGTGGCCATGGTCGTGAAGATGGTGGTGGTGATACCCTGGTCGAGGGCATAGGCAAACATGGTCAACCCGATGGAGATACCCAGCAGCCATAGCAATATCTTGCCAGACCTACCGGACTGGTACAGCACACGATTGAAAGCCTCGACCTTGCTGACACCAATCTCAGTGCGTTCTTCGCTTGCAGTGGGTGCATCCGAGTCTGCTTTCATCGAGTCCTGTCGTGCGTTGGCAGTCTTGTCGGGACCGTAGTAAGTCTTGTTGGCCGTGTCACCTCTTTCTTGGCTAGATAGCGATGAGGACAAGTCGACATCGTTCATCTTGTCCTGGTCAGCGCCAGGACCTCTAGCTGGGTTCGACATGTTTGTTGTCCTTTTAGTCGCACGAGGTTTGAATCACGTCTCAGTAAACATAGATGAAAAGAGAAATAATCAAATGCAATATTGATGAAGAAGTTTTTATGGAGGTTTAGATCCTACCTTTAACGTGACATGTAGCGTGGGCACATTTCTTGTGATCCATGGATCAAACAGCATATAGCACTGTCGATCAGGGTGCAGTTCTTTCACCTGTATCCCTCCATTTTTCCTTCATGATCAACAGGTGTCTTTCCGATGTGAGTAACATCAGCGGCGTTGACCACATGCTTGCGACCTACCCTGGTCAGTGGAGCCTATGTCTAGCCGATCACACCAGTTCAACAGCTCGTGCCCTAAGAGAGGAGAAGCGTTCGGCTAATTATGACGCCAAGGCCCAGCCAAGCCAGCAAAAATCAAAATGCAAGCTAGAGTTTTGGGCGGAGAGACCGTGGGAGTCGAGACAGGGATTGATGATCTGATAACAGGGCCTCGCAGCTAGGCGAGGATCAGATAAAAAATTTGCTTGATCAGGAGCGTCTGCCGATGTCGGTGATGAGACTTGCAGCGAGTTATGACGAATGAGGCTGACAATCTGATCTTTATCTCAATGGGGGAAAGCTTACAACGATTCCACGGCTACCGCATCTGTGTCAACCGTTGTTTGGGCAGTCTCAGGCACTCCATAATACTGTTTCTTGTGCCCTGGCAAGGAGCCCACTGGAGCCTAAACATGGCTTGATGGCTTAGGGACGTGCGAACATAGACCCAGCTCGTTCATGATGGAAAGGGCACCTTTTTTTAATGTCTCTGTTTCTGCGCTCTCTGAGCTCGAGTATACGTCAAGTTTTGCATTTCTAGCGTGGTATTACAGGGTATCTATAATGCTAGTCTATATCATGTAGCTCGCTCAAACAACGATCTTGGAGGCATCACAGAGCGCTCTGAATAGACTATCTGGCCGGGCAAACAGCTCTGGAATAGACCCAGATTCGGCGACCGTTCCACGGTCCATTACCACAACTCTACTGCATGTAGTAATGATGGTATCCAGTCGATGAGCCACGGTGAGCACCGTGGCGTTACCCATCACCTCGTTCAGCATCATCTGAAGCTCCGCGTCGGCCTTGCCATCAATTGATGCTGTGGCCTCATCCAAAATGACGATTCTTGCCCGCCGTACAAAGGCACGAGCGATTGAAATCAGAGACCGCTGGCCCTGAGAAATATTGGCCCCGTTCGCCTTGACTTCCGAGTCTAGACCCAGGCTCGTAATGCCAGTGCCCCTGATAAACTCGGATTCGTCATTCTTCTTGAGTTCTGATGAATCGCTCTCAGTCTCATTATCCTGACCTCTTGAATTCGTATCGTGAGCGTTTGATTTGTCCCCGCCAAGTCCTACTCTTCTCAAACACTGTTGTAACCAATCATCGTCGTACTGCTGGAATGGGTCGAGGTTGTATCGGACAGTGCCGGCTAGGAGGACGGCGTCTTGGCTAATAACGGATAGGTTGGACCTGAGTAGATGCAGACCGACTGTATGAATGTCGACTCCATCGATCAAGATCTTGCCACTCGTGGGCTCTGCAATCCTCAGTAAGGCGGAAACCACTGACCTTTCGTTAGCTGAGTTATAATGACATGACGTCTGGATAGCAACAGGGGAAGACATGGCTTGAGCGAGTACTTACAAGTAGTCTTTCCGGCACCCGTACGTCCCACAATACCGACCTTTTCTCCAGGCTCGATATCTAGCGTGACGTCCCGGAGTGCTGGTTCCAGGCCTGGGCGGTGACTGAGTGTTAGTGACTTAAACTGCACACGTCCAGCATGCGGCCATGCTCTGGCTTTCAGGCCGTTATCCACGGATTCGACATCGTGAGCCGGCTCCTGCTCAATATTGAATGCATAGTGAAGCATTCTCTCAACCGAGTTCATGTTGTTCTCGATCTCAGCGCTCTGGCGAATCATGTTTCCAAAGAGAACCTGCGCAGTGACAATGTACGACAGTACCACGCCCCCGGATGACGGGCCAATGGCATCTCGTAGTCCCACCACGAGAAGGGCAGCAGCGAGGACTAGAAACGCCCCACAAAGGTCCAGTCGTAGGTTTAGCCAGCGCTGACAAGCTATCGACAGCCAGTAGGCTGTGTTCTCGGTGTCGATTCTGCTGGCGTTGTCCTCAACGAAGCGGGACACGGCGCCAAAAGCCTTTAACGTAGGTAGACCGGACAACGACTCGCCAAAGTGCTCGTAAATGCGGCTACGAAGTAGGTTGTTGAGGCGCCGTAGCTCGCGCGCCGCAGGCCGGTAGTATATGCCAGTCCACATGTAGGTGAGGAAGATGGCAAAGGCAATGAGTAGGAACCACGGGACCACGATGGCGGCCACAATAATAGTTCCGATGACCTGGACGGTCGTTGAGATGAAGACCCGAAGTGTCTCGCCAACAACGTTATCCACCGCATCCACGTCCTTGCTGAAACGGTGCATGATACGGCCTTGCGGTGTCGTGTCAAAGAAAGCAACAGAAGCAAGCAACAGCCTCGATATGGCCATGTGATGAAGTTTGTTCGAGCACCAGAAGCAGAAGAGGGCAAAGGTGGCGCTCATGAAGAACAGGCCTAGAGACTGCCCAATGCCAAAGGCGGCGAAGCCTCCCATATACCCACCCTCTGAGATGGACGTGTATCGTTTACGTTGCCACCAGCTCAGCCACAAGGGCGAGACGACACTGGTGCCCTGGAAGATAACGATGGACGTGATGAAGAGTGGCAAAGTCAACCAAGCTTTACCCATCTGCACGTATCGGACATAGGTCTTGCCACTGACAGAGCCAACCACTCTCTCCTCATTCTGCATTATTTCTTTGCCTCGAGCCTCTTGTGTGACTTTCAGCCTTGGAACTTGAGTCTCCTGCTCTGACTTCTGGTTTTGACATTGTTCGGAGTCATATCCATCTTTAGTGTCTTCAGAGTCAGAGTCAGAGTCTGAGAGCACTGAAGACCCCACAAAGTGAGAGAATGGGCCATCCCTCGCAGACAGATCTTCATACGAACCCTGCTCGACAATGCGACCCTTTTCCATGTAGACGATGTGATCCGCTTGCCTAGTAAACGTCATAGAATGCGTCACTAGAACAATAGCGCATTCTTTTTCCTTCCGCGCCTGGTTGACAGCCAGGTCAAAGACACGGGAACCGACATGTGCATCCAGAGCGGAGAAACAGTCGTCGAGAAAGAGCAGCGGACTCTTGCCATAGATGGCTCTGGCGAGACTGATGCGCTGTTTCTGGCCTCCGGACAGCGATACTCCCATTTCGCCAACGACAGTCATATCACCATGTGCCAGCATCTCCAGATCCTGGTGCAGACAACATCGTGTGAGTACCTCATTGTACCATGTCAAATCCAGAGGCCTTCCAAGAATGATGTTCTCCCGCACCGTCTCGCTGAGCAGCCACGCGGTTTGCGGGGCGAGGGCAAGCTGAGACGACGACAGCGAGTTTTCGAGGTTGAGCTGGCATGAGCGTGCTTGGATGAGCTGCATGTCTCCCAAAAGCGCTCTAAAGACTGAGGTTTTACCTGATGCCACAGGTCCAACGATGCAGACAAGTTGATTCTTGTTCACCACGAGCGAATCGAGGTGAAGCCTTGGGGTCTGGCTCGTGAGCACCTTGCCTTGGGCTTCGGTCGCGCTTGGGGTTTTGGTTTCTTGAACATTCACATCGTCCTCGCTTGCCTTGACTGCCTCGTCTACCATTACTCCCGCGTCGTCGAAATGGGCAAAGGTTGCATCCTCAACTTGAACTACGACATCTTCTAGTGACTTCTCACCAGTAACTCCCATCAGCTCAGGTTTCAATCCAGGATCATTGTTAGAGCCTTCATCCGATGCGAGCATAAAAGCAGCTAAGCGCTCAAGTGCCACACGAGCGTCCGCAATGGCGGAGAGAGCAAGAGGCAGGGCTTGCAGCGGTGTTCTTAGCAGCAAGAAGTAGGCGAGCGTCGAGAAGACGACACTAGCCTCCATGCCATTCTTGTTCGTAGCGCCGTAGCAGATGATGCTCAAGACAGCAGCTAGCGTTGGTGCTGTGTATGAGACAGCAGTGTTGAGAGCCCTGAGAAGCATCCTTTTGCGTATGTAGACAACCTCGTCGAACCTGAGCCCTCCAATCTTGGCAAGCAAGCTCTTCTCGTACGCGTTGGTCTTGACAAGGCGAATGGTTGATACGGCCTCTACAACGGCTTTGACTCGGGCATCGGTGAAGGGCATGCTGGCCCGGCGTAATCGCAGTAACTGGGCCATCATGAAGCTCTGAATGGGATACAATAGAGCTAACAGGCCGAATCCGGCCAGAGCGCCGTAACCAATCGACCACACGGTCAAGGCGAAGCAGAGGAGAATTTGAAAGATGCTAGTCCAGGATGTGTGAAAAAAGCCGCAGCAAAAGTCCACACGTGTCACGTCCGCACTCATCAAGCTCATCAGCTTACCCGTGCCGAGGTCGTTCTTCAGCTTAGACTTCTCAGTAAGCTGTGTAGTTGCTCTGCGATAGATAGCATGTATGAGGGCACCTCTTAGCAAGACGCCGGTCGAATATGAACGATAAAATCCATGAACGTTGCACGTAACGGAGAAGACGAGGAGGAAAAATAGGCCGACGGCGTAGCCAAAACCTGCTCGCAAAGCCGACTGAGAAGGGTCTCCTAGGGTGGCTATGAGAAACCTGATGAGCAACGGCGAGGCCATTTGCGACAGGTCGCCGCACAACTTCAGGAGGCCTCCTAGCCAGAACCATCGGAAGCAGACATCGCTTAAAGCCAGTGCCAAGACAGTGCTGTCTGTTCTGGGCTGCTTCTTCTTCTGCAGAATTGGCACAACCGAACTTGCTCGATTCCTGTTTCTCTCCAGCCTCGCAGACCAGTGCTTCTCGAGTCGATCAGCATGGTCTCCAGCCAACCTGTTGCCGGGCATGTCGTACAGGTCCTCGAATTGAAGCGGTCTAGTGTAGCCTGTTCGAATTACGGGATTCAGCCAGTTGAATGACAGCCTAGACAACCAGTTCGCCGTCGACTCTGGCAATTTAGACTTCTCAATCTCAGAAGCAACTCCATCCTCTACCTTTCCGGGACTCGAAGTCGAACTTGGCTTCGGTGCCGTCAATCGGTCCTCGATAGGCTTGGTTGACAGAAACGGTACCTTTCTATACCATTTCCGAGGCGGAAAGGTTTTCCCACCATTGCTGGTCATCTTTGTCACCGCCGTGACTTAGGCTGAATCTGTTGCTCGTCGGAGCATATTGAGCTGGATAAACGATACATGACTTCAGAACTCACTATGAATTTCTTGCTAGCCCATGCATGGCTAAGTTTAGTCCTAGCCGAAGGGAAATAACCCACGTGCATTTTGGACTTTAAGGGCTGGCCGATCGCGGGATCGCAGCATTCAACTCAGTGGTACACATGCAGAGCCAAAGAAAAGGTTGTTCCTCTTTCGTCATTCTTGGCAAAGATTTGGCGGAGGTGCCAAGGTTAAGCCGGGCCGATGCAAGCTGAATTTTAGGACAAAGTCTAACTGAGCGGAGTCTGGAGTGCTTCATAACTAATACGTAATTTAATTTCCAAGGGCGGTAATAAGACCGTTACGCGAGCTACTAGCTTTGAAGTTTCGAGGATGTCTTGATCGATCACAGTTCGTTCCACTTTCTCTCGAGCCGATTCTCCACGGTACGACACCACCAAGACAATGACGGTGCCTTACACTACCTCGAAGTTAGGCCGTCTTACATTCGTATTTGAATCGGTAGCTATGCGTGTGATCTGTTTGAACCAGACGGGTTAGGGAAAACGAATAGCGGTTCAGCATGTTTTAGTCTGCTATATTATCCTCACTTTGTCTGGTCGTAGACTGTATGTGTCACTAATGCACGAATCAGTGAGACCACAGGTAGCCTGACCACGATTGAAAATGGGCAGCATCGGCACTGACGAGCTATCTTGCAACGGGACGTCACCAAAGATATCCAACAAGATATCTTTCAAGCTACCCGATGGTGAGACGGAAGTCTGGATTGATGCCGCCGGCAAAGGCACCAGTACAGACTATGTAGTTGGGGCTGGTGATGAAGCGCTGGCTCGGTGGGTGAATGATGGCACTCAGACCAGAATTTCCCCAGCCATGGTAAACGATGAGAATGCACAATTCAGCGATGTCATCCGGTTGCAACTTTTAAGCTTGGGTGTAGCTGACCCTCACTCGCCGTTTGGGACTGCTGGCCAGCAACAGAATCTGGCGCTGGCTTGGGCGTCAATATACGCTTTGTGGCTACATCCCGACTATAGGGATGATGACCTGATTGCTCTCTCGGTGGATAGCGAGCGTGTGGGCGAATACATGCAATCCACGGGGCTGGGGGTCATCTCACCGTTCTCGCCGAATTCAAGCACAACAAAGAATACTATCTACTGGCTCTACCGCGAGGCATTTTGGCAGGGCGCAGGCGCGCCAGACTCGCAGCACTGGCTCCGATCCCGGCCGGAAGTGACTAGCTTTCCGGGTTTCAATGGAATGCTGGGCGTTTTTGCTAGCCAGTTGGGCTTCACGCGCAAGGGTAACGTCTGCACTGTCCATCCAGTGCGCCCGCCCAAGCCCAAGCCCGGCACAGTCATCTACTCGAGGTTCATCGTCGAGGTCGGGCAACAGCTGCGGATCCTGCACATTGACCCTGAGAATCGAGAGCACTTCGAGACGTACAAGCGGTGGCAGAACTCAGACCGAGTCAACGCCTCGTGGCGGGAGCGAGGGCCAGACGAACATCACCGGGAGTACCTGGCCGGACAGTTGGCGGATCCACATAGCATGTCATGCTTGTTCGAGTGGGATGGCGAGCTTGCAGGGTACACAGAACTGGGTTGGGTCAAAGAGGACAACGCGGCGTGCTTCTTCAGCTCCAACTGCAATATTGTGGTAGGCGAGCACGACCAGAATTCACATATCCTTGTGGGGGAGGAGCACTTCCGGGGTGGCAAGAGGTACCAGGCTGTGGCGACGTCGATCAAGCATTGCTGCTTCCTGCGTGATCCGCGAACCAAGCAGGTGATTGCGGAGCCTCAATTCGACCTGGCCCACGTTCAAATCCAGAGCAAGTACCTCCCACAGGAAAAGAAGAAGCGCTTCCACTTACCGCACAAGACGGCAGTTCTCTTCGCACTCCAGCGAGATCGCTTCTTCCAGGAGGCGCATTTTGTTTAGAAGTTAGCGTACACATATGATCAATCTTAGGCACTTGTTTCTGCCAAGGATGAAACTGGTATAGCAGTGAGGTCACCTAAACACGCCAAAGTGACCGGTCGTCAGCGTCTATGAGACTGGATTGGACAGAAGTGAGACTGCTTCGGAGGTAATACGAACTTGGAGGGCGGGAAAGAGCCGGCGAAGTTCGCGTAGGTCTCCGTGGGAGGGATAGCCCTGCTGGTATCATGGTTGAATCAAGCCACCATACTATACAATACAGCAAGCCAGGTCTGGTCAGCAGAAAATTTTTTTACATCGGACAGATCGGATAAGATAATCTGATTGAATCACGCGATCCTGCGCTGCCTAGGCAAGCAAGGCTCTCTTGCCGAATCAAGCTAATGCGGGAGCAAATTTTCACATTCAAACTAGATAATTTAATCAGATCATCTTAGCCCCACTCCCACGCCGCCCGAGAGCACTAATGTACGTCCATGTGGGAAGCTCAGAAGCTACTACGTCATTGGAAAATTGTTCTCAATTTCCCAGTGAGGCTAATGAGAAAGACTCACAACTCGCTTCACCAGGCACAACGGCCCTGACGCGTGGGCTTGTACGGGGTGCACCTCGGCGCCATGAAACTTTGCACTGGCTCCGCACTCCTAGCGACTGGGGCTGGCTTGCCTCGTAGCTCGAATACTGGCCGTGAGCATAAGTCGCACACGTGGTTCACGTCCTCTTCACACGGCCAGAGTCTTGAGAGGCTCATGCAGCCTCACTTGGGTGGTTGAGATGGGCCGGGAAACAACGACGGCAATATGAAGAATACAGGATCAACGCCACGGCCACCAATTACACAGCTCCGGCCCCTACATTCCCTCCAGCAGACTCCCGATGAAGAGCTGAAGGCGCAACCATCAAGAGTAGAAGATCGCCCTGCAAATGGACCCCAGATACTGCGATGGATAAGTAGTCTCGAACTAAGGCCTGACGAAGACACATACATTAAAGCCTTTGTAAAGCTCGTCTCCCGCATAGTAATCCTCGACTATGGAGAGACATATTGTGTTCAAGATTCCGTGCGTGGTGGTTTCATTTTGGCTCGGTTTGCCAACGCCGACCAAGATGGGAAGTATGAGGAGGATGAGGGAGTCGAAGCATTTAGCTTCATTGACTACGAGCATGGCAGTGACATTCCAACTGACTTTTCGATTGGCGAGGGGAAGGCGAGTCAAACCGATGAAATCCTGCCACTCATATTGCTAACACACTAGCCAGGCTTTGCAGCTTCATATTGATGAGACAACCGGACAAGTACGGCTGAATGCACAAGCCGATATCATACCCATGCCTGCTCTGGAGGCTCTGGGCAGCATGCTGGACGACCTTATTCTCGGCCTACAGCAAGGGCAAACGAGAGTTGGAAGATGGACTAAACCATCCGTGCTCAATCTTCCACCGAAGTCGAGCCCTCCGCCATTACTTACATTGGGCGAGCAGAGTGAGAGCGAGAGGCACGAGCCTGCGATGCTTCACCGATGGTTTGAGCAACGAGCGGTAGAAGCCCCCCACAGGACGGCTCTCGATTTTCTCTTATCCCTCGAAAGCGGTAAGAGGATTCAGTACTCATATCAGCAGGTCGAGAATGCCTCCAATGCGCTGGCCGTCGAGTTGATTCGCACATTTCCACAGCCACGGTCACAACAATCCATCAAAACAGTTGCAGTCATTGTCGGACCCTCCCCTGAGCTCTACATTAGTTACCTAGCTGCTCTCAAAGCCGGCATGGGCTTCTGTCCCATTCCTGTGGATGCTCCTCAAGAGAGAAAGGGGACACTGCTTGCAGATCTGAATCCATCTGCAATTCTTGTGACTGCATCCACTCAGGCGCAATCATCACCATCTTCATTGTCTGTTCCAATCCCCATGATCAACGTGACGCCGTATCTTGCATCATGTGGCGATGAACCGGATAGAAAGAGATTATTATCATCAGTGTCAAGATCCACCACGGAGAACGATGTGGCTTACGTCCTGTACACTTCAGGAACGACCGGTATACCAAAAGGTGTAGCTGTCAGTCACATTTCAGCAGCATGCACCATCTCTGCTCTAAGCGCGCACTATGGATTTTCCTCACCGATCTCTTCATCGACGAGCGAGCCAGTCAAATGGTTTCAGGGTGCAGCGCCGACTTTTGATATCTCTCTCTTTGAGATCTTCTGGACACTCGGCACTGGTTCGACGCTCTGCTGTGCGCCACGCGAATTCACCATGCAGGACATTAACAAGGTCATTACAGCCTTTGGGGCAGACATAACCAACATCACACCTAGCTTCGCAAGTCTGCTGGATCCAACGTCAATACGGGGTCTGATGGTTGGGGGAGAGACGTTGAACACACGCCTTCTGCGAGATTTCGCGCCTCATAATTCCACGACGAGGAACGACGACCGTAGGCGTGTGCCGAGCGGAATATACAATGGGTACGGGCCTACGGAGACGGCCATCTACTGCATTGCCCAGGCTCATGTCCCGGGAGACCAGCGAGGTTCCGTGATTGGAACACCTCTCGTCACGTGCGGCAGTCTTATCGTTGAGGAATGCATCCAGACTCAGACTCAGTCGGTAACCCTAAAGCCTGTACCCATGGGCGCAATAGGTGAGCTTGTTATTACAGGTCCGCAGGTGAGCAAAGTAGGCTACCTGAACCGTCCTGATGAGACATCGTGCGCTTTTGTGGACGATCCGCAATGGGGCCGGGCGTACAAAACTGGCGACAGAGCTAGGATCGTTTGGGGGACCAATGGTCAACCTATGATTGAGTTCCTAGGCAGAATATCTGATGATCAGGTCAAATTGAGCGGAAGACGCGTGGAGCTTGGCGAGATTGAGAGCGTGCTGGCAAGCAAAGTAGATGGAGTAAGGGAGACGCTCTCTTGTGTTTGGAAGCAGCAAGCTTCTAAATCCGGCTCTGAGAAAGTTGTGAGTCTGGTGGTCCTTGACCCGCGTACGGGCATGGACTTCAATCTCGTCCAACGGAGGTGTCTAGAGGCCGCACAACGCCATCTCCCTGACTACATGAGACCCTTCAAGATCCTACAGGTTGATGCACTGCCCAGATCTACGTCTGGGAAGGCCGACCGCAAAGCGGCTGCAACATATGTTCGGGAGACTTTGCAAACAGACCAACAAGCCCAACAATTAAAGAATACAGACAACAAAGATACCGAACCCGTCGAACCGCAGTTAGACCCCAAAGATGCGAGGCTAGAAGATGAATTGCTTACCCTCGTTTCCAACATTCTCAACGACAGCTCAACCACTTCCAAAACCACAATCAAGGCTACTACGCCTCTTGCTGAGGCTGGCATGGACAGTCTCCACGCAATGAGACTGTTACGCGACATACGGAAACAGTGGTCGGACCTTGGATCTGCAGCACTCCAGAAGGGGAATGTATGCCTGCAGCCGTCCCTAGCCCTGCTTCTTGACTCAGAAGCCAGTATCCGCTCTGTCTTCTTCCCTCCAGCGCAAGATGCTGATAAGTCGACCTTGCTGGACGTTAAGGAAGCTGACACTCGCAGTCGACTCACCAGTTTCTCCTCCAGGCACATGTCGGAAACTATTGACAAGCTCAATCTGGAAAGTGAGGCTGATGTCGAGATGGTCTTGCCTGCAACGTGCACTCAAAGTCAGCTAGCCATGAGCTTCGCTATGGATAGACGCAACTACATCAGCCACTCTGTCTTGAGACTGAAACCCAATGTTTCGGCGGAGAGGCTGAGAGAAGCTATTGAGCTAGTTATCTGTGAACAGGCCATATATCGATGTATGATGCTTCCTTGTGACGACGCGCTATCACCGTTCCTCCAGGTTATCCTAAAGCCTGAGGCATGGCGTCGGTTGCCCAACCATGGGAGTCGAATTGTCCACAAGAGGGTAAGTGCAAGCCGTGCCACTGTAGATGCGAAAGAGTGGCTTGACTTGGCTGAGGAGAACATCGATCTCGATTCGCAGGTATTTTACCATATACAGGTCATTGAAACGGACTCGGATTCCGAAAACGATTCTAGCAGCACTGGTTTACTTGTCGTCAGCGTTGCACACTGCATCTGCGATGGTGCTTCACTCGAGACACTCATGGACGATATTGCTCGGCATTATGCTGGTTTTGAACCACTACCAAGGCAGGGTATCTATGATGCCGTATTGGAGTGGGCCTCGAATGTGCACGTTGAGACGGACAAGTTCTGGCAAGAGTCCTTGAAAGACTGGGAAGCCGAAAGTTTTGGTGCGCTGAGTGGTAACAACGTCAAATCGTCTGCCTCCACTGAAGGCTATGCACATGAAATGGTACAGTACACTTGTGACCTACAATGGCAGGTCCTAGAAAGTAAGAGTAGGTCTCTCGGTGCATCGCCGCTGTCGATTCTCCAAGCGTGCTGGGCCTTGCTCTTGCATTTGTTCTCTGAGGCGGACACAGGAGATGTTACTTTTGGCAGCGTTATATCGGGCAATCAATTCTCTGCCCATGCCCCTACCTTCTCTGTGGTCCCATGCCGAGTGGCTTTGCCCAAGATCCAGACTGTCAGTCAGCTTATCAGCAACCTTGTACTTCACTCGAGATTCGCCCAAAGCCACCGTCACACATCCTTCGGCATCTTCAAGACGCTACCGTACAACACTGCATTGGCTCTACAAGCGTATTCGCTACCAGACTCCAAGCCTGAGGATGAACTCGGAGGGACTCTGTCAGTGCCTTGGAGCGAGATTCGAAATCCGGCCATTCGTTACGATTTCGCCATCTTCGCGGAGGTCTTCCCTACAGGTCCTCATTCCCTAAGCCAAGATGGACAGTCCAACGGCATCACCTTCAAGTTGACATACCGGGATGATGCTCTCTCAGAGCCCTCGGCTACGTGCATCGCAAAACAGTTCGCCGCACTCACAAAAACCATTCTTTGTTCACGCCCGGATGACATGGTGCAGAAACTACCCGCGCTTCTCCCTAGGAATTTACTCTCTGCAGAAGGGACTATTCCAGGCCGAGATACAGACGAGGCAACGAAAATTGAGCAGGGCCAAAGTCGAATTGAGCTACTACATTCCCAATTCGAGAAACAAGCCAAGGCAACCCCTGACCTTCTAGCGCTAAGCTTCTATACTTCACTAGACTCATTACCAGTCGAGTTGAGCTATGTAGAGCTCGACGCTAGAGCCAACGGTCTGGCAGAGATTTTGCGCGAGGAGGATGTGGACATAATACCTATCTGTCTGCAACGCAGCGTTGAACTGTACGTTGCTGTGTTAGCCATCTTGAAGGCTGGCTCGGCCTGGTGTCCAATTGATGACTCGTCACCTGTGCAGAGACGGACGTCACTGATTGCCAGGACGCATAGCAAGGTATTGCTGACGACCACTGCATCCCTACATCTGGTCAAGCCCTGTCTTGCCCACGAGAGTCTGGAGGGCATGCGCGTCATTCTTGTCGACCAGTATGCAGACAAAAAGACATTTACAAGACCTGAACCGCGACATGGGGTAATCTCTTCACGTAGTCTCAGTGGAGAGGATCTAGCATATCTCCTGTGGACGTCGGGTACGACAGGCGAGCCAAAAGGCGTCATGATTCAACACAGCGCTGCGGCAGAAGCCATGCGCGATCTCCAGGTCCAGGTCAAGTACGATAAAGACGCAGGGCAGGTTCGCACGCTGCAGCTATCATCGTACAGTTTCGACGTCTTTGTGCAGGACCTCTTCTACACTTGGGGTTTGGCGGGCAGCGTCATCAGCGGAACACGAGAGCTGGTCCTTGGCACATTTGTTGAATTCATTTGGAAGTCCCGCCCAACTCACGCTCATCTCACACCGTCGTTCGGCGCAAGCATTGCTGTTGATGAGATAAGGGGATCAACTTTACAATATGTCACCTTCATAGGTGAGAAACTAACAGAAGACGTTGCTGAAGCATGGACAGCACCTAGTATCACTACCTACGCTTACAATACCTATGGACCAGCTGAGAATGCGGTGGTGTCTACCATGAGGCAATTTTACGGCAGGAGCAGAGATACCGCCAAAGCTGCTAATGTCGGCTTTCCATTGAATCCTTGCACAGCGTACGTTGTTCGTGAGATTGAGATACCAACCGATAATCAGGCGTGCTGGGAGTTGGTGCCACGCTATGGCGTAGGCGAGCTGGCCCTAGGTGGTGCCCAGGTTGCTAAGGGCTATCTCAGTAATGAGGCCAAGACGAAAAAGGCTTTCATTACAGGAGTCTCTGGTATAGACGAGCGTATCTACCTGACGGGAGATATGGTGCGTCTCAACGACCATGGTTTTGAGTTTCTTGGCCGAAACGACGACCTGGTGAAGATCACTGGCATACGTATCGAACTGAGCGAGATTAGCGCGGCTTGTGCAAGCGTCAAGGATGAGAACGCCGCCGTTGAGCACATTGAGACTTTGTACCTCCTTCGTCCGGGGTCTGATGCCACCAGCGGCAGCAAAGTTGTCGTCACTTTTGTATCCGTGAAAAAAATCGGTGCTGACACTGACGAAATTAGGGCACAGGTTTTCCGAAAAGCTATGGACATGTTGCCTACGTACATGGTGCCTGGCCATGTTGTGGTGCTAGATACGACAATGCCAAGGACCGCGTCCAACAAAGTCGATCGTAAAGCCCTGCAGGAAATATACAAGCAATCGGACCTGAATGTACTGGCGGGAGGATTTGGGCCCCAGCCATCTGCTGGCGATGGGCAGCAGGCGATGTCACAATGGGGTGGGAGACAGCTTCAGATTCTTCAAACTATTGCCGAAAACTTCAAAGTCGCAGTTGAACCACTCTCTCCTCAAGACAGTTTGGCTGGCCTGGGATTCAGTTCGCTGCAAGTCACGAAGCTGGCTTGGTTGCTGAGACGGCAGCTGAACTGTGCGGTTGGAGTCATTGATCTCATGCAGTGCCAATTCCTTGGTGAGCTCGTCGACGTCATTATCAACAAGTTACCAGAGGAGACAAATACAGTATCACATGCCAACGGCATGGTGATGGCAAAGATGCCAGTGGAAGATTCATTTGTGGCTTCCATTAAAGACGTGCTAACCAAGAAAGTTCGCGGCGAAATGCGGCCATCTGATACCTTGTACGTGCTACCCGCGACTCCGATACAGGAATCACTCATCGTAGAGACAATGCTTGAGCCTCGGGCTTACTGGTCGCACCGTGTATTTGAGTTGAGCCACTTAGGAGACATCGATCCCAATCGTCTGAGAAAGGCTTGGACAAGAGCAGCCGAAACATTCGATATCCTTCGAACTGTCTTTGTTTCAATATCACAGCTAGAAATAGATGGTATAGAGGAGCATGAGAGCAGTGTTGCATGGGCACGTCGGCAAGGAGTCCAGTCCACGGTCCTTCAGTTGGTCCGAAACGAGCCAAGAGTGCGCTGGACAAAGCTCTCCAGTGAAGAAGACCAGAGTCTCGCTAGATGGGCTGAGAAACTACAGATAGAATTGACGCCAACAACAACAACTCAACCTCCATGGGCCATCACTTTCGCCGAGAAAGCTGGCAAGATGATGTTAAGTATGCATCACTCGCTCTACGACAATGTGGCGTCGGAAATCCTTCTCGAAGCCCTCACAAAATTCTACCAGGAGCAAGCCGGGGATGGCTATAGACCTGTCGTCCAATTTGAGAGGGGAATGCAGTTGGGTCTGCTGCCTACTGCCTCTCGAAGAAACGATGCTGTCTCTTTATGGAGCGGCCGGTTAGCCGACCTCAGAAAGACAGCAGGCTCTTTGAACGCATCTTTTCCCGATCTAACACAATCACGACAGAAGCAGCCACAGAGGATCCTCCTCGCAAGCAGGAAGATCCCGCCAGCAATATCCAAAACTACGTCGCCTGCGGTCCCGACTTTGTTCCAGTCTGCATTTGGCTGTGTTCTCGCATCGTACCTAGAGTTGAAGGCGGTAATGTTCGGCCAGACCATTTCACAAAGAATATTACACCCAGATCTTGCCCACGTTATGGGACCTGCAATAACTACACTTCCTGTGATCGTCCGTGCAGATGCGCATTCAGCTCAGGAGCTCTGGAACGAGCTGAGCCGCGACTCGTCTGACCTTTTCCGAAGCACGCAATACCTGCACCCTGTTGATGTAAAGAAGATGCTCAACGAAGATAGCGGAAACAGCAACACCCCTTTCCCAGCGTTGTTCGTCTACCACCCGGCCCAAGACAACACCGAAGACAATAAGGACAATTCTAGTCAAAAACTATTCCGGGAAGTAGAACAGGCACTGTCACTTAACGTGGAACATCCACTTGCTTTCAACATCTTCGAGTTCGACGGTACCATGGAGCTTAGCGGCGACGGGCGCCGCATTTCGCAGGCACAGCTGGAACTCATGTTAGACCAGATCATTGACCAGACTCTTGTCATGATAGAGTCACCCCAGCTGCCTCTTTACCAGCTTCGCAATAGAATGAGCCGCAGTCTCGTTTCTATCAGTGGCGAGGCGATTGTTGACAAAGTTCGGACAACTGATCCCACAGACAGTGTCTTACTGCATGCTGCAGAGCACCCCGAATGGGTTGCAGTTGAGGAAGTAAGTTTTGTGGATGATGACGAGGACTCAGACGGAATAGTCACCAAGACAATCACTTACGCACAGCTGAACATGCTCACCAATGCGATCGCCTCCAAGTTAGAATGTCATGAGTTTGGCCTCCAGTCCGACGACATTGTTGCTTTGTACATGGATAGAGATATCAAGTCACTTGCAGCAACTCTGGCCATTTTCCGAGCTGGCTTTGTGTATCTTCCTGTGGATGAGGATCTGCCGCAGACTCGGAAGCAACTACTTATTCATGATGCCAAGGCAAAGCTCATCATTACCACGAGGAAGCGCTATGACGACCTAGACTTGAACTCCAATGACAATCCTCCGGTTCTGCTAATCCCGGATGGTGACGATGATATCGATGTTATCTCATCTTGGCCCGTGTCCCAGAGGAAGTTCGAAGCCGGTCACGGCGGGTATCTCCTTTATACTTCTGGCTCAACGGGTCGTCCAAAGGGTGTGCGCGTGTCTAACAGCAGCCTATGCCACTTTATTGGCTCTTTCAGCGACCGCCTAATCGAGTCCTCTCCAGCCACGGCCAACCTAGGAGGCATCGGTAAATATCTCAACCTTACCTCTCGGGCCTTCGACCCACACCTCACACAACTTTTTGTGCCTTGGAACTTGGGTTACCATGTAGTCATCGGCAAGGACCGGAATACCATGCTCGGCAGCTTACAGCAGCTCATCAACGAACTAGACATCACTCACTTCGGCTCCGTGCCTTCAGTATTGGCTCAATTGAGGCTGATGCCTGAAGACGTGCCCTCAGTCAGGATAGTAACTACAGGAGGAGAAAAGGCGTCAAATGAACTTCTCAACACATGGTCTCAGGGATCTAGTTCTACAGACCAAGAGGGCCAAAATCAACAAGTCGCCCTTATCAATTTCTATGGACCAACGGAAGTCACCATTGGTTGCCTCGGGCATGCAGTGAACCACGAGTCCAATGCTCGCAATCTCGGATTGCCACTCAAGGGTCTTGAAGCACTACTATTGTGCCCTGGAACTGGTGACGAACAAATAATTGCTAGAAGAGGCGAGCCGGGCGAGCTCTGCCTCGCTGGACCGCAGGTTGCCATGGGTTATCTAGACAGACCTGTCGAAAACGCAAAGAGTTTCCTGACTACCCCTTTACTGGGTGGCGGAGACAAGAGAATGTACAGAACAGGCGACATGATGAGGATGATGCACGATGGCACCCTCGAGTTTCTTGGCAGAGCGGACCAGCAGGTCAAGATCCGAGGTCAAAGGCTGGAGCTTGATGAGGTCGTGGCTTTCTTGAAGGAAGCTGCGGCTGATGAGGGTGACCTAGACTTTGCCGCAACCGTCATTGCTACTGGTGACAGCAAATCTAACGAGCAGCAGCAGCTGTTCGGCTTTGTGGCTCGTAAAACTAAGAATCTCTTAAAAGGGGAAACCGACGCTGAGGTTGAGTTGCTACAAAATCAGGGTCAAGCGTTGACTTCGTTTCTAGAGAGGATCGAGCAGAAATGTGAGGCCGGGCTGCCTGCCTTCATGGTGCCAACAATGCTCTGGATTTCTAAAATCCCATACCAAGCAGCTGCAGGCAAGGTAGACACCAAACTCCTAGCCAAGCTGGCGCGTGAGTTTCTCGACTCTCAAGCGGCCCAACAAAATGCGGGTGAGTCTGGTTCTGCTACAGCTGCGGATGCGGAGCATGCATTGGACTCTACGGAGTCTGTGGTTGTTGCCAGCGTGGTAGAGGCTGTGGGAAGCAAAGTCAACGCCATGCCAACCAGCAACATTCAACGCCTGGGCATTGACAGTCTTTCGGCGGTGCACTTGGTGTCTCTTTTGAAGAAAAGAGGCTTTTCCAACCTCAAAATAGCCGATATTCTCTCCTCGTCCGCTACAGTGAGGTCGATCGCTCGGTTAGCGGACCTCAGTTCGACGAGCAGCGCCTCCGAAAGCAAGTATCCGTTTCAGTCTGCCCCTGAGCAAAGCACAGACGGAATGGAAGAAGCCAGATCGTTCAACATCGAGGACCTTGGTCCACTTCCCATCGGTCTCAACAAATCGCAAATCCAAGCTGTACTACCTTGCCTGCCTTTACAATCCGCCCTTGTCGCTCGATCACTGGTGTGGTTGAGCACTATCAGCGACGACATCGAGGGAAATCAAAGAGCCGATGTCCCATACGTCGCCCAATTCTACTACCGTCTTTCCAGGGGCACGGATATCTTCAAATGGAAGAAGGCAGCCGAGCGAGTAGTCGCATCTGAGGCTACACTAAGAACCTGTTTCATCCAAAGAGAGGACGATGGTCGGATCTTCCAGGTTGTTCTTCGGTCGTCTCCACGCCCGTTGTTCGATGACCAAGAGAGCCCGACGGATATCGTAGTCAATATGGATGTACGACCCCCAATTTCGATCCACGTCCAAGACACGGAGGAATCTGGCGAGACCATTGTTTCTTTGAGGATACATCATGCGCTATTCGATGGTGTGGCGATTGACTTGCTTAGACAGAAATTGGAGCAGGCATACAATGAACAGGACACCACACACAACTCACACAATAAGAGTCTCGATGTTTTAAGGAGCATCTCTACTTATTGTAATCCCTCCGATGCGCAAATTACATCCACCAAACGCTCGTGGCAAGCAAGATTGCATTCTGTACGGCCGTGTCTTGTCGGCGACAACCAAATAAATGGCGATATGGTCCGTTCCACTCTATGTCTCGCCTACACTACTTCCCAACTCAAGAATAAGCTACATGATTATACTCAACACTCTGGTGCTTCTATATCGGCTTCTTCTGTTTTCCAGCTAGCAACCGGGCTCTGCCTAGCTAAACTCACTCAACAGACCTCGGTCGTTTGGGGCTTTGTCATGTCACTTCGGCCATTACTAAATCACGTCGACCAAGGCGTTGATAATTTCATTGGGCCATGCCTTAACACAGTAATCCAGACACTTAATCTTCAAAGACGAAACGAAACTTTACCCGAACTTGCTCAAAGGATCCATGAAGCGCATCTTAACGTCTGTCAAGGCGCAATGCCATTCATCAGCGTGGAGGAAGTACAGCATTGGGTGAGAGCCGAGGACAAGCTGTTCGACAGTCTTCTCAACATCAGCTTTATCCCCACGGAGGATACGACGAACAGCAAGTCCCATCCCGGGCGCATGAGTGCCTTAAACACCAGGAGCAAGAGCGACATGGCCATTGCCATTGACATTGATATGCATGCGGACGGCAAGATCATCTTGACGCTTTCGTCGGCTGGAGTCTTGACCGAGTCGCAGCTGATTGACGTTGGTCGGCTGTTCGAAGAGGTGGTATGCAGATGCACCGACGTGAATGCAACCGTCGAGCACTTTGTCTCGATGATACATGATATGAACGGCGTTGCTCCTGACAACCATGATATTTCCAACGGCTTCGAAGCAGAACCAGACTCAGCAGAAGAGGAACTTCAAGGGGCTCTTGCCGGTGTACAGACGGCCATCTGCCGCATCCTCCGTCTGAAGCAGTCCGACATATCTAACAAGGCAAAAACGACCACACTTTATCAGATTGGCATAGATTCTATCGCTGTTCTTCCCTTTGTCAAGCATGTCAACAAATCCGAGGGCATCAAGCTTACCCCGAATGCAGTCATCAAGGCTCGAACAATTCAAGGCGTTGCAAGACTTGTGCAGGAAGCGAGAGACAGGATCAGTACAACTGTGAATGGGAATGGTACACGAAATTCAGTGATGAGACGCAATCACACCAACAACGACATGAGCGACGCGGAGATTTACGACAAGACTCTCGAAAGAATGGCCAAAGATCTCATGTTTGTCGCAACGCCACTTCAAGAAGGTATGCTCAGTGCGTCTCTGGCCATCGCAGGCAAGGCTTACACTTACGTTCACACCATGCAACTGTCCGAATATGCGCTCAGAACGGACAATTCCAGCCTGGACTGCTTCTTCGCTGCTGTCAGAGATACAGTGCAAGCTTGTGAGATATTGAGAACCCGCTTCATCTTCACACAGGACGACGAAACACCATGGGTCGGTGTTGTATCTCACACCGAACAGAGCGATCTTGTCAATTGGGAAGCGGCGAGATCAGGTAGATCCGGCAGCATAAGTCTCACAATCCACCACGCTCTCTACGACGCGACTTCAATCCAAGCCATTTGGCGTATCTTAGCCAACAACTACCAGAGGCGCCTGCAGGGCCTCAATGAAGACAGTGAAGAAGCTCAAAGATATCTATTCAGACCCTTTGCAAGGACAGTTTCCTTGGCACAAAGAGCATCGGTTGAGTTCTGGACCGAGCTAGTCCGTGGTTATAGCTATGCACCTCTCGAATTCCCTGACGAGTCCCTTCAGGCGTCACACGCATTCCATTTCGCCTTGAACGAGAAAGACCTGTCGCTTCTGCAGACGAGGTGTAGGGCTCTCAGTGTGACAACCAAGGCAGCGCTCCAGCTCGCATGGGTCAAGGTGCTCTGCGAGGCTCTTTACGGACAAGCTGATGTTGTCTATGGGGAGGTCATCTCGGCTGATGGTGGATTCGATGAAGACGGTCATGATGGTTGTGATGACGATAGCCACATACTTGGCCCTGCGATCAACACCGTGCCTATGCGGGTAAACTTACTGGGAGGCCAGACCGCCATCCGTCTTACAGAGGCTTTGGCGCAGGTGCAAAATCTGAGTGATAATGTAAGGGGTCCAAATGCAATGGCATCGCTAAGGACGATTCAAACCTCATGGAGATCGGCAAATCGCGACTTGGAACATGCTCCTGCGAGTCTTTTCCAAAGTCTTTTCGTATTTGATGGCGACGTCTCTCTTCCCAACGGGACTAGTGAGGACTCGGCGCAAACGTTGTTCAGGCCAGTCCAGGCGCACGCTGAGAACTTGGAAGGAAATTCAGATGACGGACCTGCATATGACGATTACCCTCTAATTGTCTCTTTCTACATCAAGAACAACGTGCTCCAAGGCAAGCTAAGAGGCAAGTTAGCCAGAAAGGAAGTAGAAGCCCTTGGGACTCGACTAGAGACTGCAGTAAGAAGCGTGGTCTCATGTGAACCGGAAACCCCGATCCTTGACCTTAGTCAAATGGAAACGAGAAAGCAAAATTTGGTCTCAAACACGAGAGCAAAAAATAACACAATTAATGGAGTAAGCAAGGAAAGCCAGAATGACACTGCGGAAGCTGTTTTGGAAGTGGTGAAGACAGTGCTCGGCACAAGGTGTCGAGGCAAGGAGATTAACTACAAGACAAAGCTAATCAATGTCGGTCTTGACTCGATCTTAGCTATCCGCCTGTCAAAGCTTCTCAAAAAGCAGAAGGGGATAAATGTGAGCGTCTACGACATCATCAAAGGCGCCAGCATTCATGACATCAGTGAGAACGCGACCTCAGATCACAAGACTATGACACAGAAACCGAGACAGAAGTTGGTGGCTCAAGAGGCAGAACTGAAGGATATGGTGGCCAAAACCCTCGAGATGCCAAGTCACTTCGTCAAATCTGTCTTGCCTGCCCTATCAGGACAGCGCACGCATTTGGAACAATGGCTGTACAATGGCAAAAGATTCTTCGAGGCTCCATGGGTATACCGAGTGGACGACGATTCACTTGACGTTCAGAAAGTGGCAGACTGCTGGAATGAACTCTGCCAGGTTCATGAAGGCCTTCGGACCACGTTCATATGGGCAGAAAATCCCCAAGGACTTTTCCAAGTCGTTTTAGGAAATCAGTGGAACGATGAAAGACGCCTTGTGGTCATCCAAGATCAGTCGAAGCCTATTGACGCCTTAATACACGAGCACGTCGCCGAGACCAACAGCAAGCCATCAGACCTGAAAGTGCCTCCGGCTCGTCTCTCGTTCTTGGAAGCTTCAGATGGGAAAGCAATTGTGCTCCGACTCCATCACGCACTATATGATGCCTGGAGTATGAAGATCATTCAGAACGATTTCAATGAGCTCCTGGCCTTTGGCAGGATACAACAGCCTCGTGCACCTGCCGAACATATGATTAATCAGATCAGAGAGATTAGGAATTCCGATGCTGAGGACTCGTATTGGCAGAATTACCTGTCAAAAGCTCAGGATACTGTCATGGATGTAAGTGTGAATGGTGATACACTATCACCATCCACAAGCAAGTCTCCGTTTGGCCCGCATTTCAAAGTCAGGTATCCTACGGTTGTCGCACAGAGCACTATCGATGCGCTTCCGCAGAGCATGAGCAACTCATACACTTCAGCCGCAATCATTGTTGCTTATGCAAGGACACTGGCACATTTCACGAAACGCTCTCGACCGATATTTGGCTTAAACCATGCTTCGCGGTCTCTTTCTTCCGCGGACGGATCACAGACCCTCGTCCTCACTGATGCCAGCGTACCAACTCTGACAGTGACACCGGTTTGCGTTGATCTGGAGAGCACCTGTTCAGGAAGGTCGTCTGACCAGCATTTACTAGATTTTATACAAGACCATTTAGCACAGCTTACCAAGTTCGCGCAGGCTGACAACGTGCAAAAGTTCTGCCCCAAGTTCAATTCCTACCTCAACATTATCTACCCTAGAGACGACTCCGCTCAGGTCGAGATTGAGGATGCCGAAGCTCCAACAAATGTGCTTCGTAGGCATAGGCTTGAGGAACCCCTTGCCTCAGACTACTTCACCACAACTGAGCCATCAGCGTCCTCAGTATCTACCATCGAAGGACTTGAGACATCTCACTTGTGCGCCCATCGACTCTTCTTCAATGTTATCTTCCGTCATGGACAAGGTATTTGTGTGACTGTGAGTGGTGACGAAGGAATACGCGATGCAGATCCGGAACTAGTCAAACGGCTCGTCTCATATTTTGCCTCTGAGTTGACAAAGATCCTCGAAGGAATGTGCGTGGACGAAGAAGAGTGACGGCAATGCTGCCCGGGGAGATAGTAGGTACATTGCAGGGATATTTTCTACTTTCCGGGTTTCGGAGATTTTTGTGTAGTTTTTACGAAAGATAGAGCATCAATCTACAACGCGATTGATTCAAAACACAAATAATGAATAGAACTCTTTATGTCTGTCCGAAAATCGATTCGCTGGTATCTAAGGACTTATCATCACACAGGCTGCGTGCGGGATTTCTCTACTTCCATCGCTAAAAACGCCGGGCCCACTTGTCTCGCCTTTTACCCCGATAACCTTCCCGAGGTAAGGCGGATAATCCAGGGGTACATACTCCAGATATCACTTTATTTGAAAATTGAACTCCGAAAACTGTTCAACAATTACCAGAACATATGTAGAGTAAAATGTCACCTCATTCAGCAAGACGGCGACTCAACCAGGTTCAAAATCAATTGGCTTACAACTCAGTAAATGACAGCCAAACCTCGACATTTCCGGATCTCATCGCTACCGCTCGGTATCTCCATTTGAACAACCCTAAAAAAAGGAATGCGCTCTCAGTGGCCATACTTCGAGACCTCCGTGACCAGTTGTACAATTACAACAGGTCCGCTGTAGACAATCAGCCCCGTTTCCTCCCACCTTTCGAGCCACAGATTCTCGCGGAGCTCGAACAGGCGACTCATAATCCCAAGTCCGAAGCTAGCAAAACATACGGCTGGCTGATAGACCCACACCAATGGAGTCAGCACAGGTCTAATCTTCCACGAGTGATAGTTCTACGCAGCGCCGGACCAGTGTTCTGTTCCGGGCATGATCTTTCCGAAATCCGCAACATGAGCCTTCCGGAAGCCAAGGAACTGTTCGCCCTTTGCGCAGAAGTTATGTCGCTGATCCGACGCTGTCCAGTGCCCGTGATCGGAGCGATACAGGGTCTGGCGACAGCCGCAGGGGCCCAGCTGGCGCTGACCACAGACTTACCCATTGCGCATGCATCCACGCGATTCCAACTGCCGGGCTCGGCTATGGGCCTTCCATGCATCTCGCCCGTTACCGCTGTCTCTCGCAAAGTTGGAAACGCATTCGCACACGAGATGTTCGCCCTGGCGAAATCACATCGCGCAGACGAGCTGCCCGGCAGGCCTATCAAGGTGGTGGACGACAACATCCCGCTCGACGATGTCGTCAGCGAAATCGTTACTTATTACACACAACGCACAGCAGGACAGATGCAAGCTTTGGGGAAATGGGCTTACTGGACGCAAGTCGGAATGCACTCAAAGTCGGCGGGAGACGGATATGAGAATACGGCGGCGTGGGCAGGGGAAGCTATGGCGCTGTTCGCGCAAATACATGACGCCAAAGAAGGGATCGTTGCATTTCTGGAAAAGAGAAAGCCTTCGTGGGTTACATGAGCATAAAAAGCTATGATAGAAACTCCGGTGTATACCATGTGAGGGCTCGGGCTTCAGCTCTGTCTTACCCTATCTAGTATAGTGGATGCTCGTTTGGTGAACGATTCTGATGCACTGGCTCGATGTTGTGTCCGACATTCTGATCAAAATGCCTCTCGAGAATATTTGCTAAAGAGATCAGGGTACCACTTCTGTCCCACGTCGGGATGGCTGATGACCCGATTTCGTAACGAAGCCTCGCCCAACTGTGCAAAGTAGCGTCAGTAAGCGCACTGTAAAACGGTTAATGAATCATGATATGGCTTGACATACACATGAGAAGGCTGGTGAGAGGAATTCGCTGGCAACCTCATTCGCGTTTTTAACCGGAGTATTGGAGACGGGAATGCGTCTGCAGATATCTGCCGCGGCGTCTTTGAGTTGATCGAGTGTAAGGTCGTATCGGACAGCGAGAAAGTAGGGGATGCTGTAGCGCACTTTCCGGGTTGGAGCCTTGGGACCAACTCGTCAACATACCCTGAAGCTTCAAAAGCTCGACGTACACAAGACTTACAATTACTCTATGCGTGGTAGCTGGACATAAGCCACCGGTGATGGCCTCAAAGCCCTGTGCGATGTTGACAACGAGGCTACCAGGTACAGGTTGAGCATCGATCCATTGCCCAGCCCTGTTGAGCACCTGGAGTCCACCCACAGAGTCTTGGGAGAGGAAGGTGAAGAGACCGGTTGAGTCCTTGTGCGGGCCAACACCTTGTGACCCTGATAAAGCTGGAGGATACTTGATGAACTTGAGCCTGTCCATATTGCCGCGGAACGGAGTAAAGGTTTCGCTTGGTAGGTCAAGACAATGGGCCACAGATTGAAGGAATATGTTGGCTAAACCGGACATTTGTTTGATCAAACGATTGACCACATCTTTAGTCTTAGCATCAGGATACTTGTCGCAATCCACATTAGTCCGAATATTCTGAGCTGAATGAGTAGACACCGACAGCAACTTACTTGGCTTTGTCCTTCGAGTCTCTGCCACACAGGCTTGCCTTCCGTCCAATCATTCTTAACCGGAGTTCCAAAATCGAATTGCTGATCCTTGTCGGCCAATCGTTAATCATGACGCAGATCCACACGTACCTCTCGGAGATCAGTCTGTGATGCTGTTGTTTCTGCTCCCAGAACAGTGTAGCCGAGGAATGCGGGCGAATTGATCATGTTGCATTTTTCCTTGCTGTCCACAGGAAGGTTAAAGATTTCGGGCACAGTCTGGTGTGCTTCTTGTAACGCTGACTGATTTTTGTTATCAACTGTCTCTTTAACCAGCATTATACTCTACCTCCAAACCTGTGTTGACGAGATAAAGGAATCCGACCTTGAAGAGGGCATCTCGCAATTGCTCTAAAGCATGCTGCTTAGTCTCAGGAGATCGAAGACTCTTCAAGTCAATCATTGGAAGCTCGCTAAATGATGTCGCCATTGCTTTATTAGAGGTCGATTAATGCCGAATTTTGAATCTTCAGACCTCATTCCTTCATTCGCTGTCTAGATACCCACCAAAATCATGTGAGGACCATCTGACCAAGTTGTCTTCAGTGTCAGCACAAGCTGTGCTAAGCGAACATCCAAATGTAACATGAGCATTGAGCTTCTCTATCAGAAGAGCAAGAAACCTCTCTAGGTTCACTAGGGAAGCTTTTTAACCTACTTCCTCCTGGGCCCAACCCTGAATGCATAATTCCTTGGCAATGCGGAGCTCTTCGGTGAGTGTTTCCCCAACCTCTGTCCGGAGACTTTTCCGGGATCCATTTCTCCCCTCCTCTTATTTCTCGGCGTAATCTACTCCCTTCATCACTCCGAGTTATCCACTGCCACTGCAGCATAGGTCGTCTTGTCTGTTTCATGAGGGAAAAACCGATTCGTCTGGCGGCCTGTGAGCCATGCAGACAGCTGAAACTAGCATGCGATCATTGTAAGCCGGTTTGCTCGCGCTGTGAGCGTGCAGGACGGGCCAATTCGTGCACATACCGCGAGAGGCCTTTCAAGAAGCTTTCTCACAAAGGCCGTAGTCGAGTACGGTAAACTAAAGTGATCGCTGTACCACCAGCTCAGACGACTGACATCATTGTAGCGCATCCGTTGCTACACAGAGCTCTCCCGGCAACGCTTCGCTTCAATCAAGATCAGACGCGAACCAAGAGGTAGCAGAGCACCATTACCCTAACGCGGGACATCTTGGTATCTCTAGCTCTGCCACTCTCTTCAGTCATTTCGCCGCTGAGGAGGAGCCGTACGAAGCAAGGTCAAATGAGCCGTTGCAGACCAGCCCTCGTTTCCTCCGGCACACTGGCACGATCGCGGTTCAACAAAGTCAGGTCTTACAGGAAGTGTTAGATACTGTCAATGGTAAAGGTCTCGAACAAGTCATCAGCTTCTGGCTCGCAAAGGGCACATCTCTTGCTCTCGGTGGGCCATTTGTCGAAAGATGCACGAGGTCGTTGCGAGACCTCGTGGAAGGAAAACTATTTGATACTGGAAGTCTCTTTGAGTTTTCGCAGAAGCTCTCAGAAAACACTTCCCAAGCTCTTCAACTGGTCCCGGCATCTACATTCAACGATCTGAGCGACGTAATCAACGGTGCCAACCTCAGGTGGGAAGCTGTCACGCTTGCGTTAATTGCCGCAGCTAGAGCAATGACGGATATTCCGTTCTTTCCACCCCTCTATACATCGCGGCTCCAGTTTCGTGCTTTACGGCAGACGATCACAGAGCTCTCGGATAGATGCTTGGAAGCAATGCTGGGATGTGATTCAATGAATGACCTACAGCTTATCTGTCAATATGAGAATTTCATACTGCATTCAGTTGTGGATGGAGACCAGAGTAAGCCTGGCGTTTGCTTTTCTAAAGTCTACGATATCTCTTCAAGCATTAACCATTTCTTAGGCTACAACGCGTGGCGCCGGTTAGGCGACGTGATTAGCTCCTTGTTGTTCCTTGGTCTCAACGAAAGGATTGTGGACATACCCACGACTCCCCAATTCCTCACCGATTTACGCCGTTCCGCATTTGCCCAGATTTACGCTGATGACAAAAATATGGCTGTTTTCCTTGGTCGCCCTCCCAGATTAAGTCGCAACTTCTGTTGCTTCCAGCTCCCAGACAGTGGCCAGGATAAGACGCACGAAAGCAACGCCTTCCAGCGCCCTATGGCAGCTTTGAATTACACTTACTTTCATGTCAACGATCGCATTGATCGAAAAACGGGCTTACGTTGGACAGCATGCTGTGCTTCGCTGAAGGAGGAAATTTTGGAAATTTTACACAAGCATAGCCAGACCCTCCAGGATCGATCAGTGCGGTTTGAGTAAGTGTTCAGCAGTCTTCACACGTCCCTTTGTTGTGCTAATCATTGTGAAGTGCGATCTATGCACGTGCTCAGAGCCTATGGCAATCTCTTCCTGACCATCTCAAACTTGAGCGTGCGCTCTCCCCACATGGAGCTCTGTCACCTTTCGAAAACGACTTGCTGTTGAACGCAAGGTTGACCTACCTCCAAACTCTATTCCTCCTCCGAAATGGGATTGTGAACCTCGAAAACGAGAATTTCCCCGAGACAGAAGTTAAATTACTCCAGATTTCAGAAGAAATATTATCCTTGATCGTTCAAGCGATAGTCCTTCGAGACCATCTCGTCAATGCAGGGACAAGTCTACTGTGGAAGGTGAGAATCGACCTAATTTGAGTGCCAACGCCACTAATAGCATCAAAGGTGGTGCATTATGGTCTGCCTGCTGCCGGATTCATTTGTCTTTCCATGCTTCGACCCACATTCTGGCAGCCACGTCAAAATCTTTGCATTCCCAAAATGCTGCAAGATCTAGGCGTCTTCGCGTCTGAGATTCGACTAGGTGGCCTGATACAGGCAGATGCCCCCGACTACGACTTAGTCTATCGAGCTGCCAACACAATTCAAGGGCTCGTTAGTTCAGCACTTTCTTGCGGTGGGGCCTTTGCTTATCTAAGAGATAACGAGCGAGCAGTTGAAGGTGTCCTACAGCGGGAGAGACAATCAGAAACAGACTTCTCTCATTTTGACCTATCAGCTTATGCTGACCTCTGGGGTTGCGAAATCGGCTTTTGGCAGGATCTAGGAGCACATTCTTCCTTGTTTCCCCCCGCTGGACCAACATGAATTTTGAACTTCGTGCAACACATATGCCTGTGTGATCAAATTTTTGGTGTGTAGACGAGGTTCAGAGCTATGCGACAATTATGAATGCTAGAACACGATCTCGGAGCAACAATAGAAGAAATTCCGACACTCGGAGTGTGAACACTCGGCGAGATCCTTACGGTAAGACATTTCGATCTTTCAAGCTTGAGCTAATGATAAAGTCTCCGACTAGGACAACAAAATAAAAGAGCCTTTGTGCCAGGCGACTTCCGTCTACCATCCAATGTTGGTAGACGAGCTCAAAGCACAATACTGCATAACCCCGAACGTCATCAATGGCATCAGACGACTACTACGATCTTGGTACCTTTACGTATCCAGTCACGACCACAAGCCGTGAAGCACAGAAGTGGTTCGACCGAGGCATACTTTGGTCATACGGCTTCAATCATGCGGAAGCTATCAAATGTTTTGAAAAGGCAATCGAGTACGACCCAGACTGTGGTATGGCATATTGGGGTGTCGCATACGCTTCTGGGCCTAATTACAACAAAGTATGGGCCTCATTTGACCAGAACGATTTAAGGAGATCTGTTGTCAAGAGTTACGATTTCTCTCGCGAGGCAACTAAACACACGGCCCACCTCACGCCACAGGAGGCCGCTCTATGCAATTCTATACAATCTCGCTATCCGAGCCGCGACCCTCCGTTTGACTTTCAAACGTCCAATCAAAAGTACGCCGAGGCGATGAAAATGGTTTACGACGAGTTCGGGCAGAGAGACCTCAATATCAGATGTCTCTATACTGATGCTGTTATGATGACAGCACCGAGAAAAATGTTTGATACGCACACCGGCCAGCCTATCAAGGGATCCCCCGTTCATCAAGTGACAAAGCTTCTCGAAGATGGCCTAACCATCCCGGCTTGCAGAGAGCATCCGGGTATTTTGCACCTGTACATACACCACATGGAAATGTCCACAAACCCTGCTGTGGCATTACCTGCAGCCGACCTCTTGCGCCCATTATGTCCCGACGGTGGTCATCTGAAGCATATGCCCTCTCATCTCGACGTCCTTGTCGGAGACTACAGACGATCAATTGCAAGCAATCTTGAGGCTGTCAAGGCCGACGAGAAGTTTCGAGCGCGCTCGAGTGGGATACAATTTTACACCTTCTATCGACTGCACAACTACCAGTCTCTCATCTACGCAGCGATGCTCGCTGGTCAAAGCCGTGTTGCTCTGGAGGCGGTCGAAGGCATGGAAGCATCTATCACCGACGATTTACTAAGGACAAAGTCACCCCCCTTGGCGGACTGGATGGAGTTTTTCAAATCTGTCCGATTACATGTGTACATTCGGTTCGGATTCTGGGATGCTATTAAAGCCTACGAGTTTCCTAAGGACCAAGAACTCTATTGTGTGACGACAGTCTTTGCTCACTATGCTAAGGGCTTAGCTTGGGCCATTTCTGGACACCTAGACGAGGCGGACAAGGAGCGTACGCTGTTTCGGGCCGCCGCCGCTCGAGTCCCACCGTCACGGCAAGATTTTCCGAACAAGATCAGCGACGAGCTCAGAGTAGCCACTGCCATGCTGGACGGCGAAATCGAGTACCGCAGAGCCAACTATTCCGACGCATTCAAGTATTTGAGGGATGCTATCCACTACGATGATACACTTCTCTATTCTGAGCCTTGGGGCTGGATGCAGCCGACTCGACATGCCTTCGCCGCTCTTTCACTCGAACAAGGACGTGTGGAGGATGCAATGCAGGCATATGCTGAAGATTTGGGTCTAGATGACTCTTTAACGCGAGCCCATCAACATCCAAATAACCCTTGGGCACTTCATGGATATCATGAATGTCTAGTAAGGTTGGGACGCAAGGACGAAGCACGTATTATCAAGAAACAGCTCGACTTTGCACTCGCTTGGGCAGACGTGCCGATCCAAGCTTCGTGTGCATGTCGATTGGATGTGTTCAATTCAGTGACTAATGGGTGTTGCCGCGAATAATCTGAACGGGTGCCCTCTCTGGAAGTACAAGCAGCGCCAAGTCCGATCGGTTAGAAGCAGCCCGAAGCAAGTAGAAGCCGATTACGTCTTTCAGGCATCTAGGGCGGGTGGGCGCATCCAGAAAGCACAAAGATATGAAGTAAAAAGAAGTCGTTCTTTACACGAGCTACTGACAGCTTATGTCTATGTTCTTTAGTTTGACGTTCCATGAATGCATTCTTTGCCTCCAAATGATTATGTCAGCCCCAAACTCATGCGGTTCATGCCCTCACAGCCAAAATGAACTAGTTGCTAGCAACTGTATGGTTGGGTCTATGTATGAAGCAACACAGAGTATGCAGTCGAAATACTTTTAACGCCCAATCAAGCTTCTCCATTTACGCTGGAAAACGTGTCACATGCTCGTAAATGGTTGAGAGACTTCAAAATCCGACGTAATCCTTCCCGCAGAACGGTTGGTGGAGTTGTAAAAGTCACTCGAAACCAGCAATACTCTTCTGCCCTGTAAGATGAACCTGGCGCAATATGTACACCGTTCGTCGCGCACATTTCAATGATGTGAAGCTCACGTTCGGCGTTCCTGTCCGATGTCGCAGCCAGCACTCTTAAAGCACTGTAATCCTTTCCAGCATGAGCTTCCTCTGACACAAAGAAAGGCCGCAGATCGAGCCAAATGTAGACACCAGCATTCCTACAGCCGTGGTTAGTCAGCACGTTGTTGGACTTGGAATAATAGCTTACATCTCATAATAATTGATACCAGCGTCCTTTAGGGTCGTCGTGGCTATCTGGTATGTCTCCTGCATCATTTTACTGTTCCTTGCAAAAAACTGACGCCTCCAATCGTGGTTTTCCAACATGCCAGCCCACACGTCCTGAAGAATATGAGGACTTCATGAGAATAGACTAAGTCAATAAGTAGGTGTCTTTGCTCATGTTACACCAGTGTGTACTCACCTGATGCTTGATATAGCTCCGAAGAGTCCTTGGTTCTTCGAGTATACGAAGCCCAGCCTGAGCCCATTGGCGCAGAAGTCCTGGCTTGCACCATAAAGCACATGATGCATTTGAGGCTCAATTTACTCGGTCAAGTCGAGCGCTAGTGTAGACTTAAATCCTGGCGTGCTCCCGAGATCGGGGTTGTCGAAGGTTGATCGAGCGTAAATTTCATCTGCAATGAAGTGGCATCCTCGCTTGCCACAAAATGTAGCAATCTCTTTCAAAGTCTCAACGGGCTGTTTCTCTTTAGCGCCAACGAAGTAAGCCATAATCACACACTTACATAGCATCGTCCCAGCGGATTACGTGGGCTGTAGTTGCGTCAGTTTCAGGACGTCATCGACCAGTTGAAACAAACTTGGCTATCAGAACAGCGCGGACGGTAATACCAGCGGCTTGGGCCCGTTCATACGCAAGTTCGAGTGACTTCCTATTCATAACAGGATCAAAAACATCGTCGATACAGTTATAGCCTTCCAAGTCGTAGAAGTCGGCCTCGACTACAACGGCTGCTGTTCTGTGCTGAACGTCGACCCTGAAACCGTTGTAAAGTGGCCTGGGAATCAGGACACCATCTCCCTCGTTACAAATAGCCCATACGATGGCATCAACCGCACTAGTCAAGCCGGGAGTGATGAAAATGTCGTCTGCGGTGACAGGTACCAGGGCAGCGAACTCGAGTTCAAGGAATTTTGCTGCAGCATTCCTGAGACGCATGGATCCCCGGGGACCTGTGCTGTAGGTTAAATGGTGCACTCCTTCGACTCGAAGCTTCGCTGCCAGTCTCAGCCTGGTCACCTACACAAGCCCAAAATGAACGCACCTGCCCGTATATGAAGTCTTCAACTTCGTCATGTAACAGGTTGTTTTCAGCCAGTCGCAAGTTGATTCTAGAAACGCAGCCCGGCTTAGCTATCAGGTCATGATCTCATGAATAATCTCCACATACACTCCATTCGGATTTTTTGAAGTCCAGGGATTCGAAAACTGCTTCGCGCGAAGGCCCCAGATGTCTCTATGGACCATGTTGTAAGCGCCTCTTTGGGAGAGGCCATATTTTGAAGCGGCGCCATCGACAGTAAACAGCGGCGAATCAACCACCATGTTCAATAGTAAATTCTGGACAGCAACGAGACTTGCACATGTGAAGTGATCCGGACGAAACAAAACTGAGAGCAACGTCCATAATGAAGCCTGCGCAGCAGAATGGCCCTCTCCTAGATTTCGGTCAGACCGGCCTCGGACACTTGACCGGAATGACCTTTCCTGACTACTCCGAGCAGTAATGTCCTCGGCAATTCTCTTTCGATGTGTCTTGTTGTCCGATGTGATTCTCGCCATTTGATTACAGACCATGAAATATGTCTCCGAACCATAGCTTCCTTCGTCTCCACCTCCCAGACCTAGGGTTTAGCAATTTCCTACCCGGGTCAAAAAAGCTATCGGCAGAAAACTGCTGCTCGAGATGTTCTCAGTGCACCCTGGCTTTGGCGGCGTATCCATTTTTGGTTCTAACTTTTACCTGCTCCGTCCGATTGGAGCCGATGGCCAGGTCACAGCTTCGAGCACTGGACGATAGCCAAAGTATTTCTGTCCTCGAACGTAGACAGCATATCTTCACCGCTCAGCCCGAACGGGGGGAAAGTCATCAACGGCAAAGAATGCCTTCAAAGACTTCGCTTGCGTAGCCTTAGAGGTGATCTGCGATTCTCTCCCATCTAACCGTTCTCCAGCGCTATCTGAATCTCACAAACATTATCCTGGCGTTAGAGTCAAGACTTTTCGTTGGCTCAGAAGGACACATGACTCTGGTAGCTCGTGACGTTTAGTTTTATCTGCTCAAAACCAGTTTTGAGCCGGAATCATGGCCGAGAAATCCACACTTCGCAATGAAGAAAACCAAGCATTACCAGCAGCAAACGACGACGACAATTCACCCGATGGCGGATATGGCTGGGTTTGTGTAGTTGCTGTCGCCATCAGCAATGCACACTCTTGGGGATTTAACTCGGCGTATGCGGTGTTCTTGGCGTATTATCTCGATCATGAGACCTTCAAAGTTCAAAGGGGCTTCTCGACTCGACTATGCTTTTGTTGGTTCTCTAAGTCTCACAGCAACATTTCTCATCTCCCCCATCGCAACAATCGCGACTCAGAGGTACAACATCCGGCTTGTCATGTTCATTGGCGTTCTGCTCGAGACGGCAAGCCTTCTGTGCGCAAGTATGGTTACTAAGATCTGGCAACTTTTCCTTACTCAGGGTGTTCTCTTCGGCATGGGAATGGGGATGCTGTTCATCCCTGCAACTGCGGTGCTTCCTCAATGGTTTACCTCAAAGCGATCACTAGCAAGCGGCATTTCGGTCTCTGGTGCAGGTCTTGGGGGCTTTATCTATTCTCTGGTCGCTGGAGCGCTCATCCGTAATTTGCAGCTTGTCTGGACTTTCAGGATACTCAGCATCATTGCCTTCACAGTCAACACAGCTTGTGTGCTCGCGATCAAGGACCGTCGGGAAACCACGAAATCTGTCAAAATTACCGTGGATGCAGCTTTCTTCAAAGATGGAGGCTTCGCGCTGTTAATTGGATTCAGCGTTCTCACCATATTCGGGTACTTTATCCTAATCTTTAGTCTGGCCCACTATAGCACCGAGATCGGCCTGAATGCATCTCAGGCATCATTGATCAGTGGCTTATTCAACCTAGGTCAAGCTGTCGGTCGGCCTTCTACTGGAATCCTCAGTGATCGATTCGGCCGCATTAATGTCGCAGGCTCGGCGACATTTGTGACGGGGGTAATATGTTTAGCCGTGTGGATTAATGCGAAAAGTTACGGAATCCTAATCTTCTTCGCCATTAGCGCAGGCCTTGTGGGTGGCAACTTCTGGGGGGCTATAGCTCCGTTGGTAGCACAAGTGTCTGGGCTATCCAAAGTGCCGACAGGCATGAACTGGATATGGTTGAGCATCGTTGTGTCGTCGACCTTCTCGGAACCGATCGCTTTGGTATTGGCTACCAAATACGGCGATTATCTCGGCGCACAGCTTTTTGCAGGTTTTATGTACATTGCTGCCGCGGTCTTTTTAGGTCTGCTCCGTACGCGAAAGAGAGGACGTTGATATCAAAGAAATGATCTCGAAATGAAGTACGCTCAGTACGATCACTTTGAACTTGACGTAAAACCCGACTGGCTTGCTGTGCACGCAGAGATTTGGCGCTTAGAGGAATTAGATCATCAACAAAATGAAAGTGAACGTGCAAAAGGAGCCAGCCACAGGTATGAAGGAAGCCATCTCGCCCAAGGCAGGCATAGTCAGAAAGACAACACAGCCGATGAGCAGATATGCAAACAAGAGTGAAGCAGGGCCACCAATATGCAAAGATTTACCAGTTCCCAGGAATAGTCCAGTCCCAATTGTGCCTCCGATTGCAATCATTTGGACTTGTCGTGCGGACAGTCTGCGTGCAGGCTTGTCCGCTTGGATTGCGTTGGGTGGGCCTGCAGCCCCCAAGGCCGGAGGAGCTGTCTCAATTTGTTCAGCATTTGGGTGTATTGACCTGGGCCTCGAGGGACATGTTAGCTATCGTAAAAGACCTTCAGCAAATTGTAAGTAACGGCAGAATCTTTAGTAAAAGGATGGGTTGAGGTCTCAACTGGCACTACTGATCTGACTTATATGAACTGCCTTTCACGGTGCGACCGGCAAATGTGCCATGGCCCTGAAGACATTCCAGAACAGCAGAATCGATTCAGATGATTTACAGCAGGCTCTGTATGGTCAAAAAGTTCCGGAGGATGAAACTAAGCTCCATGGTTCACTCCGTTTCGTATGCCTCAATCTCAAAGGTGGTGAACGATAAGACGTATTACATTTAGACGAGGAGTGGTCGGCTTCCAGCGCGACGGTTGGTACCAAGATCAACTGCCAAGTCAATGATGATCTGAAAAGAGCCAAATGTGGCTGACTTGGCCAATTTGGAAGCGACAATCCTTGCGATCAGTCTGCCAAGCCCAAAAGTCATCGACGCTTATTGTCACATTTCCCGTGAAAACACAATGTGAGTGAGATAAGTGAACGCCAAATGGCATGCGCGTGGAAATTGATTCGCGACTGACATCGAACACCCTTTCAGCTTAGCATAATTGGAATTGGCTTCGGAGTAACGAGAACAAGTTCCAATTCGGGGTTGGAGGCCTGGAACTTTCCGATCTCAGGGAACATTGTCCCCAGCGAACGGCTAAATATCGGCCCACTTTGATTGTTATACTACGGGTGAGGAGAGTGACGCGATCGGTCGCTTTGAGTAAAATGTTTTTTTAAGATTTGAACTTGGAATTTCTGGAACTTCGCACCCACGTAGCTCCCCAAATAGTAGGCCAAACTAGGCGGCGATTACATGCAAATGGTCCTCTCGTCTCGGGCTATCCGTGGATGCTAATTTCATACTTACCCAGTGCCTGTACGTGGCTGTGGAAAGAGGGAAAATTCGAAGGAATCTTAGGTCCTTCGCAGCCTTACGTAGCCTTATTAGCGCTTAAACTTCGGAGCGCTAAACTCTAAAAAGTAACCTAATTATTTTAGAATTTTTAGGCGTTTACGGCGTTAGATAAGAATAAGGCTGTACGAGGCTAAAGCTAGATAATAACTAAGTAAATATCACGTGATCACGAGAAATTAAACTTTCGATTTCCTTCGAATTTTCCCTCTTTCCACAGCCACGTACAGGCACTGGGTAAGTATGAAATTAGCATCCACGGATAGCCCGAGACGAGAGGACCATTTGCATGTAATCGCCGCCTAGTTTGGCCTACTATTTGGGGAGCTACGTGGGTGCAAAGTCTCATCCTGAACTTTCATCCGTCACTCTCCTCACGGGTTCACTGGGTCAGCCGCAGCCAAAAATATGATTTCAAAATCTCTGGATTTCAGCCTTATTAAAAGAGCCTGACCCATTGGACCCAAATTTACGTTACTCGTGAAATGGACAGATAGAACTTCCGAATTAATGCCGCCCGGACAAATTGATATCTCGGGGTCCATCTGCCTTCGGAATCGAGCAACGCGGACACGGCGCAACATGGATTGGAGACTTACTGCATTGGTATGCCGCAATCGGGAGAGAGTGAAGCCTAATTACAGAGACAAAAAGCAAATATGCGACTTGTTCGGGATGTCTACTGTTTTATATATCGGCGTTGCTGCGTCAAAGCCGATGTACGACTTTGAGTATCGCTAAATTGTCAACGCGATTCCCAGACTCGGTATCTTTTGACCCCACTGGGCCACTCCTGAATGTCGACCGAAACGAAGAAAGATACGGGATTCAGCGAAGACAAGTCCGAGCTTGAGAGTACTGGTTCAACAAGCGAAGCGGTAGCCGCTACTTCAATTAGTTGCTATTGCTGTAGTTGTCGTCCTCGACAAATAGCCAGCTTGGGTCGTGCAGCAGGGAGTAATGTGAGGAGAATTCCAAAACATTCGACGCCAAGCATCGCAAGGCCGATCAAAGCGCAAGATCTTTATGTTTGGAAGATCCCAAAACTTGAAATCTAGAACCCTCCAAAGCTAAATGGAACGGACATGAACAAACCAGAGCGATTCGCCATTTCAAACAAGGACAGAAGAAGCTACCTTTGGTTAGTTAAGGGAGTTGAGATCGTCCCAGTGGATTTCAGACATGATGAGATATCCTACGCTTTTGGGATGGTATTTGAAGCTTCCCATCGTATTGTAGAGCATTGTGCTAGGGTGAAATACTAATTGCTTCATTAGATCTGTGATTAATTGTAAATAATTAAGTATGTATGTCATTAGATATTCTTTGTCGTCTGGACATCGCATACACAGGTATATGACCTATTGTTTTCAATTCCGTAACGTCAACAACCGCGAAAACGCTCAACCTAGGGCTTGGAAAGCTGTTCCTTCCTGAAGTGGATCAAAGCCACCAAGTTTATCAGGATCTGCGCCAACAACCCGACCCAAAACCAGCCATTACTCAAGCCGTCTGCCACGCCGGCACTAAAGTCAGGAAACACGGGTCCTGGTCCCAATTTGCTCGGTCCGAAACCTCTAGCAGCCATTGTCGCTATCGACCCAAGAACTTGTGCAACAATAAGCGTGAAGGCGATGTGGTATCTTGTAAGAGTGTGAAGCAAAATCTGTCCGAAACCCACATTCTGAAGCGAGTCGAGCACGCCAAGCCAGAGCCACAGGGATCTTCCACAAACCGCTGAAGCCACTGCGCTGCCAGCCCACGGCAAGTATTGGCCTATGCCCGAGACCGCCCACCCGATCTGGCAGTAGCGTGCTGGGAAGATACCTATGGCGAAGATAGGCAGTAACCACGAGTGGCTTTTGCTGTAGACACTCGCGAAAAAGAGCAGAATACTCCAGACACCGATAAAGAAGATGATGACAAGGATAGCGACCGTCCAATCCTTGAGATGCTGTGAAGACCATAGATAGAGCCAGTTACGACCGTATGGAGTTGACAAAAAGAAGTTTTGGATGACCTGGTTGAGCAATTAGACAAGGCTGGTTACGCTTGTGGACGGATTGATTGAAACTTACCACCATCATGAAGAACCATAGCACAATCCTGCGCCGAAGAATGCTTGTGATGAAGTCCGGAACTGTGCCTGGCGCCTGGCGATAGTAATCAGGCAGGCCAAAAAAGAGCATCACTCCGACTATCCACATGATCACTGCGACAGCAATGCCGATCGTGGTCACAAAACTGGGACCGCTCACGATTAGGCTGCCGGAGGACACCCCTGCATCTGAGTAGTGGACAAGAGTCGCGCCCCAGCACCACAAGAGAGCAATGTAGACTTGCTGTAAACGGAGAATCAGCCAAAAATCCACAGGCAGAGTGGGATCTACCATACCTGTATACCCTGGATAACGCCGGCTCTAAAGATCCAGGTCGATATTGGACTACCACCTTGATCACCAAAGTTGAGAGCGAAAAATAGTGAACCGCTGGACGATGCGGCGGCGTAGCAGCCGCTGGCAACATTCTGGACCCACCCACGATTGGAAACCCCGCCAACAAAAGGAGACACTCCGATGAAGAAGAAGGCAAGGCCGTAAAATACAAATGGTAGGGACACTACCCAAGAGGCCTTTAGTGTGCGATATACTGTCCTGTTCCGAGTTAGATCCCATGATTGCGTGAACTTGAAAACTGTACTTACCACCAGATGATAGAGGTGACTAAGTAGATACTTGCCACCGAGTAGAGCTTCTCTGGTGACTGTCCTATTTCGCCGGTGAGAAGAGTAATCTGGTACGAGTTGGCCGCGATAACTTGTCCCTAACTTTTCGTTAGTTATACACTCTGAAGGATGAGCAAAGCGTTACGCACAAATGCTAGAAATACCGAATAGAGTGGCCAATCTCCAATGCGGCGCAACATGAGCCTCTTCAGGCCAGTCGGTGGTATGTAGTCATCGGCGAGCAGGAATTGACGTCTTGAGGCCTCGTCATCCTCTTCCTCTTCATCCGAGTCGCGAACATATATCGAGGATGGCGGAGTCACGCCCTCTTTCCCTCTGAATATGCTACCGACTGGTGTATGGGTCTTGCCCATGCGAACTTCTCGTAGACGGTTGAACCAGTCCTTCTCGCTTTTCACAAGAAACTCCTCGATGATGGTGTCATATGAAGTCTTGCCGTTGAGCTTTGTGAGTCGTTGTTCGAATGCCCGTCGATAGTCGTGCTGTGAGTCAGTGAAGAACGGATCCACCTTTTGCAGATTGAAGTCCTTTTTCTCACCCACAATAGCGCCACTACTGAGCAGAACACCGCTTCGTAGTGATTCGTCAATAATCACAGCTGAGTGCTGTCGAGAATGACTAGGCCTTTGCATCCGACCAGTGTTCGGAAAAGCGGAGACCTCGCTCAATGGCTGAATATGAGGGGATTGAGCTGGACTTAGCAGTGCTGGAGAAGGCACTGAAATCCATTCAGAGGTGTGGGACTGGAGTTGCATGTCTAGTTGAACTTGGTCAACTGACTGGTTGGGAATGCTCATGAAACCTGCTTGAACGGCTCGAGGAGGCTGGTCATCGTCAAGATCGATTTGGATGCCAGGAATTTCAGACGCCGAGTTAGTACTGGAGTGGTGAATGACCACATCCTCCTCGGGAAGGCTGTTATCGGGATGCGCATTTCGTTGAATTCTGGCATGGCCAGGACCAAGTCTGCTACCCATTCTTTGCAGTCCGGTCATGGCATCGGAGCTCACAGTCTCATCGGTTCCGCTACTGACATGACGTTGGTGGCTCGGATCCCTCGAGAGTGCAGGGGTAATATTTTCAGAGGCCTGAATACCGGATGCTTGATGGCCGAGATCTACACCCAGACCTCTGCTTGCCCTCATGCCAGCTTCAGAACGTGATATGAAACTCTTCCTTGAAGCGGTTTGTAATCGACTTTTGTGCCTAGAGGCATATTTCTGATGCTTTTTAATCGCAGTGCTCTGCAAAGTTTCCAGATCCTGAATCCATTGTGCCACGGGAAAACGTTGTTTTCGACTTCGAGCTCGAAGTAGGGCACGAGCATCAGGTCCGGAAGCTAAGGCACCTTCAATTGCTCCCTTGAATTGTTGAAGAAGATGCTTAGTGCTTGTGCTCTCGACCGTATACCACCATCCTGGCATCTGGCCCAAGCCGCCAACCCGGGCTCCAACTCCTAAAGCACCTTTCCGGCCAAATTCCACTGCGACAAGACCAAAGGGCTCGTCCCTTGATGGTATGAGTGCAAATTCAGCCCCTGAAAAGATGTATGGTGGTAGCGCGGTAAATTCTGGTTTCGAAAAGACTCGTCCGGGATACTGTTTCATAATCTTATCCAGCTTGATGGCTGCAAGTCTGCCGTAGAGGTCAATTACGGGGCCAATGCATATCAGCTGAGTCTTCGGGTGCTTGTCGAGAATCGCTGGAAACACATCAGCGATCAAGTCGACACCTTTCTGCATTGACCAGCGTCCGACGAAGACAAAAAGCTCCGCTGATCCGTCCACATTAAGATTTGCCCACTTCTGAGCCTCGATTCTGGAGTTGGCCCGGCTTAGCTCAAATTCAGGATCGACAGAGATCTCCTCGGAACTGTTTTGGCTTTCTCCACGTTGCCAGGCAGCAACATCATCAGGATCGGGATTAGGGAGGGCGCCAACATCGTGCAAGCCCCATAGGATAGGATACCTGGCATACGATCGTTTACCATATTTTCTTGAAACGCCAACGGCGCCGAAGCTGTTTTGATGACGTCTCAAATAACTTGCTCCTGCGTGTAGTAGGTTAAAGACTTCACCGAATTGGACGTATTCTTGAACCGTGTCGGAATCAAGATTGTAAATTTTACAGACCTCATCTCGTTCCTCTTTTGTCCTCATGGGCCACATCCCTTGAAATTCAGCATTGTGGAGGGACAACGCACAAGGAATAGTATCGGGTAGTAGGTGTAAAGGAGCTGCTGTGCCGTGAAAATCGTTGATGTGGTAAATATCCGGTTTGTATCTTCTGATTGCTTCAGCGATGCAAGAATTCCATGCGGAATAATAGACAGCACTTTCCAGGTCGTCCATTCGTGGGGGATATGGCTCCGCCTTGGTTTGCTTTCGAAAAACTGGTGCATCTAAAAGCACGTAGGTAATATTGCGCAGGACGTGGGTACGGACTTCCACACGGTAGACCTGGTCGAGGATGGTAACACTCATCGGTTCGGCAAGCTCGTCTGGATTTTCAGGATATTCGATGCCGCCAACGCAAGGTACGACCCAGATCAAGTCCTGATGACCAAGATTCTTTCCCATTAGTTGAGCCATTACTCCCAGTCCTCCAATCTTGATCTTGATATTCCAGTCCTCAATGTCATATTCCATGGTCGCAATCAGTACTCTTCGTCTGTTTGGAGCACCCGCATCCATTGCTACTGGCGATGGATGAAGCATGGTTCCGAAAACATTTAATTCATTCGACACGACAGGAGGTGACGATGCGTCCATATGTGGACTCCGTGGCGCGATCGGGGACTGCTTCAGTGCTGAGTAGCCCTTGCGTACGATATCTAACGTACCTCTTGTCGACTTCTCAATGAAACCTGGCTCTGACGGATGCTCCTCCAGTTGCTGAAACCAACGAGATGTTGGGAGAAGCTTCCTCAAAAATGGGGTCCCGCGTTTTGCAACACCGTATTCGTTGAACTTGACTTGGTAAAAGGAGTTGGCGTAAATAACAGTAGCTGCCACGGCCGTCAAGAATGGCACGAGAATCAGACACAGGTATAAGAAGAGCTGAATCCATCGAGAGCCGATGGGAATGAGTTGGTAACGAAAAGAACCATCATCGACCTCCAATCTGTAGGATAAGAAGGGAGATGGAGGCGAACTCGTTAGGTTGATTACGTTCTGGATCAACGATCGGGCCGGGATTCGATCTAATACGTTGTCTTTGATAAGGTCAGTAAAAGTTCCGGTATTCGAGCTTATCAACCAACTTACCACCGTCAATGTCACCGAAGATTTGTGTAGTGTCCGGAAGGCCATCAGGATTCACGCCCCACGCGCTGAGTGACAATCCCAGGGGCCACTCGCCCAGAAAGTTGATACTCCAGGTCGCGTTCGAACCGAGCTTCATCTGGTTTGCAAAGCCAGCATCGTAGCCGTACTGATTGAAGGTACCTTCTATCCAGAGATTAGGGAAACGTCGCGGTGTCTTCCAATCAAGGTCTCCGTGCTGGTAATGATCGCTCGAGCCAGTCAGTTGACTCCAGTACTGAACGATGACATGCTCCCCTTCCCATGCCTGCGCCTTGGTTCCAGACCATACCCTAGGTGCAAGCGTACTATTCTCGCCAGTGTATGGAAGCCATTCACTGTAGGATGTGCCAAAATTCAGAGAATAGCGCCAAAGATCGGCGCCGGGAGCATGGTGCGATACGTATAGTTCGTCGTTGCTGTCCCTGAAGAGCAATGAATCACTGTAGTTGGCGTTTCTAGGATAAACCATCGGGTTGTCGAAATCTCCCACCCTAAGCAAAACCCGGTCGACTGAATTTGTTGGGGTACCATCATTGCTTGACGCGTTCTTGACAGTTATCTCATGAACCCCGTGAAAAACATTAATGAGGTCAGCCTCATAGATGAAACTTGTGGAGGGCTCCCCGACCCAGTTCGGCGTGGAGCTGGTTGTTGAACAGTGAACACTGTTAAGATCTATGCTGGCAGAGGTTGCATTCTCCACGGATGACGTGACGTGTAAGTTTTGTGATATTGAATCACAATCCATGTTCTGCGAATAACCAAGCTTGATTGGAACTCTGCTTGCGTTGTTGACATTCGACCACATGCGATGATCATGGCCTGGGTAGAAAGACGTAAGCGCAGGTCGTGGCGAGACGAATTTTTCTTTGGGTACGAGTGCTTTGAATCCCCATGGTGGCATTGTTAGTTCACGCAGACACCCGTTATGTCCATTCTCGCCTTCGAGTCCAAGCGAAAATGGTCCACTCTCCAATGTGTATTCCTCATAAGGAGCGAAAAGGTTCTTCACAGTTACGCCTTCAACGAAGGGAGCCACCAGGCTATTGTTTTCAGCGCAGTTGAAGGTGTAGTCGACAGTGTGATTGTCGTTCGAAAATAGTAACCACACGCTCTGGTCGCCCTGACCAATACCCGTAAAGTTCTGGACGTTGTGAAAGCCAGACCGGTACACAGACCAGAGGCCTGTCTCTGTAGCAGTGCCATTACTTCCAGGAAGATATACATCGTAGGTGTGATTCGAAAGTTGTTGGAGATAGTATCCATCATTAAGGGTAGGGTAGACTTCACGCATTTCGAACATTCGTTTGATGATGTTCCGCACCGGATGAGATGGATCGCGGTGGTCCAGACTGATATTGTCGTCTTCGCAACCATAACTTGCGGCAGTGATAGGGAAATTAGCGTATTTGACTGAACCAACTTTGTAGCAACCATGCAATTGCCACGCCAGCGAAGACGACATTGGAGAACGGCCTGGAAGGATGGTCAGTAATGACACCGAAACGGTCACGGGTACCCACCAAATACATAGTTCGCGTTAGTGCTCTCAAGGACGTACATCGCTTGCTCTTCGCCCCATAACAATGCCGGAATTCCAGGGAAGAGAAGCGTGACAACGAAAAGCCCCAAAATGTTCTTCTCGATTCCGTTCTCAATTCCCGGCCACCGAAAAACGTCATGATTGCTAATACCAAACATGTGCCGTGGATCAAATTCACCGGTGTATGCATTGACCATATCGTTCGTCTGGAGCAGAGCGTTCCAGGTTTCGACGAAGTTGACAGGAGGATCTCCTTCGGCCTCATATATACCGTCCATTCCCAGAAACCTGGTCAGGGCACGGTAAATTGAATAATGGAAAGCTGCCCCATCAAGAGCACTGTCCTCGAGGTTGCGGATGTACTCTCTCTCGGAGCTATTATCGACAGTCACGATCTCCGTCAGGTTGTTGACTGCGCCTTGTGGCTCCATACCACGACCGATGTAGATTGATCCAAAAGTATTTCCGGCGACGATCTCGCCCGGGATGTAGAAATTGGTCTTGTTGTAGCGCTTGGCACAGTCTCTGATGTACGAGCTCCATGCTCCTGTAATATGGTCAGCAGAAGACAGTTCCATTGCGAGTCAAACAAACCCTGAGCGTCCACAGTAACTTGAAGAGCTTTGTCTATGCGAAATCCATCAATATCCAAGCTTGCTATCGTCATGCAACTAAAATGCTGGATTTTCGCAAGCACAGAGGGTTTCCATTCTCTCAGTCGGTCTTGCACGAAGGCGAACTTGGATAGTTGACGTTGCCATTCTGGATAGTTGCCAAAAGAAGCAACCTCGCCATACTGGATCACAGGTCAGCAGAAGGTTTTTCCCGGAGGCCTCCATGAGTGGATTGAAGCCGGTTTCGTGGTTAAGACACACCTGATCAAACTCACTGTCACGGCAGCCGACCAGCAGGTGACTTGTATTGGTGACAAGTTTACCGTCGTCACCCCAGAACCTAGGATACTCGCACTCCTCCAATTCCGTATCACTTTGGAAAAAGTCATGGTAGCGTCTCTCCGATTTCCAGATAACATTGTGCTCTCCGGCGGCAAATGGTGTCGACTGGTTCAGATAGCCTTCGAATCCCATCAAATCGCCCAGTGTGGCGAAGGTGTTGTCGAAGACCACATACATGCCACGGCTGTGAATATCAGCAATGGTGTTTCGCCAAGCTAAGATGTCACCGTGGTGACGATCTAATAGCGTAAGATCCAAGGGACTGTAGGAATCGCCGCCCCAGGGCATATTGAGGAAAGGCGATCCGATAAGGTAGATCAGCTTCACACCCATACCCTGTATGTAGTCAAGACTGTCCTGGAGCCCTTTGACATCGCCACCATACCGAAGCTGGTTGGATAGAAGATCATGCTCAAATTGCGTGCCATTAGCATTGTCGTTTGTAGGATCCCTTGGAGAACTTAGCAACAGTAGGTCCAGGCTTTTGTCGACTTACCCATTGACACCTCTATCGACGAGTAACGTGTACATCGGTAGGCGCCAGTTGGATGGAGAGGACTGGTAAGTATGGTTGGGCCATTCACCCCAGTAGTCGAGGGGATTGACGGCAGTCTCATTCTCGTTGAGATTGTACCCGACCTCATCTGGACTGTACCTCAGGCCGCTGGTGAAGGGAACAAGTACGCCGACAACAAAGAAAAACCAAACCAGTGACATTCTAAAACGATTGACTTCTCATGTATCAGACCTTGGAAGCAGCCGCCCTCGATAATACACGACTTCTTTGGGAATTCACAGAACGAGCGAGGGTGGGGAAGCAAGAGTTTCAAAACGACAGAACAAGTGACGGCTTGCGGCGTGTCAACGATCGAACAAGCTCACCACATGAAGGAAAGGTAATAGGGATAAAGATATCGGGCAAGGGACAAGGATATATCGGGTGATGACCAATCTCCCGTTCAAGCCTTAGTACTTGCAGAAGTCTCGACCTATCAGCAAGCCGTGCCGTGTGGCTCTGCAAGTCTGGCCAGCATATATAGACACCGGCTGGATGCAAGCCACAGGCATCAATCGCCTTCCAGCGACCTCCTCGGAAAGCGGCTAGCTGGCCTCGGCTTGTCCATATCGCTTGAAGCGAGGGTCTAGGTGAGCATTCACCTAGATGTGAATAGCCCCAACCGCTGCTGCCGAGGTGGATGAAAAGTTTTCTTGCCTAGACTCTGTGATAATGATGACAAACTCCACTCTTTCTCTGTGTGCCTCTCTGTTGAACGAGCACCACTTGGACATATGAGTGTGGGCTCGTGACGCATCAACGATCGGAAAAATTGTTGGTTGTGGGTACAGAAAGAGGATGCATCACTCTAACGGTGGCGCGTGGGCAACAGCTGAGTCCTGACCACGTTTGGACAAAAGGGGAATGCTGTTGCGTATCAGGTCCAGTCAAGATAAAGACCCAATGAGATGTTGCATGAATTTCAGCCTGATGAAAATAGCATCTAGGTACATCATGCACATCACGATAGACTTTGGGTCAAGCGAAATCTCTGAAATCCTACAGCTGGACAAGATAAGGGTCTTTTCGGGATTTCCATGCCGATGATGATAGGCTTGCTAAATTATCTTCCACTGACCGATTGCAGCGAGGAAAGCATGCTCTCGAAACTCAATGAAATGCATGCAGTGTACCTTAGGTATTATCATGAGACTGTTGCAACCTGGTCGGCAGATGCTCATTCGTTCAGAAAAGCTAAATCGAGCAGGGATCTTCATGTGATCGTCTGTATGAGGAAGGCTTTAGCTGAGGCATTTCAAACAGCAGTAAAATACGGATCGTCGTGCTCCAAAGGTACTGATCCATGTGCATCCACACACGTGTACTGTGTGAACCCCTTGGCATCTGAACTTCGAATAGAGGTGGTTGAACCTCAATCCCGACAACGATTCGGTCTTATTTCCAACATAACGAGGCTGCTGATGCGCCTGTTCAGTTGTGGCGTCGAATACCTTTTCGTCGGATTTTTCAAAACAGGCTGGAACAGCTGTCCAACTATTATTAGGGTTTTGTCTCGTCAGACTGGTCTCGACTCCTCGCGACAAGCGAATGAGAAGGCTGCAATGACCCAATGAATATACCAGAGTAACAAGGCTGTAAGGGGTTTTCAGACATGCAGAGATAGTGGAGCGCTACGAGATGTCAGAATTAGCTCCACCGTTTTATTGCGCTAGAAGGTGGCGTCCTTCTGTATGCGGCTTAGCACGAGTCTGAAAACGATAAGTTCTGATACACAACAAACTCTACGTGCCAATCCGGCTCTGGCTGCTTATCACTTGTGGATTATCGTGCCTGGATCGGCTGAAATGGGAAATCCTTCGCTAATGTGGCCCATTCAACCGTCCCAATCCGTCCAGTTGGGATTCCAAAAGATTATTACAAATAGCGCGCACACCGCGCACAAAACACGTGTGAGTTTCTCGCCTGTTGAGTCGAGCGTCGCCTAATATTTCGAAGCATTAATCACTGTGGCGATTGCCCAAGGTCCACTCAAGCCTTGTTAGCAATAGATGACGTGCAGGCCACGTCATTTTTAATTCCAACACAGCTCACACAAAAACAAGTGCCCTGGAAGAACGCTCAGCTTCGCATGATTTGTAAACCAAAGTGAAACATTAGTTGGGTCCACCTTCCTGGGTTGTGGCCTCGAGAATAAAATGTGGTATAGATGCATTGCAGCTACTAGCGGTTCGGTAAAATACGGAAGGCTACCAAATTCTCGGTAACAGACTTACCGCATTATTGGGTACTCACGACTTCGGACATCGTGCAAGAAGGTAAAACTTTCGCTGTTCCTAGACTCTGTACTCTGTACTTTTCGGCATTATTCATAGCTCTTCCTGTAATTGAAGATCGGGTTCTGATGCTGTGGGCACCAGCCTCGATTTTGTGGGTTTTGTTCAGTGCGCAGAATGAGTGGAATGCACGCCGCGCTAATCAAATAGTTGTAAACGCAGCGCTTGTCTTCCGTGACTAACTACCAGTCCGCATCCTCCCAATGACCTACGTGGTAGGTGTACTTCTCTGTGTGTTGGCTTGCGGCATCTCGAATAGCTTGCAAGCCTCGAGTAATGATTGGAAAGCAAGAAGTATCTATCAGGTTGTCACAGATCGCTTCGCCAGGAGTGATGGTTCAACCACTGCGTTCTGTGATCCCGGGCTGGGAGAGTATTGTGGTGGAACATGGAAAGGCCTCATCAACCATCTCGATTACATTCAAGGAATGGGTTTCTCTGCCATCTGGATCTCTCCCGTCACGCTAAACTTCCAACAGCGCACAGCCGCACTTTCATCCTACCATGGTTACTGGCAGCAAAACATGTATGCCCTCAACCCTGAGTTCGGTGACGAACGCGACTTGCGGGCTTTGTCGAGTGCTCTTCACGACCGCGATATGTACCTTATTATCGACATCGTGGTAGGAAACCTGGCTACTCCGGACAGCCACGCTGAAGTCGACTATTCTGTCTTTAATCCTTTCAATTCGCAGGAGAACTTTCATTCATACTGCCCTATGAATGATCCAGGAAATCTTACTAGTGTTCAAGATGTGCGTGTTCGGCTTCCTTCAGCAGAGAGCTGGGCGGTGTTGTCAGATTCTAATATATACTACAGTGTTGGATTGGCGACGGTGTGATATCGCTACCGGACCTCAGAACTGAAGACCCGATGGTTGCCAACACGATTTACTCGTGGGTGAGAAGCCTGGCTCATAACTACAGCGGTATTTTCACCAGCGCTTGCCTTGAGTACTAAGAGCTGACTTTTGGCTGCAGTTGATGGTCTTCGCGTTGACTCGGTGAACAACTTGAATCCGTCATTTCTTCCAGGGCTTGAAGCTGCAGCTGGTGTCTATTGTATGGGTGAAGTTCTTCAAACCAACGGTACGGCAGCATGTGCCTATTCCGACCTTCTTGGCGGATTTCTCAACTATCCCGTTTACCATGACTTGACACAAACGTTTCAGAACTCCAGTGGTACTATGGAGTCCTTAATGAACCAGATAGTCTCGATACAGTCTGCCTGCAAAGATGTTGCCACACTCGCTACCTTTTCAGAAAATCACGATGTCCCTCGATTTGCTTCCTACACTGCCGACATGTCGCTTGCCCAAAATGTGCTAACGTACAACATGCTGGGAGATGGCATCCCCGTGATGTATTACGGTCAAGAACAGCACCTCAACGGCTCATTTAATCCCATCAATCGCGAAGCTCTCTGGCTGACCGGCTACAACACGACGACCGTACTTTACAATTTAGTATCGACCCTTCTTTACCTCCGTACTCATGCAATCGCATCAAACGACTCTTATCTAGAATACATGAGCCGTGTGCTCTACTCCGACGATCACACAATGGCGCTACGCAAAGGCTTCAACGGAAACCAGATCATCCTCCTCCTAACCAACAACGGAGCGGACTCCAGTGATCACTCCATCACAGTCAAAGATACAGGCCTGAATAAGGGCGATGTCGTCTTCGATGTGATTAGTTGCACAGAGACTAAAGCCGGCTCAGACGGTGATCTAACTCTGACGGTCAGCAAAGGTCTGCCACAAGCCCTGTATCCAGCTGCTGGACTTGGCAAATCAACAAAATGCTTTTGCATGTCGCATAGAGATTCTTCCTCAAGTCAAAGCGGGTGTGGCAACCCGAGCAAATCGCTTGCCATCTCATTGACCCTGCAATCACACCAACAATGGATCTACCTGATAGGGCTGGCTCTATTATTACATCTGCTTGTTTAGACATACTGGGCCACTGCTCGAAGATTGATGAATAGGAAATTGGTGCTACTCTAGCTAGCTGCAGTACATGGAATATCGCCTGGCATCTCTGGGTTAAGGAAAAGCTAGACGCTACGTGGAAGGCGCTCGAAGGGCGAGCAAGTGACAATTTGGGTCGGGTGCACATCCACATGCTTGTCCTGTCTCCCGCCAAAGACCATTTCCACAATCAAATTGGTTTCAGTCACTACTTCGGTGGTCGCATACACAACCTAGCGGCAAGTAGAAAGTCTTCGAAGTTCATCCTATCTTTTGATGGGGCCATTCACGACGTCTTGTCGCGATTGCTGGCGGTGACCCCTGCGACTTGGTTTATTTTAGCGTTTAGCCCCCGTGGCCCCCTCTGCAGTTTGGGGCTTGGCGATCGGCGGTGCAGGGTGTGCAGGCTACCGGGGTAGGTAGCCGTGCCTTGCAACAGAACTACATTGTACTCAACAAGATTGGTGCTTTTGGTATTGGCAGCAGATGTACAACACCTAATGGTAGAAAATCATGTGCCTTCGCGCAATGAGCTTTCGGTAGCTGAGTGAACACATTTTGAATGCTTCGTAAGCAAACAAGGGCACGTTGAGGCTCAAAAGTCTAGCAGCTGTGCGGCGTAGATTTTATTCGGTTGCTTACAGCGAGAGAAACTAATTCAATACGCATGCCCAAAATGAGCCATTAGGTCTCACGAACAGGCTTACGACCTAAATGAAAGCTTCGAGGTACGCCCATTCCAGACAAAAGGCTTGTCAACAATGCTCGGCTGCCAAGGTACGATGTGATCGCAAGCGAAAAAGCTGTAGTAGATGCGTCCAACGAGGTCTTTCGTGCGTTTATGATCGCTCAGTACCTTGCAAAAACTCAACTGGGGGTGCTCCCTCCGAGGACAATACAGAGTCGGTCACTCCGCCTTCTACTTCCAATACTTTGCTCGCCTTCGATTACTCGCCTTCAAATCTCGACTTGGATCCCACTATATATGACATTGACAGGTCCAAGTATTCATCAGTGACTCCTGGGACTCGATTCTCTGATGGCTGGAACATCGCAAACTCGACTTCAGCAGCTCGCAGCCCTGAAGTTTCACAAGTCCTTGACTTCTCGAACCTTGTCCTACTCGCATCCATCAATGTTGAAGACATCGGCAACCGTTGGCTCAACGCCTACGTTCCCGTCCCAGGTCAGAAGGTGAAAGAGTATCCCGCCAATGTCTCTACCTTCATCTCTCGGATTCTCAAATCGTACACCGCAGTTGCTATTCACGACCGCGGGATTCCGCCGTTCGTGCATGCTGTACAGATGTTGACAGGCGTGATAAGGCCAGCTTTGTCGACTTGCTTCAGCTTGGTTCGGATTTGCCAGAAGCCACTTCGGGGGAGTGAAGATGTGGCAGTCGACATTCTACAGCAAGAGATGAACCGAGTCTACGAGCTACGAGGATCATCCGATGACCTAGCTCTGCTCGCGGCGTTTCAGGTGTACCTGATCTACGCTATGGTCTTGTTCTTCGAGCTTGGTCTAGCTTCACATCCATTCCTCCGACAAGCAATGGTGAACCTTCAAGATCTTGCGTGCGCAAGTTCGAGACAAGGCGTTATGTGCTCAGCAGAACAGCAGCAGTCTCGTCCTAAATGGGAGACCTGGATCGTAGCGGAGGCGAAGCGTCGCACCCTGTACACGATGAACCTCTTCGAGAGCGCGTTGGCGACCCACGATGGCCTCCCGGTTTACCTCGGCACTGAGCTTCAAGGTTTGCCTGCCCCAGCAAACAAGACTTTGTGGCAAGCACAGACTCGGAGCGACTGGGATAAGGCGTATAATGTCCATTTGGTAGATTGGCCTCATGGAGGCTTGCGCATTGACGAACTCTGGCCTATTGCTCCGGAACTAGGTGCAGACGGCATCGCAGCCAGACGAAGTAGAGTGGAAAAGTGGCTAGAAAGTGTTGATGAATATGGGACAATGATCTATGCGATTACCTGCTGCACTCATGGAACTTGAAGGGCAGATCGTCCCTCAGCAGCGAGGACTTCGGGCGAGGGGAAGCTGCTTGAAGCATATTCTCCTATTCAAGAGGTCCATCAGACGGCACCACTCTATTAAGTCCTTGACGGCGGCTTATCTTATTCTTTCGACAAAAATCACTGTGCGGGATGACTAGCAATTCCGACCTGGGTTGCTGGATGATGTCGATTTCGTCATGATGTCCAACTCGGTCGGTATGCTATGCTACCACAACAAGCCAGGGAGACTTCAACACAACCTTTGAAAATGCTTCATCATCATTTATTTTTATTTGCACAAAGCAAAAAGCCAACTCCATACTGTTGAAAGTTGTCGTGGGCCTAGCTTTCATCTCAACTCCGGAGCGTGGCTCAACTCCGAGGTGTCTTTCCGCTCAAATCCGGGACCTTGCTCCAACAGGACATGCACTTGAAAATATTGGGTAACCGGCTCAAAGCCATTTTAACCACTCGAATGGATAAATATGGTGACCAGGTCAAAATTGATCAGAACATGAAATGGCAAAACGATGAATAAACACCAGGTCGGACAGCAATCAGCTGAAGCTCCACCCGCAACCTCTCCTACAAATTCTGCAAAAAGCGAACCTTACAGTATCTTTGACAAAAGGCAGAAAGCCTTGATTGTAGTCATTGTCTCTGTCGCTGCGACATGTGAGTATTTGAGTCGTTGATCGGTTATCGATGACTTACTAACCGCAGAACAGTCTCGGGATTCGCGTCCAACATCTACTTTCCGGCACTCCCCACCATTGCGACTGATTTATCCGTCTCTTCAGAGCTCGTGAACTTGACCGTGACATCATATTTGATATTCCAGGGGATTGCACCCAGTTTCTGGGGTCCAGTTTCGGACGTCAAAGGACGCAGAGTCGCCTACATCTTCACCTTTCTTGTCTTCCTAGGAGCATGTGTCGGGCTTGCGGAAACGAAAAACTACGCGACTTTGCTTGTGCTACGATGCCTGCAAAGCACGGGCAGCGCGAGCACGATTGCGATCGGGTCGGGGGTCATCGGAGACATCACTACCCGTGCTGAGCGAGGAGGCTTCATGGGAATCTTCCAAGCAGGCTTGCTAGCACCTGTTGCCATTGGCCCTATCATAGGGGGCGCTCTGGCAGGAACGCTGGGGTGGAGATCCGTGTTCTGGTTTTTGGCCATCTACAGCGCAGCTTTCCTGGTCCTTCTGACTCTTCTGCTACCAGAAACGCTAAGGTCGATCGTTGGAAACGGGAGCCAGTTACCTTCGGATTTGATAGGGAAATACCCTCTCTACTTTCATCAGAGACTCACCAAAATCAAACGGGATCCGGCTTCAGCGCAGCAGCAGCCGGCGGCGAGGAAGAAGGTTGATCTTCTCGGACCGTTGCATATCCTTTTTAGCAAACAAGCCGCGGCTATCATCTTCTTCCTCGCTATCCACTATTGTGTTTGGCAGATGAGCATTACGGCCATGTCGACGCTGTTCAAACGTCACTACGGACTGAGTGAGATGCAGATCGGTCTAACATATATTGCCAATGGTGTCGGATCTATGATCGGGACTCTGATATCGGGCAAGATTCTCGACATCGACTACCGTCGCGTCAAAGCGAAGACGGAGGCCACCTTAACGCAGGAAAATCCTGAAGGAGGTAACATCATCTCTCGATCCGCGACCCTTGTTGAGAACCAGTTCCCGCTCGAAAAAGCCCGCCTACGTCTCGTCCCGATCTTTTCACTTCTCCAGTGTGCCTCGATCCTGGTCTTTGGCTGGACTATTCAGTACCGCCGGGTCAGCATTGCTGTGCCAATAGTCACGACTTTCATCACGGGTTGGACAGCCGTTTCAACGCAGTCCGTCATTACGACCTACCTTGTCGATGTCTTCTCCGACAGGAGCGCAGCGGCAAGCGCAAGTCTCAACCTTGCGAGATGTTTGTTCGCAGCAGGAGGAACAAGTGTTGTGATGCCGATGGTGAATGGGGTAGGAGTGGGATGGACTTTTACCATTTGTACATGTGTACAGCTGGTTGGTTTGCTCGGTGCACTCATACAGTGGAGGTTTGGTAGCAAATGGAGACAGGAAGCGCAGAAGAGGTGAAGCTGGAAATAGAAAGGTCGAAGGTAGCATAGATTACCCAGAAATGCTTGACTCAAATGGACCAAATACGCCAGCGTTGCACAAGATCTCCGCTCGCTGTTTGCGTCTTCTCATTAAGTTGCATAGCCTCGAAACATACCATTGCCTCAAAATGAAGTCCTAAAATCTAAGATTTAAGTCATTTTGCGAGAGCTAGGGTTCTAGTCGAGCCTCATGCCTTTGGAAAACCAGAAGTTTCGAAGCGCCGAGGAAGCCGGTGGCCACTAACGTAAATTTGGGCTCAATGGGTCATAGCTCTTTTAATATTAAGGCTGAAATCCCCCAGTGAACCACAGTGACCCATTTGAGCCCAAAAACACGTTAAACCAATCTTGGATCCCCCGATCCGAACATAACTACGATCTATTCGACCACCCATTGAGCTTGCAACAACATTGCTCATAGAATGCAGATCCGGTCATGGCCAATTGAAAAGTCGATGCGAATAGCCTGAGGAGCTCAACGGGCTCAAATCCTTCTTGATTGATGGTGTATCTCACGGAGGCACACAACGGACGCGTATCCTTCAGCATCGGCGTTCGGGGGTAGCCTAAGACAGTCGGTCCTCAGTGTAGTGTGTGTAGTCAAAACACAATGAACACAACACTTCAGCAACTAGGGATCAACAACACCTACAATCCGCAAACACCATCCGACCCGGGTCTCTTCCTCGACTGCTGGCGCCTCGTCAGCTGCGAATCATGCCTTTCCTCGCGGCGCCCATGCTCATGGTGCGCGACTTCTCAAGTATGCGTCCCGAACGAGCACTTCCACCATCCTTTCGCACTGCTAGCACCAATCAAGTACGAGGACATCTGTCCTCTCGCCTGGCGTGAACGGTGGGAAATGCGAGCAAAGCCGTTCTCGTGCCGCTGCTCGACGATGACGCTGATGAGTGTCGTCGTCGCTGTCCTTTCGACTCTTGTGGGGGTTCTCCTCATCCACTCGCTGGTCCTGTTTACGAAATGGTGTCGCAGGAAGTACAAGGCGCGACAGGAGGGATGGTGGGCGTTTTGGCGCAAGCCTCCCAGGTGCCAGATGGTTCTGCCGCAGTTTCTGCGTCGGAGGGCACCGAGCAGGACTCCGGCTGATGCAGACGAGGAGCAACGTCCGCTGTTGAGCGGGACTTGAGGCGAACTGCTTCTCTCTAACAGCGTTAACTAGGTACATATTTTGGAGAAGACGGCATTTACGACTGTCATATGCCTGGTGGCCAGCTGCATCACTACCTCAACGAACCACCAGGCTGCTGAGTTTTAGCCTTTCTCCATTACTGGTAGAAAATGGTCACCAACTGCCCCGGTTTCGCCAAACAGTCAGACAACCTCCTGACATGATTGATCTGTCTTGTCGGTCAGGGTGTGAAACAGAGTGGCTTAGAATTTGAAAGCAGCCATGTCCTTTGACACCTCTTTGTCCAGTATCCAACCACTCAACGCTTCCGAGCGCAATAACAATGCAAACAAAGAAACAGCCCAATATGCCCACACTATTGCACAATACCGTATCTCCTAAAGGGGCTCGACAACACCACATATCTACCAGCTCACAGGTAGCGAGACGCTCGATGCAACATTCCATCATTCTCAGAAAGCAGTTATCAATGTCCAAAGTCAACATGCTGCTCACAAGTCTCTGGGTCCAGATGCAGATGCAGATGCAGATGCAGATACACAACAAAAGCAACCTCAAGCCCGGCCAAACCCCTCCCAACCAAGTCATATTCACCTCCCCAGTTCGGGCAAGCTACACCTTCGTCCCAAGGGGCAACACGTACAAGACCAAGAAATGCCGACAGCTAACGCAAGCCGCCGGACGGACCATCTACGAGGTACGCTCATCATCAGAGAAGAACAAAGCACTAGGTCTCCAAGTCCCTCGGTCCATCTACGAGCAAGTCCATGCCCTCGAAAAAGCTACCGCGGCTTCCCGTGCCGCCGCAGTCGCGAAGAGAGACCAACGTCGCCAAAACCAACTGCGTCAAGAGCTGGTGCGTCTTTTCCCCCAGATTCCCAGTGAGACCGCTTCGCGCGTGCTGAGGCATACGCTGGAGAAGCGGAGCGGCAGAGTCGGGCGGTCCGGGAAGCTGCCGCTCGGTGAGGTGGTTAAGCTCGCTGTGAGAGCGCATGTCAGACATACCTTTACGACTTACGATGCGATGCTGCGCGGTGGGATGGGGAAGGAACGGGCGCGGAAGGAGATTCGAAAAGCAGTGAATGACAAGGTTCGCAGTTGGGGCGGACGAGTTGAGGATCGGCCGAAGCGGCGGGGTTCGAAGAGGGCAAGGAAGATGAAGAGTCCACAGAAGGTGCAGTGAGTTGTGGAAACGTCGACGACCAAGTGTAAGACACTGACTTGGAAAAATTGCTAGTAGAAAACTGCGGAAGACATCAGGGAATACTTGACCGTCAGGTCTACAGATGAGGCGTCGTACTTGCGTCTGTATTTGTCCACCGCGACTAGGCTACAGTTCTCACGATTTCGGCATGGATTGGGGAACCGAGATAAAAAATAAAAAAAAATAAAGGGAAAAGACTGCAATTCTTTAGAACTCATCAATGGACTCATCTTTTTTGTTCTGCCCACGCCTACCAGAGGCAGACCTTCTAAAAGTTCAGTTTACGAACAGCGGTATATGGCCAACTCTCAATATATGCCCATCCACCCCATCAAGGTGGAAGTTCCAAGGAAGTAAAGTTGCCTGACCTACGAACCAAACCGGGACTCGCCTTCAAGGTCGGGCGCAGGTTGCGCCCCAATGGCCAGGGCAACAGCCGAGACGCAGTAAATCAGTGCGACGGCTACAATCTCTGAGCCGAACATTGTTTTTGTTCCAAATCTATCGTTGTCTCACCTTCACCTTATGTCATGTGTAGTCCGCAGGACTGCTGTTACTGTATTTTTTCAAGTTTGTTCGTATTGTGAAATGGTACTATAGGCCTGCTATAGTGGTCGTGGTATTTTCTGTTCCGGTATTTGCTGTCCTCGCAATGGGAGTACAGACTTGCTGGCCACTCTGGCTGTAGTAGCTGTTGTTATGTGTTGTTGATGTGACGCAGCACCGTCTATGTGCCTGCTTTTGTCTGTTGTTAGGTGATGGAACGAGAAACTAGAGATCCAAGCGTCGGGCATCGGATGTCTCGCTGCTTATTAGTACTACACATGCGGTCAGAGTGGAGATGGTCTTTGTAAAGAGTGACGCTTTGAATACAGGAACAAAGACATGCGACACAGGGGTATTGTCTGTGCAACAAGGCAGAACTTGAGTAACTGTCTTTGTTTGAAACACGTCCAGCACGCATTCTCGCACAGCACGCACGTAAATCTCTGACAGTTAGGAGGGAGCAAATGTGGAAACCGGGCTTTGTCGAGCAAGTATTAGACTGCCATGGCAGGATTGAAGAGCGGACTTGTTGCACCGCAACAACTGACGGCGGTGTGCGACTGTGCAGATGTAAATCTGGTCTCATCCCTGCAAGTTATCAGCCAAAAAATCATGTGCACCTATACACCGTCTGAACCAGGCCATTGAGATTTGTGAACACTCTGATTGAACAGTAGAATAGTTGTGTTAGATTTATGCATCGGTCTGTGAGGATCCCAACCGGACCCGACATCTAGGAGCTGGGGCTGGGATGTCGCGGCACTGCGCCTCGTTATACACGAACGGCTTGATCGTGCCCGGCCTCTTGCTTGTGGGATCTGGTCCAACAACGCCGCTGCCTTCTTCTTCACTTCTTCAGACGCAGCTTAGGAGACGAATCTCCAAGCCCTGGGAATTGCACAGGCACACTTCAATATCACCCCATCGTCTTACTTCATCTCAAAACCCACACTCCTCGTCTAGTCCTCAACAATGTTTCCTCGCTCACTCACGTAGAGACCATCCAAGAACTTCCGGATATCCTTGTTCCTTACTCGGCATATTTGCTGGATGTCGGCGGCGGATTGTGACACGTTCTCGAGGGATTCGCCCGTCAGTTCAATTTGATCCTTCACACCTTTTGATGGCTCGACGTGGACTCCAGGTAACATTCTGACATGTCGGACAAGTTTCTCTCCCAAAAAGTTTCTATCCAGCTGGTCAGCTAGCCATTTTACTCCAACTCAAAACAAATTGCGACCCGTGTCGACACCGTTTGTGAACCGGCGCCTCCCCCCAGTTGTTCTCTGCGACTCACCTTATTTCAACGGTCTGTGTGCCATCTGCCTCGTCCTCAATGTTGACGTTGATGGGGAAATGGGCATAGACGTATCTCATCTTGTACTTGTAGCCCTTGGTGACACCGGTGATCAGATTGTCGATAATTGACTTGACTGTTCGGAGAGTAGCGACATTCTTTCGGGAGCCGTGGTGGATTTCAATTCGGATGGTCTGGTTGCCCTCTTTGGTCTTCTTCTCGGGGAGGGAGAATGTGACTGCGATGTGGGAGAGATCCTTGGTGAGCTTGCCTGCATGGCTCAAATGTTAGCCTACGGTTCATTTCCTCAGACTAGTAGTCTATCTTCGAGCTGAAGTCTTGAATTGTAGCGGATTTGTGTGTATGATTGTGCCGGGGTCGTAATGGGCTTGCGCACCTCTTGGTCCTTCCACCGTGACGATTCTCGATCGGATGTGGACTTTGACGTCCTGCGGCACGATGACCGACTCTTCGGAGAATATGTACTTCATTTTGAGCAGCTATGAAGAGATGTCTAGGTGAAAAGCTGCTCAACACTGCCGTCGCCAAAGTGTGTGGTGTGTGGTCTCGGACTGGTAAGTATGCGCAAATCGCGCCGAAAGTGTGCCAAGCCAAGATTTTGCCTCACGTGCAGCCGATTGATAAGGCTGTCAGGCATACACCCCGATTTTGTACTAGTCGAATAGTCTCCACTAGTGTAAATCTTCACGTACTAGTAGGCATGGTAGGCACTGGCAAGCTGATGGTGTACGAGGTGATGAATTATACGTGAAACAATGCTCTATTGGGTATCTCAATGCTACTTTCGTTATCCAAATGCTGGTCGGGCGTAGGGCTTCGTCTGCCACGCTGTCACGCAATGTTCTGCTGGCTGCTCTGCACAAACCTCGCAAAACTTTGATCGCTCTCGTTGACTCGCAAGCCTTGTTCCTTCAATGCGTTCGCATATCTCTGTTTCAAAGCCTCGTCACTGTCTGGCCGGACGTCTTCGTATTGATCGGCATCTCTCGCGTCTTCTTCGTCTTGCTCTTCATCGGAGTTGCCAGCGTCCTTGCTTGCCTTCTGGCCCATTTGGATATCGGACATGACTCGTGTGAGGTCTTCGGTTTGCTGCTCCGACCGCTCTTTCTGGCGTTCTTGCACCCTTCTCTCTAGCTCAGGCTTATAATCGCGATTGAATTCTTCCGCTTTGCGCTCCACCGCATCAAAGAATTCATCGATGCCGTCACCCGCCAAGCTAGAGACAGCCACCATCTCAAGATGTGAATAGAACTCCTCCAACATCAGACTCATGCTGTTCAGTAGACTCGACATATAGCCACTGCCTCCGCCGAAACCTTCTCCTCCGAATACTCCCTTCTGCTCCTCTTCACGAAGAGCGTCCTGGAACTTCTCAAAATCAGTCATCCAGTCCTTGGCAAAATCTGCATTTTGCACGTCGGTTTTGTTGAAGACTAGGATCATGGGTAGTTTCGTCTTGTACAAGATAGAGCAAGCGTAGAGCATATTCGACATAAACGTCGAGCATGAATGGGTTCGAGGGGTGTCAATAATGTAGGCAATGACGGTGGGAAAAGATGATGCTAGTGATTCAAGAAGGATGCTGCCTGACGCAGACCAGACAAAGACCTCGATCTGACCAGGCGTGTCAATAAGGAAGTGTTGAGGGGGCACAGCCTTTGACGAAGGATCTGGATGTGCTCGTTTTTCGAGGATGCCAATGATCTGGTCGATCTTGGTTGCGAAAAGGTTCAAAGACGTCAGGATGCCGCCATTCGGTCCCAGATTGTACTGTTTCATAACTTCTTTGTAGTTTATGCTATCTCGAATATCGATGTTTGGTTCAAAAGGCACATTAAGAACCGCAGGGTCCAGGTTCAAGACGTATGGCTTTTTCTTGTTAATGTGCAGGTAGTTGTTAATGCGCTGCATGAATGTCGTCTTTCCCGAGCCGGCCATGCCGACACAGACGACTGCTGTAGGTTCCGAAGCCATGGTCACTCAAGGACGAACATCTATAGAAGCAAGGTCAGATGTAAAAGAAGTCGACAAGTATGGCATAGGAGGTATGATTTAGGCAAGGCTTAGGCCGGAAGAAATTAACGTTGCGGAGGCGGGATTCGCGCCTGGCAAAGAGTGACGCAACTAGTTTCGACATTTTTGAAATGGCCATACACAGGCGCTCGACCACACTGCCTATATGGCAGCTCTAATAAAAATCAACTATCATGACCTTGGAGGACTTTGAAAAGCAGCTGGCTGCAGAGAAAGACGAGAGGCACAGAGAAGACCGAACCCGGAGTAAACGATCTCACCGTGATCGAGATGAAGGCCGGCGACATCATAGTCAACACCACCATCACCACCACCACCGATCACATCGCGATCGAGATTATGATAGGGATGGCTCCTCTCGATCGAAGCGCAGGAGACGGGACAGCGGGAGCCGCGACGATAGCTCCGCTCACAGGCATCGACGGCGGTCTGCCTCAATAAGCGGCACTGAGCAGCCAGACCTCAAAGGCAATGGGCAAGACCGAAAGCGCGATTCTTGGATGGAAGCACCTTCCGCGCTGGATGTCGACTATGTTCAGAGACGACGTCGTGACCCGTCCCCACCTCGTCGAACCTCGCTCGGACAGGACTTTGAGATGAAACTGCACGAGAAAGAGCTTAATCATCATCTGAAAGATTTACGTAATGGCAAGCAGCTGGATGATTTAGAGGACGAGGACGTTCAACATGAAGTGGACTATCTTTTCGGAGACGCGGGCTCCGGCTGGCGCATGACAAGGTTGAAAGCAGTGTATAGACAAACTGAAGAGTCAGGCCGCAAAGTAGAGGATATCGCACTGGAGCGTTATGGGAGTCTTCAGGAGTTTGACAACGCTCGAGAAGAAGAGGCCGAGCTCGACAGGCGTGAAACCTATGGGAAGGACTACGTTGGGAAAGTGAAACCGAGCGGGGAACTCTTTCAAGAACGTAGACATGCTTCAGGGATTCTGAATAGCCAGAAACCCCGTAAGGACAAGGATGAGGACGACGAATTCGATGCTATTCTGGAGAGCGTGCCAGTCCCGGCTTCCACGGCCCCTTCGAAACCCAAGCCTGACCAGACAGCAATCAACAAACTCAAAGCCCAGCTGATGAAAGCAGAACTGAGAAATGATCCCAAAGCAGCAGATCTGCGGAAGCAATATGAAGATGCTGTGGCAGAATCGTCATTCTCCGATCCCACCGTCATTCAACTTTCAGCCATGGACAATCGCATGCTATCCTCAGCTCCTCGCAACGAAGTCAAATCTGTCACAGACCGTCGAGGGCAAGAAAGAGGCAACGTCGAGGAAAACGAAGATATGACGATTGAAGATATGGTTGCTGAAGAGCGTCGCACCAAGGCACAAGCAGGGGGCGAGGCGCAGCGGTTCGCAGAGAGGATTGCCAAAGATGCCAAATTCGACAATGATCTAGAGTACATGGACGAGAATGCGACAAAGTTAGCAAAGCGCGTGCACAAATCAGATCTCAACCTGCGGAATGTTGCGATTGGCGAATATCAAAAACTCAACAGAATTCTAGACAATTGCCCTCTTTGCCACCACGAGGACAATCCTGGGCAGCCTGATCCCGTCGCACCAATCGTGAGCCTGGCGACCAGGACCTACCTAACGCTTCCTACCAAGCCCGAGCTGGCCGCGTACAGCGCGATGATCGTGCCCATACAGCACCACACGAATCTTCTACACTGTGACGACGACGAATGGGAGGAGGTCCGGAACTTCATGAAGAGCCTGACGAGGTTCTATCACAGCCGGGATCAAGACGTCATCTTCTACGAGAACGCCGCATTCCCGAATCGGAGGCCGCATGCAGCGCTCGTAGCTGTCCCGCTTCCGCAGAGCGTCGGTGAGACCAGCCCGGCCTTTTTCAAGGAAGCCTTTCTCACGACGGAATCCGAATGGTCGCAGCACAAGAAGATCATCGACACGCTCGCAAAGGCCAAAAGCGGGTTGGGTAAGCTGGCCTTTAGACGTACTTTGGTCAAGGAGATGCCATACTTCCACGTCTGGTTTGAGATGGACGGTGGCCTGGGACACGTCGTTGAAGATCCGGACAAGTGGCCGCGCGGCGATCTGTTCGCGAGGGAGGTCATTGGCGGCATGCTTGGGCTCGAGACGGAAGTCATCAAGAAGCAGGGACGGTGGCACAGACTCGGAGGGAGTGAGAGTGCCAGTGAGAGAGATAGAGTGGAGAGTTTTAGGAAGCGCTGGAGGAAATGGGACTGGACGAGGGTGCTTGTGGAAGGAGGAGGATAATAAACTGCTCCTGCTGCTCGCAAATCTTTTAGGCCCGCCCTCTCACGCGTTGTGCCAGTGTGACGGTCACGGTGGTGGAAAATCCTGGCCTTTTTGCAACTCTCAGGCTCTGCAGTCAGTACTTGCTTGACGTATCGCAATGTAGATTGTGTTAGGGAAAACTCCACATGCTATTTTAAGATCAGTGGAGAGCTCGAAGCGTTTTGTCAGATCAAATTGGCCACACACTGTCTGGTAGTCGATAAGGCGAAGGATGGGGGGTTCAAGTTGCCGGAGGAAGATGGAAGGATACTAGTAACTGGAGGACTTGGATTTGTTTGGCAAGTCATACATTTCACATAAAAGGATTTTAGCGTGAAAAACGCAAGTACTTCATACGTAACTGCCCCCGCGAGCCCGACTCCCTAATCCGCCACCAAACCTTTGGAAGCTTGCTCTCTCCTGCGCCGGTAACAGAGACAGGTACGCCTCCGCCTCTCGAATCTTCTCTTGCCCCATGCAGTGGCAGAGAATCATACCCTGTAGGTACCACATGCTGTTCAAGACATGCCAGTGCTCGGCCGTGGCCACCAAACTATGACGGGGTGCTTTTCATTCATTGCATTCATTCATGAATCGACATTTCCAGTTCCGACGCTCATTGTGTATAGTAGCCACCACAAGCCGTCCGTCTTCCACGGTTTTTCTCTCATGCCTAAATCACACCATTTTCAGGAAAAAGATCCCAGCTGCGGCCCTCACGTCCCCCCAGACCTTTTCCGATATGACAGAATAGTTGACCGCGAAGATATCGATGTCGGGCTCCTGAGCACTGTGTTCAAATCACCTGCTGGCAACTCGACCGCTCCCGGTGACGAAGCGGGAAGCTCAAATACAAATTCATTCAGGGCCTGTTGCGACCACGCGGGTGACGTAGGGGCACTCCGTTGTGATGGTTTCTTGAAAGCTGGCTCGGCCGCATTTAACTCATAGTTTGGTGCTGACACAGAATCTTTCTGGGCTTGCCAGTACGGGGGAGCGTCGGGCGACACCGCCTTATCCAACAGTAGCTGCGCCACCACTCCGTGCTGGTTCGAGACAGCGCCCTGCAGCGCCGTCCGTCCATAACTATCCTTCGCCATGACATTGGCCCCATGCAGCAGCAGGTGCCGCACCACCGCCTCGTGCCCTTTTTCGGCTGCCAGCTGTAGCGCTGTCCGTCCAGTGTCACTCCGTGCTTCGATGTCGGTGCCCATCTCGACCAGCAGCCGCACGACTGCCGATTGCCCGTTGAAGGCCGCGATATGCAGTGCTGTGAACCCAGAAGGCCCCGCTACCTCAATCGAGGGATGATGCTCGAGTAGAATCTGCACCACTGACTCTTGCCCATTGTAAGCGGCGATATGCAGTGGAGTGGAGCCAGAGGGATCCTTCGCATGGACGTCGGCGACTGTCTTCAACAGCAGTCGGACCACGGCCGGGTTACCGGTGCGAGCGGCACTATGTAGCGGAGTACGTCCCTCACTCGACACCGCGGTCGGATCAGCCCCGTTATCCAGAAGTAGCCGGACCACCGCTTCGTGGCCGCTGTCAGTTGCCAGGTGCAGCGCCGTACATCCAGAGGAACCCTCGTAGTTGATGTCCACTCCCAAGTCTATTAGTGCCTTTATCTTTGTCGCATCTCCTTTCTTTGCGGCACGGTGTAGCTCGGTGTTGGACTTGAACAACTTGAAAAATATGGACCCCGTTTGCGTACGTGGTGCCTTCTTGGTCTTTTCGGGTTGTGACGGTGCTGACTGTGATTTGGATATCACGGACGCGGTGTCAGCGTCAAGTTCATTGGAGGGTTCGCTCTGTCCTGAGCTGAAGCTGAAGCGCGGTGGATCGGCGGAGGTTGGGGTACAGATGTATTTCCGATCAGCTTCGAATTGGTCTCGGAGAGATTGACTGTATCCACCGAGTTTCCTCGAGGTCGGCGCATCTGTTTGATCATTTCTGTTGATCGCATCGCGCACGAAGGTATCTTTCTTGAGCAGCTGCCGAATTTCCGAGCCAGAATTTCTAAATATGATTAGCATTCCTCAAGCGTACGAAGCATGAAACTTGAGGGTTCGATTACCTTTGTGCTGCCGCAATCAGTAAGCTGGCATCTGTTAACTGCTTCTGAGTTTGCTGCAGAAGTCCCTTTATCAGTACTTCGTCGCATAGATGCTTCGTGCTCCAAGTGCGAGGCCTATCCCCTGTGTTGGTTGTGGTCGTTTGGTACCCCGTAAATTTTCCTAGTTCTTCTTCCAGCCTAGAAATCGTGATACTGCAGCCGTTATATACATTTTTTAGAACTTCTTCAAGCTGGATCGCTGAGATGACATGCGATGAGAGGGCATGAGGTTGGCTCAACAGCAATTGGATATTGCTCAAAGCCTCGCTGATTGCCGTGCATTCAGCACTGATAGATGATGTTGTCGGGGCCGCATTATATTTTTCAGCGACATCCTTTATCGCTCTCGCAATGCTTGCGTAGTGAAAGATGAGTAATGATGCTGCCGGGGCCATCGATCGCGGATCCACCGTCCGTTGTGAGGATGAACCCGAGTAGAGGCGATCATGTTATGGAGTACGCGAGGTACCGAGCGGCAGAAAGGAAGCTTGGGGGGCTACCGGATGAGAAATTCAAGTCATCCATGGATCTGATTATTACTTCGAGCACTTCGCGTTTGAGGCCCTCACGTGGGCCCTGTATAGCTTTAAGTCCGGGTGGTCCGGCCAGTAGGAATTAAGGTTTCAGCCGGGTAGCCGCCGCTTCTGTAAAAAAACACAACAACCAGAGCTGGGACAAAAACCCAAGAACTGATCCGATACAACGAGTCCCGACTTATCCGGGTCGTACGTAATGCACCATCAATGGAATCTCAAAAGAACCTAGGTGGCTGCGCGCTTGCCTTGAGTGAAATTAAAGGGCAAAGAAGTTGTTATTTGCTGTATTAAGCTGTGTCTATGCCGGTCATAGCGTTTCCGCGGACAAAAATAGCCGTGCTGCAAGGCACAAAGTTAGAGAGGCAGAAGCCCCTGTTAATACACGTTATCAGGGGCTCGAAAATTGCCAACTCAAACGCCAAGGGATTTGCCTTGGTGCTACCAGTTCGACGTTGAGTATGGTATAGGATCAAGTAGTACGGCCCTTTTGTCCGCCTTGAGGAATACGCTCGACGCAGGTGCAATCGTTTCGGCACAAGGGAAAGCGAAAGTGAGGATTTTTTGTGGCCTGACCGGTACACATGACTCAAAACAGGCCCATCACGCCCTTTCAAGTTGTGGGCGTGACGCCAAGAAAGCCACAGGGTGTGTGTAATTTCCCGAATCTGTACTCCCTACACAAATCCGAAACTCTTTTCAACGATAAATCGTTCTATAGCGTTTATTTTAGGCTGAAAACCGCCACATAGTCGCGACCACAGCACGACTCGCGCACGCTCGCTCCAGCACCTGGGCCGCTTTGTCGTCTTGCCAGCGTTCAGAGCCATCTAATGACATGTCTCTAAAAGCGCCTCTCGTCGCCAGCTGTGCTACAGACCGGGCCAGATTCTTGATCCGGCCAATTGTTGAGGGCAGGGGGAATGGTGATGGCCCCAATCACACTGTCTGCCCCTTAAAACCATTTGAGCCTCGCACGCCTTGATACTCCGTACTTCCTACCCTGGACGCTTATGAATCTGTGGAACCGAGTATGGAGCCTTATGATCGGATCACAAACTCGAGCTCGCCATCTACCATTGGCCTACGCGCGAGAGATGTTCTAGACATTTTTACAACGCGACGGTTTGAGTGTAGCCGAAGATGCAGTCGCTTTGACTGAATCTTAGCAGCTACATTCAATAGATCCAGACTCCTCCTTGTTCCTGACAAGAGCGCTTCGAGCCCAGCAGCTGTTGTCCAGAGCCCGAATCTCGTTGACAAGTGCGTCTCGCGGTGAAAGGGTAAAGGGATAATACTTCGTACCCTTGAACTTGCTGGGTTTAAACACTTTCATGCCATTTTTGGATGTTGTGGCTCGCTTAAGCCGATTCCCCTACATACAGTATTATTACACAGGACAACCTTGATGAATCCAGAGGTCCTTTCGCTCACTCTCCCCTTTAAAGATTGGCCGTGCGGCACTTCACTATTCCTGTAATAGTCAGCAAGCACTCTGATTTCTACTTGGCCCAAGATTCGTTATATCCCGTAACCTCCAGAATCCCCTCATCGATTGATTGTCGCGTGCTCTTCACGTTCACTCGGGGGGACTCTATACCAACAAGCAAACTTTCGAATAACCATTATTCCAGGCCACGCGTGCAGGGGAGAATTGCTATCTCATCAACTGACAATCGATCGTGGGTCGCGATCCTTGAGCCTCAATAAGCTGAGCTCATATGATCCACGATGGAGGTAATCATGCTGCAGCGCATGGAAGGCAAGGTGCCGGTGGATCATGATGAGGCCGTCCTCTTGTCTTTGGCTTCCAAGTCGCCGGTCGTCGACCATGATGAGATGGTCCTCTTGTCTCTGGGTTACAAGCAAGAGTTCAAACGAGAATTCAGTCTTTGGACCACCTTCTGTGTCAGCTTTGCCATCTTGGGCCTGCTTCCGAGCTTCGCATCGACGTTATACTATGGCATGGGTTACGCTGGTACTGCGGGTGAGTTGCTCTTTCTTCTTCTCCTGCTTCAAATAATGTCATCGACGGTTGTTATAGAATATTTGGCTTATATATCTCCGTTTCAGGGATGGCCTGGGGATGGATTATTGCCATGGCCTTTATCCAATGTGTCGCGCTGAGCTTGGCTGAACTCTGCTCGTCGATGCCAACAAGGTCAGAATTGCAATCACAGTCCACCTCATGACATATTCTGACTTTTTTCATGCAGCGGTGGTCTCTACTATGCTGCTGCTGTCCTTGCACCCCCCGGATGGGGACCTGTTGCCTCTTGGGCGACTGGCTGGTCCAGTTGGATTGGACAAGTCACAGGTGCACCATCAGTCAACTATTCCATGGCGGCAATGATTCTTGCTGCTCGATCAATAACCGACCCAGATTACGAATCAACCAACTACGAGTTATTTCTCCTCACCACTTTCCTCATGATCGTCCAAAGTTGCATCAGCAGCATGCCAACCAAATGGATCGCTGTCTTCAATTCTCTAGGGTCCACCTTCAACATGGTAGCAGTCATCGCTGTCATCATTCTCATACCTACGGCTGCCATAACGGATCCGAAGTTCCGACCGACGCATGAAGTGTGGAGCAGCATCGACAATGGGACAGATTTCCCCAAAGGTATCGCCATGTTGATGAGTTTCACCAGCGTTATATGGGCAATGTCGGGCTTCGATGCGCCTTTTCATCTGAGCGAGGAATGCGCTATTGCCGATGTTGCCTCTCCGCGTGCCATTGTTTTGACGTCTGCAATTGGTGGCATATCTGGTTGGGTCTTGCAAGTTCTTGTGGCGTACACCGTGGTCGACATTGGAGCAGTCATCGACTCTGACCTCGGCCAACCGTGGGCGACCTACTTGCTCCAGGTTCTGCCGATGAAGACTGCGCTTGCCGCCCTCGCGTTGACTATCGTGGCTGGCTTTTCCATGGCTTCAGGGTGTTCGGTTGTGGCATCTCGAGTCACCTACGCCTACGCCCGTGACGGTTGCTTCCCCAAGTCAAACTACTGGAGCAAAGTGAACCGATACACCAAGACACCGGTCAATGCGGTATGGCTCAACTGTGTCGTTGGCATCCTGCTTTGCACCCTCATATTTGCTGGTGATGTGGCTATCCTAGCCATCTTCTCAGTCGGGGCTATTGCTTGCTTTGTTGCATTCACGATCCCCATCGCTTTGAGAGTTTTCTTTGTCGGCAACAGGTTTCGAAGCGGACCTTGGAATCTTGGAAAGTTTGGCAAGCCGGTCGGAGCGGTCGCTGTTGCATTCGTCACTGCAATGCTTCCGATATTGTGCTTTCCCAGCACCACAGGAAGTAACCTCAAGTACGTCCTTCAACCCCCTATCATAACAGAAAATTTATTAACTAACTTATCAGCACTTCCAACATGAATTGGACTTGTCTTGTGTACGGGGCTCCGATGTTAGTTGCTTTACTTTGGTTTGCTGTCGACGCCCGCAAGTGGTTTAAAGGGCCAAGGGTCAATACCAAGCATGCCATGATCGGCCAAGTTATCAAAGAACCCAGCAGTCAGGCTTAGATGTTAGTATGAGTTAAGATAAGTTAGATGAACATAAATACAAGTACTAGGATTGTCACGAGCTACGGCCAACTTGTGATCACACAAGTCACAGGGCTATACCACTTCATTGAGTAAAATACTGTACGGAGGGCTCCCCAAAAGATAAAGGGCGACACACACAAGATGATATATGTGTGCGGCCACTCACAGCCTTACGCACTTCGTCCACGGATCTGTGACATTAGTTATCTCTGCGTGCGTCAGCTGAACACCTGTATTATATTGCTACCGACCTATGAACGGCAAGCGATTCAACGCTTGAAGAGCCATTCTAGGAGCTGATCTCTACTGCAGCTACATAGCCAGATGCTCCGCCAAGCCTCATGCCTTGCCCTGTGACAGGGATGCTGGGTCCTAAATTAACTATGAAGCCTGTAAAAATAAACGAAGATTAATATCTCTTGAGAATTATTTAAGTCGTAGCTAGGCTAACCTCGGGGCTTGGCAGGCGGAGTTGCTTTAGTAAACCGACCCGAATTGAACCGCGGTATAAAGCAAGCTGAGGAGCATGTGTATTGGGTGTTTAAGGACCACGCGTAGTTCAACATAAGGCAATCAAGTTTCCCTGACCACCAGTTCCTGCCACAGGGTTGTGTACTTCCACTCTGCCTATCCTAATATTTTATCAAAAGGTTTGTTTCAGTAAAATGCCCTCCGACCAATTCGGCAGCCCGTTACCCTGGGCCGAGCCATCCTGGTACACGGGCAGACCGTCGCCATACTACAATGACACGCACCGACGTTTACGGAACGCCGTGCGTCAATGGGTGCAGGACAACGTGCGGGCCGAGGAATGGGAAGCAGCGGGCGAAGTGCCCAACGAGATCTACCTGAAATGCGCCAAAGACGGCCTCTTGATGCCGATAGCAGCCGGGCGACACATCCCCAAAGAGTGGTACGGCTACCCGATCATCGGCGGGATCAAGCCCGACGAATGGGACGGCTTTCACGACTTTGTGCTGTGGGACGAGCTGTACCGAGGCGGCTCGATTTCATCAGTATTTGTTGGACTGGTAAAGTGTGAACTTGCAATTTGAAATCTGACCCTGGTTTGACTGATTGATTCGCTTGTAGACTGTTGGGGCACCTCCGCTGCGTCAGTATGCTTCGCCTCAGCTCCAGGCCAAAGTCCTGCCGGAGATCCTCTCGGGCCAGAAGAGGATCTCGCTCGCTATCACGGAACCTGCGGCGGGGTCGGACGTGCGCAATATCACGACTACGGCGGAGAAATCGGCTGATGGGAAGCATTATATTGTCAACGGCGAGAAGAAGTGGATCACGAACGGCATGTTCTCGGACTACTTCTGCACGGCGGTCCGCACTGGCCAGGCCGGCGCAGAGGGACTAAGTTTCCTGCTGATCGATCGCCATCTACCCGGGATTGAATGTAGGAAGGTCGAGGTGGGCTCTAGCAAGCTCAGTGCGACGACGTACATCACGTTCGAAGACGTCGAGGTTCCAGTCGAGTACCTCGTCGGCGCAGAGGGCGGAGGGTTTAAATTCATCATGTCCAACTTCAACCACGAACGGCTGTGGATCGTGTTCCAGGCGCTGCGGAGTGCCCGGATCTGCTTGGAAGACGCGTTTGCGTGGGCGCAGAAGCGAGAGGTATTTGGTCAGACACTGATCTCGCAGCCGGTGGTCAGACATAAGCTTGGGATATGTGGGAAGAAAGTAGAAGCGCTGCAGGCGTGGACGGAGCAGGTCGTCTACGAGCTGGAACATCTCAGTGAGAAGGAGGGTAACAGACTGCTTGGTGGCACTACCGCCCTGCTCAAGGTCGAGGCTGGCATGGTCGGTAAGTATGTTGCTGATGAATGCGTGAAGATCATGGGCGGACTTGGTCTTACGAAGACTGGTCAAGGTGCTCGCATCGAGGCTATTTCTCGGGCTATGATTGCGCTGATCGTGCCGGGAGGTTCGGAGGATGTCATGATCGATCTCGGCGTAAGAGAAGCGTTGAAATTGAGTAAAGCTCGCGCTGCAGCAGGGGCATCAAAGCTGTAATCCAAAGAGATAGGCCTCAAAATGTATCACCTTCATCCCGTCCTACAAGACAAAATCTCTGTACTACAAGAAGAGCCATTCTCCGCCTCGTACCGGTAGTGCACCCACATTGCCCTGTTCTGTTCGCCGCCCCCGCGCTGCGTAGCAACTCGGTGCAACATTCAAAATTTTTCCCCAGAACGATTCGTAGTAATATACCATGGATACATGACTGGCTGGGGGTATGGCCAATCATTCGCGTGAACGCGAGAAGTGGGGCCGGATGAGAGGCACCGAGGTGTCGCTTATTCACGGATAAGCAGACGGACCTTGAAATGTGGTATTTGGAGTATTATACAAGCACCGAATACACATTAATGGAAAGGCCCTACTGCCTGCAACAATTTTTCATGATGATTGCAGTAGGTCACCTCATTGAACAGTACTACTAACAGGTCTATTGCAAGATGCGGGCCTCTCCCTCGTTCAGAGCAGCCGTTTCCCTCGCCTCCCGTCCCCTTGTTCGCCCTCAGATCCGGCTCTCCCAGTTGAGGCAGATATGCCGCCCGTTCCATGCGTCGCCTCTCTTGCAAAAGATAGAATCTCACATTCTGTCTGATATCGGTGAAGGCGTGAAAGAGGTCCAGATCATACAGTGGTTCGTGGAAGAAGGAGCCACAGTGGAAGAATGGGCTCCGCTGTGCGAGGTCCAGAGCGACAAGGCCTCGGTGGAAATCACGTCCAAGTTCTCGGGCGTGATCAAGAAACTACACTTTGAGAGAGATGCTGTTGCGCAGGTGGGAGATGCTATGCTTGATATTGAAGTCGAGGGTGAGGACGAAGAAGAACCGCAAGATCACGACTCTGCCTCTCAACCACAGCGGCAGGATGCGGACGAGAGGATAGAGAGTCAGGAACCAAGTCATAGTGCGAATGGAGGTGGAACTGCTGTTGAAAATGAAGATTTCATTTCAAAAGAAGACAGTCAAGCCAGCGAAAGAGTCGCATCTGAGCACCAGAAATCCACACACTCAAATCTCGCGACTCCTGCAGTCAGAGGCCTTCTCAAAGAACACGGCATATCTATTACAGAGATTGCAGGCTCCGGAAAGGATGGGAGGGTTCTGAAGGAGGATGTCTGGCAATATATCGAGCAGCAAAAACAGCCAAAGCCACAACCAGAGCAAGGGTTCGCTCAATCAATACCCTCCTCGCCAGCACTGACAGCAAAGCAAGAAGAAAGACCGGCAAGTCTCACTCCTGTTCAATCGGCCATGTTCAAGTCCATGAGCAAATCGCTAAGCATTCCTCATTTCCTGTACTCCGACTCGATCAATGTGAATGCACTTTCGACCATGCGCTCTCGCCTGAACGAACGCAGACACCCCAAGGCAACACCCAAGCTGTCTTATATGCCATTTGTCATCAAGGCAGTCTCTTTGGCTTTGAACAGATATCCTCTCCTTAATGCTCGCCTCGATCTGTCAGAACCCTCAAAGCCCAAACTCATGATGAGAACCAATCACAACATCGGCGTTGCCATGGACACTCCCGCAGGCCTACTTGTGCCAGTAATCAAATCAGTGAATGCACGATCTATCCTTTCGATTGCACACGAGCTACAACGGCTTTCAGAGCTGGGTGCTGCAGGCAAGCTTTCAAACGAACACCTCTCCGGCGGCACCATCACGGTGTCGAATATCGGCAATATCGGAGGTGGCGTGGTTGCACCGGTCATCATTGAGGATCAGCTTGCCATCATGGGAATGGGCAAGATCAGGGCCACTCCTGTTTTCGCAGCAGACGGGACAGTCGAACGAGCTGATATGCTACCCATCAGCTGGAGTGCTGATCATCGAGTCGTCGATGGTGCGACGATGGCCAGGGTGGCCAACCTGGTTCAAGAATATCTCGAAAATCCGGAGTCAATGCTCGTTAAACTGGTGTGAACACGGATTATTCCCGATATACCACACAAGGTGACCGTGCGCGGTCGGGGAAGAAACTCGGTCAGGAAGGCAAAAACTGGGAGAGACCATCTCAAGCACAAATACGTGTCACACGAGAGAGAGAACCTCACAAAAATCTTCAGTCGCCTCCCTGAAGACGCACGAAGTGCAATATTATAGTACGAGCAAAAGCTATGACCTCCGGCACTACAATCTCAACAATTAGTAGGTTTGTTAAGATAACTTATCTGCTATACGCCAGCGATGCCTCAGCCAAGAAACAACGTCATGGCGAGCAGACATTGGAGCTAAAACGAGATTTCAGTATCGTTCACTGCGGTTGTTGGGTGGACGTTGTGTGCATCCTCATTTCGGCCATGTTGGTGATTGTTTGTGTCGCCGTCGCCGACCCAACGGTACGGAACGGGCCCAGCCCAGGGCAGGCCGATTCAAGTCGGCTCGAGATATTTGGACAACGGTGTCGTGCAAGGCTCAGCAGTGCTTTTTGGTCAATAGTGACCAAGGCTGTCTCGCTTGCAGAAAGGCGAATTATCGATTCAAGACGAATTACCTGTGTCACGCAGGAAAAAGGACGAAGTGTTTTCAAGCTATGCAATGCACGGACTGAATCGGGGCTAAACAAAACTTAGATTATATACATTGTGTGAGATCAAGCAAGTAGATGAATCTGTAGGCTGCAGTGGCTGTCATTATCCTCGATTCCACAATGAAAGTATTCTACATAGCAGGAACCCCTTTGTACAATGTAATACGTGGATGGTGTGGAAAGATAAAACTCCATAGAGGCCTGATGAGTCACGATTGTTGAGAGTGACAACTTCGCAGTTACAGTCACAAGTGCCTTAGTTGAAACATAGAGATGTATGTATATATATAAGCTACTGAAATATTGGATCCCAAATCGACACACAGCAACGTGGCGCAGCGGAAGCGCGCCGGGCTCATAACCCGGAGGACCTTGGATCGAAACCAAGCGTTGCTAAATTCTGTCGACTTTTTGGCTTTTGTTCACTTTTTTTCTCTCTCTTTCGCGCTCCGGTTCTCTCATTTTACTGTTTGGGGCTAATTAATTACAATTATTGTTCAGTCCCTCTTCCTTTTCAGCTAGGTAGGCTTTTTCTTCATTATTTGTTAGGGCCTTTCTAATAATCTGGGGCATGCACGTCATACCAAATGCCCTGGTCAGCGCGGTATCCGATTGGCTGCAGGTTCGTCCGTGATTGAGACGTGCAGGGGGGGACGTGGCTGGATGCCTACCCGAGGTGCTTGGGTAAATACTGGAGGCCCAATAATGGCTTGAACGGTAAAAACTTGAAGCTGGTATGGAATCGTTAGACCGTGGCTTTTGAGGTGTCAATTGAATTTACGATCATTCTTTCCATCTACGTCTACATCCAGAGAACGTTGAACATTTGAACTTCAAACATCGAACTTGGAGTAGGTTTGGAAAGATTGAATAGCTGGTGTTGCATCGCGACCGAGCAACCCCACCGAGTTTTGGAAGCCATCTCCGCCCTACCTCAGCTACAGGGTGTGAAAATATCTGAAAGACGGGAATATAATATCAATCTGTGAGCAGTGCGAAGTAGTTGACAGAAAGCTGGAAGTTTCTTCATATCGACAGTCTCTACTCTCTACTGCTACTTCTACTCCACTGTAGCTTGCGAAGCAATCCACCTTTGCCCACGACATTACAAAGGACCAGCAAACAGCAGGCAGCAAAACATGGGCAACCTCGACATGCTATCTAATCACCCACACCTAGCCTACGGGTTCGCAGCTCTCGCAATCTACACACTAGCCTGCCGAGCGCTGCGGTTCCAGCGGATCAAATCGCTCCAACGCAAATACGGGTTCGGCACAGCCTCACGGCCCGACTTTTCCACCATGACGGTCGACGAAGCGCAAGAGATCCAGACGGAGATCTCGAAGGCGGAATTCCCGACCTCCTTCGAGCGCGGCCTGCAGCTCGCGCTCTTCCGCACCTACGGCATCCCCAGCATCTCCAAGCTGCTCGTGCAGACGGCACAGCTATCAACAACCGAGAACGTCGGCAAGCGCTACGCCGACACCACCGTCCTGCTGATCGAGATGTACGTCAACCGACCGACCGACGAGCGCACGTTCGAGGCCTTCGCCCGGCTGAACTACATCCACGGCCACTACCGCAAGCAAGGACGCATCACCAACGACGACATGCTGTACACACTAGCCCTATTCATGAACCACCCCTGCGAGCTGATCAACCGCTACGAGTGGCGGCAACTGACGGACATGGAAGTGTGCGCTGTCGCGGTCTTCCACAAGGCCATGGGCGACGCGATGCAGATCAGCTACGACGCCCTTCCCAGTGCCCCCTCCAACAACAGTAACAGTAGCTCTAAATCTCCAGACGGTGGTAGTAAGTCAGGTGGTAATAGTGGTAGTGGGTGGCGAGACGGCCTACACTTCTACGCCGAGCTCGACGCGTGGGCCAAAGCCTACGAACGGAAGCACATGGTCCCGCACCAAGACAACTACGACACGGCGATCAAAACCAAGGAACTCCTCCTCGACACCCTCCCGCGCTTCACGCACAGCGCAGTAGCCCAGCTGATCGCCGCGGCAATGGACGACCGACTACGTCTCGCGATCATATTCGACGCGCCCAGCGACACCGCGCGCGCCGTGTACCACGGGATCATGACGGCGCGGCAGTGGGTGCTGAAGAACCTGATGCTGCCGCGGTTTGCGTGGCAGCGCAAGAGTACGCTGTCGGATGCCGTGGGCCCGCAGGGCCAGCGGTGGATCCAGCTCTGGTCCGTCACGCCGCATTATGTCAAGCCGACGCTGTGGGAGAGGTGGGGGCCCAGTGGGCTTTTCCGGTTGGCGATGGGTGCCCCGAGACCTGGTGATAAGGGGATGTGTCCTGAGGGATATTTGAGGCGGGAGGTCGGGCCGAGAGCGTTTGGTGGGAAGGGAGGAGAGGAGTTTGAACGTGAGAAGCTCAGGTTGGCCAAGGAACAGACGGGCGGGTGTCCTTTTGCTGCTTTTTAAGTGAAAAATTGCATATGATGATTAAGCCAGGGGTTTGAGGTGAGGTGATCTGGAAGTGAAAGTGGGCTTTCTCTCGGTTTCGAATCACTGTGAGGTGAAGGTGAAGGTCATATTCTGATTGAGGTCGTCTCAAATGTGAGGATATAGTGAGTGATCCTGTAGGTGAACGCTAGCGAGAAAATCCCACTCAATATAATGCGTTCAGCGCCTTTATGTTCACCCTCTTCAAGCATCGAAATCATCCATTCGAGTTCATTCATCCTCTGGTATATAGAGGTCGAAGCGAAGCAGACCAGGCTCTCCAGTTTACAGCCCCACCACATTTCATCGCCCTTCTCGTCTTTCACCGTTCTGGAAGCGAGAGTGCAGGCGACCGCGGGTAAAGAAATCTTCCCTCCTACGCAACCAACAGGCAGCTATCGCAGAATGATGGATCCTCCTACCCACAACGATCAAAATCCTGTTACAGACACAGATTCTGAAAACCTGCCTGATCAGCCTGACAGTCTTGAGCAAGAACTTGCAGATATCCAGAGCTTGAGAATGCTATACCAAACTCGGGTCATGATCGTACTGGCAGAGATACGGACATCGACAATAATCCAGGACCTTCCAGCTATCAAAGGCAATATCAATGAAGACGCCAAACACCAGCTCTGGTGCTATGAAGGAGACGCATTGCTCACAGGTCTTGAAGAGACTTACGATATTGCAGTTCAAGCGTTGTCCCTTCCAAGATCGTACAGCAAGAGCAGATCTGAAGCGATCCAGTTCGCTACCGAAGTGATGTGCGAGCATTTGCTCCCAACTGCGCAAATGGCGAAGAAACTAATTCGGACTTACGGCGGAAACTGCCCAACAGAATTCGCAAAACGAATAAATGATTTAATGTCGAAGATCGTTGCGACTGCTGCTAAGGTCTCGATAGACGATAATTCAAACGAAGTCGACAACACCACGCTTCCGAATGAGGCGGAGGAGGGAGGCAAAGCTCGCAAATGAGCAGAGGCGAAATGCCCCTCAATCAAACTTGTGCAGGAGCCTGGAGTGGTGAGCAACATCAAAGCTTGCGCTTCGATATATGGACCGGCTTATTCGTTATTGAGCTTGGAGGTGACAGCAAAGTTCGCTCACGCATCGTATCGTCTCAAATCGTAACGATACTGGTTCGAAGGTTGTGTTTGTGCGGTTGAGCAGCTGGTGGTCAATAGTCCGCGTATGGCAAGGTCCCTGCAATAGCGTCTTCTCAGCCGACTGCGAAGACAGACAACATTTCTAATGTACCTAGCTCCACTCTTCTTTAGCTGCGGCATGCCAGCAGATCAAAGTATACTCTTGTAGATCGCATAGTGTTGTGCCTGCCCATGATGTCCCACAGAGGAGTGAAATCTTGCAATGGTCCGTCCAAGGCATATTGTACACTGGATCCATCGTAGACTGAAAAGGCCGTAAACGTGCGTTCAGGTGTTGCCGCGAGCGATTGAAGTGCCTTCGTATTCCAATCTGTCCCCTCTTCGAAGCTAATCAAAGTCTTGCGAGTGTTCATTCTTGAGTATCCTCATTCCGGCCGTCGTCCAGTCCTCTTATAACTCTCCAGCGCACTCTCGACATCCGTCCTCGACGAACTTGCAACCTGAAGCTCACCCCCCGCACCCAGGACCGCCGCCGCAAGACTACTTTGCTTATTTTCCGCACCTGCAGCAGCAGCAGCAGCAGCAGCAGCAGCAGCGTCAGCGTCGTCCTTCGACGACGACGCCCGTGCAGCACGGGCATCACGAAAGAGCTCGTATCCCTTGGTGCCGTCGACCTGGTCGAGCATGCCGTGGCGGCGCAGGCTTTCCTTGCGCATGTCGACTTGGCCGCCATCGGCTTCGCGGTGCAGTTGGGCGTTGCGCTTGGCGGCGCGGATCGACGTTACGGAGTAGGCGTATAGGATGCATGCCATGACGAAGGCGGCGATGGGCGCGGAGGCTTTCTATATAGTAAAGACAAAAACTTCATGTTAGCTGTGCCATGGACTTCCTATTGTTCTTGCTTGTAGCTATTGCTATTTCCAGTTGGACCTGGAGATATAGATGTGGATGTGGATATTGGTATTGATGTTGATGGCTGGGAATGGGAATGGGAATGGGGATCAGTCTTACTCGTGGATTAAAGGCGCCACCTGCATGGCGAGGTACTTTTGATGACATTTTTTGGATTGATTTATGAGCTCGAGGCCGGATAGATTGAATGAGTCGAACATTCCCATGTCCTTGGGATCTTTTTAAATTGAAGATGAAGGATGATGATGTAGCTCGCGTTGAAAAGGGCTCATGTTTATTGGTTGCCACCCAAGCTTCTCCCGCATGCCGAGCATGCTTAACAGGGTTTCTCAGTTAGCGCTGGCGCCCCCCCCCCGCTAACTATTAACCTTCCTTGGGGGCGATCTCTGGGGAAGTCTCGCAGAGCGCTTAGGCACCAAAAGATCACCGTAACTTGAAGTCGTATTAATACCAAAGCCGCAAACCATACGGTGGCACGAAATGTAGCCTAGAACTGTTGACGAGGCGGGCACCCATAGCTATTTGGGTGGGCTTCAAGAGGAAGTCGATTCCTTCTTAATACCATACGGGTCTGAGCAGGAACCTATTCATAGTTCCCAAAATAATGTCGAGGAAACTCGAGGAATGTAGGTACATCGAAGCTCCTTGAAGCGTGCCGTCTTACTGCGTCAACGTCAACAAGCCTTCCACCCACCGTCTCGCATCGACGCCAACCCCTTCGCTCACACCTCTTGCGCTGGCAGCGCCGCTGACGGTACTCGCACTACTGACATCTCGTCTTTGCTCTCTAAGCAGCCACTTGCCAGGACCGCTCCCTGCATTCCTCGACAGCGACGATGGATTCGATCCAAAGTCGGCTGCCTTTCGCACAAGAAAGGCTTCTTTTTGCTGCTCTTTGTGCGTGGTCATTGCAGATGCCGTCGATATGGACAGTGCTTTGCTGTCGCCGCCACCGCCGCCGCCTCCTTCAGTCCCAGTATTCTTAATCTTGTTCAGCTCTGCTTGAGGGAGAGATACTTTCATCCACAGAACCCACCAGCCACGTGCAGTCTTGACAGTATACTCCATCTCGTTGCTGCATCGGGTGGCTGTGTGCGTGTTGAGAATTTGCGTGTGTGCATTGAGTGCTTCTGTGCGTGACCAGGCCGATTGCACCAGTTTGTTCTGGGCAGAGTCGTCCGATGCAGGAGTGCCAATGGGAATGCCAAGCGTGTACCACGAACCTGAAATCGACAGAAACGACGAGGTGTTGGAAGTTAATCCTTCCGCTGCGAGACTGCCTGGCATTGGAATGTTGGGGATGGAGGTCCGGATAGTTAGCTTCGCAGGATCGTAAACAAGATCATAGACAGGATTGATTACCTGGCTGGTCTCGGTATTTGTGGCTGTTGTGCTCTTCGCGTCCAGTGCAGCAGCTATCCGATCTGCCACTCGGCTCGGATCGGTGCTGCGGAGTAACGGTCTTTGTAGAGGACCCAGTTGACTGTGGATGCTGCGATAGAAGGATGGCATGGTGAGGCTCGGAGTGTGGAGTTCGAACAGAAACACAAATATGAACGGCTGATGAACGTACACGGCCACCTGGACCTTCTCATGCATGACGCTGGGGTGTGAGCCATCGACGGAAGCGGCAGCGCTAGTCTTGGGCTCAGACGCGCTGCGATGGCTCGACGTACTGCCTGCACTCATCTGAGACTGGTACGAGTCCATGCGGATAGTGGGATGACGACCCTGCTGCGCTGGCTGAGTCACCTCGAGGGTGAGAGTGCGGAGAAACAATCTTCGATCCGACGACAACGATCTACGGCCACTTGGGTCATCTTCATCAGCAGAATCAAGCTCTGTCTGTTCAAGGTCGCCAGATAGTCCAATCAAAAACTTGCCAATGGATTGTTCCAACTTTTGACGGAATGGTAGTTGTTCGTCATCAGTCGTTTCTGGGGCGGGCTCGACGTTTTGCAGTCGTGGCTCGCCTGCCTCTACACTTTTGTCATCGGAAACTTGCTCGTCCCTGCTTTTATCCTTTGCTGTAGACGGAGATGAACCTCTCTTTGCGCCTTTCAGATTGAGCGACCAAGTCGTGCCATAGCCCAGCGTTAGATACCTCATCATATTGTCAGTCCCAAAAGTGGACGATTCGTTGTCTGATGAGGCGCCAGCTGTTCCGCCTTTCCCAGGCTCTTCCGACCTCTGGTTCTGTTGAGTTATGCTAGCCTCGACATTGGCAAGCGCTGTATCCAGAGATCGCTCAACCTGTCCAACCAGCGGAGCGGGTATCCCTGGAGGAACAACATTGTTCTCGATCGCTTTCTTTCGTAGATCTGGAGCTTTTTCGCCAGCAGGTCTGATTCGTGGATGAGGTTCCTGACCTGAAGCTATTTCACTGGATGCTGAAGGTTCAAGTCTGGGTCGTTTCCGCCTCTGCCGTGGCCGCGAACTTGGGTTGTCGCCTACCCCATACGCTCGATCTCCGTACTTGAAGATGGCCTCCATCCACTGCGAGACGGTACGAAGGGAACGCCGAGCGATCAAACCCTTGCCAGAAAAGATAACACCATCTGCTGCAGCAGGATCGTGACCCATTCCGAGCCACACAGGTTCGCTTTGCTTGTCTGCCTCTGTTGGGCGCTCGGAGGCAGGAGGCAAGCCATAACGGCCGACGACCAGATCTTTGAGGCCTTCGGTCCTGTCAATGAATCCCTCTAGAACCTCTCTTTCGCCACTGCCCCATTCTTCCTCGCCCACTCCAATGCCCAATTCACCTCCGCCGCTCAGCTTTGTAGCATTGTAGACAGTCGCAGCTGGGTTCCCGTGCAAGAGGACGTCCCAATTACGTGCAAACTTGTCCCAGTAGCGTTCTAGCAGAGCACAGAACGAGTGTCGACCAACTCTTCCCAGTAATTCGGACAACGATGCGGCGTGGTGAAGGAGGAACAAGGAATTCGCCCTCACGAGCTGTGCGATCAGCAGCGGAGCTGGAGCCACTTCACGTGCGGAATATTCGATCTCAGATGCATGAGCGTTGTCCTGAGACGGTCTTCTTGAGCTCGGGAGGCGGGTGAGATCAACCGCAGCCAAGATCCACCAATCTTTCTCTAACTCGTGGGGCACGATACGAGCCTTCTCGGTGTCGATACAGTCAATGTTGGAGGGGGAGAAGTTCCTTACTTTCTCGTCAGCTCTCATCCGTCTTGCTGGCTCAGTGACCTCGTACCTACTTTGCAAAGTGGATCATTCCCTGAGCCAAACCGACCTGTCTCAGCTTCTTGTCTTTCTCATCCTCGGAGTCAGAGGAAGCCCGACGTTCCTTGCTATTCCTGTCTCCTACAAGACGCCTCCGGCTACGTTTAGAGTAGTAGAAGACAATCTGATCTTCGAGGGCATCACTCGAGTCACCCAGAGTTGGATTGTAGATGGCGAGAAAGTCGAGTTGAGCCGGAATGACTCGAGGCTCCTCGCTGGTCTGCGCCATCGCCTCAGGGCACAGTCCAGAAGAGTGCTATAGAGAATCAAGTTTCGGGTAGTAGGGCAAAGATTCTGTTGTGCTGCTGCGACTTGATCTGCGTCATGTCAAGCAAACTCATGCCTCTATCAGGCACGATATGGTAGATAGATAATGCAAACCCAATATTGCTCAACCCCCAAGAGATGCAGTGTGGATTGTGAAAGTGCTGGGTTGGACTGTCTCAATATAGGCTATCATCCATCAGCAGGATGGACTTTGCTGTCCTCACATTTTGGACGCATCCTTGAGCCACTACATATCCCGTTGTTTGTGGGTAGATTATCTCCAAAATTAGAGGAGGTTTGAAAAACGACGGCAGAGGAGAATTGACAAGAGAGTCCTAAGATTTGCTTTATAGGCTGTGCTTCTTACTTCGTACAGTTCAAGCCCTACAAACACTATCCCGTCATTTCATTGCAAGTTTGATTCGAAGCTGATTCAACTAAGGTCAAACCCCGTGTATTACTGTCTCAAGCTCCATCGGACTATATGAACGCCTTGCATGAATTTATTGCTCGAGGGCTCATCAAGTCCGTGTCCGGATCAAGGTAAAACGCCTTCATGCTTTCCGTACAACCAAGTCAGCATCAGGATCTTCCGCTATCTGGAGAGGAGAGAGCCTCATCGCACGACCTGATCTTCTTCTGCGGCACCCATGGCCCTCACAGGTGCCTCAATTCTTGTCCCCAAAACAAAGTATTCCAGACGACCATCCTGTGCAATTCAAGAGCCCAGCAGGGACAGCCAGCCGTGTGTAAAACCTTTCTCATGCAGCCTTGTCTTGATCCCAGCTTGCTTGTCGCCGTTCAAAGAGCCTCGGAAACCTGGCTGTCGTTCCGTTTCGCCGCGACATTCGACTTCTTACAAAATCAGGCACTTCTTGCTCTTTCCACCCTTCCGGGTCAAGAGGGCAGCTCGAGTAGCTGACTCAAACACTTCACGGACACCTTGGTTGGTCTTGGCCGAGCATTCGAGGTATTTATAGGCGCCAATCTTCTTGCGCACTTCTTCGCCCTGGAAGTGGGGTCAGCATGCTACAGTTAGTTAAAGAGCATCAGGGCGAAACCCACCTGTTCGGGGGTCACGGGCTTCTGTGACGTCTTTGCGAGCTCTTCGATCGTCTTAGGATCGTGTCGCAGGTCGCATTTGCAGCCGACAAGTATGATGGGAAGTCCCTGGCAGAAGTGCAGCACCTCCGAAATCCACTAGTGGAATTGTCAGCCATGCTTGGGTTCGGCCACGGGGTGGTGCAGCCGTCCTACCTTTTCTTGGACGTTATCGAGGGAATCAGGCGAGTCGATGGCGAAGCAGATGAGGATAACGTGGGAATCGGGGTAGGATAGAGGTCGGAGACGATCGTAATCTTCCTGACCTGCCGTATCCCACAAGGCTAGCTCGACATGTTTTCCATCGACTTCGACATCGGCCACGTAGTTTTCGAACACAGTGGGGACATAGACCTGTACCACGATTATTCAGCCTGAGTTCCCTCATCGGGTCTTGCCTCATCGTTGCCCAGGCAGCCAAGCTGGTCGGTGTAGGCAGAGATTGGGCATCGGTCGAGCCAGAATATATCCATACCTCTGGGAATGTGCCTTTTGAGAAAACGCTGAGAGTCCGGGGTCAGTACGGGCTAGCAGCCAAGTGTAGAGGTCGACGACTCACATCAACAAACAAGTCTTACCGCAGGCACCGTCGCCGACAATGACGAGTTTTCGTCGGATTTCCGCCATCCTGGCTTCAACGAATGCGAGACGAGTCGGTAACGAGTTGAAAAATTCGATCAAACAGCAGTGATGGGCTTGTGGAAGGTCTTCAGAAATGAGTGCTGTGTGGACAGATAGGGTAAGCGATAGCGGTGATGGTTGAGAAAGAGATGTGAGGTCGGGTGTTGAGTAGTTTAGTGGTCGGGGAAACGAACTCGTTAGTGCAATCACTATTTCGGCAGGGTCACCACGACCGCCAAATAAGGCTAAGGCTAAGGCTCAGGCTCCAGCTCCAGAGCACAAAAGCCTGGCAGTTGCTACGAAGTTACCTACTAGGCAAGTATTAGGTGGCAGCACGCGCTTGGACCCAACCTTGGAAGTCTTAGCCTACTATTCCGTAGTTCTAGCTCGCCTGGTAACGAACAAGCAGTTGCTATCGGTCTCAGCCACAGCACAGTGTAAGCGCGGATCACATCTTCCAAAGTACTATTAGGCCTCTTCACGCACGACGATGAACGGACACCTCGCTTGTCGCAGTCCACACCTACCACCCGAGACAACAGGGTGAAATTGGAAGTCTTGAGAAAGCAACCTCACAATTGCACGAATGGGCAATGGCTATTGAGGCTGCGGCGGCGACAAAATCCGAGAGGACAACAATAATTCTGCTGTTTAGTGTGTTAGACCCCGGGTCAGCCTAGCAGGTTCGGCCCAAACAGGCCCCTTCCAGTAGTCGAGCAGGGGAGTCAACGCGATAACAGTTTTAGCCCGAACCTGCCCTGCGAGCCTTGGCTGTTTTGGGAGTTGCCCGCGTCACAACAGGTGTCAGATCTACCCTTCAATTCCCATCTTCTTACCGCTTCAGACGCTGCATTTTGACGTGCCACTCAGAGAGCTCATCATCTTTGATAGTTTGCATGATTTGGGGCAGATGTGCACGCGCGAGGAAGAACAATGGTTCCACGACGATAATACCCAATAGCAGGCCCACCCGGTGACCTTTTGTCTGATTTCCAAGGTCCCTTAGTCAGATCCTCTTCTTTGTTGTGATGGCAGCTCCCGCAAGATGTTGACGACCAAATGTGAACCGGGATCGGTGCGAGCGGACTATCGCTGTCAACGATATCGTTGTGATCGTTCCACATCCTTTATCCGTTTCCACAGCAGCTATCCGCGAGCCGCCGATCTCCACCCCTCACATATCCACCATTCAGTTACCTACAACTACCTCAAATACGGACTACCTCAAATACGGAAGTCGCAGGCCGCCACTCATTAGTATAATACTTCGTACGGCTGGTCGGTCAGCTGCACTTCGAACAGATCTGTGACCAGGAAAGCGTATCTTGTGTTTTTATAGGCGAGTCATAAACGGTTGATATGATCACAATTTGCTATCGAGAGTGCCGTAGCTATTATAAACTTGGCCCACCACCTATCTGCAAACTATGGTGTAGACTTTATAGTCTCCATCTAGATCTTTGCTCGCGGTTCCTCTGCGCTGTCTTCAACAAAGCATACATAGTCTGCAGACGTGGCAAGGCGAAGCCTTTCTCTCGCGCGAGCTTGACTGGATTACCTAAGATGACTTCGATTTCCAACTTGTTACCACTGTCCCAGTCGAACAGCATGCTTGGTTTGCTGTCGCCCGAGTCTCTCGCGCTGTGAATTATTTGCTCGGGCTTCGCAAAGTCTTCAGGGAATGACACCCCCGTAATCTTCGGCGCAACGCTCAAAACCTCATCCATCACGCCTTTCAGAAGCTCCGACATATCGGGATCTCGTGCCATAGTAGAATTATTCGTCCCTCCAGAAAGTACTGAAGAAGGGTTCATTGCAGCATTGATTGCGATCTTATGCCAGCGCAAGAGTTGCATTTTCGGCGAAGAATAAGGAGCCGCATCTTTGATGCCACCCTTGGTCAACAATTCGTTAAAGAGTTCGTTTTTCTTCACGGCTTCTTCAGTGTCAGATGGGTATGCTCCAGAATTTGTCTTGGTCCATTTGTGGTGTTTAATGAGGCCATGCTCAGGCTGGACCACCGACGAGGTGGTCACAGCGCTTATTACAACAGCATCTGGGTATCTTCGGTGATAAGGCTCCTCAATTCCAAGCCCGTTCTGAATCAACACGATTGCTGTACCTTTGTTGACCAGTCCATCGATCAACACAGAATCGTCTGCAACGTCTGGAAGACACTTCATGCTGACTACCACGTAGTCCCATTTCACGGATGCCTTTGATGCTTCAGATGCATTCCGAAAGGTCCTCGTAGGCACCCATTTATACTTTCCAAACAGTGGTGAGGTTATTGAAAATCCGCTCCGTTGGACAGATGGAAAGTTGGATCGACATACTACTGAGACATTGACATGTTCGTTGACTGCAAGTCTGGACCCGAAGAAGGCTCCGATGGCACCTGCACCAAATATGAGTATCTCTATAGGCATAGTATGAGGACTGAGTATACTGCAGTACTACATGAACTGGAAAAGATGCGAAGCTTGGCCAAGTCTGCAAAACCCTATCTGGTCTAGCTAAATTTTGAGCAACCGAATGAGAACCCGAAGTGCCCTTCTGTAGGCTCTCTTCTAGGAGCTCCGAGTCAAGAAGACGATGACCTTTGAGCCGAAGTTTGCCTTGACCGGCTAATACTCTAACAATTCCTACCGAATGTTCGGAACATTTCTTCAACTTGTTGCCAATGATCACAGCCGAGGTCTGCTCGGAGAGTGCCAACCCAGTTTTGATCCCGTATCATCGTTATTTATAGGCTAAAAGTTTTGTCATGTTTGCGCTCAATTTGCTGCAAAAATCCAGATCTACTGATCAGGGGTCAACTCCTTTTGGCTTTTAGGATTTCGGAATTGCGGGCCACATTTTTGAGTGGTTTCGGACTGCCTTGTTCTCACCTAATTGATGCGTAAAAGCGTGGAGTTTCGCTTCGGTGTAAGCCCTAAGATTAACCCCAAAATTATTGGGAAAAGCACATCCAGGTTTGGACTGCCTGATCCACAATGTGGAATCAGATGCACAAGGCGTTTCTTCGTGTTAGGGGAAAGCCTGCCTTCACTGGACAATGCCTTAATTGATTTCAAGATTAAGTCGAACATTCGCAACCAGGCACTTGACCATTGTGCCTGGTGGCGCACATATGAGCCTCGCCCAAATCTGTCGGGAGACCGTCCCCACGACGGTGGCTTGTTTGTGCTCTCTCGCTCATTGGCCAGAGCAATATCACAAGTTCCCTAATCTAACTGATTCGGTGCCTCCAGTGTTCTTCGATGGTCAGGCCCCAATATTGGTTGTTCGCCAGACCTAACACATACGGTCTATTACAAGGATGTATCTCGCTACCAGCGGGCTGTGGCTAGCTCAAGATATGCCTGGTAAATACGCCAGATTGATGGCTTCAGCTTTGTATATAAGCAGAAATGTACCTCCGGTGAGTTCAGGACTTGATGCAGACACTAGGCTCCAGAAGTAAGGATGTTGCGCTTGTATGCTGTGCTACTCGGCCTTCTGGTTGCGCGCAGTTTGACATTGCCCTTGAGAATCGACAAGCGTGAAACTGCTACAATTCCGCAATATGTCCTCGATTATGGTCAGTGACGGTACCAGTCTGCCGAAAGCCATATCTAACGCTAGCAGCACCTCTGGTTTGGCTTGCTCCCGGAGAAGGATTTTTCCCATCGGATCTGGCGAATTTCGTAGCTAACACTCATCCAAACATCAACTTTGGCCCAGTTCCAGGCGTGCCAAGTCCCCTTTCGCTTGACAATCTCGATCAACTAAATAATCTCGGAGGTCAATCCATATATCTCTCTTCAAACGATGATTTTACCAAAACGGCACCCTGGACCAGAGGGATAAAACCTGACTCCAACGGCTACATATCAAACGCGATCACTTCAGCGGTGGTTGTGCATGACCGAAACGATGGATCCCTTGACGCATTCTACTTCTATTTCTATGCCTACAATCAAGGCAACACTGTGCTCTCTCGGGAACTCGGAGACCACTTGGGCGACTGGGAACACACCATGGTCCGTTTTGACAAAGCCTCGGGCACTCCAAAATCAGCCTGGCTCTCCGCACATGCTGCTGGAGGCGCCTTTCAATACTCTGCGCTCGAAAAGCGAGGACAACGCGCTGTGGTCTATTCGGCGAAAGGGTCGCACGCGAACTATGCTACGAGCGGCACGCATGACCATACCATTCCTGGCTTGCCGCTGCAGTGGGGACTGCTCCTGGATAGGACTGGGAAAGGCACGCTATGGGACCCGATGCAAAGCGCATACCTCTATTCCGTGTCTTTCCCAGAAGGCGCACAGGCAGGGGATTCCTCCAATCCGGTTTTCGCTTCCTACAATCGTGGTCCCGTGAACTGGTTGTACTTTACCGGGAATTGGGGTGACAACCAGCTGCCGAAAACGGATCCTCGACAGAAGGACTTTTTCGGATTCAAGAAGTACACCGCGGGGCCGGCTGGTCCTCGAGCGAAACAGCTTAATCGCAACAAAGTCTGTCCAGATAGCATGCAAATATGCATTGTCAATGGCTTCCTGCCGCCAGGTTCACGGTGACAATGCTGCAATCCTGACGATGGACGATTTCAACTTACTATATCTCGGATCGATAGGATCACTGATTTGAGAAGCCTTACGATCTTCTTTGCACATCGACGCTATCGTTTGCGAACGTCGTAGCTCACGAAAGTGGGCGAGCGCCATGCAATGAGCATTGCATCTGAGTATCAGCAGTCACCGAGAAATCATGAAATCTCGTGGCCGCAAAGCCTCGCTACTGTCCAGGAGAGTCGTGGTAACACCAGAATTTTTGCTGAAACGCCAGTACTGCTCAACATCCATTAGCTCCGGCTAACCGCTAGGACCGGACTGTCTGTCCTAACATTGGTTGAATGTCAAGGATCGACGCATGATCAGGTAGCCGCTTCTCAAAGGGCCAGCTCGGAGTATCGACGACATGATGTGCATCGGTTTCATACACCTGTTTCTCCCCGTCGGCAGAGGATTCAGATGAATGAAAGCATGGTGATAGCAGCCGACTTATAAGTTTCGGTTCCCTTGGGAGCGATTCCAAGGTCTAATGGTCTGAAAGCTAGCTCCGCACTTCACGGAGCTAAGGGGAGTGGACAAGGTCAGCTTCACTGTAAGAAAAGTTATTGTGTATAGCGGGCATCTAGTGATGCGCTATAATTATTTAATTTAGACTTCTATATGCTATACCTGGCAAATAAATGTATGTCTGAAGCTTTGATCGCTCTACATTTATCTTGGCGACTGTAGACCTAGTAACCCCGTAATGGAATGCAATGCAATTCTTTGGGAACTATGAATAGGTACCTGTTCAGACCCGTATGGTATTAGTAAGGAATCGACTTCCTCTTGAAGCCCACCCAAATAGCTATGGGTGCCCGCCTCGTCAACAGTTCTAGGCTACATTTCCACCGTATAGTTTACGGCTTTGGTATTACGACTTCAAGTTACGGTGATCTCTTCGTACTGTACTCTGCCTTTTACAGCTTATTCATGTTACAGCGGCACCAGGCAGCAGCTAGGGCCGTAGGCTTTTGGTGCCTAAGCGCTCTGCGAGACTTCCCCACAGATCGCCCCAAGAAGGTTAATAAATGTATGTCTGAAGCTTTGGTCGCTTTACATTTATCTTGGCGACTGTAGACCTAGTAGCCTTGTAATGTAATGCAATGCAATGCAATGCGTCCTCTTTTCCGTCCTCTTTTCTCCTATTTCATCCCATTTCATCCCATTTCATCCCATTTCATCCCATTTCGTCCCATTTCGTCCCATTTCGTCCTAACGATTCTCCCGTCGGCTGCTAACATCTACGCCTCTCTCCAACCACTTGTGCGAGGCATAGAACAACGGTAAAAGCTTATTCACTTTAAAACAAAACTCTATCGTTTCATCCCTCATTTTGTCCCTCGATAAAAGGTGCTTGACAGATAGCAAACATTGCGAGTCCGGCACATGGTAGTTCTGGCGCTCTTTTCTGAAGCTTCAGTCTGACTAATTCTACGAAATGGTGAAGAGGAAGCTAAGATAACGGAAGGCTAAGGGTAAAGGTTTGTACCTAGTGGGTCCTGGCAAAGGTCAAAAGCTGGTAGTTGAGCGTCCCGCCCCGCGCGAAGATCATTCGCTAATGTTCTCCCACACCGCTACCCAGGCACCAAGGGTACTAGTAGCGTTCAGTACACCCACTTTTCTATTCTGAGCCATGATTTGATATGCTGAAGAGATTATCCAAGTACATTACGACTACCGCGATCTTATTCTTGTCGTTGAGCAAGGAGTGTTGAGTGCCTTGCACATCCTTGGGCTTCAAAGAAAGTTAATGCACATTCTCGAAAAAGTGGGCACTGGGGCTGTCAGACTCGCTCAGAGCCATGCATGGTTCATGCAAAGACCTGGTTAAAATTCAAGCTGCACTCAAATGAGCATCGATGGTCATTGACCCGTTTTTGGCAAGGACTATATTCTTTCGAGTCGTTATTTGTGAAGCGATCGAGGAAGACGCCATGCTCTTCCGAGAGTTGCCACCAGTCTAACCTAGCTAGTGGCAACTCCTTGAACCCTTGCCATCCCATCCCCTGGTTTAAGGTGTCCTCCCATTCCCCTTTGGGGCTCGAGGTGTCTTGCCATACCATTCCTTTGGAAGGTAGCGATGGAGGTCTTGTCCGGCGCTATGACACCTTGCATCCTCTTCAAAGCTTTGTGGAACACCGATCAGCCTGTCGAGCACAAGTGCATCCTTTAGCGAGAGAGATGTTGGCATCGTCCGGGCGTACTAGGATGGCAGCTTGCTCGTCCGGCCCCTCCGATAGGAACCGGTCCATAACGCCTTTGCCACGAAGGACATCAGAAGGGAATTGAGTGAGTTTAAGAATATCTTTGTGATAGGGACAACTTAAGATACGAGTCTTGGCTCGTTCGCTATTCTGTCTGCGGTCAGTGAGAGATGAGCACATGGCAGCAAGGTAGCGGTACGTTGGTGTTGGTATGCTTCTGATTGGAAGACATCTTCTGCAGTTGAGACTGTTTTAATATTGGTGCGAACGACCCTGGGCTTGTATAAATTGACACGAATTAGGTACAGATGCTATCACCAGTGCTGAATAAGAAGGAAAGCAGGAAATGACAGCAAAGAGCAGCAATATATGGCTCTCGAAGACCAACTCAACCAGGTTTGGGAGAGGAACGGAAGATGCTGATCACGAAAGGCGAGGCTGCATGAACAGCGCTCAGTCCAGCGGAGTCTGGTACCAGCAGCAAGACTCTCTTGCTTGCACCGACCCACCGCGAGACACGCATCGTAAATTCGGAGTCGAGCACTCGCAAACATGTTGCGATTAGACGAAAGGGTCAGGAGCTAGAGCTGCCACTCTGCATCCAAGTGCGGAACGAACCAAGATTGGGCTCGCTGGATACATTGTCGGTCCAGTGTCATTCAATTGAGGAAAGGCGAAAGTTCCAGCAACTTTGGACCATCTTGAGCATGTAGCTGTCGCGCCAGATACAAGTATAGCATGTACTTCGTAGCCCGATCATCGATTGGCGTCGGTCCGCAATTCTAGTGGTACGCGATTTGCTGTTCCGCCTTTTTAGCTAGCTTTCTTATTCTTCGTGTTTCTTGGCATGGATCTGCGAAACCCACCAACGGCCCTCTGACTGGCTATTCCTCGTTTTTTAGTTCTAACATCCGATCAAGCGTTCTGTTTGCCGTTATTGTGCCTCAGTGAGACCTTGCATGCAGCATGCATGATTTGAGAAGAAGGGGTTGTTGATGGCCCCTCACATACTCTGTGTGTGTTCTTGCCTTCCTAACCGTGATCAGGCAAAATGGAATATATCATGCAGCTTCGCTGTTCAAACGTGTCATCGTCCTCCATTCTCTTCTACATCGCTTTCTTTGCGAAGTCTAGTAACATTTCAGCCTCACGTATATTCTGCGTTTTTGACTTGCCCAGTGGTGCACAATTGTTCACTCCGCAACTCTTCCGAGGCATCTTGAGTATGCCATAGTAGCTTTCAAGCGGACAGCTGACTACACTTACCACCATCGAGAATGCAAGCAATCAGCGATGCCGAAATTCGGGAACGCCTACAGGCAACCCCGATCTTTGACAGGAAGTGGGAAATATTGAGACCGATTATTGAGCCGTTATTCTACAAAGTCAAGGTTAAAGATATCGCCAAAATGATAGAAGATCGGTTTGGTTTCAAAGCCAGGTAAGTCGCACTGTAGTACTCGCACCAAGCAAGATATTACACGACTAATCTGAGTGCAGTGTAGAAGCATACAAGTACAGATGTAACAAGGTCTGGGAGCTGCAGAAGAACCTCCCAAGGTCGATCAAGCAGAAAATCCTCCAGAGGGCGATGGAAAGAGCTGCACAAGGTAAGGGTTCAGCAGCTAAATACAAGGGCCGCGTTGTGCAACCTCAGCGCATCATGCCTCCCGCAGCACAAAGCAAGCTCTCAAGTATACCTTTAACACTTTCTCGACTGTTTGAGGTTCCTTTAGCGGAGACTCGATTCTTCGGGGGCTATGTTCCATTCAGCTCAAATATGTACGTTGGTCGGTTCGATTTCAGTTCAAGCTGATTTCAGATAGCTTACTGGCTTGGAATATGCCGTTTGGCGCCAATTCACTGACCTCGACACCACCGTGGTACCATCCGTCGCCTCGTGCCAATGGACAGAGTCCGAGTGACATCGAGATGAAAACACCATCAGGTGCTGTAGCATCGCCCACAGACGCAGCGATCAGTCCCTACAGTACCGCCACTTTGACCCCTGTAATCCGCGCGCAGAGAGCAAAGTTGTTCCTGGCCGGGAATTTCAATACTCTTACCGAGACTATGAGTGTTCAAGAGCAAAAGTAAGAAGTTCATCCTTATCCTCGAAAATTTTTATCAACGTGAACAGGCTTCTATCGAACTACTTTTATCAGTTTTGGTATTTCGGGTTTGTGACTGCGCAGTCATGGGGTTCACGATCGCTGCAGTGCAGAACTGAATCGTTTGGATTCTCTAACTTCGTTGACACATCATTCATGGAGGGGACCCCTCGTTATTTGACGTCGCCCAAGTCAAATGTATCCCTGCAACGACAGATACTCCCTCCCTCAAAGTGCAGAAGGACAATTCATCTCAGAAATCCGGACGAGTTTTTTGGGTTTTCAGATGAGTTGGCTTCTGCAGACCGGCCCCAAACCAGCACCGAAACAAAAGCACCTTTCAATGAAGAACTCTGCAATGCTTTATACAGCAGCACCTTCACAGAAATCAACACTGAAAGTCTGCCAATCCCACTCCCCAGTATTGCAAATAAGGTACCTAGAACACAGACTGATTTACTTGCTGAAGCTGTGGCGTTTGCAATCATGGGTCGCAATGTCGACCTGCTGGAAGAATTGGTCAATAAAGCCTACAAGGAAAAGGTAGACTTGGCATCCATCCATCCTTTGCATTTGGCAACGAGCTATCTCGATGGTGGTTCGACCTGTTGTCTCGTCGTCGACGTTCTCGCGAAACCTTGGACTCTCAAATCTTACCTCAGCAATGAACATGGTCATACAATTCTAGACAATCTGCTTTTGACCATATTGAGGAGTCATACCACCCTACCTATTAGTTCTGTTGACCTCGATCTCGGTCAACGAGCACGATACGCAGGGCAGGAAGTCGATGTTTGCGGTCGGTGGTCCGCGGACTCAGATTGCTATCGGGCTCTAGTAGCTTCTGGCGAGTTGAATGTTCCTTTCGCTTGGAAGCATAACTTTTGTCACACTTCGGCTCAGAGTGTCTGCCATGCTACACTGGTGATGTTAGAAAACGGTACCCGCTGCTGGTTCCGAAAAAGTGGCCTGTTCCGCCGTCGATGTCCATCTCCTAACTGTGGTGAGCTGCTTGAGCTTGGCACTTTCCATGCGCTGGTGGTTACTGCACATTATTTGATCACTCATGGCTGCGACGGAGAGGATTTGTTTGGAATGCTCGCCTTCTATCTTACGCTAGTATATGCCAAGCTTGATCCATCTGACAAGTCAGAAATATCTGTCGATCTGGTGGTGAATCTCAATGAGGACGAAAAGTGCATGCACGAAGAGCTGACACCGGCGCAGCTCGCCCGTCGACTACAAGAAAGATTTGACTGGCCGGCTTTGCCACAAGCAAGATGGAAAGCCTGGACAGCCTTCCTCACAATTATGGAAATGGTTGAGCATGAGCATGCGGCATTTGATGAGCTCGACTTGATCCACGATGGAGAATTAGCCTTGAGTCTTTTCCACAATGATCATAGGGTTGATGACGAGGAACTGGTCGAAGGACTCGACGTTATGGATGAGGACGATGCCTTGCAAGTCCTAGAAGACCAAGCCGAGGTACGTCAAGAGCTCCAAGAATCGTTTCCGAGCTCATGTGAGAAGGGATTTTGCTATTCCTTCGGGGATATGATTGTGCCTGCCTTTAGAAACAGCAGTGTCCTAGGCCACATTTACGCATCTATCCAGGCTGAGTTCGTATTTCCACGCGACACCCCGAATGGATGCGATTTGGGTTCGGGAAACTCTTTGATGCAAAGATTATCACACTCCACCCAAATCGATGGCAAGCCAGATGTGGGCCATCTCCAGCGGCCGGATCTTCGATCGTACTGTCGATGCGGAAGTTTTACACCGGAGGAGGGACGAGGCCCCCTCTATGCGCTAGAGGACATATTTTCTGACTTTTCAGCGCGTCTTGGCGATGACCCTGACGTATGGAGCGGAATCACGTTAATTCAGCTTCCAGAATACTAATTCTAATACGTCACAAAGGATGGGGAGGTGGTTCATCGAATCCAACATGGGAATGAGTTTCCAAGGCGTACTTCTTCAGTTGTGGCTTTCTCCTGCTGGATTGATCTGGTTTCAAAATTGGGTACCACTATCTGACCAAAAAGCAGCAGGAAGCACGTCAGCACAGAGTGTTTGGGTCAAACTTGCTATATAAATAGGGTAGATTAGCAGTCAAGGGCGTACACAAAGGAACAGCATGATGAATGATCACATAGATACTAAGAACACTTCCGCAGAGACAGAACCACTCGAAACCTCTTCACCTTTGAACTCAGCCTGGTCAATCATCGTCCAGGGAGTCCACCCCAGCTGAAAAGATGGAGACTAGCCTTGCTCCGTAAGAATATCAGCTCGGCGGATCCTTTGCAGCTTCGCTGCCTGGTGCATGTTAGGGCATGCGTTGCATTGTTAACTATTGTCGGTAGGTATCACCACTTTTCGTCGTTTGTACATCGAGTTATCGTCGACTCATGCATGCGTGTTTCATGGAGCTACAATACAGAGTGTCATGCTAGATAGATTGATACAACTGGATGTCACAGGAGAGGGTCAATTGCTGTAGATGGCCTCATCTCTGTGGCATGGTAGATGTCAATGGCGACGTAGCAGCAAGATCAAGGTGTATACCGCCAACAAAAACTACGACTTTACTACACAGTGTTAACCCTGGCAATCGAGATTTACTCCGAAGAAGTTTATTCTATGTTTTAGCTTGACTGTAAAGGCCCTGTAGTATCCCGAGCAAGCATGTGTCATACGGACTTATGATAGTAGCGGTAAGCCCGCAACAGTCCGAACATATGTGCCAAGCCAGCGAAGATGACCATAAAATGAAGGATCTGATGACTAGAGCCATACAAGTCGAACCGACCTGGTTTTAGCTTCTCTGGAATCCTGCTCCCATACGTGATTGCTCCCGTCAAATTCAGAAAGGCCATGAGGCCCATCCAGTCCAGACTCATTCGTCTATTGGCTTCGGCAAAGCCCCAAAGAACAATGGCATGGACAATGAATACGATAGCGGAGAGTCCAAAAGCCGCATACATCGTCGACCGATAGGGCCGGAATAACGGTGTACGAAACTTAGGATGGAGTGTCGCGATGCAGCAGATGCCTCCCAAAACGCTAACCACAGACCAGTACACGTCTCGCAGCCTGGTGTCATCGTGGAAGCCGTAGTAAACAGTCGGAATCGTGGCACCCCACATGAGTAAGAGGATACCCAGGTAGTCGAGCTGGTTGCCGAAGGCTGCAAGACGACGGCTGTGATTATTGATGACGTGAAAGGTGGACGAGAGCGCGAAGCAGATCGCTACACCAAAGTAGAATGTCGAGAACACGATCACGTCGAGGTAGTCCGTGTTCGCGTGCTTGGGAAAGACCACTGCGTAGGTCCATACCGGCAGGCTGAAGAAGAGAAGGCTGCCGACGAGATGAGAGTGGATGTTCACTGTGACGGACCCTTAGCCGAGTCATGTAATATAGTTGACTGGAAGGCGCGAACCTGTTTCATTGTGAATCGCAAAGATGCTCTGAACACACCGTTTTATCGATCCACTCACTGGTCTGTAGCTCAAGTCAGAAGTCCAGTCAGTGTTTGCTGAAAGTCTAGAATCATACCGATAATAATGCAGGATGTACTCATTGTCTCTGAAAGTACTTAGCATTGTATGTACGCTGATGGAGATTCACATACTGTTGCCATTGAGCTGACGCCGCACGTCAGCACATTCTTGTGAGCAGTTGGGTGAGTCCACTCACGTATTTGGGTCCAGCTCAAGAGTTCGCGAGGATGATGTTCAAATAGCTGCAGTGTGTGTCAGACAAATTCACGCCTTTGGCAATTAGTTGACGCTGACATTGGATGACATATGCTGTTTCGAAGAATTCAGTCCATTCGTAGGCTGTCGGTGTCGACTCATCTCGCGACTTCTCCAGCCCGACGATGGGCTGTAACGGAGCAATTCGACAGAACTTTCCCAAGTTTGTGTTGGATGCCTAGGCACTAGGATCTCACCTCCCGTGCAACTGCGGGCCGTGCCGGGGCCTCACTCTCAGATTACGATGCTACCACGGTGCTACACAGCTTCATAATGATACAGGTTCAACTTCATCGATATGTTCTGACTATAATTCGATACCTCAGTAGGTCAAAAAATTTGTGACGTGCGAAGCGCTTTGAGGCTGCCTTTGGCCCCCAAGTGCGCTCTATTATATTGGCTAGCTTTTCGCGAAGCGAACCTGAAGCAGGACATCCTGGCCCGCGGCTGGAACTTCGGCGTTTCAAGATGCGCCAGCTTCTGTACACATTATCATGGCTCTAAACACTAATCTATTGTCTCAAGTCGAATGTCGTGCTTGATCGCAGACACGGCACCCAGAAATATGAGTCTATAGACTATAAGAGCATCACACGGACATCTGGTATCACCAAAACACTGATGTAGTCATGGAGCACACCCCACTCGCCACGGTAGCCATCCTCGCTTTGACAGTGTCTACAGCTGCACAGTATGATACTCCCCTCAACACGACCCGAGAGACCGTGGGATGGGTCTACGGTCCGAACTACCGAAGCACTTCGGACATCATCTTCTCGTGCGTCTTGACTATGGGTCTGTGCGTTTGGTCTGCATTACACTTGAACATACCTGCGACGAACGAATCTCGAGTGAGGGAATGGATACGAAATGCTGGATGGGTGGGACTAGGTGTCTTCGGACCAGAGCTCATCATGTTCGCTGCCTGGAAGCAGTGGTCGTCCGCAAGGGCTCTACAGAACATGGCAACTCGAAAAGAGAGCTGCTTGACCTGCGTCCCGCGATCTCTTTCACGAAAGGATCCGAAGAGCGCCAGCGCTGTTTTGCATGATCAGACACATTCCGCAACAGAAAGCATGCAATCCTTTGAATGGACGGTGGTCCAGGGTTACTACGCGACCATGGGTGGCTTTGTCTTTGACCTCGACGAAGAAGCTTCTGCGAAAGTTCTCCGCGACTCGTCTGGTCACAGTCGGCTGACGATCACTCCACAGGGCCTTCAGCTCCTGGCAGAATGCGGCTTGCTACCACAGGTTGAAACCCGTGAGATCCTCGACAAAAATAAATCCGACGGTTTGACCAAGGCGATCGTGATCCTGCAAGCAAGCTGGATGGTTGTTCAAAGCATCTCGCGACTCGCTTACGACCTGCCCATCACGCTGTTGGAAGTCAACACCATGGGCCACGTGATTTGCGCTTTCGTGATCTACGTGCTGTGGTGGAGGAAGCCTCGAGAAATCATTGAACCGACCATTTTGAGAGGCAAATGGGTCCCTGCCATGGCCGCATACATGGTCATGTCCTCTGACCTGGTCGTTACAGATGGCTGGCGAGAGTGGGCATCACTCAAGCCGTCTCTGCTGCCGGAGTTGAGCAACCTCGTGTTTGTGCGTTACAGGGCTGAAACTAAGGGAGGGTCGGAAACCGAGTCATCGTCCGATACGTCCAAGTCGTTTCCTATGACGGAGAGGGCACCTTCAATCTCTGCGCAGAAGCAGGGTTTTGGCTCTTTCCACCTTGGAAACTCAAGCAACCTTGACAATGCCAGCGTCAAGAGGCAACAATCATTGCTACACCATCTGAATCAATCGCAACTAGAAAGCCAATCTCAAACAGTGCGCTGGAGACTTGCCCTCGACGCCATGGAGATGTTCCCTCACTTGTGCTGTCGCTTCGAAGAACTCCAGCAATCAATCAATGCGGAAGTCTCAACCTACCAACCACAAGTCATGCTCCAGGCACGAGCGTCAAACTGGCCCACAAAAGGCTCCATACCTCCGTACAAAGGCATATTCATGGGCATGGCTCTGTGGCTGGCGAGCATAGCATTTGGAGCAGTCCACGTCGCTGCGTGGAACGAGTATTTCCCATCGACGCTCGAACAGTGGCTCTGGCGAAGTTCGTCGCTCTACTTGGCATGGGCTGGCGGCCTTTGGCTGTCCATCTGCTGTCTGGGCGCAGTATCGCGACACTTTCTGTCGATATGGGACACGTGCCTCACCGGTCGAGCAAGCAAGGCCGTTTACGTCTGCTTGATCCCCGTCTGCGCTATCTGTGGCACAATATATGCGTTTGCAAGGGTATTCTTGGTAGTGGAATCTGTGGTAAGCTTGCGAAAGCTGCCACCGAGCATGTATATTACGCCGGATTGGCCCGAGGTGATACCTCATCTATGAACTCTATGAAACACAATATGAAGCACTCCCCTGTAGTAATACTCGTATCTTTAGTACAGTGAAATACAGCATTCTCGCGATGTTCTCACCAGACAAATAGGTCGTCATCGAGTAATGACTGGTGCGTTGGAAGTCATATGGAACCCAAAGTTCCACCGAGAACGCCAATTCGTCTCCGCCCCTCGATTATGCGGACGCCTCCTCAAAGTATCTCAAGAACCCAGCACGCCCATCTCGAAGAAACCTCAAAAAGTCGCTCGCAAGATACAAACTGCCCGCAACGACAACAAGTGGCCTCTCACTACCACTACCACTCCCACTACTCACGCTGCTGTATGACGTGAGCAGCTTCTCAGCTTCATCAAGTGCTTCGACAATATTTACAGTCGTCGCTTTCACGTTATCCGACAAGTTGGCTGACTGGGCAGCAGACAGGAGCGTTGAAGTTGCAGCTGGTTTGACCCAAGGCATATTATCGACGGGTCCGAACGATGTGAAGATGATGGAGTGATCAGCATAGCTGGGAGAAGGAATGGAGGCTTTACCCACACCTGCTTGAGATGGAAATAAGGTCTCGAGGATTTCCTGAGGAGGTTTCGTGGAGGATAAGGCGAGGATCCAGATGACGGGACGAGATGCCGTGGCCGTGGTAGATGGTCGTGAGGCCGGGCCGTTGTCGGTGTTCTGCATCTCTTGCCCAGGTGGACGCTCGTCAACAGAGTGTGGAGGATAGTGATCGAGATTCGTGATGGTTGAGGTGTGTTGCATTTCATCTCGAGTGGCTGGAATTGTACTGTCCGAAGCACGTGTATCTGGGATAGCAGCCCGCTCCTGAACAAAAGCACGCAGAACGGCTGCTGACTGCGCATTGTGAGCACCGTCGAGCAGCACGGCAGTCTTGTTCAGCTCTGGCATTCCGTGATCAGGTGCCTCATCGAGCCAGCCTGGCTCGAGCATCTGTAAACGAGCAGGATAAGATCTAGCAGAGTCTTGTAACACCTGCTCCAAAGTGGCGTGAAACGATGTCTCATGGCTCGCCAGACTGAGATTCTTTAGATTTGAGTCAGTAGCATCCATCTGTGCAAGCCGTTCAAATAGCACATTCCACGTTTCCAACGACACAGCCAAATTCGACCGTTGATGCGGCATCAAACCGCGCAACTGTGACATACCAACATCCTGACCCGTCGTATTCCACCGCGCCGATATATCGTCGATCATTCCCGGAAGCTGATCACCACTGACCATCCGACTGCGAGGCACGAGATACCCCTCCTCAAAATCCTCTCGCGACAGACCCCGACCAAACCTGCGATACGCTTCATCGCGTATAAAACCCAGCACATCCGGGTCATTATCGCCATCCACAACGAACAGCACATCGGGCCTCAGAATCCCGCACTTCTCCCTAACAATGCTCTCCAAGCTACCGCCAAGGATATCGACATGATCCAGCCCAATCCTCGTGAGGACACTCACTGCGATAGCCGAGTCAGGCAGAGCATTCGTCGCATCAAGCCGGCCTCCCAAGCCGCATTCGATGATAGCGACATCGCACGGCGTTGGGTGGGGCTGGGAGAAGATGGAGAACGCAGTAGCGGTCAGGATCTCGAATTCCGTGAGCTCTGTCCCCTGCTCGTCTCTATCTGCACTTGCATTTGCATTTGCACTTACACCTCCTCCTGCAGCATCTGCATCTGCATCTACATCTCGATTTCTGTCTACAGCTGTCCGATTCGACGAAGCAGCTCGACGGGCTTCATCACGCAGCTGCACTTCGACCTGCAGCGCAAGATCCTTCACATGCTGCTCTGCCTGCTCGAAGACGTGCCTCTCGACTGCCTTGTCGTTGATCGTGATACAGTCCCATCGATCTATAAAGTGCGGCGAAGTGAATCGCCCAACGCGTAGTTGAGTGCCGTCGGTGCGGCGTAAGAGTGCTGACAGGTAAGCTGCGACGCTGCCTTTGCCGTTTGTGCCTGCAATGTGGATTGCTTTCCAGGGAGGGTTGAAGTGTGGTTGCTTGAAGAGGTCCTGGGCGATGTGCTGCAGGAGGCGTGTGATTCGTTGTAGACCGAGATTGATCATGTCTCACCGCACGGGGGCATGGTTTGGTGACCAGGCAATTATCTCAAGCTATGTTTGTTTTTTTAGGTGCCTTGTCATAGTGCGTACATTTCGAGAGGTATCAGAATATTGCAGAGCTTTGAGGGGGGTGGTATTGGCCCTACACCCTAGAAATTTTGGAGGCGGAAAACTTTGCGTCACAAGGAGCGGAAATTGCGCGTTAGAGCTAGAGATGTGCACACTCCTCGCGACTATTGGACGGGACAGCTCATGCATCCACTGAGCACTTTATCACTTTATATTAGTTCATCGTACTTTGACGGCAGTTCATGGCAGTTCATGGCAGTTCAATCAGGCACAAGGTTCAGAGAATCAAAAGAATCAAGAGGCAGGTGTCGAGAAAAGAAGAGAAAGGTATTATTAGTGAGTATCTCCGAAATACTTTGTATAAAAGTGTCCACGAAATGCAGTACCCAATCAAATGCGAACGAACCCAACCGTGCCATGTCAGTGGAAGCCTCCAAACAACACAGACGTGGGTATTCAACCAATGCGATAATGCAAGCTGTACCTTATTTTCCACCTCCCCGCCCCTCCCAACCCAATGACCGTGCTTATACAAGGACCGCTACCGCCAAAGCCGTATGCAAAGATGACAGTACCGCAGTGCGCCTCGAAAGTAGATGACAAAACAGAATATGCGAAATGTCGATGCAGGTAGATTGTTCCAAATGTGAATTCGTCACTTCCACAAAATATTGTAGTCCACAATGAATCAAAACAGGCGCCATTCAGGCAAGCCCAGAGCGTCGAAAGAAAAGCTCGATTATTCCCCCCTCCTCTTGAGACGCCAAAGCATCCGAAAACTTGGGAGTTGACAAACATGATCTTCACGCCGACTTTCGGTCCTGCAGAAATGCTGGTCTCATCGATGGGACTCACGCAGTCGGCTGCGTACACCATACACGACCAAATAAAGAGCGGTGATTGTGCTGCGCGAAAGAGGACGCCTCGAGGTCCATCGTGCGCAGTGTTCGTGTCATTTTGGCAATGAAGGATACAGACACGTAGATCCGTGCAATTATATCGTGCAAGTTATTGACCTGATTGGCGGGTCAAGGTGCGAGAGTGCCTTGATAAAAGGCATCCATGATACGTGCAGCACGCCTGCGCATCAGCCGCCAATCAACGCAGAACGGGCTTCGCCGCTACTGAAAGCCTTGCTGCCATTGTTGTCCAGGCCAATTCTGCTGCTGAGGTTGGCCCCCATGATGCTGTTGTTGTTGTTGCTGCTGCATGAAGTTACCACCCTGCGCTGCCATTTGATTGTACATGTGCGCTTGCGGCATTCCCATGCCGCTATATCCAGCTGCATTCATGGCTCGAAGACCTGCACCCGGACCGAACAGCTGCTGATTGCCGCCCATATTGCCAGACATCTGCTGAAAGTTTGATGCTGACTGCATCTGTTGCTGTTGTTGGGGATGCGGAGATTGACTATGCCCGCCGGACATGGGAGAAGGAATCTGGTTTTGTGGCATGTGGGGTGACTGCTGCGAGCCGTTGTACATGCGACTCCCCATGGCCGGAGACTGTTGTGGTTGTGGTGGCGGCTGGCCCCAGGGCTGCTGTTGCTGTTGCTGTTGCTGCTGAGAACTGATGGGTGAATAATACCCGCCTCCCGGTGAGATCTGGTTGATGAGGCCTGACGGCTGCCGCGGAACATGTGAAGGTGTGTACTGATTGTGACCGATGCTCTGGGTCATCGAGCTCGACCGTGAAGGCGACTGCATAGGATTTTGCGGATGCGGAAATGATGGTGGGTTCATCGACGTATGGGTTGGCTGATGCTGAGGCATACTTGTGGGTTGGTTGGACGACTCGGCGTTATCGTAAGTCGGCGATTGGAGAGCTTGAGTGGTGACTGGCTCTGTCGGGGACTGTTGAGGGGTTGACACAGGCGGATCATGAGGCCGATGCCAGTATTCCTCGACGATACTGCGTCGAAACCGGCCTTGTGCGTTGACCTGCTTGCTGTACTCCGCTGCGTGGCTTGCCTGACTGGCCATCTCAGCGTCGCTGCTGGTCCGCACAATATCGGTGTAGGCTGGACCAACACTCTCGATCCGCGGTCGAGGCACATCGCGGTATCTTGCATCGTACGCTTCCATGATCGGCATCTGCGTCATGGTCGAGGTGAGACCAGCGGGGATGGGTGGCGGTTGAAGATTGGCAAAGTTTGGATCGTGGGCGTAGACAATGTTGCCGCCGTAGAGTTGGAGTTGTCGGTGACCAATCGCCTCTGCTGCAGCCGCTTCTCGGGCTCTCGCTGCCCCTGGTCTCTTCTCACCTGCTGCATCTTCCTCGGTGAAGCCTTGTTTGCGAGCCTTGGCTTCCCAGTAATCATCGCGAACACGCCGCCCATCTTTGACCACCCTACTGCCAAACTGGCGAAACATGGAGCGCGCTGTGACCAGGGCGATCTGTCGCGATCGATAACTGTAAGGCAAAATATCGTGCTGGACCAGCTCCTCCTTCTCCTTGGCTGATGCAATGATCTTGAAGAGGGAGCGGTTCTTGTTGAAGAGGAGGTACGAGTCGCGGTATTGTAGGGTTCGAGCGCATTCGGTGGCCAGCATAAATAGCTTTTCACCTCGCCCAGGTAGTGTAAATGTCCTGATCTTGTATTCTCGGCCGCCCTGAAGATAGCCGAGCTCATCGACTTTGGCCTCTCCTTGATCGTCATATTCTCGCGCGATATATTCATCCCCTCCCGGACCTAATTGGTCGCTCGTATGATCGCGCACGGTTGGCAAGGCCTTCAACGTCGACTTTGGAGTTGGCCGCGCGCCCGGCGAGGTCCGGGTCGGCGTCGCGACTGGCTGTACCGAGCCTCCTGGAGGCTTTGTTTGAGGGGTAGACACGAGCCCGGGCGAGGTTTGACTGGCCGGGGTGGGCAGCGCATTCGTCTGGTCGTAGGTATAGTCGCCGGACGTGCGCGGTGTTTTGGTAGGCCTTCCTCTCTTCCGAGGCTTCGCGTCATCTGACAAAAGGTTTAGCAACGGCCAATTCTCTTCAACGACGCTCTTACCGTTGTCGTCGGCAGGCACATGGTCTCCATAGTCGTCAGGCGATCGACTTCGCTTCGTACCGCGAGGATTCGGACCGACGGTCGTCTGGGGGATCAGCACTGTTACACACGCGAAAGAGTCAGCCTGAGCGAGCAACGCAAATATGTAGCCGGGGGCAACAAGCAGATGCAGCAAGGCCCAAAGGCTGGTGCATCGATCGTGTCCGTCACAAGCTAGAAAGGCTTACCACTACCAGCTCCAACAGCATCACCACCTCCACCACTACTGCTGGCACCACTATTGAGCGCAGCCGGATTGATAGTCCCAATGCCATCAGTCATGTTCCCAGAACCATTGGGGACGTTGGAAGGGCGCTCTGATGGCGAGTAGAGGGACATATTCAGGATGGGTCGAAGGAGGACAGCTCAAGTTGTGTGAGGTGTGGCATCAGCGGCGATGCCAGAGCTGCGCAGACGCAGCACAAGAGGCTCACCGAGGGGCCGGGGCAGGACGGGTACTTGCTTCTGTAACCGCCAGGCTCGGCGACGGCGAGATGGGTGTGACAAGCAGGGCCCGTTGACGCGCGAGGGTGGAATGACAGGATGCAGAGGCAGCAAGCGAGGATGGTCGATGGAGAGGGATGCGTCGGCGCGATGGTGGTGTGGTGGTGCAGACTGCGGCAGCAAACGAGTTTGATGGGTTGACGGGAATGAGAGTGGATCGGCGACACTCAGACTCAGATTCTGGATTCGGCTTTCAGGATCAGGTCCGTCGCCAGTTTGCGGAGGACTGGCCGTGGATCCGGTGTCGAGACGGCTGAAAATTGGCAGACTGATGAGTACGTCGCCAACGCTGTTGTCGCTGCGACACTGAATGATAAATCTTTGATAAATCTACAGAGCAGGATAATACAATGTTGCCAGTGGTCGCAGACGAGAGTCGATGTAAGCGCGACAGACGCGCTGCCGATGACGATGACTTACTTGTCTAGGCCTGGATTGGTGGCAGCACGCAACTGCAAGGTGATGCCGGTGATGCTAATTGGCGTTGTATGGCTCCGGTATTGTAGCTTTAGAGCCTGTACGACGAACGACTGGTTAGCCGAGTCGCAGGTCAGTAGACTGGTCGTGTAGTAATATGCTAAGATAAGTATTATGCAGGTGGCGAGTGGATGGTTAGAAGTTACAACTTGGCGACGTGCAAAATGAATGGAGAGATGTCGCCCAGCGGGTCACTCGATGATGCTGATGCGCTGCCAGGCTGACGCCGCACTGGAAAGTTGGACACTAAGACACTCCAAGGACAAGCAGACAACCCGCCAAACCCTCTGGCGGAGGCTGGAGGCTGGCCTGGCTGGCTCCTTAAGGCCGCGGGAGCAAGCGATCAGCAGCCCACTACGGAAGAGCTGATCGAGAGGGAGCGTAAGCGATGGACCCCGGGGCGGCGCACACTCTAATCGAGCTCTTGTTTGGTGTGCGTCTGGAGGCGACTTGGACCAATGCTGGAAGCTGAAGCAAAAACGACAGGTGGACAAGCAGCACGAATCTGGAAAGAGGCAGAATATAGTAAAAGCAAGCCTGAGAAACCACGAGACGTGCTTTTGCTTAATGCTGTGCAGCGCAGTAGCGCCAGATACACTTTTGACGGCACAACAGCAGCTGGTCAATGGATCATCCTGGCCTCCACGCAACGTGCCATTGGTCTGAGCACAGAAATGCATGCAAGTGCACGGCTCGAGAGGAACCCCATCCCCGGTCCTGTCAGGCTCCAAGCACCCAATTTGCCTGATGTTGAGGGAGGACGCTCTTCAGATGGAGGGGTAGACGTGAAGGTTGGTATGGACTACACTGCCTGGGAGAGCCGCACTCCTAGCAACTAGCAACTAGACTGCCTCGGACTACGCAATGCAAGGAGTTGTCATACTTACTCTTGTCCGCTGTGTCCGATGCGACCTGCTTAGGGCTAAAGAAAACCGAATATCCTGATCAGCCAAAGTTTGTCTTGCACCATAATGAGCAGGAAATGGTAAGTAAGAACGAGAACACGCCACACTGAGGAGCAGGACTCGACTCAGTCGATGCTGTGATTGGCTTCAGTCGACCCTCCATCTTCTCTCGCAGCAACCGATCCACTCGAGCCGCCCCGTCCAATTGCCACCCGCCCAGGTCATTTCATCATTTGACGCTTTTGGTATTTCACGACGAGAGCCCCTCGCTCATCTGTGTCGCAGATGGCAGGCCAAACACCAAGTAGACGGTCCCTTCACTCTAGCCAATGACTGATTGAAGAACTTCGCCACGGCCACGAGCCCAAGCAATGAATGCAGCAGATGAGTCAACCATCGGGCGAATCAGCCTGCACGCAAGACAACAAGTAAAATCGACGTCCGCGCTGGCCTGGTGATCAAAAGCATGTCTCCAGACACGAGCCACTAACCCGAGGCGGCAAGATCGTAGAGCCCTTACTGCTTTTGTGCTCTGCCTCTGAAGCGTAATGATGATGACTCGACATCATCTTGCTGCGCCTGAAATGACCTGTGGATAAGCACAGAGTTCTGATAGGGCGTCCCCACGCCTCTGCACCGTGCAGAGTAATGGCTACATTGGTCATGTGGTTTTGGTCCATGCAGGTCAGAGCTAAGAACAGAAACACTGCCAGGGTTTATCTCCGCTCTTGTCCTAGTGTGAAAGTATCAGGCTTGATGCGGCGCTGCCCGCTCGTCACTATGATGAAAAAGTCATGCAATGCAAGATGCGTTGCAGCTCGGATCTACCTTTGGCTTTGGCGGGACATTATCGAGTTGTTGAGCATGATCCTAAATAGTTGTTTCAGGTCGCCGAGAGGGCAACTATTGAGGTACTAGATGAAACCCGGGGACTTTGTGAATGACCATGAAACTCATCAATACCTAGGTAAATAAATGAACGCCACATTATACAGTCTTACTACCTAGGTACTTAGTACTCCCTCCACGCACTCGCTCCGGATGGTTCGTGCAGCAACATAGCTATAGGCGGCAGGGGGTTTTGACCTGCATAACACCGCTGCGGCCCGAAGGCTCGCGTGCTCGAGTCTGTTCTAGTTCAGCTCTCCAGCTCAATAGCAGTGCGATTTTCCACTTTGAGCCAATAAATTACATCAAATCTCCATTGAGACTTCGGCTGAATCTTGATGCAAAGCACACGAAATTTTGGGGCTCTCAAAGTTACACCCCGTCATCGACTGTGTAGGTAGTAATGGCAACTACGACCTCGGCTGCATGTTTCGAGAGCCTCCCCACTTTCCCATCTTCGAAAGTGCCACCGTCCAAGCTCTCGGCAATCCCATGAGCCACAGCCATCTTCCCTTGGCATTGACACCGACTTGAAACAAAACAAAACCAATTCTTCAGACGCTCGGGACAGGCCTGGTCGTGGTTGAGGTTTGATCGACACAAACGTGAAATTTGCGCCAGCGACGATCATGGTCAAAGCGACGACCATGTGCCAAAGTTTCAAAACCCACAACACCGCACTATGCGGCACCACACGATACTCTACGATCTAATTGCAATGCAGTGCCATGTGATGCGCCGCCCTGACATGATGCGATGAAATGCGATGAGGTTCGATGCAGGTCAAGTTCTGACACGAAGCGTCAAGAAAGCAAAAGAAAACCCCAAAAAGAATGTGACGCTCTCGCCAAAATCCCCTGCAACCTTGACACCAACCTCGCTTCAGCACTTCAGAATTCAGGTAAATCTCGGGTCTGTGCAACCTTAAGCCTAACACTATGCCTGTGCCTATGTCCAAGCCTATGCCGTGCATCGTATTACGTGCATCGTGAATCGTTGACCAGCAACCAAAAGCTTATCTACCCGTCCTCTCGTTATGCGGTGCAATGGCTCACAAAACAGATCAACTCCGCCGCCGGCCTTGAAGGCTTAACGAATTCTGCAGCGGCGAGACTTGATCTTGCACGACAGGACATGTACCCTTCAAAAATGCTACAGGATTCGGCAAGTCCGATTGTGTTTTGAGACACCCCTGCTTTTTGCGGAAAATGGAAATCTGACCTGTCTCGTTGGTCGCGGAGCACAGATCTTTGATCTCCGGCCCTGGCCTGATCTGGTCATTTGTGCTATGCTGTGTTGTGTTCTGCTGTGTTATGTGCCGAGATCGAGCTCGGCGTAGCCGGTATACATACAGGTGGGTGGGACCCTAGGTTGGACAAGAGTGAGTGGCTGAAATGTGAACTGGATGCTTGAAGATGTTGCCCTGTCACGACTCGCCCTATCATTCGCCCTGCTGTGTTACCATCGGCGTGTTTACTGCTTTGGAGTATTTCTGATTTTTGGCTCCTGATTTCTGACGCTGAGAGCTGAATAGCATCTCCACGGCTCGATACCGCCGGTCAAAAAAATGCAGATTGATCTCGAAACAGCCTGGAGAGGAGAACGGGTTCCGACTTGCACTTTTGGGAAAGCTCCAACCGATTTTGTGTCCTCGGCGAAAACGATGCGACAAGCACCAATATGCCCAAGAACGGCCAGAAACATTGGCAGTAACCCGGTGAGTGAAGCACTTGATCAGATGACTGTACGCGTAATTGTGAACTCTGAAACCAGTCTTCAACGTCGAACGAAAAGAGATCCGTGCTTGATCCCAAGGCACCCCCAAGGAACTCCCAAGACAATCGGTGTTCAACGCAGGGGGATGTCAACATCTACGTCTTCCATCATTTCCTGACCACATACAAGTCCTCGAAACGTACCGTCTATTTCTAGTGCGAAGCAGGAACTACATGGACACTGGAGAAGCAACAAGGTTTTGTTTGATAAAATATATCTTATTCAGATCTCTAGTCTCGCCTCGGCTTCGAGGGGCGGTTCCTGGTCAACTATCATCAAAGTGTTCGTACATAGCCGTGTACTGCAAGCAGCACATATCTAAACGTGTGGGGGGAGTATCATTTCAAAATCACAAACCCCAATCTATTCGCTGAATAACGCCGTTCCCATGCCGTGTGCAGAAAGCAGTCGGCCAGCCTTCTTCGCAGATCATATCTTCCATCGGTCGAAATTAAACAATTTACAACAAATAGTTCTCTTTTGGAACAATATCGCTTCGTTGCCAGCCTCATAGCACAGCAGCGACAGCACCGAAGAGAGCCAGCACTGCTCCACCATTGAATACGTCGCTTCTGCTTGCGGCGCCCGTGCTGATGCTCTGGCTGAAGCCTGTTCTGCTGGCACTGGCACTGGCACTAGCACTGGCACTGTTCGAAGCCTCAAGAGTCGGGCTGGCAGTCTCCTCTGCTGATGTCGCCGAAGTGCTGTACAAGCTGGCTACCATGCTGCTCCAGCTAGCCTGATCGCTGAGCACGCTCGAACAGCCGGAGCACACGGTGGCGAGAAGAGCTTGGGATGGTAGCGAGGTTGCGACCGGGGGCATACCGGTGATGATGCCGTCCGAGTTGGTCATCGTGGTGTAAGCGGTGAGTGGGTTTGAATAAGGCACTGACGGGCCTACCACAGACGTGAAAAAGATGGTGGGAACTGTTGTTGCTGATGCCCATGACGATGCTTGCGTAGTCTGCCAGTCCCATTGCCCCGGCTGTGTGGCTGAGGTGTACGGCCACCACTGCTGTTTAGTGGCTGACGCTCGTGCTGCTGTCGGGACTTCGTGTGTCGCTACGGCTGAGAGGAAGGGCATGTTGCTGTCTGTCTTGCCTTGCGGGAGTGCATTTGTGGCGGTGCATGCGAGGAGGATGGTGGTTGCGCCGAGCAGAGTTCTTCGGGATGATGGTGCCATTATATTGTGGAGTTTTGAGGCTTGGAAAGGTCGACTCTGAAACTTGAAGTTCTTCGTTTAAGCAGGTGTGGTCTTGGTTTCTGAGTTACTCCGTCTCTTGTAGAGCTTTGGCCTCTGCTGTTTCTTCAAATATTTTCTTTCTGAATGGAAAAGAAACGTGCAATGAATCACAGACCACCGAACTGGCGCAGGATAAATATGCCAAACGCTCTCAGCCATCCGACTTACCTTTTCCAGGTGGCGGGTACTGATACTGATAGCAGACTCATCATCTCGTGGCTAACGAAAGCCACGTTGAGCCACTTTTCCCTTCTCGAGATTGGTCTTTTAGCCTTTTCGAGATACTAGTACTAGTAGTAGAGGCTGGTGTGGCTGGTCGCTACTAGTGTGGCGGGGCTGGCAGTGGAGCCATTGAGAGCTTGAGCGTGAGGACGCGTTATAGAAGCCACGCGCTAAATGGCCGATCTGTTTACACTTTACGGCAACACCCGCCGCGTGCACTTTAGCAGTGGGTTAGTTATTTCGGGGAGCAGAGCCTTGTAATCGATCTCATGTCGCTGTTCTCATTTGACTCGTACAAGATGATCACCGAGTAAGTGATGGTTAGTGTCGATCAAGAAATTACTGAAATAATTAATTGGGTGAATGAAAAAAAGAAAAGGGCGATAAGATTGAAATTGAGAAACAATCGAAAGCTCATCGTGTCCTTTTTCTCGCAAAGCGGACGATTACATCGGTGTGTTCACGTAGGACTTCGGCAGTTGAGGAGTCCACATTAATAATTGATTAGAGCCGGCGTATACCGACCCGCGCTTTGGTTCTCAAAGCGGTGCCTGTAGGCAAGGTCCACTGTGCTCTGAAAACGACCTTTTCAGGCAGCGCCTCAAGAGCAGCTTGTCTAGCTTCATTATTTACCACCCGCCGGCCAGTGTTGTCTAAGATAGAGGAGGGATCTTCATCATCGGGTAATACTGCGGATGAAGCATCATGCTTGGGGGACTTGCGACGATGTTCTGTATCCTCTTCTTGGTACGGCATGGCCGCCGCAACATCTGAAATTCGCCGTTTCGTCGCCGCCTTTGTTTGTCTCGATTTATTAGAGTGTTCCAGCTCAGACTGCGGATGGTTCTCTTTCATATCGCCGGATCCCGTGCCCCTGCCTTTGCCAACCTTGTGAGGACTGGGCGGCGGGAGTCGCTGGGCTCGGATGATGGCATTTTCGGTGGCTTCCTCATTATTCTCTTCACCTCTCCTTCGTGCTTCTCGGGCTGCATCGACCAGTCTGTGCGGCGTGGGTGCATGGATGCTCGTCATCAGCCTTGCTTGTCGTGAGAATGCGTCAAAGTCGTCTTGGATTAACGCGCCGGCCTTCTGGTTCAGTGCCGAATCCGGGTTGGGTTGGATGAGCAAGCATGATATTGTGATCAGGATGTCTTTCAGCGTCAGTTTGGGATCCCAATCTCTTTTCAATGTCTCCAGGCAAACTGCTCCAGTCTCTTCGGCGACGTTGGGGTGGAAAATGCGTGTCTTGAATGTTGCCGTGGGCGGCCTTGCCGGATATTCGACGGGTATATCTAAGCGGATGTACCAAACACCATAGGCGTATGGAGTGCCTTCGGGGCCGGCCAGACATAGTATTAATTGTGTAAGGTCATCTGGTAGTGACTGGCCAGCTTCAGAGTCTTCGAAGAAATAGTTTGGTGGTAATGATTTCCGCAGGGCGAGCTGATCTTTAGCAAGCCGCTTTATCGAAGGTTTCATGATGTCCGTGTATGTTTTGCTGCGTCTTCAACTCCGCAACTTGAACGTCGTCTCTGCGTATTATTTGATCTCGGGTCTACTGTTAGGTCAGACAAGATTCCTAGTTCGGACACGCGACGAGGTTGGTGTAAAAACGCGTGTTTACGTGCCAGCCAGTTAGAGCGCGTCGTCTCGGATGCTAATGAAACTATCAGAAATACGCATCGAGCTCATGGCCCTTCTAGCAGCTTCACGGTCATTAATATTGGTCATGGAGAAGCAGTATATACACCGCAATACAGACTGGTAGAAGTATTCTAAATCAATTCCCAGAGCGTGAAGCCGGTCGTGCAGGAGCCGGTGTAGAGGTGCATATCGTAAAGCTAGTATTAGAGGTGGGATCACCCACGAGGCTACATCTCTGGCACTTCTTAAGGCTGCTATGCCGGTGGCAAGAGGTGGCCTTGCCACATCGAAACACAATCTATGGGGAAGACTCGCGGCTGATGGACGAAGTACAATTGAGCGTGAATTGAGTTATAAAATGTTCCTGGTCGCATCGAGACGCCCACGGTGGCAGTGGCAGGAAGGTGAGGCCAAGAAGTAGTAAGCGGTCGTGTTGGATACGACTGGCGTGGCACTAAGGAGAAACGGGTAGTGGGATGAGATGGCAAATTGGGGCTCAGAGAGGAGTCCTGTTACGGAGTACATGCACAGAATGGTGCAACCGAGTGTCGGTAGTTGGGTCTTCAATAATGACATGCCCAAAGCGATGCTTGCCACCAAGAATGATCTTTGAGAAGAGGTAACGCCCGACCTGCGACAGTAGGAGCACTATTGGCTTCAGCTAGATCTTGTAGCGTCAAGCTCTCGCAATGGATTGGATTTCGATGCTTGTCTCCTCCAAAAGCTCCCCGCGGTCTTGGTATTTGTCTTGGTAAATCTTGGCAAATTTCAAACTCTGGTCATGATTGTCGCCCAAAACAATGCAACAGAATTGGATCTGAGAAGCCTCACTTCATTTCATCATCTTTGAGTGTCTTGTGATGCTGGGGTGGCGGTTCTGTTCCGCTTTCATAAGCACGGAGTACCACCATTGGAAAATATCGGATGCCGTAATTCATGCTGATGAAATCGTTGTGCGTGTAGGCGAGGGATAAAAAGGAGCCAGAGTGAGGCGCAGCACGCTGGGGTACTTCAAGCAGTTGAGGGGCTACTGCCTATTGGCTTGCCTTAACGACCAAGGCCGATCTTGCCATCTGTCTACGAAGTACCTTTTGCTATGTGGGGTGTCCATGCAGGACGAGTATTATTCGCGAAGAAATGGAGTGATGGTACAGCTGGCTCTTGTCGACGATGCCCAAAATCACAAGGCGTCGCCGTCTGCTGTTCCAGCTCGAGTACGAAAGTAATGGGGTAGGAGTTTGAGCCAAGATTTCAGGAACTCGGTAAATATCCAAAACTTGCTCCGAGGTAATTAATACGCTGCGATGGCTGCAGCGCCTGCGGGTAACCTTTCAAGGTTGAAAGGACTAGCCAATCTCGGCCGGGGCGTCAACAAGTTGAAGTGCCATTGGGCGCTAGGAGGCCCAAAAGTCAAAATAACTCCATGGCCTGAGTGTTTTAGGGAATGCTCGTAGTCGGGTGCATGCACTCCCTCAGTCGTGCTTCGCCAACTCGACTGTTAATAATTGTGCTCCTCTAATACCTTTCCACTAGTTAACCAGCACCAGAATGCTAGATTATCTCCTTCGCCAATATTGCTTCTGACAACCATGTCACCAACCTGCAGGTCTGTGCACTGATCTTGCATTTTCAGTCCTTCCCAGTTCGGCCATCCTTTGACTTCTGCATCTGTCGTTTGCATCGAACAAATTCGTTTTCTCAAGCAATTACTGCTTGCTGTACCAACATTAATGGCCCTTTTCTGAACTTTGCCGACCCTCCGAAGACTGGCGTTGGCCTCGAATACAATAGAGATTGCCATACTAGCATAGCGAGAAACACCCGGGGCAGACGGCAGAGGACAGAGAATTTTTTGTGACATTCAAACGTGTCAGGTACACGAATCTGGTGGCTTGGAAAAGAGTGACGTCTCCTAATAGACTGGGACTCGGCATTGTAACAGCTGAAGAGACGTCGACTTGGGTGGCACCACGGTTGGCAGGACCCTTAATAAGCTATTCTCCTGGCCCAGCAATCGAGCAGCAAAGTGCCGTGGATATACCAAAGCCAACGACTGAACTGTGCGAGACCTGGTCCTTATTGCCCTCCACATCGTTTACCATGTCCTCAGCGGGAGCGAACGACTCGGGTCCAGGCGACCCTGAGCCTCGAAGTGGTCGACAGCGAGCCCCAACCATTAGTATTGACGATACCTCGGCCGTCGAAAACACTTCACCCTCTGACTCTACACCGACCAGCACAGACAAGCGAAGTCTGAACCCCCTCCCTCGTTTGCAGACCGAAGGCCTTGAGAAGGCCGAGTCTCCTCAACCCGAGTTCGCTCCCTCTCCGACGGATGCCAGAGACGGCCACCCACCTTCACCCCACAACATCTCCTCGCCACGAACTTTTGGCCTCGATGGGGCAACTCCGAATACCTTTCTGGCTGTGCCAGGCTCAAGAGACAGAGCTAGTTCCTCAGATTCGGACAGTCGATCACCCGTATCATATGGAGGCGATACAAAAGTGCCATCCAGCACTGCGGATGACGTCGTACGGCATGAGTCTACTCTGAGCAACGCAGATGTAATCAACGATAAAGACGCACTGAAACCAGATCCGGGAACAGAGGCAGATTTTCAATCTGAGAACAGTCCTTTTGCCTTTTCTGTCGGCCAGCTGAACAAAATGATCAACCCAAAGAGCTTGCCTGCTTTCTATGCACTCGGTGGTCTGGCTGGTCTTGAGAAGGGACTTCGCACGAACCGGGACACTGGACTCAGTAGTGACGAGGTTGGTTTAGATGGTCGTGTTTCGTTCCAAGAAGCTCTGGAAGCAGCTGAGCAGTTCCAACACGACGACTTTGCTGCCCCCAAGCGGACGAACACCAGGGGGTCCATGACAAGTGGTCCTGCGAACCCCTCCTCCGAATCATTTGCAGATCGAAAGCGAATTTACAAGGATAATCGGCTGCCCGAGAAGAAACCAAAGTCGTTTCTGCAGCTTGCTTGGATAGCCTACAATGACAAGGTGCTCATTCTCCTGACCGTAGCAGCAGTAATCTCGCTTGCTCTCGGGATTTATCAGTCGGTTCGCGCTCCGACTCAGCAAGAAATCGAGGCCGGCGAACACGAAGCCCGCGTCGAGTGGGTCGAAGGAGTTGCCATTGTGGTTGCCATCCTGGTCGTCACACTGGTGGGCGCCCTCAATGACTACCAAAAAGAACGTCAATTCGTGAAGTTGAATAAAAAGAAAGAGGAGCGCTTGGTCAAAGTCATTCGCTCGGGCAAATCCCAGGAAATCTCAGTCTACGATATTCTCGTGGGCGACGTCGTCCACTTGGAGCCAGGCGACTTGATCCCGGTCGACGGTGTCTTGATTGACGGGCACAACTTGCGCTGCGACGAATCCTCTGCTACTGGTGAATCAGATATAATTCGAAAACAGCCTTCGGATGATGTCTATCGGGCCATCTTAGAGCACCAGGTCACCAAGAAGCTAGATCCCTTCATTCTGTCTGGAGGAAAAGTTGCTGAGGGTGTGGGCACATTCCTTGCAACATCCACGGGCGTCAATTCTAGTTACGGCAAAATCCTAATGTCCTTGAAAGACGAAGGCCAGACTACGCCGTTGCAATCCAAGCTTAACATCCTGGCCGAGTACATTGCCAAACTTGGTCTTGGCGCCGGCGTCCTCCTCTTCATTGTCCTGTTCATCAAATTCCTCGCTCGTTTGAGCTCGATCACAGGCGGTGCAGAAGCCAAAGGTCAACGATTCTTACAGATCTTTATTGTGGCTGTGACTATCATTGTTGTCGCGGTGCCAGAAGGTCTTCCTCTTGCTGTTACCTTGGCCTTGGCATTTGCCACTACCCGCATGCTGAAGGACAACAATCTCGTGCGTCTTCTACGTGCGTGTGAAACTATGGGAAATGCCACGACCGTTTGTTCAGACAAAACTGGTACACTAACGCAGAACAAAATGACAGTAGTCGCTGGCACCTTGGGAACAGCGTCTCGATTTGGCGACAAGGACAAACCTAGCAATAAGACTGCGGCCGCAAGCCACAAGGGAGACGAAAATCCAGCGAACCAAGATGATGTGTCATCTGTGGAATTTGCTCAGACACTGGCCGCAGCCACGAAAGTTCTTCTCAAAGATTCCATCGTCCTCAATTCAACAGCATTTGAGGGCGATGAAAATGGGACGCCTGTTTTCATTGGCTCGAAGACCGAGACGGCTCTGCTCACCTTTGCTCAGACCTACCTAGCACTCGGCTCCGTCGCTGAGGAGCGCGCAAATGCAGATCTAGTGCAGATGGTACCTTTTGACTCGGGGCGGAAATGCATGGCTGTGGTGATAAAGTTGGCGAATGGAAAATTTCGTGTACTTGTCAAAGGAGCGTCAGAAATTCTGATTGCCAAGTGCACGCGCATTATCAGTGAACCTACAAAGGGCATCACCGATTCCCCGATCAGATCAGAACAAGTCGAAACCCTGAACAACATTGTCAGTAGCTACGCCTCCCGTTCGTTGCGGACAATCGCTTTGCTCTATCGTGACTTTGAGCAGTGGCCACCCCGGGGCGCCGTATCCCCCGACGATCCGAAGCAAGCAGATTTTGACCTGCTTTTCCGCGATATGACTTTCTTGGGAGTTGTGGGAATTCAAGATCCACTGAGACCTGGTGTTACGGACGCCGTTCATGATTGCCAAATTGCTGGAGTTTTCGTGCGTATGGTGACAGGCGATAATCTTATGACAGCCAAGGCAATTGCAACGGAATGCGGCATCTTCACTGCTGGTGGCATTGCGATGGAAGGTCCTATCTTCCGCAGGCTGACACCAAAGCAGCTGAACCAGGTCATCCCGCGTCTTCAGGTGCTTGCTCGATCCAGCCCGGAGGATAAAAAATTGCTTGTTGGCCACCTCAAGAAACTGGGTGAAACAGTTGCTGTGACTGGTGATGGAACGAATGATGCTCCGGCCCTGAAAACCGCTGATGTTGGTTTCTCAATGGGCATTGCTGGCACCGAGGTCGCTAAAGAGGCATCTGCCATCATCTTGATGGACGACAACTTTGCATCCATTGTGAAGGCAATCCAGTGGGGACGAACTGTGAACGATGCTGTCAAAAAATTTCTGCAGGTATGGCTGAACTCTACGATGGTCTATCCATAACTAACGAGTCTAGTTTCAAATTACGGTCAACATCACAGCAGTCCTGCTGACATTCATTTCTGCTGTAGCCAATAACAACGAGGAGTCTGTCCTGACAGCTGTGCAGCTGCTGTGGGTCAACTTGATCATGGACACTTTCGCTGCCTTGGCCCTTGCCACTGATGCTCCGTCTCCGACTATTCTAAAACGTCGACCGGAGCCAAAATCTGCCCCACTGATAACTCTCACCATGTGGAAGATGATAATCGGCCAAGCCATATATCAACTCGCCGTGACTCTAGTCCTCTACTTCGCAGGTTCGAGCATATTAAGCTACAGTACCGAAGGAGAGAGGCAACGACTACAAAGTACTATCTTCAACACCTTCGTCTGGATGCAGATCTTCAACCAATGGAACGCCCGACGGCTTGACAACGGTTTCAATATTTTCGAGGGCATGCACAAGAACTACTGGTTCATCGGTATTCAATTCATTATAGTTGGGGGCCAAATTCTCATCATGTTCGTCGGTGGCGCCGCCTTCTCTATCCATCGCATCAATGCTGCGCAGTGGGGCTACTCGCTAGTGCTAGGTGTGTTGGCTATTCCCTTTGCGGTTGTCATAAGATGCTTCCCAGACGAGCTCTTCGCTAAGCTCATACCATCCTTTCCTCGCAAACACCGTCACAGTCCGAATGTGGTGGTCGAGGATGATGAGGAGGGAATCAGTCAGTGGAATCCGGCACTGGAAGAGATTCGAGACGAACTCGCTTTTCTGAAAAAGATACGTGGAGGACGAATGTCAGAGCTGGCGTATAAATTACAACATCCCAGACAGTCCTTCCTACCACGATCCCGGTCACCTTCCAAGTCGTCTCACTCGAAAAGCGATCTGCCGGAAGAGGATCCTGAGAAGATTGTTGCAAATGCTTATGCCGCTGCTAGTGCCGAAGCAGAAGCAGAAAAGAAAAAACCTGCAACACCAGAGAAGAAGCGTCGACCACGGGCTGGCTCGAACTCTGTGTTTGGTCCAGTGACAGCAATGGCTGGTATAGTGGCCGGCAGCGTCGCTGGAGGCTGGTCGCCCATAGAAAGACGATCAGACGAGCCAGGGTCGGTCTTCTTCCAGAGATCTCGTGCTCCATCAGGAGTTGAAGGCACGAGTGGAATAGAAATTCACCCCGCAACTTCTACAGAGGACCCCGTCTTTTCTCCAGAAAACTTCACCGACACGAGAGTACCACCATCACAAAACCCATCTTTAGCTCCTCACTTTGAGCATGCGCCACCACATAGCCCTGCGCCTTCTTTCGGCAGAAGATCTCATTCCCGACGCTCCTCAGCAGCGCCGCAGACCTGAGATTGGTAGTCCCTCAAACACGCGAGCGTTTCAATTGCTGAATAAGAATCAGCTTTGCAGGGATATGGTACAGCCCAGGCAAAATTCTCGACTGGAAAGAGCACATACAGTAGCCCCTATCCATTTCATTCTTCCGCGAAGTCAGTGGCTTATCTCGACCACCACTTCTCACTTGTACAGATCTTCTCCCATTTTGTAGTCTTCAAGTTTCTAGAGCCTTTTCCATGCCAGATTGGCATGCCAAGCTCAATGAGAGAGTTTGGATTAGCTTTAAAGTTAAATGTCTTTACCCTCCCGAGCCTCCCTCACAGCAGACACCTTTTGTTGTAGTATCCGTTTATCGTGAAACAGTCTCTAAGGAGATGAATCATGTAAGATCACCCAAACGCAAAAGACCGGTCAAAACTTGCCATGAATGTCAACGGCGGAAACAAAAGGTGGGCGCCATCCGGGCAACTTCCAGCCGGTCACTAATATGCCCTATTGTGATCGACGGCTGCCTTGTGGCGGTTGTTCTGCACGCAAGGTGGAAGAGAAGTGCACATAACATATTACGAATGGCCAACTGTTCCTACATCTCCAGCCACAACAAGCACTTTCGACAAAGTCTGTGAACTCTCTGGTGCAAATTTCTCGCGGAAACTGTCTTCTTGGCTACCTAATTCGCAGCTCAACTAGGCTATCCCCCACACCCCTCGATACCTTCCAGCATGTGAGTCGGCCAAAAAACCTGTTGAACATTTCATTGATAGAGAGGATCTTACTTTACTTCACCTCGATTCTTGCTAATCACTTTTTTTGGTTTGGTTTGGAGGTCGAGGACTCGAAAGATGTCCTAGTATTCTGATTCTAGTCAAACACACTTTATTGTCCGAGGAGCCAGCCAGCTAGCCAGCCACCGGGCACCCAATGCATAAGAAGCCCGAGTTCTTCTGCTCCTTCACAATTTGCCGAAAAAAAGGATTTGTGTTCTTGGAAAACCGCCTGCGTAAAAGTTCAAGGAAATATATTTGTTTTACCTGGAAAAAGGTGCCGTGGGGGATTATTGTTAGGTTAACAATGGACCGCAAATCCCAAACACTCACCTATTTATATCACCAATTTTAAAACCCCTCAAATAACTTTAGTCTGTGGTAGACCAGCGAGTGTCACTTAGTGATACGACACATATGAGTCATTTTCCGCGGCACGACGAGCAAGAAACATGGACTTGTAAGTATTTAGAAGAGGAAGAGAGAGATTCTGATGTTGCGAAGTCCCACCTGCGGGCCACCCCCCCCCCCCCCCCAATTTTAGTTACAGCTCGTACTAATTGTAGAAACCAGACCTGACCTGTGCTTTGTACTGGACGACTCACCAGTGAACATATATAGAATGTCGATATAATCCGTTCTCAGCTTGCGAAGACTTTCCCCGACCTGACGGATATATGCATGCTTTTTCGCCGAATTGCCTGTGAAGTTGGACCGCAACGGTTCCTTGTCACGGTTATATGCTCGGTATCCTACCGTGTACTTGGTCGCAATCACCATCTGGTCGCGGATACCTCGCTTCTCCATCCATTCGCCGATCAGCTTTCTCCGAGTCTTCCGAGTTGGATGTATTTGAGGTGTCGATGAAGTTCCCCGCCGAGGGCAAAATATTCGTCGAGTAGTTTATCGGGATCTTCGTTCTTGCCAAATGCCCCGCTCCAGGAGTGGCCGATGCTGATGCCTCCAAGGGCCAGGGGAGACACCTTCACAGCCGCATTAGGTGAGAGAATGCGATGAAAGGCTAATGCCGATGTCGGCTTTGGTGGACTGGCAAAAACTGTGACATGGGTCTACTCTAAGCCAGACGTGTTCATTTTCTTGTACAAGTATGCGAGAGATAAAACACTTGTTCATCTGAGGTTGCTATCTATCATGGTCCTAGGATACAAGCTATAGCTATCCTTGGCGGCGTGGAGGCATCCTTCGGCCGACGTGATTGTCGAGGTGCTATGTGGAGATCCGCGATAATATGCAGAGGTTTCGGGCCGAAGAAAGCTACCTCCAATTCTCGTCACAATTCTGTGCAGTGATTGGGCGTCTCGACTGTTGGCTAATAAGAAGGGAAAAGGGAACAAGCACAATCGCGGAATAGTGCCCGCTGGGAGGCTACCTAGTTAGAAGAATGCCTCGGACGACATCAATAATGAGCTATTACGATCCTTCGCGCCAAGAAGAGCCTCTCATCGCTTGGCATCTGCCTAAGGGAGAAGCTTTGCAGAGGTTCGGATTCATTTTGCACTTGACCTCGTTTGTTAGAAAGTTGCTGTGAATACATTTCACAATGCGTTCCGCTAGTACAGCAGTCGGCAGCCGACACAGCGCCCTTGGCTGCTTGGCCAGCTTGCTGTTTGTTGCTGTACACTTCACTCTCACCCAGGCCATCTACTGTGACGCTCCGTCTCCAGGATTTGCCCCGCCGGAGCTTTCCGACCCCTCTAATGCATTGATACTCGCAGGGGCATTCGAGAGGACGTCGGAGCGGCTGAGGTCACTTGTGTCCAGCAAAGAATACGATGCAACGTCTTACAGTATCGAAATCACCTCGCAGACCAGCACGCTCTACAGCACCCACCACACGGCTCGAGAGCGCAGCTCGCTCCACCGAGGTGCCGAGGTCATCAGTAACTTGACATGCTACCGCATCGCCAGCATGACCAAGCCATTCACTGTGCTTGCGCTATTCCAACTTCATGAAGCTGGTAAACTGGATCTGGATGGGAGTGTAGTCAACTACCTTTCAGGCCTCGAAGGAGACGTGCCGTGGCACGACATCACCATCCGGGCTCTGGCGAGCCAGATCGCCGGACTGCCACGAGATTTCGCGCAGGAGGACTTCTTCGCCAGCGCGGAGAGACGAGCCGACCTCGGACTGCCGGAGCTGAGCGCTAACGATACCAAAAAGCTTCCGCGCTGCGATGAAATGGTCAACTACACGCGTGCGTGCAACGCGACCGACCTCCTGCAATGGGTCGCTCAGGTGCAGCCGGTGTTCGCGCCGAACCAGAAATCGAGCTACTCCAACATCAACTACGACTTGCTCGGGCTCGTGATTGCGAATGTGTCCGGGATGAGCTACGAGGACTACATCGCGCAACACATCCTCGAGCCCGTCGGGATGCTGCACGGCACCAACTTCTCCACACCCCCTGATGAATACGCCGCCATCGCCAAGGACATCGAGTACTACTGGCCGTTCGAGATCGGAGTGCAGAACCCGACCGGCGGGCTGTACAGCAACACGGCCGACATGAGCATCTGGCTGCGGTATGTCTTGGGCACGTACAACGCGCACGCCAGGGGCGCGTTGAACTGGTTCAACCCGACGAGCTGGAGCGGGAGCCTGAATACGTTCTACGGAATGCCGTGGGAGATCGCGCGGTTCAAGACGAACGAGATGGTGCCGCAGACGCTGCAGAGCACTCGGCCCTTGACCCTCGTCACCAAAGGCGGCGGACTGCCGGGCTACACCAGCGTCGTCACTATGATCCCGGAGTACGGCGTCGGCATCACGATTCTGGTGGCCGGCAACGGCAAGCTGCTGCGGCAAGCTCTGGACGTCATCCTCGCCGAGGTCGTCGAGTCAGCTGAACGGATCGCGATCGAGGACTTGGACAGGCGCTACAGCGGGACATACTGGCATGAGAGCGAGAGCGAGAGCGAGCACGACCACAAGTCGCGGCTGGTTCTGGCCGTGTCCGAACGTGACGGGCTGCACGTCGACACGCTGATCTCCAACGGCACCGACGTCAAGGCCTTTCTAGCAAACGTCACCACGCAGGGGGACGATGAGCTGGTGCTCCACGTCGTGCCGACGCTGCTCTTCGTCGACGAGCAGACCCAGCAGGGCGAACGCTGGAGGATCATCCCGCAGCAGCGCCGGGCCGAATCGAGCCCCCCGCCGCCGCCTCGGAAGCCCTTGGATAACTTCTGCGTCGCCGACGTCGAGCTGCCCATGTATGGCGGCCTGCCGCTCAACGAGGTCGTCTTCTGGGCCGACGAGCAAGGAGATGGCGTCGTCGGAGCCGCTGCGTTGACGGCCTACCGAAAAGTGCTGAAAAGGAGACTGCTCAATGGCAATGGCGAACACTCTGCCGGCCACGAGCTGCCGGCCGGTGATGAACTTCGTCTCGCGCAGCAGGCTGTTTGAGGTGTGGAGCCCTCCCTGGGCATGCATGGGTCATAGCTCATCATGAAATAAAAAACCAACTGTAGAGCCGAACGTCTGATCCTCGTTAGGATGGATGGATGGGCCTTGGCAAGTGAGTTGTAACTTTTCAAGTCTGCACATTCCCAATTTACTGCCTGAACTGTAGAGCCGCTTCGCTGTTTAGGGCTTGCTCCTATACCCAATGATTTAATCAGGGTCTGTGACACTGAGCTGAACATGCGGGACGCGATAGATGATGAGCTTTGACCACACCTCATCACAGCTATGAGCTCTCTTCCTACTGATGAGAACGTTTCATGCTTCGGCTCAAGCGAATAACTTGTGTGGTCACATTACAGCTACGTGAGACGAAGTAGTTTCGACGAGTCATTCCGTAACACAACGCTTGATTCTGTAATGATCCAAAATTAAGATACTGCTGGCAACTCTAGTATAGTATGGAGCGAACTAAATATAGATACTCAAGGCAGGCAGGGGTGACAGAGCTGGAACTGAGATCACCGAGTTTTTGTGGTTAATTGCATTTCCCCACTACTGAACTAGCAGCAAGGCCAACCTCCTCAATCTAGATGCAAATGCCTCCGGAGCGACAGATATCGCTCGTATGCAAACAGCTTAAGCTCAACACGAGCAAAACTCAGCCAGGACGAGACGAGTTGGACCCACAGGGTGGGGTTGAGTAAATGGCCCTGAGCGCGGATCGATTCCTTTTCCTCTTCCCAAACAGTTCGACTTGCATATTTTGCCAGAATGAGAAAGGGTCTCGTCGGGCCTTCCTTTGTATGTAGACTCTCGTCCAAGCTACGAGTCAAGTCGTTTGTCTTGAGGATGAGCAAGATTATTCTGGGAACATGTCCGAGCAGCTTCACCAACTGCTCGACGAGATCGTCGCCAAAGACCTCATTGATGGCCGCCTTCTCAGCGCCGTCTCGAGCAGAAGTGGTAACCTCCTGACGCATCAGCACGCGGTAGTCTCGTCCGGTGATGGCTGAAGCAAACAATGGAAATTGCTTGTCTGTAATGCCGGCCACTTCCCAGGCGTACTTTCTCATCCTCTCTTCGTCAGCGTCGATGACAGCGAGCCACATCCTGGCATAGTCTCTCCTGAGCTTCATGTCGGGCATCCTGTACAAGCCATGATCGTACAATATTAGGTCAAAGTTGTAGGGGTATCTTCTATTCGGGTTGTGTCTGATGGCAATGTTGCCTCCGTGAGGATCACAGTGTAGGGGGGCGCCAGATGCAAAAATCATAGTGTTGAATATCCTTGCGAGTGTTGCCGATACCTCGTCACGCGAGATGGAATGAGAGTCTAAGTAAGGGAGATTGTCTATGCGGGCGCCCGACACTTTGTCCATGATGAGAATTCTCCTACTGGCCCAGATGACGTTGGGGATTATGAGCGGAAAGCTGGTGTTCTCGCGAAAGTATTTTCGTGCCCGCATGGCATTCTCGCCTTCGAGGCTAAAGTCTAGCTCCTGCGGTAGGGAAAAGTCCATTTCCTGACTCAACCATTCCATGTCATAGTCGGGAAATGCTCTCTTCAGAGTTCGGAACGTGTATCTCGTCAAGGCAAGGTCGAGCGGGACCCACTCCTCCAGCGAAGGATGCTGGACTTTGACAGCTACGCTTTGCTTGTTCGATTTGAGCGTGGCTGTATGCACCTGAGCCAGCGATGCTGCCCCTAAAGGCTCTGGTGAGAATTCATCAAAGTCATCAAGGATCTGCCGTCCTGTATCACGGTAGTACATGTCCTCGATCGATTCGTAGGAGGAGACAGGGCATTTGTCCTGCAAAGGAATGAAAGTCGTCGTCCACTCGGTGGGTAGGAGATAGCCCATGCTAGACAGGTGCTGGCCCAGCTTAATAAAGATGGACCCATTCTTCTCGAGCACGGCCAAGGTCCTCTCGGCGCAGCGCTTATGGCAGGCCTTTAAGAACGCTTGTTCCTGGGCCGGGTCTTCGTGGGGCTGCTTGAGGGTGGTACGGTAGCTGAGAGTTCTGTTAGCATGCGCAAGCCAGAAGGATGATCTGACATACTCCTGAATACACACATACAGGGTGCTGACGACCCTTCCAGACCTCGCCACAGCATGGTACCAATGTCGAATGTCGTCACGTAGTAGATAAGCCCCTCCAGACAGGCCAACGGTTGCCAGGGCGAGGAAGATTTTATTTACCCGCCGTTGACCTCGGAGGATGCGCACCGAGCTAGGTCGGCGGATCCGACTGTACTCACGCCGAGCATTGACGCGTCTCTGCAAGATCGTGCATTTAGGACATGTCCAAGGTTGGGAAGGAGGAGGAAGTTTCACAATCGGTCGTCTCCCTACCAGGGAGTAAAACGAGTTGAGCCGCATCGGCTGGGCTCTGTCCTACCGCGACATGGATGTTGTTTGACGAGATCGCTGCGTGCCCTTGCGACAATTCTCCCACGAGTCGAAGAAGACCAATCGTCAATACAGCTACTGGATGCTTCTCTAATCGACAAATGACCTCGGTTGACTTTAGCTGGCTGGCAAACAAATTTGTCCGCTGTACCTCGAGTTGCCGAAATAAAGCCGACATTGATGACGTCGTCAATAGTTATCGTGAAAAAGGAAGGTGCTGAGATCTACTTCTTGCCCGATAATGCAGATATAATCAATTTATATTTCAATCAAGTGTGAACAGCTACCGCTGTGGACCTCCAGAAGCATATGTAGATCTCAGCATATCCTCTACCGCGATCTTCTCTTTCAGATTTACTCCTTCTACCCCACTTCCTAGCTCTTCCTCTCTCACCCTGAGCTGAGAAGTTTGTGGGCCTGGTTCGTCCTTGGTCAGTCCTTGAATATCTTTTCTGACTGGCTGTCGACCGACATCGATCAGAGTGCCATCCACTTCTCCCGACGTTCCGTCCTCGACCGCACCCAGCTTCTCATCCCGCCCCCCAGGCTGTGTGTCATTGGTGTCTGGCTGTGGCTGTTCGCCATCCTGTCCTTTTCGCACGTCTACTGAAGCTCTTGGAGTGCCGGCCTGGCTCCGTTGGAAAGACGCTCGCGAGCCATTCCTGTATACCCGTTCCCGGCCCTCTTTCAGATTGTCTGGCTCGATCCCCGGGTGATATGGTTTTTCTCTGCGCTCATACGCGTCTTTATCAAACAGCCATACCCCTTTCGTAATCTTGGTAATCTCGGCAAAGTCCTCTCCAGGCAGCTTGGCTATCAACGTGCGCACGATGTCATGCGAATCGGTACTTTTGAAGAACAGCTGCTGCCACTCCGTACCCTTGCTTTCCTCTTCCTTTCGCATGTCTCGTTGACCTTGTTCGAGAAAGGACTTCGCCGCAGTAACTCCTCTGAAATTGTTTTGACCGATGGCTTCTTGCGTATCATGCCAGGCTCGTCTGCTCTCCCACGGATCCATATCTTCTATTGGCGGAAGCTGCAGTTTCGGCAGGTGCTTCGCCTCTTCCACCACATTGAACGTTTCGATATCTTGACCCTTTCGTTCATCACGAACAGTAAACTCGGTGTTCCAGTTACCTTGTACTGTATACAACGGCGACTTTGATTCGTCATCGTCTTTGTACAACACTGCCTTGAAGGCGTGCTTTTTGTCGCTTCCGGTCCAGCTCTTTCCAGAAAACTCGATTTTGGACATGTAGCCATTGGTGCTGGGGATGTAGCATTCGCACTCGATCTCCGGATATGGTGCGCCCGACAAAAGGCCTCTAACTTTGAAATCCGGCAGAGGAATCAAATAATGTTCGTCGTACTTCTCGATCGTCTTTAGTGCATGGCCTGTGCTTGATATATTCACTGACATGGAGCTCCACGAGAAGGTTACCTTTTGCTTGTTGTAACCCTCAGCCACAACTCCATATTTGGGGTTCCAGACTCGGCACGCAGTGATGGGCGGATGGTGCGAGACTTGCTCCGACACCAAATAAGTCTTTCCCAGTTTCTCGTCCTCCCAATGTCCGAGGAATAGCTCGCCGAGGAAGGCATTCAGGGGTTTCTTTACGCCTTCTTCTTCCGAGTGGCCCATGTAACACTGCGACTTCATCTCTGCCAGGAAACTTTTGAGAACGAGTAACGCTCGTTCAGCCGGGTCTTCGGACAAGGCTGGAGCAATGAATAATCCAGGCCTCTCGGCCCAGAACGACGGGATTTCCACCACTGATTTCGGGTCCAACACAAAGGGTGGCGCCGTGATATTGGAAAGATCTCCCGTCATGGTTGCTATCGACGCAAGGAAGTCTCTGAGTGACGATTTGTTTGACGCCATGGCATTCCCATTCCCGGAATTACCTTCATTCTGAACGGCCGTAAAAGAAGGCCGGAGAAGGAAGCGAAGCGTTTGAAATACCATCCTGCCCCCGTTAACCGCACAAGGCAACGGCGACTACTCTTGGCTTCGTTGAGGTCTTGGTTGTTGTTCTAGCGTCAGCTTTCGGTTTTCTGAATATATGTCAATCGTGTCAAACTGTTTTTATCTCTAGAATGTGTCGTGCAATTGAATCGATTAATCGTTGTTTGCTCGGCTTAGAGAGTAGTGATGTTACCAAACGATGTACATGTCTACCTATAGGGAAGAAAGCGTTCAGGCCTAAACGAGGAGTTTCGTGAAGGCAGATGTTTTATTGCAATTTGAAGACCGACAAAGGAAACCAGGTAAGTGTTATGTAGATGACTATCATATGGCATTTACTACGTGTGCTATCCGAGGCGCGAGGGCATACAGTCAACCCGGCAGCTTAGCAGAACTCCCAAACAACTTACGGCCGTGCTAGAGGCTGGGAATTGGCTGCAAGCGCTGCGTTGAATCTGCCGCCGCGCTCACATGCGCGTTTGAAGTTGGCGCAGCGCCCAATCCCAGGGGAAGGCACGTCACGATCGAAACATCGATAAAACGGTGTGGCGTTAGAGATCGAAAAATTTGCCCCACTTGCCCTCGCAAGGGTTGCGCGACTCGTCATGCGGGTTTTCTTCCCGATCAAGGCTGAATATGTCATCAACTCGGAGCATACTTTGTCATCGGCTTGGTAAAGGGGCATGGCTTTGTCCAGAGTACTCCACGTTGATGATATCCCATTTGCACTACCTTCATTCCTCCTGTCAAGAGTCAGAAATCTGTGACGCAGATGTCTTTACAAATGTCTCTACATTGTGCTGGCTATGTGGCCTATCTACTGAGTTGGACAACCTTCGTCGTCCTTGCCTCCACCACCTCCTAGCCCAGGGATGGCTCCTAATTCCCCGGGAAATGGATTCTTGACCAATTCTTCTGGAGGAGCGCCCTCGGCTTGCATCTCTTGCATCTTCTCCCAGACGTACTGTCTGCATTGTTCGTCTTCATCCTTGTACCCGGGTTCTTCGAATTTGTTTGTGATGTCTCGCACGATTGCGCTCTGCTTCAGATATCTATCATAGTCATTCTGCTTCACCTTGGGCGGCTTGTTCTTCTCTAACCAGTCTGGAAACTGGTCATGAAGTTCTTTCATAGGCTCGTATAACATGTCCTTTTGGGTCAGCTGGTGCATCATGTCGAGGAACATTTTCGAGATGCCTTCCTCGTCGCCCTTGCCATCTGCACCGTCAAGGGCCTTGAGCATCTCTGCGAGCATGTCCTCTTCCGGGTTGGTGGCCGACTGTTGAGATGCGCTCTTGGCTTGAGCATCGGAATCGTTCAGTCGAGACATGGTTTGCCGTATGGTATCTTCAAAAGAGGCGCTGGGTTTCCCCACCGACGGCTTTTCAGAGGAGGAAGGATGCGCCTGGCCGTGCTCAGATTCTCTGCGCTCTCGCTCATTGATAGCCACATTTGCCAATTTCGAGCCTTCTTCTTCTCCCAGAATTGCTTTCAACAAGTCTTCCGGTTTCACGCCTTGTTCCTCCATTTGTTTTGTGAAATCTTCCAGTTCCTTGCCCAACTTAGCCAAGTTTTCTGGAGATTGGGCCGCCGCTTCTGCATCGCTAGGAATATTGGCAAACAGGTTCGACATTTCTGAGGAAAGTCGATTCACAAATTCTTCCTCTGACTCTCCCGGTTTCCGTCCATCCGGCACTGGCTGATCTAGTAGATGTAGTTTGTCTTCCTCGGGTCTGCCCGGACCTGACGCAGCAGGACCAGGCACAGGTTCTGGCTTGGCAGTCTGCGCGGGAGCTTGCGCTGGAGCATTGGCAGAGAATTGATCGAGCACGTCTTTCCACGTCAGCCAGAACTAACGTCTCTGTCTACGATGCACGAACCGTCTAGATCATCGAAGTCTGGGTCAGAATCATCTGCGGCTGCCCCAGGCGGGGCGGTCGCTACCACCGGAGGGGGATCTGGCTTGGCTTTTGTCTCTTGTACGTCGTCCATGGCGCAAGGCCGAGATATCAAAAGTCTCACTTGGATGCGCTATGCAGGGTGGCGCATGTTCGCACAAAATGGAAAGCTGACAGCTGAAACTTAAGGTCTCAAGTAGATCTAGTGGATTGTGACTGGTACAGGCAAACAAGGTACGGAGGATCGAGTCCTCGAGTTCAAATTGAGGAGTACGTAGAATCCGCCTGACTTGCCGCGGCACTCCAGGATCTCGTATTATTAACACGTGACCAGCGACCTCCTGAGCTGGCTGAGGTCCAACACCTCAGCATCATCTGCGATCGAACGCGTTATGTTTGGGGGTCACAGGAAACACTTCAACTGATGCTCGGTCGTGTTCGATATCATACCGCGAATGCGACTAGATTAGGTGTGCTAAGCCAGAATATCCCTAAAACACTTCGCAGGCAACGCACATCTTCCGCTCTGCGTGATCAACCACTTCACATCTTGTTCTGCGGTTCCGACGACTTCAGTGTCACGTGTCTAAACGCGCTACATCGATATACTCAGTCCAAGGCCAGCAACGTAGCATCCATTGAAGTTGCCACGAAGACCGATAAACGCACCGGCCGCGGTCTGAAAACTATAACATCACCACCTATCAAGCATGTTGCTGAGCAGCTAAAACTGCCAGTCCACCAATTTGATACATTTCGAGGATGGAATCTTCCCGTTTCTTCTTCGGAGGGCAAAAGCCTCGTCAACATGGTCATCGCAGTATCCTTTGGCCTTCTCGTCCCGCCTCGCATCCTTAACGCATGTCAGTTTGGCGGCCTGAATGTCCATCCCTCACTGTTGCCAGACTTGAAAGGATCTTCTCCTATTGAGCATACAATCATTCATGGCTATACACGTACAGGCGTCACGATTCAGACGCTTCATCCTTCCAAGTTCGACGAAGGTCAAATCATTCTACAAACACCTTTGCCAGGTGTGGAAATTCCCAATCCTGACAGCATCACCACCTTGCAACTTCGAACAATGTTGGCAGGTATTGGCTCAGAAATGTTGGTTCGGGCTTTGCAAGATCGCTGCTACCTCCAAAACGAAACCAGGGACCCAGAGACGAAAACTCGTCCAAGTTTGAGACACGCTCCTAAGCTGACACCGGAAGCACGACATGTTCATTTGGCATCTATGACCTCGATAGAAATCTTGCGGCTCAACCGTGCATTAGGGAATTTATGGGCAAAGCCTGTACTACCAGAATCCGTCAAAGTTCTTGCATCCGATACTAGGATAATTCTAGGTGGAGGCGTGCGAATCGCAACAGCAACAGACCTTGCAGGGATACCAGCAGAATTGCTTGATCAAACCAGACCAGGTATGCCATTTTTCGTCACAAAGGGACAAAACTATGGTGACGCTTTAACATCACCCCTGCTGGCTAAGGTGGCTGATGGGAAGTTCCTTTGCATACCTGAGATCCGGGTGTCGGGCATGAAATCTGGGAGCGGTGTTGCAGTTGCGGCGAAGGCAGGGCTACTCGATCAAGCAAAACTCTATGCCCGAGACAAACTCAAGTTTTGTGAATTTTTGGGACCGCCCTGCTAACGCACTGCTCTGGAGCTTCCCATCTCACAATGTCCTGAATAACGCTCGCAACAGACTATCTCTATTTAAGTCCGCTTTTGATTCCAGCATCTGATTGATCAGCATCCACCTTCCACTGTCTGATAGTCACTTACCAATCAGTATTTCTTGACCCGTCATTGACCGGCTTTTCGCTACCGTAACGAACATATTTGCACAATCATCGAGATCAGTCTGATGGCTACTGTCAGCATGAGCGAGACACTCTGGCAAGCTGCACCTACTTCAGTCTTCAACACGGCATTGGCTTTCGAAGCCTTAATTTGATCTTCGCTGTACCTCAAGCCCCAGTCTGTCAGGAGAAGGCCTGGAAGAACGGCATTTATCCGAATCTTCGGACCTTGTGTCGCTGCGAGGCATTTCATGAGATGCAATCCAGCAGCTTTGGTTACAGAGTACCCCATCGAACTTCCTGACGTGGTAACCCCCTGACTGTGTCAGCAACAACCATCGTATTGTGCAAGAGGAGAACCTACGGCCACGGATGATGTGATGATGTACGCACCGCCCTCCTCGTTCGCTGCGAACACCGGCCCTGCTGCTTGAAGCAGCTGCAGGTGCGCCAACACGTTACAGGCCCAACACTTGTTCCACTCATCGAGTGAAAGATCGTTCAGATCACCGAAATTAGCAAAACGTGTCCAACCAGCATTTGCAATAATCACATCGAGTCCACCCAAGGCGTCGATCGTCTCCTTGACGAGTCTGGCATTGTCTTCAGGGACGCCACAATCCCCCTTCAGACAGATTGCTTTGACACCGTGTGACTCGACTTTCTTCGCCACTGCTTCTGCTCGATCTTTACTTGCTACGTAGTTTACCGCAATATTGGCACCTTCTGCTGCAAACTTTTCGCAGATAACGGCGCCGAGTCCCCTGCCAAGGTTAGGAACACATAGGCAAGGTCTTTGTCGTATCGACTTCGTACCTTGATCCACCAGTTACTAGCACATTCCTGCCCTTTAGCGAGTACGGCATTTTCAATTGTGATCAAAGGTTTTCGTATGCAGTCAACAACGAGTTCGAGAAAAGACGGGGGCGGGTCGTTTGTGCGAGCTCAAACAATCTAACATAGGATAGAACTTGCACCTCGGCAAAATAGGCAGGAGGAGCCCGAAGGAGATGTGCGAGATCCACCTGCATTCTGCATCAGCGGACCTTCAAGTTGTGAAATAATTCAAAGGAAAGGTGAATTGATCTAGCTAAAAGTGAAGGTCGCGTCAGGCCGCTCTAAATACTGAATAATGCCAAGAATACACGTAATATTATGCCCAAATCTATATATACGATATGGACATTTTCACTCGATGACAGGATGAATGCACCGATCTGATCCAAAGAGAGAGTACATGTTTAAAGGGAGAGATTTAACACTTATTGATGAACATAGCCTGACAATGGTTGATCATCAGAAATATGTGTTGTGTCAGGTAGATGCTCCTGGTCTGAAAAGGTTGCCCACTCGCAAGCAGAGCTCCTCAAGATTTCTCTTATCGCCGACGATATCTGAAAGATAGATATTCACTGCAGGTCTGTCACCGTCTCTCTTAATGTTGGATACGATCTTGACAAGGATAAAAACAGTCGATGGCTCCTGCAGAAGTTGACTTACAAGCTGGCTCCTTCCAGCATCAGCAAACTATTCGAATTAGATGTGTGCCTGCCGCAGCAATGGTCCGACGCTTTCCCTCCTTCTTTTGGATTGCGAATGTTCGCTTTGCCCTGATGCAACTTCAGACAGTCTCCTCTACGCGGCGTCTGGGGGCACGAAGGATTCTTGGCTTTTTTGAGGTGATGCACCATGTCCGTTGAGCACCAACATATCAAACGCGCGTCACGAGGGCCAAGAAGTCTCTTCTCTAGCGAAACCAGGCAAGATCTTCTTCGAGACGGCCCAAGTCCTGGTATGTGTCTGCTTCGAAGAGAAGAGAGCTCACTGACAAACGTGCCAGCTTTAAGCAAATCGGATTTCGGCCAGGGATTGTCGTCCAGTTCAAGCCTCCCCAGTGATACGGACCGACAGCCAATGCTTAGTCAAGCATCCGTCTCAAAACCTAAGTGGCCTCCGTCATGCAAAACATCAGTTTCTAGCTCGCTGTGCAGTCTCCACTTCAGACATGTTACAGAAACACCGGCGACAGCTTCAGAAAGCCCTTCCCGATGGACAATAGCCAAACCGTTGTCCTGGTTCTCCTTCCCACGAGTTCAATCACAACTGACGACAGCCAGCAGCCGGTCGATGCCACTTCCTGAACAAACTAGTCTGTCATCAATTTCAAAGAGTACGATTGGCACGCCTACACTAACAAGTACGAGCAATGCTCGTGTAGCAGATATCGAAAACGTCAAATACAATGATATCGTGCTCCCAGAGTACTCGTCAAAAGAATCGTCCAGTGTAAGCCACGCAGTCGGCAGAGACGAAAAGTTCAATGGATCTGGATCTGCATCAGAAATTCCAACCTCATGGACTGCGAACATTCTCAGCGTAAAGGAGAGGCTTCATCACACCAGAAGAGCAAGTACAAGCTTGCTGTTTGACAGTTCCTGGCCTCGTTGTAGGAGCAAAAGTAGAGTGGACTCCGTGACACGCTCTACGGGCTCGGGCGGAGTCCTTGACCCTGTCAAGAAGAAGCTTCACCACTGGAAGTCCCGTAAGGCTTGCAATGACTCTGATGCAACCATCAGCGAACTCGGCTCGAGCGAATTGGGACGCAGCCATGATACGTTATCGTTGCCGCGCCTCCCAGGTCTCTATTCTGACAGCACCGCGGATTTGCTCTCCACTTCACTAAGCAGGTCTTTCGCGAATGCCGTTGATAAGTTGGACTTCGAATCATCCCCGACGCTGTTTAATGACAGCACACCTTTGTCAAGGCTGCAAAAGGCAAAGTCATATCTAAGTCTTCATAGATTTTCTCCTGATATATCTGAGCGGGGCCTCAATAAAGGTACTGACACATGAAAGCCAAATAGTTGGAAGACTAACGGTGCCGCTAGGACAGTCTCCTTCTGCCACATTTTCTGGGAGCTCAACGCTCGAGCAGCAGGCCAATAAACGATCAAGTACTTTTCTCGCCTTCGGCCGTTTTGTCGACCAGGGTTCCCACGAACTCTCAACTCCTCCTTCCAAGCTGTTCCCTCTCAAGTTCTCTGGTAGGAAAAGCCGCTACATAAACGGAAAGCCAGATCCAAATGCTCCTAGTGGGACCAATCCTCTTGGGATGCATCCGGAAGTCACAACTTTTGCCAAGGCGCCTCAGAAGGTTGGCTCAGACTCCATCGACACCGACGATGATGAGGATGAAGACGACGACGCTAGTAATATCCAGAGAGCCATTCTCTACTCTCCTTCGACCGGTACCCTCAGCGAATACTCGAGGACTCCTTCTCCCATCGCTATCCGAGGGCACAGCGCCGTCCCAAAAGATCGAATTCAGCAAGAAACCCCCACCAAGAAGCCATTACACAAGGCGAGCGGGTCCATGCTCAAAAAAAGCGTGAGCAGTATTTTTGGACGATCTGCCAGTGCGGCCAAACTTAGTAGTTTCACCCCTTCGAAGAAATCCAGGGTAGAACACAACCGCACAAGTTGGCCCCAGAAGCAAGCCGCGGCCGACGGATCTCGAGAACGGTCGATGAGCAACCCAGACGTGCACAACCACGATGGCATGAGAGCCGTCTGGGACTATCAACCGGCTACACCATCACCACTCCGCAATAGCACAAAGATCAGTCTGACGTCCAATGGAAAAACCAGAGCTGTCACAACAACTACGCCCGTTGTGAGCGGTTTGGCGCTTAGCCAAGCAAGGAGTGCTGCTGTTTATTCGGATCCGGAAAAACTATGCGGTAGATTCATTGGGCAAGCCAATGAGCAAGCCAACAGGGAACAGTTGACGTTGTGTTGAAAGTTCACAGATTCACGAGTTCATAAACTGTTCCCCGGCATCATTCTCAGCTTTGACAGATTGGCTTTCTACCCTACGGCATACTCCATATGGTTAGCATTTCCCAGGGACCAAGAAGTGCCGGACTAGCATGCCTTACTTTGGGAGAAACGCCCTCAACTAGACTCTTGTAATGTGGGAAAGATGTTAGAGCACAGTTTAGTCAACAGTATTTGTTCATCTCGTCACAGATGTATAGCTGCACCGTCAACATAGTCATGGTAACAAATAGTCCGCAGACCTCGTGGCCTGCGTTTGCACAGATAGTCTTTCGGACGTATAGCAATAATAACACTTCCATCACACAAGTGACAGTGGCTGAGCAGGCAAGCACCGCAACCCACAGCCGGAGCCTGACTGGATGTCAAAGTGCTCGGTGTCCCATATTACTAAGTACTGGTAGTACGCCGGACGGAGTACGCTGGTAAGTAGACGTTTCAAGTGGGGTGTTTCATCGTGCACTGACCACACTGACTTGGGCGGATCTTGGTTTCTGTTAGTTTATGCATCTATGGATGAGGTCCGAGATATTCAAGCCGTGAATCAACATTGTGACAATCGTGCTTGGTGGAAACCAGAGATTGGCCCTGTTGGTGGCACAACTCTGACGCTGTCAGTGGATGGACCCTCTAGGCCGCTGCACGGCCGCTGGCAGTCTCGGAAGGGTCCAGCATTGGCCCCACCCCAGATTCTAGGATTCCGAATTCTAGATTCCCAAGGAGGTCATAATGGAGTGGATGGCAGCAGATGGATGAATTTGTACCTGTCAGCGACCCAGCGTTTCGCTGATGAGCAAAGTCGCCTGCGACGGAGAGGAAGTCCAATGGCAAGAATGATCTCGAACCTTAAGTCATTCAGCTAGTAAAATGATCATCGATGAGGCACCTTTCTAGGCACAGTAGTGGGATTATGGGGAACCTTGGTGCATGCTACTTCGTATAAGCTCTGAAAAGTCAAGACGAGACAAAAATAAAACTTCCTCCAATCGATACCGGGTACCTGCCTCGACAATAATAGCTGGAGCCAGTGGTTAACTTATGCAAGATGGCTCGCGATGAACGGGTTACGGAGTACGGAGTATGCGGGTGAAAGCTGCAAGGGGGTGGTGCAGTAGTAATTAGGCCGAAGTGGCCCCAATGGTCAAGGTCAAGACAAAATAATTTCGACGCCCGCGAATGGATGTGCGAACTAGGTCACTGCATCCGCAACTGCTCGATTCAAGTTTCTGGTGGGACCAAAGCCCGAGAAAAGAATCCCTGTTGAGCTCTCGTTTTGTCACTATCATCGGCTTCGTGGTCTATAGGCACAAGACGATGACTGACCACCGCAATATGCCGCTGGAATGCACGTAAATTCGGAAGAAAGAGAGTTGGTGAGAAATAGCCGAACTATTAGGTATCGAAGCTAGCAATTATTATGGCCCAAAGTTTGTTAGTACGGAGTCTGATCAGGCCCATTTAGCCTTAGCCCAGAGCAACGTGAGCAACCAACCCAAGTGTCCAAGCACCAAAGCAGACTGCAGCACCAGCCCCGGTCGATGCAACATTAGCCTTGGGCGGTCCATTTGGGACTAGAGCGAGCCACGGACCGTGCGCCTCCAATTCTGTGCTCTCATTTTGCTGGCTTCCCTTCCCGTCCTGCGTTTCTCCCTGCACCTCACAACTTGTAACTCACCACTCCTAATAACCTCGCACCTCTGGCTGCATGGTCAGCCACGCTGTTGTCTCTCTTGAACCTCGTACTCCGTACGGAAACTTTCTCGACAACTTTATCAACATCACTTACACTGGGCTGGCGACGCTTTGTTTCTGTGCATGAGGAGTTCCTCGTGAAGCAAATCTGCCTTGGAGTACTCCCCGTACTCCGTAGGGGAAGGGCAAAACCCGGCAGTTCCGACCGATTCTTCAAAGGTGTTCCCTAGCAGCAACGGACCAGAGCTTGGCAACAACTTGCGCCTGCTACTTTTCGACCGTGTTGGTCTCGACGCTTCACGGTACGTTTCTGCCTTGAATTCACCACCCTTTGACTTCGGTGCAAACGCACACCTCAGCCCCTGGAAACCAATTGGTCGCCCCGTTACTGATTTGTTCCAGCACGAAAAATCCTTGCCTAATCAGGAGATCTCACCTCTACACCATCGCCGACCTGCAAAGAATCATCTACACCGAATCTATTCCTATCGTTGTCCACTGGTGAATCTCGTATTACTTGGCCGCGATGGCTACCTCTTCATCGAATGTAGTCGGGGTGCATTACAGGGTGGGAAAGAAGATCGGCGAAGGTTCCTTCGGCGTGATCTTCGAAGGGACCAATCTCCTCAACAACCAGCAAGTTGCCATCAAGTTTGTACGTCCGATCATCTCTCTTCGTCGTCCTCAGGTCACTAACAAATGACAGGAACCTCGAAAAAGCGATGCTCCTCAACTTCGCGATGAATACCGAACGTACAAGATTCTGGTCGGATGCCGTATGTGCAGAGACACTCCTGACATTGAAACATTGCCTGACTTGTCGCAGCCGGAATCCCGAACGTGTACTATTTTGGTCAAGAAGGTCTACACAACATCCTCGTGATCGATTTGCTCGGCCCTAGCTTGGAGGATCTTTTCGACCACTGCAACCGGAAATTCTCAGTCAAGACGGTTGTCATGGTCGCGAAACAGATGGTATTACACACCTCTCTAACGTCCCTGGCCAACCACTAACACCATATTCAGCTTTCTCGCGTGCAAACGATTCATGAAAAGAACCTGATTTATCGCGATATCAAGCCTGACAACTTCCTCATCGGCCGACCCAATTCCAAAGCTGCCAATGTCATTCATGTCGTTGATTTCGGCATGGCCAAGCAGTACCGGGACCCCAAGACGAAGCAGCACATTCCCTACAGAGAACGAAAATCCCTCTCCGGCACCGCTCGTTACATGAGCATCAACACCCATCTGGGCAGGGAGCAGTCTCGACGCGATGATCTTGAAGCGCTCGGCCATGTCTTCATGTATTTCCTCCGAGGCGGCTTACCCTGGCAGGGCCTGAAGGCAGCCACCAACAAACAAAAGTACGAGAAGATTGGAGAGAAGAAGCAAACGACCGCAATCAAGGATCTGTGTGAAGGCCTTCCTGGTAGGTAGCCCAGTCAAGTGGCAGAAGAGTGGCGCTAACCGATCATCAGAGGAGTTCAACAAGTACCTCAGCTACGTGCGAAATCTCGGATTCGAAGATACCCCTGATTACGATTTCCTAAGAGACCTATTTACCCAGGCGTTGAAGAACACGGGCGAAGTGGAGGACGGCGAGTATGACTGGATGAAGCTGAACGGAGGACGAGGCTGGGAAGCAGTCAAAGCACATCCTTCGGCACATCATCTGCACAACCCGAACCCTCCGCCTGACGCGTCTGCCCGAGCACTCCACAGTGTACCAGGTGGGAGGGCCCAGGACGGCCGACTGTCGCGTGAGCGAGGAGCCATCTCCAGCGACCGTTTAAACGCTGCGCAGCCGCCACCGCCAGGCTCCCCAGCAAAGCCAGGTGTGGCGGCTCTTTCGAAGAATCCAGCCAACCGAACAAGCGCTGCCGCCGTGCCCAAACGGACCAGCGGCCTACAGAATCAAGTTGACATGAACACGCCCTCAGGAAGCCAGCAGCTACAAGGAAGCAACCTGGGACAGAACCAGACCCGCCAAAGTTCTGCTGCTGCCAACCTACAGGGTAACCAGAGCCGGGGACAAGCGCCGCAAGAGCAGCACCCGAGCTTCATGCAGAAGCTGTTGAAGACGCTGTGTTGCGGCTAGAGGCAGAATTATGTCCACCATGCCATGCTAAATGATGCTCGGGTGCAACAACACGACACAAAAGACCAACATTGGTGGGGCCGACGACCGCATCACAACAGCATGTTCTTGTTCAGGCAACCCCAGAGCTGGTCCTACGACGCCTTGAGCAAGAAGAACCCTAATGACTAACGATCTTGAGCGACAACTTGCGTTTTAATTGTGCAAGCGATGTACGAGTGAGAGGCTGGAGTTTGAGAGCTTTTCCTTTGTTTGGCCTGGCGCGTTGGAGAGGGCGTCACTCGCTTGCCAAGTGCACATACACCACACTAATATCGGCTACGGCTCTGGACTGAGGAACATGGGAGGACACTTACCTCGATGGGAAGGTGGTCATAAAATGGAGTATCACCAGACGGACGAGTCGTGAAAGAAAAAAGGGATCCAAAACCGGGGGCTGGCATGTCTTTGAGAGAGATGTACCATAGACTTCACACAAAGAAGAGAAGCAGTAGACGTTGCAACCAGTGCCAAAAATGGGAGATTTGTCCAGCAGGAATTTGAAGTGAATTGCTGTCTTCGATTGATGTTTTTTGGCTCGGTCATCACCAATCTAAATTTGGCATTATCTAGTCCATCCCCAGTTCCAAGGAACAAAATACTTGCGTTAACACACCCGCGATGGATGCTGGGTGCGTAGTGTTCTGGTACTGACGACGCAGAATTGCATCAATCACGAAGCGGCAGGTAACGACGCCATTGGCTTCAACGAACTATGGGCACGCAAGCGTAAGGTACGAAGGTTGAACTACGGGCGACCTCCACCCAAAAGTCCAAAATCACCAGATGCACAGCCTCCCGGGGCCCTTTGAGCGTCATCCACCTTTTTGCTTGTCTGGAGCAAATGAGAATCTTTCTCGTCTTTGCTTGGTGCCTGATCTACCTCGTCTACCTAGACTACGATGAACTTTCAAACGGGCTTCAAGTTCCTGGTCGGGCTTGGCGTCTCAGATTCGTGTCAAGATGACGGTGTGATAACAAGAGGGTCGGTCAGATCAGGTCATGTACCAAATACTAGCATTGAGAGATAGGTGTAAATATGCTGACTGGCTGGACTGACCAACAAAGTAAATGGGGCTCACGGATGATAATGGAGATGCCAAGTACAGAGTGATGACTGGGAGTACACCGAGCATGAAGTATTAACCATGGGGGAGTAGTTAATGCCTGTGTTGAAACCGCCGGGGGCTCAAATCTAATATTACTGGGGAATAATCATGCTGATTCCTGAAAGACAGACTACCTATACCTAGGTAGCTGATTGACGAGTAATATTGAGTCGATATCACCAGGTACAGCTAATCACATACCTAATAATACTGATACTAGAGATATCGGTAGGTGGAATTGGATACTTCGTACTTTCCATGCTCGAATTCTGCTATTTCGCATGCATGGGTGGCCCGAGGTGCCCGACGTGCATGAACAATCTGACCAAATCCTCCAGAAAGTGGTTTCGGAAAAATCGTTAGGTTCAAGGTTGGCCTCCGACCTCCAGCGCATCTCTGGGCTTCGGTTGGCTTTATTTGCGAGTGGATGGACCTGACTGGTCCCGCTAAGATTATGACCGGGGTCCTTTTCAATGTGCCCAGTTTAGTCTAAACATGCTTGAAGCAGACCCTGGGCGGATGCAAAAAGACTATTAACTACCTCTTTACCCTAATACTAATTGGACGGGCGGTAGTAATAATAATAATACCTTGATTACATCCTGCGGTCTCCGCGTCATGATACCTACATACACCCGACCTTCTTGTTGAAACACACACCCCGTCTGCCGCCGTTGCTTGTCCCTGAATCTTACGAACAATTGCGCAATTTTCTCTACTGAACAGCATCGCAGTAGAAGAGAGTAGCACTCAGCTTGGCCACGACATTCACAGGCCTTTATTTCGCATCTGACAGTTTATGCGCTGACCCTGCAAGGCCCAACTTCCGCGGGTTCTGATTTGTTCTTGACGCCGTTGCTGTTGCTGACAACTTGTGCGATCCGTTTCACCACGCTTGTCTTGGGATCGCAACAGCGCATTTTGTCCAAGAAGAAACCAGAACGTTTTGAGGTCGAAGACGAGAAAATTCCTACACTCTATCTCACCGCCTGCACCTTGAAAGCGCACTCGTTTTTCAAGTCTATCAACACCGGCGCAAGCATCAGATCTCGAACCTCGAACCTCGACCACTGCGACCAGACCGTCTCTGTCGCGATTTGCTTTGTGCGGGCGGCGGCCCTTCGACTCGTTATCTAGCTTGTCCTTGCTCGAAGCGAGCGTTGCGGCCGACACCCAGCATGGACACCCAACGAGGACGCATGTCTGCTCAAGGAAGCCGGCATCAAAGTCCGCAGCCATCTCCCCACGCCTACCAAAACAGCCAGCAAGGCTTAGATCCGGGAGTCAGACCTGACACCTTCTCCACCAACAAGTTCAATACCGCATGGGGCAACCCGTGGGCCAATACCGCATCCCCCATGCACACACTACACACCATGCAGTCGCAGCCAGAGCAGCAGATGTACTCTCACAACCAGTTCAACCAAAACGCATACCAGTCCAACCAATTCGGCGACCCATCACTCACCCAAAATATGAATCCACAAGACCTCTTTGGTTCGGGGGACCTAAACCCCGGCGACTTCGGCCAAGAATTGTCCTACCTTAACCAGGGCTTTGCCGTGCCTCAGCAGAATAACGTCAACCCTGCCGATCTGAGCAAGTTGTCGTCTCCAGATCAAGCTTCTCCCGGGAGCGGCCTGCTGTCACCAGAGAATCACAACTCCCCAGGCCAGCAAAATGCTTCACCTACCTCAACCAATGGCCAATTCCAGACACCCCAACACTCAAGACACGCATCGCTAGATCCGAACAGCGCATACGAAATCAGCAATGTCTGGCAAGGCATGCAGTTTCAACAGCACAGACGCATGCCCTCGGATTCGTATTCGGACGTGTCGAGCGTGCATCAGTCTCCTTACATGGGACAAAGCGATGTGAACGATGTCGATCCGTCCAAGTCGCCCTTCTTGTATGCTCAGGACAACAGCAACACGTTCGGCATGGAGTCGGTCAACATTGGAGATCAGCCCTCGAGCCAGCCGGGTTCGACGTATGTGTCGCCTCGGCTGATGCCCCAGCAAGGCCTCAGCTCTGATTCGCAGATGCTCAAGCAAGAATTCGCCCCCGACAGCTTTGGGAGCCCTCAAGGCTACCCGATGGGAGCAGCGCTCCACAATCGCACCCACTCTAGCATGTCGGACATGGGCCGAGCAGACCAGTTTGCCGTGCCCAACATTCAGATTGACCCGGCGCCTGTTTCGCGACAAGCCAGCTTTGGCCCGTCAGGTGAAATCGACCCGAATAACGCGCTGAGCCCGCCTTCCAGCTCGAATCGAGGACGAAATCGGTCGCAGTCGGACACGACAGGTTTGACGCGGCCCATGAGCTCGCGTTCAGTGTCTCCAGCGCCCAAACGAGAAATGAGCGAGAGCCTTTCGGTCCGATCCTCGTCGCCCAGTCCCCGCTCGCGTGAGTCCTCACCGGGCGTTCAATCCGGTCGCATCAGTAAAGACACCCGCGACCGGAGGCACTCCACCTCTTCGTCCATCCACAGCCGAGACTACATTCTCGACCTGGCAGATCCTTCTCGACCGAACGCCTCACCGAATGCCGGTGGCAGCAGTCGCGTCCAGAAGCATCCAGCCACGTTCCAGTGTAATCTGTGCCCGAAGAAATTCACGCGGGCGTACAACCTAAGATCTCACCTACGAACGCACACCGACGAGCGGCCGTTTGTGTGCACGGTGTGCGGCAAGGCGTTTGCGAGACAGCACGATCGCAAACGCCACGAAGGGCTGCACAGCGGCGAGAAGAAGTTTGTGTGCAAGGGCGAGCTCAACTCGCGACCGGGCGAGACGTGGGGATGCGGACGACGCTTCGCCCGAGCCGATGCGCTGGGCCGACATTTCCGATCCGAAGCCGGCCGCGTCTGCATCAAGCCGCTGCTCGACGAAGAAGCCACCGAGCGCCGCAACAAACAATTCATGGAACAGCAAGCGCACCAGCAGCAACAGCAGCAACAGGCCGCAATGCAGCAGCAGTACATGCAGGGCGGCGGTCTACAGCCGGTCCCGCAGGGCATGGTGATCCCGATGGACCCCAACGCGACGCAAGCGACTTTCGCCCTGCCCGCCGCGCTCATGGCGCAATACCCGCAACTGGCGAATCTCGACTGGAACGCGATCAGCACCCAAAACGTCGACGACGGGGATCTAAGTGATGTCGGCTACGATATGCAGGGCGGGTACGACGACGGTTCATCATTAGATGCAAGTGGTGGTGTGAATTGGCAGGGCCAGTAACAAAATTAGCTTTAAATTAGCCAGGACAATCTCCCCCAAACAAAAGGACGACCCGACCGAGAGAAAAAAGTCGTTCTAGTCTAGTCCAGTCCAGTCCAGTCCATGTTGTGGAAGAAGATAGGGACGAAATGAGACGAGACCAGATGAGACCAGACGCAATGAAATGAACATGAATATGAACATGAGATCAACGAGGACCCATGATGGTGGTTGTTGGATTATTATTTTTCTTTCTTAGCCCGATTATTAGCAGCTATTTTATCTAATATCGCCCCTATCCCCCCTACACCGTTTTTTGGTATGTATATGACATATTGTTTGTTTGGAAAATAATCCGCCCTTCGGTTTCTAGCGCGGTTCCTTACCCTTTTCGGGTATAGTTAGGTTTAGCGCGGCGGTAGAAACTTTTATATTATAAAAGCATAAGTGTCAGACTGGCACTGACGTCTCTGTGGGCGTCAGCTAAAGCTATGTGAATTGCTACCAACCTATGAACGACAAGCGATTCAACGCTTGAAGAGCTATCTAGGAGCTGATCTCTACTGGAGCTACATAGTGAGGGGCTCCGCCAAGCCTCATGCCTTGTCAGGTGCCCTGGGTCTTGACAATATGTCATGTCCTGTGAAGATGTAAATGTAATGTAATGTATGTACTGCAATGGTTGTGTTGTTCTGAACAAAGATGAAAACGCCGTTCATAACCAACCAACCCCACTGTGTGATCCCGCGCCTTCTATAACCTACTAACTCTGAAACGCCCCCTCGGTCCCCGCCTGTATAGAACATTGAAACATTCTAGCTTGTACTACATGTAACCCCGTCGATGGACTTTTGTCGCTGTGAGACCCGACTCCGTAAACCATTACTCCGTGTCATCAAATAAGGACCCCTTGCCTGGCCTATTTCTTGCCCAAGTCGTAGATGTTTTTTTTCCCTCGTCATCTCTTTTTTGAACTCAATAACCAAGCTTGAGTCGTGGCTAATTGGCACCTACCCGCTCGGCCAGTATCTTTGCTATTGCTTCGTGCCCCTCCTCCGCGGCGTACCACAGCGGTGTTCGACCCTTGTCATCCACCGAGTCCGGTTTCGCGCCTCGCTCGACCAGTAGCTTCACCACCGCCTCGTAGCCATTCTCTACAGCTAACGATAGCGGTGTCCTACCCTCGACATCTTCTGAGTCCGCTTCAACGTCATCCCGCTCAACTAGCAGCTTCACCACCGCCTCGTGGCCATTCTCTGCCGCGTGCGACAGCGGTGTCTCACCCCGTTCATCCTTCGAATCCGCTTCAACGTCACCCCGCTCAACTAGCAGCTTCACCACCGCCTCGTGGCCATTCTCTGCCGTGTGCGACAGCGGTGTCTCACCCCGTTCATCCTTCGAATCCGCTTCAACGTCATCCCGCTCAACTAGCAGCTTCACCACCGCCTCGTGGCCATTCTTTGCGGCCTGTAATAGCGGTGTTCGACGTAGATTATCCTTCGAATCCGCTTCAACGTCATCCCGCTCAACTAGCAGCTTCACCACCGCCTCGTGGCCATTCTTTGCGGCCTGTTATAGCGGTGTTCGACGTAGATTATCCTTCGAATCCGCTTCAACGTCATCCCGCTCAACTAGCAGCTTCACCACCGCCTCGTGGCCATTCTTTGCGGCCTGTAATAGCGGTGTTCGACGTAGATTATCCTTCGAATCCGCTTCAACGTCATCCCGCTCAACTAGTAGCTTCACCACCGCCTCGTGGCCAGACGCTGCCGCGTACAACAGCGGTGTCCTACCCTCGACATCTTCTGAGTCCGCTTCAACGTCATCCCGCTCAACTAGCAGCTTCACCACCGCCTCGTGGCCATTCTCTGCCGCGTGCGACAGCGGTGTCTCACCCCGTTTATCCTTCGAATCCGCTTCAACGTCATCCCGCTCAACTAGTAGCTTCACCACCGCCTCGTGGCCAGACGCTGCCGCGTACGACAGCGGTGTCCGACGTTGATCATCCTTCGAATCCGCTTCAACGTCATCCCGCTCAACTAGCAGCTTCACCACCGCCTCGTGGCCATTCTTTGCGGCCTGTAATAGCGGTGTTCGACGTAGATTATCCTTCGAATCCGCTTCAACGTCATCCCGCTCAACTAGCTGCGTTCGTACGACAGATTCATCCTTCGAATCCGCTTCAACGTCATCCCGCTCAACTAGCAGCTTCACCACCGCCTCGTGGCCATTCTTTGCGGCCTGTAATAGCGGTGTTCGACGTAGATTATCCTTCGAATCCGCTTCAACGTCATCCCGCTTAACTAGCAGCTTCACCACCGCCTCGTGGCCATTCTTTGCGGCCTGTAATAGCGGTGTTCGACGTAGATTATCCTTCGAATCCGCTTCAACGTCATCCCGCTCAACTAGTAGCTTCACCACCGCCTCGTGGCCATTCTCTGCCGCGTACAACAGCGGTGTCTCACCCCGTTCATTTTTCGAATCCGCTTCAACGTCATCCCGCTCAACTAGTAGCTTCACCACCGCCTCGTGGCCAGACGCTGCCGCGTACAACAGCGGTGTCCTACCCTTGACATCTTCCGAGTCCGCTTCAACGTCATCCCGCTCAACTAGTAGCTTCACCACTGCCTCATGGCCCTGTCCTGCGGCCCATGATAGCGGCGTTCTACCCCATTCATCTTTCGGGTTGCTATCAGTGCTGCCGCTGCCCTGATCTACACTTTGCAGAATCATCCGTAGTGGTCCTATCAACGAGTACCGCGACACTATATGCACCATTCTGGTGCCTGGTGGTTTACATCCCCCGTAGTATACGGCGTATTCGGGGTAAATGCGCGACCATAGTTGGACAAGGGTTTCGGACGGCCAATTGAAATAATCTAGAAGATCATCTTGAGAGACGTTCTTCGCCTCGCTTTGTTTTACGTGAGCCACCCACGACATCATGGCATAATGCAATAGTGGGAGCGCGGAGTCAGTGACCTCCCACCGAGTGGCCCTGTCGGTTGCCCACCGGAAGAAGCTCTTCTCAGCAGAACTGATTGGACACTGGGTGACCTCCTCCATCGCCAAATATCGTATGCAGGTCCGGGACAGCTTATAGTGGGCGCGTCCTACAACTAAGCTGTCCTTGTCAACGAAGAAATCCCGGACGAACTGCACAATGCGTGTCCGGGTTCTTGACAGTTGATACAGTGTATGCCCAACGAAACTGGGCTCGAAAAGACTGATATCAATCAGCTCTAAGCCGTTGTGCAGCGCCAAGAGGCCTTTCTTGAGGAAGAAGTCTTGGACCGACTGGTGAATGAACTGCACAACCGGTTTGTTGGTCGTCTTCACTAACTGGTAACTAAGATACACAACCGGTTCGTCGGTCGTCTCCACTATCTCGGCAAGACCACGGCTGAGATTTATGACTCTCCTTTTCATTTCCTCGGAGTCATGGATGTATCCTTCATCGCTTTGGCAGTCGCGTAATGATTGGTGTTTGCAATCGGGACCCACGTTCATGGCCCATCGCAATTCGTCCAGCCTCAAGGGCCGCTCGGCAAAACAGATCCATTGGATCATTTTCAAGGAGGCTGGTTTGTTACGCATCCCTCGGACGAGTTCGTCGTAGAGCTTTTCTAAGTCTGGTGGGCTAGCATAGATTTCCTCTTTCACCTCCTTCAACCCTGCGCTCCTACTCTCAAGATCGAGAACATGGTTCACGGTGAGAACCGCCCACAGGAAGACGCCTTTGGCGCGGGTAGTTATCAGAGCTGGAATCTCAGATGCCATAAGCGCACAGGATGGTGAGAGTCGATCTCGTACGTAGGTGGAAATGTCTTGTTTATTCTCGTCTTCCAGGGATATTTGAAATGCAGAACTCGTGTCTAATATCGGGTGATGGCGGCAACTAAAGCAGATGCGTAGCTGCAACTGTCGTAGCGATGGCATCTGAAGCAGAGATTTGAACTCAGTGAAAAGGTCAGCAGCATTCTGCTCGCCACACTCGTCTAGTGCGTCGACGAACAACCAGACAGATCGATTTTGCGGCACCTTCGGAAGCGACGATTTGAAGAGGCGCTTCATTTCCGGCAAAGACCAAGCATACTCTTCACCCTGCTTTTTGATATTATCGCGCCAATTCCGAAAGGTGGACACGAGATCCGACAGGGCGTCGGGGACCCAGCTGAGCAACTGATACAGGAGAGACCGGAAGAGGCCAAGCGGCGTCCGTTGGAGTTCACTGCCACGACCATGGAAGAAGAAGGAGAACATGAGATCACTGTCCCTAAATTTGGGTGAGATTTTGACGTTGTCGAGAGTGTATCGCAACAAAGTTGACTTCCCAGTGCCAGGGTTTCCTTTGATCCAAAACAAGCCCCGCTGGCAAGCAGCCCAGCTCTTATACTGCTCATGTTGAAGCAGCCACTCACATGTCCCGTTAGCAGCGCATTCGATATCATTGGATCGTGAGTTCATATCTGAAAAGGCAAGGGATCTCAAGCAATCTCGTAAAGCTGGATCTTGCTGCGAGTCAACGGACTTGCGCTCTGTAGGAATCCTAGTGCCTTGGACAATGAGCGAGGAACTTGAAAGAAGTGAGACGGGGCTAATTACTCAATTCCGAAACTGCAAGCTTCGCAGTCGGTTTACACAGGACCGAGACGACCGAGGTAATGCTCCTTGCAGTCGCATCTTGTCCCAGATATCGAATCGTCTTCGTCTTCATATTGCCGAGTTCGGCTGCCTCGTCCAGCTGGATGTCTTCCAGCCCCTTATCAACATTAAAGCGAAAATAAACGCCAGGCCTGTTGCTGAACCGATGACTGACACGTTTCTGCGCATCTTCGCAATCGCAAGCCATCTTGACGAACGCGTCAATCAGCTCCATTGGTAATATCTTCCGGCGGAAGTTGGGTGTTTTGAACTCGCTGATGCCCATGACTCCTGTTCCAAGACTAACAATGCACGCCACACCACGAGTGTGCTCATAGTTATCGTACACCTCCTGCATCATGAGTTCGGTTGGATTATTAGTCCCCAAACCACCGTCCACGAACTCCTCTTGTGCATTTGGTGGTCCCATCTTCAGCCTCTTGAAGTATTTTGGGGCAGCAGACGTCGCGCGTGCTGCTTGCCAAATGGTCATGTCAACGTACTCATCCACCGAGTAGGTGCGGTAGGATCGGAAGAGACGGTGGGTGTCTAATGCTAAGGCATTTCTACAGCAGACGAACCTGGGACATTTGTTAGATTGTTGCCAGGCTCATGCGATGACGACAAACAAGGGAGAAAAAAATCAAGATCGCCATTATAGAGAGCATTCTTGGAAGCCTTACACCTTACACTCTTTCAGGGTGGTTTGCGTTTCCAAGAGCCTCATCTCTGGATCTGCCTTCCCATTTTGGGTTTTCGGCTCTCCATATTCTTTGACCGTCGTTTGAATGATATTCTCGAGGTTCGTCGCGGAGAATTTGCCTTCCGTAACACCGGTTTTCGGTTCCCCAAAGACTTTCTTCGACACAGCCACATATACCTCAATAGCATCTTGCACAGGCATTCGGAGTCTACCCAACATTAGGGCGATGATTCCTCCGGTGCTCGTGCCGCAGATGAGGTCGAATATTTCGCAAGGCTTCGGAGGCTCGGGGAGTCTCTTCTCCTTCTGGATTTTGAGCATTAGCTGCTGGAGGATAATGAGTTCGCTGAGGCCTCGAACTCCGCCGCCATCTAGTTTAAGCGGTCGTTAGTGTGTGCTTGCACCGTTTCCTGCGGGATGACCTTGCGCACCAAGCGACAAGAGGCACAACGGTGGTTGTTCCTGGGCCGCAGCCGCCGGAGAAACATTTGAAGCCATGTGTGCTACTCAACCCGGACCTCCTTCCGGGACCGGTAAGGCTGAAGGACAGCTTTCGACAGCAGGAGCTGTCACACTTTGAACGTTGCTTGAATGTTCTAGAGTTTCGCGGAGGAATAGCACGTGCGCGGACTCAGACTCAATGAATTGTCGAACTTCAAGTCCTTATTAGGCTTCACTTCTGCTTGGGAAGTCTTGGGCTGAGAGTGCCTGGGCGCAAGCCACATAATAAGTAATGTAAATTTGGGCCCAATGGGTCAGGCTCTTTTGAAAAGGCTGAAATTCAGAGATTTTAAAATCCTGCTTTTTGGCTGCGGCTGACCGAGTAAACTCCAGTGACCCATTGAGCCCAAAAAACATGTTACTGCATCTAAGAAGCCACATGCAGACCAATAATGGAGCTGGAAGATGGTAGCGACAACAAGGATGCAACTGTTCTTTGGTAGAGGAGGGGGTGAAAGATCCCGAGACCTTGCTAGCGTTTGGCCGTGCCCCTAGCCGTGGCAGCTGGCGACTACGAAGTACACGTATGAAGGGATGGAGCACGCTAATACCTCGGTGCGATCGCCTAAGGCTGCGTTCGTAGTTGCTGATCCAGGCTGATAATAGCTTAAGTATATAATTGGTGCTTTTTGATCCACTATCGTTAGTATTGTCCTGGGGACCAGTGTGGAAGGTGCGAAACAGTGGGGCTATAACTGCGGTTTTTGTCTTTTCATCTTTGATCATCATCACGGCATACACACACTGGTCTACATTATCTGCGCTAACGGCCGCCACTAACCGTCGCAAAATATAGCTTCCCACTTTAGGCCAAATGTTTGATGCTGTCGTCAGCACAGAAGTATACAACTGTAATCGCACCAACCCAACCAGGGTGTGTGTCCTTGTTCTCCAGGTCCTGCATCTTCCCTAGGAAGCTTTCGGATCAGCATAGCGAAAGAAAAATGTAAAAACTGCCAACTTGAACCAGGCGGGACAGCAGCGCCCTCATTAGTATCAAGTCCATCTGTGGTCCATCCGTTTGAACCTTCCCGTCCTGGATGGGTGAGCGCAAGGCTGGTCTTCAACTGCTACCACTAGCTCGGTCAGTATCATAGAAATCAACGGTCTAGCTAGTTGATGCGGAGTTAAGGTTCTCGAGTCGCAGAACTTTAACGTGTTAGCCCGGCGCACCATAATAGCTTCCCCTACTTATTTTTGGGGTAGTATTCCGGCTTCTGATGCGATTCCAGCGGCTCCTCCCCTCTCTTACTCTTTTTTTTGACTCACGCACTACCTGCTCTCTAGCTCTGGGCTGTGGGCTCTGGGTCCGGGCTGAGAACTGATAGCTGAGAGTAAGAGAAGAATGGTCGGAAGATGGGAAACAGCACTACAAGTAGCAGCAATAACAGTAACAGCAGCAGCAGCAGCAGTAGCAGCATCAGCAACAGTACCATTAGGAGCAGCAGCAGCAGCACTCTACTACTATTCTGATCTCATTCTCGCATGCATCTACCTTCTACTATTTCTAGCATGCGCCTTCACAATCACGAAGATCGTGTGGGTCCTCAACCGCTCTAGACCTGGACCGAGACATGCTCCTACTCCTTCAGGCATACGCAGGGCCCGCCACCGCGACGGCGCACACCTCCTCGTCGTCCTCGGCTCAGGCGGGCACACGGCGGAAATGCTCAGTATCCTGGCCGGGTTAGGCGGGGAATACCTGGACAGCCGGTTCAGCAAACGCACGTGGGTGGTCAGCAGTGGTGATGCGTTCAGTGCGGAGCGGGCGCGGAGGTTTGAAGAGGATCTCAGAGTGCAGCAGAAACAGAAGTTGCAGAAACAGCAGAAAGAACACGTTCTGACGGAGGATGATGATGATGGGCAGGAGCAGGAGCAGCGGGGTCGAGAGGAGAGCGAAAGAGAGGGAGGAAGACACGAGTCAGAAGAAAAAGAAAAAGAAAACGAACCAGGAAGAGGAGAGGAGAGAGGGAACGGAAGAGGAAGAGAGGGAGCAAAACAAGATCCGGCCTACAACATCGTGACTGTCCCGCGTGCTCGCCGGGTGCATCAGTCCCTCCTAACGACCCCGTTCAGCGCGCTGGTGTGTCTCGTGTCGTGTCTTCGAGTGTTGCGTGGCACGCACGCCGATCAGCGAGTTGTTCGAGGCAAACAACAACGCCATTCGCCGCATCTACGTCCGTATCCAGACCTGATCCTAACGAATGGCCCCGCGACCGGTGTCATGGTCGTGCTGGCCAGTTTGTTGCTGATGGTTGTGGGCCTGGCGCCGGTCGAGACACCGGGCGCGGAACGCGGCTGTTGGCGTATGCTGCGGTTGAAGATGCAGGAGCAAAAGCAGCACAAGAAGGAGCGTGAGCATGACTACGGACGGACGCATGAGTGGGAAGGGGAACATGAGGAAGAAGAGACACAGCAGGGGACCATGCGGTCGGTCTACATCGAGTCATGGGCACGAGTGAAGACGCTCAGCCTAAGTGGCAGGATCCTGCGGTATTTGGGTGGGCGGGTGCTGGTGCAGTGGCGCGGACTGGCCGAGGTGGATCTTACCGCGACAACACGGGACGAGCGGGGAGGTGGTGGGGCGAGCGAGCAAGACACAGACAGAAATGGAGATAGAGTGAAAAGGGAGAAGAATGATGAGAAGGAAAAGGAAAAGGAACGGAAGACTAGTAGTCTTGGCTTTGGCTTCCTACCGTCCATGTCGAGCAAATTAGAATACATTGGGCCTGTTGTGACCTGACCTGCTTTGACCTGATCTGACCTGATCTGACCTGATCTGACCTGATCTGATCTGATCTGATCTGACCTGCTTTGACTAGCTCCCCCTTTTAGCTCTTTTTTTCAATCCCCCTTTTTGGCGTTATATCGTGGCCGTGGCAGTGGTCTTTGAAACTCGCACTTCTCGGTCCCGGTTCAAGAGCTTCTGCATCTTGCGATCAGGCCTGAATTGGGCGTCGCTCGATAAGGTAGCGTGTCGCATCTGCTTGACCAAGTCGGCCAGATCGAGCTGGGGTTCAGCCAAACTTGAACTGCCTTCCAGGTTGTTGGCTGCTGCTACCTTGGCCTGGAAGCTTTCTAGCGTTGGCAGGATCTCGTGATGTGTCTGCGGGAGGCGGCGGTCTTGCTTTCTCTGCTCAACGGCCTGGTGCATGGCCTCGCTGTCGGGTGAGGTGACCCTGCGATCGCGCCACCAGATGGCTCGTGCGTCCTCGAGAATCTTTCTCTTGATATAGTCGGAGGTCTCCATGTTGACTCCGACGGGCTTTGTTCTGATACGCAGCTCGTCCATGATACCTGCTGCGATGCGGTTCTTGCGTGTGGTTAGTTTGGAATAGTCCGCGAAGCCATGAATCCCGGCCCTTTGCTCATTCGTTGCTTCAGAGTCGCTGGGCAGGAGGCCGGCAGTGTATCGGTGGCTGGGTTGGTGGGCATCCCGCAATTCGAGATTGCTGGTGTAGCCCAGTGGACTGTCTGTAATGCTGGGATTCCACGTGTTGGCTCGAACCAGGGCTCGATCGGTGTCGGGGTCTTTGCGCTCCGCACCGTCGCCAAAGTTTTCTGCTGGCCAATCGATGCGCAGGGGCTTGCCGGTATTGGTCATATGCTCGGTGCCGGTGGCGTAGCGGGTATGGGCAGGTCGTTCGGAAGGATAGCGACGCTGGTAATATGGCGCATCAGCATGGACGTGGCGGACGATCACCGCTTTCTTCTCCCCGGTCTCGAGGTCGGCCACATCAATCAACAGGCGGACCCAGGACATGGGAATGGGCACTTCTAGCGTGTCGAAGCGAGCAGGCCCTTCGCCAGGTTCGGGCGATGGCTGCGGACTGGAGGCAGGTATTCGAACATCGGACTGAGGAGAGGGTCAGCACGAGATGCCGGTTCACATCATCAAGGACGAATGACATGTCTTTCTAATCTTTCCAAACCAGACTCAGAGGCAGACTTACCAAGTTGACGTTCTGTAGCCTGACTTCCTCTCGCTCATTGTCAGCCACGACCACGGTGCCAACCAAGCCCTTGAGGCGGTCGGGCCCATGGACGACCACGACACGATCTCCAGCGAGGACATTGCCGGCGATGGTCCGGCCTCGGAAACGCTGGTCCTTGTGCTCGTCATCGTAGTCTCGATATACGTAGCCTGCCACTTTGGGCGCCTCCCTCACGCTCGAGGGCAGGGCCGGATGCTGAATGGCCATCACCTCGATCGTGCCGTAGACGCCCTTCTCAGTGCCGGCATTGCGATTGGGGGCCAGAGGCCCTAATAGCCAGTCTTCTCGTCGGGCAGCTCGTTCTTCTTTGACGTATTTCCGCGTGCTGCGGTCATTGACCAGCTTCTGGTTATGCCACTCTTTCCATTCTCTTCTGACTCGTTCCGTCTTGCGCTTGTTTATGCGTTTGAAGACTTGGTTGCGGGTCTGGAGATCGATGCGGATGGCTTTTTGCATGTTGGCGGCCGCCGCCGACGACGACGACGACGACGACGAGAATTACTCGAGTTCAGGAAAATTGAACAGGGAGTCAGTCGGCCAAAGCTGAGATCTCCTTTAGTCTCTCATCGTGTAGCGCAAGCGGAGTATCAAGTGTTGAGGGTTTCACAGCGACAAGTCGTCCCTCGATGCTGCAGCCAGCGGATTGACGATTCTCACCTTCAACTTTACTGTCGACTGGGCGAGAAGCCCGACGAGGCTGCACACTGCTAGTACCGTGACCGTGACTAGCGAGACTAGTACCACGATAATCTTATTAGCGTGGAAACTCCAACTTGGGGGGTTACTAGTACTTCGTACTCCGCACTTGATGCCGTGCGCCATCCTCGGCCGTCCAGCAGACCACCCGTTATGACTCGGCACTTCAGGCTTCTACAATTCATAGACGTTACGATTGGATCTATCTGATACATCCCCGTGTTAGCTTGCCCGAGCGATATGAAAATGTAGCTGTGTATCTCGATAAGGAGATGTGAATACGCTGGTACTGCAGTTTGATATTAAGCCGCGGCAGAAAATAGAAGGCCAGGAATTACATCTTGACGCTGATAAACGGCAAGATGGTGGGCTCAGCGACCTCGATCGAATCTTCCATCTCTACAGGCACGTTGACGTAACCAAAGACCAAAGACAAGGCAGCATGTTACATAGCAGCTGTGCTATGGACGATTTATTTATTTATTCATCCATGGAATGATTGATTGATTCGATGAATTGTAGTGACAGCTCCCTGTCTCTCGTGTGCTAATACACGTGTTGTGTACGAACTTGTCCATCTGTGTCAGTCTGGTGTTGGAAACATGCCCATACTAGGAGCAAGAAGTAGAAGCACTGTCAGTCTTGGGACTTCAAGTTGATGCTGCATTTCAGCCGGCTGAGCTCATATGCCAACGCCTCGTACAATACTAGCCTCCTAGCCATACAATGTGTGTTTTGCCTGCTTGCCTGTAGTGCCTCCCACCGCCCGCCGTGTTCATGTCGTCATCATGTTGTACAGGTTACATTCTCTTGAAGCCCTCGTCTGAGTCGACGCTGGCAGAGTAGTTGCTCGAGTTGGTGTCTTCCTTGCTGAGAGTAGAAGCTTGCTCAATGTCTTGCTCCGTCGGCCCGTGAAGTTGTTCTTCAAATACAGGCTCTTGGTCGACCGTCTCGAACTTGGTCTTGAAATCGCTCAATGCTTGGGAGCTGCTGTTAGATCGCCGACGTTGATTGGCAAAAGTGTAACCGGAGTCATCTGCTTCGTCGGCGAGAGTACCCCTACCCACGTTAGGAACGATGACCTTTAAGATCGGCAGTGACCGAGACGGAGCCTTACCAGTTGCCACGCCCAGCGCCTTGCTTCTTGATGCCTTTGGGGTCGGCGTCGACGTGTCCGGTTTTGGCAAAGTAGCGAGGTAGACGGTCCTCGGGAACGGCAGTGCCGTCAGCAAGACCAGCGTGGTTTCGGTCGTTGTTCTTGACAGTGCGAGTCACTATCGATCCGGTTAGCCTGTCGCACCCAAAGGATGAGACGTGAATCCAATCAGAGAGAATGGAAGAGCCACGGCCAACTGCTCACGTGAGGTATGACGATAGCACAGGCCAACTTACTATTGAAGAGTGATGGGTTGATAAAGGACAGTGGACGAAAAAGCCAACTGAGATCGACGTCAAAACAGTGCTTGGGAGTTGCAGTAGAACGTGGGTGCAGGGGACGATGGTTGGTCGTCTGGAAAGAGGAGAGGAAAGGACAGAGTGAGACGTGGTGTCAATTCAGGTCCCGTGGTGTCGTGACCACCGCAAGGGTGAGGAGGGCACTCCTGGGAGAATAATTAACCTCCATTGCCGGCTGCCGGCTTGCCTACCACTCGCGTTGAAGCTCGGACCTGCACTGACCAGGCAGATCACGAGTGAAGAATCAACTAGAACCTGGCTAACAAACTCTCCCTGTCAGTCATCCACGAGACCACTCGAAATCTCTAGAAATCCAGGTACTTTGTAACCTATCTTCCATTGTGCAGCCTGCTCTCATATCACTTACCACCACCTATATCTTCATAGTCCTGTCCCCCCATCATTCATATAAATCCCTCATGGAGCGGCAACCCCAGAGCTGACATACATACACAACCAGGAGGGCCATGACCGCATTTCCGGGCCCCGACCAATTAACAAGGAACGATCCAGCCAGCAGCCAATAGCTTGATGTCAAGCCTTGCTAGCCTAGATTGAGCCAATTAGCCACCCTGCCCTCCGCCCTGGCGTGGATGGGGAACGCAAACCGCGTCGCCGCGCTGGGACTCTGTGGGAGGAATTGAAGACTCCACAGCTGCCCCAGATTCTAGTGGCAGGTGCTGCTAGTGCGGGGGCTACAGGGGCTAGATGATCATTTCACACCCGGGGCGTTTCGTTTTTCGGTTCCTGCATTCCTGGTTCATCAATGCATAAACTCGTCTTCCCTTATCTTTATTATCGGGTGCACCCAGTTTTCTTCAGATCTACCCAGTGCCGCCTATTCGAGCACCTCAAGCATGTGCTTCGGACAAAGCTGATAGGGATGGAATGCTTGTTGGCAACCCTCCAGCCTCTAATGAGAACACTGCATTATCATTGTGTTTCCGCAATGATGCAAGGCTTGCGTGCGATGATGCAATTTGCAGCAGCGTGGTGCATGGCCTCGAGCTCTAAGCTCGTGTGCGTTGACACATGAGACACCTGCCCAATGACGATACGGAAATAAGCAACGAAAAGGTGCTGTGAAAGGAAAGCGGATCGATTTCGCAGCGGCTTAGCTGGGGCCTAGGCAAACCTGCGCGTACAGGGTATTACACTTTCCCTGTTGTAGCCTAGAGCTCCTTTAAAAGATGTTGTAGCTCTTATGCCCGCAGTCCTCTTAAAAACCCAGGCACGACTTTATTGATATGCAGAAAATGTACAGATCACCCGTATAATGGACCGGATGGATTTTTCTGAGTGTAAAGATCTTACCGGTGCGTGAAAGTATGAAAAATATACAAGGGATCTTCGTAGTAGCCTGTAGGTATGTCAGCTAGCGATCGTCAAAGAATCCAACCATCTCTGAAGCCCTGGAGAGCTCGTGCCATCTCGAGTGTGAGGACTTTCCGTGCTCGCCGCATCGTCAGCATCCTCTTGATCTTCCGAAGCATCTTCATCAAACACTTGAAACCAAGGGTGTGAAAAAATGGATCGCTCATCCTCAGAACACCCTTCGGGACGTAACCAGCTGAAAATGATCCGAGTAGCATTTTCTAGGCGGTGCCTTTCATTACACTGGGAGTGCTCCCGAACTTCATAGTCGACTTGCTCGAGATTTGTGTATCCAAACGGTGGGAAAGGACATACAGGGACTTTTCCGTGGCCTTCGACGCCTGCAATGAACAGCAGTCGGCATTCGTCTGAGCGAGGGATTGATCTTTCGCCCTTGCAGGAGCGAATCGACGCTGTTGGCCCAAGGAATGAATTGACTGCACCAGTCCAGCCGGCGGACAAAATATCGACCGCGAACATACCAGCACGAATCGGCTTGAGGAAGTGGTTTGTCAGTCCCATAAGCGCAGCTCCAAGCCATAAGCATGCAAGATCTGGCTGTCTATTGCTCATGACATGTACTATGCGGTCACGTCGTTCCGAACCGATAAATTGCTCTAGTGTCGTGAACGCTCCTCCGAGCCAAGGACCAGCAAGGTTACAGCATTATTCCCGGTTCGTAGAAAGCGCTATGGAAAAGTGATCTCGTGCCCAGTGTGTAACAACTAAGCGACATGTATTGTGGTAGATGGCTATAGTGTCGACGTACCGCATCTAGTACAAAGCTTCTAGATCTTCTTCGCGTTCCCGGAGATGGTCCTATCAGCGGGTCGGGAAGCGTTACTGTTGTTCCATTGCGATATGGAAGGAGGAGAGCGACTGAGAGAGCTGCAACACACTGTCCGTAAACGTCGTGCTGCGCACAAAAGTCGGCGAGATATCTAAGCGCTACCGCTGCTGATGGAGGTGACAAGCTCACACTCTCTGGCTTTGATGAGGCAGCCACGGCACCCGCGATGAATTGACGATTCGACCGGATCGGCCATGGGGAATAGTATGTTTCGCCTCTGAGGGTGGTGGAAGCTTGCCAGCTATTTGAAAGGACGGCTACCCACCAACGGATGGCATCTTCGCAGGCACCATCAAGGTCAATCAAATTACTTGCCGAACTACCATTGTCTCTTGTTTGTAAGTGTTCGCGCAAGTCGTGATAGATCAGTTTTGCAGTACCTTCTCCGCCGTTCGTTGATGACAGGAACTCGACCCATCTGGCTGAGAAGATATAGGCCCGAGCCAGAACTAGGACTGCCACGCAGTTTCCCCGTCTTGGTGATTCGACACCAATCACGCCAGGTCAGTCCTTGAACTGTACGTCATGGGTGAGTACGAGATCTGGCTTTGATGAGATGCCCACAAGTAGTTTGTGAGGAAGAACTTTTGGGTGAGCACCAAAGAGAAGGCCTGGTCGTTGTCATTGTGCTGTTGATGTCAACTTTATATCCAGATTCCTGTTTGTCCTTGTGGTCTGTGGTCAGGAGTTTCAAGTCCAACTTCAAGTTAATGGTCCAGTTCAGCCTTGCTGCAGGGCTGGGACGCATTGGCCATGCCTGATCTTGCGCCAAGAAAAGTATCTGATACCTCGGTATCTGATACTATAATACCGTAAAAGTATCAAATACACTGATACCAAATCCTAATAGTATCAGATACTATATAATATTACACACTGCCAGCTGTGTGCAGAGGGTCGATGTAGAGGTGATTGAATGGCGGGCTTTTGCAACCACTGATTGATAAGCGAGCCCGGCCAGGGCCCTTCTTTCGCCGACGATTGCCCCGCAGCAGTGTGGCTGCTCTATCCGGACTTTCTCCAAATCATAATAAAATTTATCCATGCTGCCGTTGTTGAATTCGTGATTCTTTGCAGTTCAAAGGCTGTGGTTTTGTGTTCTGATCACACCGTTGACTGGCAACATGTCTCCCTCACTAGCGCTCGACCTCTCCGACGACTTCTCTATGCCCTCCAAGCCTGCAATCCCGACCGCAACAAGCCAGCGAACTCTGCTATTGTCGCCTCCTTCGCTGGCTGCCCATCAAGACAAGCTGACCCAAGTTGCGGCAATGCACGATCGCAAGGTCACAGACATGCAGATGCTTGACCGACTGAGCATGGGTCTGGTGTCCCTTCCCGAAGCGACGTACGATCTGATCATCGTCCTGTCGGACGCTGATAACTCTCGACGCGAAAGCGAGCCTCTGCTTGTCCGCAACGTATTTGAGCTGCTGTTCAAATCCATGAAGCCCCACGGAGTACTGAAGAGCCAGGATGGTCAACTAGGAATGTCAAATGGTCCCGGGGAAAACGAAGCAATTCTAGCCGGACTGTCCTACGAAGCTGGCAAAGGCTTTGTCAAACCAGACTTCACACAGGCTGCAGTTCCCCTACGGTTGAATCGCAAGAATGGTGCGGGCGGCGTCGCGAAGGCGGCCGGGGGAATGGCTGCGGCAGAGAATGGCTCGCTTGCCTTGCCGCAGAATGGCAAACGCAAGAATGAGGATGCGACAATAAGCCCATTGCCCGCAGGCGTGGGATTTGATGACGGTGCTCTTAATGACTTAGCTGAGGACTCTGACGACGAGCTCATCGATGAAGACACATTATTGGACGAGGAAGATTTGAAAGCACCTGTGAAGATTCGTAAGTCACCCTCGCCCATCATTACCAGCCTGTACTAACGAAATACAGCGACCGAGTGCAAACCCAAGGCCAAGCGACGAAGGGCATGTAAAGACTGTACGTGCGGTCTTGCTCAGCGACTGGAAGCCGAAGACAAACTCAAACGAGACAAGGCAGACGCAGCTCTCAAATCAATCAAATTGAATGCCGAAGATCTAGCAGAGGTCGATTTCACTGTCCCGGGCAAGGTCGGCAGTTGTGGCAATTGCAGTCTAGGCGATGCTTTCAGGTGCGACGGTTGTCCTTACATCGGCCTTCCAGCATTCAAGCCAGGCGAAGAGGTGCGACTGCTAAATAATGATATTCAATTGTAATAGAATGGTGCTCGCGCGGTCGAGTCGATGGCACAGCGCTGGCGTTGGTTGATCAAGAGAGTTGCCCTATTCGGAGTGTTCATAAGGGGTTTAAAGGCAGAGACGTACAGGTCAGACAAGAGGTGTTATATAAATGTGACAAGGGGACGTTCTTATCATTCGCATGGCGTGATGGCGTTTGGACTACTCTACAACGTACCAGGATAGGGCTCTTGTTGACGGCGCACGGTTGATTCGGAATGTTCAAATGCGCTTGGATCACTGGGACTCGTTGATTGGTGCGCTCCCACAATATAGGTAGACCCAGTTGTGGTTGAGAGATGTTGTGATCTGCAGGTCGTGGCAAGCTTGAATAGCTTTCTGCCAGGTACCTCGTGGCTGCAGCAGTCGCAGAACCAAATGCAACCATAATGCTCGACTTGGCTTACGTAAAGTGCCCTTGGAATACATACACAACCCTAAGCCCTCGTCTGTCCTGGGAAGCCTCCCTGTTGACAAACCTTGAAGGGCTGTCCAAGGGCCGATGCATCTTCGCTTCATTCAAAATGGTGATGTATAATGCATCAGCATGCCATTTGCAGATAGCATGTTCGTCCGAGCCACACTTGATACCATTTCCTGTGCAATGTCGGGTGGCTTCGACAACGATTGTGATCATAATACGCCGGTAGACGGCCGTCCTCCGAAACCCTCCACGTTTCAATTCCGGCGGCTGTTGTCACGTGTGTTTCAAATGTCAACCGCCAGGCACCCGAGGCACCACCAGGGCAACTCGATCGGAAAAGGTACATGGAGTTTATGGGATACTCAACGGGATTGGAGTACGCCATAATACGTCTTTCAGGACGACCTCGCGAAATAATGTCAATTTACGCAGAGTTCGACTGCTGAGGGTTGAAGCAGCGAGGCATCTCTTCAGCAGAGCAGGCGAATGCGACGGGCCATTGTCACAAACTATGCTCAAGATATCGTCCGTACCTTGGCTCGTGAAGATCTAACGAACGGATGTGCGGCACCCAAGGATGGCCCCGGAAGCCGCAGTATTACATGAAGCTAGCTGCTTGTTACTTGCAAAAGGTCGCTTCATAAGCTATTGAGGAATACAGGCCAGAACTGAAAGCACTCTCTGTGCAAAGTGCTGCCCGCAATGGACACCTACCATCATCAAGCCACCTATGCTAACCCTTCATTACCAATGGTTTACAATATCGCTGGAAATGCTCGAGTGCATCTTGGGGATCATTATGGTTCTGATCATAGCGGTCCTCTCTCGAGACCTCATCCTGCTTACTCGCATCGTCTTGAATATTGTGGAATGTATTCTCGCAGTCAACAAATCTGTACTGCTTTTCCCACTACTTACGACTGGATTTTCCGGCCTCCTGCAGGGATCCATCAACCATGGCATCAGTTTGTCCCGTGGGTCATGCAGCCAGATCTACGCAGCCGTATTTACTGGATAAGTGGTATACCAGGAAGTGGGAAGAGCACGATCATGAAGTACATAGAGCTGAATATCGACACGGAAAAACACATGTCGCCATGGTGCGAGAAGAAGTTGATCCTTCGGGCTTCACACTACTTTTGGTCTTCAGGACCTGCTATGCAAAGATCAGTGGAGGGATTTTGTCGCTGCATCTTGTCGCAGATAGTGGAGCAGAATGATGAACTTTCAGTCATTGTCCAAAATATATGCTCTCGCATGCAACTAACCGAAGACACCATCCCCGCACACCGCAAACCGCTGTGTGAAGCGCTGCTTTTCGTCCTCAGAGCACTCGAGGGCAGGCCTGTTGTGACGTTGATTCTGGTCGATGGCTTGGACGAATGCAATGACAGTGAAGACGACCAGGAAGAACTAGTCGACCTGCTTTCCAAACTAGCAAGCCTGAGGGGGGTCAAATTAATCGTATCGAGTAGGCGAGAAAACATCTTTTCCGACGCGTTTTTTCAGCATCCACATTTGCGACTCGAAGACCTAACACGCCATGACATCGAGATCTACGTGACATCCCAATTGGAGCAACAACGACGCTGGAGGTTTCTCGAACAAGAAGAACCTGAAAAATCACGCCAATTAAAACAAAGCATAATCAAGCGTGCGAACGGCGTGTTCCTCTGGGTGGCACTTGTGGTACGCGATGTAATCCGAGACTTGCGTACCGGAGAAAACATCTGGTCGCTCGAGCTGAAGCTGTCGCGAGTTCCGACCGATCTTAATCACTATTTCACACAAATATTGCACTCGATCGAGCCTGCTCACCGAAGGGAAGCGTCGATCTTGCTGCAGCTTGCTTTGCGTAGAGAAGACAAGTTTGTTGCTCTCTCCCCGTTACGCTTGGTGGATACGCTTTTCATAGGACAGAAAGTCGATAATTTTGTGCTCGAAGACGACTTTGATTTGCAATGCTTGGATCTACGCTCGCCAGCGGTGTTTCGAGCAAAGCTAGAATCCGCCGGCAGAAAGGTCAAAAGTCGTTGCAAAGGACTTTTGCAATGCTCTCGCGATGTCGGCGACCTACCTCATCTGGAACATTCTTCTGAGGCTGCGCCTTTGGCAATCCCGCCGAACACTGATTCCCATCCTGGTCAGCTCGGTCTGGTGCAGAGCCAGGCTCCTCGCTCAGAAGTACTCGATGACCTGTTCGATATCCGGGTGGAGTTTTTGCACCGCTCTCTTCACGACTTTCTTCACCTTCCACAAATTAAGAGGCTCATATTGTCTTACAATGGTGGAGTGGCTATCGATGTGCGCCGCCACATTTACAACGCACGACTGGTACAATTCTTAGCACTTCACAGGATCCGCTATTACCAAGGGCTTATGGTCCGTACCGCTAGTGGTATACTATCTGGGCTTTCGGCAAATGGTTCGGCCAATGACACCGCTCGTCGGTACCGCCTGATCTCTGATGCTGTTGAAGATTTAGGTGCTTCGACAGTATTATTAGACGGGACGCAAGGCTATTACTATGTTCATGAACCTTTCAGCAAATGGCATACTGAGGAGTCTAATTGCCTCACGTTGGCCATTGACTTCAATATTAGTTCGTTTGTCGTCGAAAGTATGAATACAGCATCGATACAGCAGAAACGGGGTCGTCCCATCCTCGACCACATATTGCGACCGCGGTTTTGGTATGATGACAGATGTCTATACCACGATGTGGATCCGCGCTTGGTACGACTCGCTGTCGGACTCGGTGCGAATCCCAATGAACTGTGGCAAGGCGTATCGATCTGGACGCTTTACCTCTACTCTCTGATAAAGGAGCATGCTTTGGCGTTCTCACGAGCCGAGGGAGATGTGCCGGAAAATCGACAGGTCGTGTTCGCTACATTGAGCCTCCTGGTCAGCGCCGGGGCGGCAGCAGTGATCCCTCGCGAGTGGATCCTCCGTGCTGGACGTGACGATGATGATTGCGTCCTCGAGAATCTGTCGCCTCAGCTGCGGTACGTCTGCGGTGATCCGGCAGTCAAGCAGACTCCTGAGCCCCAATATCAGAATGTTGTGAAAGTTGCCAATCTGATCAACTCGTTTAAATGGCACCATTCTTTCGACGTTGCGGGTCTTACGAACCGGCTTAAGCAAAGAGAGGCATCCGAGTTGAGGACTTTTGTAAAGGGTTGAATCACACGACCAGTCGAGTGCACGGATTCTATCTTACACCATTCTCACTCTTGAGATGCAAAGTCTCAGTCATCGTAGATGTACCTATGTTGACGCATACTTTTAGTTCTACCTTGATTCTTTTTTGCAGCGAATCGGATTGTGGTTCGGTCAGCGCGGGAAAGGCAAGGCAGCCATTTTCATTGTAAGACATGCATGCGGCGTGTGAAGTCGGGCGCCGGGGAAAATCTGGTTGGGTATTGCCTAGTACTTCGTAATAGGCTATAGAATATTGGGCTGTATCTGCTCCGTACACTCCGTAACTCGCCCCCCCTAGGGCAGGCTGATGGGTTTAACGGACTATTACGTCATTCGTCAGCATGTTGGACCTAAGGACTTTTGAGCGCCACCACTTCACTCGATGCGGAAATCGCGGTCGGAAGAATCCATTTCTGGGTGTCAGGGACCGCGTGACTTTCAGACACTTTGGTTGAGGGTCCCAGGTTTTGAGACTGTTGGCCATCGAGGACCAGGGCCAGACCTCCATTCCTTATAATCATGCTTCACTGCATCGTCTCTCGCTTTTGTTGCCTGTTGTCGTAGTTTTCTCTTGCTGGCGGTTGTGACTCGTAACAGACAACAGTATGAATATGAATCCGCGTTCACAGTCAGGCCACGCTGATGCCGACACTGATCACTCCAATAACAACAATACCAGCAGCATCAGCACCGACGTCAATTCTAATATCAACAGCGCCGATACCGATCCATTTAGTGATCCTGTTGACCTGCCCGAAGAAGATCAACTCGATCTGGATGAATCGTCTCTTTCCGTCAACTCGGATGTGAGTTTGACCTTGACGGCCAACGGAGTCGTTATCACCGGTATGCTTTTCTGCCTTGCCTTCGGAAGGATCGGAACATTGACTATTCGCAGAGAACAACCTTAGACGTTCCGGCCGGCGTCGATTTTGTGGACTGTTACCACCCAAATCTCAACCACCACCAACAATCTCCTACTACCACGTCCTGGCCGCTGAGCTGACCGATACTACCATCACCATCAACTATGTCGAACCCAAGTCTTCCAAACCCAATTCCCAGCTCTCCTTGCGATCCTTGGTCTACTCCATATCCATCGCGGCCGAACGTGCTCAAAGGTGGACCGAGGCTCTAAGAGAACGTGCCTATGGGCCCGCTCAGAAGAGAAGGAGGATTAAAGTCCTGATAAACCCATTCGGCGGGGCCGGCAGAGGCCAAGCCATTTACGACAGGCACATTGCGCCCATTTGGAAAGCGGCTGGCTGCCTGGTCGACTCCCAGCGCACCGATTATCAAGGCCATGCCGTTGGGATTGCCCGTGATCTGGACATCGACGACTACGATGTCCTGGCGTGTGCCTCGGGCGATGGCTTGCCGATGGAATGTTTCAATGGTCTCGGTCAGAAAACAAATGCTACCGAAGCATTACGAAAAATAGCCGTCGTGCAGCTGCCCTGCGGAACAGGAAATGCCATGTCTTGGAACATGGCCGGCACTGCAGAGCCAAGCAGAGCCGCGTTGAGCGTCGTCAAGGGCATCCGAAGCCCCTTGGATCTCGCCAGTGTTACCCAAGGGAACAAGAGAACCCTTTCCTTCCTATCCCAAAGTTTGGGCATCGTTGCGGAAAGCGACCTCGGCACCGAGAACTTGCGTTGGATGGGCGATTTTAGATTTACCTTTGGATTCCTCGTGCGTCTGCTCGGCAAGACCCTCTACCCTATCGATTACGCCGTCAAGACAGAAATAGACAACAAAGACGACATCAAGAAACATTACGCTCGTGAGATGGCGAGGGTGAGAGCCACGAGCGGTGCCCCGGTCGTCGATAAAGAGCAAGAGATGCAGACAGGCCTACCACCTCTCAAGTATGGGTCAATCCAGGATCCGCTGCCAAAGGATGAATCTTCTGGCTGGACCACCTTGGAGCATTATCCCAACTTGGGCAACTTTTTTTGTGGCAACATGTGTTTCATGGCTGCAGACGCTCCCTTCTTTCCTGCAAGCCTGCCGAACGATGGCTTGCTAGATCTGGTCACTGTCGATGGCGACATTAGCAGAATCAGTGCGGTGAAGCTGCTCATTACCGTCAGTAATGGCACCTTCTTTGATCAGGATGCTGTTCGCGTACGCAAGATCTCAGCCGTGCGAGTCATCCCTCGATTCGGATATCCGTTGTCAGAATCTATGCAGCAGGATCAATCGGCGAACACGCCCAGCACATCCGCTGCTCCGTCGGCTAGCGCTTTGCAGCGTGTGCTTGGAAAGGTCTTGCGCTCTGCTACCAAGATGGGATTCTTCGCCGTCGATGGTGAACATATGCCGTGGGAGCCGTTTCAAGTCGAGGTCCACCGCGGCTTGGGTTGCACCTTGAGTCAAGCACCAGGCAAGTATCAGTACCAAGGTCCCGCTGGATGGGAGAGCCTTGACGCCGCTGGTGGGCTTGTCCAAGATTCATAAGTCGAAGCAGCCGCCAAGAGACTACTTATGGACAGTCGTGAGCTAGCTTGACGCTCAGTCTGGCTATCGACTAACGAGTAACTATGTACGGAGAGGGGAGTTCTTTCAATCTCAGGGAGGTGTTTTGGAGCATAGAGGTGCAAGATATACCAACCAGCAAACCATGCGTGATACCCCATATAGCTTTGGATTAAGTAGACAGCTGTTCTAAATGAGGCAATATAGTTTGTTTTCTGTTTTGGGTAGCCGCACGGCAAGTTTCCAGTCTCGCCCGAATTTGACATTTTTGTCTTTGTCTATTTGCCTCTATAACCCCTATCCTTCGGAGTCTCTCCCCTTTTGGTCTCAGATCATCATGTTATATTGGATGTATACGGTTTGTACGGAGTAAGTAAGTATGCATGTAGATCATCACACTCTGATATATATATATATATGTACGGTCACTCCAACTTAAACATGACATGCCCATGAAAGAGGGGAGGAGTTCCAAAGTACTAAACGCGTCAGAAAGAGCAGTGGAGGGCTGTTTTTCGAGGAAAAAATTTCAAGTTCAAGTGTCCGATTAACTCAAGCGACTAAAGTAGCTAGCTAGCAAAAAAAACACACACAATTGCACATTTCCCCCAAAAAGTCTGTGGGTATCTAAATCAAAAATCAAAAACACTAATAAAGGTGGTGGTAAGTGGTAATCCTAGGCAAAACACCTGCCCTTCCCCCCCAACCCCCAAACAAGTTCTCCCGTACTATAACCACGGTGGTAGAAGAAGAGAGTCGATCCGTCGTGTGCAGCATCAATTGTTGCACACGCCCAGGAGGTGCCTCCCGACCTTTGCCTGCCTGTATGCATCGAGTATGAGATGAGTCAAGGTGTCAGCTAATTGCGAGTTGCTTGCATGTGGTATGTTGTTTGTTGTTGTACAGTCTGAGCCCGTTTTGCCGTCCTCGAGATTGCGTAAGAAGCGAAAAAAGAGAAAAATTTCCAACACTGTGTAACGTTCCCAAACTACTATTATTCCAACTGCCCCCTGCCGCTCGACATAAGTCCATGCTCTTCATCCTCAAAACTCAAACAGCCTGCAGAACATCGCTTGAACGCTCGATATCATTCAACAAAATCATGAATTGGTGCCACCTTACACCGAATGGTCGTCGCCCGACCAGCGAGCATGACCGTTCTCAACATGAGTCGCCACACTAAAAGAACTTTCCGAGAAAACTGCTCCTCTTGCTCTGCTGTGGTCTGCCGTCGAATGTTCTGGCTTGGTCAGCGTAGAAATCATCCTCATAGATTCGACTTTCACGTTTCGACGTCGTTTTAGGTGCCTTTTCTTTTTCATCACTGCCCCCGCTTGTGCTCTTCTCAACGATGCGTCGCTCGCGTCGCTTAGACCGCGCATTGGCAATCTCCTCTTCGGTCATGCCTGAGTACTTGTCCTTGCGCCGACGTCGTGAGCTCGGATCGACTCCATCGACAGGCCGAGGTTTCTGCCCGCTCTCATCGAGGACAGTCCCCTCAACAGGTGGTAGGTCGGGTGGTTCCTCCTTCTGAGAATCAATCCACGAACTGGTCTTGTTCTCAGGCGGCTTGATGCCTCGACCACTTCCAGATCGGGACTCGTGATATTCGGCCATAAGAGGAGTTGATCGCCTTGCGGATGACTGTTTCGTTCGTGACCTGCGTTCGTCTTTTCCACGTCTTCTAACATCCTCTTCCTGGGCGTACGATCGGCGTCGGTCGTCTTTTGTGATAGCGTTGGCCGCGTCCGCTTCGAGTTTTTCTCTCAGTCGTCGTCGTTCTTCCCTTCGGCGTGCTGCAGCTGCTTCAGCCTCAGCCTCTTCCTGCGCGATCCGTTCCCGCTCAGCAGCTTCCTTCTCACGTCTTCTGGCGCGCCGTTCCTCCTTTCGCCGCTCTTCGGCTTCTCGTTCTTTCTTCGCTGCTTCTCGAGCACGCTCTCGACGTGCTTCAAGATCTGCCTTTTCTCGCTCACGCCTCTCACGCCGTTTCTGTTCTCGAGCTTGTCTCCCATCCTCCTCTACCTTGTCCGCAGCTGCTTGCCTTGCCTTGCGTTCGGCTTTGGCAACGTCTCCATCGGTCTCACCCATTGCGTCTGTTGTGAAGCCATCAGCCGGGCTCATGACTCTCGAACGTCTTTGTGAATGACCGCGTGAGCGGATAGGTAGAGGACCGTCCTCATTGTCCGTAAGTTGAGATGACTTTGATTTTTCCGTAGGCTTTGCGCTCATACCAAACAAACTTCCCAGAAGGCCGCCCGACTTCCGAGCCGTATTGCTTCGCTGAAGTTGCGGTCTGTCAAGGTCTTCATTGGCGGAATCCATCCCCACAGGCGAATCAACCATGACCATGTCTTCCTCGCCTGACATTGTTTTGCTTCGGGGCTTGGTCGACCCTCTGCGGGCAGAGGTGGCAACTTTTTGCTTGGACTTGGATGCAGCCGCAGGTTCCTTGTCATTGGCTGTAATCATAACCATGTCATCATCGTCGATGGGGTAGGGGTCGACGTAAGCCTTACTCTTAACAGAAGACCGTCGTTGTGGCTTTCCACTTGTGTAGCCCATTATTTTGGCTGCCTTGGAGGCAATTGGGCCGTCTTCTGGCGGCGGTGAAATCATGCCGCTGTCAGCCAATGAATGACGCCGGGACGATGACTTTGACTCAATAGTGCTTGATCTGCGTGGCATGTTCCCGTTCCGCATGGCTGATGGCGGAGCGCCGCCAAGCATGAAATTTGTGAAGCTCATTCCGCGAGGTGGTTTTGGTCGATCGTTGGGTTTGACGCTACCCTCTTTGTCGGATCCAGACGTCTTGGATGCTCTCTCCTCGTTCTCCTTTTCAACTTTGCTTGGTTTGGCCTTCGCACGAGTGAACCCTTGCGGAGACTTAGATTTCTTCGAGACGGGAGGCGAGACGTCGTCTAGAGTTCGTGATCGGACAGGCTTCTTAGGTGTCGGAGCAGTAGCACCCCAAAATCCCCAAGATGAGGTTGCAGACCTCTCCACTCTCGCGCGTTCCCTTTTAGCAGACTTTTTCTCTGCGTCCGGGGGTGGCGTTGGTAACTTGGCTGGAGCGTCAAGCAGGTCGATTCCAGCAGCTCCGCGCTCAGCTTCCACATGCACAGGTTTTTCAGCGAACTTGACAGCCTCAGGAGAGGACTTCTTCTTGTCGCCTTTGGTTGATGTCTTCTTCTCGACCTTGGAGGCTTTTTTCGCCTTAGCTGGTCCTGATGCGGTTGGCGGCAACAAATCGTCTGCTAGCAGGTCGTCGTCGTCGTCGACTTCAAATGCACCTGGAAAGCTCCCTGGCACGGAGTCTTTTGATTTCTTCTGCTCTGCTGGTGGTGGTGAAGATGGCTGGTCACCGCGAGTTTCTGAAGACTTTAATGAAGTTTTGCCTTTGGCGGCCTTCTTTGCCTCCTTTGGGGTTAGCGCGGGTTCTTCCACAGGCTCCTCATTAATCAGCGCCGCGCTAGCCGTTTTCGACTTCTTTCTCACGTCTTCTTTCGTGTTCTCAAAAGCTTTGACGCGATCTGCGACTGACGAACTGACCTTGGATTTGCCATTGCTCATGGTCTTTGTGAGCTTTGGAGAGGATGGTGCTGGAGTGTCGTCGAGAATGGCTTGAAGTTCGTCTTCATTTAGCTTGGCCAGTAGCGCGTCTTCCTCATTGGTCAGGACGGATGATTTAATTTCCTTTTTGGAGCCTGCGCTCTTCTGGCCAGCTGTCTTCTTTGCACTGCTGCCTCCCCAGAAGTTAAAATAATCCGTTGGTTCCTTTTTGCCTTCTTCAGGGACGTCTTCGAGCTTTTTGTCGCTGCCTCGTGTGGATGTCTTCTTGAGCTTGGAGGATGTTGAGGCTGGTGTGGGAACTGGTTCATCAAGCAAATCAAGGAGATCACTGCTCTTCTCCTCAGTTATCGACGAACCGACTCCTTTTCCAGACTTTGTTTTCTTCGATGTCTTGGCGCCTTCCTCAGCTAATCGATCGGCTTCGGCTTTAGCTGTTGCTTCAGCCTCGCGCCTCAATCGCTCATCTTCATCTTTCCTTGCTTGTTCTTCGGCCTCCTTCTTGGCTTTCAGTTCCTTCCCCTTCTTGCTTTTCGTTGTTGCCGCGCTAGAGCTAAAGCCCCAAATGCTTCCAGAGCTCTTCTTTGCGGAGGATGCTTCGGCAATTGATTTGTTTGATTTCTTGCCAGTGTCAAGACCTCCCCAAGAGAAATCGTCCACCGAAGGTATTGCCGTAGAGTCCGCCTCGGGTTCAGGCGTCAGTCCAAGATCCGGAGGCGAAGGCACCGGAGGTGGTGGTGGCTCATCGGCTCCTTTCTTTGCTTTCTTCGCAGACTTTTTATCCGTTTTGGCCAATGAACCCCACATGTCATCTTCCACGGCTGGGGCTGGCTCCGGTACAAGCTCTTCAGCAACCTCGTCAGAGAAAGCGGATATTTTAGTGCTCTTGTCCTTTTTCTTTTTGTCTTTCGAAGTGGCGTTGGAGCTCCAGATGTCGACAGACTTTTCTTCCTTGACAGGTTCAGGCTCAGGCTCAGGCTCAGGCTCAGGCTCAGGCTCAGGCTCAGGCTCAGCTGTCTTGTCTTTCTTTTTCTTATCTTTACCCAGGCCAAAGCTCCACGCGCCTCCCCAACCTTCGTCAGCCTTCTCCTCGGCTTTCTCCAGCCGCGGCTCAGGATCAAGGAGCGAACTCTTCTTCGTCTTTGACTTGGAACCGCCCCATCCGCCAAAGTTCCAACCACCATCCGCAGGCTCTTCAGGAAGAAGTGCTGGGTCGGGCTCAGCTTCACGAGGTGCTGCTGGTGCAGCTTCTTCTTCGTCAATCTTTTCTTGCGTCAACCTGCTTTCCCACGTGCCATCGAGCTTCATCTGCTTCTCCTTCTTCTTTTTCTCCTTGGTTGTTAGCCCGTGGTCCCACGGCAGCCGTAGGTCTGATTCTGTCTGCGCTTCATGCGGAGGGTTTGGGTCAATTGGGTCAATTGGGTCAATTGGGTCTTGTATTTCACGCCCTTGTTCCGCGATCGTGGCTGCGGCAGCTTCTTCGTCAATCTTCTCCTGGGTCAATCTGTCGTCCCAAGTACCATCAAGTTTCATCTGCTTTTCCTTCCTCCTCTTTTCGTCCTTGGTCAACCCTTCATCCCAGGGTTTTCTTTCCTCGACGACAGGAGGAGGTGCAGATGCCATCTCCACCAGAGGCTCAAACTCTGCAGGAGTTTTCGTGGCAGCAGCTTCTTTCGCCGCAGCGATCTTCTCGTCAATCTTCTCCTGTGTTAAGCGGTCGTCCCACGTACCCTCTAATTGCATTTGTTTCTGTTTCTTCCTTTTGTCTTTGGGGCTAAGGTGCGCATCCCACGGTTCTAGCGTCTCGAGCTCCTCGAGTGACTCAAGTTGATCGTCCAGACCTACATGCTTGACTTCTTGCTCTGAGACCGTACCGACCTCAATCACCGGTTCGGGGTCTTTCGCTGCGTGTGCGGCTGCAAGTTTCTCAGCAATGACCTCTTGCGTAAGACGGTGGTCCCACGTGCCGTCCAGTCTCATCTCCTTTTCCTTTTTCTTCTTCTCCTTGTTACTGAGACCTTCGTCCCAGGGTACCAAGTCTTCAGGTGGAGGTGGAATATCAGGTTCCAAGCCGAGATCTGGCTCTGGTACAACCACCACACCAGCTTCGGTAGCGTCACGAGCAGCGATCATCTCATCGATCTTTTGCCGTGTGAGGCGATCGTCCCACTCCCCGTGAGCCCTCAGTTCTTTCTCCTTTTTCTTCTTCTCCTTGGTGGTAAGCATGTAATCCCAAGGAACTAGGTTTTCTAACGGGGCTTCGTCCTCCTCGCCAAGCACCACGGCATCAGGCCCAGAGTCTAGAGTTGGGTCAGGCTCGAACGTGGCAGCGTTCGCAGCCGCCTCGGCTGCTGCCTTTTCCTCATCGATTATTTCTTGTGTGATACGGTCTGCCCACGTACCGTCAAGTTGCATTTCTTTCTGCTTCTTTCGCCTCTCTCTAGGACTTAAGCCGTGATCCCAGGGCACTTTCTCTACCTCTGGAGGCGGATCCAGGTCAAGGTCGGGTACTGGTGCCGGGCCCGAGTCGGCACTGGGGTCAACAATGGCTGCTTCAGTTTCAGCGGCATCGACCATTTCTTGAGTGACTCGATCATCCCACGTACCCTCGAGCTGCATTTGTTTCTGTTTTTTCCTCTTCTCTTTGGCAACCAAGCCAAAGTCCCAGGCGACAAGGGGCTCTTTGTCGGGCTGTGGTGCGTCAGTGGTGGCATTCAGTGAATCTAGCGCAGACGGCTCGTCGTCAAGAAGACCTTTCTTCCCTTTTTTCTTCTTTCCACCTGGCCCCCAACCCCCAGACAGCCAATCATCTCCGTCTGCGTCCTTTGCGTCCACGGTTTCTGCGACGTCGGCTGGCGAGTCCTTCTTCTTGTCCTTGGAGCTAAACCCCCAGTCAAAGGAGGTCTCAGCACCAGTGTCAGCTGTCGAGCCAGAGAGCACATCATTCAATGCGTTCTTCTTTGGCTTGGCTGTCTTTGTGGCAGCACCCCAGCCGGTCCAAGTATTTTCATCCTTGGATTGTGGGCCTGTGCCTGGTTCTTCGAGAATCTCTTCGATGCCGCCCTTCTTCTTCTTATCCTTCTTGGCACCAGCGGCGAATCCCCAGGCGCCGTCAGCGTTGTTGGTGGCGTTCAAGTCATCACCGCCATCAAGGCTGAAATTGTTGTTGCCGGAGCTGCCAAATTCTCCAAAATCAAAGCCCGATGTGGTTGTCTTCTTCTTTGTCTTGGACGCTCCTAGGCCCCAGGGATTGTTGGTCCCAAAATCAGACGTTTCGTCCTTCTTCTCATCCTTATCACCAGCACCCAAATCCCATGATTTCCCCCAAGAGAAGCCACCAGCTGTATCGGCCTTCTTCTGATCACCAGGACCGTCAAAGGTGAATTCTAATTTAGGAGCGCCGTCTTCGAGACTAATATCTTGGAAGGCGGAGGATGCTGATGGTGGATCAGGCACAGATGGGAGCATGTCAGACTATGCTTGGTCAGCCAGGTCTCTCGAGAACAACAAAAAGAGAACAGACCTTTTTCTTCTTGTTGTCCTTCTTCTTCGCTCCTCCCCAGGACATTGTCCAGTCCTCATTAGCATTATCCCCATTCGCGTCATCAGCCCAGCTCAGGGGGTCGCCATTGCCAGCAGCCCCATTTGCAGCCTGTTCCTCCTCTTCCTTCTTCTTTCGTTCCTCTTCTTTCTCCTCTTCCTTCTTCTTTCGTTCCCCTTCTTCCTCCTCCTCTTGCTTCTTCTTGTTCTTCTTCTTCTTCTTGCCAGTACTGAACCCCCAAGCAACATCGTCGTCATCGTTGCCACCATTGTTATCATCACCACCTCCTCCAGTACCGCCAGCCCCGCCAGCATCACCACCGTCGCCTCCAAACCCGTCACCGCCTCCCGTACCACCGGCGTCGGCACCATCCTTTTTGTCATCATTGTTGTCAGCCCATGGGTCAAACTTGGCAGCTTTCTTCTTTCTCCCAGCATGTGATCGAAAGCCCGATGTGCTCCCAAAGTCAATGTTGAAGTCCATGCTGGCTTTGGTAGTTGAGGATGATGGCACTGGCTGGTGAGGGTATGGGTAGGGTTTGGCGGAGCCTGCAACGGCGCGAGGGCGTGCTATGGGCTCATCGAGGTAGAAGGCTGGAGGTTTGGCATCGTCATTACAGCACGATGGTGAGCTCCTGCAAGATGTCGGAGTAGATGCAACAGATTGTAGAAGGGCCGCGACCAGCACAGATACTACGGTCTGGATGTCAGAGTGACTATGGGCGTTCTGGAGAAATAGGTTAGCAGATTCGTATGGTTCACAGCTGCGGGCAACGCAGAGAAGCAGGCGGGCAGGGGTAGGTTCGGGTTGATGGAGTAGACAATACTGGAATAGAATATGCAGGTCGGTGAGAGGGGTCTCGTCGGTGGAGGTGAAAGCTAGAAGGGTGGCATGCATACCCGGGAGGTTGGGGGTGATTTAGTTGGATGGAATGAGTTGGCGGTGTGCAGTCCAGCGCCGCTCCGATCCTTGGAAGTTCGCACATAAGAGGCTGCGATTTCCACCTCGGGCAAAGACTGAAATTGCGCCCTTTCAGCCCACCCAGTCGTCGAACGCAGGATCCTTTGTCGATGATACTCTCTCGCTGTGGCGTCGAACACCGGTTGTGCAACGCACGTGGCGGCCATTATTGCAGATGTTGATACGACTCGAACGGGCGTGAGAGATCATTTGATCGATGCTGGGGGACAATCGAGAGTGTCGCTGACGGGTGTTGAAAAAAGCAGCAGAGGCTGAAGGGCAGTGTTGACAAGAAATAGGAGAACGGGCGACAACGACCTTGTCACTCGCAGCTCGCTCTGATCACGAGGTTTTGTATGGTGCAATGGAAGGACAGCTTCCTTGCAAAGTGCAGGAAGCCGAGCGCCAGTTGGTTGACACGCCGTGACGGTCCCAGCAAGTCGCCGACTTTCCTGGGTTTCTGTCACCCTTCGCGAATGCCAATTGGTGCTCCAGGTCCACCACACCAGGGGCAGATCTGCTTAGTGCATCAGCCCCGACGATAAGAAGTGGTGCAACACGATACACACAGGAGAATATTGGTGGCGGAAGGTGGTAAAAAGCTCGAGCAATATCTGATGTTGAACAATAATATTAGAATGATCAGATTTCCCACGCTCGTGATTTGAAGCAGGCTCGCATCCTGAAAATTTCAAAAAGGCAGGCCCCTTGGCTGCGATCAACAGTGTTCCATGCATCATGCACGCTTTCCTGCAGGCTAACCAGCCCAGATTGAGCGCCGCGCTCCCCAAGCACCAAATGTGATAGGCTCTGGTCGTAACCACTCGGAAGCAGCGAAGCAGGGCAAAGAATTGTTGCTCTCACCGCTTCACAGACCCCATTCTCGAAAGGTGCCGATGCTTATTCCTAGACGAATGGCAGCCGCTCGCAGCGGTCCAACCCGCAGTGGATGCGTGCCAGCACATGAGCTTGACTTGCGTGTCGACATCATGGTCATTCTTTTTTACCCCGTTTTGCATCGACATGTGGCACTAGATCATCAAAGACAGTTCCAACATCATTGTTGGAATTTTCTGACGAGCGTTATGCAGACCTCGCCTTGCTACAACATCATGACAGCCCTTAGGCACTTCAGAACCCCTTCAAATCAGATGGTTCACAGACCACCTCAACGACACAGCTGTGAAATAAAATAACAGGGGAACTAAGTGTAAGGCATCGGCTGCCTGATCAAAAGGCAAACAGGCGCGAAGTCAACAGGCTAAAGCGAGCACCGCAGGAGGATTGTGGACAGCGACGAAAATTTTGACCCTCCTAGGGGCATCGTCGCCAAGCGTTAGCCTCCTGCTGGTTCTTTTTCCCGTTCACCACATGCTAAGCGTTATTATACAAAGCACGATTTGTGCAATACTGATCAATCTAGATTCCTGGCTTCTCATGAGAATACCAGCGGGGCAAACTGATTGTGGGACACGATGACATAGAGAAGCAAAAAGCGTTCAGGCTGGACAAAGTCTCAGAGATCTGCCAAAGTTTGATCAATGTCATTGCTAGACAACATATATATCTCAGCGTAGAAGTACATTCAGCCGGCATTCGAACTTTTCGAGCTCAAATCTTCCAATCTAAGTGCTATCACCTGCCACGTCCGGCCGCCGGCGAGTAGGCGCCCCTTCGCGGGGCTACATATCTGACCCCAGTACTGTGCAAATCTGCCTGCAGAAAACCAGCAATCACAAATCGTTCGGCGTTCTAGAGAGGCTGGCTGGCAGGCCCGCCAGAGCCCACCACTCGTCAGGGATCTGCTCGTGACTCTGCTGTCTTTCAGCAATCGCCTGTAGCATCGTCAGCTCGTCGCGTCGTCTCAGACGTCGTGCTCTCGACTCTCTGGCCTCCCGTAGAAGGGTAGACAAGGGGGGATCTCGTTGTAGGGACAATCTAGTTGCATCGGAGTCGAGCCTCACATCTCCCAAATCCTGGAATGATCGGTCGTCGAATTCAGGTTCGGGATTAGGCCGTCGAGGAATAGTGACTCGCCGGGAAGATCGTCGATGTCGTTCTCGAATCTGTCGGACATCTTCCTCGGTAATTCCTGGCGGAAGATCGCAACTCTCTTCTGTAGAATTGCCTATTTCACCAAAACTCGTCGATACATTCTGCGTATTCGATGATCTGTGCGATGTAGTGCGGGACCCGCTCAAGAGGTCTGTTACGGAGGCAAACGAGGTTGATGTGCTTGGACCGCCGGGCCTGTTGTCCATTGTAGTCAACAGATTATTCCACGTTGCTTCTTCTTCGGTCTCTGACAGCGGACTAGAACTGCGATGTCTATCGCCGGATCCGTCAGAAGATGCTCCAGGTGGAGGGCGTGGTGAAAGATGATGCACCCTATGGAGAGGGGGGTATGAGCTCTCCAAGGACTCTGGAGGGGGGGTCTCCAAGCCTGGTCTGTCATGGTTTGAGATTCGTGAAGCATCTCTACTGGGTTCCATCAGAGCATCTATTCGACCCAAGGCGGTTCGGGCAGCACGAGCAGGGGCGAAGTTCTGTGTCAATGGAGGGGTGGTTTCCCATGCTTCCAACGGTCCATCCACAGGCCGGTTCCCAGCGATCTCACTTGAAGAGTTGGGCGGGCTCGGCAGGAAAGAGAATTGCTGTGGAGACAGCGGACGACTGGAGGCAACAGGCACTTCAAATCGCAAATTTGATTCTCTTGTGGGACGTGGAAGGACAACATTTTCGGGCAAAGATTGATCATGTAAAGTAACGTCATCATCCAGGGGGGTCAGGAATACATCTGTCGTCACTGGTGGCTCAGGCGAATTTGTTATATTGCTCTCCAGCTGACGAGAAAGTCGCGCGCGAGTACCTTCGTTTTGATAGCGGGCGTTGTTTCTCTCACGCTGTCGCCGTAGTCGATCCAACTCGGCTTCTAGCAGTTCAATCTGGGCGTCGGATTCTGAAGCATCCCGGTGTGCGCGTAAGCGAGCCTGTCGCAATTCATGGCGATTTCGTATCAGGTTCGTGAGGCCGGCAGAAGAAGACTGATCCCTCCCAGGGCGGACAGACGTTTCTCGACGAATGGCGGATCGTCGTTGCGCAGCCGCCCGATCGAGTTTTGCAGCGGCATTTTCGGCATCGATTTCATCTGGATTGCGATAAAAGCTGTTCCCCCCCCAACCTGTTAGCATCTTCGTGACATTTCCGAGGTTGTGCGAAGCCAGCGACAGAATTCTGCGCCTGCGCCTGCGCCAAAAGGAAGAAGAAAAATTCGGTTCGGCTTACTGTAACCCCATGGCACCCGAATAATGGCACAATCGCTAGCAAAGAAACAGGAGTGGAGAAGGAGAGCGGAGATGTGATCACGACGACATGAATGATTGCGGTACAAAGAGGGGAGATGATGGTGATGCGACACAGTCGTCAAGCCGCGATCAAAAGAGCTGCGGAAGAGATACAACAGCGCCCCGTTGGAGGGCAACAGGCGGACCCTGAATGCCTGATCGAAGCCGCAAAAGAAACACGCTAATAAAGAAGCTGGAGCTGCGTCAGCCTTGCCCGGCTTTCGACCACTGTCTTTGGACCAATCATTCATCCAAAACGCTGCTGAGCGGATAACCACGCTCGCCACGTCGTGTGCACTGCACGCCCCGTGTTAGCACCTCCATGCACCTCGCACGCGTTGTCAGCTAAGCGAGCTACGGATGGCGTGTGGCGTGACAATTCAAAATATCGGTGGGAGTCGTCATGAGCTATGGACAGGAGAGCCCAGCTTGTTGTGACATTTATCTGCACACTTTTCCTTTAAAGACCAAATACGCCACAAACAGATTTTACTACTAGAAAGCAAGCGACCATACTCCGCAGAATGGAAACTTCAAAGCGAGCATCTAGCGTCAACTTGCAACGTTTGGCCGGCTTCGTACAATACTCTTCTAGCACCACTGCCAACTGTGTCAGCATGGCAGCATGATGGATTGTCACTGCGCAACGAAACCTCAAGGTCGTCTCAATCCGCCTGTAGAATATCATCAGCACGTCATGTAGAGATATGGATTCTTCACAAGGCAGCTTCTGCAGGTCATTCAACATTTCAAATTACATCGATGTTGTACCTACCACGGTTTCGTACAATGCTCCCTGTACGGCCTCTAGGTTTATTGCAATCTTGTACTAAACGATATAATATCCAACCGCTACGGACGAACACAAATTCCGTTAGTGTCATGACCGCAGCAACAAATCGTTTGTGATCGCCGCGAGACATGTCAAATTGCGATTGCATCTAGACTGGCTTGAGCTTACTGCACAATATGGTAACGTATCTAGACGTTCAAGATTCCAATGCTAGGGTCTCCAAAGCCCTTCCAGCCGGTCTTGTCGCAGTTTTCGTTGGCGCCACGAATGGCATTGGAGAGTATACCCTCAAGGAGTTTGCTCGACACACCGATAGTCCAACGGTGTATTTCATCGGGAGATCGCAAGAAGCCGGCAATCGCACACGAGGAGAATGTCAAGCAATCAATCCCGGAGGCTCATACACATTCATTCAGGCAGACACAAGCCTAATGCACAACATCGATGATTTGTGCCGTGAGATCAAATCCAAGGAAAGATCAATCAACCTTTTGTTCATGAGTACAGGGACGTTGGACTTTTATTCGAGTCAGTGAATGCTGCTCGATGCCTCCGGCAATAATCGCTAACGCTCTCCAAGCTACGTCCGAGGGACTTCGTCTTGCCCTCGCACTTACCCATTATGGCCGAGCGCGTTTCATACACAATCTTCTTCCTCGGCTCCAAGCTGCGCAGCACCTGAAACGGGTCGTGAGCACTTTCACCGGGACAAAAGAAGGTCCGTTCTGGCTCGACGACATTAACGGCGACAAAGTGCCATTTGCCAAAAAGCGGGGCCACGGTGCATCCCTAGTCACGATGGGCATGCAAGCTCTCGCGCACAAGGCTCCAGATGTTTCGTTCATTCACGCTTTCCCCGGACCAGTGAAGTCGGGGATAGCTCGAGATATGCCGGGTGTTGTCGGGAGTGCAGTGAGAACAATAGGTGTGGTTTTGGGTGGAATTCTGGGACCATTTCTCTTTATACCGATTGATAAAAGCGGGGCCTACCATCTGTTTTTGGCCACCAGCGCCAGATATCCTGCAGCTCAATCGACAAATGAGACGGCTGGTGTACCGCTAGTCCAGCATCTCTCCGAGGCCCGAGGCTTAGACGGAAACCTTGGGAGCGGCATGTATTCAATTGACCAGCATGGTGAAAGTGCAGGGCCAGCCGTGGAGAAGGTGCTAGAAGTGTTCCGCGAAGATGGTACTGCGGACAAGGTCTGGAGACACACAGAAGCAGAATGGCAGCGAATCTTGGGATCGGCGGTTCGTATCTAGCATATATCCCTTCCAGTCAACGAACGTCACAATCTAGTGACGGTTCTTGACCAAGAGGAAACGTGAATAGTGGCGTAGTTCTAAACATGGTCCTTAATGTGTACTCCAGCGAAGATTATCAAGGAGGGCAGCCGTCCAACTTCCAGTTGGTCAACGGGCGTCGAGCCTAAGCCCGCGTTGTAAGTCTAACCTTAATGGGCTTAAGCAGGCCCGTAACAGCCAACATATTGGGCCCACTGTTCACGACGGTCGAGGCGACTGTATTTGTTTATACAAGTGTGGCCGGCTTGCTTAGACTTCTGCATAAGATACTGTGCTTGAAGCTGCCCGAGAACGTGTATACCCCTAAGGTGAATGCCTCAGGAGTTGTATACATTGTTCAATCGGTCGTTCAATACATGTACAGCACATTTGCCCTCCAAAGGCCGTTATATACTTAACCACTTCAGCTCGAGCGGTGGGCAACAGCAGTGCAGAGAACGACTGCAACTTGTCTAGTTGGTACAATGAAAAAGTCGGCAATCTCTTAAGCACTATCGCTGCTGCCACCAATCTGTATCGCTAACATGCCTTCCCGCGTTGTCGACGCTCCGGGTGCGGCTCCTGTCATTCGACCCGACCCTGCACCAGCGCCAGCCCCCGGACGGTCGAAGCCTTCCAAAGTACCCGGTAGTCCGAGCAAGAAGGAACAGAATCCTAGGGCACAAGATGTGGCAGAACTCAAAGACTTCCAGTTGGGTGATTGCCTGGGTAAAGGCGCGTTTGGCTCGGTCTACCGTGCCTTGAACTGGGGCACTGGAGAAACCGTTGCTGTGAAGCAAATCAAGCTGGCCGATCTACCCAAAAGCGAGCTCCGAGTCATCATGCTGGAGATAGACTTGCTGAAGAACCTGGACCATCCCAACATTGTGAAGTACCACGGATTCGTCAAGACTCCAGAGACTCTGAACATCATACTAGAATATTGTGAGAATGGCTCTTTACATTCGATTTCCAAAAACTTCGGTCGTTTTCCTGAAAATCTGGTCGCTCTTTATATGTCACAGGTCTTGCATGGCCTCTTGTATCTGCACGACCAAGGTGTTATACACCGGGACATCAAGGGTGCTAATATCCTCAACACCAAGAATGGCCTGGTTAAGCTGGCAGACTTCGGTGTAGCAAGCCGCACCACAGGCTTGCACGAATCGAGCGTTGTGGGCACGCCATATTGGATGGCCCCAGAAGTCATCGAGTTGACGGGCGCCACCACAGCCTCAGATATCTGGAGTCTTGGTTGTACCGTCATTGAGTTGCTGGATGGAAAGCCACCTTATTACAGCCTACAACCAATGCCAGCTCTCTTCAGAATCGTCAGCGATGACCATCCACCGCTCCCTCAGGGTGCATCTCCTGTTGTCATAGACTTCCTCATGCAGTGTTTCCAGAAAGATCCCAACCTCAGGGTGTCCGCGAGAAAGTTGTTGAAACATCCGTGGATAGTGAACGCGAGGAGATCCGATTCAGAAGTGGCCAAGAACGCTACAGATTACCAGGAGGCGGTGAAAAGCGTTCAACAATGGAACGAGGCTTTGAAGGATTCTCCCAACGGACACACAATACGCAAGTATTCAACTACATCATCTTCAGACAGCCCCGTGCCAGGGGCGCGAGATATACTCAGGCCACTGAAATCCCCCACTAAGCAGGCTCCGTTAGCCGTCAGACCAAAAGATGCAGCTGAAAAATTTCGTTCCCTCGATGACGACGACAGCGACAACTGGGACAATGATTTTGCAACCACCATCACTACTGATGCTCTGCAATTGCCGCATCTCAAGCCCATAGACAATTTCGGCGGCATGCTTTCTTCGGAACGGTTGAAAGCGTTCGCGTCCATGGATCCTCCACTAACACAGCAGGATGAAAGACATGACGAAAACACAGCAACAGTCAAGCCTATTTCTAGAGCCCCAGAGAGCGAGAACGCTCGGACGGTTAAGCTGGCGACCAAAGCACCTAAATCTATCCATAAGCACAACCGTCACAAGTCGGAGGTGCCGAAACCGAAGGGAAGCCCAGCCCAGACAGCCAGGAAAGCTTCTCTACCCATGCCAAGTCGCACTGCTGCCCAGAAGCCCAATAACATCGACACCAAACCTCCGCCCAAGGCTACCCCAAAAACCTTGTATCGAGAAAGCTCGATCGAGGATTATTCCGACATCATTGAAGGCAACGAGTCTATTCTAGACACAAAGCTGGGTGCTCTCAGACCGTTGGAGGGCGTGCCGTCGAAAGTTCTGGACTCGCCAAGCGTCACAGATCTGATGCAGAGCATGAAACTTGCCAATGGCACGGGAACTGCGAGACGGCTGAACGAGAATCGGAAACGAGGCCCTATGAGAAGGACTCGGTCCTCGGTAGAGATACAGAAGTTTGCCGAGAACGAGGATGACGAAGATTTTTCTGACGTGTTTGGTCACGCGGAAGCGGCTGACACGCCGGTCGAGAAAGAGGCCTCATCTGAATCGGATCCTTTTACCCTCAATTCAAAGATATCGAGCCAGTCCTGGCTGGGGGAGGACGGGGAGGAGGACGACCCATTTGCGCAACTCGAGGAAGGCCTTCCAGAAGGAGATCTGGAGTCAAACATTGCCCGTGACAAGCACGCTCGAATGCGAAATGAGGTGGAGGTCCTGGTTGGGCAATTGAAAATAGTGGGAGACGAGGAGGACGCATTGCTACAAATCTCAAAAGAACTGATACACTGTTTTGAGCACTTCTCGGAAACGAAAAGCGTGATAGTAAGCGCTCATGGTCTCCTCCCGATGCTCGAAATACTAGAGGAATGTACACGGTTCGACATTATCTTGAATCTGCTAAAGATCATCAACACCATTATACATGGAGACGACGACGTTCAAGAAAATTTATGTTTTGTGGGTGGTATTCCCAGGATTTTGGTGTTCGCATCGAAGCAGTACCCCCGAGAAATACGGCTTGAGGCTGCTGCATTCGTTCGTCAACTTTACCAGTCTACAACCTTGATCCTACAGATGTTTGTCAGCGCAGGCGGTCTAACTGTGCTGGTGGATTTCTTGGAAGACGATTACGACGAGGATCGAGAGCTGGTATTGATCGGAGTGAACGGAATCTGGAGCGTATTTGAGCTCCAGGGGTCCACACCTCGCAATGACTTTTGTCGCATTTTGTCACGCAGTTCCGTGCTTGAGCCACTGTCACAGGTCCTTGCACGTGTCTTGAACGAACCTGCAGATTCCGGCGAGCAGAGAGAGCTTGCTGAACTCTGTGAGGGCCGCATTGCGAGTATTTTCTTCATCTTCTCGCAGGCGGAAAACTATGTCAAGGAGAAGGTGGCAGAGCGATCTGTTCTTCATCGATTACTGAAGAACTTGAAAAAGATGTCTCCGAACCATCAAATAACGATGTTGAAGTTCATTAAAAATCTTTCGATGTTAGCAGTGAGGTGGGAAACCCTGGCGAACTCGAATGCGATCGATGTGCTGGTGGAATTGTTAAGCGACGGCCTCAAGCAACCACACTTCCGAGAATTGTCCAACCAAATTCTGGGAACTATCTACAACCTCTGCCGAGTTTCCAAGCGTCGCCAGGAAGACGCTGCTTTGGCTGGAATTCAGCCCGTGCTCATCAAAATTGCCAAGCAAGACAAGACTCCGGTGAGGCAATTCGCGCTCCGCATCCTATGTGACATGGTGCAGGCCGGCAGAGCCGCTCGTAGAGAGCTGTGGCAGAACAAAGGCCTTACCTTCTATGTTTCTCTCTTATCAGACACATACTGGCAGGGAACTGCGCTCGACTCAATATTCGTGTGGTTGCAGGAAGAAACGGCACGTGTGCAAGACCAGCTCCTTGACAACCAGAATTTTACAAAGGCTGTGGTCAAAGCCCTGACGACAAGCAAGTCAGTCTCCTTTGAAAATCTCCTCGAGCCGCTGAAAAAGTTGTTGCGGCTCTCACCCGCTTTGGCCGAACAAATGGCATCAAGCCCAGAATTGTTCGAAAGTATTGGACAAAAACTTCATCATAGCAAGCCAGCGATTCGACTGAATTTATTACATATCGTTAGCAGCATTCGAGATGCGACAGAAAGTGGATCATTGTTACTCGATCAGCACGGGCTCTACGATGTAGTTTGCGATCTGCAGTTCTCGGATCCGGCGGTTTTGGTGCAGAGCATGGCACGAGAATTGATTCGTTCGTGCGAGGAAATGGACACGATCTCCAACTACAGTGATCACCGTGCCAACAATCCGAGTCGCAATGGTCGTAGGCCGGCCATGATACGTCGACCAAGCTCGAACACGACACCGCCGCATCTGATCGAAAGACAAATTATGCCAACTTCACCCCAACTGTCCCGACCTTCAATCAACTATTTTGATGGCGCGGATAGAATAACGCAGACCCCGCGGCGACAACGCAATGGCATAGGATATGTCAACGGTGCAAACGGAATCCGGCCAGGGAGCAGAGAAGGTTCAATCACGTACGTGAAAGAGGGACCACCAGTGCTTCCAGTCCTTCATCGAGCGCAGACAAGTTCCGCCGTGATCAGTGACATGACAGTTAACAGAAGTCGTCTTCCAAGACAGTCAGGCGCTCACAGACTTTCTCGACAGTCCACAAGAGAGTCGATGAATAGTGGTCTCAAAGAAAATGGCAATAATACGCCGTCTCCCCTCGCACCCGTGGCTGAGGTTGGGCGCAAGGAGAGCTTGCAAAGTGAAGCATTGAGAGACAGGGTAAGTCGACAGAGGAACGTAGAGATCCATACCTCACAACAATCGGGAGCGCCGAGACGCATACCCAACACAAGACGGCACAACACTGCACCTGAAGATGGGTGGGCGTAGATCGCTGAGTCATCGTTTTTGTACGAAACATTGATATAGCTCGTGCCAATATAGCTCGTGCGTTATTGGGACTTACTTGGTCGTGGCTTCATCTTTTGGCGGAACGCGTCTGGAGGCCATCTTGAAACCAGGTTCTCAGAGCACTGAATCAATGTGTCTATGCCCTACATTGCCATCCCGTAGCTTCCCCTCTTAACCGGCGTTACTGATGTGGGGTAACATTTTTCGAAGGGGCTGTGGTTCGTCCTTATCGCCAGGGCATAAATGCCTTCAGCAGTATAGGGTCGCCCCGTACTTCGAGCATCACAAGACTAAAATATCAGGCAACACGAGCAGATCAATTACAGGGATGTTACAGCGGAAACATCAGAGCGATTGGGTAAAGTAAGGTAAAATAGTTGTGCGCAAAACATCACTCACCGATGTTCCCGGTAGGCTCGGGGGTGACCTCATAAAAGAGCCAAACACAGACGGACCGATATCAGCTTACGACAGCGTGGGTAAAAAACGCCGGCACGAAAGGCACGAAAAGGATTTGCTTAGCACGGTGAGTGAGCTATATGAAGTATCTTGAGTCGATGTGCGCCCCTCTCAGAAACTCTAATTCAGCTATCCGAAAGGTTTGATTCGTCGACCAGGATGGGGAAGCAGCGTAATGTGAGGGACTTAGCGTTCACCAAGCGCGGAGGAAGGTGCAGCTGGCCGGAAGCTGTCATCATATCCAATGAACTCATTCCTTAGCCATGCTCAAGAGTTTCGGCAGTAGCTACAAAACTGTGCGCCGGCCCTTGTACCTTCTCCTCTCTCTAACTCCAATTCACCACCTCTGACACCGCTCTGACCATTTAGCAGCACTTCATCCGTCCAACGACAGTTATACAGTCTATTCAATATACCCGGGCGGACGACTGATTGTGTCAAGCTCCTCTTCCTCAGCCAACCCCACCATCCGACAGATCCGAGCATTTGATAGAACGTCACCATGCAGTTTCGAACAGTCTCCGTGCTCGTCGCTGCTTTGGCACTGATTACGCCGACCATTGCTCAAGACGTTACCGCTGCTGCATCCTCGCTCGCAGCCACAGGTGCTTCCACAACGGCGGCAGCTACATCCTCGAAGGAGGAGGGCTGCAACCACCCCGGCTGCGGTACTGCACGAATCGAATCTAGCACCCCAGCATCTGAAACAAGGACAAAATGCAACTATCCTGGCTGCGGAACAGCAGAGGCGGCTGCCTTTGCAGCACCTACAGCAGTGCCAATCGCTCAAGCTGCTCTTGCTGGGTTCGGTGTCTTGGGTGCAGCCGCTCTGTTGTAGATGACTACCATCGACTGTATTATGCAAACTACAAGGGCCAATGACTACCGGCAAAGGGGGAGGGGAGGGGAGGGGATAAGAGCTGAGAGGAACTATCCACGCTGAGCATCTCGTGCTTAGCAAGGCGGGATCTGTACACACATCTTCGGGACACTCCATGATTGCCGATGGGTGCAAGCTAATGAAACACCGGTGTTGTTGTACGATGAGGGGAGGGAATACAGTGACGTGACAAAGCACGCAGAACCTATCGTGAGCGTTACAAACTATAAAAAATTGACAATACTCTGGAAAAATATGGTGTCTTTTGGTGTTTGCTAATATTTCCTCTCCATCTCATGCACTGAATTCCCCACCGATCTCATTTCGAGCTAGGATGTCGAAGATCTGGCCCGCCAAGGCACAATAGCCGAACGGGAATGATTACCGAAAAAGTGCAAACGGCGCAAACCCACCCAACATCTTCATCGTTTGACCTTCAAGAAGAGCTGATCGAACCGCTGTTGGTGTCGTTAGCAGTTCTAATTCCTGCGTAAAAGTAGCTTTTTTTTGGAGAATCTATGCCCATGCCCATGACTATCGGCCGAGGCGACGTATAGCATGTACTAGTAGTATTGTATCAAGTCCAACCACCGGGAGACGGTGTGGACGGTCTAGTAGGCTCGCTGTGCTTAGGTAGCGCCCACAGCGCCAAGACTGACGTCGTCACATCGCTGTTCACGTCCCAGTGCCCCATGTGTTTGACATGTCTCGAGTTGTACATATATCTATAAATATAGTAAGTACCTTTCGGACGTATTCAAGCTGTATTATGGCCAGTCACCCCCGCCAACATTTTCTTAGGGGCTTTATCTCTGCTCTGATTTCTTCTGCTATAGCCCAACCAGAAGTAAGCTCTCATACATGTTCACGTACCCTACGGATCGCGATGGGACAAATTCTTTATAATAGTAGGAGGCGACTTGATTGTCTGTTGATCCCACTTATTTAGTGCCGTAGATAGTATCTGCTAGGGTTACTACGGAGGTGCCGTTGATCGAAGGAAAGGGCTTTGATGTTTGTGTGTTTGATGGATATGCTTCCACCTATGTCTCTTTGAAAAATAAAAAGGAGTTATTCCCTGACACGGACTCGGAAAATTAAGCGTGCCAAAATAAGCACAACGATGAAGTGTGGAAGGGAGAACTGTGCCTGGGAATCACGATGTATACTGGAAATCAAGGCGCTTGGGTAGGGTGAGAATTTGTCATTCATTGCAGACGTTCCTGTTCTATCGCTCTTTGACAGAGTGCTATATCCCATGCGCCACTTGCTATGCACCAAAAAAACCCCCCAAACTCGAAACCGTCCGTTCCTTTATAAAACGCCCGATCCGGGGCGTACTCACATAGACTCGTCTTCTGCAGAATTGGACAGACTCAAATATGCAGTCCATGCGATACCGACAGTGCTCACAAATGGGATTTGGAACGGCAGCGGCATCACTCGGAAGTTGAACAACTGGACGGCGGGCCACAAAACATAATTCGCTCGTAATGTGGGGATGTAGATGTCTTGGAATTTTTTGATGACTTGTTTCTTTCCACCTCCCTCGGCGACGGTCATGAAAGTGAAGAAACAACACAGACCGAAGGGAGCGAATACTAACTGGTCCATCGCGACTCTTTCTAGGGCTGGCACTGTTGCTGATTTCGCAGTGATTGGGAAAAGACGAGTGAGGAGCGCAAACCACTTGAACTGCAACGGGGTCATGATGAAGCCGTAGGACATAAATCTTGTTGTGCGTTCAAAGTCGAATGGCTGCGGACCGCTGTAGGACGGGTGAAGGTCGGGCGAGAAACGTGCAGGCTTTTCGTTGACGTCGTCGAGTTCGATGCCATCGGAGATCAGTGCCCTTTGATTGACGAGTGGTAGCATGGCCGTTCTAGTCTTGAATGCGGTTATTGTCTGTGCGACGGTATCCGCGATGCCAGCAAGGACCTGTTAGTGATTGTGAGTAAGCGGCCGGACGGGCTGGATTCTCTCCAATACGTACGGCATTGGTCACCATCGTGGTGAGAAGAGGTCTCTTGTCATAGTAGCTGTTGAATTTGGTGACGAGACGTGCCACAATGACCATTTCGATGAAAAATACTATTGTGTGTAATAGTGGCTAGGTAGGAGGTAAGCAGAAAATTCCAGATGTTGAGGGTCGGCCGCGCGTACCAATCTGCCGTAAATGTACTTGGAATTGAGCTGGTGTAAGCCCCGACGTCGCTGAGATTCGAACATCGTGTAGGGAAGTCGCGGAGGGGTTGCGTTTTGTCGTCTCAAGGAAAGATGTACAATGGGTGTCGTCAAGGACAATTACTCGGGGATGTGACGCCAGTGGCCCGCCAACCCGATAGGGCGTGGCGTTTGGGGTGGCGTTGGCGGCGGTTTAGAGTCGGAATAGGGCTTATCTTGGGCTGTTCAGTATGGGCTGTTGGGCAATTGGCTCGTGAAGCAAAAACGACTGCAACTGCATTCACAAAACGATTCACGCTGTCTTTGTCGGCTGATTTGTGAAACGACAAATACTGCATATTAAGCTGCGCCTGTCTGCTGGTCGCATTGGCAGTGGCAGATGACCAAGATCCAATCCCTGGCCGGCCTGCAGCCACTGGTCTGTCAATGCTGTCATTATTGGGGGTACGTAAGCTAAAGCCAATTGCGGCGCAAACCAGGCGGAAAGGCCCCCGAATTCTGCTGGTATGCCGAAACTGGACCCCTATTACAACTACAACCAATGAAGTTGAACCACGGTCTTGCCCTAAGCCTTGCCAGATTCCCAGGCCTCACCGACTTATTGTTCACCAAGGTAATTAATTCCCTTCCAACACTGTACTTCTTTCACTCCCATTCATCTCGATTACTCTGATATTGAATTATCCTCTGTGGCAGCCAGTGATGACATCAAAGTCTCTGCCACTCTCGACCATGCCATTGATGCGATGGACTTCCGCACAGAGAAGTCCTTCAGATTGTCGCATTTCGTGCCTGCGTCTAATGCTTGTGAATGTTCCGGAGTAAAGTTGCAAGCCAGACGAGTACGGTCCAAGTGAGAGTCAGAGCAAGGATACATTTCAAGTAAGTTGGTGGCAAGCAAAGGCCATTTCACTATGGCAGCACTACGAACTTGAATTCGAGTCTGTCGCAACAAAGGCAATCGCGGGCAGTTTCCTGCGGCTTGACGTCTGGCGCTGGTTGCCGTTTCTCCGACTCGGAGTCCAGCCAGTTGAGGACAGCCCCACCACTCATCATTCCACCCGCTCCCAATTTCTTTGCAAAGGAACAACCACCCGATCACCCCTCTCCTTGTGTTTTCATACCATTCCACCTCTGGTATTCCCATTCTACAATCGCATTCTCACAGCCGCCATGTCTCTGTCGAACAAACTTGCCATTGACGATGTTGACCTGAAGGACAAGCGAGTCCTGATCCGAGTATGAAGCTCTTGGTGCTGGCATCATACCTCGCTAACTACCTAGGTCGACTTCAACGTACCCTTGGACGCAGAAAAGAAAGTGACGAACCCTCAGCGCATCGACGGCGCTTTGCCGACCATCAAATATGCCATCGATCACGGTGCTAAAGCTGTCATCCTCATGTCCCACCTTGGTCGCCCAGACGGTAAGCGTAATGAAAAGTACAGCTTGAAGCCCGTCGTGTCAGTGCTTGAACAGAGGCTTGGCAAGGATGTCATCTTCTGTAGTGATTGTGTTGGCCCAGAAGTGGAAGAGACGGTCAACAAAGCGAGTGGTGGCCAAGTCATCCTACTCGAAAACCTGCGATTCCACGTCGAGGAGGAGGGCAGCAGCAAAGACGCCAGCGGCAAGAAGGTCAAGGCTGACAAAGCCGATGTGGAAAAATTCCGTAAAGGTCTTACGGCACTAGGAGACGTCTATGTCAATGATGCTTTTGGCACCGCTCATCGAGCCCACAGCTCCATGGTCGGCGCCGAACTGCCTCAGAAGGCTTCAGGCTTCCTCATGAAGAAGGAGCTTGATTACTTTGCCCAGGCCCTCGAAAACCCCAAGCGGCCCTTCCTCGCCATCCTTGGTGGCGCAAAAGTGTCGGACAAAATCCAGCTGATTGACAATCTGCTGGACAAGGTGAACACTCTGATCATTTGCGGCGGTATGGCATTCACCTTCAAGAAAGCCCTCGAAGGTGTCAGCATTGGCGACAGCTTGTTTGATAAGGCGGGCGCCGAAAAATGCGGCGAACTGGTTGAAAAGGCCAAAAAGAACGACGTCAAGATTGTGTTGCCAGTCGACTACATCACAGCAGACAAATTCGATAAAGATGCCAACACCGGCACGGCCACAGACGCTGACGGCATTCCAGATGGCTGGATGGGACTGGATTGTGGCGAGGAGAGCATCAAGCTCTACAAGCAAGCCATCGACGAAGCCGCCACGATTTTATGGAACGGTCCACCGGGCGTTTTTGAATTCGCAAAGTTTGCCAACGGTACCAAGGCCACCATGGATGCTGCTGTAGAAGCTGCGGGCAAAGGCAAGATTGTCATCATTGGTGGAGGTGACACTGCCACTGTTGCTGCCAAGTATGGTGTTGAGGACAAGTTGAGCCATGTTTCCACCGGTGGTGGCGCTAGTCTGGAATTGCTCGAGGGCAAAGCCCTTCCCGGTGTCGTTGCACTTTCAAGTAAGTGAACGAGCTGCGACGAGCCAAGAAACAAAAGTTGATCAAGGAAGTGGTCGAAAGGGCGAGGTTGTAATTTGGTCCTTGGCCCTGCTAGGCTGCCGCTTCTGTGTTACCACGCCATCCTTCGTCTCTAGAATTCCATACCTTCACATCTATGCTGATAGTGACCCTCCACTTGTTTTTGCCCTTGATAGCTCTACCCCAAGCGCCGACGGGCCGCAAATGCTGGTCGGCCCACAAACCGGACCATCTCGTGTATTTATTTACTTGCTTCCTTCAGACTTCTTGAGCTCTTCCCTGTTGGACTACATTAGCGTGCCGGGCCAGCTTTGAATCGCATACTCTGTCTGACCTTAAGGCTTTGGTAAAGTCGTCGTTCTCGTCGTCATCGTCCCAGCTTTCTTCCCATAAATGGCTTGTTCCGCCCGGTACTGCAGCGTCTTCCTGAGACCAATCTGCAACCACAACTCGTCAGATTCCACGGTAAACAGAGGTACACATTTACGCCCAGAAGCGCTCGCCTCATAAAGTATCGATCAACCAAATACAGATGCCATACCTTCTACAGGGAAATCCTCAAACTCGTCATCCTCTTCCAAAAGTGCAGGAGTCTTTTCTACGGGCTTCGACACCGATGCTGGATCCGCCTCGTTCGATTTGCCGGGCTGTAGTTTCGATGTTGGCGCTGCTGAAGAGCCCCCGGAAGACATTGTTGGTCGTCGACGACACAGGTGTAGGGTCAAATAAACCTAAACAACCCCCGTTTGTAAAACGGTTATCTTTGCACACACACTTCTCTTGTAGAACCAGTCGAGATACGTGAGCGAACGGTTGGTATTCTGCGCAACCTAATTTGAGGTGTGAAGGGTACTCGGTCTGAATAATGGCGGTAGTAAGATCACAGTTCAAAAAGGACGAAGCCCTGGATTGCATTCGGTCGGTCAGGCTGCGGACAGCCACGTCTTTGTCCAGGGCGGCTCAATGAGGCGCACACCTAAGCGCACTAGCCCGCTTCCTTTTCGGTTAGCCTAATCGCACACCTATTATACCCTCGTATTCTCAAGATCAAAGGCCGAGGCACCGGATCTAGGGAACCCCGATTCAGGATTCGGACTGCCTTTTCCATTGGTTTTTTCCCATGCACAGTTTCTGCACTTTTTCCTCGATGTGCCTGTGGAAACTTGTCGAGTTCTAAGCATAATTCATGACGATGTTATGCATATGCCCCATAGTGTCCTTCAATTTCCTGCCCCTCTGTCAGCACGTGGTTCGTCCACAAGTCCCAGCTGAGGTGGTCCGTTGAAGTGTCTCAAGGTCTGTGTACTCAGTAGCATGTCATGGAATAATAGATCTTGCCTGATTAGAAAACCCTCAATTTCTTCACTGTTGTCCCGAGCCTTCACTGTCTGAATCGCTTGTAACCTTTATCCTCTGCTTCAGTTTCCAAAAGCTCAACGTTGATCGTTTGCTGTATTTTTGCTTTCTTTCTCCTGGTTGTCCATGAGTTTTGGGCTGGGCTTTTCAAGATGTCGAGTTTTGGACGTTGGCTTGGTCGCGGCAAGGCCGCTGTTTCCCACGAGCGGCTTGACTTGACGGCGGAAGCCCAGAACATGGATGTCGCTCTGCGAGCTGCTGAAAAGATCATGGACGATGACATTAAAGGCGCCGAAAATGCTTTGAAGGGAGGTGATTCTGCTTTCCATAAACTGGCAAAAGGCACCATTGGCTTCATGAAGTCGACACTAGGATTTGAGCAAGAGGTCATGAAAGAAGCGACAGAACTGCTAGCCGAGGCCGAAAACAGCGCCTACACTTATTACCATAGGGCACAAAACGACAAGAGCGCCTTTCAATCCAATATCTACGAGAAGGGTGCTGAGTTTCTGCTGTGCCAGGCGGAAGCGCAGATCATGAGTGCTATCGTTGGAGTGCTTAACGAGAGCTTGACCGAGTCCATCAAAGGCTTTTATAAGATGAGAAAGGCTTACATGACTCTAGACAGCTTGCTAGCCATGGAACAGAAATATATGCGGAACCGCGGCCTTCCAAGTCTAGACGGATCCCGAGTGGCCTCCAGAGAAAGTTTGAAATCATTTGAGTCTTCCCGCTCCAGCAAGCCAGTCCCAGGTGAAAGCAAAGTTCACACACATGCTACCAAGCCTTCGGGACTTCGTCACGAAGCCACGCCCGATTTGCAGGACGATTCAGACTCGGACGACTTTTTCGATGTCGAAGAGATCCATACCGACCAATCTATAAGCGCAACCTACGAAGGCCATCTGGAGAGTCCAGATCACCATCAGCAGTCTCATGAGGCTTTGGATGAGAAAATAAAAGATCTGGAATTGAACGAGCCTCTCCTGGGCACTTCCACAGCGCCGGCGGATATTGGCTCGCGACCTCCTCTCTCGCGAACATCGACAGGTGGAAGCAAATTTAATCTAATTGAAATCGACGCCGATGACCACGTCTTCAAAGACTCCTTGGACGTCTTCATTCATTCTGGTACAAACCTAATGTTTGGAATTATTCTCCTCATGATCTCCGTCATACCACCAGCGTTTGCTCGGGTCCTTTCCGTAATCGGGTTCCGAGGCAACCGAGAGAAGGGTATACGCATGCTCTGGCAAGCAAGCAAGTTCTCGAACGTGAATGGAGGAATGGCAGCCCTGGTGCTCCTTGGCTGGTACAATGGACTTATCGGCTTCTGCGATATTTACTCTGACCCCGACCCCGACGTTCCGGCTATGGACCAAATCGAAGGCTATCCTGCCGAGAGACTGAAGGTGCTGCTGTCAGTGATGAGGGAGAGATATCCGCGCAGCCAACTGTGGATCATTGAGGATGCACGCATGGCATCAGCTGATCGCCACCTAGATGATGCCCTCATTTTGCTTGGAAACGCGCAAAAGAGTGATATGAAACAACTGCAAGCATTGCAGGTCTTTGAAAAGAGCTTGACCGCTCAAAATGCGCATCGTTATGAGCTCTGTGCCAAATCGTTCTTAGAGTGTGTAGAGTTGAATGCCTGGTCAAAGGCACTGTATTACTATGCTGCCGGAGCAGCCTACCTGGAAAGATCAAAAGAGCTAGCGGACGAGGGTGATGCAGTCGGGTCACAAAAATTCGAGAGGCTAGCAGAAGAGAACATCAAGATGGCGCCTTCGTTCGTTGGGAAAAAGAAGATGATGGGTCGTCAATTACCGTTTGACTTGTTTGTGCAGCGAAAGGTGAATAAATGGACAGCACAGGCGGAAGCTTGGGGCTGCTCATTCATCGACGCTATCGGAGTGCCACCGATAGAGGAGTCGGTATTTCTGTGGAGTGGACACAAGAAGATGAACAAGAAACAACTGGAACAGAGTCTGCGTAACCTGGAACGTGCTGAGAACAGCCCTTATTGGGAGAGAAGAGCGATCGACGAGAAATGTGTCCTCGCCCTGTTGCGAGCAACCATCTACCGCAACTTCGGGCGACACAAGGAAGCACAGGCTATTCTCGAGAGAGTGGTTTTCCCCCTAGACAGGACTGCTTTCGCAGGGCCAAATATGGACACTTGGGCTGCGCCTGCGGCATATTACGAACACGCCGTGAATTCATGGCAGCAGCGCAGCGAGTACGTTGCCAGATTCGGGACTACCGTTACTAATCCTGCAGCCGATCAGCACACGGTGCCCGCCGTTGACATCCAGGCTGACCGGGCGTTGGTGGCAGAGGCTCGAAAACAAGTTGAAAGGGCAAAGAACTGGGGTTCATATGAGCTTGATGCACGGATTGGCATGAAGATTACTGCAGCCCTGGGGGCCATCTCAAAATGGGAGAGAAGGAACGGAGCAGCGTAATCCCGGTGCTCTTTTGGCAAAAGCCGCAATGAACTCGTGTCATGCCGAGACGGGCTGATGATCATCGGGCATGCTCGGCTTCGGATCTGGCTCTAGATCAAGCTCCAGAAAATGTGTTCCAGCTAAAGGAGTGTGGTAATAAGGCTGGATCTCCACGAAGCCAAACGAGCGGTACATGTTTACAGCAGCGACCATGCGCGGCAGCGTATCCAGGCGCATCTTGCGGTACCCGAGCCGTTGGCCTGCCTCAATTCCAGCTGATACTAATGCTCGGCCCACCCCCAAACCCTTGGCTGCATCCCGAACCCACAGCCTCTTCATCTCGCACACGTCGCTTGCTTCGCCTGCAAGTGCTCTGACAGCAACACATCCAACAGGCTGTCCACTCTGAGATTTCCGCGCCAGAAAAAGCTCTCCTCTGGGCGGCGCATAATTCCCCGGCATGCTAGCCATCTCTGCGTCAAAATTTTGAAACGTGAGGTCTAGATCTAGCCATTTGGTGTACTCGTGAAATAGATCGATGGTAGAATTCAAATCATCTTCGCTTCGGACGGCGGTAATAAAGAAGCTACCAGATACATTTGCGAGCAGGCTTGCCTTCCGCTCTTCCTCTTCCGTGCGTGCATTCATGGTTGTAGCCAGCAAGAGACTTTTGTCTACGAGTCGAGATGGCATTCAAAGACCGCCGTTTTCTCCTATGCATACCAAACCAGCACGAGCATTGCCGTCAACGCTACACGGTTTGAGAAGTTGAGTCATAAACCTGTTGTTCAGACTAGCTAGTCTGGCGATATCGGAAGCGTTTGTACAAGTTGCTTCTGGCCCCACCCCTTCAGCATCGGCTTTCAGCTAAACCCATTCTGGATGACCTCCTAGCTTGTCGCGTGCCATCATCGCTTGGCAGGCTCGGTTCTTCATTTGCCCCTCTGACTCCCATTCAAACCTTGAAGGAAGATCGGTGACAGCCGGGCAGGCCCCATTTTCCGCGGTAAATAGTCCGAAGAATAAAGTGACCGAGCGTTCAATGAGCCGCAAAGCATCACAAATTTCATCGGTTGTTTGTTCAGTGACCCCTGCCCCCCCTTTTGTTGAGCTTTATACGTAAAAGAATACGACCCTCCAGAATTCGGCGAGCGTGACGCATGGAGAACCCTTCCCTGCTACGTATTCCAACTCCAGCCCATTACTTCGTACTCTGACGCATTGCGGACGATTATCAAAACAACCCACCTGCCGGGTTCCTTATCAGGCCAATCAATGAAGGCCCGCTGGCAAAGCTTATCTAATTCAAATCAGAAATATCATAGTTTTCGTGACGGCACAGAATGTCATACAAACAGAACTACTGGCACATGGGAATTTTCTTGTATTATCTTGCCCCTGCTATACTTCCCCGTGCGGGCAGATCAGCGGCTAAAACGCAAAAAAAAGGATATTTATCTCTGACAAGAAAAGCCAACACATTCTGACGCCCGGTACAGCCCGATCCCACTCGGGGGGGCAGGCACAAGTTTTCAGCTGCTCCCAAACCGAGTTGTTTGTATGTATGTGTACGTAGGAGGTAATTTGCCGACGAGGTCGTTTTGTTTGGTACATAATCTGTTCCAATTCGCATAAAACCTGTTCGTGTTGTTCGTGCCCGCTGTATACTTTTTGGATACCCTCTTCTTCAAAAACAAAAATAGTCCCTATCGTAGTTACCTTGAAAGCCTCCTGGAATTCGTAGTTTTCTACCTACCTCGATATCATTTGGGATTTCTTTTCTCTTTTGGAAAAAAAAGATGTCGAACATCCCTTCTGAACCAGAGTTCGAGCAGGCCTACAAGGAGCTAGCCTCGACATTGGAGAACTCGTCTCTTTTCGAGAAGAGCCCGGAATTCCGAACGGCTCTTGCTGTCTCGGCCATCCCAGAACGAGTCATCCAATTCAGAGTCACTTGGGAGGATGACGAGGGAAAAGTCCAAGTCAACCGGGGCTACAGGGTCCAGTTCAACTCCGCCCTCGGTCCGTACAAAGGAGGCCTCCGATTCCACCCCACGGTGAACTTGTCGGTGCTCAAGTTTCTCGGGTTCGAGCAGATCTTTAAAAATGCCTTGACGGGACTGAGCATGGGTGGCGGGAAAGGCGGGGCCGACTTCGACCCCAAGGGCAAGTCGGACAATGAGATCCGCAAGTTTTGCGTCGCTTTCATGACCGAGCTCTCAAAGCACATTGGTGCCAATATCGACGTTCCTGGTGAGTCGCACAACAAAAAATAAACATGTACAGCGAAGAGTTGAAGAGTTGACAAAAACGTGTGTGTGTATAGCCGGCGACATTGGTGTGAGTGGTCGAGAGATCGGCTGGTTGTTCGGACAGTACAAAAAGCAGACCAAACAATGGGAAGGTGTCTTGACAGGCAAGGGCCTCGACTGGGGCGGTTCCCTCATCAGGCCTGAAGCAACCGGCTACGGCGCTGTCTACGTGAGTTACAATCAAGAAAATTTGTGTGACGACAAAAAAAAGGTCTGACAATGAGCAGTATGTCGAACACATGATCAAATACGCCAACGGAGATCTAGATTCTTTCACAGGCAAGCGGGTAACAATCTCTGGGTCTGGTAACGTCGCGCAATACGCAGCGCTCAAAGTGATCGAGCTCGGTGGGACAGTGCTGTCTCTCTCCGACAGCAAAGGGGCGATTATTGCGACAAGCGAGAAGGGCATTTCACCAGATATGATCACGAGCATCGCCGCGTTGAAAGTCCGACGAAAGGCACTCGCAGAGATCGCTACCACGTCCGACTTTAGCAGCAAAGTCAAATACATCGAGGGCGCCCGGCCCTGGCTTCACGTAGGGTCAGTGGACGTCGCACTCCCTTCGGCCACGCAAAACGAAGTGTCAGGCGAGGAAGCAGAAGGACTCATCAAAGCCGGGTGCCGGTTCATCGCCGAAGGCAGCAACATGGGCTGCACACAAGAAGCAATCGATGCGTTTGAAGCGTCGCGCCGGAAAGCCGGCCCCGCAGCTGTGTGGTATGCGCCCGGCAAAGCAGCCAACTCCGGTGGTGTCGCCGTTTCCGGTCTCGAGATGGCCCAGAACTCGGCTCGCATAAGCTGGACAAGCGAAGAGGTCGATGCCAAATTGAAGGACATCATGAAGAACTGCTTCAACAACTGCCTCACCACGGCAAAGGAGTATGTTACCCCCAAGGAGGGAGAGCTGCCATCGCTCGTCGCCGGTGCAAACATCGCAGGCGCCATCAAGACTTTCAAGGCCATGCACGCCCAGGGGGATTATTGGTAAATTGAGCGTTCGGCGCCTGATATTTTGACTCACAGTACGGAGTACTATTCCATTAGTGTTCCGGTCGGATCCAATAGCTGAGCTAAATCATGAGAAGGTCAAAGCCCCCCAGCTTGCGTCCTGTAACCTTACCTTGTTCTTGGTGCTGTCCTTACTCCTCTCCCACACGCGTTGGGTCCTCTAAAGGCCTCTTCCTCTCCTTCTCTATTCTCCTGCCGTCCGTTGGCACTGTATGTCTACAGAGTATAAGCTTAGTGTCCCCAGGATGTCGCTGTCCTAGTCGTTGTTGTATTTATGCTACATACCCTCTACTGCCTACCACTACTACCTACTTGCCGTAAATCTAGCTGTCAACACCTTCATCGAAACTATTGGGCTCCCACAAGGTCCAACGCCATCATGATCGGCGTCGCAGATATCAAAATGAAGTAGACGGCTCGTGTGGATGCAGATGCAAGTCTAGAGGCAATAAAGCTCTCGCTACCCTCGTACAGTGAGTCGAGAACCTGGTGTCGAAGGGGGCATGATGAGCACGAGGGAGCATGAGCATCGTACATGTATCGCTTGACAAGAGGGAAAAAGGTTCAACACAGCTCGAGAAATCCTTCCGGCGTGTGATGATCATTGAGGCTTCCTCAGGAACCATCTCTGAAACGTAACCAATGTGATTCCCATAGTTGCTAAACGCCACGCATGCAGACAGTTTGCGGAAGAAAACAGGTTCTAAAAAGAATATTAACAGCATTGATTTTTCTTATTCAACTTGCAATAGTATAATCTTCGTCCACCTTTATATCCACAATAGTCATAACCAGACAAGCTGTACATGGGGCAAAAATTGTGTGAGTCGAGAATTTGCCAATCTACACTATATTTTTGAATGGAGTTTTTGCTTCCACAGTGCCAGCTCGAGCTCGAAGCTGGCTCCGTCCTGGAAGCCTGTGCCGTACTTTTTCTTTTTCTTCCCCGTCAACGAGAGGGTATTCGTAAATCTGGACTTTTTTCCATCCTCGGCTACCGGCAACGATGCTAAATTGAAGTGATGTGATCATATGTCTCCTTTTCGGCGTGTGCACGTGAAGATTATCATCAATAAACTATCTTCCAAAATATATTTTTCAAGAAATTGCCATGCCCAGTCCCAATCCCAATCCCAATCCCCAATCCACTGGTCTTTGCCTTCTACGCCTCATACAATGTCGAACAGTCAAAGATCCGGCCGAGATTCCTGGCGCCGTGCTGTATTCGCTCTATAACATGGGTATCAATGGGTGAAAAGAAAATGACATGCAAGGCCAACATGTCCCAACATGTCCATCGGCGTTATGTCATGGCCTGCACGACAACTTGGGGAACTGTTTGCATGGTCTCATGTGGTAGCTTTCTTCGGCTTTCCCATCATTACCATACTGTCTTCGTCGGAGGACTCTTCTTGATCCAGGTCGCTATGATAATTTTCTTGGCCTTCCAAAGACTTGCCTGTGGTTTGGACGGTGGCGTTGCTATGCTCGGTGAGAGTATCTGCCGTTCGCATGAATTCCGGCTCATGATCGTCAGACCGCCAGTCATCTGGCTGATATACATCACGATATTCTTTAGAGAGAAATGGTTCTTCATCGGGTGGTGATGACGCACCCGACGTTTCAACGATGCTGGGATTAGACATGCTCTGAGTGACGCTGCTATTTGTGAAGTTTTCGTAAGATGATGCAGCCGTGCTGAGTGGCGGTCCGGTCTCACCCTCCGTGGGTGAGCGCGGGAGATCGTGCCTTACAGAAGCCAGGTCCGCCTTGAAAGTCAGATCGTCTGGAGAGGGTGGACATTGAGACATCACGACACTGTCACGTATATTTGCCCTAGCAGATTCCTCGGCTCCTTGCCGAGCCTCCAGGATATGACGACGCTGATTAATTTCCTGAGCCTGCGAAAATTCCAACGGAGAAGAGGTTGGGGCATACCGGTACTGTTCGGGAATCGAAACGGGTGAGCTTGGTGCAGAGCTCAATGGCGAGGATTGATCGTAAAGCTGATTGGGAGTTCGCAGAATATCCGGAGTTTCGATTGACCCTGCTGCTTGAGTGTTGCTGACGGCCAAGCTTGGAACCGAACGATGTTCGCTCCGGGAGGAGCTTCGACTCGCCGAGGGAGAGCGAGAGGCTCCTGGACTGCGTCTATCCCGGCTGGCCAGTCTCGTCAGCGTTTTTTGTGCACCTTCCCACAGGCCAACCGTCCGAGCTCTTATACTCGACGGCCGATCGAAAGCATGTAACTGATCAGTATCTTTAGGAATATCTAAAGAGGGGTAAGTATGAGCCTGGCTAGCTCGAATCGTCCGGACCGAATCCGCTGTCGATAAAGCAGAGATTCCCCGACCGGGCAAAGTAGGTCTTTCGTCGGATACCGGGTGAATCAAAGGAGATCCACCTGGGGAGAGCGCGACCTTGGGAGTCTCGATCGCGAAGTAAGACGGCATGTCTACATCGTCAGGGCTTGCCGTCTGACTTTGTGCAAGGGGATGGTTTGAAGACTCTCTTGATCGTTGAAGTGCATTGAGTAGCTCTTCGTTATGTGTACTCGTCCGTTGAATTTCACGACCCCGTTCGGCTTTCCCAATCGTACTTGTGGTTGAGCCAGTGGGGGAGTGAACTGATTCGCTGGAATTGCTGGCTGCCGTATTGGAGCAGGTGCTCATACCTCGTTTTCTGCCACTTGAGGCTGCACCCTTCACAGCGTTGAGCATTGCCTTACCCACTCTAGTAACTTCTGCGAAAATGTTACGCTTCACCACCGCGACCGACATTTCTTTCTCGTTGACTTCGAGAATTTTCTTGGTTCCTTTTTCGAGAATTTCAGGCTGGTTCAAAAACTGAGTAGGGTCAGTCATGTTCTCCAGGACCCAGGGATGCTTTTTGGCATCGGCGATCGTGATGCGGTGGGCAGGGTCTTTGATGAGCAGTTTCGCGATGAGGTCTCGTAGGGTTTCCGGCACAGCTTCAAACTTCAGCTCGTAGTCTAAACGTTTGTTACCGTTGATAGGAATATTTGAATGAGTCACGAGTTCTGTATTTGAAGTGTCTGCTGGCACAAGCCTCGTCTTCGGCACAACGGGAGCGACTGAACATACAACCTCATGAAAACCCATCGTATCAGTGGCGTAGAAGGGGAGTCGAGCGTAGACCATGGCGTACAAGGTGATGCCAAGTGCCCACAAGTCAATGGCTCCAGTGATTTTCGGAGGCTTGCCATCGGAGAATATGTTGACATCATCGTAACAAAGCTCAGGTGCCCAGAATCCCGGGGTACCGACTGAACGAGCAAGTTCTCGTTCATCGTCAAGAGGCCGGGCATCCTTTTCTTGCACAGCGTTGGTAGATTTGATTTCTTGCTCTGTCTTGGGCTGGCCGAAATACGAGACGCCAAAGTCTGAGATCTTGACCACACCATCGCTGTTGACCAACAGGTTGGACGGCTTGATGTCGCGATGAATGATGCCGATGGCGTGAAGAAATTCTAGACCCAGCAGCGTGTCCTGGAAAGCACGTCTTGCCTCCTCTTGCGTCAGTGCAGGGACGTAGGAGGTTTCGTCGTCATCGGACTCCAAGTCGTATTCAGATGACATGTGGGACAGAGCTGTAGCAACGCTGTATTTTCGCTCCGGCGCGTACGAAGTCTCGTCCACGTACGGACCGTACATGCTGCCAGCAAGGGCCTGTAGAGGATTTGTAGCATAATCGTCGGCGGCGGCGGCCTGCTTATGGGTTGGACTCAGGGGGTCCAAGTAGCTTCCAGTGTGGGAGGTGAACGAGGTCTCTTCAGAGGGTGTCCTCTGAAGGTCGTCACTCTCTTCATCGATCCCATAATGCACCACACTCGAGTATTGTGGCAGGTACATGCGGTTTCTTTGCAGCAAATCATGTCTGTGGGCGGCAAACTTGACCAGGTGCAAGTCCTGATCTGAGGGCTCGAGGGTGAGGCTGACACCTTTTGCCTCTGATTCGAATCTGGACCGGTTGATTTTGATAACGTCTTTGACACCGTGTCTTCGCCACTTAATTTCCCCTTTCTCGACGAATTCCAGAATGAGGTAGACTTTGTTCTTGTTTGGGTCGTCGATCACCTCAATCAAGCTGACGACGTTCATGTGTCGTGCCTTTTTCAGTATGGCCACCTCCCGTTTTGTCTGATCCTGAGGCTCTCCTAAGCGGCCCAAGCGGCGCTGTTTTGAATATCTGGGAACTATCTTGATGGCCACATTAGCTCCCGTCTGCATGTTTCGACCGAGCTTCACTTTGCCATGTTCACCACGACCAAGTTCTTCGATGACTTCGTATTCGTTGACGATCTTATTGCCGGAGTACATGTCATGGTCGATTTCTGCTTGATGGGTTTCCTTTGGCACTTGGAGGTGGTGGAGGTGAGGTGTGGTAGGCCTGGGATGATCGCCGCCGTACAGAGAAACGTCTCGTTTGGCAGTAGTAAATAGGCCCGGACTCGACATGGGTGTATTATCGGCCGTCCGTGCAGCATGAGTCGACATGGATGGATGGTTGTGGGGGTCATTAGCGTGATGATCACGCACATCGCCGTACCCTGGCTTCGGAAGGGGATGCGAGCTTCTGCTACGAAGGTGCAGATATGGACGAGGGGACAGGGCAGCAAGAGACTGCTCTGGATAGACTGGGTGCTCACTGTTCACATGCTTACGCAAGCTCATTATTGGTTGTGATATGGACGCTGATTTGGAATGACGTCGTTTGTGAGGTGGCGTTGGCCTGGTCCTGGTAGACTGTGCCCGGCGTATTGCACCTGAATTTCCCGCACCTTGGCCCTCCTGTTCAGCGAGAGTGTGCAGAGACCCCGAAGATGATTGCCCCGAATGTGTTGGGGTTCGAAGGCTCTTGCGAGAAGAGGGCGAACGCAGAGAAGGTGGTGCGAAATAGCTGTTGACTGCCTGCTCATGCGATACCCGAGTGCTCGGAAGGGCGGTCGCAGGTTTTGTCACGTTGAGCGTAGCCGAGGCTGAGGTCGAGGGTGTGGCATTGGCATTGGCATTGGCACTGGCTTTGGCTGTGTCTGGTATCTGAGATTCAGGTACTGGTGGGGAAGGGCCGTCTTCGTGTTGAGATGGTCCGCTTCCCTTCTTAACGACTTGCTCACCAGTATCTGCCATGACCACAGTCGTGCCAGTTGCACCCTTGACACTGGTAGGGGACGGGGACGTTTCAAAACCATCCTGGCCGTTGTTCGCGTTGCCTCCAGCATCCCAATTCGCCTGGCTGGGGTCGGCCATTAGGAATGCGCCTGTCCGCCAGGCTTCCAGTCGCTCTCATGTAGGTCTTGGGCTCGGGGGGCTTCGAGGGGAGCGGTACAGATCGTCGTATCTTCACCTGCTCGCCATCTATCTGCTGGCACTTGGGCCAGAATTCTGGGTCGTCTCTCAAAATGTGATCCTCGACGGCTACCAATTTTGTTACCTAGGTGGATAGATGTTCAGCTCGTCGAACACTCGCTGGAGCAGGTCGGGGTTCGAGAGGATAAAATCAAGAAAATCGTGGGAGATGCTGCTGTCCGAGGAGTATCATTCACCTGGGCGTAGTTGAGTACGAGCCAAATGGATGGAATGATGCTGGATCGAGGCGTCAACCGAACGAACAGCGCGCACAGAAAGCCGAATGGTGAGAATGAATGAATCAGCAAAAAGCAGCCAGCAGCATGAATGGAAAATAGCACAATGGTGAGGGAGAGTATGGTGACGAGGCGGAAAGATTGGCGGGTTGGATGCCAATTCGGAGTCTGCTCTCACAAGACTTTGCAAATAATGCAGTGGGCTGAAGTGGCATGGGAGGAGAGTGCACTCATCATGCATCGCAGCACTGGCACAGCACCTCACTACTCGAACCGGAGCCAAAAAGGCCCAACAGCGAACAAATCGTTGAGCGGCCGGCTGCACCCCACCGCGCTCCCAATGGTCCAGATGCCACTAAAGCATTCCACTAAGCCGCCTGAACTACGGTACGACTTTTGCGCTAATACTCCAGGGCTAGTAATAGCGCTCGTGCCATGCCTGTAAAGCCGGCGCAGGCACTAGCTCTTTAGCCCCCGCCAAGTCTCTCTCATCACACTGTAATGCCTACGCCTCAAACTTGAAGAGTAGTCATCGTGATAGTCATGATGACCACACTGGAAAATGATGTGTAACCCACCGGCCATTGAAGGTGGCAGTGTGGAGAAGCTTGTCTTTGATCAGACCATCAAGGAATCTAGGGTGAGGGACATCTGTTCTTCACATCAACCCTCCGCAGGTTGGAGGGAGGGCTGTCCCCAAACTCAAAATCACAAGCTTCCGACAAACGCGATCATGCAAGCCAGGTCATCAGCGACGCATCGAACTAGCAGCGCCCAGATGAATATAAATGGTGGTGGCCATTTACCACCCCTAAAAGGATATACCGGGATCATCTGCTCTGCAAATCCTCGAACGAACCCCACCAGGTTCTCCATTCTTGCTGCGCACCCACCTCCTCCGCAATTGAGCAGCGCTAGCATGTTCATCGTGTAACAGTCCACTACGAGTACGGAGTACTCCGTAGTACAGAATGTGCGAAGAAATAAATTATAATCATCAGCTACATGCGAGTATTTAATCAGTCCTCCAGGGCTATGGTTTCTACAGTCAAAATGATACGGAGCATACGTGTGTGTACGGCATCATAGACTTCAGACGCTAACGACGTTCCTGTAACTGAAACTATATTATCACATGCTGAACCTGGGATTTCCTAGAATCGGCGCACAGCGATCGACTCCTCGATCGGCCCCGTCGAAGTAGGCCAGCATTAATCAGACGACGACTTTCGGTCTGCATACGTCTTGGTACGGAGTATTATGCATTCAAGTTCAAGTTGCCTCCCAGCGGTGCCTTAGGCTCCACCAACATGGCCTGCAGTTATTAGGTGCGGCCGCTGCGGTGCAGCAGTGCCTAAGGCTGATGATTTCCAGTCGGGGCCAGGACCCAAGCCTGCGCCAGCCGTAATTTTTGCAATCAAACACGAGAGTTGTGGGGCGCCGACGGCGTGGGACTAGCGCGAGGAAAATGCCGCACGGCAGCCCATCGGCTAGAAGCTAGTCAAATCCACCGCAGTGAAAATCTCGGTGCATGTATATAATAATATTGATGGCAGTAACCGTGAGAAGCTGAGATTGACGGAAGAGTGCAGCAATGCCCGAGGGGAGTTCCGTCCAGCTGCTACGCCCCTTTTCCCGTGCACCAGAGTAGTGCTGCGCACGTACATCAGTGTGCGCTCTTTTAGTTTGTTGCGTCGATAGAGTTTGGCGTGGCTTACAGACGAACGAGCAAAAGTGCACCGATTGAGCACTTCACAGAAGGCAGGAATACGATCGCCACGTTGCACAACATATAGCCTCCGCGATCGACAACATGACCTGTCACACAAGCCATGTAAGATTGGACATGTGCAGCATCGGAGAAGTGATACACGTGCTGTAATACATTGTTTGCTCAATTCCAATCACTCCTTTTCACTTCCGTGCTCTATTGTCCGAGTCCGAAAACATCCCTCGAGGTCTTGTGTTGATATCTTTCCCAGAAGGTCCTTACCCTGTCCGTTTATGTTCAGACGACCCACTCTCCTAGCATGCTAGCTCACTCGTTTCAGGCGACGGATGTGATATTAGTTTGCTTTCCAAAAGCGACAAGACTATATCCCGGGATTTAAGTTGCTATCTGGAGTAGCTGTTGGGGGTTTCAAAGCGGGGAGTTACTCGACTGACTTGGGTTCTCGAGTTCGCTAAGACACGAGCTGGATACGAAATCTACGAGTATGGCAGCCGACTCCTGACGCACAACTCTATATTATTGATCTCGATCCAAAAAAAATAGTCTCTTTCGAGGGTTCCAATCTTAAGTAAGCATACCCTGAGAAGGGGCATTTGGCCTTAAGGCCTGAACTTATCTATTTTTGTATCCGGTCGGATTCGTCAATTTGAGTCAAAGTACCAACTAGCTCTGCGTCTTTCCACTACTCACTCAACCCTCAGAGGGTGGACTAACATTCCCGGTCATCTTCCGTGCTTGCGTCGAATATTCGAATAGCTTCGAATATTATAACCCGTATCTTCGGCTACTATCGATGCCGTAGCTCTAGCTCTGTGAATCGATGCAAAGACTTACCCCAAGCCCTGAAGTGTAACGTGTTTTTGGGCTCAATGGGTCACTGGGGTTCACTGGGTCAGCCACAGCCAAAAAACATGATTTCACAATCTGGATTTCAGCCTTATTAAAAGAGCCTGACCCATTGGACCCCTATGACCCATTGAGCCCAAATTTACGTTAAATTTACCCCAAATCTGTCTCACTCAACAAATTGTACAAGTTTGATACACAAGCCGAGTGCTCCTCGTCCGCCGTATGCATGCAAGACGACCATTGTGCTATGACAGCGCATACATAGGTTTGTCTCTAGGCGTCTGAGCTTCATACTACAAAACCCTTTGCCCTGGTAGTTGCGTAACTGGATGAGTTTTGAGCAGCCGAAGACATTGGTGCTGGGCGCCTCATGGACGAGACATCCTCCTTTCCTTGACACAAGTCAATGCTCTGAAGACAAGAGCGTGCTTCGTCACATTGAAGCTTCCATTGGCCTAGCAGCCACTTTGTTTAGCTCGCTGTAGCATGTGCAATGAGGTGAATGAGCTAAACGAGGACTGAGAATTTCAGGTGTTTTCAACATAGTCATGCAACTTTCGCATTGCAAGTATTCTGCCCACTTGACACCTCCAAATGTCTTATCAATGCTCGCCAGTATTGTTCGCATCCTGTTTTGTAAAGATAAACTCCATCATCAACCTAGCGAAGTAATAACACGCCATAAACCTCTTCCCAAAGTTGGAGGTTTCGTACGTATGAATGAAGGAGGGAAGAATGCTTGGCAAGCGATCTTCTGGCTTGGTGTACGAAGTACTTCGTACCATGATTTCCGGCACAAAATTGTGGTCGCGTTCGGCTCGAGGTGCTTGGTTTCAGCTGTCACCACGCATAAAAATCCAGCCACTTCGTCTTCTCCAATTGCCAGGCTGATTGTACTTTGGTGGTACATTCGAGCATCATGCTGTTGGGGATGTCAATAGAAGCTCGCAATCTCACTCCACACAGACACAGTCCTCAAAACATTCGTTACCTGCCTTGGCCAAGAATCACCCGTCCTCGCTAGGTCGAAATTGGGGCTCAGCAGTGTGCAGATGACACTGCATCAGTCATGCGTGGGACAGGTTGAGAAAGCCAGCGACCAAATGTTGTTGAAGCTTACGTGCTTAAGGACCATGCAAAAGTGTCCATGGAAATGCGTATTACAAGCACTGTTATATTTTGCGCTCAAGCATTTTGGTGGACGCGGTAGCCTCGCTTTCTCCTCGGAGTCGAGTGCTCCGGGTGTCCGGGCCAATGCTTATTAATGGATTAAACTTCCATCGCGCGCCTCGTTCTTTGCTCTCCACGTGCGTCATGATGACACGCGGTGCAGTGATGACGTGCAGAAGCCTAACTGGGACTGCTTACATTCCAACGTTTGCGCAGTCCGTTTTTGGAATCCGCGAAACATTGACCCTGTGCTTCTATTAACGCCTTTGACGTGATCGGACTGTTTAGTCGGCAATCAAATTGCCTACAAAATTCGCTACACTGGCGCAGCCACTTCATGTCAATGCAGTTAGCTTTAGCCTCATTGCCATCCCTGAGTTAACACTAGCGAAGAAGCGAGGACCTCTCGTTCTCCAAAGTCTTCAAACGTAACTCAAGCATGCCAAGCTCGATTCAAGTGCTCAGCGAGATTCTTTAGTCTCCAAGTCAATTTGCATACACCATCCATAATGACTGCATATGGTTGTTGGGGAGTCTGTGAGCAGTTGACCTGGTTTCGAATTCATCCACAACCCGTACTTGCATTACAGTCCTTCGCTAGTATCAAACTTTGAACAACCACAAATACCCATGTCTTGCTACCGATCCTGGGTGAAGATGACGGAGCGCGAGATAGGACTTGGTCTTCTCCAAATCAGTATATCACTGCTTCAGTGGCTGAGAAACCTGGTTGACACCAGTTCCCATGTGCAACAGACGAGCTGACCATGCATGTATATAGTCTCTGCTCACCAGGTCTCATCCTGGCATTCCCCCCCTTGAGCAAAGATCGTCAGTCCTAGACTTAGGTGTGGCAATTGATCTTCAGATTGTCGTTCAATATATCCAGACTTCAAGCGTTGGACAGAGGGTGGCGTCAGCGAGGACAGGGACTGTGTCCCCATGATCACAAATGCCGAACAGGAAAAGACAGCAGACCCAGGAGCCTGCATCGTTCAAGGGTGAGTTCTCCTTTGTGAACAAAGACGCAAGCAATATCGGGTCGAAAGAGCACAATGCAGCTGTGTCTTGGCACGTTGTGAATCGTTATGAGCGGTGGAAGAAACAGCAGCAGGCTGAAACTTCTGAATTTGTTGCGAGTTCTTCTTCGAATGCCGCTGTAAGTGCCCGAGCCGCTTATGCTTTTGCTGTATGGCCACTAAAGATAGCGGTGTGTAGAACGAGGAAGGGAGGGATGCTTCCTATCCACCGGAACCATGGCGAATTGAAAAGGCCGAGCTTTCAATGCTTGGTCATCCCGAGCCACCAAGAGAACACCACCAGGTACCAACAAGTGCCTTCTCACACCTGAGTGTCTCGCAAGCAGAGAGCTACCATTCAACGGCTCTGCACTCGGACGATGCCCACGAACACTCGTCACTTCAGAACACGGTATTGGATTCAGCACAGTTTCCGCCCCTAGTATCAAGGATCTTGTCTTACGCCTATGAGACTGTTGTACCTGCCATGTGGCCGCAGGAACTAGGCAGATCGAATTGGAGGTACGAGATATCGCACGCCGTGGACGATATTTCAGCAATTAACGACGACTCTTGCTATGCTTCCGCAACCTTATGTTTTTATGCCACGCTCTTGGCATCGGCCACTAGTGAGCCCGAGTTAGCTTCACAAGCGTGCTTTTTTCAAACTCAGGCGATGTCTGAGTTGCGGCAGCGGATGTCTTCCCACCTTCATGCTGTGGAGGAGGCCACTTTGAAGGCCATGCTTAGGCTGTTTTCTGCAGAAACCACCCTAGACAACACGTCCACGGCACGTGTGCACCTCAAGATGCTACGGAATGTAGTGAACGCCAAAGGTGGGGTTATATTGCTCGACTCGTGGTTTCGTGAAAATCTCTTGGCAGCAGATTGTTATTTTGCTCTTAAGTATGCCACAAGACCAGTATTCCCTGCGTCAGATTGGACCCCTGGGCCATTGAGTCACTACTGGAGGTCACGGCTGGTATCTGCACGCATCACTGGCGATCACGCTCCGAGTGTAGACCCAGTCCTCAATGGATCCATCAAAGGCATCGTCCTCGACCTTCGGGAGTTATTCCGCGTCGAGCAGTATGTGAACTCTCGTGACGCCTCTCAAGATCACCAGCTTCTACGCTGGCGACAGTTGAGGAAACTGGACTGCCTCAGTCGCCTAGCAGAGCATCAGCTAGGTGTTCAGATATACCCCCACCTGTTTGTGAGACCAAAATTGCAGTCCGCAGTATGCACAGCAATTGCAGTGATGGCGGCCATGGTTCTAGGCAGCCCCGAGCCAGTGCGATTCGGACTGAAACTCACCAGTGATCTGAGAGGCAAGATTGGCGATGCAAGGGTGGAGCTCGACGAAGAGCACATGGCTGAGTATACTGTCGAAAATCCAGTCACTAAATATGTTGTCTTCTGGCTTGTGCACGTGGGCATGTTGGCCGAACAAGCTCATCCTGTTGCATCGGCAGCACGATGGTTTCAGCATGAATATACGGCCGTGTCTGCCGAGCTGGGCTTGACAGGGGAGAATGATCAGCAGGCTGTAGCGAGACAATTTCTCTGTTCTATGACGCTTCTCGAAGAAATCAGCAAGCAGCGAACTATCCGGAGGGAAGACGAGCAAGCAGGCATATATGAAGCTTGTGGCATGAGTTGGCGACAGCCTCTCGAAGTGGTAAAAGCCAGCTCATTTACGGAGGCGGAGCCCGGATTGAGCAAGATCGACAAGGGGATTTCAGCATGATATCTGCTGTGTGTGTGTGTGTGTGTGTGTGTGTGTGTGTGTGTGTGTTTTTGGCTTACTTGGCCTCTTATTGATTGGGTGTTAGCAAATCCGTCTTTGATCAGCCTGTTCATCTGTCACCGCCACCTTCCCAGCTTGATGCAATTAATTGCTTGATCGACATTATTTACGAGACCTAGACCCCGTTTCGCATCTTTGAAGGGCGTTCGCAAGACTAGGTAGAAGGTCTCCAGCCCTACCTTCACTTAGTAGTTGTGTTTGACTAAGTCAAAGAAACTTTAGCGCCTCGCTTCTGCTGGCGATTACGAAACTCGGGTGACCTTAGACGGGTAAATGCCGGCCAATTAGATTTGCGAACTGGGTGAGCTTCCTTCCTGGCTCCGACAGTTTGAACCGATGATTTATGCTCTTGAGGAAAACACAGCTACCGTGATTGACCTCGATGACACTCGGGGTGTCGCCAATTATTCCAAGATTCTCATGCTCGCATGCGAAGCAAAGTGCACTAACAATCGGTCGGAAGAATGGCTTGCGACAATCACGCAGGTCTCCGATCAGTTCACGATGCATTTCCGCGGGCCGTGGTGAAGTAACTCCGGGGGATTATGAACATTCATCAACCGCGCCGTCTCATCAACCAGACATCCTCACAAGGATCAAGGAATTTACGAGCGCCAATCCAGTGTGTATTTTCCATTCTACTTCGAACAATCCTTATCAGAATCTTGCAATTGAGAACTATTTGCTCAGATTTTCTGCACCGGCTTCGAAGCTCTTTTTCACCTACACCAACCGACCATGCGTTGTAGTGGGGCGCAACCAAAACCCATGGCTGGAGTGCAATATCGCGAGAGCTCAAGATGGCCTTCCCTGGAATTCGGCTGATTGGGCCAATTTTGAAATACATGAATTCGAGAAAGAGGGCAGATTCACGCAAAGGTCTGCTGCCGGGGGAACCCCGCTTGATCTAGTCAGAAGGAGAAGTGGTGGAGGGACCGTGATCCATGATGCCGGTAACTTGAACTTCTCTTTCATCGTGCCAAACGATAAAAACTTCACGCGCAGCAAACATGCGCAATTAGTGGTGGATGCCTTGAAGCGTTATAAGGACGACAGTGTATTCCCGAAGGAGATTGCAAACTATCGAGGTGAGGATATCTTTGTGAACGAAAGACACGACATTGTCATGCGCCTCCGAAATGGCCATGAGGAGCCGATCTTCAAAGTTAGCGGGAGTGCCTTCAAGTTGACACGAGGGCGAGCGCTGCATCACGGGACTCTACTACTCTCATCCCCCAACATTAGACACAAGTCAGCCGATAACAAACAAACTCCCAGCGTGTTCTCAACACTACTCTCTTCTCCAGCTGTGCCCTACCTGAAGGCAAAGGGTGTAGGAAGCACCCCAAGCCCAGTTCACAATTTGTTCCGCATGGACGGATCAAGCTCTGAGCGAAGGAAGTTGGCCGTGGGAGTTGGAGATCGCATTGCCTTGACATTTCGCGACGCTTACGGCAGTCCAGAAGCGCCAGTGAATTATCTACGTGGTCATGACTGTGCAGAGCAAAATAACAAAGCCATCCATGACGATATGCAAGAGATCATGACTGATGCATGGCGCTTCTGCCAAACACCGACATTCGAGTACTCTTCATCTCACAACGGCGTCAAGCTCAGCTTTCAGGTAAAGCAAGGCGTCATCCACCACCCAATTTTACAGAACGAGGATGGAACCACTCTAAATACGACCAAGTTTGACATTTTGGAAGGGATTAGGCTGCATGAAGTAGTGTCGTGGGACGAATATCTTCCTTCGCTAAGTGTCGGGATTTCGAAACACCTCTCAACTATTTTCCCACCTATCATTCCTGCCGAGCGAGCACATTCTGGACGAAGTCTACTCGATAAAACACGCATTGAGCACGAAGCCGATATCTGCGGGCAGCCGGGAAAGGCAAGTGCAGTTGAGAGAGCTTCTCTAAAAGGCCATGTCGAAGTCGAAGAACGAGGTCAAAATGTCGTTGTTGAACGGTGAAACAATGGTCACGTGCGTGGGGAAGGTAGAGGCATAATTAAGACCCTAAACACAATAGACGACTGAAGAGACCCTTGGAGAAGTTGTGCTCTTTGGTCATAGCGAGGTTAGTCAGAGAAGTTACATAGAGAAGTACTAGTCGCCGTTTGGTGATGCACGACGCCATTCATGCTGCATACTTTGTTACAAATGTCCCAAGTGTGAACCTACGTCACTGCGGCATTTCGAGCCTACTCTACTAGTAGACCAGAGACATTATTCGGAAGTCGCAGGGGGAAAAAACAACCTCCGTGTCAGCCGCTAGAGTTAGAACGGTTTACCACGCGTGCCACGGTAGCAATGAACACATGGAGCAAAAGTTCAGCTGTGGTGTGACGCCCACCGTATTAGGAAAGGTGTGGATCTCACACAGCCTCGACTGGCGTTGGGAATCGACAGATCCATTGGTTCCGTGTCTCCTAAGCGAACATGTGTCAAGCAGGTCATTTGGGAGCAATAAACAATGGCAGCCAACAGGATCGATCGCTGCGTCTTGCAAGGTTTAGATGCACAACACCATGCACGAGGAATTCTTTTTGTTCAATGCCGTGACCCGTCTCGCAGCATTCATTATTGCCGATGCAGTGTGTCAAACATCGAAGTTTCCGGGTCCTGTTTACGAGGACCCATTTACCGGGCCCAACTAGGGTTAGTGAAGCCTGGAAGGGTTCAAGTGCAATGGTCAGGAAGCCTAAACCCAGCAAAATAATGGAAAAGACTTTTTGACCCTTTGCCGTGCTTGTCTAGCCTGCTCGATTTAGAGTGTGTAATAGTGCTCCTCTAGCGGGTACAGTTGCGCCACCCTTTCTCAACTGCTAAAGACGCAACATCACCTTGGATAAGTGCTGCTTTTACTACTACCTACCCTACACGTTCTACACCTTCGACAATCGCTTTCTACCAGTTTCCTTGTTTGTCAGCATTCGCTTGACTGACTCTCGTTGATATTGATTCGATACAGCTTCAAGTTCCACGAGTTACTTGAACTCTTTTCGGTTTTCGACCAGTTCACCTTCTTCGCACACGGACCATCCATTTTCCTGCGTACACACATTCCATTGACCCAATGTATCGGTGCTCGCTATCCACCGTCCTCTTCTTTGCAATCATTTCGGCTTTAACAGCGCCTGCTTGGGAAATCGATGCTGCATTAGCGAGGGTAGAGAAGAGGCAGGTCAGTCTGTCCACCGGGGCCACCACAAGCGCGACTACTTCCGTAGCGTCAGTCACACCTACTACGACCTCTGCGGCCGCTTCAAGCAGTGATGGTGGTGTGTCGACCACCGTAACAGTAGAGTCGTCGACGGTCACATCCCAGGGCTCTGTGGTGATCGAGTCTTCAACGGTGATCGAAACCCCAAGTGTGACACAAGCAACAACAGTCGTTGAGAGTACCATTACCCGACAATCGACGAAAGAGAATGGCGAAACTACTCAAGTTCCAGAAACAGTTTCGAGCACAGCCACTTCAGAGTACACTTATTCCTACTCGCAGTATGTCACCAGCTCTGCATCGAGGGTGGTTCAGACGTACACATCAGTAGAAGGAGGAAGTACAGTTACTGGCACACGAACAAGCAGCACACTAGTGCCAGTGACGACGAGTGCTAGAGTTACGCCCTCGGCATTGGCAGCAAACGGCGAAGGCGGTAGCTCGGGGCTGAGCTCCTCGTCGAAGAAGATCATCGGAGGCGTTGTGGGAGGTGTAGGAGGCGCTCTTTTGCTAGGCGCTCTTGCATACACCGCCTGGCGGATCTGGGGCAAGAAGAAGAACCTCCATGACGACGATCTCTACGACCCTAACGCCAACACGGAAAAACTGAGCACCTCCACCGAAAACAACTCGCAGCCTTTCCGAAGCACACTTGACCAATACCACAACCCAGGTCCAGTCAACACAGCGTCTAATTTCTAGTCGTTTTTAGCGAGCATTTTCACACGTGGAAAAAAACATTCAAACTTCAATATACAGTAACGAGAAACGAATTTTCTCACGACTCGGGTCCAGTGCTCCAAGTGGAGAGCCGGCGAGTAATCGCACCTTGGACAAAACATGAAGGCATTTGAAAAGGGAAGGCTCACTGAGCCCTACCTCGATGGGACATACGAGTTTTTGGCTCAATTAGTATATTAGTTCGGGCAGTATTCCATACTGACGAGAAGTCCAGCTGCGGACGATGAATAGTATTGCAGCATCATCTTCCTTTGGAGTATGACACCATTGAAAATATCTACCTAGTCGTCTTGTGGAAATAGATTTGCTTCACTTATCAATCAAAAAGCCTACAATCACTTTACAAGTAGAGACTGAGTTCTGCTGTGCTTGATTGTGCCTGATTTGTGGGCAGGTTCTCTCGCCTATTGACACTAGGACCTAGCGATGGTTTTTCTACATTATGGCCTAGGCACATTATTGACCGAAACCTTAACTCTAGCAGTTTGTGCGACCCACAAGCCTTGCACAGCACCACGAGCCAAAAACAAAAAAATTTCTAGGCGCTAAGGGCATTATTATTATTCAAGGTTTGTTGCACTTTTCACGATCCCTGGAGCCCGCTGATCAGGAGAAGCTTGTTCTTCCTTCCGACAGGGCAAGCACGAATCGCCAAGAATTGTGCTTGTTTTGGCGTCTCCGGTAATGCCGGAGTTATACGTAAGCAGAAATACGAGATTTACGCGTGATGTAATATTGCAAGGCGCGTCCCCCTTCCCCCCCTCCGAGTCCAGGATTAAAGTCGCGTCTTAACCTGTGCCTTTCATAGTCGCAACCCTGCTGGCTGGCTGATATCTCTACACAGCGCACAGCAAACACGAAGTGTCACCGATCAAAGTTGAATAATTTTGCCCTGCAGCCTTTCGTCAAGGAGGTTGTCTAAGCATTTTGAGACAAAGACACGAACTTTTTGCCACGACGTCATATCCACGAAGAAGGGTGTTTCCCATTCGTTATTTGGATTGCTTCGCTGCTGATCCCCTATACCTACGTGCCATTTTATCGCTGTCGCGGAGAGGCAGCAATGTCCTCGTACCTCTTCTTTTCGAGCCCGCCACCAGCGTCGCAGCCGTTTCACCAACAGCAGCACCAGCAGCAGTTTCCTTTCTTCACTCCGCAAGCTCACCGAACGAATCCATTCGCCACGACGAACTATCGGTCAATTTTCCAACCAAAATCTCCTAGTCCACTGCGCACATCGTCAAGTGCAGGCAACCTGATGAGACGAAGTGTGAAGGATGATACCGTCAGAGAAAAGTGTGGTGGTTTAGGTCCCAGTATCGAAGGGACAGAAGAAAACAGTCATCCTCTAGAGTCAGGAAATATATCGCAGCACTTGAATAATCCATTCCTTGACAGTTCATCTATCAACTACTACTATCGGTCTTTGGATGCCTCCACCCCAGACCAGAATTTGGCCTATTCCTCCTCCCCCTCCCACACGAGGGAGGAGGAGCAAGGTTCAACATCGGACGCTTCAGGCTCAACTACACGATTGGATAGTTTCCCCGATAATAGAAAGCTTTCCCAATTCCAGCGGCGCTGTCGGGAGTCTTCTGCTTCCGTGCAAGTCGGCCACCGGATCGCTGCAAACAGAAATGGACGGAAATCAGACTTCCTCGATCGTGTGCGCCGCTCGAGACGTGACGAACGAGACACGAGGGGTATTGAGAGCTATGAGAAAGCGGCATACTGGAGAGAAAGAAGGGAGAGGGAGGCTCGATTGCGACGGGAAGCTGGAGATATCGATCTCGACTTGGAGATAGACGACGACCCAGAAGACTTGTTGCAATTGAGCCCGGTGGATGAAGAGAGGGAGACGGATGAACTTGTGGCTACCTTCTACGCTAACGCCAACCTGGACTTTCAGTCTGTCGAGCCTGTCGAGCAGGGCCAGGACGGTCTCATGAGCGACATCTTCGAGTTGGACGACGATCCAGAATACGATGAAGCCGCCTTCATGGAAGTGGTCAGTCAGGAGCTGGAGCGAGATGACAGCTCTTTCGACCGGAAGATAACCCAAATTCGGGAGGTATCATCAGAACGACAACTTCCGTATCAAGGCATAGACTCGGGCTTTGCCGCGCCATCGCAGAGCCAGGACAGAGATATGGATGTTTCGTAGTACAGTCCAGCAGCAGCTGCACATACAAAACAATGAGATGATACATACACAATCTCAAGCAAAATCAATTTTCGAAGAATTGAAGCCTTCACATTCTCCAAACACCGCTGCTATCAATGTGCCTCTTGTCGACCTCGCGTCACGTCGTCCCATCTTCTTGTTCATCTCGTTCGCTCAATTACCTCTTCGCACCTTTTTTTGCAGACCCAAGGTCTCCCACCAGAAGTAACTGTTCCAAAGCTCCGGCAAACCTATGGAAAGTCCCCCAGTGCACCAGGTAGTGTCTTCACCAATTGTATGAAGTAGGGAAATACTCCGTACATCTGTTGAATAATAAGTGAGCGCTGGAGATGTCTGCTGAACACATTCGACCAACAAGGATGGAAGAACAAGGGTCTCCTTTCGGCTTTGTTGTAAGGCTAGTACAAGGGGGGGATTTCGGTGTCTTAAGTCCGCCCGGAACTCGCTCTGATAAGTCCCCGAACTATCGGGTCGTCCTAGCGCTCGCAGCTTGCAGGTACTCTCGACACCTCTCAGCTTGCGACGTCGACGAGGCGTAGGAGACCTGTTTAAGGGATGGGGCTTCTTACAGAGGGCCAGACTAGAGATAATTGGTCTATAAATGCAGACCCTTCTGGATAATCGTCGCACGACGATTGGCCACCGAATGTTTGGTTTGTTCTTTGCATGCCTCTCCATCATTATTCCAAGTGTCGATCCAGACGAACCATGCAGACGGCATGACTTCTATGACCGCTCGGTAACGGCCAAGGGCATGGATGGAACGCTTTTCAAGGCGGGTTGAGATGGTAGCTGTCCGAAGGCTCAGGGAAGCCCCACGCGGCTCTAGGCAACATGGAGTGTGTTTCGCCTATAGTTGGCGCAAGATTTGTCGTGGGAGGTTCATAGACAGAGAGATGCGGAGCAGCTTGCGAAATCGAGTCGGGGAGCGCGGCGGCGGCTGGGTATTGGCTGTATGTGGCCTGTTCTTGCTGGACTGTAGGAACTGCGTCGCTCGCCCGCCGTGGATCCGGTGGCTTCTGTGCAAGTTGTCTGCCGGCTCGTCCAACGCCTTGTCTTTGACGTTTTCTCTGCTTGGTCGGTAGAGGAGTCGAGGTAGCCGGTGGGCTTCGCGCTGAACGGTCGGCAAAATAGTTGACCATGCTCATTGATGCTGGGATGGTATCACGGGCTGGCATGTCGCAGTACAGCTCGGGGTACACGTTGAAAAAGTCGACACCCAGTGTCCACGATTTAATGTCCGTGATACACCGATGAAAGTCCATAGAGATTTTGTAGAGTCCCGTTTCTGCATTGCGGGTGTAACAGTCACGAAACTCGTAGGGCCACCGGATGCGCAAAGACATGCACAAGAGCCGCCAGAAGTTATTGGCACAATATCGGTGCTCTTGGAACACAAACCGTTCGCGAACACCAGGCCAGACGAGATATTCTGTCACATAGGAGTGAAGCATCTGTTGTGATGGACGCTTGAGAAAGAAGGCCGGCAATTTCCAATCCGATTGATGACTGGGGTCCATGTGAGCTTGTAGCAGTACGCTGTTGGTTACAAGTATCGCCAGTCGTTCCCGGAGTTCAAGAGTACTAAACACGTTCTGGTCGATTGCACGAAGTAAGCGCCACATGGGATGCATTCGCCCATTTCTCTCTACAGAATCCCAACCGTGGAGTATAGCACGGACAGGGAGGTCATCGTCGTAGGCGAGGAATTTGGACGCATCGAGTACCTCAGGGGACCACTTGAACCATTCGGTCAACACATTGTTACAATATCTCCACTTGTTGGGGGTAATGGTAGGGTCGAGTGCATTTGCTGGCGCCAAGCACTCGCACGAAGGATTTGGCCCTGACTGTATTGGAGATGCCGCCCATGACGATCGCATTGGGCTTGCGAGATAAGCAGAATACACTTTATTGTGCACGGTGTACGTGCTCGATCCTCGAGGAGCAGACGAGGTGATCTCGCTGACTGGAGCCGATGCCTCAGGACTCGACCTATACAGATCAAGTTCCATTGGTCGTGGTTGGAAGGCGACCTCTGATGGCAATGTTGTGAGCCTAGGTTCGGGTAGATTGGGTTCGTCCTTTACTGCTTTGTTGGAGATGATACTCTCGATATGATTTACCTTCTTAGCCAGGTTGTCTCGGTCCTCTTGGGTTTCCGACAGTTGTCTCATCAAGGTTTCGATTCTCCCAGTCGAGTCCTGCTGCCGGAACTCTTCAAGCAGGCCTTCAAGGTAGGCGATTCGAGACTTTGTGCGCTCTCGAATCATACGCTGGCAGCGCCTGTCAGTTTCTCGTTTCTTCAACAGCCGTGCAGAAATAGGTTGCCCGTCATTAACCACCGTTTCTTCATTGTGAACTTGGGTATTGGGGGGCGGCGCTTGAGGCATCGCCGGGTCTCTATGCGGTGTTCAGAGTTGATAGAAGCTCAACCTGGTTCACTTAGTTGGCCAAGGAGCTGTCTGCTCAGATATACGTTTGGTGTCGCCCAACTTAAAAGACGCATGATACATGCGATGCCAGCCGGCCGCATTTAGATCGGGTGCTACAAGATCAACGGACCACAATATGAGACTAGGTGCCGTGAGTTTTGGCTGTTTGTGGTTCCTGCAGGTCAGTCTTCGGCAAGCCTCAAGTCAAATTACGAGGATCGATTGGGCAGCAACGATGGCCAAAAAGGGATTGGAGTCGCGCCTGTGACCTGAATAGGTCTAATTCCCTGGAAAGGCCCTCCTGAAAGGAAGATAGAACGTTCCGGCTCAGACTCGGCAAATGAGTAGTTCATATCCATCGGTTCCACTACAGCACCAGCTCTCCACATATTCGCGGACCCCGAGCACGCCCAAGAAACCCTTTCTTAGCGAGGATGTGGACCAGGCAGGACCGGGTCATATACACCGTTCAGATCCTCCACCAGCCTCATGGTGTGAACGAGCTAGACTATTCAGCGGTACAACCCACAACATCAGTTCTTTGGCTTATCAGACAAGAATTTGGGGGCGGCTGCGGAAGAAAACTTTGCAGCAATTCAGACTTGAAGAGTCCTTCGGTCCTTGTAGCAAAATCGCCTGACCTCCATGTAACCGCTTGAAACGCATCTATGGACAGCTGATGAATCGAACTACTTAATAATACATTGAGCTCACTCGAGGCAGGCGAATCAAGAGCTTCGATTGGCCTTTTTCAAGCTCTCTGTAGAAGAACGATGGGCTGCATTCTGCGCTTAGAATGATTTTCTGCCACCTTTGGAGAGGTGTCAGGTCGTTGAAGGAAGGGACCAGTCACGGGGTGATGCCTCTGGGGATTCCACAAACAGTTCTCGAAACGATCTTCTGATGCGATCTCTGTTCCAGCCTCGACAGCTCTTCACCTAAGGTTCGGATCGAGCTCTGCCACGCTTCCGTGCTCAGGCAAACTACCTGGTCCATTGGCGGCGTTTGGTAGAGTGTCTTGCGATTTTCTGGTGTCCATGCAGGCTACTACCGAGAACTTAGACGACCTCATATCAGGGATTTCAAGCCATCGCCGAATCAAAAGCTGTCTCTTAACCGCCCCCTGTTCCGCGGCAATGGTCTTCTCGCCTTTATGCAGGCGCTTTCGGTGACTAAAGTATAGCCCAATCTGCTGGATACCCTTGAAAAGAAAGTGTCCTCAAATGCCTTGAGCTACGCTTGAAGAAAGTCGTGTGTGAAGAGATTGCGATCCAAAGGGTGCTGGGCTATTCGGACAAAGGTTAGCGGAAGCTCGACAAGGTTTCTTGGGCATCAACCCCCAAAAACCTTTTTGATCGACCGTCGATCTTCAATTACCTGCGTGGTGTAGGTTATCCAGACCACGCCAGACTTGCCCAGTGGATGACACCAAAAACCTTGTCATCCCTGTCGTAAGATGGGAGTGCGTTCGCATGAACGAATACGGACCGAAAACAATCTGCGAAACAATCATCTGATGTTGAACACATGAATTCACAAGGTTAGTTTGTGTAGGGGATTAAGTTCCGGCGGCAAAAGTGGGGAGCTAGGCCCTAGGCTAGTGTTGCTGGATAAAGTATCCACGGGGCTTCGATTGGCTGGTGAAGAACCGCCATTCCTCACGACCAACTAATTTCGACCCTGACCTCGGGCACTTCCTCCGGGAGCAAGTGGTACGATATGCGTGGATATGCTTGACGACTGCGAAGGCGGCTGACAAATTACCAACTTATAACTTTGGTCCACCCCCTGTGCCTTCCCCACGACCTCGATGTATCCCACGCCATCCTAGGGGCTGGAGTGAGAAAGCCCTTACAGGTCTAAACCTTTTTGGCAAGAAATGTCGGCGTACGGGGCCAAGGGGGGGGGGGGTGGAAACCACTTCGATTGGTCAACTAAGATACTTATTCAACAATAAAACCTCAGTATGCGCAAGATTTGGTTAAAACGAAAATGCACATTCATTCTTTTCTTCGACATGTAGAATTGACCTTACAGAGACTTGAGAAACTGTAAACTTGGATGTGTATCAAAATAGGTAGCTTCCACGACATGCGTCGCCAGTGCCAAACATGTGGACGGTTGCGTAGCTTGTGAGATTGACTTGAAGCTGAGTGTGGTGTGGTCATAGAGTTTGCAATTTAATTTGCAAAACCCTGCCCAGGTGGTCAGTGCTAAGTCTTAGCAACGCCCGTATGTACCCAACTGGACAGGGTCTGAGACCGACTTGTAATATTATTGATGTTATTCGCGCATTATCCTTAAAAGTGTCCGCTTGAGCAGGCTGGTCTTTCCGTAGAGGGCATTCTGCCAGCACAAATGCTCCCTTGAATTTGAGGTTTTTAGGCTGATAGGCGCTCTTGAATATCCATGCTCCCATGTCATCAACATCAGAAAACCACTCCTTTGACTTGCTGCATCTTTGCCACGTTATAATTTTTGATCAACAAAATCCAGATAAGTGACAAACCCATAATGGCAGTGCCGGCGATCAGCATGCGTTCCTGGGCGATTCCGTATGCTTCTTGAATAGCGGTCCGAGTTGGGCTGCCGACCTCATAGCTTAACTGCACATCTAGACTACCGTAGATGTCCTCAAAGCTTGATTGAGCGTCCTCGGGAAGCAGTCTTTCAAGAGCTTGAGGAAACGAATTGGTCCAAATCGTCCCAGAGATGGTGTTACCGATGGCTCCACCCACCCACCCAACCATGTTCAACAATGCAAGCACTGACGCTACCTGCTGGTGATCTGCAGCGGCGAGCACGGCAATCTGTTCGCTGAGAATGATTACGCTGCCACCGATGGTCATGAAAATCTGGCACATCACAAGATAACCGACCTTCACACCTGGATGTCGGAAATGAATCATTAAGCCTTGGGCAAAAAATATAGATCGGCACACCAATAAACAGTAGCCATCTGAAATAACCTGTTTTGCTGATGATGAAGCCTGCACCGAGCAGTAAAACCCCTGAAAGGACATCAAATGTGCTGCTGACGTATCCTGCTTCTGCAATGGTCAAATTGGTAACCACCTGAAGAAAAGATGTGAAATAACTGTTCCAACAATAATACGCCACCTGATAGGTCGCAGAAAGCGCACAGGCACCGATAATAGTACGGCTGGTCAGAAGCTTATAGGGAATGAAAGGTCGACTTGAGAGAAATTTTTTCGTATACACCAAAGGAAATGAGGAGAAAAAAGCCGACGATGAGCATCGCGATGATGTAACCGGTGCCCCAACCTGAAGGAGCCGAGTCGGCGAGTTTGAAGGGAAGAAGGAAGATGACCAAAACGGCTGCGAGTAGTATCACACCTGCAGCTGCGTGGAAGTTAGTATACCTTGGAGAAGTGACGTTGTGACACAACATCGACTCACCATCAAATTCCTGGATATAATGCCAAATACTTTGAACTAAGGTCCTCTGACTAGGCTCTCTTATCAGCACACCCTCCTTGAACGCTTTTCGAAGGTTGATTCGGAGAGTAATGAACAACGGCATGGCAACGAATGGCAAAATGATTGCGAAGATTCCGTATCCCCATCGCCAGCTGATGGTTTCGTAGAAACCCTCGGCAGCCTTTGGGCCTGCGAATGCTGTTATCATGTACGGAGAAGACGTGAAAGCAAACGCCAAACCTCGGTGCTTGAGGCTGGAAGCATCAGCAGTGATGACATCAACGCTATAAATCATCCCGCTAAAGCCGATCGAGTAGAACACTTGAGCGGCGCAATAGGTTGGCAGGTTCTTTGTGACAGCGCTCAAAACGAGACCCAAAGTTGCAAGGCCAATCATAACGAGGAAACCCTCTGCTCGGCCCCAAATGTCCAGCATCTTGGCAACAGGTATGTAAACGGCTGCAGACATCGAGTTTGATACAATGTAGATGACTGTCAACAGACAGTGTTGTTCGAAGCCGCTTGTGATGAAAGGCGAGAGATTGCCGGTGATGGAGCTCTGAAAGGCATTGACAAAATAGAGCATGAACATGCTGAGCACGATCTGTTAGCAATTTTCAGAAGCCTTGCAAAGGATGGACGAACCAGATGAATGCTATAGCTATCGACTTCTTTGTCCATGCTAAAGTCACCGCTTCGACCTTTCTCACGCCCTGCTGCGCTTCCTCTGGAGGTGCTGGCATCTTTTCAGACACCCTGTCCGGATCCGGATCATTCCTCTCGTCGACAATGTGTGACTGTCGGAACAACCTTGATTTGGTCTCGATCGCTAGCATTTCCATCCGCGGCCAGCGAAGAGGACATGTTTGACGTATCGTTGGTGGAGGCTACATTCGAGATCTCCTGTGTGGTTGCCATCTTTGAAGAGGATGATTCATGACCAGTTACCGGGCCTCAGACATTTGAAGGTATTAATGAAGAGCTCCCCACACCGAAGTCGCTCAGGGCGGGCTGGATTGCAGACATTTTACGCTCCGCTTTGATGACACGCTAAAACTTAGGGCAAGACGTAGCACGCCGGCGCGAGCTCTGCCCAATCCAAAGAATCGTTGAAGCGCAAAGTTTTGTCTGGAGAACCATAAGCAAGGTATCTGGGCAAAGCTTGCGGGTCCTAGCGAAATCAGATTAGATAAAGTTGTAATTGAGCTGCCTCAAAAAGTAAAGCGCAGTACCTAAAACTAGGTTAGTCATCCATAGTCATCGCTTAGCTTTGTTTTGCTGTCACTGCAAGGGATTCGTTGCAACTGCAAAATTCTACTGTCTGGACCACGCTGGACTTCATATTTCGCAGGGTTTCCCCAGGTGCGGGGCGTCCATCGCGAATAGACTTTGGCTGGATCCCTGACTCCATCGTTGCTCGTCTACACACAATCATGTGTTCGCCAAATCTTTTCTCGGAAGCTTCAAGGACTCATTTACATGACTATTTGCGAAATGTCGGAGTGTCAACATCACATTGTCGCTGCTCATCTGATCATGATGCTTGACTGGAGGCTGAGCTCTGATCGTAGCGGCTGGTGCTGAAGCACTCGTAGGTTTTCTTCACTTGCATTGTCCACCATGAGAACTGCGTTATCTTGCACTTCCCAATCTGTATTTTGTGTGAAGACTTACATTGCTAACAATAGCATTGTTGTCACGAGGCGTCTTGCTATGACAGACTGCGCTAAGTGCAGAAATAATGGTTTCATTGTGGTTGTTTGACAGAGGTTTCAATGTCACTGTCCAAACAGTGGGAGGGGGTGGCAACTAGACAAAGGTCACATACTTGCACTCGGAAGCAAGCGGCCCTGCTGCGTACATAAGTAATTTTTCTACAGACCCACGCTTTAGCCCACTTCAACTTGCTTCGAGTCATCTTCCCTCAACTTCGGAGCTAAGACCACAGATCAAGTTCCACCCTACCTGAGCCTGCTCGGCAACAATGGATCAGCAACAGTCTAACTCGGCCATGCCCAGCGACACAGGGACAATTTCCAGCTTGACAGCTCTGGATCTTGGCCGCTCAATCGCGAATGCTCTTCGAGATGTCGGCGTACTTACAGGTCCTCTAACAACCAGCGACAATCTCTGCGGAATCTGCCACGAAGACACAGGGAACGGATGCATTACACTCAAACACAATGGATGCGGCAATTTCTGGCATGTCAATTGTATGACCGATTGGTTGAAATTCAACTGTACCTGCCCGACCTGTAGACAATGTCTCCGACAGACACCCCATCCAACACTAATACCAAATGCGGCTGTAACTCAATATGACATTCGCATCAAAAATGAGTCTGAAGAGTGGAACGCCTACTGGGAAGCATGGACGAGAGACAATCGCAATAAGTTCATCCGTTCATTCATCCGATCTTGGGGTTTCTCTATGTTCAAGTCCGAGCCAGGAGCGCGAGAGCAGGAGCAATTCCGAAAAGACGTCGTGAGCTGCATCGCATGGCGAAGCATTAGATACGCATCACTGCTAGAGGGTTTCGGCACCACAACCCGTCAATTTCATGACCTCGCCGACGAACTTGAGGTCGAATTTCGAGAAGTCATAAAACTGTACAGAGAAGATTTAGAGAGGGCGAAGGCAGCGAGCCAGAACTCGGGCCAGTGGCAACCTGACCCCCCTGATCCATGGCCATTGTCAGGTCACTGAACAACACGCAACACTCATTACAGCTTGAGCTCGAGTCACGAGGCGCCAGCCGTTTGAAGTGGCCAGTATAGCGGAGTTGACTACGCAGCTATGTTTAACAGCTTGGGCTCAAGCAACGAGGTGCAGCCACTTGGGAGTGACCACAATATATGGTGTGAAGATGACGACGCAGCTAGATTACAGCTTGGATTTCAGTCACGAGGCAAAAAGCCGCTTTGAAGTGACCACAGAATGGCGAATTTGAGGCATCTGCCTGAAGGTGTGATGATATGGGTAAAGACTAGCATTCATGAAGCCGAAGGTGATGATTTTGGCATCGTATAGAGTGTTTTAGCAAGAATTCCATAGGCAGCCTCCGAGGACAACCGCAATGGAAGCAAACTTCTCAAGGTATTATCTCTCTCTGTCTCTCTCTCTGTCTCGTCCTGAGGTCCAATCTAATGCCTAAACCTTTGTCGTCCTTTCCTCATATCGAATTCCAAGCTCGGTGACTCAGGTCATTTCATACACTAAACTCCAGCCTATTCCCAGCATAATCTCTCGCGAAGAAGCGCTGGGGATACTCGACACCTTTCGATCCTAGACCCTATAAATCAGTCTTGGTGTCTTGCCTAGCTTGCTATGCAACACCCGTCCGACCGACTCTTCTTTTTCTCTCTCGTCTTGTGCTCATGCCCATATATCTATCTATCTCAACGCCGTTTTTGCTTTTTATTGTTCAAAAACAAAAAACAAAAAACACTCAAGAGCCCTAAAACGCTAAAAAAAAGAGCCCAAAACCTGCATTCCAAATGCCGTTCTAGGTTATCACATACCTGAATTATCTTGGCCAGGCTTATCAGCGGCGCGCGGACTCGACGCATCCCTGCGCTCGTAGTGCTCAAAGACCCTCCGCTGCAGCTCGAGCAGCTTCTCAGGCGACTCTAATTTGAAGCATGGATGGCGCGAGGACTCCTTCTCCTCGGGCCCGAGGGCGATGTGGATTTGTTGGCCAGAGGTGCCGATGTCGAACCAGGCGAGGCTGTCTTTTTGGAGACGCGGCACTGGGCGTTGCGTGAGGCCCAGCGTGTTGCCGTAAAAGTCGTGCGCTTCGGGGAGGCTGCCGCTGGGCACGGTCAGGTTGACGTGCGCGAGACCGGTGATCATGATGGTTGAAATGATTTTTGGGCCTTGCAAGCCCTTTTTCCCCCCCGGTTTCGTTGCTTTGATCTGAAAGATCCCTCTGAAAGAAGGAGTTGTGGATTCCCTTTTTTGAGGCTGTGCGCTGGGGCTCATAACTCACATTATTTATGCACATGAAAGAAAAGGTAAAACCTGTCCGATTAAGGTTTTTTACTGTGAAGCCCACCTGACTGAAGTTGACGTAGGTTGTACTGGATGATAGTTGGGGTAGACGTAACAACCAGACAAGGATCTTATTGGCTCGTTCCAAGGTTGGCTACAAACGTTACTAGGCGTATCGGGGAGAGACTCTCACAGGTACACTAGGAGAGATGGAAATCCTGAGCAAGTTTGAATTCTGGTGATATGCAAAGACTGTCGACTGAATTTCAGTGGATGGACCATAATGATTGACTGTGACGCTCCTGTCTGGCGTGCTTGCTAAATGATAGCTTAACTAAAGGAAAGATATATGGGTATCGTGTTACATTCTGAGGCGCGTGATGCTTCCAAAATTCATACTCAAGCTGGTCCCTTCGTTCCTTATCTCCTGACACGGTCACAATGCTCAATGAATCGATAGATACCCTCGATGCCCTCGTAATCGGCTTGGCTAGCCGAATGACTTCGCACGGCTGAATAGCGTCTGTGGTCGGGCTCAAAACATTCATTTGCGTCCTCTCCGAACGCGCCCTCCGACGGGTGCAACGAGGAATAGTCTGACGTCTGCGCAGAGATCGGAGCCGAGCCAAGCCAGGGATTCTCAATTATTTCACCATCGCTCGTCATAAATCCGACGACTTCTTGACCTTGAGACTGAGTTTCCAGGCCAGGACTGACGGTCTCATAATCGTCGTGCACTGAATGTGCACTCTGATTTGCGGATAGCATGCCATGCCAGTCAACATGGTCTGGGTTTTTGCGCTTGGCTGGCCGCCAGCCACCGTAAATCTGCTCCAGCTCTGCCTCAGATGCAGTTTTGGAAGGGGCAAATGGGAATTTGAGCGCCATGGCGGCACCGTGTTGTGTTTCGAAATCTTCATCTTGGCCGACAATACCTCGTCGAATTCCTAGCTCTGTACACAATCGTTCGACAGTATCTCTGTCACAGCCAGGAAAGCGAACTCGAAGTGTGGTCGGGTTGACAAGCAACAGAGGCAAAGATCCCAGGCTCGCAAGATGTTTGAGATCGTTCATTACTGCAGCCAAATCCTTAAGTGCTCTTGCAAAATCGATTGCTAGCGTGTTCATGATATTCTCATCGGTGATGGTTGCAGTTGGTGGGGTGAGCTGCTCAGAGGCGAAGCAGTGCGAGTTGTACTCGGCGCATCGGGGCACAGCGCTCAATGGTCCAACAGCTGTAATGGTGGGGCTGACTTTGAAATCAACAAAGCTCCCAGCCGAATGGGAGTGGGACATATCAAAAGCATTGCGGGCCTTCTCTTGTGTGGGAGATACAGCTCGGAATCTCTTGTTTCCCGTTTTGGCGTCGTATCCGTCAAATCGAGCTTTGTGGCCCTGCAACCAGAATGCTCTTACCGCTTGAGAAACATTTTGAATGACTTCAACTGGTTGGGCTGGGCCGTGGGAGAAGTAACGCGCTCCACCGACCCTGCCTGCACCCGTCCCGTAGCCGCCAGCGGACCGAGACAGGGTCCCACCGGTCAGGTTTGGTCGTAGGGTAGACGCGAAAGGTGCCCGTCCCGTGAGATTGGAGACGGCAGTTCTCGTGTTTGATGTGGGATAGGACGATCGTAGAGGTTTCCCAGTGGTCTTGCCAGCCTCTGTCGTGATATATCGAAGAGTATTCTGGATTACTCGCTTGGTACTGAATTGCCTTTTTTGGCCTTGCCGGATTGCTTGAATACGAGTGATCGGGGCTTCATGGATTCTTAAATATGCACGTTCTGTTCGTGCTTCCACTTGACCGACGTGATTAAGTCGCTCACGCACGGCGTTGCGTGCCTTGTCGACGCCAAACCTGAAGCCATTAGCGAGGGTTGGAATATACTTTTGATCGTACTCACCGGATCAGCCTCATGGTCTTTGCGACCAAGAGGTGACCTCCTGATGATGCCATGATGTTTACCCACCTGGCGAGATGACTTGTAGGACGAAAGCTTGACGAAGTCGAGTTCGAATCGTCCGCTATTGAAGGGCAGGTTGACGAAGTGGCGAAGTCGAGCCACAACTCCAAACGCTAAACCAGCTGCGGACATCCCACCCTTTCATTGCACGTACAGGGCCAATCACTTGCCGTGTTTAAAGCCCATGCGAAACCCTAAGGACCCTTCAAAGTTGGACCTCGAGAGCCTGAAAGATCGGGGTCCTGCACGTGGACAGGACACAACGGGACATGACTGGGCCACACTGATTGCATCGAAGCTGCCTACCTAGGTATTCTCCTGGTACCCTCTCTATGCACGATTCTGGTTGTGACCCTCTAAGAATGCCGACTGAATCTTGTACGGAGTACTCCCAAGTCTGGCGGAACATTTCGTCCTGCTTAAGCCTCTTCTTGGCTTCGTCGATAAAACTATTCAGGGAGATGATATTTGCTGGGACTCCCTTTGCAGATCCTCCAAGTGGGGAGGCGGATACCTTGATGCTCTTTGATGTAAAGTACTAGGCACGCTGTAATATGTGTGATTTGATACCCTCTGGAGGTTCTATGAGCTGTGTTGTTCTAGCTCAAGGTCAGTGGCACGGACCTGTCGGTTAGCTACAGGAATGTGCATGGGAAGGTCGATGTGTCACCGAGTCTTGGAAGTCTGGACAATGCCCAATGTATGTTGGCTAATACAATGCCATTAATCTTCATAAGCAAAGCAGGAACAAAGCAGAGCATGGAAAAGTCCGATGGTTTCTGAGTGACATTGTTAAGGCCCTTGCTGCCCGCATACTGGTGGTTGGGGGAGACGACGTGTTTTTTTCAAGCGATCAGTATGGGTATCTATTCTCTATCTTTAGAGGCAATTCTCTAGATCTAGTGCCGATGCGCCTGGGTTCACTTCTTTCCTGCCCTCTTTGTCTGCAGCTTGACAAGAACGTCAAGTTCTTCGTTCCAAGTTTTGTCAAATACCTGGCCGGTAAACCTCTTCGCGCTTTCCCGACATCTTAGTCGCATCTCGTGCCGATCTGTTGCAGAAAAGTGTACGAGGACCTTCTCGAATGCCTGTGCGTAATCTGCTTCGGTTTCACAGCGGTAGCCGATTTCTTTTCCTTCGTACGGTACCACTATGTCTTCCTTGGGACCGCCCGAGTTGTGCACTACAGGGATCAACCCTGCCGCTAGTCCTTCGACATTACCTATGCCAAAGTGTTCAGCATACATGCCATTTACTCCAATACTGCATGTTTGCAAGTGTTGCAATATCAAGCTAAATGGTGCATCGATGATGAAAGTAACAAGATCTATGATTTTCAGTTCGCGGGCGAGCAGGCGAAGATTGTCGATGTGCTTTTCGTCCGGAGTATTGATCCTCACGCTGCCTATCAGAACCAGTCGAGGCTTCTGTGTTGCAAAAGCTGCGGATTGTTGATTGTGGTAATAAAAGCTTGCAAACGCTTTCAGAATTAGGGGATGGTTCTTCTCGGGCCGGAATTGTGCTACGTAGAGCATGCTAGGAGTTCGCAAACTCTCAGATTCGGGACCGAGGTCAATCTGCTGGGAAATCTCGTCGACGGGGCAGGGCGGAAACAAGACTGTTGGTTTGGTGGGTCTCCATAGTTGGCGGATATGGTTTGCAGTCCAGGTTGAATTGCACATGACCACATCGATGGTCCTACCTGACCAGCCATAGAGCCACGCGAAACCATGCCAATATGCTTTCTTTGCGGTTCCGCGCCAGCCAGAGCCTGCGCCGGCGTGGATTCCTTTAGTACCGGTGTTGTCATCCAAGCTTTGTAGCATGTCAGTTGAGATGGTCGGGTAGTGAACATAGGCAGCTGTTGGCGTGCGAGGAAAGAGGTAATGGGCAAATGCCACTGCAAAAGCATAGCCCATGGTGTCTACGAAGATATCCGGGACTAGGAGATTGAAGGCATCCCAAGCTAGGAAGATGCTGCCAATGCTTTGACCCAGCAGGGTGAAACGGGGCCACGTCGAGGCGAGGACCAGGTGGCGTTTTGACATGTAAATGAACTGGAGTGATCGAGGCTCGAGGGTGATACTGAACCGCCTTTTCACAGTCTCGACAATGTGTTCAATTTCGATGTCGTGGTCTCCAGTATATACCGCGCAGATGGCGCGTGGATAAGTTTCTTGTGTAGCAGCAATAGCAGCCCAGAGTACTCGTTCCCCACCACCTCCTGCGTTGCTGGGCATGTAAGCAACGTCACACCATAGAACCGAGGGCATCCGGCTTACCAAAAGGGGTGGAAGAATCCTATAATACCAGCCCATTGATTGTGGCTTGATTGACCAGGCGGTGTCCCGACTTTGCCCCAGCCATTGTCGACTTCGGTCACGCTTTCATGCGAGCCTAGGTCAAGATCTCTCTTGAGCAAAGCACGAAGAATTTCTCTCCTATCTCGCGACTTCGAGATGAGGTGGCGGCCGAGAGAAAAGAGCAACAATCTAATCAATGCAATCACTAGTAGAGGCAGAAGCGACAACACGCCTGCAACGGTAGTGACCGTCATTGCCACGCCCGCCATGCAGGAAAAGAAGATGTAAGTATAAGTACATGTCGACCAAATGGCAGGATTCAGGTCAATTGCTGCACAGGCAACTGACATTCTGGTCTTTGTGCTTGACGGCCCTTCCCTTTAGCCAATGACGTTGATGGGTCTACGCGCAGCACCACGCGACTTTCCCCAGTGGCCGACTCGATTTTGAATCCAAATTATTGTGATTTTGAAACTCATAATTCACCATTTAGTCACGCCCCCGTCTCCTACTGGCCTACCTCTTGCAGCACCGGATCGTGCGAAGAGTCGGCCCCGCGCACGCTGCTACGATCTCAATGTGATAATGTACCGAATCTTTTCGCCGCCGAGGTGTCTCCGACTGCAGCATGCGAGCAGCCTCGGAGCAGCAGGACAACGAAGTTTCCACCTCTCAGCACCGCGACAAAGCCCATTAGGAGCGCTTTCGGTCCCGGCTGTACTTTTCACAGGGGCAGTAGTGCCTCACGTCCTTCGTTTTGGCGCTCTCGACGTCTCGCTACTTCGTCGCGACATCGAGAACAAGCGGCGAGTGGGCCCTCTGCTCGATGGGTGGGAAAATGTTGGCAAGAAAGTGCCAATATCAAAGCAGCGCATAAAACAGGAAATCTGGCAGGTGGACAAGGCCCACGGAAGAGAATCATGGTTGGCATTTAGCTTCCTTTTGGGAATTCCAGCCGCACTTCACTTTTGCTGGACGGTCAGAAACGTTTGGATTGCACGACAGTTGGACTGGGGCCTTGCAACATGGGCTAATCAAGCTTTCACCTACATGAGCAACCTGCTGGGCGGTGGAAACGCAGAAGTGGCAGCGGCCACGGCATCATCGTTGGCCTCGTTGAGTGGAACAGGTATGCTAGCTACTGCTGTGACCTGGGTAGGGCTCAGGTATTTCTCACGAAACCATTTATTATGGTTCTTGGAGGTAAACCTCGACCTCGACTGGCCTTATTACCTCCGTCGTTTTACTTTCATGGGTGACTTGATGCTTGACCGGGCCATGCTTTTCCGAACGAGCCTGCCCCCGGACATTCCGAGGTCATATGTGGACATCCTCACCACCTGCTCTATTTTCTTGCCAGCTTCCTTGCTGCTTTCAGTCGTATTCAATGACGCCCAACTCCTGTACCTGATCTTTTGTGGGCTGGCCGCTTCCGCACGAAGCGATGCCACAGAAGCAAAGTTGGACCGAGACCAGAAACGCATGTTCAGAGAATGGCGAACGTTGGCGCCGTCAATATCGGCCGCGAAATGATAAGCCACCGTTACGCGGTCGCCTCCCTAATTCAAAAAGTCTTCCGATTGAGAAGCCCCCTTATTTTAATGGAATCGAATAAAGCATTACTTTGCCTCATACAGCCCTGGTGGCCGCTCACGATATTCTCGAGGAGAAAATACCTCTAAGATGATCAAATCAAATCGAACACCAGATGAGCGCATCGACACCTTGTGTCTTCTCTCCCGACGCTTCAAACGCAGCTGCTACTGCCGCTCGCAGGCACCGCAGCACCGATACCTCTGTTTCTAGACAAAAGGTACCAAAACGCAGCACTTCCGATCACATCCAGATCCAGATCAACAAAAGGCAGAGACTAGCTCTGCTTCTATCCAGCCCTCTGTCTCCGAACACGGAATACGACTTTTCCAACATAGTACCTTTTTTTGTTAACGTCTCTTTGACTATAAGCTCCCTGTGTGATGAGGCTATAACCTTTTCTGAAGGAATCAGAGGCAGGCTAGGCCAGTGTAGCCTTCCCTCTTTTTGATTCGAAACCCGTAACAAGCCACGCTATATCCCGCGACGCGTGTCAGAGGAGAGATATCTCGGAGTGCGTGGATCAAATGGTTTTTACTCTCACAGGATATGGAGCGCAGGAGTAAACGAGCCGATGCCCTTTACGGAATCTGAAGCATCGAGTTTAGTAGACTGTATTATCACGATACCACCTATATGTTATAATGACGATGACGATGACGATGGAACTGACAGTAACACCGCCGTCTATTCTAATTCCAACTCCTTTGCCCATGCTCCTGCGGTAGCGCCTTACTTGCTTGCTCGAGTCTGTATGGTGGAAATGGAGAAATCCCGCATCATAAAAGCCGAGAACCTCTTGCCAAAGCCACAGCGATCTGTTCATCGACCGATAAAATAGTGTCTGCAAATTAGCCCCCTTCCAATATCACTGACACTCATGCAGTGTTATAACTTGGCCCTCATGCTAGCGTTGGCCTGCGAGCTTGCCTCCTCGTTGACCCTGACGATCCCGTCACTCTCGGCCTCGCCGAAAAAGATGACCTCAACCGTCAGATCATCCCGGTACCGCCGAGAGTATGGGCTGGGCAGGGTCAGCAACGCACAAACCATGTCTCTATCCTTGCCTCCCAGCGCGTTTCGCACGAGATGGGTTGCAACGTTCTTGTCCTCGACGACAAATCTAGAGTGCGTGCTCGGATCAGGGATCTGCCATTGCTGTTGTCGGATGGGCGTTTCTACACTCGGAGGATTGCCTTTGGTGTCAGTGTTGGCGTTGCCTCTGTTGAGGATGCGGCCGGACTTGTCAGTGTTTCCGCCCTTTTCGACAGGAAGGCTGTTCTTGGGATTAACAGAGGACGAGAACCAGGACGTCAGCCAGGCGGTGCTGGAGGATTTGGCCGGAGAGGAACCATTGTTCTGCGCCTCGACCCATTGGCCGACGAGACCGACGACTTCTTCATTGGTAAGCATTTCCCACAGTCCATCTGTGGCGAGGACGACAAAATCTCCCTTGCTGGGCTCGATTTTGGTCGTAGTCACGACAGGCTCGGCAGTGACATAAGGAGGAGTTTTGAGGAGGGGGTTGGGAGTGCGTCCAAAAAAGGACCTTTGAATCTTTTCTTGGATCTCTTTCGTCCACTTGTAGGCTGCATCGCCAAAGGCTCGGGTGGGTTCCAAGTTCCCGAGTACGCGGCCACGGAAGATGACCTTGTCTTCCCCTGGGTGCTCGGCACGCATGCGGGCTTCTTCGTTGGGGTTGCTCCCTGTTTGATCTTCAGATAGAGGGGTGGCAAACCATTTTCCTGTTTTGGTATTCTTGCGGCCAAGGACGGCACGCGAGTCGCCTGTGCATGCCACGCGAAGGGTTTGTGATCGGGAATCGTAGAATGAGAGGAGAGCGCACGATCCAGACAAGGCAGGGGAGAGTAATTCGACACCAAAAGGCCTCTTGGAATTCTTGAAAGCTTTATCGACAGATTCTATACAGATCTCGTTGTCGACTTTAAGGAAAGCAGACTTGAGAGCCTGGTCTATTGAGGCTGGGTCGGGGAATGGAGATTTGGCATTCGTCAGAGCGGCTTTGTAGGTGGTGTTGAGTTCGCGAGCTGCGAAGGAGATGAGGACTTGACGTAGCTTTGCCGACGTGGTCCAACCGCTGTGGCCATCAAAGACACCCCAGAACATCCAGTCGGAGCTGGGTGCATTGTTATCTGTCGCTGCAATTGAGGATGGCACCTCGACGATCTTTTCAGCGTGATCATCCTCGATTGGATCGTTTGAAGGCAGCTGAACCACGTCATAACGGACTACACCTTTTCCCCTGCCCACGAGGTATGACTGTTCGTTCTTCCGTAGTCTCTCGGTCGCTTGATCTGGCGATAGCATCTCCAACACTTTCCTGCCTCGATCATCGGTGTTTTTGGCCAGCGGCCCTTCGCCCACGATCTGCCCGGTGAAGAACTGGTCGTTATCCACCACAAGGGCTTTTCGATCGTGAGTGACGGGATTTGCTGGGGTTGCAATTGGGATTGCCACTGGGGCATCAGTAGTGAGACTGCGCGCCTGGTCTGGACTCTGCTGTTGTAGCGAAGGTCCCTTGTATGTAACGTATGCAGCGACTGCGCCAAGGGCACCCACGGCAATGAGAGGTCTTCGTGGAAGGCGCATGAAGGTTGATTGGCTGTACCGTCTCGTGCTCGTCGAGAAGGATGATCTCAAGACATGCTCGGGGAGGTGGCGGGCGGTAGAGGCAGAGGAGGCGAAGGAGAAGGAGGCAGACGAGAGCTTGCCGTATGGCCTCCGAAAGACTGTCCGTCGAGCTGTGCGAAATGCCGTCACCACAGCTCGCCGCATAGCTACCCGTCCGTTGTGAAGATGAAATGGCGATTCAAGAGCAATCGGTCTCTGGTTGACTGTGAACCGACCTCGCACTCAGCCTGCCAGGCCATCCAGAAAGTGTAAGGCAACAAGGCAGAAGCGAATTCAGGGCTAGACCGTTTAGATCATGACGAAATATGTTCTCCGATTGGTGGAGCCAATTCAAGGACGGGCAGGTGCACGTGCAGGTGCCATCAATCGGGTACCCGCCAGGGACAATTGCTGATGCTGTTCAGTTACAGCCGCAGTATTCCCAGGTACAAGCCAACTGGCCTGTCTCTTAGGCAGGAATGTTGTCAGGAGTGCTTGCAAGCGACCAGATAAGCAAGCCACGCATCACAATTCCTCATTCTTAACAGTGTTTCTCGTTGTCATCTTTTGAGATAAACCATTGATGCCCACCGACACTACCATCAACTCGGGGCATCTGCCAATGCAGTCCGTGGTAGTGCCTTATCAGTTCTGATTTCCGTCAATTAGTCACCAGGTTTAAGTGCATTTTACATGTGAGCCACATGAACAACGCGACTGCTAACCCCCAAGCGACCTTGGTTGCTACGTAACAGATGCATGTTCTATTCTATCACCTCCTAGTACATCAGTACCTCAAAGCTTTATCTACTCTATTAACGACAGCCTCGTCTTTGGCCAATCGCCCCAGGTTCTTAGCAAGAATCTTCAGAACTCGTTCATTATAGTGGTTTGAGTTACCACTATCATGAGGAGTAACGATAACGTTGCGCGCTTTCCATAATGGATGGTCCTCCGGTAAAGGTTCAGGGTCTGTCACATCGATCGCTGCGCCACGAATTTGGCCTTGATTCAGCGCCTCGACCAGACTATCCGTATCGATGATTGCGCCTCTTCCAGCGTTGCTGACGAATGTCTTCTTCTTGCTGAGAAGCTCGAATTGCTTGGATGATATCATACCCTTCGTCAGGTTTGTGAGAGGTAATAGTATCACGAGCAGATCAAGATCCGAAGCAAGAAAAGTGTCGAGCTGCTCCTTTCCATGAAACCATTTCACCGGAATTCGACCTTCGGGGTCTCCAAGTCCAGGCTCTGTGAAGGAATCGTCTTTTCTTGACTCGGCTGTCGGACGCTCGTGCAAGGTAAAGGCGTAGGTCTCCATACCCAATACCTCTCCTACTCGTGCAACCTGGCGCCCAATGCATCCATAGCCAAGAACTCCACTATGTGAGAGGTTAGTTGTCCGGTCTGCTCATAAGCTCCGCCCGAAAGGGAGATGCATACATTCGAAGTCCAACCGCATCCTCGGTGTCTTCGTCCGACTCTGGGTCGACCCATTTACCGATTTTCTGATTCTCATAATGTTCAATTACTAGGAGCGTCAACAGATCGAACGAGCTGATAACACAATCTCACTCACTATGGTGTTGAAATCCTAGAAATGTTGCAAATACCCACTCGGCTATCTGTGGTCTGTAGACTGTCATTATTGGCTCGTTCGCAAGCCATGCACAAGCGACCGAACTTACGGATGAACGCCGTTGGCGGTGCAAAACGCTATGTCAGTCTCCTCAAATGTTGGGTTGCCCAGGATATGGTTGCAGCCAGCGCTGAGAAGCTGAACATAGCGTAGCTTGGGCGCTTGCTCCTTGGTTGGTAATAGTTTGAGTGTAAAGAGGACCGTGACCTCTGACCACGTGTCATCCGTGATTTCTCGAGGCACTTCTGTAGCCCGCGACGTCGTCTTGTGCGCGATGACACGGATGCCAGGGCTGACCTTCGACAGACTCTTTATATAGTCCTCCGACGGCGACCATGGCAGCAGGATCAAGAGAACCTCGTTGCCCATTTTGGCTCGTCTGGCGTATGAAAATCACCTAGGTATTTATCGTAGGAGATTCTACAGCAACTCGCCCTGGCAAAGCAACTTAATAACCTTTATCCATTCATCTTTGCAGCATGTGACCGGAGAAAGATCCCCAACGCGGATAAAAGTATACTTAGCCCCAGGGAGCCGAGTCATAGGTGTCCAGCTTTACAGCAAATCAGCGTTATCGAGGCCCGACAAGGTGGAGTAATTCGCAGGTTTAGAAACCGGCCCGATCTCGCCAATCATGATTCTTCTCCAACTACCTACTCAGTACTACATCTCTGCCCGTGCCAAATATATCGATCCTCAACTTCTTGACATGTTTAGAGACGTCCATATGACATTTTCTAAGTCCTCAAGCCCAGACCTAGGAAACATCTATTACCAGAGAGCCTCCTTAACCTTCGTCGATTTTCTCCCCATCGGACTCGAAAACTTTTCCCGACGGACAACTAAAATACGGGCTCCGCGTTCCCAGAATGCGTCGACTTTGCCATCGTTTCGCATTTCCTGGCCAAACACCGAAAATCCATCTCTTCTGTCCTTGATCAAGATGCCGATCGATTTACGAACACGTTTTCATAAGTGTGCCCGCACAGAGTTGCGAATCACAAAAAGCCCCTTATCGTTAAGAACACTAATCCTGTCTCAAGGACTACATGCCCAGTAACATCCCGCGTGCAGTAGATACTGTTCTCATCACCAGGAACTCCGAGCAGTCTCATCTCTGGTAGAGGCTAATAGTGGGTCGGTCAATTGTGCGTGTTCTTTACACGACTTCACAGCTCCCAGCCAACATCAAACTAAATTGCTTCGTTCTTGCAACCTTGAGGCTGAGGTTTGCAACGTCGAACCTCATAGCTTTGCACGCAACGCTTCTCGTTCGCTCAACCTAACCAACGACCCATCTGCAGCCACAAGCGCCAGGTGTTGTGGGCCGATATCCTTGACAGAATTCACGCCCACCATAACCATCGTTGCCACGAATTCATCATATAATAACTTCAGTGCGAGGCTCACACCAGCTTCACCGTTGTACTTCACAAGCTGTTAGCAAACGCGAGCCCTCTCCAGACGCCATTTGCGCTTACCCCTAGACCCCAGAGGGCGATGCGACCCACGAAACAATAGTCTGCACCCAAAGCAATGGCTTTGAAAATATCGGTGCCCCGCCGTATGCCACCATCGAAATGGACAGGAACGCGGCCCGCGACGGCTTTGACTACGCGCGGAAGTGCTTCAAGAGTTGAAGAAATACCATCCAATTGTCGTCCACCGTGATTCGATACGATAATTCCATCTGCCCCAGCTGCGACGGCCAGTTCTGCGTCATCTGGATCCATGACTTGACAAGGGGTCAGTGCTTGAATTTATCCCTAAGTTGAAGAGGTTTTCCTTACTGCCTTTTAGCCACACCTGCAAGGTTGTGTTTTCCTTGAACCAGCGTACTTTTGCCCAAGTCATCCCCCGATCTCCACCAGCCTTTGTCAGTCCAACGTACCTCTCTGCCCGGGGGAGGTGGGAACTTTTGCGTACCATAATTCATCCTAGGCGTATCCGAACTTGCACGGAAATTGATGTCTGCCGGCAGATTGGGCACCGTCAGCCCATCGGGGATGCTAAAATTGTTCCTGAACTCATTCAATCTGCGTCCTAGAATGGGGAGGTCACATGTAACCCAGAGTGCTTTGGCTCCAGCCGCTGTGATTTTGGGTCAAATCAAAAACAAAAATACTCCAGGTACCGGAAATCCGGGGGCGCCCCATCAAAAACGTACCCTCTGCTTTGCGAATAGTGAACAGATTAGGTTCAGGGTTTTCAACAACGCTGATTTGCATCGCATAAGGATTGCCAAGCCCTCTGCCCTGGTCAACAACATCTTCTATCGACGAGGTGGACCAGCTAGACAGACACATGGGCAGTCCAGCTTTAGCGGCAGCGCGAGACACTCCGATTTCTTTATGTGGATGGGCAACGCCCTGAAACCCCGTTGGAGCTATTCCAAGTGGCATGACTGTCTGCAGAGGGAACTTCTAAGTTTCTTCGTGTCCCAAAAAAACGTTTAAAAGCCCAGAGAGGGCGGGGGGAACTTACTTTGCTGCCCCAACATTCCGACGTGGGATCAATGTGACGGACATCCTTCATGACTCGCGGGAGGAGGCGATATCGATCATAGGCAGTGCAGTTTTCTCTAGCCCTGTATGCCTGATGAGCAAAGACTTTCTTTCTTTGGTTGCCACTTTCCGGCGAAAAAAACGTGCTGACGTTATCATATCCATCGCACCATCAGCGATGTAATCGCTCGTGGTCTTAGACACTCTCGCATTGCAGAATTTGATGAGGTCCGCAATACAAAAGACATTCTGGTCAGGGGCTTCGCCACGGCCTGCCATTTCTTTCTCCCACGAAACCAAAATATTTTGAACTGGAGCTAGTCTCTGATAGGTTCAAAAGAGGAGGAGGGAGATTGTTAAAATGTTTCCCTCTGGTAGTAAGTAGTAAGTAGTAGTAGTAGTAGTGAAAGTTGGACGAGCTCACCCACGTCCACATCGGTAGAGATGCCCTGAACCCCCTACAAATTCCCTTTGTATTGAAAACGATCCGGACTCGGCGAATCATTCGTACTTTTTGACTTGCAGTTGCACTGCTAACTGGGCCGAGTCAAATCCCCCCGCTCTAACTCTAATCGAGACATTTGCACGTGGTCAGCTACTTCCTTACCTTCGATTGACTCGGCTCAAGATAAGGTGGAACACAATACAAGCAATTTAGACGATGGCCTAGGCAGTCTAAGTAGGTAAAAGCGGGAAAGATGCAAAGACGCTCTCGGAATGCTGCTAACCAAAAACATCGGATAGAGCAGTTCGACCGGGCTTTAGTGTCCTTAGGACTATCTTTACCCGAGTCATGAGAGAATTACAACAAAAGAACTCGGTTAGTTACTCAAGACTAGGTCCAAGTCACTGTATTAAATGTTGGTTTTGGGTGCGCGTGAGGATGCATATCAGTAAAGAGAAGTTAACGACTCCAACTCGTTCAATATACCTGTAAGTCTTTGACTCTCTACGAGTTTCCTCCCACCGGTGTATCTGCCGCGCTATCAGTGCTACAACACGGAGCACTCCTTGTGCCATTGGCGTCTCCATGAAACCCATTGGTGCCGTTCGTAGTGCCGTTCGTCCCATTTGCAGCTTCGTAAGACGTGCTTTGGTTGGCTCCCTGGTTGGATTCTGGGACATCGTTGGTTGGGTTATACAGGCAAAAGTTGTAGGGCTTCAGGTGGACCTGAGCAATTTCAGCAGGCATAACGGGGAAATCCTCTACACGCGGGTTGTGAGTGAGCCCGAATGTATGCCAGAGGACGATATCCTCATTTTTCACCACGTCGCGAGTCCCGAGCCAAGACTTGATCCCCGTGCCGCCCAACGATTGATTGGTGTAATCTCCAGCCGGGAAGAGCTGTCGGTCTTTGTGCTTGGTCACCCAGAGGGAGGACTCGGCGAATTCAGATCGACGCCAATGCCATGATCCAGGTTGGGCAAGGAGCATTTGGGACCGATTTGGCACAAGTTTGTAGCCTATTGGGGTCAATGATATGGGATTAGTTTTGTTCTCGTTCAGAATCTTGAAAATTCTTCCCTGGGTGTAGTCGTCTGCGACAGGACCCGCACGAAAAACCTGCTTTTCCTCCGTGACGTAGCCAGTGCCCAGTGGGTTGAGCTTCTCATCCCAAGGCATGATGACAGAATCGGCGTAGGCGAAAGTATTCTTGTGGCCTCCAACTGCGGGGTCTATCCGAATATTGAACAGATGTTGGTGATATGGAGCCATAACACCGTCTGCGACACGAGTACCCCATGGCACGGTAACATTCTCCCCAATGGGTTGAGTTGAGAGAATGCCAGTAGCGCGAGTTTCGAAGGTGATCTCCCCAGACTGGTCCAGATACCAGGTGAAGATGTACTCGTAGTTGGCAACTGTAAGGACGGTTTGAAGGACAAGCTGGCGCTTGCGAACCACAACAGATTTGCCTGTCCTGTGGTTGGTGTGCTTCCACTGTATACCGCTGTCAACCTCATGCACACAGATTGCATTCGGACGTGGAGCGGGAGAGCCGTCAACGGCAACCACATGACCATCGAAATATTTGATGGTTCCAAGGCAGTCACAACCGAGACTGAGGTTGTTTGCTGTGACACCTGCGCCGACATTTCCCAAGTCAAAGGCCCCTTTCCGAAAGATAGGATCTCGAGGATCGCCGTACGGCACAAACATCTCTGATAACGACAAACGGTAGAATGCACTTTTATCTTGAAACCAAAGATCGTGTAGAGTTAAACCTTCCCTCCAGTTAAACCCTACTCTGAACCGCCAGCCTTCCCATTCAATCATGTGTCCGGTCACCTTGAAGCTCGCGCCTTCTGGTTGTACGACTTGATAAGGCCGAAGTGTTGTCCTGGGAGGCTTCTTCTGCAGCCTGTGCAGGTATTCTGGCTCTTCTGGGTCTGTGTGACGATGAATTACATCGTCTGAAGTCGTCACGACTTCATCGACACCGGTGGGAAGCCTGACAATCTTTTTCACCTTCATGGCGCAAAGATCCACAATGACCATGAAGTCAAGTGGGAAACAATAATGATTAGAATCTGGGTCGTTGTTCTTGGGATTGCGCATGTACATGAAAACCTGAGTTTGACGCTCCTGAGTTTCCAGTCCGTCAACGCCATAGTCCCACGGATCAAGCACGACATTCACAGGGTCGAGCTTGAGGCGTTGCAATTCCTTGAGAACTCGCGGATCAGCCATTACTGTTTGAGCAGCTTCGCCGAGCTCGACCCTGTCGACCGGGCCATGAAAATCGCGAGGCAACTCCTGCTGGTGAACTATTTGGCCACTGGTGACATTGACAATGGCTTCGAAAAGCCGCGGTGTCTGCTTTATGTACCACATCAAAAAGATGCATCTTGGTACTTCTGGTAAGGGCTGTCCGTTATGTTCAGCGTCTAGATAGGCAACAAGATCCTTTTTAGGAGGCTCTTCAAGACCACCGGCCTTGAAGTGTAGCTGGACCCCATGGAATGACTTTTTGATTATAGCAGTAGCGAAGGATATTTCCTCTGGCAAGGCAGGATCGAGAGGGTGGAGGTGGGACATGGTGAACAGAGGTGCCTACTGAATACTTTGGAAACCGTGCTCTGTTGTATTTGATGCGAGAAAGTCGAGTGCGTTGCCCATATATTAAATCCTCACTGTTGTTCTTTTCAAAAATCTTCTCCAACTCCGGTTCAGCTCTAGGCCCGAGTTTACTGCACGAATAACAAGATGTTTAAATGGACGTCCGTACTCGGCCCACGACTTTGACATGGCATAAATCATAACTGGTCCTGTGCAGCTGTGATTGCTGTAGATCCACTACGATAATTCTTATCAAGTTGGAAGCGGGCAGCATGAAATTAAGTTACCAATCATGTGAGGGCCGAGTCAACAAACACATCGGGGACAGAATGCTGCAAGAACCTTGTGACAAACACCTCTTCGCATGCACAACGAGACGGACTCGCATGAGCGGAAGTTTGCAAACGGCCATGCAATGACGATGTCTCAAGGCAGTCTCGCGATGCCCACCTGTAGACGAAAATGGACAAAGAGTGAAGACGACATCCTGCGAACGCTGGTTGGCCAATATGGTGCTACACGGGGTCCAACTTCCGAGGCGCACTGGTCCAACATCTCTAAACACCTCATGGGCAGAACGAATAAAGGTATGCCGAGACTGCCAATCTTCTGTTGAAGAGACGCTCACAGGCAGGAAGACTGTCGAAAGCGGTGGTTTCATTCGCTTGACCCAACTCTCCGCAAGGGTGGGTGGACAGTGGTGGAAGACCAGACTATTCTATCTGCGTTTGACAGCATAGGACCTGCATGGAAGGACATAGGTATGTCTTCCTGGCAGGAAAGCCAGATTGATTGACGCGAGATCCAGCTGCCATGCTCGAAGGCCGACGAGATGACCAAGTTGCCAAGAGGTACAGAGAAATCTTGGCCCCCGGGGTCAAAGACCGGTTATCAGACTGGACACCCTCAGAAGACCGGTACCTCACAGAGCAGGTCACCAAAATCGGGAGGCAATGGGCCACCATCTCTGCTGGGCTCGATGGACGACCTCCACTCACGTGCCGTAACCGATGGCGGACACTTAATCGTGTGAAGACGATTCGAACACGAAAAGCTAGGCGTGAACCTAGGCGTGAACCTAGGCGTGAACGAGCTCCAGAACCGGATCGCCCTGGTTGCATTGATGCAGGAATGCCTATCCATAACTTTGAATCAATGCAATATCCCATTGAAACGAGCGGAATCCCGATGGACAACTTTGATTTGCTGAACTTCGAGAACACTTCGGTCGACCTACCTTTTGGCAACCAAGCAAGCTCAGTGGGGACAGGCGATTCTCACCAAGCTTTCTTTAACGAGTTCGCAGTGATGGATGGTCAAAGCATCGAAGCACCGAGCTCGTTCCCGCAGTCGGCGTGCCTACCTGTTCTCAATGGTCAAACTCTCTACGACGATATAGCTAATCAATCATCATATGCGCTAGACGGTATGGCGGCTATTGAGGAACAAGAGAAATCAAGACTTTCGCATATGTCAGTTTATGATGCTGCGGCTCCGGTGCATCATTATCATCACCATGCCCACCATCATTACCACCACTTTCGTCATCACGACGAATACTACTAGGTGTTTCAACGATGTCCCCGTCGCTGGCTCGGGAGCTTACCGGAATTGTGTTCCAATTCCAGCCGACGAAAACGTCTTCGAGAGCACGTGGTGGTTTCAGCTCCGCCACGATCTAGCAGATATGTTGTATCCTCATTTCTTAGGTATAGGAGCAAGCATTGCAGCTTTCATATATTGCTGCTTAAACTTCTTACAGATCTACTGACCGCGGAAGCGCATAAGAAGTTCACCACGACGTGACAAATGAATCAGAATACCAGGACTGGCTTGTTTTGGTCTCTTAAGGAGGGTAGGATAGTGATGACTTACAATGATGGATCTCTCCATGTGTGACGACCACTAGGATGTCGTTTGGGCTCTGGTATTAACATTTCGCAGCTATAGCAGTTCTAGCATTGCTAGCGAAAGTGGTGAAAGGTGGGAACGAGATGTTGCTCGAGTTCGAATAACAATCATCTCAGGAGTTAGCGGTTTTGGAATCTCTACTTGTGGTCTGCGCCGCATAGAACTGGTAATGGATAGTGTTGGTCTATATGAGATTTTATGCTTGGAGCAGTGAGCTGGGACTTCGGAGGTGGCATGAGGATATGAAAGTCAAAAAAGTGGCTTGTACGGCGTGACGCGACGTGGTGACGCCAAAAAGTCTGCCGTACAATAATGACGTAATTTTTGGAAATTGTAGGTGCGGCGAGGTGCGGGTTGCTGCCTCATCGTACTAGGTGGGTGAGTCCCACAAGGCCCAGTCAACTTGGTAAGTATCTCTGATTCTAGCCTTTCCTTTGTACCATTGTGGGCAGGAGTGCAATCGCGGGCATGGGCACACGGGCACTACGGAAATTGCGAGAGCAAGAATGGGAGAAACAGTTGGCCGCAGCCAAAGACGACGAGGGCGACACATCAGAAGATGAAGAGCCAGTGATTCTATCCAAGCCCAAGAATGCCTTCGACATGCTAAACGATGTCGATGTCGATGATGACGATGACGATGATGATGACGACTACCAGGCTGCACAAGATCAATCCAAGCAGATAATACCTCCGACCTCATCGCCGCCTCGCTCGTCCACACCTAAAGCGACAAAGAGGAAGAAAAGGAAGGCCAAGAAGAAGCAGAAAGAAAACACAGACACTCCCAAATCTACACAAGCCAGAAGCGACGCCGAAGATGAGATAGATAAGGCCTTGAAAGAGCTCTCTCTGAAACAGCCGGCGGCGCAGGACGTGGGAGTGGACCAGGCAGAACGTGATGCACAAGAAGCCACCAAGCATTTGGCCATCGAATCCAAAAATCTCAGCCCCGTCAACGAGATGCGAGGGCTGTTTGGCAACATTGCCCTCGAGGATGATCCTAGGTCGCGCTCACAGCCTACTCGCCAGCGAGAACAAAACTTGCAAGGAGGCGTCGATCTCGAGACCGCCCTGTCCGGTCAATACAGCCCAGTGAGTCGCGGCAAAGAGCTCGGCGGTTTGGCCAAGAGAAGAAACTGCTTCATGCAAGGCAAAGAAGGCTGGCCCTTAGCCACAAGCGGTGGGCTCAGCATGGAGGCTCTTCCCCCAGCTGGGTTCGAGAAACACTTCAATATCGTCCACAATGCACTCTATCAATCTGCTCAGGCTGACTTTCGAGAAGCGGTCAATTCCATGCAGGCCGAAGCAATGATTACCATGTTGCTGAAATACCCATATCACGTAGCTAGCTTGCTCCAGGTCTCGGAGATCGCGAAACATCAGGGTGACAACTCGCTATCAGGAGACCTGCTAGAGCGAGCGCTGTTCACCTTTGGTCGATCCGTTCACAGCTCCTTTCCGGCTGCCGTGAGGAACGGTGTTGCACGACTTGATTTCAATAAGCCTGCCAGTCGAGAGCTCTATCTGACTATATGGAGATACATCCGCAATCTCGAGCAGCGTGGAACGTGGAAGACGGCATTTGAGTGGTCGAAGCTCCTGTTACAATTCAACACTATCTCCGATCCATTCGCCGTCACCTTGGCCATTGATCAGCTGGCCCTACGAGGCCGACAACATCAGCAATTTCTTGATCTCCTGTCCGACACCGCCTACGGTCCAGCCTGGTCGCATCTGCCCAACATCTGCATATCCAAGTCACTTGCCTTGCTAAGGGTCAACAAGCCCCGAGAAGCAAGACAACAGCTTGCCCTTGCAATGCACAGATATCCTTTCATCCTGTCTGCGCTCGCCTCTGCCATTGAGGTCTCGCCGATACCCAAATCGATTTGGGGCAAGCTTCCTTCCAACGATGCAGACAAACTGCATTCCGAGCTCTACGTAACCCGGGCACGGGATCTGTGGAATACGCCCGAAACGATCGGCCTCATCTCGGAAGTGGCCAACACTTTGCAATACTACAAATCCTATATTGATACTTTCCCACCCGCGCCGACCCTACAAATATCACTTGAAGAAGCACGACATGTGATGGCACTTGAGATACCCGCTCTCATCGCCTTGCTGCCTCGCCAGTTCACCTCTATGCCAACCTCCTCGACAGACATCCTCCCACCTCCCACAAGCGAAGCAGATGGCCTTGTGCGGCGCGCACCCACTCGAGCAACACCAGCCACCGGCCCAGGTTTGGTCGCCACGGGAGGCGATCTCGTCTCGCGTGCTTTGCGATGGTTCTTCAGTCCTGCCCGTCCCGACAATAATTCCGGAGAAGCAGGTGAGTCGCAAGCAGATGGTCTGAGAGCACTGCGACAGGAGCTAGGCCCCGAAGCCGCAAATATCTCAGACGACGAGCTGCGACAGCTACTGGAGATCCATGTCGCTCATGATTTTGGTGACCTTGATGAACAAGAATTGCAGCAAGCTTTCGTGGCGGAACCCATGGCGGGTGGATTCAATTACTACGAGCAAAATGCCAATGTTGAGAACGACTCTGACCAAGAAAGCGAGAGCATGCCAAGCTTGGAGGACATCGGAGATGGTACTAATCACGACCGGTCTAGTGTGGCCACGGATCAAATCCCAGATGCAGTCAGCTCACCCGCAAGAGGTCCCCACGTAGCGACTGTTGAAGAAGGTGAGTCTGACGATGAAAGTGTCGCATTGACACAGCGAAGAGGCCCGAATTCCGGCGCTGTACTACGGCACGTTGACTCTGACGACGAAGCGGAGTCGACCGTGCCTGCCGCAGCAGCAGCTTCAAATACATCCTCAGCCGCTACAAACCTACCTCCACCCCAGCCTTTGGCAACAGACGAAGATATCGAGAGCAACCCTCAAAGATTGCAACGCTGGCTGATTTCGGCCGGGTTGGAGGAAATCAAGACCAATCCAAACACGAGCATTTACGTGCGACGGTTGAAGAAGCTACACAGGAACCAACAAACATGGGTGCTGAACATGCTGAGGCAGAGGGGTGCAGGCGACCTTGCGAGGCGAATAGAGCAAGCATTATAAGTTAGATCTCTCTCGCAGTAGCCTTCTTTTGGTAAATGCCTGATGTCCAAGGCAGTTTTCGACTACAATTTCCAGCTAGTGCATGACTGATTTTTGTCTTCGTTTGACCGTGGTATGCACGCCCCCCCATAAGAGACGCTGAACATGCTGTTGTTGTTCGATGTAGTTGATACGCGGTGGTGTCGAAGCAGACTCTGATGAAGACGTTGACCTCGCCCACGATACCCCAGGTTTGAATACTGCCTCTTTATCCATCTGAGTCTTGCGTCAAGTTTGTCTTGTAGAGAGACGGCCGTCGGCAGGAAAGATCTCCAGGTTTTAGATCTCTTGCGCTCGATGTTAAGGCGTCTGATAATGCCATCTCGGATAAGGACAAGGATGAGACTGAGGTTAAGGATGTCGCTGGTGCTGGTGCTGGTGCTGGTGCTGTGTGGTGGCGTCTCTGGCTGGAGCTTTGGAAAGTGCAAAGTTTGTTCTTGGGCCTCCACCCTCTCTCCACGTTTGCAGCGGTGTATTAGTTGGTTCTGTAGTTGTCGGGCTGTCAGATGAAGGAGGGAGGGAGGGAGGGTTCACTGAGCTGGAATCGAGTAATCGAATAGTGCTCTTGACCTTGCGCTCGTGAATTGAATTAGGTCCATCTTATGCTGCATTTAACATCGTGATGGCGGTTCAAGAAGGGGGGGGGGAGAAGGCCGTTCTCAATTGCTGCCTATCCTTCAACAAGTGTCTTGTTCTTTCAAGTCTAACTACACCTACCCATATCGCGGAAAAAATGGGTAGCAGTCGAACGGAAATTGTCGGACGGATGCTCACGATGGCGAGCGGTAGCACAATTATCACCGCATTACCAGCACAATGAGGGCCAAGGGGTCCCTAACATTGGATGTATGTCTAAGACAAGCACAGGAGCAAGGTATAAGTCTTGTGGGAAAAAATCTGTCATCAATTGTACTGAGATACTCTGTGCAGCCATTCGCACAGCGCAAATGCGTCATCTCACGAAGTGTCCAGAAGTTGTAGCCAATTTCTTTGCGCCCACATCCTTCTATCGAATCACAAATCCAATAATGTTGCCTAGAGTTGGTCGTTATTGCCTGCTCTAGCGTAAGCTTTCTTGAAAAGGGCGTGGTCAACGCCATTGTCCCATGCGACGAAGTTGGTGGTAGGTGTATGTACTGCGACCGGATTGGCCCTCTGCGCCTGTTTCCGGATCATCTTCTCTTGATGAGCCCAGAATGATTCTGCTGACTCCAAGATTCGATGATGCTCCGCTGGTCTGTCCGTGAAGTAGGCCATGATCTGAGGGTTGGGGGAGGCCCCAGTGCCTCGAACATCTTTCTCCTGAGCAGCCGCTTTGAAGTGCGGCTGTTTGGTGGCAACTTGTGTGGGAGCAATGTGTTTGGGATTAAGCTCGACAGCAGCTTTCTTGGCAGGAGACTCGCCCAACTCGATGAGATTGATTGAAGTGCGAGGTTGCGGTCTCTTGTCCATGCTCGGTTTGTCATCTATGAGGCTGAACTTCTCAAATTTCTCGTCGAGAGAGTTCATTGCCGCGTCGTCTCCGGGCTTCGCTCGAGCCTTTGGGCTTTGCGCAGGAGGAGGAAGTCGAAATGGACAGGGCTTCATATATAGCGCCTCAGAGCTAGAACACGAGCTAGAGCTGGTGTCACTGAAAGCTGAAATGAATGCGGCAGGAGATATTCTGGTCTTGGTGAACGACTGGGTAGGACTGACCAGTGGGCTGAGGATTGGTGTAGAGGGCGGACTGGCAGTGGGGATTGAATAGCTGGTCAGGAGATTTTCAGGAGCCCAGCGAGAATTCATCAAGCCAGGCACAGGCTGAACCACTCGCGGCGACATGGTGTCGAGCGGTGTTGGATACCGGTGCGCATGTCCTCGAGCCTGAGCGGGCCGAGAGTTTTGTTGTCTCGTTCGATGCCTCGGTCGCGGCTTGCTCCTGCTTTCACGCTGACCATCACCTTCAAGAGCAGGATCCAAAGGACGATTGACGAACTTGGCAGGATCATAACTCCGACCTTGACGTTCACTGCTTGAAGGTTAGTACTCAGACTCGCGAGGGCAGAGTAAACGTACAAGACATGTCGAATATTTTCTTCTTCGACTCGGCTGAGGAGAGGCTGGCGATGGGTAGATGAGGGTTGGGGTTGGGTGCGGTGCCTGGATGCTTGGGCTGGTGCAGAGGTGGTGGCTGAGCGACGATTAGGCAAGTTCATGTTGCGAACATCGTCACTGGGACGAGCATCTTCTCTCCCAGTGTTTCCTGATCGTCGTGGTCGGTGAGGTTTACCGCCCGTGACACCTCGCACCCCAGCAGGCCCGTGCCCGGTCGTATAGTTGGCAGGATCTGTAGTTGGGTTAGGCAAAGGTGAAATTTGTCAGAAAACAATGTGCTTACTATTCCCTGCCGAGATGTTCCCTCGCTGGGTCTGGTATCTACTGCCTTCGTTTGTGACTCGAACGGCAGGGGTTCTGTTCGCAGACAATTGAGGACGGCGGGTATGAAACGCCGGTTGCTCTTCCTCGGCTGTCGCAATCTCATCTCGTCGCTGCAGGCCATAAAGAGCCTGACGGGCCGGTAAGTAGAGGTAAAGTTAGGGAGTATCAGAACGTACCATTGCCTCAGCTACGTCTCTAGCAGACTGCTGCGCTTCACGCGAGGTCTGCATCGTGCTCCAATTCTGGAGGTTCTGGGCAGGCAGCTTGACTATCGTGTTGTGAGCGCAGGCCTTTTTGACAGGTGAACAAATATACCTTTGAAGTCGGTCGGATAAAAAGAACGCGCTTTCAGGAGGAATGGTGGCTAAACGAGATCCAAGATCGTGCGGCAAGTGCAGCGTATCAATGGAGGGAGTATTGCTCAGTTCTGTGGGTAGGAAAAATATTTTCCAGAGAAGAACTGGCAAGGAAGGAGCGACCGTTTAAATACACTCGCACGCGTGCTGAGTGGGCCGTCCTACCCCTCCACCTGCATTTGCACTGTCTGACTTGACATGCAGTCTGAGAAAGTGACTGATGTCTCTTGGCCTCTTGTCAAGGCACACTGAAGGAAGGTGAAGGTACCCGGAAGGCACAACCGTAGAGGACAAGCTGAGGATGAGGCGTAGTTGAGTCTCGAATGTCTCCGTAGATAGATTCGAACTGTGGATGACCTTGTGGTGAGACTCATATATGCCGTCCATGAGTGCCTGTGAGAGGAGTATG